>CM018687.1:9119742-10485992 GCA_009363875.1 Mikania micrantha
CGAGTTGTAATATATTAGATCTGTGTGTTATACTCTTCGTATTCTTGACAAAAAGACACTTATGCACTTATACCCCAACCCAAGAACTGGTTTTTACAATAATATTTAGAACTGAAGTTCTTCAATTGTTGTCTAGTTTTAACACTCTTACACTCAAAGTCTCAAATAGTACTTGGTAGGTTCCCAAAATCAGCTCTATTGTTTTCTAATCAAATTTACCATTCACATTACACGTTCCTAATGTTAAGTCCCTCACTCGTTTACCACTAAGTAACGTGGCTACGCCGACGGTAACGTGAATAGATTTATGAGAAATTGAAAATTATGGCGGCCATTGTGAGAGAGATGAGCAAGCTTGTCTGCAAATCGATCTATTTACAGGGCCGCTTTATGTATAGTCATCAAGAGACAAACAAACTATTGAGTGAGACATTGAGAAACAACAATTGGGTGATTATGACATATACGTCACGGATACGTGCATTGCATGTTTGAGATTGAGTTTGATATTGACTTATTAATTTATTAGTTTTTTGAAAAAAGTTAATAAGTTAAAAAAGATGTTTTACAATAAAATAAGTCATATTTCTTTTAACTTTTTGATTAAGATTAAAAAATTATTTTTGAAAAGCTACAAATCCTAGTTTATAAAATAACTTATTACTTATTGGTATAAATTATTAATCCACCCATTTCAAAAAACCATTCACCAATTTTTTTACCAGAAAATTCTTTTTGGTTTGGCGAAATTTGTTCAAAAAATCTCATCTATAGATGTCATTAAAAATAATATATTTTTAAAATCTCGAATTCTCGATGGTTAGTGATTTTTTGACACATTAATCTCGCGGACTAAATTATTTTTAATTCCCCGAGAATAAATGCCAATTAATCTGGTTGGAGTTTGTTTTTATTTGATTGGCAAGAATAAATTTTATTTAATCTTGTTGATCAGATTTTATTTTTAAACAACAAAGTCAAGCATTACTTGACAAACGAGCAAATCGATCCATGTGCTCTAGAAGGTAACCTGTTAACTGAAAAAACCTTCTAGCTCAAACCCATAACATTTGCTTCGGATGAGACTTCAACACAAAACATTTTAAAGAGAAATCAAGAGATACCAGTATAGTATAAGCCCATAATAAAAGAAGGCATGAATTTATCGGTATCTTGATGGTTGGATAAGACTCATGAACCAAATGGTACTGGGTTCGAATTCCAAAAGAGAGCTTTTTTAAAGTATTGAGTTTCCTCTATATTCGTGACTTGATGATGTTTTTTTTGGTCGGGTGGTACTGCTGGTTGTATGATTATACTCCAGTAATCCATAAGTGATCATAAAATTAGTTGTTTAATAAAAAAAAGACAAAAAAAAAATCTTGAGAGAGGTGAATGATTCTCGTGGACACATGGGAAGTATGGGTGAGAATCAGAAAACATTGATTAATTATTATTAAATTGGAACCAATGAGTCATTGTCTCAATGGTACTTAGGATTCTTCCAAATGGGATGTCTTGGGTTCAAATCTCTCTCGCAGCGAAAAAGGGGTTTGAGAGGAGTCGGGGTTTTCCCAGTGGGGTTTCCTCTTGGGGTGGTTGTGGTGGCTAATAGGAGGTCCAGGTAACTAAACCTTGATGACATGGCCTGGAAACAGTGGGCTCACACGATTGAGACCTTCGCCGTTAAAAAAAAAAAAAGATTATTAAATTGGAGGATCCAAAACATCATCATCATCCATGACTCCATGGTGGTCAGGCTGAGATTTTGAAATATTTAAATTTTTTTTGCCGAGATTTAAAAACACTATCCAGATTTTATGCTAAAATCTTGATGACTCAACGAGATTAAAACTTTCTATCCATATTTATACGTGAAAATCTCACTGACTCAACGAGACAATGAGATTTTTGTATATAAATCTCGTGGTTAATGACTATTCTGGTAATTTTTTGAAATGGTAAAAACATGACGGCAGTAATTTTCTCTATCCTTTTGGATAATAGGATTTATATTATATTATATTATATTATATTATATTATATTATATTATATTATATTATATTATATTATATTATATTATATTATATTATATTATATTATATTATATTATATTATATTATATTATATTATATTATATTATATTATATTATATTATATTATATTTATTTATTAATTATTTGATAGTAGAGTACAAAAGTAAGATTGAACTTACGTTTTTTTTCTTAGACAAATGATATAATGACATATGGAGTATGGACCCTTGTAAAAGATGTGAATTTCAAGAATGCAGCGTATTCATTTTTATTTATTTATTTGTCTTTTTAATAACCGTGAGAACCCACTTACGTGATAAACTCATGGGTCCCCTCAATACACGACTAACCGAGAAGAACATGTAAAATACGGCTACAAGCAACCGGGTCCGTAACCTTCAAGAAAAATTGCTCTAAATGAATATTAAAGTTGAGAACTTTAGGTTACATTTCTTTCACTTTAATTACTAGCTATATCACTTTCTTAAAGCTGCTCTAAGCATATTCATTTGTAAAACATTAAATCTATTATTTATGTTATTATGTACGACTTGTATTAATCAATATAGTTCATATTGCATGACGCTATTTTGGACCTTGGTGTCAAAAAAAAAGGTTTGCTAATACTATTCGTATCACATGAAGGCATATTAGATTATAGGTAGCGGTGATAGGGTGCGAAAATGATGGTAGGTGACGGGATGACGGTGGGTAGTGGGTGGTGTTAGTGGCGGGTGGCATTTGGATGTTTTGATATGTGAAAATCTGGCTTGTGAATTTTTAAAGATTTGTTGCTGTTAAGATTTGTTAGTTTTGAAAATGTAATGTGTTTTAGTAAAATAGATTTGAGTAGTTGTGTGCAGCTGGCTTTATTAAAATGTGTACAGGTTAAATTGAAAAGTTGTAACGATTAAAAACGGATAAAATTAAAGCCATTACAGTATAGCGGTATCTTGACGGTGAAATAAAGCTCATTAACCAAAAGGTACTGGGTTCGAATCTCACAAGAATATCTTCTCAAAGTATTAAGTTTCCTCCCAATAAAAGCCAAATAAAGATACTAACAAAACCGCGTCTAAATACACTTATAAACCACGGCTAAATTACTAGACTAAAAATATAGACAACCGCGGCTAAAAATGCTAACAAAAAATAAATGGGACCTATTTTTGCGTGTAACTTTTTATGCGGTTGTGAACGTGTCTAAAAATAAATATTATATGTTTTATTAATTTATATTCACAAATTTTATTTTATCATTTTTTATTATATGACGAGCATTACCCGACACGAACAGTTAAACCGACAAGAAATTTTAATTTCTGGTACTATGAAACTGTAACATATATATAAAGTGAAATCATTGCAAAAAATCCTGAAATCCGCCACTGGGTTTGTTTTCATCATCCCCAGAACCTACTGAAAAGTACGAATATACTTGGTAAGCTTGTTTAGTTTGTTATAGTTTTGCTCGTTATTCTTTCTATATTTCAACAATATATTATTATTTCTTGTGCTATTTATCGACTTAAATATTATTAATGTTGTTGATACTTGCACATTTTTGTAGTTTTCTAGATTAAAATCATGTAATAACTAATAAACATGCCAAAAGTTGCATTCTAATCATGACATTAAATAAGAGATTGGATAATAAAATTGACAACAAATGAAGAATAACATTAATGTAGCAACTACTACTTATTATTTTTATTATTATTTTGGTGACACCAGCCTAAATATCACACGTACGTGCAAATGCACCATCACTTGTTGGGTTGCAAGAGTGCAAGAGCTTCACCTGCGTGCATATTCTTCAAGTACCTAAGTTTCCTATAACCTACAGAATTGATAGGTTGGAACTTGCTATGGTGATCATGATCCACAAGGTCCGGTAACGGTTCAAGCGTCTCGTCTAGTCCTACGACGAACGACGCAATCGAGTGTCGTGTGTTTCCTTCTTTGCATAGCACCCTGTGCTTCACATTGCGAAATCTTCCATTGCTCCACACCTTCAATCCATTCATTTAGTTAGTTTATAAAAAGAAAAACAAAACTAAACAAGTTAGAAGCCGAATCTTGGATTCCTTTTAACATCATTGTAACACATTTATAACATTTTATTCTTTTATAAGTTTGCGTAAATTCTACACCGTTTAAGACGTAACTTCGTTGTAAGCTTTTGACTTACAACGATGTTACGTGTTAAACGGTGATAACTTTACGCAAACTCATAAAAGAAGAAAGTGTTGTAAGTGTGTTACAATGATGTTAAAAGAATCCAAGATTTGACATATCTTGACGGAGTTATTTGGGTTAATGTTTTAAGAGTGAGTTATTATATGATTACCGTTGCCATGTCACCGAGGTTCAGAAGAAGGGTGCCGGGCCACGGATCGGCGGGGACGAATTCGCCGGACCCGTTCATAACTTCTAGACCACCAACACCTTCATCATCATGGAGGATGGTGAGGAAACCAGAGTCTGTGTGCACCGGTCCACCGAAGCTTCCAAGACTTTGAGGGGTGAAATGATATTTGTTTATCCTGGATTTGCATGTCCAGTTCTCAAATTTAAAATTTTCACTTTTAACCCCTAAACTTTCAGCTATTTTCGTTCCAATCTCCTTAACAAGCCCATGTACAGCTTCAGCATATCTCCTAATCGTCTCTCTGAAACAAAAATAAAACGAAATAATTGAAATACAATATATATATATATACACACACACACATGCACATATATATGTGTAGGATTGTAAATATATAATAACTCGCTTTTAACGCATTAACTCAAATAACTTAATCAAGATGAAGCCAAATATTAAATTGTTTTATTGAACATCATTGTAACACATTTAAACCATTTCTTTTTTTTATGAGTTGCGTAAAATCATCACCGTTTAAGACGTAACATCGTTGTAAGTTTTGAACCTAAAACAGTTACAGTGCTATAACTTAAAAACCTACAATGATGTTACGTCTTAAACGGTGATGAATTTTCGCAAACTCGTAAAAAAAGAAAGTGTTATAGATGTGTAACGATGATATTAAAATAAAAAAAATCCAAGATTCGATTTCATCTTTATAAAGTTATTCGAGTTTATGCTTTAAAAGTGAGTTATTATTTGCAAATTTATAAAATCCAATATTTTAAAAGACGTCCTAGCTAGACTGATTGATTATAGGTCGCATGTTTGATGAAATTTACAGAATCGTCTAACTTTTAAGAACCTTTGATTGATACACTAGTCTACTCGAGTATGACCAAGGCCCAATCATTAGGACTTAGCTTTTAATTTAAATTTTTATTTATTAATATATTTAAGCATTTTAATTAACAACTTTCACATTTTTCCATGTTGTTGTGGTGTTCATAAAAAAAAAACCTACAATGATGTTACGTCTTAAACGGTGATGAATTTTCGCAAACTCGTAAAAAAAGAAAGTGTTATAGATGTGTAACGATGATATTAAAATAAAAAAAATCCAAGATTCGATTTCATCTTTATAAAGTTATTCGAGTTTATGCTTTAAAAGTGAGTTATTATTTGCAAATTTATACGTTGCATGTATACCTTTGCTGAGGAGTGGCATCTAATTGCGAGCAAAAATACTCAACACCACGACGCGACGTTATGTCCTGTATTCCGAACGACTCGTACAACATATTTTGGGGCGACGGAGCCAGATACCCATCTTCAGCAAATTCATCGATGTTCCGGCTCTTGATCTCACCCGGTAGATCAAAAAGTGACCGGACCACCGCCTTCATCTCGAGCATCAGTGGTTCCGGAAGTACATCATTGAAGTTGAGCAGCCTAAAACAGCCCCATTCTTCACACGCAGCTATCAATTTTGATGATTGATTTGGGAAATCTTTCAAATCGATCACCGGAATGATGTCGTTAGTTTTAGTGTTGGTAGCCATTTGTGTTGTTGTAATTTGTGTAGAAAAGTATTGGTATTTATAGAGGAGAGTAGGTGAGATTGAGTGTAAAGAAAAAAAAAAATTATTTTTATTTTTTTTTAACAGCAGAGGGTCATGTCGTGCTACCTTCGGTTATTATGGCGGTTAGTAATTAAGATCGATTCCTCGATTGCTGACCGTGAGACCGTACCCCATGATGTCCGGAAATCTCGTCGAATAGTTAAACCAATGCCCCCAATGGCTCAGAACCAGAGATTAATCTTAAGATTCCTCTTCTTATCTGGTATATATTAAAGTGTCACTAGTAAGACTTGAACCCTGATATTTAAGAAGAAGTGACCAAGCCTTAATCGCTAGACTAACTTTGCTGGATGTAAAGAAAATAATTAGTATTTATAGAGGAGAGTTGGTGAGATTGAGGGTTGTAGATGTAAAACGAGGTATTTTATTGATAAAATATGGAATAAACTTTTATTTAAGTTTTTGTATTGTTTTATAAAATAATAAAGGCAAGGAAAAAAACAAAATCTTTCTCCATGTCTGCAACTAACAAATTTCATTTTTTTTTATATTATTTGAATATTAAAGTGGAGAGAGAGGTCATATTTTTATAAACTTTGTTCATTATATATAGACAAAATTAAAGAAAATGTCATTTATATTTATATGAAATTGCAAGTTTCATCCTTTACCTTTAAAGAACTCTAATCATCCTTAGTTCTTTCAACTTTTGTTACACCCAATGTTTTGAAAACCGGATCATATGTTGAATCGGACGTCTTACTGGTTACTGATCGGACCGGTTGAACCGGATTCAATAACCAAATGACATAATGATTATGTATAATACTCCAAAAAAAATTATACAATAAAAACACATTTACTCAAACATAATCATGTTAAAAAAATATAGGATTTGGTTTTAATTTTCATTCTTTGGATTTTAGTTTAAAAAATAAAAAATAAAAAACGAAATCCGGTCCGACCGATGAACCGGGTCAACCATTTGGCTCGTTTGATGGGCATTTAAAAGCTCATTTTGGGCCGGCCAACCCACCGGTTCCCGATCCAGCCGGCTGGTCTGGTCGGGTTCTGAAAACCATGGTTACACATTATGTCTTTTGCACTAATTTTTGTTAAAAACATCGGTTAATTTTTAGAATTGACCATTGTACCTTAATCCTGAAGGACCAAATCTGAAACTTAATTTATTGTTTTCTTTTTTATTATTTTGCCCCTATTTTATGGCCTCTTGAATTGTAACGTCAAATTTGTAAAGCCGTAGAGGAACAAAAAGACCAACATGCATAGACTTAAAACGATAATAAAATAATGAAAGATTTAATGCTACAATCACAATAAATTACAATATTACCCTCGGGTCTAATCACAATAAATTACAATATCTTTTTTTTTTGAACGGCATTTAAACTGTCTCGTCGTGCTACCTTCAGTTATCCTGGCGATTGATAGCTAAGATCGATTCCTCGATCTCCGACCTGAGACACGTGTGCCCCCAGATGCGCGGGAACCGGATGGAATCCGTAAACCCTCGCCCCCCATTAGGTTCGAACCTGGGATTAAAGCCCTGATTCGTTCCTTCACCTGGATATCCATTAAATTGCTCCCAACAAGGTTTAAACCCATGACCTCCACATTGAAAGGGTGAGCCTTTACCAGTTGAGGCAATTCTCCGGATAAAATTACAATATCTAAAGCTCAAGTGTAATATCAACGAGATTCCTGTAATCTGATCCAGCATGTAATTGATGTAAATTTGGAATAAATAAAATATGTGGATCTCTCTTTGATCTTTGCGTATCAAGTATGTGTAATATAAATCCGGAAAATTGTCTCAACTGGTAAAGGCTCGCCCTCTCAAAATGAAGGTCTTGGGTTCAAACATTGTTGGGTGCAATTTAATGGATATCCAGTTGAAGGAAAGAATCAGGGCTTTAATCCCGGGTTCAAACCTAATGGAGGGCGAGGATTTACGAATTTCATCCAGTTCCCGCGCATCTGGGAGCACGTGTCTCAAGGTCGGAGATCGAGGAATCGATCTTAGTTATGAATCGCTAGGATAACTGAAGGTAGCACGACGAGACATTTTAACTATCGTTAAAAAAAAAGTATGTGTAATATAAGATTGGGAATTAAATATAACTATCAAACGTAATAAACCAAAATAACGTTTCAACATCATGACAAATTTTTAGTTTTTTTTATGAATGTCATTATTACACAAATATAAGACTTTCATCTTTTATGAGTTTTATCTTTTATGAGTTTGAAGATATTTGTATATGTTTTCACTGTAGCCGGTTGAGGTTGGCAAACCGGTTTTTTTAACCGGAATCGCTTTTAGTTCCAAACGGTTCTAGTTTCGGTTTTTGACCGTTTCCAACCGGTTTTTGCCCGGTTCCAGTTCGGGTTTTGCTAGGTAAAGGTAGAACCGGTTCCAGTTTCGGAACCGTCTGTAGCCACTGGTTCAGGTACGACCGTTTCCAATTCGGGTTGTCGGTTCCAGTTCCGGGATTTCTACCTCTAATAACCGGTGTTTGCAGGTGTAACATGCGTTACAATGGTGTAAGATTGTAATCGCGCGAGAAATTCTCCGAACTCATATAAGATGAAATTCTTGAATTTGTGTGACATTCGTAAAAAAAATTAAAATTTGACATGAGCTTGATATTTCAGGATAATACGTTTGGCGGTGGTTATTAATGGATGTTGCTCATTAATTAGATTCAATTATGTTTTTTACATTGTTTTTTGTTTGCTATATATTTCATCAATATTATTTTATTGTTAGACGCATAATAACTTTATATTTTACAACATTAATGTATCATTTTTTTTGAACGGCCAACTAATCAACTGCAGGGTACTTCGTACGCGGCCCCCAATGGCTAAAGGATGCCCAGGCTGGCCACTAGTCCAGACGGACGGAGCCCCTAGCCCACCAGCCACCAATTCATGGGAAAAACTCGACCTAAGCACCCGCCCAAAGGCACGACGGTGAAAGGCCGGTAAAACCGGATAGGATCAAGAATCGAGCCCATGACCTGGGTCTTCTATCACTTCCCTCATACCTCCATTTTACCACTAGGACAAGGCATCATTGGTACATTAATGTATCATTTACTTTGCAAAATATACATAAGATCATGATGTTCTACATGCTTTCTTGATCACCCAATTTTTGGCAAGCATTGTATATGGTTTTTAGAGAAGACACGTTATTCTTGATTTATCTCATTAATGTTGCAAGAATATCACGCGATTTAACATTTAACCTAATTAGATCTTGCACCCAACGAGTTTCGTTATTAGACAATAACATTGCATATGCATGGCTTTCCATAAACAATGCAGGTGATGATTATGTTGATCACCTACAAGTCCCTTAACTCCTAAACATCATATGTCTTTGAATACATACTTAATAAACATAATTGCATCTGATTTCTATTTACACCTTACTCTATTATATATTGCATTAATCAACTTTGTTTTTTTCTAAATCCAATCAAATTAATACCATCAACTAGAAGTTTGAGAAAAATTATAATTATGATATTTAGCTTCTTTTATTAAATACTTATCTCATTTATTATCCAACTAAGCTAATAACCTGTGTATTACACGGATTAAATATAAAATATTAAATTGTTAATAAAAATTTAAAAATCATAACAATGATATTTTGATATAAAATGATTAATTTATATATTAATAAGTACTTTACCTAATAAAGGAATAATTAAAAACAATAATAATAAAAGAAATGGTGCATGTTCTTCTTGATTTGTAACAATTGATATCATTAAGCTAATGACCCTTAAAAGCTTAAGTTCGTATTATATCAAAAACTAGTTTTTATACATCAAGAAGGTAAGATATAAATTTTGTAATTATTAAAGTTAAAAAAACTCAATTTGAAAATATTATAACATAAAAGACCAAAAATGCAACTTTTCTTATCAATTTTACAACTTTGCTTTATAGTTTATTTTCTTTTTCTTTTTAAATTTCGTGTTTTAAGTAAACTAGTATACAGGACCCGCGCGTTGCGGCGGGGTCTGATATACTGACGTAAAAAAACCAACAGAACATGAGGTTAAAATCGTGTACAATAAAATGCACGAAAAAACCCTATACAACATCTATAACGTAAGCTTTGAAACTAAGAGTTGAAGATTAAGAATAGTAAAGAATGTGATTACAGAAGACTTAAAAAAAAGGCCCTGCGTAAATGTAAAATTTATAAATGATACAAATATTATAAAATTATTAAATGTAAATCGTATATATATATATATATGTAGTATATATAATACTCATGGTTTATAAAATTATTAAATCTAAATCGTTTGTGAACTAATTACGATCAAAATGATATAAACGATACAAATATTCGATAATGTACGGATGCGTTATAGGCATGTAAACAACGCGCAAAATTTCTGTGACCGTTTGGGTTAGAAATTTATATAAACGTTCATGAGGCCATTGTGATCAAATTAATATAATTATGACATTTATCAGATAACCTAATGACGCGTTAAAATCATGTGAACATTAAAAATATGTGAGTAAAGTGAGAGGGGCCTTTAAAAATAAGAGTTCAAAGTTCAGGGTTATAAACGAAAATTTAAAATTAACTGAAAATTATTGAAATCTATCTTTTGATCTTTAGACGGGGTAGTGAATAATGATTATGTGAGGGTTTGTATCCTGTGAAAACCTGGTATAAGAGAGAAAACCCTTAAACCCTATCTGGACCATTGATTTGGACTTTTGAAAATAAAGTATGTGGCACACATTAAACTTGAATAAAAAATTAGGTTTTGGATAAACAAATCAGTTTTAATGTGGGTTATTGTACACCACATGTTTATTTTCAAGATTCCAAATCAACAACACAGATAGGGTTTAAGGGTTTTCTCTTTAAGACCGGGTTTTCACATGATACAATGTGTGAGATGTTGGGGCCCACCAGATGTATATATATATGTGTGTGTGTGTGTGTGTGTGTGTGTGTGTGATGTTGGGGCCCATCGTGTGTGATGTGTGTGCGTGTGTGTGTGATGTTAGGTGTGTGTGTGTGTGTGTGATGTGTGTGTGAAAAAGTGACCGTGTGTGTGATGTTGGGTGTGTGTGAAAAAGTGAATAGTTTTTATGTGAGGGGGAGAATATTTGCTAATTAATATATATAATAATTTGTTTTTAAAGAACTTTTATTTTTAAAATAAAATATTCTTATTTTAAAATAATTTTATTTTAGAAAAAAAATTATATTTTATAAACTTTTTAAAGTGATTTCTAATAAAAAAATTTGATTAAAATTTTTTATTTGAAAAAGATAAATAATTTTATTTGTTATTAATATTATTATTTAATATGAGAGATAATTGAATATAATGATAAAAAAATGACATGTGACAATGGTAGTATAAGAAAGTGACAAGTGATATAAAAAATATGTATGTTTATTATAATAGTACGATTTATTAAGTTTATTCTAAATGAGTGTCATTAAAGGTATTAAAGATAACTCTTTTATTTTAAAATTTTATATAGTTACATCATATGTTATTTTTAGAAGTTTTATACAAAATTAGTGTGATTAAATACAATTCATAAAATAATGAGTGGTGATTATGATTTTTTTTTCTCAAATATCAACAATTTCAACTCATCATATTTATTTAAATTTGTGTTTATTTTTAACCAACCCATTTGTTTTTAATTTACCAATAGAAACCTAATCTTTATTCTAATAAAAGAATAACAAGAGTTGACACATGTCACACCCTCATAAACTCTATAATTTTTCTCATACTATTAATGATTTTAAAAAATTAAATTATACAATTAAATATCAAATATATAAATCTTCTCATAAGAAAATTTCAATTATATAATATCTTAATATATAATTTTATAATTCTTAAATTTTTATTATTTGTAATTTATTATTTTTAATTATTCATCATTTATTATTTTATTGACAAATATTTTTTATCAAACATATAAATCTTCATAAAAAATTATTTATAACATATTAGATTTGTTAACACATGTAATTCATGGGTTCTAACCTAGTGTGTTTAATATAATATTCTAGTAACATTCATTTATGATATCAATACATACGTCAAATGAATTAAACTAATAAAACTATACTAACCGAAACTAAAAGTTTTAATAATAACAAATAAAGTATAACAATATGTTGAGTAATATATCAATATATTAATATTTAACATTTATAATATCAATATTCTATTCCCTCATACGCAAATTTAAAAATTTACTATAATCAACAATAAAATAACACAAAAATACTAATTAATAAATTCCTTAAATGTTCTTTTAATATATCTGAAAAATAATTACATAATAGTATAAAATAATAGGGGATGAAATTTTTAATAACCTATCTTTTATTACAACCCATTAACCATCATCCAATGGTTACTTTTAAAAGGTAAGTATATAGGATCGCGCCACGTGTCAGATTCCTTTTTTTTCCTTTTTTTAATATAAAGGGCATTTAAGACATTTGTTATTTAAGTAAAGTTTACCCCCTTTTTTTTAAACATTCATAACTTTTTTATACTATATTATTTTTTTAAAAAAATTTGCACCATTATACTCGTCTCATTTTTCTCTTTAATTTCGTTATAGTCTCGACTAGTTTTTTTTTTATTTTTTTGATGTCATATATTTACATCATTGTAACGAATTTAAAGATATCAAATTAATTAGAAATTTTTTCTAACAATGATAAATTACAGTAATTTAAAAAAAAATGAAGTAATGTAACACAAAATGAAGTAATTTACAATGACATAATTAACGGTGACGTAACACATTATTTACAGTGATGTAAATTTTTCTTTATTTCCCGTTATAATGTTGACTACTTTTTTTAATTTTTTTTCTCATTGTCCATTATTTACATCGATGTAATGAGCATAAATATAGCACATTATTTTGAATTTTTTCTAACAATGATAAATTACAGTGATGTAATATAACACATTATTTTATTTTTTTCTCTAACAATTTGATAATTACAATGATAAATTACAGTGATGTAATATAACACATTATTTTGATTTTTTTTCTCTAACAATGATAATTATAGTGATGTAATTTATCATTGTTCGAAAAAAATTTAAACTAATTTGTTGTCAATGTAAATTACATCACTGTAATTTAAACCAAATTCACCGAAAAAAACCGAAACCGAATTTTATGTCAATGTAAATTACATCACGATAAATTACGTCAATGTAAATTACATCACTGTAATTTATCATATTTAAAAAAAATTCAAATAAATTTGTTATATTTAAGCTCGTTACAATGATGTAAATATAGGGAATCTAAAAAAAGTAAAAAAAATTAGTCGAGATTATAACGGAATTAAAGAGAAAAATGAGACGAATATAATGGTGCAATTTTTTTTAAAAAATAATATATTATAAAAAAGTTATTAATGTTTAAAAAAGAGGGGCAGAAAAACTTATAAAGGTAAAATGACTATGATGCCCTTTTTAATATTTTAATGAAATGCTTATGTGTAAGTTTATGATTGGTTGAAATGGGTTATGTAGTTGTAGCAAAAGATGAGGGTTATTTTTTATACCTTGCCCTAAAATAATAAATCTAATAAATAACCGATTTTCTTATAAAGTGATAAAAAAACATAAACTAATGTGATTGATGTTTGAATTTTACTATTAAATACTTGAATCATTTTTGTAATAATAAATCATACTTACCAAGAACAATCAAATAAAAAGAATAAAAATATTGAAATTCATAATTAATATTTAGATAACATTTAATGAATGGATAAGTTATTTAATGTTTATGTAATAATAAATGAATAATGAAGACAACTTTTAATTCTTGAAACTTTGAAGGATATGATATTTTAAGTTAACGTGTAAATAGAAACACTCATTTTGATATTAGTATAGTAAAACTATAAAGTAGGATGCAATACAACCCTATTTTAAAGGTTCATGTTATTCACACATTAACCCACACCTTTAACACCTTCTATACGTTTCGTATATGTTTATATGAGACGTTTTGAGAGACAATCATTATTTGTTATAATTTGTCAGTGTCAAGAGTTAGATTTCTATACGTCTCGCATAGGTCTATATGCAACGTATAGGTCTATACGCATCGTATAGGTCTTATATGCGGTGCATACGTGATCAATCGTTGTCAAATCATTAGGTGTCAGAAGGACTATACGTCTCATATAAATCTACACGAGACGTATGAATGTTAAAATAAAAAAAATTGGGAGCATGAATAACCAAACCCATTTTTAATCAACAGGCCATACCTTATAAAACACACACATTTAATTTATGGATGACAGAATCTTTTAAAAGCTCAAATCATCATATTAATTGTCTTGTTTTTTGTACTACTCTCATAAGATTCTCATACGTTTACTTTTTTTTTTTTTTTTTTTCTGAAGGAACAAAAATTTTATAGAGAAAGAGCTAGCAAAATCAAAAGCCCTAAAAGATACACAAGGAAAGAACTAAGAACAAAACAAAATATAAATTCATGGTTTTTTAATTACTATCAAAAGAGGACCATCAAGCCCAATCAATCTTTTCTTTGCGCTCATTTTTTACCCACAGGAAACTTGAAATCGTAATGTTATCCATAATCTTTTTGGGATAAGCCCTTACATGATTAAAGATGGTCTTGTCTTTCCTTTCAAATACACCAAACTATAGTTAGGATAATTACATGAATAAGTTTCCTTTTATGACTCCAAGACTTCGTTGGTTTGTTATGTTCAAAAAAATCTCTAATATCAAAGGCATAGATGGGGGGAATTAAGTGGGGTGATCAAATCATTAGGCCATGTGTAGTGGGGTGACCCGGACGTGAGGGGCCTCGGTCATGCCCTCATGACACACGAAACCCAGTACAGACCGACATGATGGGGCGTGAAGGATATTGGGCGTGAGTGTGGTCACGGGAAAGCAGCGTTCGAACATTGGTGGGAATGAGCCGTTGGATGCTTTTTGAGCCATTGGAAAGCAAAAAAATTAATAAATTCAAACTTTTACACTATAAATTCACCCAAATTCAACAAAAAAAAACATTTACCCATCTAAAGAATTTTCAAACTTTTCAAAAAATTTTCTCTGCACTATGGATCCCAACAACCCAAACAATCTGTTTTTTAATCCATTCATTAAATGTTATCGTCCGCAAGCCGATACGAACAACCCAAACAATGCGAACCTTTTTCTAACATGTGCAAACTGGCACTCACAGCAACCTTTTATCAACCAAGCATCACCTATGCTTGAAAACGTTCCCAAAACCCAACTCGAACCCGACACTGAAGTGATACTGAAAACACAAGCCGACCTTAAACATGCTACTTCATGACGAAAACACAAAATAAAGGAGGTTGCCGAAAAAACAACCAAACCAAACATCACTCGATGGACAGATGTTAAGGAGGTTTCACTAGCTCGTAGATCCGTTCGTAGGTAACAATCAGACAGGTACAAAATTTTGAAAATGCGTTCGAGCCTAGTTTTTTGCAGCAATGGGTCGTTATACCTACCGGATGAAAGACATGATTTCTGCAAAATGGTGCGAAAGTTTAATGGATTCTGGATCCAACACCACAACAACTGAAAAAGTGGTTCTAATAACGAGAGGGTCATGACTGAGGTGTTGATGTCCTATGCTAGAGAAAAAGGATCATTTTCAAATAACGCAGTGTGGCAAGTTATGAGAAAATCAACAAAATGACATCATGTCCTGAAGTTACAAACTTCGAAACGTACGTAGTAAGACGTCATCGTCTGGCAAGTACACGACCACTCAATCTGATTCCACCAGTCGATGTCTAGTCGATTTAAACGAGACGGATGATGAAGTCGAGATGAATATGCCATCACCCAGGCCACAACATCCGGCCGTTAGAAATAATAAAGGAAACAACCACATGTTTCATCTTCAAGCGACTACAAAGAAATGTTGGACACCATATCAGAGTCGTTACAACTTACAAGAACAAAAATAATACAACAATGACATGAAATTGTTGTAGACTCCGACTGATCACCAAACTAGTTGCGCGCGTGAAATGCCTGAGACAACGAAAGAACGGATAATGAAAAAATATAATATGACGTAATTTTATTTTAATGTTTTTTTTTTAATTTTGCTATGTAATTTAATTTTAATTTTATTATGTAATTTTATTTTGATGTTTGATATAAATATATTTCTTTAATTGAAAAAAAATAATAAAATAATAAAATAATAAGAATATTAAATAAAAATAATGATTACAATAGAGTGAAGAAAGATTAATACTAACACATATGTATGTGAAGAGAGTGCGATAATGCTACGATTACGTGAAGTGATGAGAGCGTGATGAATACACACCTTAACGTTATGTACCCATCAATGTGTCCTCAATTGAAGGAGACCATACATGTAATGACGTTTTGTCAATGCCTTTTAAAACACACATTTATGGCTTTTAGATAATATTGTAAATTATTCAAATACCTAACTATTTATTTTAAACATCATGTCACCTTTATACGTGCATCTAGGCCTATACGTCTTGTATAAGTATATATGAGACATATAATAAGTTTTATACAAAACATATAGGTGGTGTTTGTTTTTCTAAAAAACATTTTCTTAGGCTCTTATGTTTGCGTCACGCAGACAAGGGTAGAGGTTGGGGTCCACAGCCTATTTGTTTTCTCGAAAACATTTCATTAAAAAAACTCTTCCCCTCCTCTGCTTGGTGAAGACATGGATCAACCCCGTCTCACCTCTTCTTAACCTCTTCCAAGCCTATTTTCCTCTTCATCCCATCGACGCACCTCCGCCGCCCCTCAACTGCTGATTGTCGTCGTCAAACCCCTCTCCCATACACTGCAGTCGCCGATCCACCTCTCCTATCCACCGCTGTCGCCGATCCTCCTCTCCCCATCCACCGTCGTCGCCGATCCTCCTTTCCCCTCCACCGCCGTTGCCGATCCACCTCTCCCCTCCTCCACTGACCTCAATTGACACTAGTAACTCCTTCAATCAGCGGCGGGTCTTCGTTCTCATCGGTACTCCTTCAATCGCCGTCGGTAACTCCTTCGTCGTCGGTGGGTCTTCGTTCTCGACGGTGGGGTGGGTTGGTCCTGATGACGTCGTATTTGGCGGATGGAGGGAGGGTGGAGATGATGGTGTCGGTGATGAGGCAGAGTTTGGGGTAGGAGACGATGATGAAACGGTGGGGTTGGGGAAGAGGTTTTGATTTTTGAAAAACAAACCCTCTTCTTGCAGGGTTTGGTCCACCTCTTTTGCTACAGATGTGTGTAGATGTGGTACGCATATTGTAGATATTTTATCTTTTAAAGCATGTGAGAATATCATGTCGTTATTAATTAGTTTTTTTCCTAGTCTCATCAGATTCTTTTGTGCTTACGAGACATTTCATGTGCTGTGATCTGATTAATTTCTGAACCCACATACATGTGTAAAGATATTTGATTTATCTAAAAGATATATGTCAAAGGGGCTTTGTCCTAGCAGTATCACTTGGCTTTCCAAATGAAAGGTCATGAGTTCAAATCCCTCTCAAGGCAAAATAGGGGTCCTTGAGAGGTTAGGGGGTTTTCCGGTGCGGTTTCCTCCTGCGGGGGTGGTGCGGTCTCAACGAAGGTCATGGTAACTAGACCTTGGTGACGTGGCCTGAAAATCAGTGATTAACACGTTGAGATCAAATGCCGTTAAAAAAAATCTAAAAGATATACGTGCCAACGAGGGATATATATTCATAGATTTTTCTTTAAATTGTATTTTTCATGATTTAAAAATATTTGCTAAAAAACCTTATTTTTTCATTCTTTTATCTTATTGTCTATATAAATTTGTGTTTAAAATATTGTTAAGTTTGGCGAGTTAAGTAAAAATTTTAATAAAGTCAAAAACTATTTTGCTGAATTCTTTTATTTTCTATATATATATTTTTTTAGCATTTTCCAACTTTTTTTTCTTTATAACTTCTTTTCTTTTTTTATAAAACTTGACAAGTTACATCAAAACAGCAGGTAGACGGGCAACAAGCAGCGCCGCCAACCCTTTCTGAATTGCAAATCCTAACCTTCCAAACACAAACTCCTGCCCCCTTGGGGTTGAACAAAGTTTGATCAAATTGTTTATTTAATTCTTTAAGAATGATATATTAAAAAAAAAATTGATGGAATACATTAAAATTTTAATTGTTCCATACATAAAATTCGAACTAGATTTAGGTCTAGTGCTTTGCGTTAGGGGCGAACCAATTTTCTGTTTTTTATAAAAACTTATAAGATACCTTAGCTTCTCTTCGTGGCAAAGCAATTAAAAAAAAAAAAAAAACTAAACGAAAAGACAGACGCAAGTACGAAACTAACGTAACAAAAAAAAAACAAAAGGAAAATCGAACAAAAATCTCTCACAATTGTTCGACAAGTGAGAGACAAAACAAGTAGCATATATAAGGGCAATTATTATTTGTCAGAATTTTTCAATGTCAATGATTGTAGGCCTATACGTCTCGTATAGGTGTATGCGTGACGTATATGTGACAAATAATTGTCGAATCATTGAGTATTAGAAGGACTATACGCCTCATATAGGCTTATACATGATGTATAGGTTAGCGAGATGTTAAACTAAAAAAGTTGAGTGTGTTATGTGTAAATAACCAAGTTCTTTTGAAAATGATAAACACGTTTTTTTATTATAAAAAGTTGTTTTAAATAAATAAAATATAGGAATTGATTTTACAGCGTAAAAAAACCATTAAATATTTATTTTGTTTACCGTGATGTTTTATGTGAAGTTTTTAAGAAATATTTTCTATTAAGAATTCATTTTCTTATTACATTTTTACATTTTATTATTAATGATTAAAAATTTATAAAACACTCCTAAAAAGTTCAAAACAAAGCCTTTGTAAGAACTTTTTCTATCTGAAATAAAAATTTTCTATGAAATACCCTAAATTAGTGATATGGTCACTATGATTTGCTAGTATTTCGCTCTTGATCCTTAGGTTTCACAAATTACTCATTTGGACCCAAATTTTAAAAATTTGTAACATATGTGTTGCAAAAGTTTGGGAGCATATAGGTAATTTATGAAAGCTATGGACCAAGAGCGAAATACTAGCAAAACATAGAGATCGTCTCGGCAATTTACTCTACTTTTATAAAATAACCAAGATCTAAATTTTTTTATTTGTTTTATTAGAAATTTCTCCTTAACTATATTAAAAAAACATTTTTAAATAAAAAGCATTCTATCTAATATAATTAGGAGTGAGAAAAAGAAAATTTTCAAAAATCACTCATTTTGATAAGTAAATTTCATACATACACTTGTTTGGGAGAAAACTCTATATTTTTAAAGGATATTTCACGATAATTTTCGTCTAAAGAAAATGAATGTGGTGATTCAATCTATCCGCTTTAGAGGAAATTCACAACTAAAATATCGATGACACAACCCCTAATAAATATTTGCATATAAACTCTAGCACATGATCTCTCATAAATACAGTAAAGAGCATATACCATTGGGAAAATGTTTTTTATAATGTAAGCATACCATTTGAAAATGTCTTTTTATAACATGAGATATATATTTCTAAAAGATGAATGTTGGAAAAAGCAGAAAATTTGAGCTTCAAGTTTTATGCAAACATATAGCGTTTGATTTGTCAATTGAATTTAACTCAAAATCACCATCGTAAAACTAAAACCTACATAGTTAATTGGAAATTGTTTATAGATAGTCATTGTGTAAAAAAATGGTGAACGTCACTATCAGGCAACTCTCATTGTGTGAAATAAGTTCAACCAATAAACTAAAAATCCTATATATCAATGGTATTTTTGTATAGAATGTGATTTTAGTACTGTATGAAGGCTTGTTGTTGAAAGAAATTGAGGTTAGTTTATGATCTTTGCCTATATTTGTTTATTTGCTCATATATATATATATTTTTTCATTTTTTAATAATATTTAAAGGTTGTTGTTATGTTTATTGTTATTGAGATTTGAGTTTTGCTAGTTTATGATATCTACAAATTCATCATCTTTTAACTTTTGTAATAATAAAATTATAGGTGGCAACTTTTACCTATGTCCAAGAAAATGGGTTGGTTTGGTTAAACAATTGTAGTATAATGCGTTAAAATGGATAATATCATAATATTGAATGCGTTGAGATGGACAACACTTAAACACAATGCGGGTCAATACGGGTAAACAAAAAACTATGTAAATGCAATAGATTCTAACATTTAAAAATGATTAATAACATATTTTATGAGAAAATCACTAAAAACTATCCAAATGGACTATTTGTTTACTTATAACACATCTTAAGTTAAACTAAATTAATGTTTTTTAAGAACAATTCATTTAGACCCGAACTGATTTTGCTTAAAACCCAATTTGACCCGCTCCCATCCTAACTCAAACCCAAACCCATTTTAACCTGTTATCCAACCCGACCCGACCCAACCCGCTCATTTTGACAGGCATAAATAAAATACTGAGCTTGGTCTTGCAAGAGTTGAAGGATGTGGGATTTGGGGTCTTAGAAGAGTTGAAGAATTGTGCTATAAATCAAAAGGAGGGGGATTAAGAATGGAATCATCTACTTGTTTATAAACAATATAAAGTAAATTTTATATGTTTTAATTTTGGCTATAAAATTTTGGTTTTTGTTGATGTGGCTCGCTAAAAATTCTTGGTGTAATTTTAATTACAATTTCTTCTTTTAGAGTATTCTTTAGTCTTTGCACAACTATAGCAAAATAAGATATATTCTTCTATGCTAATAAATTAAAGTTTTTAGTGCCACATGGCATGATTCTAAAGAATCTCAACATTCATTTCCCGGCTTTCTTTCCTATTAAATACATCTAATATTAAATATTAAATATATTTTTTATACATTTTTAAAATAAAAAAGATTTTTTAATACATTAAAATATATTAATATTAAAAACACACTTTTTAAAAAAAATTATTATAAATTATAAAATTTTCAAAAATAATTATTTAAAACACAGTGTTTAAAAAAACAAACTATAAAAAACTTAGTGTTTAAAGAAATAATATTATTATTTTTATACTTGAAATATTAAATCATATGAAATTGTAATCTTTTTTTATATTAAAAATCATCTCATATTTTCTAAATTTTGATTAATAATTATTCGTTATATATTTTTATTTAATCCGTGTAACACAGGGTTAATAACATAGTATTCTAATTAAACCAAAATCAAAATTGTTAAAAGACAAAAGGAATTTAAATTGAAAACGTTGGCTCAAATCAGGCACCTAATGAAATTTGGTTTTTTTCCCATTTCAGATTTTTTTAAAAGCGGCCGCTTTTCTTTAATAAAAACCCCTATTCCGACAAAAGAAAAACCATGCACAACCTCAATATATTTTCATTTTTTAAACGGATAATTTTTGTATCACTAATGGATTACTAAAGTATCATCTTGCTACTAGTAATACCACCCGATTATATTCGCCATCAATTCACCCATTCTGTAGGAAAATTAAATAATTTGAGAAAACTCCCTTGTGGGATTCGAACCAGGACCATTAGGTTCTTGAGCCTTATTTTACCACCAATATACCGTTAGGGTATAATGTCTTTGGTCTCAATATATTTTCGTCTTCTTCATTTCGCTTTTTAAGAACTATATTTTCATTTTTTTCGTTTCGCATTTTAAGAAGTCATTTATGCCTAGCGAAACAATCTCTCTACTTGGTATTTTTCGCATCCTCCTCCAATGATCTTTGTGTTCATTTTGTCCATCATTCTATGGGTCCATTAAAATGTGGCCTGGGTTGGTTTCGATGTTAGCTGCAAGGTCGTCTCTGAGATATTAGGTGTCCTGTAAGAATGCTAAAAATGGGCCTCTGTATGTGTATGTGGCAATTCGTTTGTAACTAAATTTAAAGTAAGTTGATCTTTTACCTAAATTTAAATTGTAACGAGTTATTGGGCCAACTGTTTAAGAAACAAGTTTTTCTTTTACCTTTTATTAAATTCGTAAACGGGTTAAATATATTTAAAAAATTGGATTGTAAATTATATGAGTTTGTTGTAAAATAAATTAATATATATATATATATATATATATATAACATATACAATTTTTTTAAAAATTAAGAGCCTCCTAAAAAATGAGCCATATGCGGTCGCACCTTTCGCACTTGTTCTAAGCGCCCTATGACTAGCTAATTAAGCAACCAATGTAAAGCAAGGGTGTTGGGCCAGGAGGAAGTAGGGGTGTTCATCAGGTCAGATAATGATAGTTATTCGGGTTTGAAAATTTTTTAGGTCTATCCGAAACCCGACCCGAAATTCGAAATATATTATCCGACCCGAAAAATCCGAATTCATCTATTCGAATAACCCGAACAACCCGAATAACCCTGTTTTTTCGGGTAATTCGGATATCCGACCCGAAAAACTCGTTTTTGCATATCCGAAACCCAACCCGACCCGAATCAAAAATCATATTATCCGAAAAACCTGAAAAAGATTTCGGATAAGGTTTTTTCGGGTTTCGGATACGATTCGGATTTCGAATTTTTTCGAATTTCGGATATTTTGAACACCCCTAGGAGGAAGAGGTGGTTTGAGTTTGGAACCACTGAACTTGTTTAGCAACAAGTAGAAGGATGACATGCCGAAAATAATGAAGATGATCATGGTCATGAGAATTAGATGCAACAAATTTATGTTTGTGTTTGTTTTTCTTAATTGCATTGTATCTTATTTTTAGTGTTCTAAGGGGATGTTTGGTGGTGTCTGAATGTGTCTGAATCTGAATGGTTCAGATTCAGACCATTTGTTTCGCAAAAAAAAAAAACCACATCTGAATGAAATCAAATGTCTGAATGGGAGGTCTGAACCATTCAGACTTGAGGAGAAGTCTGAATCATTCAAACATGAAGGAAGAGGGCGGGGAACTGCACCACCACCGCCCATCGCACCTCTGCACCACCACCGCCCGAGTAGACCGCACCTCGACTGATTCCCACTCGACGACGACAACGATCGGAGCAACAAAACAAGTAGGGTTCGAGGTTTTGCTTACATTGAGCGATGGTGAGGTGCCATGGAGGCGACGAAGACGGTGAGGGTTCGGCGATGGTGCGATGGAAGCGGCAAGAGGCGATGACGATGACAGCGATGGAGCCGCAGGTGGAGGCGTCGATAAAGCCGCGGGTGGAGGCGATGGTGATGGCGTCGACGGAGGAGGGGCGAAAGGGCGACGAGCTTGGGGTGAGAGGACGACAGTGGGGGTGGGGCGGCTCTAGGGTTTTGAACAAAAAAATGTTTTTTTTTTAATTTTAATTTGCATTCAGATGTTCAATCAAACAGTCTTAATCGGTTCAGCACTTTTAATGGTTCAGACCCTCTTAACCATTCAGACATCTTAATCATTCAGCACTTAATGATTCAGATCCAACCAAACGGCCCCTAAGTGTATGTTATTAGTGTCTTTCAAAATCAAAATGAGAAAAAAAAAACACGTAAAGATGAGCATAATAAAACCATAACCGAAAAAAACCGACAACTTCCCCGAATCCTAACCGATTTTAACCGAAACCGACTAACCGAGGTTATGGTTATGCTTATGGTTATGGTTAAGCAACTTAAGTATAGAAGGTGAGGTATACCTTTTTATTGGATGAAAATATTATGGATTACATGTGAGATTAAATATATTAGAAGATTCGTCAGCATTCTAATGATTTCTGCTTTTTGTTAACTTATTCTCAGTCACTCCAACGTTATTTGAGTTTTATTTAGATTTTTTTCATCATTATATCTATAATTCACAAGCTTATTTACGAGTCTTTCTTTGTTTTTTAACAATTTCATTATTAACCGAAGCCAAACCGTACTTTGTGATTGACCGATCAATTGGTTGTTGTTATGGATATGAATTTGAAATTAACCGAAATAATACTTTTGGTTATAAAAATAGCAATAATTGATTCAAACCACACCAAATGCACACCCTAACACGTGATACGCTATGGTAAAAAAAATTGGATAAATCAGAGAGAACCTAAAAGAACATGTGCGTTGTACAGCTATAAAGATTCCTGACATATCGACGTATTAATTTCTTTAAGACGTCTGCCATTTGCCCATGTTGCTTTAATGTTGCCATCCCAAGCTTTATCCTCAAGAGGGGAACGGCCGGATCATCTGCTAAGGCCCCTAAATAACCGCTTAATTAGATGATGTTAAATAAAGGATAATGTTATTTTCATATTCATCTCAAATTTTCTATACGTATCGTATATGTTTACTAGGGACAATCATTATTTATTAAAAGTTTTTAGTGTTAATGATTGGACATCTATGTCTCTCGCATAGGCTTATATGGGACTCAGGGGCGTAGCTTTCTTCAGACTGGGGGGCGACCGCCCCCCTGTTTTTTCGTGTAATAGTGTAAATTTCCCGATACGTAGTGTAAAAATTTTTAAAAACCTTTATTTCGTCCCCCTAGAAAAAAAAAATTATTTCGCCCTTCTGGAATTATGGCCAAGCTTCACCACTGATGGGACTTATATGCCTTATATGAGGCGTAAACGAGACCAATTATTGTAAAATCAGTGAGTGTTAAAGGGGGTTATACGTCATGTATAGATTTATACAAATCATATAAGGTGAGTGAAATGTTGCAATAAAAAAAATAGGTGTGTAAATAACCAAGTGGTCAACTCCACTTGTGTCTTTCCTAATAATTACTATTACTATATATAATTAAAAGTGATGAAAAGGAATAGTATATATAATATTACTATATATATATAGGGTAAGGTTCCCCTAAAAAGTCTATTTTGCCTAAGAAGGCCAAGAAGGGTTTTAAAAACTCGAAAACCGACTCAAACAAACCCCGATTGAATTCATTTTTGCATCATTGGAACGGCTTGTCGAATCCTAAAACCCAAACCTTAAATCATAAACAATAAACCCTAATACTAAAACCAAAACTTTAAAAACAAATCTTTAACATAAAGATACAACTTAAAAGCTAAAAACCAAGCCCTAAAAGCAAAAATCTAAATCTAGTTGTTAAAACGAAAACTTAAAATCTAATATTGTAGGATTCGATGAGACGGTTCCAATGCCATCGAAATGATTTCAATCGGAGTTCGTTTGGGTCGGTTTTGAAGATTTTAAAAATCCTTCTTAGCCTTCTTAGGCAAGATATATACTTTTTATTTGATCTTTCCCCTATATATATATATATTATTTAAATGTCTGATCCATGTATTGACGTTTTGAAAATTTGGACTTCAACTATAAAAGCCACTATATATATAATATCATAAGGCTTCCATGAATTCAATCTTATTCATCTCAACGTAATAACACTTAATACTTTCGAACGATGATCATAAATGACCTGACTGACGTATATAAATCATAACACTGGCCAGGTGTGATGATTAATATACTTCATTCAAGTAATTATATTCACCTTATTCTAACGTATCAAATATTATACTAAGATGAAATTAACATACCTGTAAGCTCGTGCAATATCTTTGGAACGTCTCGGATCAAGTTTCACCCTTTCAAATTTACGAGCACGAAATGTTTGAGTTTAAGTATCTTTACACCTAATACTTAAGTCTCTCAAACCAGTGCTCTGATACCAAACTTGTAACACCCAACTTTTTATATTGTTTTATTTAAAACAATCGCGGAAATTTATGGTCCCAGATTTTTCAAAATTTCGCCATGACCCATTTTAAAACATCTATTTCCTTACGAAATAAACCTGTTCAAAATCAACACTTTACACAATAACAAACTATTACCACCATCATTAATTCATGTTATTGTAACTAGTACTATTTGACAATAACATTATAGAAACCTCCGACTCATTATAGCTTATTTATCAACAGAAACCCAAAACGATACCACACTTATTATAACGTTCAAGTTTCACCAAAACCATTTAGCAACGGGTCATACGACATATTAGACAACCGATCCGAGACTTGTTCCGTTCCGTATTGCATCGGAGCTTTACCTACAATTATCACCCAACATTTTAAATTAGCAAAACGCTAAGTAAGTAATTTTTCCTTTAATAATTGAAAAGCGTTATCTTGGTCCGGACCCCAACAATATTTAACTTCTTTTCGGGTTAGTTTAGTGAGTGGGGAAGCTATTTTGGAGAAGTCTTGGATAAAACGTCTGTAATATCCAGCTAAACCCAAGAAACTTCTAATTTCAGTTGGTGTTTTAGGTGGAGACCATTTCATTACTGTCTCAACCTTGGAAGGATCAACAGATATACCACTTGAGTTAACCACATGACCGAGAAATTGAACTTCTCGTAACCAGAAAGCACACTTAGAAAATTTAGCATATAACTTTTCCCTACGAAGTATCATCAACATCTCACGAAGATGCTGAGAATGATCATTTTCCGTACGTGAGAAAATCAAAATATCATCTATGAAAACAATTACTGATTTATCCAACATTGGTCTACACACCCGGTTCATAAGATCCATGAAAGCTGCAGGTGCATTCGTAAGTCCGAAAGGCATGACTACGAATTCATAGTGCCCATAACGAGTACGAAAAGCGGTTTTTGGCACATCTTCATCCTTTACCTTTAACTGATGATAACCCGACTTTAGATCAATTTTAGAAAACCAACTGGCTCCTTGCAATTGATCGAAAAGATCACCAATTCTGGGTAACGGGTATTTATTCTTGATGGTAACTTTATTTAACTCCCGGTAATCAATACACATCCGAAAACTACCATCCTTCTTCTTTACAAATAAAACTGGAGCACCCCACGGTGACACACTAGGACGGATAAATCCTTTATCAAGGAGGTCCTGCAGTTGCGTCATTAACTCTTGCATTTCAGAAGGTGCTAACCTGTAAGGAGCTTTTGCAACCGGTTTTGCTTCTGGTTTCAAATCAATTCGAAATTTCACTTCTCTGTCTGGAGGAACACCCGGTAACTCTGTTGGGAAAACATCGCTAAATTCGTTCACCACTGGCACCTCTTCCAATTTAAGGTCTTCTTTATTAATGTCGGTAACATATGCCATGTAGGCTTTACACCCGTGGATCATATATTTCCTCGCTTTTGCATATGAACAAACTACAACGTCTCCTTTTCTTTCGCCATATATCGAAATCGGTTTCCCACTTGGTGTTGTTAATTGTATAACCTTTCGATTACATATAATGTTTGCATAATATTGGGACAACCAATCCATGCCTACTATAGCATCGAACTCCTTTATAACCATCGGAATTAAATCAACATTAAAATCTTCCCCATCTATGTTTAGTAGACAATTCTTATAGACATTGAATACTAGAAAACTCTCGTTGTTAGCAACATCAATTTCTAATGGTTTAGGCAATTTATCAACTATAAACGAGGGATGTTTAGCGAATTCAACACAAATAAAAGACCTACTAGCCCCCGAGTCAAACAAGATATGTGCAGGAATAGAATTTATTAAGAATATACCTGTTACCACATCAGGGGTAATCTTAGCCTCTTCTGCTGTAATTTGAAATGCTCTACCCTTTGGCTTCGGGGCTTCAGGCCTCTTTACCTCCTTATTGTTTCTCACTATTTCACCTCCCCTTCTGAATCCTGGATTTAGTTTTGGGCATTCACTCCTTATATGTCCAGGTTGATAACAATTGTAACACAAATTCACTGCATTAGGGCAATGCAAAGACGTGTGACCCGGCCTTCCACACTTAAAACATACAATCTGAGTAGCTCTACACTCTCCCGAGTGCCCTTTCCCACAAATTTTGCAACGATAAGACTCAGTCTTAAAATTTTCTTTCTTAGAAGATGCAACAAATTTAGCCTTCTTTACTGGAGTTGTTATCACTTCAGCTTTTCGTTTTTCTCCCCTTTCAACAGATCTCAAGAGTTCCATCTCCCGTTCACGAGCCCAATTTATCAACGCTTGAAGAGTCTCACATTTAGAAGGAGTTATGTACTCCCTATATTCCGCCTTGAGCATAAGATGATATCTAATTATCCAGTCCCGCTCTGTTCGTAAGAGATCAGCGCAGAACTTAGCTCTATCAAAGAACATTCCAGTGATTTGATCAATAGATTCATCTTTTTGCCTCATGGAAAGAAATTCTTCCTTTATTTTGTCAAT
Source organism: Mikania micrantha (assembly GCA_009363875.1). Classification (NCBI taxonomy): domain Eukaryota; kingdom Viridiplantae; phylum Streptophyta; class Magnoliopsida; order Asterales; family Asteraceae; genus Mikania; species Mikania micrantha. The sequence goes on from CM018687.1 coordinate 9,148,024, forward strand.
TGCTGACTGTGGGCAAAAGTGTTGCAGGAACATTGTTTTGAAATCCTGCCACATCATTGCCTTAACTCCTTCTTTACCCTTTTCTTGCTTACGCGCATCCCACCAATCTTTAGCACGTCCTCTGAGTAGAGTAGTTGCATAATTTACTTCATCTATGGGGTCACAGTGACTTGTTTCAAAGACAGTCTCTATTCCAGATATCCATCGGTGACTCTCCAATGGATCAATCTCACCCTGAAACTCATCCGGTTTACATACCATGAAGTCTTTGTAACTTGCCCTCTTTGTCTCCTTTTCATTTATTTTATTTGCTTGATTCGTTTCTTTCTCATTCGTCCCCTCATTCAAACTTGAGCTACCCTTGGATAACTCTTGTTGAATTATTGTTCTCATCTTCTCGAGAAAGTGTGGAATCGTAGCTTCAAACGCTTTTGCTACTTCTTCCGAAATCTGCTTCCTGTTTCTTCTTTTAATATTCCAGTTACATCTCCACCATTATGTGAAGACTCATTGTCTTCACTTTCGTGTTCTTCCACAATCTTAGGTATTTCTCCGCCCTCAGCCATGATCTTTAGCTGAAAATTTTACCTCTATCAGGGTCTATATATTTACAGATACATATATTTGTATCACCACTTTCTTACTATGTCTAATTAACACCATTCATTTGTATTTAACATGCATTTAGTCACCACTATATAAAAGCCACTATATATATAATATCATAAGGCTTCCATGAATTCAATCTTATTCATCTCAACGTAATAACACTTAATACTTTCGAACGATGATCATAAATGACCTGACTGACGTATATAAATCATAACACTGGCCAGGTGTGATGATTAATATACTTCATTCAAGTAATTATATTCACCTTATTCTAACGTATCAAATATTATACTAAGATGAAATTAACATACCTGTAAGCTCGTGCAATATCTTTGGAACGTCTCGGATCAAGTTTCACCCTTTCAAATTTACGAGCACGAAATGTTTGAGTTTAAGTATCTTTACACCTAATACTTAAGTCTCTCAAACCAGTGCTCTGATACCAAACTTGTAACACCCAACTTTTTATATTGTTTTATTTAAAACAATCGCGGAAATTTATGGTCCCAGATTTTTCAAAATTTCGCCATGACCCATTTTAAAACATCTATTTCCTTACGAAATAAACCTGTTCAAAATCAACACTTTACACAATAACAAACTATTACCACCATCATTAATTCATGTTATTGTAACTAGTACTATTTGACAATAACATTATAGAAACCTCCGACTCATTATAGCTTATTTATCAACAGAAACCCAAAACGATACCACACTTATTATAACGTTCAAGTTTCACCAAAACCATTTAGCAACGGGTCATACGACATATTAGACAACCGATCCGAGACTTGTTCCGTTCCGTATTGCATTGGAGCTTTACCTACAATTATCACCCAACATTTTAAATTAGCAAAACGCTAAGTAAGTAATCAATGCCACCATATTTGAGCAAAAGAATAATTATCACTACACTCGTTAATTAATACTTGCCACCGTTTTGTTTAAACTGACATTAGTCAGAGTCCACCATATAGTAAGAGAAATTATCTCTTACATAACCACCATATCATAGGATTACTACCACCATAAGTAAGATATAAATCTTACATTTTTCCAATAAAATGAAAGTATAAACCTTTCATTTTGCCACTATAAGGAAAATAAATTCCCACCACCATAATATAGGTGTATCCACTATTTAACCACCATATCTTTTATAACCTACTATGAATCCACCATATATTTTATAAACTAGTATGTATCCACCATATATACAACCCACATGTATTCTACTATATCCATACCTTAAGTATGTTCAACCATTATTAGTAAAACCACCATAACAACCCTAATCTACCATAAAACATATGACTCTGCATCGAATCATGTTTACATCATTTCTCATATAGTAATCCGGTTAGATTACTTACCTCTATCTGCAGATGATCCTACTTGATTATCCTTTCGATTGAAATCTTGTTTTCCTGTTAAACTCTAACGGGTCAATATATTTTTATATCCGTTCAACCTTCTGTTCGAAATGTTTATATAAAATTTTGCATAAATACACACACACACATATATGTGTATATATTTCACATATGATACACATCCGACCCGTTTGAATTTGTTTAACATATTTATTATACTATGTATAATTTCTCATACTTGTCACCTTTCACCCAACATTCATGTTTCAATCTTTCTAGGATAATTGTATTCTAACTTTTATACTAATTTGATCAAATTAACCCATTTGACTCGTTTAGGTTAAACTCATATTAATCTCATCATATGAGTTTTAGACAACTACAATATCTCAATTTCATCTCTATACATATTTTCAGATTTAGACAACAACAATCACCCCAAATGAGTTATTTTTCTCATCTCACTCTCATGAACCCTAACATGGGTTCCTTTACAACCATCATGATCCATACCACAAGAAATGTTTAAAACATACCAAAACAACTATTCACAAGTTTAGGATCACATAACTACTCAAAACTCAACCCAATGTCAGTTTCTTGAATCCTAGTTCATAATCCCCATTACATCCGTCTATAATGATTCAAGGATGAGAAAATATGATTACCTCGAGTGGATCACAACCTAGACTCACGATTGAAGCTTTGGATCGATTTCTCCGTTTCCCCTCGTCGACGTCCTCTGCTTTCCTTCTTCTCCTCTTTTATTTTTTTTTTCTGCTTCTTTTCTTGTTGATCGTAATCCCTACCCCCACCCCCTTTATGTTGATATTTTTTCCACCGCCTTATTCACCTACTACATACATAGATATGTATGCTTTTTTTTCATTATTATTATTTTTATTTGGTTTCCATGAATCCACGTTTCTTTCTTTCTTTCTTTTTTTTTTTTTGACCACACACACACACACATATATATATATATATATATATATATATATATTTTGTTATTATTGTTATTATTTTAAATCAACAAATTATTATATATACATATATATAATTAAGATGTTACAAATCTACCCTCCTTATTTAAGGTTTCGTCCCCGAAACCGCTACATTAAGCAAAAAGGTAAGAGTAGAATTTCTTCATCTCATCCGCCGATTCCCAAGTATATTCTGACCCTTTCCTATGCTTCCACCTTACTTTTACTTGATCAATGGTTTTGTTGCGAAGCAGCTTCACTTGATGATCAAGAATTTCAACCGGCTTTTCTACATAATTAAGTTTCCCATCCACCTCAATGTCCTCCAATGGAACGTATGTAGATTCATCAGTTAAACACTTTCGTAAATATGAAACATGAAAAGTGTTATGAATTAGTTTCAACTCCTCAGGTAGCTCTAAACGATAAGCAACATTGCCCACACGAGCTATGATTTTAAAGGGTCCAATAAACCGTGGACTCAGCTTTCCTCGTTTACGAAAACGTATAACACCTTTCCACGGTGAAACTTTTAGTAACACCAAATCCCCGACCTGAAATTCAATTGGTCTTCTACGTTTATCAGCATATGATTTCTGACGGTCTTGTGCCGCCTTCAAATGAGCTCGAATTTGATCTATTTGATCATTCGTAGCTTTAACTATCTTTTTGTGTGCTAGTTCTCGTTGCCCCACTTCTCCCCAACAAACAGAAGTTCGACATTTCCTTCCATAAAGCATTTCATAAGGAGGCATCCCAATACTGGAATGATAGCTATTGTTATACGAGAACTCTGCTAAAGGTAGATAATCATCCCAACTACCACCAAAATCAATTATACATGCTCGTAACATATCCTCAAGAGTCTGGATGGTCCTTTCACTCTGACCATCAGTTTGAGGATGATATGCTGTGCTCAACAACAGTTTTGTACCTAATTCTTCATGAAAGTTCTTCCAAAAACGAGAAGTAAATCGAGTGTCTCGATCAGATATAATAGTAACCGGCACACCATGCCGAGACACTATTTCTTTTACATATATCTCCGCCATTTTATCGGAAGAATAGGATTCACGGATGGGCAAGAAATGAGCACTCTTAGTTAATCTATCAACGATGACCCAAATAGCATCAAATCCCTTCCTAGTTTTAGGAAGCTTAGTAATTAGGTCCATCGTGATATGTTCCCACTTCCACAATGGAATCTCCAATGGTTGCAGTTTACCATATGGCTTTTGGTGCTCTGCTTTCACTTGCATACATGTCAAACATTTTTCAACATATTTCACGATATCTCGCTTCATACCGGGCCACCAGTAATTAACCCGTAGGTCACGATACATTTTAGTAGCCCCTGGATGAATTGAGTATTTTGATTTGTGAGCTTCTTCCAACAATACACACTTAAGTGAACAAGTGTGAGGTATCCACACTCGACCCCACCTAGTCTTTAATCCATTATTGTCTTCGTCAAGGTTATGTGCTTGCCCCTTTATTCTGTCTCGTTTCCAGTTTTCTTCTTTTAAGGCCTCTGTCTGAGCCTCTTTAATCTGCTCAATCAATCCTGAAGTAATTACAAGCTTCATAGCTTTTACCTTAATAGGTGAACATTCATCTTTTCTACTCAAGGCATCAGCTACCACATTTGCTTTCCCCGGATGATACAGAATCTCGCAATCGTAGTCCTTGAGTAATTCCAACCACCTTCTTTGCCTCATATTCAATTCCTTCTGAGTGAAGAAATATTTCAGGCTTTTATGATCTGTGAAAATCATAAATTTAGAGCCATAAAGATAATGTCGCCATATCTTTAATGCAAACACTACCGCTGCCAGTTCAAGATCGTGAGTTAGGTAAGTTGTTTCATGTGGCTTCAACTGTCGAGAGGCATAGGCTAACACCTTTCCTCTTTGCATTAAAACACACCCAAGACCCATGCTTGAAGCATTAGAGTATACCACAAGATCTTTGTTGCCCTCAGGTAATGCAAGAACTGGAGCATTGGTTAATTTTTCCTTTAATAATTGAAAAGCGTTATCTTGGTCCGGACCCCAACAATATTTAACTTCTTTTCGGGTTAGTTTAGTGAGTGGGGAAGCTATTTTGGAGAAGTCTTGGATAAAACGTCTGTAATATCCAGCTAAACCCAAGAAACTTCTAATTTCAGTTGGTGTTTTAGGTGGAGACCATTTCATTACTGTCTCAACCTTGGAAGGATCAACAGATATACCACTTGAGTTAACCACATGACCGAGAAATTGAACTTCTCGTAACCAGAAAGCACACTTAGAAAATTTAGCATATAACTTTTCCCTACGAAGTATCATCAACATCTCACGAAGATGCTGAGAATGATCATTTTCCGTACGTGAGAAAATCAAAATATCATCTATGAAAACAATTACTGATTTATCCAACATTGGTCTACACACCCGGTTCATAAGATCCATGAAAGCTGCAGGTGCATTCGTAAGTCCGAAAGGCATGACTACGAATTCATAGTGCCCATAACGAGTACGAAAAGCGGTTTTTGGCACATCTTCATCCTTTACCTTTAACTGATGATAACCCGACTTTAGATCAATTTTAGAAAACCAACTGGCTCCTTGCAATTGATCGAAAAGATCACCAATTCTGGGTAACGGGTATTTATTCTTGATGGTAACTTTATTTAACTCCCGGTAATCAATACACATCCGAAAACTACCATCCTTCTTCTTTACAAATAAAACTGGAGCACCCCACGGTGACACACTAGGACGGATAAATCCTTTATCAAGGAGGTCCTGCAGTTGCGTCATTAACTCTTGCATTTCAGAAGGTGCTAACCTGTAAGGAGCTTTTGCAACCGGTTTTGCTTCTGGTTTCAAATCAATTCGAAATTTCACTTCTCTGTCTGGAGGAACACCCGGTAACTCTGTTGGGAAAACATCGCTAAATTCGTTCACCACTGGCACCTCTTCCAATTTAAGGTCTTCTTTATTAATGTCGGTAACATATGCCATGTAGGCTTTACACCCGTGGATCATATATTTCCTCGCTTTTGCATATGAACAAACTACAACGTCTCCTTTTCTTTCGCCATATATCGAAATCGGTTTCCCACTTGGTGTTGTTAATTGTATAACCTTTCGATTACATATAATGTTTGCATAATATTGGGACAACCAATCCATGCCTACTATAGCATCGAACTCCTTTATAACCATCGGAATTAAATCAACATTAAAATCTTCCCCATCTATGTTTAGTAGACAATTCTTATAGACATTGAATACTAGAAAACTCTCGTTGTTAGCAACATCAATTTCTAATGGTTTAGGCAATTTATCAACTATAAACGAGGGATGTTTAGCGAATTCAACACAAATAAAAGACCTACTAGCCCCCGAGTCAAACAAGATATGTGCAGGAATAGAATTTATTAAGAATATACCTGTTACCACATCAGGGGTAATCTTAGCCTCTTCTGCTGTAATTTGAAATGCTCTACCCTTTGGCTTCGGGGCTTCAGGCCTCTTTACCTCCTTATTGTTTCTCACTATTTCACCTCCCCTTCTGAATCCTGGATTTAGTTTTGGGCATTCACTCCTTATATGTCCAGGTTGATAACAATTGTAACACAAATTCACTGCATTAGGGCAATGCAAAGACGTGTGACCCGGCCTTCCACACTTAAAACATACAATCTGAGTAGCTCTACACTCTCCCGAGTGCCCTTTCCCACAAATTTTGCAACGATAAGACTCAGTCTTAAAATTTTCTTTCTTAGAAGATGCAACAAATTTAGCCTTCTTTACTGGAGTTGTTATCACTTCAGCTTTTCGTTTTTCTCCCCTTTCAACAGATCTCAAGAGTTCCATCTCCCGTTCACGAGCCCAATTTATCAACGCTTGAAGAGTCTCACATTTAGAAGGAGTTATGTACTCCCTATATTCCGCCTTGAGCATAAGATGATATCTAATTATCCAGTCCCGCTCTGTTCGTAAGAGATCAGCGCAGAACTTAGCTCTATCAAAGAACATTCCAGTGATTTGATCAATAGATTCATCTTTTTGCCTCATGGAAAGAAATTCTTCCTTTATTTTGTCAATTGCTGACTGTGGGCAAAAGTGTTGCAGGAACATTGTTTTGAAATCCTGCCACATCATTGCCTTAACTCCTTCTTTACCCTTTTCTTGCTTACGCGCATCCCACCAATCTTTAGCACGTCCTCTGAGTAGAGTAGTTGCATAATTTACTTCATCTATGGGGTCACAGTGACTTGTTTCAAAGACAGTCTCTATTCCAGATATCCATCGGTGACTCTCCAATGGATCAATCTCACCCTGAAACTCATCCGGTTTACATACCATGAAGTCTTTGTAACTTGCCCTCTTTGTCTCCTTTTCATTTATTTTATTTGCTTGATTCGTTTCTTTCTCATTCGTCCCCTCATTCAAACTTGAGCTACCCTTGGATAACTCTTGTTGAATTATTGTTCTCATCTTCTCGAGAAAGTGTGGAATCGTAGCTTCAAACGCTTTTGCTACTTCTTCCGAAATCTGCTTCCTGTTTCTTCTTTTAATATTCCAGTTACATCTCCACCATTATGTGAAGACTCATTGTCTTCACTTTCGTGTTCTTCCACAATCTTAGGTATTTCTCCGCCCTCAGCCATGATCTTTAGCTGAAAATTTTACCTCTATCAGGGTCTATATATTTACAGATACATATATTTGTATCACCACTTTCTTACTATGTCTAATTAACACCATTCATTTGTATTTAACATGCATTTAGTCACCACTATATAAAAGCCACTATATATATAATATCATAAGGCTTCCATGAATTCAATCTTATTCATCTCAACGTAATAACACTTAATACTTTCGAACGATGATCATAAATGACCTGACTGACGTATATAAATCATAACACTGGCCAGGTGTGATGATTAATATACTTCATTCAAGTAATTATATTCACCTTATTCTAACGTATCAAATATTATACTAAGATGAAATTAACATACCTGTAAGCTCGTGCAATATCTTTGGAACGTCTCGGATCAAGTTTCACCCTTTCAAATTTACGAGCACGAAATGTTTGAGTTTAAGTATCTTTACACCTAATACTTAAGTCTCTCAAACCAGTGCTCTGATACCAAACTTGTAACACCCAACTTTTTATATTGTTTTATTTAAAACAATCGCGGAAATTTATGGTCCCAGATTTTTCAAAATTTCGCCATGACCCATTTTAAAACATCTATTTCCTTACGAAATAAACCTGTTCAAAATCAACACTTTACACAATAACAAACTATTACCACCATCATTAATTCATGTTATTGTAACTAGTACTATTTGACAATAACATTATAGAAACCTCCGACTCATTATAGCTTATTTATCAACAGAAACCCAAAACGATACCACACTTATTATAACGTTCAAGTTTCACCAAAACCATTTAGCAACGGGTCATACGACATATTAGACAACCGATCCGAGACTTGTTCCGTTCCGTATTGCATTGGAGCTTTACCTACAATTATCACCCAACATTTTAAATTAGCAAAACGCTAAGTAAGTAATCAATGCCACCATATTTGAGCAAAAGAATAATTATCACTACACTCGTTAATTAATACTTGCCACCGTTTTGTTTAAACTGACATTAGTCAGAGTCCACCATATAGTAAGAGAAATTATCTCTTACATAACCACCATATCATAGGATTACTACCACCATAAGTAAGATATAAATCTTACATTTTTCCAATAAAATGAAAGTATAAACCTTTCATTTTGCCACTATAAGGAAAATAAATTCCCACCACCATAATATAGGTGTATCCACTATTTAACCACCATATCTTTTATAACCTACTATGAATCCACCATATATTTTATAAACTAGTATGTATCCACCATATATACAACCCACATGTATTCTACTATATCCATACCTTAAGTATGTTCAACCATTATTAGTAAAACCACCATAACAACCCTAATCTACCATAAAACATATGACTCTGCATCGAATCATGTTTACATCATTTCTCATATAGTAATCCGGTTAGATTACTTACCTCTATCTGCAGATGATCCTACTTGATTATCCTTTCGATTGAAATCTTGTTTTCCTGTTAAACTCTAACGGGTCAATATATTTTTATATCCGTTCAACCTTCTGTTCGAAATGTTTATATAAAATTTTGCATAAATACACACACACACATATATGTGTATATATTTCACATATGATACACATCCGACCCGTTTGAATTTGTTTAACATATTTATTATACTATGTATAATTTCTCATACTTGTCACCTTTCACCCAACATTCATGTTTCAATCTTTCTAGGATAATTGTATTCTAACTTTTATACTAATTTGATCAAATTAACCCATTTGACTCGTTTAGGTTAAACTCATATTAATCTCATCATATGAGTTTTAGACAACTACAATATCTCAATTTCATCTCTATACATATTTTCAGATTTAGACAACAACAATCACCCCAAATGAGTTATTTTTCTCATCTCACTCTCATGAACCCTAACATGGGTTCCTTTACAACCATCATGATCCATACCACAAGAAATGTTTAAAACATACCAAAACAACTATTCACAAGTTTAGGATCACATAACTACTCAAAACTCAACCCAATGTCAGTTTCTTGAATCCTAGTTCATAATCCCCATTACATCCGTCTATAATGATTCAAGGATGAGAAAATATGATTACCTCGAGTGGATCACAACCTAGACTCACGATTGAAGCTTTGGATCGATTTCTCCGTTTCCCCTCGTCGACGTCCTCTGCTTTCCTTCTTCTCCTCTTTTATTTTTTTTTTCTGCTTCTTTTCTTGTTGATCGTAATCCCTACCCCCACCCCCTTTATGTTGATATTTTTTCCACCGCCTTATTCACCTACTACATACATAGATATGTATGCTTTTTTTTTTCATTATTATTATTTTTATTTGGTTTCCATGAATCCACGTTTCTTTCTTTCTTTCTTTTTTTTTTTGACCACACACACACACACATATATATATATATATATATATATATATTTTGTTATTATTGTTATTATTTTAAATCAACAAATTATTATATATACATATATATAATTAAGATGTTACAAATCTACCCTCCTTATTTAAGGTTTCGTCCCCGAAACCGCTACATTAAGCAAAAAGGTAAGGGTAGAATTTCTTCATCTCATCCGCCGATTCCCAAGTATATTCTGACCCTTTCCTATGCTTCCACCTTACTTTTACTTGATCAATGGTTTTGTTGCGAAGCAGCTTCACTTGATGATCAAGAATTTCAACCGGCTTTTCTACATAATTAAGTTTCCCATCCACCTCAATGTCCTCCAATGGAACGTATGTAGATTCATCAGTTAAACACTTTCGTAAATATGAAACATGAAAAGTGTTATGAATTAGTTTCAACTCCTCAGGTAGCTCTAAACGATAAGCAACATTGCCCACACGAGCTATGATTTTAAAGGGTCCAATAAACCGTGGACTCAGCTTTCCTCGTTTACGAAAACGTATAACACCTTTCCACGGTGAAACTTTTAGTAACACCAAATCCCCGACCTGAAATTCAATTGGTCTTCTACGTTTATCAGCATATGATTTCTGACGGTCTTGTGCCGCCTTCAAATGAGCTCGAATTTGATCTATTTGATCATTCGTAGCTTTAACTATCTTTTTGTGTGCTAGTTCTCGTTGCCCCACTTCTCCCCAACAAACAGAAGTTCGACATTTCCTTCCATAAAGCATTTCATAAGGAGGCATCCCAATACTGGAATGATAGCTATTGTTATACGAGAACTCTGCTAAAGGTAGATAATCATCCCAACTACCACCAAAATCAATTATACATGCTCGTAACATATCCTCAAGAGTCTGGATGGTCCTTTCACTCTGACCATCAGTTTGAGGATGATATGCTGTGCTCAACAACAGTTTTGTACCTAATTCTTCATGAAAGTTCTTCCAAAAACGAGAAGTAAATCGAGTGTCTCGATCAGATATAATAGTAACCGGCACACCATGCCGAGACACTATTTCTTTTACATATATCTCCGCCATTTTATCGGAAGAATAGGATTCACGGATGGGCAAGAAATGAGCACTCTTAGTTAATCTATCAACGATGACCCAAATAGCATCAAATCCCTTCCTAGTTTTAGGAAGCTTAGTAATTAGGTCCATCGTGATATGTTCCCACTTCCACAATGGAATCTCCAATGGTTGCAGTTTACCATATGGCTTTTGGTGCTCTGCTTTCACTTGCATACATGTCAAACATTTTTCAACATATTTCACGATATCTCGCTTCATACCGGGCCACCAGTAATTAACCCGTAGGTCACGATACATTTTAGTAGCCCCTGGATGAATTGAGTATTTTGATTTGTGAGCTTCTTCCAACAATACACACTTAAGTGAACAAGTGTGAGGTATCCACACTCGACCCCACCTAGTCTTTAATCCATTATTGTCTTCGTCAAGGTTATGTGCTTGCCCCTTTATTCTGTCTCGTTTCCAGTTTTCTTCTTTTAAGGCCTCTGTCTGAGCCTCTTTAATCTGCTCAATCAATCCTGAAGTAATTACAAGCTTCATAGCTTTTACCTTAATAGGTGAACATTCATCTTTTCTACTCAAGGCATCAGCTACCACATTTGCTTTCCCCGGATGATACAGAATCTCGCAATCGTAGTCCTTGAGTAATTCCAACCACCTTCTTTGCCTCATATTCAATTCCTTCTGAGTGAAGAAATATTTCAGGCTTTTATGATCTGTGAAAATCATAAATTTAGAGCCATAAAGATAATGTCGCCATATCTTTAATGCAAACACTACCGCTGCCAGTTCAAGATCGTGAGTTAGGTAAGTTGTTTCATGTGGCTTCAACTGTCGAGAGGCATAGGCTAACACCTTTCCTCTTTGCATTAAAACACACCCAAGACCCATGCTTGAAGCATTAGAGTATACCACAAGATCTTCGTTGCCCTCAGGTAATGCAAGAACTGGAGCATTGGTTAATTTTTCCTTTAATAATTGAAAAGCGTTATCTTGGTCCGGACCCCAACAATATTTAACTTCTTTTCGGGTTAGTTTAGTGAGTGGGGAAGCTATTTTGGAGAAGTCTTGGATAAAACGTCTGTAATATCCAGCTAAACCCAAGAAACTTCTAATTTCAGTTGGTGTTTTAGGTGGAGACCATTTCATTACTGTCTCAACCTTGGAAGGATCAACAGATATACCACTTGAGTTAACCACATGACCGAGAAATTGAACTTCTCGTAACCAGAAAGCACACTTAGAAAATTTAGCATATAACTTTTCCCTACGAAGTATCATCAACATCTCACGAAGATGCTGAGAATGATCATTTTCCGTACGTGAGAAAATCAAAATATCATCTATGAAAACAATTACTGATTTATCCAACATTGGTCTACACACCCGGTTCATAAGATCCATGAAAGCTGCAGGTGCATTCGTAAGTCCGAAAGGCATGACTACGAATTCATAGTGCCCATAACGAGTACGAAAAGCGGTTTTTGGCACATCTTCATCCTTTACCTTTAACTGATGATAACCCGACTTTAGATCAATTTTAGAAAACCAACTGGCTCCTTGCAATTGATCGAAAAGATCACCAATTCTGGGTAACGGGTATTTATTCTTGATGGTAACTTTATTTAACTCCCGGTAATCAATACACATCCGAAAACTACCATCCTTCTTCTTTACAAATAAAACTGGAGCACCCCACGGTGACACACTAGGACGGATAAATCCTTTATCAAGGAGGTCCTGCAGTTGCGTCATTAACTCTTGCATTTCAGAAGGTGCTAACCTGTAAGGAGCTTTTGCAACCGGTTTTGCTTCTGGTTTCAAATCAATTCGAAATTTCACTTCTCTGTCTGGAGGAACACCCGGTAACTCTGTTGGGAAAACATCGCTAAATTCGTTCACCACTGGCACCTCTTCCAATTTAAGGTCTTCTTTATTAATGTCGGTAACATATGCCATGTAGGCTTTACACCCGTGGATCATATATTTCCTCGCTTTTGCATATGAACAAACTACAACGTCTCCTTTTCTTTCGCCATATATCGAAATCGGTTTCCCACTTGGTGTTGTTAATTGTATAACCTTTCGATTACATATAATGTTTGCATAATATTGGGACAACCAATCCATGCCTACTATAGCATCGAACTCCTTTATAACCATCGGAATTAAATCAACATTAAAATCTTCCCCATCTATGTTTAGTAGACAATTCTTATAGACATTGAATACTAGAAAACTCTCGTTGTTAGCAACATCAATTTCTAATGGTTTAGGCAATTTATCAACTATAAACGAGGGATGTTTAGCGAATTCAACACAAATAAAAGACCTACTAGCCCCCGAGTCAAACAAGATATGTGCAGGAATAGAATTTATTAAGAATATACCTGTTACCACATCAGGGGTAATCTTAGCCTCTTCTGCTGTAATTTGAAATGCTCTACCCTTTGGCTTCGGGGCTTCAGGCCTCTTTACCTCCTTATTGTTTCTCACTATTTCACCTCCCCTTCTGAATCCTGGATTTAGTTTTGGGCATTCACTCCTTATATGTCCAGGTTGATAACAATTGTAACACAAATTCACTGCATTAGGGCAATGCAAAGACGTGTGACCCGGCCTTCCACACTTAAAACATACAATCTGAGTAGCTCTACACTCTCCCGAGTGCCCTTTCCCACAAATTTTGCAACGATAAGACTCAGTCTTAAAATTTTCTTTCTTAGAAGATGCAACAAATTTAGCCTTCTTTACTGGAGTTGTTATCACTTCAGCTTTTCGTTTTTCTCCCCTTTCAACAGATCTCAAGAGTTCCATCTCCCGTTCACGAGCCCAATTTATCAACGCTTGAAGAGTCTCACATTTAGAAGGAGTTATGTACTCCCTATATTCCGCCTTGAGCATAAGATGATATCTAATTATCCAGTCCCGCTCTGTTCGTAAGAGATCAGCGCAGAACTTAGCTCTATCAAAGAACATTCCAGTGATTTGATCAATAGATTCATCTTTTTGCCTCATGGAAAGAAATTCTTCCTTTATTTTGTCAATTGCTGACTGTGGGCAAAAGTGTTGCAGGAACATTGTTTTGAAATCCTGCCACATCATTGCCTTAACTCCTTCTTTACCCTTTTCTTGCTTACGCGCATCCCACCAATCTTTAGCACGTCCTCTGAGTAGAGTAGTTGCATAATTTACTTCATCTATGGGGTCACAGTGACTTGTTTCAAAGACAGTCTCTATTCCAGATATCCATCGGTGACTCTCCAATGGATCAATCTCACCCTGAAACTCATCCGGTTTACATACCATGAAGTCTTTGTAACTTGCCCTCTTTGTCTCCTTTTCATTTATTTTATTTGCTTGATTCGTTTCTTTCTCATTCGTCCCCTCATTCAAACTTGAGCTACCCTTGGATAACTCTTGTTGAATTATTGTTCTCATCTTCTCGAGAAAGTGTGGAATCGTAGCTTCAAACGCTTTTGCTACTTCTTCCGAAATCTGCTTCCTGTTTCTTCTTTTAATATTCCAGTTACATCTCCACCATTATGTGAAGACTCATTGTCTTCACTTTCGTGTTCTTCCACAATCTTAGGTATTTCTCCGCCCTCAGCCATGATCTTTAGCTGAAAATTTTACCTCTATCAGGGTCTATATATTTACAGATACATATATTTGTATCACCACTTTCTTACTATGTCTAATTAACACCATTCATTTGTATTTAACATGCATTTAGTCACCACTATATAAAAGCCACTATATATATAATATCATAAGGCTTCCATGAATTCAATCTTATTCATCTCAACGTAATAACACTTAATACTTTCGAACGATGATCATAAATGACCTGACTGACGTATATAAATCATAACACTGGCCAGGTGTGATGATTAATATACTTCATTCAAGTAATTATATTCACCTTATTCTAACGTATCAAATATTATACTAAGATGAAATTAACATACCTGTAAGCTCGTGCAATATCTTTGGAACGTCTCGGATCAAGTTTCACCCTTTCAAATTTACGAGCACGAAATGTTTGAGTTTAAGTATCTTTACACCTAATACTTAAGTCTCTCAAACCAGTGCTCTGATACCAAACTTGTAACACCCAACTTTTTATATTGTTTTATTTAAAACAATCGCGGAAATTTATGGTCCCAGATTTTTCAAAATTTCGCCATGACCCATTTTAAAACATCTATTTCCTTACGAAATAAACCTGTTCAAAATCAACACTTTACACAATAACAAACTATTACCACCATCATTAATTCATGTTATTGTAACTAGTACTATTTGACAATAACATTATAGAAACCTCCGACTCATTATAGCTTATTTATCAACAGAAACCCAAAACGATACCACACTTATTATAACGTTCAAGTTTCACCAAAACCATTTAGCAACGGGTCATACGACATATTAGACAACCGATCCGAGACTTGTTCCGTTCCGTATTGCATTGGAGCTTTACCTACAATTATCACCCAACATTTTAAATTAGCAAAACGCTAAGTAAGTAATCAATGCCACCATATTTGAGCAAAAGAATAATTATCACTACACTCGTTAATTAATACTTGCCACCGTTTTGTTTAAACTGACATTAGTCAGAGTCCACCATATAGTAAGAGAAATTATCTCTTACATAACCACCATATCATAGGATTACTACCACCATAAGTAAGATATAAATCTTACATTTTTCCAATAAAATGAAAGTATAAACCTTTCATTTTGCCACTATAAGGAAAATAAATTCCCACCACCATAATATAGGTGTATCCACTATTTAACCACCATATCTTTTATAACCTACTATGAATCCACCATATATTTTATAAACTAGTATGTATCCACCATATATACAACCCACATGTATTCTACTATATCCATACCTTAAGTATGTTCAACCATTATTAGTAAAACCACCATAACAACCCTAATCTACCATAAAACATATGACTCTGCATCGAATCATGTTTACATCATTTCTCATATAGTAATCCGGTTAGATTACTTACCTCTATCTGCAGATGATCCTACTTGATTATCCTTTCGATTGAAATCTTGTTTTCCTGTTAAACTCTAACGGGTCAATATATTTTTATATCCGTTCAACCTTCTGTTCGAAATGTTTATATAAAATTTTGCATAAATACACACACACACATATATGTGTATATATTTCACATATGATACACATCCGACCCGTTTGAATTTGTTTAACATATTTATTATACTATGTATAATTTCTCATACTTGTCACCTTTCACCCAACATTCATGTTTCAATCTTTCTAGGATAATTGTATTCTAACTTTTATACTAATTTGATCAAATTAACCCATTTGACTCGTTTAGGTTAAACTCATATTAATCTCATCATATGAGTTTTAGACAACTACAATATCTCAATTTCATCTCTATACATATTTTCAGATTTAGACAACAACAATCACCCCAAATGAGTTATTTTTCTCATCTCACTCTCATGAACCCTAACATGGGTTCCTTTACAACCATCATGATCCATACCACAAGAAATGTTTAAAACATACCAAAACAACTATTCACAAGTTTAGGATCACATAACTACTCAAAACTCAACCCAATGTCAGTTTCTTGAATCCTAGTTCATAATCCCCATTACATCCGTCTATAATGATTCAAGGATGAGAAAATATGATTACCTCGAGTGGATCACAACCTAGACTCACGATTGAAGCTTTGGATCGATTTCTCCGTTTCCCCTCGTCGACGTCCTCTGCTTTCCTTCTTCTCCTCTTTTATTTTTTTTTTCTGCTTCTTTTCTTGTTGATCGTAATCCCTACCCCCACCCCCTTTATGTTGATATTTTTTTCCACCGCCTTATTCACCTACTACATACATAGATATGTATGCTTTTTTTTTTCATTATTATTATTTTTATTTGGTTTCCATGAATCCACGTTTCTTTCTTTCTTTCTTTTTTTTTTTTTGACCACACACACACACACATATATATATATATATATATATATATATTTGTTATTATTGTTATTATTTTAAATCAACAAATTATTATATATACATATATATAATTAAGATGTTACAAATCTACCCTCCTTATTTAAGGTTTCGTCCCCGAAACCGCTACATTAAGCAAAAGGTAAGGGTAGAATTTCTTCATCTCATCCGCCGATTCCCAAGTATATTCTGACCCTTTCCTATGCTTCCACCTTACTTTTACTTGATCAATGGTTTTGTTGCGAAGCAGCTTCACTTGATGATCAAGAATTTCAACCGGCTTTTCTACATAATTAAGTTTCCCATCCACCTCAATGTCCTCCAATGGAACGTATGTAGATTCATCAGTTAAACACTTTCGTAAATATGAAACATGAAAAGTGTTATGAATTAGTTTCAACTCCTCAGGTAGCTCTAAACGATAAGCAACATTGCCCACACGAGCTATGATTTTAAAGGGTCCAATAAACCGTGGACTCAGCTTTCCTCGTTTACGAAAACGTATAACACCTTTCCACGGTGAAACTTTTAGTAACACCAAATCCCCGACCTGAAATTCAATTGGTCTTCTACGTTTATCAGCATATGATTTCTGACGGTCTTGTGCCGCCTTCAAATGAGCTCGAATTTGATCTATTTGATCATTCGTAGCTTTAACTATCTTTTTGTGTGCTAGTTCTCGTTGCCCCACTTCTCCCCAACAAACAGAAGTTCGACATTTCCTTCCATAAAGCATTTCATAAGGAGGCATCCCAATACTGGAATGATAGCTATTGTTATACGAGAACTCTGCTAAAGGTAGATAATCATCCCAACTACCACCAAAATCAATTATACATGCTCGTAACATATCCTCAAGAGTCTGGATGGTCCTTTCACTCTGACCATCAGTTTGAGGATGATATGCTGTGCTCAACAACAGTTTTGTACCTAATTCTTCATGAAAGTTCTTCCAAAAACGAGAAGTAAATCGAGTGTCTCGATCAGATATAATAGTAACCGGCACACCATGCCGAGACACTATTTCTTTTACATATATCTCCGCCATTTTATCGGAAGAATAGGATTCACGGATGGGCAAGAAATGAGCACTCTTAGTTAATCTATCAACGATGACCCAAATAGCATCAAATCCCTTCCTAGTTTTAGGAAGCTTAGTAATTAGGTCCATCGTGATATGTTCCCACTTCCACAATGGAATCTCCAATGGTTGCAGTTTACCATATGGCTTTTGGTGCTCTGCTTTCACTTGCATACATGTCAAACATTTTTCAACATATTTCACGATATCTCGCTTCATACCGGGCCACCAGTAATTAACCCGTAGGTCACGATACATTTTAGTAGCCCCTGGATGAATTGAGTATTTTGATTTGTGAGCTTCTTCCAACAATACACACTTAAGTGAACAAGTGTGAGGTATCCACACTCGACCCCACCTAGTCTTTAATCCATTATTGTCTTCGTCAAGGTTATGTGCTTGCCCCTTTATTCTGTCTCGTTTCCAGTTTTCTTCTTTTAAGGCCTCTGTCTGAGCCTTTTTAATCTGCTCAATCAATCCTGAAGTAATTACAAGCTTCATAGCTTTTACCTTAATAGGTGAACATTCATCTTTTCTACTCAAGGCATCAGCTACCACATTTGCTTTCCCCGGATGAAACAGAATCTCGCAATCGTAGTCCTTGAGTAATTCCAACCACCTTCTTTGCCTCATATTCAATTCCTTCTGAGTGAAGAAATATTTCAGGCTTTTATGATCTGTGAAAATCATAAATTTAGAGCCATAAAGATAATGTCGCCATATCTTTAATGCAAACACTACCGCTGCCAGTTCAAGATCGTGAGTTAGGTAAGTTGTTTCATGTGGCTTCAACTGTCGAGAGGCATAGGCTAACACCTTTCCTCTTTGCATTAAAACACACCCAAGACCCATGCTTGAAGCATTAGAGTATACCACAAGATCTTCGTTGCCCTCAGGTAATGCAAGAACTGGAGCATTGGTTAATTTTTCCTTTAATAATTGAAAAGCGTTATCTTGGTCCGGACCCCAACAATATTTAACTTCTTTTCGGGTTAGTTTAGTGAGTGGGGAAGCTATTTTGGAGAAGTCTTGGATAAAACGTCTGTAATATCCAGCTAAACCCAAGAAACTTCTAATTTCAGTTGGTGTTTTAGGTGGAGACCATTTCATTACTGTCTCAACCTTGGAAGGATCAACAGATATACCACTTGAGTTAACCACATGACCGAGAAATTGAACTTCTCGTAACCAGAAAGCACACTTAGAAAATTTAGCATATAACTTTTCCCTACGAAGTATCATCAACATCTCACGAAGATGCTGAGAATGATCATTTTCCGTACGTGAGAAAATCAAAATATCATCTATGAAAACAATTACTGATTTATCCAACATTGGTCTACACACCCGGTTCATAAGATCCATGAAAGCTGCAGGTGCATTCGTAAGTCCGAAAGGCATGACTACGAATTCATAGTGCCCATAACGAGTACGAAAAGCGGTTTTTGGCACATCTTCATCCTTTACCTTTAACTGATGATAACCCGACTTTAGATCAATTTTAGAAAACCAACTGGCTCCTTGCAATTGATCGAAAAGATCACCAATTCTGGGTAACGGGTATTTATTCTTGATGGTAACTTTATTTAACTCCCGGTAATCAATACACATCCGAAAACTACCATCCTTCTTCTTTACAAATAAAACTGGAGCACCCCACGGTGACACACTAGGACGGATAAATCCTTTATCAAGGAGGTCCTGCAGTTGCGTCATTAACTCTTGCATTTCAGAAGGTGCTAACCTGTAAGGAGCTTTTGCAACCGGTTTTGCTTCTGGTTTCAAATCAATTCGAAATTCCACTTCTCTGTCTGGAGGAACACCCGGTAACTCTGTTGGGAAAACATCGCTAAATTCGTTCACCACTGGCACCTCTTCCAATTTAAGGTCTTCTTTATTAATGTCGGTAACATATGCCATGTAGGCTTTACACCCGTGGATCATATATTTCCTCGCTTTTGCATATGAACAAACTACAACGTCTCCTTTTCTTTCGCCATATATCGAAATCGGTTTCCCACTTGGTGTTGTTAATTGTATAACCTTTCGATTACATATAATGTTTGCATAATATTGGGACAAACCAATCCATGCCTACTATAGCATCGAACTCCTTTATAACCATCGGAATTAAATCAACATTAAAATCTTCCCCATCTATGTTTAGTAGACAATTCTTATAGACATTGAATACTAGAAAACTCTCGTTGTTAGCAACATCAATTTCTAATGGTTTAGGCAATTTATCAACTATAAACGAGGGATGTTTAGCGAATTCAACACAAAAAAAGACCTACTAGCCCCCGAGTCAAACAAGATATGTGCAGGAATAGAATTTATTAAGAATATACCTGTTACCACATCAGGGGTAATCTTAGCCTCTTCTGCTGTAATTTGAAATGCTCTACCCTTTGGCTTCGGGGCTTCAGGCCTCTTTACCTCCTTATTGTTTTCTCACTATTTCACCTCCCCTTCTGAATCCTGGATTTAGTTTTGGGCATTCACTCCTTATATGTCCAGGTTGATAACAATTGTAACACAAATTCACTGCATTAGGGCAATGCAAAGACGTGTGACCCGGCCTTCCACTTAAAACATACAATCTGAGTAGCTCTACACTCTCCCGAGTGCCCTTTCCCACAAATTTTGCAACGATAAGACTCAGTCTTAAAATTTTCTTTCTTAGAAGATGCAACAAATTTAGCCTTCTTTACTGGAGTTGTTATCACTTCAGCTTTTCTTTTCTTTTTCTCCCCTTTCAACAGATCTCAAGAGTTCCATCTCCCGTTCACGAGCCCAATTTATCAACGCTTGAAGAGTCTCACATTTAGAAGGAGTTATGTACTCCCTATATTCCGCCTTGAGCATAAGATGATATCTAATTATCCAGTCCCGCTCTGTTCGTAAGAGATCAGCGCAGAACTTAGCTCTATCAAAGAACATTCCAGTGATTTGATCAATAGATTCATCTTTTTGCCTCATGGAAAGAAATTCTTCCTTTATTTTGTCAATTGCTGACTGTGGGCAAAAGTGTTGCAGGAACATTGTTTTGAAAATCCTGCCACATCATTGCCTTAACTCCTTCTTTACCCTTTTCTTGCTTACGCGCATCCCACCAATCTTTAGCACGTCCTCTGAGTAGAGTAGTTGCATAATTTACTTCATCTATGGGGTCACAGTGACTTGTTTCAAAGACAGTCTCTATTCCAGATATCCATCGGTGACTCTCCAATGGATCAATCTCACCCTGAAACTCATCCGGTTTACATACCATGAAGTCTTTGTAACTTGCCCTCTTTGTCTCCTTTTCATTTATTTTATTTGCTTGATTCGTTTCTTCTCTCTCATTCGTCCCCTCATTCAAACTTGAGCTACCCTTGGATAACTCTTGTTGAATTATTGTTCTCATCTTCTCGAGAAAGTGTGGAATCGTAGCTTCAAACGCTTTTGCTACTTCTTCCGAAATCTGCTTCCTGTTTCTTCTTTTAATATTCCAGTTACATCTCCACCATTATGTGAAGACTCATTGTCTTCACTTTCGTGTTCTTCCACAATCTTAGGTATTTCTCCGCCCTCAGCCATGATCTTTAGCTGAAAATTTACCTCTATCAGGGTCTATATATTTACAGATACATATATTTGTATCACCACTTTCTTACTATGTCTAATTAACACCATTCATTTGTATTTAACATGCATTTAGTCACCACTATATAAAAGCCACTATATATATAATATCATAAGGCTTCCATGAATTCAATCTTATTCATCTCAACGTAATAACACTTAATACTTTCGAACGATGATCATAAATGACCTGACTGAACGTATATAAATCATAACACTGGCCAGGTGTGATGATTAATATACTTCATTCAAGTAATTATATTCACCTTATTCTAACGTATCAAATATTATACTAAGATGAAATTAACATACCTGTAAGCTCGTGCAATATCTTTGGAACGTCTCGGATCAAGTTTCACCCTTTCAAATTTACGAGCACGAAATGTTTGAGTTTAAGTATCTTTACACCTAATACTTAAGTCTCTCAAACCAGTGCTCTGATACCAAACTTGTAACACCCAACTTTTTATATTGTTTTATTTAAACAATCGCGGAAATTTATGGTCCCAGATTTTTTCAAATTTCGCCATGACCCATTTTAAAACATCTATTTCCTTACGAAATAAACCTGTTCAAATCAACACTTTACACCATAACAAACTATTACCACCATCATTAATTCATGTTATTGTAACTAGTACTATTTGACAATAACATTATAGAAACCTCCGACTCATTATAGCTTATTTATCAACAGAAACCCAAAACGATACCACACTTATTATAACGTTCAAGTTTCACCAAAACCATTTAGCAACGGGTCATACGACATATTAGACAACCGATCCGAGACTTGTTCCGTTCGTATTGCATTGGAGCTTTACCTACAATTATCACCCAACATTTTAAATTAGCAAAACGCTAAGTAAGTAATCAATGCCACCATATTTGAGCAAAAGAATAATTATCATACACTCGTTAATTAATACTTGCCACCGTTTTGTTTAAACTGACATTAGTCAGAGTCCCCATCTACCATCCATCCACCATATAGTAAGAGAAATTATCTCTTACATAACCACCATATCATATGATTACTACCACCATAAGTAAGATATAAATCTTACATTTTTCCACTATAATGAAGTATAAACCTTTTCATTTTGCCACTATAAGGAAAATAAATTCCCACCACCATAATATAGGTGTATCCACTATTTAACCACCATATCTTTTATAACCTACTATGAATCCACCATATATTTTATAAACTAGTATGTATCCCACCATATATACAACCCACATTGTATTCTACTATATCCATACCTTAAGTTGTTCAACCATTATTAGTAAACCACCATAACAACCCTAATCTACCATAAACATATGACTCTGCATCGAATCATGTTTACACATCATTTCTCATATAGTAATCCGGTTAGATTACTTACCTCTATCTGCAGATGATCCTACTTTGATTATCCTTTCGATTGAAATCTTGTTTTCCTGTTAAACTCTAACGGGTCAATATATTTTTATGGTTACTGAACTTTAATTTTTCTTAAAATATAATTGGGGATTGGGTTATGCTACCACCTATAGTAATGAAAATAACTTGGTTAGAATTAGTTAATGGTTAATTAGCTTTACCAATAGGCAATAACCGCTAATGAGTTTAGAAACTTTTATGTTTGTGATTTCTTTTAAAATCAACTTATTAATTTATTTGTTTTTAAAGAGGTCAATAAGTTAAAATAGTATTTATTAATATCAAAAGAACTTTATATTTTAACTTTTCAGGTAATGATAAAAACTTATTTTCAAGAAACTAAAATTTTTAACTTTTACAATTGGTAATTTAACTTTTTGATGAGACTTAAAATAATAATAACTTTTTTAACATGTTAACTTACCGACTTCTCGTATATTAAAAGTTAATTCAAGCACATATATTAAAACTCTATTTAAAAAAATCATAAGTTAATATATAATTTTGACAAAAAGCCCTTTTAATAAGCAATCCCAAACAAAGCCTATATACGTTTGATGGCCAAATTAGTGATAGTCCCTTGCATATACGAAACAGTGGTTGGTTGTCATTTTAGAGGTGTAGCAACAACTAATTTGTTTTCAAATACAATTGGGTGGGTGTCAAGTGTCATACCTATAGTTACAATTGAGAAGATCATGGGTTCAAGTCCTAGCATGGACAAAACAGGGGTTCCATGCTGGGCTAAGAGGTTTTCTCTCACCTATGATGGGTTTTCTTCTATCAGGTGTGGATATGATCGGGTGGGTCTATGGCCCGTCATTGATCCAAATTGCCGTTTAAAAAAAAGTTGCAATTTCTCATACTTAAGGACTAAAATTGTAATTTTACCATAGCACAGGGATGATTGACATAATCTACTACAATAAGGATTATTAAAATATGTTGTATGCCACAGCTATGTGTTATCATCACCCTCCTTTCACTCAACGTAGGCGCCAGTAAGCGTCACGTAGGCGCCACGTAAACCATCACCCCCTTATCACTCCACATCATCATTATATGTGTTATCACTCCCCCATCACTTCCTATCACTCCACGTCATCGCCCCCTTTTTCCCTCTTTCTTTTTCTTTCACCCTGTGATGCTCCTCACGCCTGCCTCCCTCACGCCCCTGTGTAATGAGGGGAGGGCGCCACCAGGGTGTGAACGGCCCCTCTCACGTCCCCATCACACACCATAACACATACTCTTAGGATTGAAATTGAGTGGCAATTTTGAGCTGAACCCAAAAATACAAACACAAGAAAAGATGAACAAGATCACAACAAAATCAGTAATTTTCAATAATAAGAATATTTAGTGATTTAGTTGGATATACACAATACATCGACCATGGCACCAACCGTTTGTTAGGTTAAGTTAACAGAACCGTAACAGAACAAATTTAAAAAACAAACACAGGACAAATAATAATATAAATAAAAGAAGTTATCAGTTAACCTTTTGATGGGTTTGATATTCAGTTGACCAGCATGTGGTCAAATCCTCCAGCCCCCTGCAGACCGACCCGAGGTCCTTGAACATTATGAACCAACTGTTGAAGCCACCTTCTTGATGTTGGGTCCTCCTGGAATAAAACAAATACATTAAGAAAAAAATAAAATTGTTTAATTTTATAGGAGACAATTAGGATCCAATTTTCTAAAAATGGGTAGATTTTGGTTATACTTTATCTCCAACAAATCAAAAGTTAAAAACTTTTCTGAAAACAGAACGTTGAGAACCTTAAAGTTTCATCAAAAGTGTATTTGATGCTTACAACATCTCAAATAATTTGTTATATATAAATTAGATCTTTGTTTATATTAGAGGTGGAATTTTTGAATTATTTGGTATAAAACGGGTTGATCCAGGTTTTAAATTATTGATAACGGGTCAAAAATAGATTTAACCGTCACCTTTTGATAACTTGTCAAAACGCAGATTACTTGTCACCCAACCCCACGTGATCCACACATAAGAATCACCGGTTTGACCTGTTACTTAACATGTCCATTCAGCACCTTAGATTGAATAGTATACTTTCCTAATTAAATTTAATACAATAATATATAAGTATAGTTTCCTAATTATATGTAATAGAGTAATAATCTATTGCTTCATAAAAGTTAAAAAAAAAAAAAAAAAGGTTGACAGATAGGCCAACCCGACGCTCCCTTTTTGACATGTTGTCCAACCTGCCTGTTTTTTCATTTATAGTTTTAGTAGTGCAGTCTCCTAAGTATATTTAACATAGTATCATCATCACCATCATCGTACTCAGTAAGTCCCATTATTAACAAAGCTAAGGTTGGGTCTGAGGAGGGTAAGATTTAGAAAGCCTTACCTCTATTCCATAGGAATAGAGAGGCTACTTTCAATAAGACTCCCGACTCATGATGTCTGATTAACTAACTAACTTAACGCTTTCAACGTTATTTTCACAAAAATTAAGTAAAATAACATTAAAATTAGTGCAATTTTACTTTTGACCCTCAAGCTCCAACACATAACAAACAAACAAACATACCCAGTGAAATCCCACTTAAAAGTAGGGTCTGGGGAGGGAAAGATGAACACAAACCTTACCCCTACCCCCAGAAGGGTAGAGAGGCTGCTTCAGACGAGACCCCCGGCTCATGAAAACTTTTTTTTTATAGATATAGTAATATATATATATATATATATATATATATTACCATTATTCCCTTTTTTTTCATCAAACATACCACAAGAACAAAGGCAAACAGATACACATAGGCACATGTATAAGTAGTGAAGCACTAAAGGCAGTAAAGCAATAAATCAACATAGCATACTAACGAAAGCACCTAAAAAAAGCAACAAACCATAGGCACATACAAACTACCACATTCACCCCTGCAACATGAATAAAAGACATAAAGCACACATACCAACATGACAATCAGGCATTCCTAAAAAAACTATGGCATCTAACCTGTATCCTAAGTACCTCAAGCTCCAACACATATATACATTATATGTGCGCACCATTTACATTATGATGAATATGCATTATAATATAACAACAACCATACCCAATATATTCCCACTTTTCAGTAGAGTCTGGGGGAAGGATAGATACAAACCTTACCCCTATCCCAAATGGGATAGAGAGGCTGCTATAGATACGCAACACATATATACGTTATATGCAAAACATATATTTAACACAGTAATGGTTTTTTAAACTAAAAGAAGGCAGATCGGTTGACCAACCCACCATTTTTTGACCTGTTGCATGTTTTTTGCCATTTATGGTTTTAATGGTCTAGTTTCCTGTTTATATATAGAACAATAATAGTTTATTAAATTCAAGAAAAAAGGGCAAAAACGTGTAAAGATAAGCGGAAACCATTTTATAAACGAAACGACTCAGTCGCTTTGCAACCCAAAACTCATACATTAATGCTTACACGAAGGCAATTGTTAAAAGTAGCATCTCGTAGCATATCTGGAAGACAGCTCCTCAAAGCATCACAGGCCCTGTAAACATTCAAGTACTGGAAGGTTTAAATCATATAATATAGGTGCAATGCAAGTAGATACCACTCTAGAATTCAACATTCTTTTCATCAAGGCCACTAATGTGTGCATGTGTCAAACAAACAAACCATCCCGTATAATCCCACTCATAATATCAATTCCATCTAAAATTATGTTGAATGATGAAAATGCCCTAAATTTTGTTGAAAAGACCAATTTTAACCTATTATACATTGACGCCTCACTATTGGTGTTGTTTACTTTTCAAAAACTTTTAGGGCATTTTCATCCTCTGACAAGTTTTTTGGCCACAACTGGCATAAATGAAACAACATACATACTTGGGAGTTGGGTGGCGTATAGTTGTAAGGTAGTTTATATATATGACTACTTAATTAAGAAGCTTGAATACATGGATGGCCTCCACATAATTACATCCTATAATACAAGCATATGCAACATTGGACTTGTGCTTTTTTATAGGTAATAGTGATATGTATCAACTAACCTAGGATTATCTGATAAGCGAAGGTAACAACGGATGATGTGTTTTAAAAGCCGTGAAGACTGTTGGTCAGCAAGTGCAGCAACCATATTCCCCAAAACCCTACCCACTGCAAAAAACCGTTCAGCAGTGGTGCATATATAGTCCAACCCGACATCGTCTAACAAGATCTTTTGAACTATAAATGTGGCTACCTAGAAAATCAAAGCTTTAATCAGACTCTAGAAAAGCCACAGATATAAAGGCGAAGGTGATAATTTTGATCCATTACTTATGAATAAGTTGATTAAAACCATGTTTTATCTTCAACAGGACAAATAACAAAATTCAGCTAAAAGGAGAACAAATCAAAAGAGTCAAACAACATGAAAAGCTCTTTTTGTCGAAACTTCCTAAATTGTCTTATTCGTACAAATTATAATACTGATTTTTATGACATGCACAATAATTATTTATAAAAAAGAAGAAATGAACAATATAGTAGGTCAACCCAACTTAGTTCAACATGAACCCTATTTGATCTGAGACCAAATCTCATGTTCATATCAGACATTTATATTACAAAATTTAGCGAATTGCATAACAAGGCAAATGTGTCAACAAGGTTAAAAGTTGTAGATAGTTTATTTATTATTCATACATAATATATCGTTTTATTATTATTCATACATAATATATCGTTTTATTAAAAGATTTAGATTATTATTCTTATAATATTGATTTTGTAATCATAACTAAATCATTAATTGTTACTTTAATAGAGAAAATTGTGCATGTCAACCCAACAGGATCAGTTTTGGCCCCTCTGAAAATGACTTGTTTCAACCTGAACCCCATGTTGACCAGTCACCTAACCTGCTCAACCATATCCATCTTGGCCCCCCTGGTATGGAAAATGCAAAGCAAATATGGTATTGGATTAATAATCCAGCATTGATAAAAAGAAAAAGCTAAAATTATACTGTTTTCGACAATTCACTGCCCATTTCCATTGTGCGCAGACATAAGGGAATTATTTCTGTTGAAAGCAAAAAACTGATAACTTCTGTGTCATCAACCTGATAAATAAAAGAGACTTTCACGTTAAAATGCTTTATAATGAAGTTTTGTACTACTAAAACAGAAAGAAAAAAAAACAAGAGTAAGAAGAAGAAAAAAGGTTGACATGAAAAATATTAGTAAAAAATGTGAAGTATACCTTCACCAGGGCACCAATGACACCTAAGCTAGTAAGCCTTAGATATTCAAATGGCCTTGATTTGCTAGTTGTGTTGAGAAAAGGATACAAGTATAGAGGAATATGAGCTGCAAAGAAGAATTTATTCAGTATGTTATTTTAGTATGTGATTGGTATATCAAACACTTGGGTGCAGTACATATATTATGCGGCTCCATAACAGTTAGAAATCTTATATAACTAGATTCTTTCTTAAGACAAACAAGAAACTAAAGTAAGTTGGGAACCATTTTTATTTCTTTCAAACATTAGTGTTATTAGTGTTGTAAAAATCGGCCTAGGCTGCCGATAAACCGGTGACTAATTGCTAGGAAGAAGTCTGCCGATTCGATTTTAGCTAATTGGCCTCCCTAAAAATTGGTCAGAATAACGCCTAGCCCTACTCAGGCAAAAATAGGCCAAATTCCGACGACACCCTACAAATCTGGCAGCTTTTTGCTCAGATATACTCTCTGGCAGCTTGCCGGCGTATCTCCCCAATTTCACAACTTCTTGGTTTCATCTCTTCCTGTTGTATTTTGGTTTAATTTTTGACTACATCTTGTTTCGATCGGTAATTCATTCTCTCTTAGGAACAGATTCCCACACTAGGCCATTTGTGAGTGTTTATCCGGCAAAATCACATCCTAGCTGTCCCACGGTTTCAACCCTAGCTTCCCATCATTTCAACATCTTCCTCTAACAAACCGAAATCACATAGTTTCAACCCTAGCTTCGTCATTTCTCTTGCGAAGATTACGAGGCCTTTCTTCGGTAAAATCACATCAAACAACCGTGAGCCATAAGCCTTCTTCACCAGGTTGTTTGATTATTGAATTGATTGATCATTTGGGTTTCTATCGAGTGGGTAAGCCGTAAGCCTTACGATCTCCACGTCTGGCTCTGATTCGAAACCCTTTGCAACCTACAACGGCCAAATAATCATTTGGTTGCTATCGAGTTGAGCTTAGGTTCTTAGTTAAGGGCATTAGACTTGTTTAGGTAGCCTTGTTTAGGTAGCCTTGTTTAGGCCGCCTTTAGAGTTGGTGTAGCCTTGTAGAGGCTCATTAGGCCCAAAAGAGTCTGGCCTATGATGTCCGTTCATTTAGCTATGCCTAGCATAATGTTTACCCATCCTTGTTGCATTTGTTTGACCAGGTTAAACAACGTTTGCATTCGGATCGTATACTTGTTCCTTTGAGTTGGTGTCTAATCACGTTCGTTCAAACCTCAGCACATCCAGTTTGATACAACTATTGATCTTGATTCTTTTTCATTATACTAGTTTGCTCGAGCACCATTAAAGTGAGTTAATTCTTACTCTCTCTTTTTACTTTTTGTAAGGCTTTAGGGATGTAACATATGTCATTATACAAAACAAAAGCATGTTTCATAGAGTCAAACATATACATGATGCAAACTTATAGACATTGTAGACTTGATTTAAGTGACATGCGAAACTATGTGTTTAGTTGCTATTTATGATTTAGGATAGAAGTTGTTCCATATATCAAACATATACAGTACATAGCCTAAGAATCTTGTTTTGTTCTTCGCGATGACTTAGGGCTTGTGTTAAAAAGATGAAAGGCACACTATTTCAAACTTGTGATTTACATTGCTTAAATCAAAGACCAAACTAGTCTAGATTGAAGCTTTGTATTATTACTTGTTTGAGGACTTGCTTGATGATTGTATTGTGGGTTCTGGCCTTCTCTCTAGCCTACGATTTCTAAAGCGACAAACAAAAGAACGGTAATAACTTAAACAGCTACAGCCGCCGGCCGGAAAAGCGACCGTCGCACCTCCCATCCGCCGGCCGGCCGTCCACTATTCATCACCAGGTAAGGTGTTTTTCCGCTCTCTCTCTCTCTATCTCTACTTCTTTCTCTCCCCCCCTCTCTCTCTCTCTCTCGCCCTCTCTTCCCCTACCTCCCCCTTACCGCACCCCTAGACCGGCCGGTCGGAATACGAACCTCACCCAACTACCCAAGATGTTCCCCACCCTGACGACCAATCGAAAACCCTAGCTGTATAACTCGCCGGACTACTCTCCTGCACCGAAACACAAACCACCGAACCACTCACCTCCACCAGTCGTCGGAACCCTAGCTACACCACACTGCAAGGAAAACCCACCCCAAAACCGACCGACCACACCACACCACACCTAAACGGCCATTCAAAACCCACCGGCATCAGTTGCCGGAAAACTCACCCCACAACTCAGACCAGGTACACCAAGACCACTGGTTAACTCGGGGACGGCCCGTACGCACGACCGTGCGACGTGTCAGATTTGCCCAATAATTACTCCACTTGCACCGACTTCCCTCATAATTCGGTTCTACAACTTCCAGAGCGGTTCCCATCATTTTTCTCATGTTTTTCATCTTCCAAATCAAGAACCTAAGGTATTAATCACCTCCAATCCTTCAATTGATCTCTCTTTTCAATGAAATTCCTAAACTTCTTAGATTTGTCCAAATTAGGGCTTGTAAATACATCATTTTGGTTTAGAATTCTAAATTAAGATACCTTTTATCAAAACAAGCCTCGTTTTAATTATCAAAAACTTGTTTGCTTAACTTTTTGATTACAAAAAAAAATTAATTGCACCAAAAACATTAAAAGGTTCTTTGCAAAAATGCTTATTACTCTTGGACAAACAAAGTTATATCAACAATAAATGTATACCCCGAGTGTATACCCCTCCCCACACTTCAATTGCACAATGTCCCTATTGTGCAACAAAAAACATGCAAAAAATAAGAGTGATCATGCACGAGTGTGAAAAGGAATAAAACTTCCCTACGGGTCCTTGCGTGGAAAATCTGCATGAGCCTTGCAACGATAATGGCATTCCATGTACCTGCATTGAAAATCATCTACAAACCAAAGCTGAAAGCAACAACTCACAACCACCAAGAGACCAAAACCGAAGCACAAGATCCATCAATCCATAAAAACAACCAACCAAAAACATTGTTTACAACCCAAATGAAAAACAAATATCCACAATAAACAGAGTTAGTACGTACAGCAAAATGTACAACTCTCAAAAAAATATATATCAATAACTAATCAGGAAACAAACTAGACTGTCAGGGAGGGAGAACATCATACCAGTCCTCATCTTCATCGTGCGGGCCAGAACCGCTAGCTTCACCATCATGTCCTCCCCGAGAACGTTTCTGCGCGCCACCCGAAGCATATCCATAGTCGAACCGGGGTGGCTCAGAAACGTCAAACTGATGAAAAGCTGCTGCCGACTGATGCGAGGCGAAGAGCCACTCAAAGCTCTTCCTCTGATCGTCCTGAATCTGGTGCAGCAGCTCATATTGCCTAGTTTGTTCAGCCTGGAAGTTATCAATACGCTGATTAAACCGTTGCTGCTCAGCGTGCAGCTCCTCCTGTGACACCTGCAATCCCGCAAACCTGTGCCACAAGTCCAAATTAGACGGGGGGTCCGGACCATGAGTGGGTTCAAAGTTCAAATACTCATCATGGGGGGGATACCCGTAGTCAAACCCCTGAATCCCATACCATGTGGGCCCTCCTCCTCGTGGGCCCCTCTTCCTCATGCTCTTCTTCCTCCTCCTCCTCATTCTCCTTAGGGACTGGATCCCAGATCCGACCGTCCCGACCCTTCAAATGCATCCCGACAGGCGTCTGCTCCACAAGCTTCATATACCTCAATGTCCTCATGTCGAGTGGAGGCGTATCACACTCATGAGTGAAGCTGGCAATGTTCTCTTTGGTCAAAAGTCCGTAAGAGTCAGCCAGCTGCGTGATATACGCGCCTCCACAGATGTGGCTCGACGCCTGTTTCCCTGAACTGGTTGTAAGAAAATAAGCTAAGCAATGGGCAATGTTACAATGAATGCTCCGAATCAAGCAATAGAGATAATGCAAATCTCTAGTGGGCACATTGCCCAAGCTGTCGCCTCGCTGATGGATGGTACCAACCAGAATCCGATGAATGAGCCGATGAAGTGGGTCGCGAAGTTTTGTGGCCTTCGCTCTTCAGGGGTCATAAACCCCTTCAGCAACTTCGGCCCAAAAGGTGGCCTTCTCAACTTCGTCTTCAAAATCATGCAACCCATCAAAAACCTCCGTGGCAAGCTCCCCCTTAGCGTACAAACCCATCCGAGTCGCGAACTGCGCGACTGAAATCCTCCTCCATCTTCCCCCCAATCGAAAAGTTAAGCCAGAACGTTTTTGGTAGATGTTATGGGACGGGAAGCT
The DNA here is from genome assembly GCA_009363875.1 of Mikania micrantha. Taxonomy (NCBI): domain Eukaryota; kingdom Viridiplantae; phylum Streptophyta; class Magnoliopsida; order Asterales; family Asteraceae; genus Mikania; species Mikania micrantha. The sequence continues at coordinate 9,180,777 of CM018687.1, forward strand.
AAAGGAGTATGAGGCAAAGAACTCCATTAGCAATTCACGATACTGCGGACGGTTGATGTAGAGTAAGCGGGACCAAGGTTCGGTGATTAATGGTTGCAGCCTCGTTTGTTAATTGAGATTCACCACCAAATCCCAACTCAGACACTTCATTTGCTTAATTTGGAGTCGATGCCCCCGTAAAGAATGCAGCACGGGAATACACGGGGCGTCTCGCTCGTCGTTCGGATCAAATTGTAGGAACGGGTGATCCATCTGTTCAAGAAAATTCCTAAAAATATTAGTTTCCAAGAACTAAAAGAAAAAGGAAAAAAATCGAACAAAAAAAAGAAAAAGCTGGGCTGATCTGGACATATGCACGGTCGAGCAAAAACTGGCACGGCCGTGCCAACCCAAAATGAAGCTAGCACAGGCAGTGCAGGGCTGGCACAGCCAAGTCGCACGGTCGTGCGTGTCTAAGGCACGGTCGTGCCAACCTCAGAATGACCTAAGCACAGGCAATGCAAGGCCAGCACTGTCAAACAGCACGGTCATGCAGGCTTAAGCACGGTCGTGCACCTCGTGAGATTTGTTTTATCTCTATTGCTTGATTCGGGGCATTCATTGTAACATTGCCCATTGCTTAGTTTATTTTCTTACCACCAGTTCAGGGAAACAGGCGTCGAGCCACATCTGTGAAGGCGCGTATATCACGCAGCTGGCTGACTCTTACGAATTTTGAGCGAAGAGAACATTGCCAGCTTCACTCATGAGTGTGATACGCCTCCACTCGACATGAGGACATTGAGGTATATGAAGCTTGTGGAGCAGACGCCTGTCGGGATGCGTTTGAAGGGTCGGGACGGTCGGATCTGGGATCCAGTCCCTGAGGAGAATGAGGAGGAGGAGGAAGAGCATGAGGAAGAGGGGCCCCACAAGGAGGAGGGCCCACATGGTATGGGATTCGGGGAGTTTGACTACGGGTATCCCCCCATGATGAGTATTTGAACTTTGAACCCACTCATGGTCCGGACCCCCCGTCCAATTTGGACTTGTGGCACAGGTTTGCGGGATTGCAGGTGTCACAGGAGGAGCTGCACGCTGAGCAGCAACGGTTTAATCAGCGTATTGATAACTTCCAGGCTGAACAAACTAGGCAATATGAGCTGCTGCACCAGATTCACGACGATCAGATGAAGAGCTTTGAGTGGCTCTTCGCCTCGCATCAGTCGGCAGCAGCTTTTCATCAGTTTGACGTTTCTGAGCCACCCCGGTTCGACTATGGATATGCTTCGGGTGGCGCGCAGAAACGTTCTCGGGGAGGACATGATGGTGAAGCTAGCGGTTCTGGCCCGCATGATGAAGATGAGGACTAGTATGATGTTCTCCCTCCCCGACAGTCTAGTTTGTTTCCTGATTAGTTATTGATATTTTTTTTTAGAGTTGTACATTTTGCTGTACGTACTAACTCTGTTTATTGTGGATATTTGTTTTTCATTTGGGTTGTAAACAATGTTTTTGGTTGGTTGTTTTTATGGATTGATGGATCTTGTGCTTCGTTTTGGTCCCTTGGTGGTTGTGAGTTGTTGCTTTCAGCTTTGATTTGTAGATGATTTTCAGTGCAGGTACATGGAATGTCATTATCGTTGCAAGGCTCATGCAGATTTTCCACGCCGGTCTCTCCAAGGACCCGTAAGGAAGTTTTATTCCTTTTCACACTCGTGCATGATCACTCTTATTTTTTGCATGTTTTTTGTTGCACAATAAGGACATTGTGCAATTCAAGTGTGGGGAGGGGTATACTTTCGGGGTATACGTTTATTGTTGATATAACTTTGTTTGTCCAAGAGTAATAAGCATTTTTGCAAAGAACCTTTTATTGTTTTTGGTGCAATTAATTTTTTTTTGTAATCAACAAGTTAAGCAAACAAGTTTTTGATAATTAAAACGAGGCTTGTTTTGATAAAAGGTATCTTAATTTGGAATTCTTAACAAGTGAAATAAAATTTTTTGTTATCATCATTTGTGTGTCGACGAAATGAGGAACTACAAGTTATATCCTATATTTTTACCCATTCCTTCCATTTTTTGTGAGCAAATGAAACCTTGAGCATTAGTAGTCATTGCATATTTTATGGATTGAGTGTGTCGGATGTTTCATACAAATTAATATTTGTTTAAAACACACATCTCCATAGTCATGAGCTTGAACAAGGTTGTATTTAATCAAGGCATTAGAACAAACTCTCATCACCACCTTCTCCATCAACCCATTTCTTTTATTGAAATCCCATTTCAAAATTGGCAAGAAGTTGTATTTTCTTTTAGTAGTTTGTGTGAACCAAATAATTAAGCAATACAATGTTTGCTTGTTGATGCAATAGTTGTGAGAGGAGTTCGCCTAGAACTTGGAAAAAATGTGAAGTGTTGGATATGCAATGAGGTTAGACATGTTAAGAGCCGATGTCCAAATAAAAGACATGTAAAATCTACTGAGGTGAACATTGTTGAGGCCATCTATTAGGATGAAATCTTAGCTAATTGAAATTGAAGATTGGAACTTGGAACTTGGAACTTGGAAGACTAAAAAGAATAAAAATATTGGAATTATAGGATCTAAGTTTACTAGGATGGTGCTTATGTGCAAATTGTTAGGCTATAAAGGCTTTAGGCCTAGTTCACGGTCGTAAGATCAACAAAGATTAGAAGCAGTCGGCCCTAGGGGCTGTTAAATTAGAAGCGACTGGCCCTAGAGTTGTTTTCATTTTTTATTTCTGGCTGATTATTTAAATTCCTATTTTATTAACTCAAATCTTGGTATAATATATACCCCTCGGATGTAATTGTATTTTCTAGCACCTAATAAAGATAAACCCTAGTTGCAAAGTGAATGAGTTGATCGACCACTCTAAATCTCGTTTCTATTTTCTTTTTTGTTATTGATTGTGAGTGTGTATGTGTGTTAGGTTTCGTAGGCCTTTGGGAGGTTTAGGGCAGCCGGCCCTAATCCTGGCCCATTAGGGGTTTAACCTAATTGTTTTTCTATTTAAGCATTGTCGTGTAATTGTAATATTTAACACCTAATCTATAAAGAATCCCTAGTTGCAACCCGTGGACGTAGGTCACATCGACCGAACCACGTTATATCTTGTGTAAGTTTTCTTTGCTTTCGTGTACGTGTATGAGTTAATCGGTTTCCGTTGCACCTCTTTGATTCCTAACAAGTGGCATCAGAGCTTGGTTTGTTGAAGATTAATATACGAACGCACTGGACGATTGCTGAAAAAAAAGAAAAGAAATCAGAGAGAGGGTGATGCTATTGTCTGCTGGTAATACGAATTAGGGTTTCTACCCTTGAGAGTTCGTAGCTGTCGCCTACTGCAGGTCTGGGATTTTACGAATTAGGGTTTTGACAACCCTCGAAGTTCATCGTTTCCAGATCTGAGCCGCCTGTTCCGACCGGCCGTCGTTAGTGTTTCAACCCTTGAGTTCGCCGCAACCGTCGCCGTCGATTAGGGTTTCCCCTTTGCGTCGTCGCAGCCGTCGCCGTCGATTAGGGTTACCCCTTGAGTCGCCACCATTGCTTGTTTCGGCTGTCGCCGCCACCGGTCGCCTTTTCTTCTGCCGGAATCGCCACGGGCAAAGGGTATTCCGGCCGTATTGTGGTTCTGATTAGCGATTAGGTTGTTTCAGCCTTGGATTCGTCGATTGAACCTGTTTTTTGACACAAATTGGGTTCAAATTTCTTGATTAGAGGCTGATTAGGGTTCAATTGAGCCTAGGATCGTCGCTGCTGAGTTTTGGATCGCGTTTGCTGTTATTATTGACTGTAATTGGACGATTAGGGTTACAAAATTGAACCCTTGAGTCGTCTTTGTTTATTTTCAGCGGGTTTCGAGTCTGGTGCAGCTGCTATTGATCGTGGATTTCTGATATGTTGGGATTTTTTTGATTGGGATTGGATTCATTAGAAAGGTGTTGGTTTTGTTAGTTTTATCTTGTTACTGGATTCAAATGGCTGACGACAGGAAGATTCAGATTGAGAAGTTCAATGGAACTAATTTCGTATGGTGGAAAATGCAAATGGAGGCATTGCTCAGTCAGAAGGATTTGGATATGGTGCTGGAGGATAAACCAGAAAAGATGGATGCAGCTGCTGAATCTGCATGGAAATCAAAGGTCAAGAAAGCAAGAGGAGCTATTACATTGGCTTTGACGAGGAGCGTTGCATTTAACATCATGCATGAGACTACTGCTCAGGGAATGATGTCGGCTCTGTCAAATATGTATGAGAAACCTTCTACTGCTAACAACGTGTTCTTGATTAGGGACTTGTTCATGACAAGAATGAACGAAGGAAGCTCGGTTACAGTTCACATCAATAATCTGAATTTGATTCTGTCCAGATTATCATCTGTGGGAATCAAGTTTGATGACGAGACTAAAGTTGTGTTGTTGTTGTCTTCGCTACCTGATAGTTGGTCTCGGACAGTGATTGTTGTTTCAAGTTCTGTCGAGACCATTGATATGACATTTGAGGGGATCCATGATATTGTGCTAAGCGAAGACGTTCGCCAGAATAGTACTGGTGCAGGATCTTCTGAGATGCTACACGTTGGTAGGGGAAGATGGAATAACAGAAGTAGTGGGAGTCGGGGAAGAAGTCCGTCTAGGACTCATAAGACTGGGAAGTGTTGAAGCTGTAATGAAGTAGGGCATGTTAAGAGTCAATGCCCGGGTACTTCGAAGCAAGTGAACGCTGCTGAGGGCGTTTATGATGATGATGCTTTGGTTTGCAGCATTGAAAGTTGTGTAGACTCTTGGGTCATGGATTCAGGGGCTTCGTTTCATGCTATGGACAGCGGGGAAACGATGCTGAATCTGAAAGAAGGAGATTTTGGGAACGTTTGACTTGCTATTGACAAGTTGCTTGAAGTCACGGGCATGGGGGATGTTGATCTAGTTACTTCATTGGGAACTACATGGAACCTGAAGAATGTCAGGGTTATTCCGGGGTTGAATAGGAAATTGATTTATGCGGGTCAGCTGGATAAACAAGGAATGGAAATAAGATTTGGTAGCAATGAATGGAAGGTGGTCAAGGGAAATCGTGTGATTGCTCGTGGTATAAAGCATGGGTCATTCATTGTATTTGGTTGATGAACCTGCTGAGTGATGTATGACCGTCCCGGTTAAGTGAAAAGAGAGTTCATTTTGCAAACGTGAAGTCTGGAGCCAAGGGGATGTTAGCTGAACGAGTTCAGAAGTCTAAACCATTCAGGGGATTCGGTAACAGTGGGAGCAAGGGTTGTGTTCCGGGTACAGTTACGAAGAGCTGTTGGGTTTTGAAGACTAGAACTGAAGAATTCTCTCCTGTTGGTAGTTTGTTGTGCTTGGAGAGTGTTGGTGGTCCTCGGTGTATCTCTGGATCTAGTGGAGTGTCCATACCAGTTGAGATAGAGGATGAGTCATTGACAGGATTTGTCACGACTGAGTTGGAGCTCGGGGAGCTTCAACTGGCCCTTCTTGTACTTGATGATTGAGGGGCGGTTTGCACTAGGGGGATATGTCTGGAAATGATGAAGTCTTAGCTTATTCTTGGGAATTGAGGCTTGGAAGACTTGTTATTGAAGATTATTGGATTTACTGGATGACTGGATTGCTTATGTTGGATGTCGGGCTTGATTCTATCGCAAGGCCTCCGAGTGGGAGATTGTTAGGTTTCGTAGGCCTTTGGGAGGTTTAGGGCAGTCGGCCCTAATCCTGGCCCATTAGGGGTTTAACCTAATTGTTTTTCTATTTAAGCATTGTCATGTAATTGTAATCTTCAACACCTAACCAATAAAGAATCCCTAGTTGCAACCCGTGGACGTAGGTCACATTGACCGAACCACGTTATATCTTGTGTCTGTTTTCTTTGCTTTCATGTGCGTGTATGGGTTAATCGGTTTCCGCTACACCTCTTTGATTCCTAACAGTGTGTGTGTTTGATTGCTTCCGCTGGACCAAATCCGATTAGAAATCTAAGTGTGTGTCCGTAAATTTTGAGAGATTCGATATAAAATTCCAACCGATTAATTCTAGTCAATATCCCATACCTCGACTAGTCACTATGCTACAACATTGTTCTACATTTCTACAAAGAGTAGAGTATGCACTACAAGAAACTAAAACCTCATAAACAAATAAAGATAGGCATTATGTAGAAGAAAAGCATATACAAAAGCCAAACTACAGTAAAAAGCTATTTGTTTGCTATGGAAATTTTTTTGGTATAGATAGATAATGACAAGAAAAGAAAAGGATATTATAGAAGACAATTTATTTAATTTAAGAATTCCATCTAAATTAGGTGGTGATAGTTTAACAATTTATAAGATAAGTAGGGAATGATAGGGATATAATTTCTCATACTTTTATCCTATCATATATGTATTATTCTCAACTGTTATCACAAAACCCTAATTTATGGTGATTTAGATTTTGCCTACTTAACCTTGATTCACATACTCTATTTAAGAACTAGAAAAACTGCTGGAACTCATAGTTTACCATTCAAGAACAGCATTCTTGTGTCTGGATGCGAGGCTACACACTGCAAAATATTTAGAAAAAAAGAGAGTATTATTGCATTGATAAATGATTAACAGTACTAAAAGAGAAAAAAAATTTATTACTAATGTTTAACTAAACTAGACATGATGCGCTACAGCAAATGTAAAATTATATTAAAATGGCATCCAGTAATTAGCTTTACAATCGAATTTCCGTAATTCTAAATAAATGCAATTAGGGAACAACCCTATGAGAAAGAAAAGAAGTAAAGAACAAGTAAACAAAAATGTTCTGTTATCTAAAGTAGAACAACGAAAGTAACAAAATAAGTAATTATGTGTACTCATGTTAAAGCTATGTATGAGTGCATCGACTTATCAAGTTGAGATACAGGAACATACATAATCAAACAAATCTTACAATTATGCATGAACAAAACATCACAACTACAGCATTTACCATTCAACCAAGATGATCAAGCTATGAACGCCTGAAAATGCAATTAAAAAATTGGTACGAATCTCAAAAAGGTGCACCTGAAGAAGGGCAAGTGCATTGCAAACTCTGTTTGATTGAGCTGGAGTCAAATTGGGTGGTGACAGAAAGGGGTATATTGAAACTATTTCCTGCAAATATGCAATACTTGGCATCAGTTGTGTTCATAAATCTTGACAGAATAAATTAAAATTGCCAAATCAACAAAAGACACAAAACAAATGAATCCATGTGTCATGCAATAGCAATAGAGCTTTAGCTAACTACAAAACCCAGAAATGTATATGCATTTGTCAATACTGGAAATAAAAAAATTCCCAACAGCCGAAAATCTGAAATAAGTTAAAGAAACTCTGAAGAAGAATAAAAATAGATAATATTAGCAAAGAAAACTCTTTACTCAAATAACATAGAAATATGCACTAGATACAACAACAACAACAACCTTACCCAGTATATTCCCACTTTTCAGTAGGGTATGGGGAGGAAGGATAGATACATACCTTACCCCTATCCCAATTGGGATAGAGAGGCTGCTCCGAAAGAGTCCCCGGCTCAAAGTTGTCGTTTGAAGTTGATCATCCCAATGATTTTAACGTCATTTTCACAAAATAATTGAAATAACGTTAAAATTAGTGCACTTATACTTTTGTCCCTTAAGGGCCCACACATATATACATTATATGCACTAGATAGATAACGCAAAAACAGAAATTATGTTGGCTAAGGACCAGAAGTAATAAAAAACCATCTCCATTTAGATAAGGTATTGGTCAGACAAATATCAATAAATTTATCACATAACAGTAATGTTCCAAATTGCATTACCCTTCCTTTCTACCATTCATTTATTTCCTGCAATGTTTTAAATCATACCATATATGGTGTCTTCTTTGTTGTAGAATAACAAAGGCAGGGCACAACTACTCACTGTCATATGAAGGTGAACTTTGTAAATTACAAGGAAAAAAAACGACAAAATTTAAGAACAACTGTGGGACAGACACATTGCGAATTGCAAATCAAGAATGTCTACACCGCACATAAAGTAAAAGTATGCTACCAATACCTGTAACAGAGCTGCTATAGTGCCAAAGGAGTTCCACAACAATGGAGCCAAATCTTGAAACAATTCCCTCTTCTAAACAAGAAACAAATACACGAACAATCAATCAGCATACCTGAATAACTGCAGTAATAGTACAGAAGAATTCCAATGGAGCTAAATCTTCAAAAAATACCTCATTCAAAGACATAATATAAACCAACACAAAAGCATGTTTATAGGTATAAGCCCTAATCTTTGACGGCCATATAACAAGCTAGTTAGTAGAGCTAATTATGTAAGCCATCAAAGGAGTATAAATATCCGGAGTATATGGTGTTTATGCTTATCATTCCCGTATGTCTGCTCATTTATTTGTGGCTCCCGTATGGTTTTTTGCACTTTTTTCCATTATAGTTCATTAATCATTGGTTTACTCATCATTGTATGTTAGCAATAGGAAGCAAGGGAAGCTAAGGTTGTGGGTTCAGATCTAAGTTGTCAAAAGCCCTTTGGGTGTGTGCTTATGATCTTGGGCGACGCGAGGCGAGACACGGATAAAGAACCTTGCGGTCATACAGGCCCTCAGGCGTGGTTCCGACAAAATTATGGCAAAGATTCCGGCCAGATTTCCCCGAAATTCTTACCAATCCAGTAAATTTCACAAACTTTTGCAAATTTCGATCAAATTTGCTTCAAATATTAAAAAATGGCCATGATATAAGCTATACTATCTTAAACTAGCCCTAAACAAGCATAACCTTACCCAGTATATTCCCACTTTTTAGTAGGGTCTGGGGGAGGATAGATACAAACCTTACCCCTATCCCAATTGAGATAGAGAGGCTGCTCCGAAAGAGTCCCCGGCTCAAAGTTATCGTTTGAAGTTGATCATCCCAATGATTTTAACGTTATTTTCACAAATAACTAAAATAACGTTAAAATTAGTGCACATTTACTTTTGCCCCTTAAGGGCTCACACATATATACATTATATGCGTACACCGCAAATGGGGCGTCCCTAAACAAGCATAAAACATATCTAAAACCCCTAAAATGATATATTTATGTTATGCGCCTTCAGTATCTTGGGGTGCCTTGCTCCTAGGCCCAATGCTCACTCTTTAAGTCTCGAGTACGCCTTTCACCTTTGACAACTGGTCCAAATGGCATACCTACTGAGATGTGGAAGTGTCTAGGAGAAGAAAGAGCCCAATGGCTAACAACTTTGGTCAACCACATTCTCAGATCCAGTAAAAAGTCATATCAATAAAGGATTATTGTGATAGTTCCTATCTGTAAGAACAAAGAAGATGCTAAATATTGCGGAAACCACTAAGGAATTAAGTTACTAGGACATACTATGAAGCTGGGAAAGAGCAATTGATACTAGGATTAGAAGAGAAATGTAGCGGTAAACCAGTTTGGTTTCATGTCAGGTGAGTAAACTACGAAAGCAAGACACATCTTAAGGAGAACAATGGAAAATTATAGAGAGAAGAAGCATGATCTACATATAGTATTCATTGACTTTGGAAAGAAGTACAGCAATGACCTGAACGAAAAACACAATGATGAGTATATTACACAATGACATGAACATAAAACATAATGATGAGTATATTACACAATGACCTGAACGTAAAACACAATGACCAAAATGTATTTTTCAAAAAATTTAAGATAATTTTTGTTTGATATAATTATGGGTTTTTAAAAATACAATGGTGAAATAACACAATTATATACTTTTAATAAGTAAAGCATAAAAAATTAAATAACAACAATTTATTTATTGCATAAAAACAATAACAAAATAACACACTATGAGATAAAAAATAAAACACAATATAAAGACATATTACACAACAAAGAAGACGTATTACACAATGACATGAAGCGTTGAACACAACGACCAAAATGCCATTTTTAAAAAATTAGAAAAAAGCCACATGTCAACCCCACAATCCTTTTCACACTTCCCACAAATATAGTCATTTTTATTAGAACCTAAACCTATATATACAAACTAAAATGATATTATGTACATCATCATAATGCACTAGTATGTAAAGCTTTAAAGGCAACATTGATAAAAACAAAAACTTTGAGGATGGAAATTGTTTTTTGTTAAAGAATAAGTGAAAAAAGAAAAACGAAAGTCTTAATACCTAAATAACTTAAAAGAGTTGTATACTATACCTAAAAGTCTAAAACACATTGGTTCATCTCCTTCACTCAAAATCTTCATTCTAACTCTAAAAATCAACCACCAAACTTATTTTTACCTACAAATCCGCATGTAAATGTTGATTAATTTTAACTTTTTCTTCATATTTCATCTATCATCGCATCTAAGCTTTGATTTCTTCTCCATTAACCATCTTTCATCATCTGTGGCAAGAAAGCAAACGCCTAATGCCTGAACGACTCTATCGAAATGAGCAAAATCAGGCATTCTAGTACACCTTGCACCGTTAGCAGGTAGAAGCGCCAAATGTAAGATAATATAATTTTCCCCTTGACTTTCAGATTGATCATCAACAAATATATATACAAAACAATCAGATCCTCTATTCTAGGATAGGATTACAAATGTACATTGACTAATTTTAAATACAAAATTATACAACTAGTCTAATTTCGATTGTGCTAAATAAGAGGACTGGGATATATAACAAATATATATATATATATAGGTTAATAGCCTCTCCCAGTCAAAGCTAGAGATTGTCGGATGTTGAGACTGTTTCTAAAATCATTGAAGAGAACCAAAGGCGAGCCTTTTGTGAATATATCAGCAATTTGGTAGCGTGATGGAACATGAAGAAACCAAACCTGACCACAAGCCACTTTTTCTCACACAAAATGAATGTCCAATTCAATATGTTTAGTGTGTTGATGCTGAACTGGGTTACCAGAGATCATAGTGAACCAAAGTAGCAATTGGTGGTGGTTGGTGAAGTTTAAGAAGTAAGTTGCACACCCAACAAGTTTCAGAGACAACATTAGCAACACCTCGATATTGTGCCTCAGCGCTAGAACGAGAGAATGTCGGCAGGCGTTTGGAAGACCAAGATACTAGGTTGTCACCTAAATAAACATAGTAGCTAGAGGTCGAGCGGCGAGTGTCTCAGCAGCTGCCCAGTTAGCATCTGTATAAGAGCAAAGCTAACCAAAGATTAAATCAGATGTAGGGCGTAGACAAATAGTAACCTGAATATACCGCAGGATGCGTTTCAACGCATGCGTGTGTGAGGATCTGGGTGCATGCATGTGCATACATATTTATTGCACCGCTTAACTTGAGTATGGACAAGTATAAGTTATGTAGTGTAGCGCCCTAGCTAGCCGTCGATACTCGGTGCCATCATCTCTGGTACATTTCCAGAAGAGCTGCTAAGTTTAGATTGTGTATCAACAGGAGTAGCAGATGGATAACATGAACTCATTCCATCTCGTTCAAGAATCTCGAGAGCATACTTATGTTGTGAAGGGAACAAGGCATCTTTGATGCAAGTGACCGATATACCCAAGAAATAACTTAGTGGCCCAGATCAGTCATAACAAATTCAATCAAGACTTTCAGAAAATGAGTTCGAAGATCATCCGAGAAATATTTCATCAACGTAAAGCAAAAAATAAGCCCTGTATGACCCTTTTTGATAAATAAATAAATAAATAAGGAGTGGTCACATTTGCTATGATGAAAACCAACTAAAATACAAGGTCTACAAATCGCTAGTACCAGGCCCTAAGAGCCTGTTTTAAACTATAAAGATTTCTTTAACAAACAAACATGGTTGGCGTGTCAATGATCTAGAAATACTAGAGGCTGATGCATGTAGACAGTTTCATTCAGATTACCATACAAAAACGCATTCTTGACATCCAATTGATGAATGGGCCAGGAATGAGATAATGCAATCGAAAGGACTACTCGAACCATTGATGGTTTGACTATCAGGTTGAATGTTTCACCACTATCAATTCCAATTTGCTGAGATCGCCATCACATGCCAAACGAGCTTTGTACCTTTCTAAGGTACAATCAGACTTTGTTTTATGACGATAAATCCACATACTGTTATACTATGCACAACATTCATATTTGGTCGTCTCGAGACTAACTCCCACGTGTTATCATTCACAAGCCGTACCTTACAGAAGTTTCCAAAACTCATTCTTTATCGTGTCTATGCAATGTGTGGCATGAAATGATGCACCATAATCCATAACCCATGGATCAACGACACACTTTATGCTAAAAGTCAAAGCATCAATCTGAGTGGCACTCAAATTATTCATCTCTTTTTCTTTCTTAGCACTCAGGTACTGATTTTTTAAATGTCCTACCTATTTGCAGTCCTTGGTAAATGACATATTTTAGATTCTTAGATTTGCTTCTCCTCCTGCCATAGTTGTTCCCATTCATTCTTCTCCCTCCACCCTCAACGTGAATTTGAAAAATCCCCTCATCTTCTGTGTCAGATGTCCTCACCCAGAATCAAGTCTCAAATTTCCTCAAATATAAGCTTAATTATTTTTATCACTGTCCTAGACCAATTGTTCGGCAAAGAAGACAACAAAAGCAACGTCTGCATTTCATCATCAATTTTACTCCCAAGTCCCAACTAATCATAACCAGATAATTATTGAATTAGACTCATTAATGTGAATGGTGACTGAGGCTCCTTCTCTCTTCTCTCACCTTGGTGTTAACTAACTGTGAAATCAAAAATACTTTATTTAAAGTTACTGACTTTTCATGCATACCTGGCAAAGCTTTAATCAATCCATGTGTAATCGTTATTTCACCATGTTAAACTCCACATTCTTTCCCAACAAAAGTCTGATTACGCCCAAAGTTTTTATGTCAAGTATAGCCCAATCTTTAACAAAAATCTTATCTGGTTTATTTCCGGACAACGTTTGATACATATCCATATGGCATAGTAAATCCTCAATCTGCATTTTTCGAAAAACAAAGTCTTTTCCATCAAACTTCTTGATCTTTACCTTTTATTCTGCCATAGTGATACTCTAATTCTAAACCAAATAACAAAGGAAGCTATCAGAACCCTATTCAGCAGCTGATGGCTGCAATATGAACAATTTTGCTCAGAATTAATCCCAATAAGAGGTTAGAGGTCACAATCAAACTCTGCAGCTAGAACAGGAAGAATAGGGTTTGCTAGGGTAGGATTAGTAGTTTCTTGCTTGGACCTACAATGGATGGAAAGTGGAAGTAAAGTTCTCCGGAACCCTAATCGGTTGGGCGTGGCGTTGACCGGCTAGTAGCAGCAGCGTTCCTTATGTCCGAACCCTAATCCGATGATGACGGCGGCGCCTAGTGTAAAGGAAACCCTTATTGTGATTCCTGATCAGATGTGGTATACACACAACTCATCTAATCTGGCAGGGGCAGCAAAGACAATGGCGGCATATCCTGTGGTTAGGGGTGTTCAAAAAAATCCGTATCCGAATCCGAAATATCCGAAAATCCAAATCCGAAATATCCGAAAAAATCGGATATCCGGAAGTTCGGATATCCGAAATTTCGGATTCGGATACCTATTTTGAAAATTTTCGGATAGTTCGGATATCCGATATCCGAAATAGTTTTTTTTTTTGGATATTTTTTCGGATATTCGGATACTTTTTTCGGATAATTTTTCGGATATCCGAATATTCGGATATCTGGATATTTTTCGGCTATCCGGATAATTTTCGGATATTTGGATATCCGAAATATATATTTTTTGAATTTTTTTAATTTTTTTCCTGATTTCGGATATCCGAAAATGAACACCCCTACCTGTGGTAGGTGTTTGACCGATGGTGTGAGCAACCGAGAGCATGGGCTGTGATAATAGTTGTTTGGGTATCACACACGCACAAACAAACAAAACAGAAAACAAGAATAGGGAACGAGTAGTTAGCGTTGTTCGATCAAGGTGACCTACGTACACGGGTTGCAACTAGCAAGATATTATTAATCAGGTGCTCCAAGAAATTACAATGCCTAGACATCTATTTATGATGATAAGAAAACTTAGATTACAAGAAAACTTAGATTACAAGAAAACTTAAATTAGCCAACATGCCTAATTTAATCTATTACGGTTAGGGTCGGCCAAAAGCCTCCGCAAAACTCAACAGTTTGCTCTAATTCTTATAGCTGTATTTTAAATATGAATTACTATATTATATTGTATGCAGTGAGCAAAATATAAATTGTTTTTGGAGCTGATGTCTTAAGAAGTGAGGGCACTGGTCTCTCTGTCCCTTAGGAGACTGATGAGGTTTAGTGCTGTAATGTCAGGGTCCTTTAAGAAAATTAAAGCTCTATCTTAGGGCCTTAAATTTATGAGGTAAAACAGTTTTTTGTTTGTAAGCTCCAGAAGAGTTTATATTTAGGGCCACCATTTTTATCACACTTTAGCCCACAAACGTATGTGGTGGGCACATACATTTGTTTGTTTCTTTTAGTTCTCTCATAATCGTTCCAATTAACAAGAAACACAGGAAGATTCAATCTTCTAAATAATCATATATGTGGTCCACATTTACCTAATTGAAGACGCAATTGATTGAATCCACATACACAGGCCTCAAATTCATAAATTCAATTACGTTTTCCTACGTTGTAAAATCGCATAATCCAAATCTGCATCGTCGAATTGATTCCTAAAACGATTGAATGGAAGGATCATGAATCCACGACAACGAAAGCGCATAAGTAAGCATACCTTGGAGAGCTCGAGAAGCGCGTTTTCGCGAAGATCGGGAGTGCTGAGATCGAGCACCAGTTGCTCGGCGGACTGCATTTCACGATTCTTCGTCTGATTGTCGCCAACTGCGTACAAAGAACACCCACGGAAATGAGGGTGTTCAGGATCCTATGATACACATAAGAAAAAAGAACCGGTTTTGCAACCATCACACACTCTAATTAACCAACTTAATTATTTTTAAGAAATTAATTTCCTTTTATTTTATTTTATTTTATTTTATTTTATATATACAACCAATTAAACTTAATTAATTTTATGTTAATCTAACGTCATAATAACACAAGGAAACAAGGTGATTGTTAGAATTAAAGCAAGTATTCAAGTTTTACAACAATCAAAATTGTGAAAAATAAAGTTTTTAATACAAAGGATCCTTTTTTTTCTAATATGTTTTGGTCTAATTCATGGTTTTTATAGTTAGTTTTACTATAATAACCCTTTTAAATTACGTTAACCGATTAACTCTCTTCTACCAATAAGAATATGTCATGTGTTATTTTTTACAAGATATCCAGAGAGGTAATTTGGTCATTTTGTATGGTAAACATATATTTAAATATACTTATTGTGATTAATTTCTTTTCTCATGTCGTTTCAATTTTTTTCCTCTTCTCAAAGAATTCTCAAAGCAAAGGTTATATATCACATCACCCCTTCATCTTCTGCACAAACATTGCATCAAGATCCCGTCATCCCTTCATCTTGTGCGCATGCTAACTCCATAGTTTCTTCATCCCAACAAGAGCATTTTCTTTCTTCGCTGCCATGGGAGGTGATGTGTTGTGTTTTACCCTACCATCATCACATGTATAAAGAGCATAAATTTTCTGATGAAAGATGTTTTCAAACTTCCCTGTCATTTGCAGCACTTTGTTGTTACAGGGTTCATTTTTTACCATTTCTACTAGGTTTGCCTGTATGATGTTTTTAAGCACAATTGTTTCTTCCAACTTGTCCTCCAACTTATGCATATTGTTCTACAATAAAATAATTATAATTGATCATATCTCCATTTTATTAATAAATGTTAACTAAATGTTTGTTATATTTTTACGATTACATCACGCCAATTACACATGCATGCATAATCTCCAAAGCCAAAACCTTCGTTTTTAATTTCTAATCACTCCTTTTTATATTTTGTCAACACTCCAAATCTCAATTGGTCAGATGTTACGGTCAATAATCATTCATGTGCACTCATTGATGTCTACATGTAGGAGCTTTAAAAAAAGGAAAAGATTAAAATTAAAAAAAATTCCACAACACAATGAATCCAATTATAAGACATTAAACATACTTATTGAGGAAATAAGATGAATAACTCATAAATTAAGTTATAACATACCATAATTATTGTTATTGATACTCTTAATGGACTCTTGTGTTTCTTGTCCAACCAAGTTTGCATGTCTTGATACAATTGACAACATAAGCACACCAATTAATCTTCGAAAAGCCTATTCCAACGGTAAAATACTGAAGCCTGTCCAACTTACATTTCCCATGTGCATGGCACTCAACAAATGTGCTAAGAAACAACACTAAAAAGTCTATCTTGAAATTGAATGAATCATCATCTCTTGAATCAGCTAACCTTTTTACTATGTCAGAGGGTGTAATATGCTCATTTTGTGTAACTTTCTCCATTCTAAAATTTTTGGGTCTAGATCCTTATTTGTAATCATTGTTTGCAAATCAATACCCTGATTTAGTATACCAACAACTTAAACACTTAATCTTCAGTCACTTTTATCAAACCTCTTTCACATATTATTTTCATTTTTTTAATATCTAGCATGTTTACCATATAATGGCCAAGTTTTTGGGAATTCCATCTACTTTATAAACCAAAAGTTGTCCAAAACCCATAGACTCAACTAAAGTTGTTTAGGCTTTAAAATTGAAACTAGTTATAAGGACATGTGTGTTGCATCGACTTTGGTATTGCGACACCCCGTAATTTCCAGGTCAGATTCTATTTTAATTACATTTTTATTTAATTAACATTTGCATATGTGGCACTAGAATTAGTTTAATTTAGTGTGACACGTGACACGACAGAACAAGCACAGTCACACCACAGGATAATTCGAGGAATTATCGAAAAACCGCACACACGTGTCAGAATTCACGAACGTTGGTGAACGTCATAGCAGTTAAGCACAAGCGTATTGCACAAGTCAGTTATGACTAATATTTGTTGACTAGTGTTCGAACGATGTTAAAACGACGTATTACAGTCGAGAAACGAGCAAAAACGAACCCGAACATGTGAAATGGGCCAATTGGGCTTGTCAAGACAGTCAGGCAGTACGCCTAAACCCAATCCTCGACCTTAGGCGATGCGCACGAGACAGGAAATACAACTCGGATCAGACTGATCCGTGCGCTACGCCTGGCTTCGGTGCGGCACGCCAGGCGATGCGTCTGATAGACGAGACTGCAAATTATCTTCTTGAGCAAATCAAAAATCATTGTGATCCTACCATAATCATATCCTTTAATCCCATACACAATCCTCTCAGTTATACCCCTCCTAGATCACATGCAACCACCCTAGAAACTCCAGAAATCATTTGGGAAGCCATTGTTGAAAACTTGAACCTAGAAACTCTTAGAAAGCTTGAAGAATAAGGTTGGTGGGCTTGGAGATCATCACCATCACCTTGTTTCTGCAAAACCATTGATGTCCAGGAGGTTTTAAGAGCTGCTACAGCGTTATCTAAGTGTTACAAGCTCTTGAGAGGTAGTTCTAATGTCCATCACACACCTACAACACCTCTAAACACACATGCAAGCCAATATGTTTGCATGCACACACTAGATCTTCACATGCACGAATTTTTAGTGTTTTGAATATGGATTTGTTGATGAAATGAGAAATCTTGATGATCTATGAAGATCTATAATGAGTTTATGTGATAAAAATGTGATTTGGAGTCATGATTCCATGAAATACATATTTTTAGTTGCATGCATGTATAATCTAAGTTATTTTTGTCACAACCCCATATTTCAACTAACGGAATCATACTGTTTAGGGCGTGACAAACCAGGATCTCAGGCGTTAGACATAACGAAAGACCTCTATATGCTTTTCAAACATAAATTTGGTCTAAATTGTTATATCAAAGTTTCAACGTTTGCGAAAGCGTTTGAAAACCAATATCAAAACATAACAGTTTGCAAAATGCAAATTACAAGTTCAAAGTCTTAAATAATAAAATCCAAAACACTTGAATTGAAATGTATGCATGAGACTCAACATCCTAGTCTCTGCTCTTCCTTACTTGTGCTTTAGTGTCCTAAAAAAACATGCAAATAAAGTCAACACAAAGGTTGGTGCACACACAGGTTTGAATAATCACAAATGTTTGAAACAACTGTTTGAAATGTAATGTTTGCAGATAACATAATCACACATTGCATAGTCATGATAGCTAATCATTGTACTATTTACATAAGCGGTCAACATCGAAGCCGACTGTTAGAATGTAAATTGTCTTTCCACTATTGTCTAGCACAAACAATAGTAATGTTTGAATTGGCTAGTTAAACACCTGCGTAAACCTACAATATACCAAGTGAGGTTTGTCAAACCCAATAAATCTATCTTCAACTACCACGCTTTGCACTACGGCAAACTAAACGGTTCGATAAGTAAGGACTTCAAATGTTATGTTCGCTCTTATCGTAAATAGCTAACTCATACAAGTGATATGTATCTAAAATGTTTGTTTGCACATGTTTTCTCTCCCAAAACAGTAAAATGTAAAAATGGGCCGTGTAAGCACCTTAGAATGCAACAGAACGATTAAGTGTTTGAAATATCGCGTAGATAATCTTCTACGAATAATATGTGTTATAATAATAACGTTGTGTTATTCGAATTGTCCAGATAGTGTTTGTTATCACATACGTATCAACACACGTATATTAGGTCGTGTGAAATGTACATACAATGGCATGCGCGAATTTAAGTTCGTTTGTTTAAATCGTATAAACGTATACGATTTAATTCAGATACACGTAACGTACGCGATCGTGTTTTTGTTCAAAAATATAAATTTTATTGTTTCATCTTGTTCGTAATTCCATTTCAGTTCCAACGCAATTTGAACGAGTCGAAACGGAGTTGAAATGAGAGAATTATGATTAAAACACTAAAAATGGTTTAAATTCCAAAAACAGGATGAACCCGGGACCTCCAACTCCAAACACACACACCTGACCAACTTAGGGGTGTTCAGAATAACCGAAAACTGTTTAAAACCGTTATCCGAACCGAATCCGTAACCGAATTCCGAATTCCGAATTCGGTTTTCGGTTCGGTTTTCGGTTAGGCCATTTTTTAGAATTCGGTTTGTTCGGTTAACTGTTTAAACCGATTATTTAATTAAATATATTAATTTTTATATATTTTATATACCCTAAAATGGGAACCCTAGTTTTCATTCTCAACTCATAAACCGAATTCTGAGTCTCATATTCCCGATTGTCGATTGAGGGCTTGAGGCAGGCGACCAAGGGAGTTCATCTTCTCGATTCTTCTCACTTCTCAGGCGGCGACCGGCAGGCGGCACTGCGGCAGGCGGCGGCGGCTCGTGACCATCAATCGGCAGCTCGACAACCATCAAGCTCAGTTTCATGCGACGGCTCGTGACTGACTCGTACACATCAAGCTCAGTTTCATGCGGCGGCTCGTGACTGACTCGTACACATCAAGCTCAGTTTCAGCCGCTTACAGCCTCGTCTCCTTCAGCAATCGGCGGTTCTTCTCCTTCTTTAGTTCTTTGTGAGTAATTTACATATACAATTTTGGATCTTTTGAATGGCATTAATGATTTCATGCTTCTTTAGTTCTCTGTGAGTATTTATGTTTGGCTTATACTTAGAGGTTGCTCGTCTCCTTCAGCAATTGTAACAGGTTGCTCTTAGGAGGTTTGGAAATTTTGGAAAGCAAGCTGGAAAGAAGCAGGAGACAATTTGGGGAAAAATAGAGAATTTGGTTAATTTGACTGAATTCGGTTAAAACGGATAGGATTCGGTTTGTTCGGTTATAACCGAAAACCGAACCGTTTTAAATTCGGTTGGAATTCGGTTCGGATAACCATACAATGAATTCGGTTCGGTTCGGTTAACGGATAGGATTTTTTTTTAAAAATAACCGAACAAACCGAACCGAACAAACCGTTAACCGAACCGATGAACACCCCTAGACCAACTGCTCTGCTTCTGCATTTGTAAATGAATTTTTTTCAATTGATTTTAGGCACCCATGAACCGGATTCCTTCTTTTTAACCTTAGCCGAAGCATATATCATTCAATTAGCCCCCGATTAGAACCCCTTCGAACCTCAAAACTTAGGGTTTTGTTTCTATAGTTTCAAAAGAGTTCATAGATAGTTTTAATTTGATATTTTGTGTAGAGAACCCGGTCCATATTGGTTTAGATAGGTTCGAACTCGAACCTTATCAACTCCAATTCGATTTGATGAAATTCATTAGTTTCAGGTTTTAGATTCATAGGGTTTTTATTAAATAACAGATTTCGAACCCACTTACATGGTTTAATTTGAGTATTAAACTCGTTCGAAGCAAAATCCCCAATTTCGTTTATATCCAAAAACCCTAGAATTCGAATTCATTTAATTCGTTGTTGTTGTAGACATTTAACATAGGGTTTTTGTTAAGTGATGGATTCCGAACCTCTCTGGGTAATTCGATTTGATTATCAAACTCATTTGAATCAACACCCCCAAATGGTTTTTCATCAAGAACCCTAGAATTCGAAATCCATCAATTATTTGTTTTTAGATGAAATTCTCATAGGGTTTTCAATAAACACATGATTCCGAAGCTCTCTGTAACATTTGATTTGATATTGGAATTCGTTTACATTGAAACCCCCAAATCGACCCATACGATGAAACCCTAGCAATCGAACTCGTACAATTCGATATTAGAAACCAAAATTGGCACAGGGCTTTGCTTATTCGGCCATTTTAGAATGTGTAGATATAAGTTTTTACCTGATTGGATGTCAACTTGATGTATTTCGACTAATAACTTGAGTTCGGCCGACCCTCCAATCGATTTCGACTATCCACTGCCTCTTGGATCGAATTGTTAGATGCAAACGTCCCTAAGGGTGCCGAATAAGAGTCCGTTATACTCAATTCGGGTGTTTAAAGTCGAATTGAATGGTTGCCAAGATTACAAGTAATGGTTATAACTTAATGAGTTGTGAAATGGGTTTAATTCGACAATTATGGTATTAATCATGATGATAACCGTTTACAATCATTAGTGTGAGTTATTTGAAGGATTAATTCGATTAATTTCAGTGAGTTAATGTAAATTTCGGTTTTCATCAAGATTACATACGAATTTTGACTTCCAAAAGTCAAAATCCCTAATTTAATGATGTTACAAGTATGATCCTTGTAGTTTTAATGTTTCAAGACTTGTTTTGTTCAATTATAACCCTTCTAGTTTGATTTTGTTTGATTTTGAATTGTTTCTATTAATTTCTGATTACCGGGGTTAATCCAAAATGTCGGATTGTCACAATTTTAGATGATTTTGGGTTATGATAAAATATTGTTGATGTTGTTTAAGTACATTTGCAAGGTTCAATATGATTTAGATGGTCAAAAATGGGTTATTTGAAGTTCTTGTTATTTATAGAAACTTTGGTAACTCAAATCTTGCTAAATGATGATTAATGTGGAATGAACATGTTTAAATGATGATTTATGATATGTTATGATGATATTTGGCATAAAGATGGATTAGGAATGTTAATCTAGTCATTTGATGAGTATTTTAGCAAAGTTACTATTTTTAGTAACTTTATTATGACAAACCCTTGATAAATGATGATTTTAGTGTGATGTCTAGTTAAAATGATGTGATAATGATAATAATGAGATTATTATCAAGTATTATGCATTAACTTAGTTAAAGTAATGCATGTATTGAAAATTTGCCATTATAGGAAACTCTATTTGACAAATTCTAGAAATAGAAACATAAGTATTGATTCATTTATGATAAGAGACTTGAAATGATGCAATATGATTATTGGGTGATAAGTTATATGAATTTTTGTTGTTGAACATGTTAGAACTAAAAGCCTTCCATACTAGGAAACTTTAATGACTAAAAACGAACTATGTGTCTATTTGATCGAATATGACAACGTACTATGTGTTAACATGATCACGTAGAACTAATAAGCATGTTAGAATCATTGAAATGAAACGTGTTGTGAACTTTCTAAAAATGGAAACTTACTATAAGTAGCAAGTTGTCCATAAACACGATTTACGTGTTTTGCACACAATGAGCACGATCAAAAATGTTGCACGAGTTATAACCGACACATGGTTCACCAACGGGTCATTGACTTGACACGGTCAAACACGGTCAATGTGATCCGACAGGGACAAACATAACAACCGAGAGTTGTTGAGAACAAACACGAGCACGAACACGAAACACGTCACATACACGAACTCACATACGCTATACAATATAGGTAGCCGGTGACCGACACACCACTGAGATCAGGAGCTTACGCTATCTTTATCCGACTACCAACTAAGGTAAGTTTACGACCCCTCTTTAACTCTTTTGCAAACTTTTAAAATAGGGGAGAATACTTGTTAAATCGAGTCAAACATTTACAACTTGTACAAACATAATGTGTATGCTGGTTTGTTAGACAAACATTAAGTGTTGTATCGTAACAAAGCCCTCACACAGTCTTACCGTTAATGTACAAACAACGATGTGAGTTTGGATAGATCTATTGGGTGTGACGAACCCCACGTGGCACAATACTGACTGGAGGTCGGGACACGTATAATCTCGACCCATCGTGCCATTGTTATTACGAGACATGGCGGAGGCAAGGACTAACAAGTCTAGTTCGGTAGAGACGCAACTGACACTTGGAGCCTAGGGCTCGGGACTAACATTTGAAAAACAGCATGACACGTAACAAACATTTTGATTATTATTTATGTATATTAAAACCTATGAACTCACCAACCTATGTGTTGACAATTTTTCTTAAAAATGTATTCTCAGGTAACTAGCTGACTAGCACATGGAACAGGAATGCACTTAGAGAAAGAGCACAAGACTTTCATGCATTCATTCCATGTCATTTTGATCAAACAATTTCAAGTAGTTTATGATATGTATTAAACATTTGTGGTGTCTTACATTTAATTTTCCGCTGCATTGTCAAAGACTTTATATTCCGCTGCTTGTTAATTAATTAATGTGATTAATGTTGTATTTTCAAAACCTGATTTGAAACGCATATAGAGTCATTCTATATGACTAAGTGTAACATCCCGTTTTGAGGATATAAATTCTACTTTCATTTATAATTAAAATGTTATTATTTAAAAATACAATAATAAAACAGTCAATTGAATTATAAGGTCTCGTGTAAACATTCAAGATAGTTATAATTAATTTATAAAATATGATTATTCGAGAAATTAATATTAAAAATGATCGTTTAAGATTTGAAGCATTTTTTTAAACAAATAACTATGGTGTAACACATGTATATTTATTTTATAAAAATATATTGTTCGATATTATAATTTTAAAAACATAGTTATTTTATACACATATATGACACTTACATACTAATAAGTAACGAGTAAAATAAGTGTTAAAAAAATTTTGACATACCTATTTGGTTAGTTAATATTACAGGTGACCGCCTAAAATTAATAAAATATATTATAATTAAACTTTCTCCGTTTTTAACGAAACTTAGTTCGAAACGTAGAGAAAAATGAGCCGGTCCTAGCAGTATTTTTAGAATTTTATAAAACATCATATTTTAAAAGTTATAAGAGAAAAACAAAATTTGAGCTAAATTAATTATAATAATAAAATAATAAAAATATTAAAATATTCAATTTATACATTCAAATTGAATTTGGTTGAAAAGTCTGTACGTGGCATCCATTTATGGTTCAAATGATGATTCACTATTTCAATTAATGTACACGTATAAACCTATGCCTATAAAATTCTTCTATATTAAGTTTCGAATGGTTATAAATAGCCTTTTGATTTCAATTAGAAATCTCACACAAACATATGCACATACACCGTTAAGAAGAATATAGAAATTTTGGACGCTAAGAGGTGCTGATCAATATGAAAGGGTCAAGATTAAGGAGTCGGTTCGTATAGGTATATTATCTAAATTTTTAGTTAAACTTACAAATTTAAGAATTTAAAATAATACTAATTTATAGGGTTAGGGTTAAGCTCCGACCCTATGTATATATTAAAAATTTCAGGTTACTTAAAATAATTGTAATAATAACAATAATAATAATAATATTATTCTATATATTAAAGAAGGTGGGGGGAATAGTAATAGTGGGCTCCCACCTTTTTTTTTTTCTCTTACACATACTCCCACATATTATATATACACCCACTTACACATATTATATTATATTATTTTATATATTAAAGAAGGTGGGGGGAATAGTAATAGTGGGCCCCACCTTTTTTTTTCTCTTACACATACTCCCACATATTATATATATACCCACTCCCACATATTATATTATATATACCGGTATATTATTAAAAGAGATAAGGGGAATAGTAAAATGGGTCACCTAGACTTTATCTGTACCATTGATTTGGAATTTTGAAAATAAAAATGTGGTGCGCATTGAATATGAATAAAAAAATTGGTTTTGAATAAACAAATCAGCTTTAATGTGGGTTAATGTGAACCACGTATTTATTTTCAAGATTCGAAATCGACGACCCAAATAGGGTTTAGGGGTTTTTTCTCTATGATTAGTGAGAAAATGTGGTCATTTCTACGGTTTTGGTGGTGTTCGAAAAAAAGTAGTTGTTATTTGTTTGTTTTCATAGAAAATCGATGTGTGCTTAGGGATTTGGGGTTTTTTTAATTCAACCAATTGGTTGCAGATGAGAAGGATATTGCCAGTTTTTTTTAATCATTTTCGTAACATATTTGTATGGATTTTGTATGATTTTATGTTTTTATAAGAAATTTGTATAGAGTTCATGATAATACATTTGATTTTGTTATGTAACTTATGTTTCTGCAAATGACATATAATACCCGTTGTCAGGAGTGTGCTGTGATGACCCGCCGCAACGCGCAGCGGGTATAAACCTAGTTATTATAATCGTAGTAAAATAATAATAATATTAATAATCGTAATAATAATAAATCGTAATAATATAATAATACAATCGTAATAATAATGATATTATTATTAATAATAAATAAATAAATATGTAAATCTTCCTTGCAGAATAATTATAAGAATAGATAAAGCAGAAACGCTGCCCAAATTTATATTGAAAAGTTCTAAGCTGTCGCTCAGCCAACTAAAAATTCACGTGAATACATCTAACTTGTTTTTAAATTTATAAATGAATTTTTATGAGCATGGTATGTTAAACTTTGACGCATAAAGGGATATTATTAGACCATCATTTAGGCTATTAATATACGTATGATTTGCAAATTGTATACGCATATGGGTGAAATTCCCATATGTGGCTCGTACAGGTGGGCTGGAAGGTTAAACGTAAGATGTACTCCGCAGGCAACCTAACCAGTGACCAGCTGTGGGCTGGAGGGAACAAAACGTAAGACGCGCTGCGCTGTAGTTCCTAACTAGTGACAGTTATAAACCAGTGTATGCAGTAGTTGTATCGATCAGTGAAATAACCTGCTAAATGTGTAGTATTGCCAATATTACTTATGATTAAAGGACCGAACTTGCTATGCTTACATATCGAGTCTGTTATTTGTATTCACCAACATTATGTTGACGTTTTATTTTCAAAAACTTTCTAGGTAATAATGAAATATAAAAGGGAAGCGAGATTAGAGATTCTTGGCCTATGATGCCTTGAGTAGGAACTTGTGGTAAGACCATGGAGCTATTGGAGCTATGCCTCCAAGTCATGTATAAACCAGATATTATAAAATGAATTGAAATTGTGTATTTGTGAAAATCCGGTTTACAATAAAATGAAACGATGGTGTTCATACCTATACGTATGAAATTTTATAAAATCCTGAAAAGTTATTTTGAAAATTTTTTACAAACGATGACATATGGTTTTCATACCCACACGTATGAACTATTTAGAAATCATTAAAAATATGGTTTTCACATCCATGCATGTGAATTAATAATGAAATTTGAAAACCAACGATTTTCGTTGCGTAAAATCATGAATTCTTGAAACAACGCTTCCGCTTAAAACATATAAAAAAGAGTAATAAACTCTGACCGAAACTGTATTTATCAATGAAACCAATCGGGTCGCAGCGCCCGGGCCGCCGAGAGCCCGGGGTGTGACACCATGAGTTGTGATCTTGGCCACATCACACCCTTGTGTACTGACACCACATGTGGGAATATGGGGGTGTGACAGACTGATATCAGAGCCTTGATTAAAGATAACTAGGTTTGCATGTTGTAAACTTAGACTATAGCTATTGCTCAACACTAGACACTACACTTAGTCATTGCACAATAATATGTTGTTGTTATTATTGTTATCTGTTACTTATTAAACCAAGATTACAGGATGGACAACAACAAGGACGGAAGGAAACCAGGAAAACGTTCCGCGGAGTACGAGCTGACGGAGGAGGACAGACAGAGGATACGTGACATCGTATCCATTGTAGACTCTGAGGAGTCTAGACGCGCTCGACCAACGAGCAGCACCAAATCGTGGTGTTAGTATAACTTTTTTTCTGTCTGAGGTGTGAGAGTCTTTGATGATGAGGTTTCATGTGCTTTAGTTGCTTCATCTATCCTTATTGATTAATTGACAATAACAACCGATTCAAACGTCATTTGTCTTCCAACTTTTGCAATCATTTAAGAGGGTGGTAGCTCACGCATTACTGAGGCCTAAAGCAAAAAAAATCATGAGGCCCTTTCGACCTGAAAAAATAAGCAAACAAAATCAGCTCCCTGAACCAAAATAAGAAGCAAAATGAATTAATCAGTTATCGGCTCTAACTGAGTTCTGATTGACAGCAAAATGAACCAAAATAAAAATAGCAAGCAAAATCAGTTACCTAAACCAAAATCATCCAGCCCTAATTTCAGATTGAAAGCAAAGTGAACCAAAAATCTACTAGTCTTAAATTCTGGTGGAGAGTAAACAACCAAAATCAAATAAATTGAAATGCCAAGAGTTTGATATACGTTCTACATATCAAAGACCATAGGTGGTAGACTTGTAGTCGCTTGGCGGGAAGCGTGCGGTGGTGCGACAGTCGAGCAGGCAGTCGGCGGAAACGTTGGCTGTGCGGTCGAAGAGGGAGGTGTGCGGCGGTGCACCACCACTGCCGAACGGCTAGGCGGCTAGCTTCCGTCTCCTCGTAGTCCTTTCCCTCCCTATCATGAATCCTTGAAATCGAAGGACGACCTGACTCCGAGAGATCGAGAATTGAGACTGCTTGTTGCCTAAAATTCCAAAACCAAATATTTCCTTTGAGCTTTTCTTATATGTGATGTGAAGAGAATGGAAATGGCAACACCAGAAGGGTAATTCAAGAAGTTTCTTTTTCTTTTATTACCGGGCCCACCGAATTTTAACAGGGCCACCAAAATGTTAAACGCATATCTCTTGGTCTCTACTCTCTCCTACATGGTTTTTAACAGGCCCACCCAATTTTAAAGCCCAGAAATTAAATATATGTATTATAAGCCCATAAACATAAATAATAAGAGGCCCTAAGCCCTAGATTGGACTGATTGGCCCATTGGGCCGGCCCTTTGGGCCGGCCCTGGGTACTTTAGGGTCATCATATCCTTGCATGACAACCATGTCCATGGCAGGTTGTACCTAGCAACTCTGTCATCACTTGGTTAAAGTAAACCAGATTTTTTGTTGTTTCGTCTGTGATTGAAGTATTTACGCAATACATGTATTAATCATGACACTCTAAAGTAAGGGGAAAAAAATTTATGTTCAATTTACATAAGGATTGCGTACTTACATGAATTTTGGCTGCATGTGTTCATCATTTGTGTAGACATAATATGAAGTTTCTCCAACTTCCTTGTATACTTTGCTGTTACACACTGAGCACATGGGGTACAACCATTTTCGATAGCTTTGTATTTCTTTGATGCGTGCGATACATGTGAAAACTGACTGTGATACTTATGATGTTACTTTTATTGTAGTTTTGGATTAGTTAGTAATATTTTGTAATTTTATTGTTGGTTGATGATCACATTTTTTTCTAGTTGAAAGTTGGTCAAGGATGTGTCTGATTGTGACCATATCTTTTGTCACGGACAGTATTGCTTGAACAACGACATCCTTTAGTCTGCAGTGTAG
The DNA here is from genome assembly GCA_009363875.1 of Mikania micrantha. Taxonomy (NCBI): domain Eukaryota; kingdom Viridiplantae; phylum Streptophyta; class Magnoliopsida; order Asterales; family Asteraceae; genus Mikania; species Mikania micrantha. Next base: position 9,209,064 of record CM018687.1, read on the forward strand.
TTAGAGGTTCGTACTTTAAGTACATTAGTGGTTTACTTAATAGAAGTGAAAAAAGATACCTTTGGATATATTGTTGGATTCCATCTTATGTTGGGTTCATTAATACCTTCGTGGGGTATGTGATTCCAACTGTTTTAATTCTGGTCGATAATGAAAGAAAAAGAACGAATGAATGGTGTGGTTAAATATAGATTTGAATAATTAAGTAAGTTTGCATATGGACCTTATTACCTTAGTAATATTGCATATAGTTACCCTTTGTAAAATTGAGTCTATGAATGACACGACGTTTATTTTAATCTTTATATAGTTTATTAGGTATATTTTTAATAGAAAGTAACAGTGACTGCTTAGTTGTTTGATTGACAAAAGTGAGAGCCTCCAACTTATCTGGACATTTCAAAATTTAAGGGGAAGAAAGACAAAGGATACTTACCACCGTATTGGGCGACCAGAGTTGAAGTGATTGCTACGATGTCTCCACGGTTGACATCGTCTCCTATTAGTGTCTTTAGATGGCCATTCAATTTATTTGAACCTGATTGTTGTTGTGTAACATATCGAATTTGTATGAAATTTGCTAAGTATAAATTTTGGGTACTATTGACATTCTTTTACCTGTCATCTCTCAAGTCAACTTTCCAGAGTTGTTTTGTTGTGGGTGTGAACCTTTCGAAGTTCTTCTTGACTACACCAATGAAATAGTTGATGTTGTTAACTCATAAGTCCATGATGAATAAAACTAAACGCGTGTTGAATATTTTTTGTTGTAAATTTTTAGTTTTTTTCATTCTAATGCATTTTTTTATAATTTTCTACGGCTGATAGTAACTATAGATTGAAGGTTTCCTTTTTGTGGTAATTATATTAGTTTTAAATACATAAAATTTGATTGTTTCAATGCGACAAATCATTTCGATAAGTAGGCTATTTAGTTAGATTATAGTCGTGTTGTGCAACTTCCAAACGACCTTGTTTTTTTGTTTGACCTGCCCAAGTTAGTCTTGTAATTTTTATTTCATATCCAAGTGAATGTTATTTAGTAAGAGATATTGGTTTACCTGTCAAAAGTTGTGGCGGGCTCATACGGGCATTTAGGTCATCATATGATGCAAACCGAAAGAAATAGTGTGGAATGTGTTCATTAGATAATGGTTCAAAGTAGGCCTTTTTTTCCAAGCTTTATAGATGCCGGATGTTTCAATATGGGATAGAAGTTTATGTTTTCAATAACCATGTGTTTTATGACTTTGTAGCATGACATAACTTTAATGGCAAGCTCATAGTAGTTTTTGGATCTACGTTTGTTGCAGCTTCTATATTATCATCATGCATTTGATGACTTGTTAGATGAGTTATAGAAAATGCAATATAAATTAAATACTGTAATATCTTGAAACTTACATGTTTGTCAACAAACATATAGCATATTTCTTCCTTGCTCCCTGACAATCTCCATTTTTTAGAACTCTAATTTGCAGAGGAATCGGTCTTTGTTTACTTTTTAGTTCTGAAAGGCGAACTAGTTGCATGATGTTGACTTGTTTGATAGTTGGTTGATGCATGAGGAAATTCTATGGTCAGTGTAACAGTTACAACAGAGTTATCTGTGTGATCATAGTAATTGAAAAAATATACTAGTATATAGCGAGAACGATTGTGTTTACAACTATAATAACGATACATGTATATATAATATATATACACACAGAATACGTCAATCCTATGTATTATCTATAGCAACAATAAAGTTAGAGTAAACCACATTTGTAGTTGTATGTGGAGCGTCACTTTCATTGGGAATGATAATAATTTTTAATGCCTCCGGTGTAGTAGCTCAAGATAACGCAACGTATAGATGTTAGTGATTGAGTAGTATTACATTTGCGTTCACTTTAAGCTCCGGCGAATGTGGTAGTAGGCTGCTGACATTTAGGATGTTTAAATATTATGGTGGATAGATAACCTCAATGTCGCCTTGGTTGCCAGCAAGAGGGATTATACTGTCATTTCTAGCATACGTTACTATTGTACAAGTCGCGATCTTGATAATCATAGAGTTTATGTCCTCTACACCTTCATCTGTAGGGCATATGGTTGCGTTTCCGCAAAGCATGTTGGGAGTTGGATGTTGCAATGTGTCATTGTCGTATATGAAATGAATAAGTGTCATCAATGAGTCTTCTTTGAAGGGTATTAAGTGTTTTTTTGGGTTCTGTCTAGTGATTCAAATCATTTACGATCATTCATCGGTGCTTCGTCCCATATAATAAGAGACGTTTCAGATATCAGTTGACTAAGATGGGTGTTTTTCTTAACGTAGCAAAGCGACTCCTTCATTATGTCTAACGGTAACTTATATCTTGAATGAGCAGTTCGACCAGATGGCAAGATCAATAGCAATGACGCTATACCTAAGAACCTACAACCAACACAAATTTTCCTTTAATGCTGAAATGATGGTTGCCCATAAGAAAGTTTTACCAGTTCCTCTATGACCATAACAAAAATCAATACTTGCTTATTGGATGCGATCGTTTGTAACACATGTTCATTGATTATATGTTGTAAAGGATTAAGTTTTCCACGCGAGGTTTCATGCTCAATTGACAATAATCTTAGATAGCAGTTATTTTCTTCCATAAGTAATCTGTTGTTTAATCTCCGCAACATATCAGGTCTCGGCATGGGTATTCCAAAATCTTTCAAAGAAGAAGGCGATGTTCCTGAGCGAGGCAATAGTTCCGGTTCATATAGCACATATTCTCACAACTCATCTTCATTCACTATTCCATGGTTACACACACCATCGTTTGACATCTTTCATTAGTCGTTGTTCCATATGTCAAAAGGCTTTGATATTTCACAATGCAACAAAATTTGAGTAAACAGTGAACGTAACTCTTTTGAGGTGGCCCAGCGTGAAGCTTCTTTAATCGTGTTTGAATATTCCATATCATCTCAAAGTAAGCATATAGATTCACACGCAGCTTTGCAAGGATCATGTAACTAATGATTAACCGTCCTTATACATGAAAACAATTGGATCCCTTTTAGGTATTTCCATTCTTGTGGATTTAAGCTTGATAATAGTTGAACCGAGTGTTCATACTTTCTTTGTTGGGTGGTGCTACCAATATCCCAACATAGCCGTTTTATGTTGGAAACCTTAAACTTTTGCATCAAGTTACTTCGAATATATATGAGACAAACCGATGAAACATGTTTTCTTGCCATACTTGCATATTTTTCATTACATTAATAATACTTTTATGTCTATCAGACATAACACAACTTTTTCCCTCGTTGCATAGCGAATTTTTTTTAGAAATGGGTCTCATTTTAATAAACTGGTTACAAGTGGGGTTGGAATTTTTTTTTCACAAATGGGGTTGGAATTTTTTTTTTCACAAATGGGGTTATCTCCATTGGTAGTGGCGAAAATGAGGAGAGATAAAATGGGGTTGTAGGTGAGTAAAAAGCCGGTACAATTGTCAGAATTAAAAAAATCAGTTGAACCTCATTTTTGCCACTCCTAGTGGCAAAAATAGGTATTAGCTTGTACCAGTGTACTTTTTTGCCACTTTTAGTGGCGAAAATACCCATTTTGGCCACTCCTAGTGGCGAAATTGATGAAAAGCTTGACCGGTGTCCTTTTTGCCACTCCTAGTGGCGAAAATACCGATTTTTGCCACTCCTAGTGGCGAAATTCATGAAAAGCTTACACACATGTTTTCGCCATTACTAGTGGAGTATAGAAAGGGAATTGTCTTGTCAACCTTTTAAACCCCAACCTACCACTTGTTTTTTTTATTCTTGAACGGCACCTACCACTTTCTATACCTACCACCAACCACATTAATTATTACATGCAATACAAATACAGAAGCAAGACCAACGATTTTTTTCAAACTTTTCACAACTTTCAAATATTTACTATTTTATAATAATCATTTTCAAATTACTAATGGCAACAAATTACAACTCAGGTCCATTGGTAAATGATTTATTGTTTCTTGCTGGTTCACACAGAGCAAATTATGTTTTCCAACAACATGAAGAAATTAGAGATGGCGGTTTACTCAGAATATGAAGGGGGGATGAAAAATTATGGGTTTACTTTCGTCAAAATCCTATTACTGATAACGTATTACAATATATACGTTTGGCAGGTTTTTCTGGTGTCATCGGGTGTGAATACCGAAGGCTTGATAGTGCACTTATTTCTGCACTTGTTAAAAGGTGGCGTCCGAAGACACGTACTTTTCCCATGCCATTCGGAGAGGTAACCGTGACCTTGCAAGACGTTGCTGTTTTGTTGGGTTTACGTGTCGATGGTAATGTAGTCAGTGGTACTGAAAATCACTGGAATACTGAGCAAATAATTGGCAATTTTTATGGTTTAACGGGCATAATTTTAAATGAAAGTGCTGTAAATAGTCAAAGAATAAATATGCCTTTTATTTTAAATAAAATAAAAGAAATGGGATTTCCTGAAAATCCAACAGACTTGCAATGTATTCAACGTGCAATGACAATAATTTTACTTTTAATCGGTGGGACTTTATTTCCCGAGTCTTCTAGCAACTGGGTTAACGCAAAATTTTTAAATCATCTAAATGATTTAAGTGATTGCGGGAAACTTAGTTGGGGAAGTGTTGTCCTATCCGTATTGTACAAAAATCTTTGTAGGTCTACTAATATTAACACTAATGAGATTGGTGGTACAACAATATTGTTGCAACTATGGGCATGGGAAAGAATCCCGAGCATGGCTCCAAGATCTTTCCAACAAGTTGATTGGAATAAATCATATGGCGCGAGTTATGTTTATAAAATCCATATTTTTATATTTTATATTTTATTATTTAATAATTATTAACTTGTATTTTATTTTTTAGACGGGTAGGTCCTTTAACATTTCGCGACACCGCATCTCATGTGGTGAGCACATTCAAATCGGAGCTCAATTCTTTGTCGGAGTTTCAATTTGTTTGGAGACCGTATGATAATATTCTGCATTAACTTCCCAACATGTGTAGAAATGGTCAAGACTGTTGGAGGAGTCAGACATTTCTCATATTTTGGCACATTGTTGAACCCCACCAACCTGGCAGGGTTTTGAGACAATTTGGAATGTTTCAACCCATTCCAATTAATACACTTATGACTGTGGATGATCATAAAAAACTCCACAAAATCAAACGTGTTAGTTTGAAGACTTGCAACTGGGTAGACAAACATGAACCTTACATTTTATCATGGATTAATCGTCACAACCAAGTTGTGAATGAAATTAACTCCAACTCCCCAGTTGCTAGTCAAGATTACATGATGTGGTATAAGTCTTGTACTGTATTGTACACAAGCAACCCAACTCAGATAGGCCAAAATCCACGTGTGTTTCCAAATGACGGGGGAAGGGTTCAAATGTTGGTACGTGAACTATTCGGAATAATTTATAGGAATATATTATATTTTTTAATAAAATAAAATTAACATTAATTATACTGCAGATGGACGGCATGAGTCAGGTTTACCAAAGATCAAACGAAGATCCGGTTAGAGATTTGGCAGGTCGTTACATGGAATATGCAAATGCAACACATCATATGAGTTACCAGCCAACCTACGAGTCCTAAAGTGTTGGCTCACAAGTACCCCCTATGACTCAACGAGTTCGTAGGAGGGGCCATGGAGCCAATGTGGGTCAAGTAAACCCAACCCCTCAAATGGAGTACCGACCGAATATGCCATCGCCTACCACACATGGTTCCCCGTTTGGATTTGACAATATGCAAATGGGCGGTTCTTCATCTCAGTTTGACCCAACTTCTCAAGTTGATTTTACATGTCCTGCATTTCAAATGCCTTTCTACAACAACTTGGATAGTTTATCTGCTCCAGATTTTAATCAAGGGTCATATCAAAGACCCACAAGAAATCTAAATTCACAGCAAATAAACATTGATTTAAACCTTGAATTTGAAGAGCAGGATGAAGATGAGGAGTTGGTAGAAGAATCTGAAGATGATGAAATGAGATCTCAAGATTTGGGGGCCTCTTCTTCTATGCGCATTGCTCGCCGAAAACAGCCTTGAAAAAATGCAGGAATAGGTAGAGGTTGTGGCACTCATTAAAATGTAATAATACTTGTCAACTTTATATTTTATATCAATTATGTTGTGATTTGTTGTTTTTCAAATATTATATAATTTTATGTATCAATTATGCATGTACTCTACATTTTTAACTTAAAAATTAATATTTTTTCAAAACCATTCACAAAATTTGCCTATAAATACAAGGCAACCTACAACACATTTCTCACATCATTTCATCTCAAAATTCTCTCTACTCTTCAGATTCTCTCTACTCTTCAAATTCCCTTTCATTTCATCACTTGTAATAAAATATGGATAACCAACGTAACAAAGAAATTGTCAACGACGAATATAGTTCACAACCGGTTAAGAAGACATCAAGTTGGGTTTTTCAAAAATGGAGGCGTGCAAGTAAGAATGTTGGTTCATCAACATCAGCCGAAGAACAACAACCACCAGAACAAATGGCGTACGCACGTGCTGATCAACCTGAGTCATACATTCCAAATCGACGTAGCGTACACCAACAACGTGTGGGAAAATGGGCCATTTTAGACGATGAGTCTAAAAACTGGTATAATGATGCTGAAGAGTTTTTTGTTAATGGAGATGCTCCATTCTGCTACTCTCGTGTATTTAATACGCCTCTACAACTAGATCGTCGTTTTTGGGGAACTCTTTTGGGTTATGCATGTAATGGATACATTACACCCGAGATTACAAATAAAACATTTCAACATGATTTTCAAAATTTTAATTACACGTAAAATATGTAAATATCACGTTATTTATTTAATATATTTTACATTTTTCAGCATATTGAAGGTTGGGTTGGAAGAATGATGCAGTGGAGACATAGACAACAACAAATTGGGGGAGGTAGCCAGATGCGTTGGTCAATTTTACCACCTCGTTTTTTTGACTATTTGGTAGACTCGAATACCAAAAATACCGTTAACTTTGCTAACGAGAAGTTAAGCCCTTACCCCTCTTTTTTTTATGTTGACTAAGTTTATTTCCCGTTTTGTGTTGAAAATCATGAATGGTTACTTGTTCAAATTGATCTACGAAGAATACAGTTGACGATGTATTGTAGTGAAATTTTTTCAAACAAAAAATACAGACGGGCGGTCCACCCAAAATTAATGAAGATCTCTGTATATTTTGGTGTTTTATTGGTGAACATAAAATATTTTAAAAAAACTAGAGCTCCTGAGAAACTCTTGAGTTTTGAAGTTAATGAAGACCATGCTCAGTCACACAACGAGCTGATTGGTAATCAAGGGGTGCACGTCTGTATGTTAATGGAGCATTTAGTGACTCGTAAACCGTTAAATGTAACTGGAAATTTCAAGAACTGGTGTGTGGCCTACAGACGTTACATGGCTGACCAAATTTACTTTTGGCGTTGTTTGCCACGACCAGGTGATGTTTAGTTTGGCAGATTGTATTGTAACCATTTTCTCTTAATGTAATTTCTTTTGTTTGCAAGTTAATATTTATTGTTTCCAACACCACTAAATTTGGTAACATCAGCATTAAATTTAAAGTAACAGACTAATAATTATTTAAATAAACATTTTAAAAATTAAATTTAAAAACAAGCAACAACAAAATTATTAGGGGTGAGATGATTGACAAGCATTCCTTCTATGACCGACTTGTTTGCATATTCCACATCTAAAAACTCTAGGTTGATCAGGATGATGAACATCCATCTCGTTATGAATTCTTCTTGACCTTTGTCTGCCACGAGAGGTGGTAATTTTAGATGCATCTACTTTAATTCTCCAACCTGGGTCATTCCAATAATCTTGATGACTTAAAGGAAAAAACTGACCATCATATTGTGCCTTGTATGCACCAGTCGTGTACAACTCATGAACAATGGTCTCGGGTGGATCCTCTCTATTGTGGCAAACTGCTATTGCATGCGAGTAAGGAAACCGTTGCATTTGCCACTTACCACACGTGCATTTTTTATCAAGATAATCTACCGTGTAATCGTTTCCCCCGGTTGAGTTTGTTTGTATCTTTGATACGACCTTATACCTCCCTTGTCTGAAATCAAACTCCATTATTCTATGCTCTCTTGACTTAACATCACGTTTTTCAAACCAACGCCATGTACAAGGGGGTAATCTTGTATAGCAATTCCATGCAATTTCTGTGTTTTTTAAAAAATGTTGCACAGATTTCTCAAAGGTGCAATTAATAATGGCCTTGATGGGCATAAGCCTAATCCCCCCAAAGCGTTGTTAAAACTCTCCGAAATGTCCGTTGTCATATTCCCCAAACGTCGATGGTTCTTATCTTTCAGCAGCGTCCACTTGGATTCTTTAATGCCTTTAAGATACTCCCAGGCTTCTGCATTTATACTAGTCATTAAACTTACCGAATGATTATACTTCCTAAGTTGGGTTGTGCTTCCGATAGCCCAAGTAAGAAGCTTGAGTCTAGAACAAGGTTATAAAAATCGGCCTAGGCGGCCGCCTAGGCGTTAGGCACCCTGCTTCCTTGTAATTTTTGCCCTAGGCGGGACCTAGGCGCCCCTAGGCGGCCTATTTTTTTTTTTGGTTTTTTTGGTTTTTTTGGAGTAAAAAGGACCCAGATAAATGATTATTCGAGACATTTCTCAACCCCAAATACGTAATATGTCTCTAAAACATCAAATCCAACATCTGAAACATTGAACCCTGCCACTAAACATCATAATCTATCTATAAACTCTGAATTTTGTGTCTAAGTTTGTAATTTGAAGTACTTGGCTTATTATGTTTAAGTTTATTTTTTAATATATTTGAAGTATTATATTATATTATTGATATTAATGTGTGTATATAATAAATATTTGTAAAATTACATATAAAAATTCCAATCCGCCTAGCGCTGATTAATCCCGATTAATCCCGGTTAATCCCTAGGCGGTACCTCGCCTCCCGACTAGCGCGTAGCGACTTCTACAACCATGGTCTAGACACCTTGAACTTTTGCATTAAGTTACTTCTAACATGTCTAAGACAAAATCGATGTACAACGTTTTCTCTCCATACTTGAAGGTTTTTCAGAGCATTAATTATACCTTTATAACGGTCAGATATAACACACAACTTCTTCCCCCTATAGGCAGCAATGTGGACCCAAAGTTGGTTGAAGAACCACGTCCAACTTTCCACCGTTTCTTCATCAACAACCGCGTAAGCAATAGGCACAATGTATATGTTAGCATTTTTTGTTACTGCAATTAACATCTTGCCACGGTAAGATCCCTTTAGGTGAGTACCATCAACCGATAGAATTGGCTGGCAATTTAGAATTGCTTTTATTGCAGGTCCAAACGCCCAAAAAACATATTTAAAAGTATAACACTTAGAAGATCCCGTTGGAGCATGGAACCACTCAACAATGGTACCCGGATTAGATTCATGTAACGCTGCAATGTACCTCGGTAACTCTTCAAAGTTAGACTCCCAAGAACCATAAATTCTTTCTATAGCCTCTTTGCGAGCTCGCCACGCTTTACTATAAGAAATATCAACATTCAGTTGATCTTTTATAAATGCTCGAATTTGTTTTACAGGACATGCCAAGTCTTCACGCATGTTATGGAGTATACGTGTTGCAACATCTTTAGACTTCAAACTTCTATTTTCGTTTCCAACAATTGTGTCGTAGCAGTTGTGTGAATCAACCCATCTGATTATCTGCCACATATGATCATTTCTTCTTTTAACAGCATAAACGTACCAGTTACATGGCAGACCACTGGTAAAATTTGTGTTGCAGTTGGGATTCTCCGTGTAACATTTTGCCCGCCATTTGGCACTTTTGCTTTCAACGACATAAAGCTCCTTGCCGCAATTAATATTCCACGACCGCACACATAACATAACATCATTCTTATTACGAAAATACATTCCAAGGCCCACCCTTGCCGGATAATTTTCATCCCATATCTCCATATCATCATCATCGTCGGAATCATTAGTTGCATACACTTTTAGTTCCTCAGGATCGTTTGAATAATTTAAGTCAATGTTTGCGGGTTGACTTACATTTGTTGAGTTAAACCGAGGTTCAATTTCAGGTTCATCAGCATCAACGTCGGTAGTTTCAACAGATGAAGGAACTGCTTCAGATTCTTCACTAGTTGGTGGTTCAGCTTCTGAATCTGAATCAGAACCATCTACATTACCACTCAAATGATGATAGCTCGTATTCGTAGACGGACCAGCTTCAAATACGTGTGAGTCTGTAAATCCTTGATAAGGAACCATGGTTCCTAACGGAGACTCGTTGACAGAAGAAAAACCTCGTAGCAGATCCATACAACTTGATTGACCGAGAGATATTCTTGGCTCGATAATAACATGAACATTACGGTTAAAATTAACAACATTGGCAGCAAGATAATACAACACTTCGAGACTAGAGTCGTTAAATATTTCAGAGGACTGATAAGTGCCTTGAAAAGTGTAATATAACTTTAAAGTTAGCCGATACAAGTCTTTGTCAACTTTAAGATGAAGACATATCAGATTGAGAAATTCTTCGTTCGAAATTTTCTGTTGGATGATAAGTGTAGTATTTCTAGTGTTATTATCACACGAAATTCTTCCGTTTTCGTAAGATACAACACCACCCCAGTAAAGTTGAATAAAAATAGGAGAAAACATTTTAAATAAGAAAAATGATGATAATTCGTGGGAAATCAAATCAAATGTTAAAAGATATAAATTTGAAATGTGTATGAGAATTGTATGGATTAACCGGTATAGCTCGTTTTTAAACAATGTGTATGAGAATTGTATGGATTAACCGGTACAAGCTTTTATCAATTTCGCCACTTGGAGTGGCAAAAATGGGTATTTTCGTCACTAGGAGTGGCAAAAAAGGACACCGGTACAAGCTTTTCATAAATTTCGCCACTATAAGTGGCAAAAAAGGACACCGGTCAAGCTTTTAATGAATTTCGCCACTAGGAGTGGCAAAAAAGTACACTGGTACAAGCTAATAACTATTTTCGCCACTAGGAGTGGCAAAAATGAGGTTCAACTGATTTTTTTAATTATGACAATTGTACCGGCTTCTTACACACTTACAACCCCATTATATCTCTCTTCATTTTCGCCACTACCAATGGAGATAACCCCATTTGTGAAAAAAAAATTCCAACCTCATTTGTAACCAATTTATTAAAATGAGACCCATTTCTAAAAAAAATTATTGCATAGCAATGTGTAACCAAAATTGTTGAAAGAACTAGCTCCAGCTTTCCATCGTATCTTCATCAACAATTGCATAAGCAATTGGCACGATGTAATTGTTTGCGTTTTCTGTTATAGCAATTAGCATCTTACCATGGTAAGAACCCTTCAAATGAGTGCCATCAACGGATAATTCTGGCCGGCAATTATGGAAAGCTTTTATTGTTGGTCCAAATGCCCAAAACACGTATTTAAATGTACACGAGTAGGAAGATCCTGCCGGATGATGTAGCCATTCAACAATAGTGCCAAGGTTTGCAACCTTTAATGCTTCAACGCACTTAGTAATCTCTTGAAAGTTGCTCACCCAACTATCATGAATCCTTTCAATTGCTTCTTTTCAACCCCTCCACGCCTTGCTATAAGATACATCAACGTTTAGCTGATGTTTTAGGTGTGCTTGAATTTGTTTCACAGGATAAGCAATGTCTTCACGAATAGCGTGGATGACGAGTGTAGCAATGACTCTAGATTTCAAGCATCTATTGTTGTTACGTACGACTGTACCATAACAGTTGTGCCCTTTGACCCATGTGACAATTCTCCACATGTGATCATTGCTCTTCTTAGAATATTAGACATACCATTTACATGAAGGACTAATACGAATATTAGGGTTACACTTTGGATTTATTGTGTAACATTTTGACATCCATTTGTTACGTTTGCTTTTGTCCACTATCAACCAAGGATGCAAAAGTCGCTAGGTGCTCATAAATCGGAATAGCTCCTTAGAGCGAGTGATCGGGAAATACTCGGCCCTAGGCTGGAGTACTTGGGTAATACTCGGCCTCGGAATAACTCCTTGCAGGGAGTACTCGGCCTTGGAGGCTGACTTTTGCAACAGCATCAACTCCCGACTATGGTTAAGATTCCATAATCGAACAACATGCATTAGCTCATCTTTAGATATGAAGTACATACCGATATGAACTTCTCTTGATTCTTCGTTTCATATGTCCATTTCGTCATCATCATCAAAATCGGCGGCTTTGTAATATCGTAACTCTTGAGGATCATGTGAATGGTGCATTGATCCCTCTGAACTGTTAGCAAAAGTTGTTGCATGATACTGTTCTGGAATTGCATGTTCTTCCATACCATTATCATCAGATTCAGATTCACCATTGGCGTTGGCATTGGTGGCCAAATCGCCATCAAATTGAACTTGGCTAGTATTGCATTCATAAGAATATATTTGTTGTTAAAACGCTTCTGTTACATTAAAACCACGTAGTAGATCCATACAACTGGTTTGTTATATAGACATTGTTGGCTCAATGTTAACATAAACATCAGCGAGAAAATTCCCTCCTATTGTTGCTAAATAATACAACACTTCCAGGCTTGAATCATTGAAAATTTCATATGTTTGAGAAAGTCCCTGAAAGATATAATACAACTTCAACTTCAATTGTCCTTTTTCAATTTGAAGGTGCTTATAGATTAAATCAACAAACTCTTCGTATGAATTTTCTTCCCAAATAATAACGGTGGTACTTCTAGTGGTATCCTCGTGAGAAATACTTCCATTTTGAATAAAAACATGTACGCGGGTTTTATTTTATTTTTTCGTTTGAAAAGTTGATGATTTGACTACCCATGGCATATCTCACCCTGCCCTGGGCGATGGGCTCCAAAAACTATTTTTAAAAGAAGTTTGAAACGACTAGGTGGCGTTCCATGTGGACAATGTCGCGCTACCATGGACGAGTTAGGTGAGTTGACATTCACATTAGCAATCGCCCCTATTATGGGCGAGTTCTGATGTCAGAAAAGTCAACCTCTTTACTGAGCATGGTTATTAAGACCATCTCCAACGGTTGGAGAGGTGGTGGTTTGAACAAGGTTTTGTTGTTGGAGAGGTGGTTTAAACAAAGAGAGGTTTGTATTTTCAAACCAACAAAAACCAAAAAATGTGGACCTCACATCTAATTTACACTCATCACATACATATATAAATATTTATTAAAATATTAATCCATATATATACTTATATTTATATTTATAAAAAAATATAAAATTTTTTTATATATATATTTTTTATTTATTTAAAAATTTATGTATTTTTTTTGTTTGTCCAATTTTTTTACGTAACGGCTAGTTTAACGGTTAAATTTTTAACGGCTAGTTTTTTAACGATTTTACTATCTATTTTACAACGCTTAATTCGAATAAAAAAAACATTACAAGAAGTCCTAGAAAAAAACGTTACAAGAAGTCCTAGAAAAAGGTTACAAGAAGTCCTAGAAAAAAAAAACGTTACCAGAAGTCCTAGCAAAAAAAAAAAAAAAACGTTACAAGAATTCCTATTCATCCAAATCAATGTCATCCAACCCGTGTTTCGCCATTATTTTTTCACATACTTTCTTGTGAACCGCTAGTCTCATTGGGTCCATATGCGAGCGATCCGCAAAAAGTAGGTTCATATCTTGATTATATAAAAATTCATCCATTTTTTGTTGATGTTGTTTTAACATCGTTGCTTTCAAACGAAACATATCCTCGAGAGATTCGTCGGTCTCATTTGATTTTTCTTTTCTCTTTGCAGCCTTTGCCAACGCCTTAGCTTTCTTGGTACCAACAGGACGAGTCGGTTCCTGGTAATGTTCATGGTCGTCTTCAAGGTTGACGCCATAGTCTTCAACAGTTATTGGATTGTTATCGGCATTAAGGTCGAAAGGTGTTGTGTGGCCATCTGAAGTTGATGTATTGTACTCCCCAGAAGTAGACGTCTTTGTCCTCTTTGTATGTAATGGTGCGGGCATATTCCACTTTGGTTGGCACCTAACCACCTCCCATACATGCTCATAAGGAAATTTAGCTTTCTCAGATTGCAAATACTTTGTCTTGGCTGCATTACGGAGTTGATCATCAGACCAACCACTATGATATTGGGCTTTGAGGTTGTTATAGAACTCTGCAAAACGGTGCACTGGCTTGGCCATCTGATGCCATTGTGATTTTATAACACTTTGTTCCCTTGGAACCAACGCTTCTTTAAGCCAGTATGCATGTATGCGTGCCCAAAAATCATCAACCTTCTGATTGTTACCCGTGATAGAATCCACACAAATGTGAACATGAGCACGAGCTAGTAGTACCTCATAATTAGGGTCCCAACGAACAATTTTGGTTTTGATAGCTTTGGAAGATGCCACTTTCTTTCCTTTCTTCTTTTTATCAAGTGTGGGAGTTGGGTTGTCATCCAAACGAGATGATTGAGTTGAACCAAATATTTGGTGTTGAAAAGCAGGAGATGTTGGTTCACCACCAGATTGATGGGGATATGCGGGTTGTGAAAAACCTGGATAAAAATATGGAGTTGGATAAGCATGGGGATATGCAGGTTGTTGATACGGAGGTTGTTGAAATGAAGCATGTTGATATGAAGCTTGTTGAAATGCAGGGTTTGAAACTTGATTGAATTGTTGAAAACTAACGTTTGTGGCTTGATTTGGGAGATGATTATGGTATTATTTTGGTTTTCATTAGATGAAATGTTTAACAAATGCTGAAATGGGATTTCATCATCCATTTTTAGTGTGAATCAATGGGTGAATGAAAAGGCAAGCTTTATATAGATCAATTAAAGGGCTCACTAGAAATAATTGATGAGAATCTCAGTAGACAACATGTGCTCACTACAATCCAATTTTATCATCCATCTTATCAACATTTGCAGAGAATCTCACTAGACAACATGTGCTCACTACAATCCAATTTTATCAAAAATAATTGCTAGTTTCCTAACGAGTAGTTTTATACCGACTAGTTTTGTAACGACTAGTTTCCTAACGGCTACTTTTCCACCATATATACATCCACTTATCTTTAATTTGCATCACAACCTTTTATCCTCAATCTTGCCCATCTTTATTCAAAATGAGTTTGAGTGATGAAGAAATGTCAGAGGTTCCCATAAATTCTGATGCTCACTTCATGAGCTTGTGGAATAAGCAACTCGAGTTATTGATGGATGATGAATACGAAAATATGTATGAAGAAATCAAGAGGAGGCGTGCTGAAGAATCAGAGTCAAGTTCTATACGACCTAACAAAGAGAAACGCAAAGAAATAAACAGAGGTCGTGCAGAAGGCAACACACGTCTGTGGAATGATTACTTTTCTCCCCAACCGGTTTACCCTGAAAGCTACTTTAGAAGAAGGTTTCGGATGAGCAAAAATCTGTTTATCAGAATTGTAGATGCCATGTCAAATCATTCTCCATACTTTACACAAAGATACGATGCAGCACACCGACCGGGTTTATCCCCTCTTAAAAAATGCACATGTGCCATACGCATGTTGGCATATGGCTTAGCTGGTGATCAATGCGATGAATATGTACGCATTGGTGAAAGTACTGCCATGGAATGTCTTCAAAAGTTTTGTAGGTATGTCATTGAAATCTATCCTCATGTTTATCTAAGAAGGCCAAATGAACAAGACATCCAGCGCCTGGTAGATAAACATTCTACAAAGCATGGTTTGCCTGGAATGTTAGGAAGCATTGATTGCATGCATTGGTACTGGAAAAATTGTCCAGTTGCATGGAAAGGTCAATACACAAGAGGTGACCATAACGGTCCTACAATCATGCTCGAGGCGGTTGCGTCTTACGACTTGTGGATTTGGCATGCCTATTTTGGTGTTGCTGGATCAAACAATGACGTGAACGTTATAAATCAATCTCCAGTATTCAACGAAGTCTTAGACGGTAAGGCTCCGCCATGCAATTTTACGGTGAATGGAAATGAATACACTACAGGATACTATCTAGCAGATGGAATATATCCTGAATGGTCTACACTTGTTAAAAGTTTCACGTATCCACAAACCCAGAAGATGCGTGATTTCAAGGCATGCCACGAGTCTGCAAGAAAAGATGTGGAGAGAGCATTCGGTGTTCTCCAAGCTCGTTGGCACATCATAAAAGGTCCAGTAAGAATTTGGAGCATGAAATTTATAAAAGATATAATGTATGCATGCATTATACTACACAATATGATTGTGGAGGATGAAGGGGCCGCAATAACAAATTGGTCGAATGATGAAGATGAACCACCTGAACCGCCATTTCATGGACTGACATCTGATTTCCGAGCGTACATGGAACGGTTCAGGGATTTACGTAACAATGAAGCTCATCATGCGCTTCAAAATGATTTAATGGAACATTTGTGGACGGTTAAGAATAGTAATAATAATTCATAGGTTTTATTATTATGTAAAAGTTTCAAAATATCTCTCTTTCATTTTGTTAGAGTAATTGTCATTTTAAATTATGTAATTTGTTTTGTTTATGTATTTGTTATATTTTAGTTAATCTATTTTTTGCTAATTTTTTATTATATTGCTATTTATTTAAATAAATATATAAAAATTAAATATTTTATAGTATTGTGAAATTGTTATTTAAAATAAACTAGGTTTATACCCGCCGCGCGTTGCGGCGGGTCATCACAGTACACTCATGACAACGGGTATTATATGTCATTTGCAGAAACATAAGTTACATAGCAAAATCAAATCTATTATCATGAACTCTATACAAATTTCTTCTAAAAACATAAAATCATACAAAATCCATACAAATATGTTACGAAAATAATTAAAAAAAACTGGCAATATCCTTCTCATCTGCAACCAATTGGTTGAATTAAAAAAACCCCAAATCCCTAAGCACACATCGATTTTCTATGAAAACAAACAAATAACAATTACTTTTTTCGAACACCACCAAAACCGTAGAAATGACAACATTTTCTCACTAATCATAGAGAGAAAACCCCTAAACCCTATTTGGGTCGTCGTTTTCGAATCTTGAAAATAAATACGTGGTTCACATTAACCCACATTAAAGCTGATTTGTTTATTCAAAACCAATTTTTTATTCATATTCAATGCGCACCACATTTTTATTTTCGGAATTCCAAATCAATGATACAGATAAAGTCTAGGTGACCCATTTTACTACTCCCCTTATCTCTTTTAATAATATACCAGTATATATATAATATGTGAGAGTGGGTGTATATATATAATATGTGGGAGTGTGTGTAAGAGAGAAAAAAAAAACGTGGGGCCCACTGTTACTATTCCCCCCACCTCTTTTAATATATATAATGTAAAAGTAAGTGATGATGTGGAAATATAAAGATGGTTTGATAAGGTGTATTGTTGGAGTAAAAAATGTGGTTTTTAATAAAGCTGATGTGGCAGTGATGTGGCTGGTTTGAATCAGGAACTGTTGGAGATACTCTAACAAGGGATTAGAAAGCCATCACCCTATGTACCTCTTGTGAAAAATTTTTGGCTAGCCCTACTTGACTTGTGATTAGAGGTGTACAAATCGAGTTTTTTTTGGAACCGGTTTCCGGTTCCAATCGGTTCCAATTCCAGTCAACAAAGTCAATACCCGGTTTCGGTTCCGGGTTTTAACGGGTTCCAACCGGTTTTTGACCGGTCCTGGTTCGGGTTTTGGCCGGGTTCGGGTGGAACCAGTTCCGGCTTTCCGGTTTCGGTTTCGGTTCCGGTTCTAATTTGTCTGAAAAACCGTACCCGTTCGTACCCACCGGTTCCAGTTCCGGTTCCCTTTTTTTGTGCACCTCTACTTGTGATGATTCTATTGTAAAAACCCTGCTTTTAATTAGCCCAAATTTACTTTCGTAAAACCCTATATGAGCTTCAAAAACTATTTGGCCCACCGGATTTGAAAACCGACGCCAGTGTTCTGTTCAATTTAGCTTATTGACTTGAATCAGCGGCGCCGATATCGTCGTTTGTAGGGCAAATGGAGTCGGCGACGCTCAATTCATCGCAGTTTACCACGCTTTCCGGTGCCCTAGGCTCACGGAGGTTACCGCTGAAACTACACCAAAATAGCGTCAGTTTGAAATCATCTACAAAGTTCACTGTTCGTGCCTCAGCCGTTGGAGGCGGTGATTCTGGTCATTTCTAATATTTTCAATTTTGTCATCGATTTGTTGGTTGCTGCTCGTGAAATCTCAATCATGTTAAGAATAGTTTTTTCTAATCGTTGTTTACTTGAACTTGCAGCTGTGACTCTGCTTGATTATGGCGCTGGCAATGTTCAAAGTATTAGAAATGCTATCCGTTATCTTGGTCTCGATATCAAAGATGTAAGTTATTTGCTACCTTTTGTTTTTGCAGTGGCAGTTCTTATTAACATGATCTAAATTTTAGATGATGTATGAGTTTGGATACTAAGTTTCAGACCAAATTTTAATTTCGAAGATTACATGTTTGTATGCATTGTGCGTGGATTTAGGTTTTACTTTTCAGCCAAAATGCGTGAATTTTTTTCCAGGAATAAAATGAATTGAATAATTGATATGTAATAGGTATTTGTATATTTGTGTGCGTATATTGATCATAATTCATAAAGAAGTATATTTGGGGTGTGGGATAACAATAAAGAAGTGATTTAATCAACCCAATAAAAACACCAAACAAATAAACAAGTATATCCAGTAAAGTCTTGCATTTAAACTAAGGTATTTATAATAAGGTTATATATAAAACTAAAATTTTTTACCTTTATCCTCAGACACTAAAAACCTCTAACCTTTATCTCATGTCTTTAAGAACTTCTTGTTGGGTATCACACACACACTAACACACACACAAAAGCATTAAACAACACGATCGATTTAAAGCTGTTCACGAGCCGAATCGAACCTAGCACAGGTTCGCTTGAACTTGGTTCGTTTTCAAACCGAGCCGTCTGGGTCGGTTCGAATTTACAAAACCGAGTGAAATATTGATGCTTGAAGTTGGTTCAGCTCAGTTTTCCTCGATTTCAGATTAAAACTTGGTATAAGGAGCCAAATTGTCGCCTATTAAGGAAACGATGGAGAAAGATATGTTGTGAAAGTGAATACTTTGAAAGTTTAATTAGATATATAGATTTAGTTTTTTATTTTATTGTTATGTTTTCAATGCATTATACAAACTGTCTGAAATATTAATATTTACTCCTTAAATGCTTAGGTATTGCCTATTTTATGCTAAATTTCTATAAAATATTTGTCAATAAATATTTTAGCAAAATCAAACGAGTAACTAGCGAGCTAACCTTTGCTTGTGCTCAGTTTGTTTATAAACCGCACACCTAGCAAATCGGCTCGTTTACAACTGAGCCAAAATCAAACGAGCTTTTTTTGATTGAGTTTCGAACGAATTTCAAGTGTCGAACTATTTGGACAACCTTAATTTAAAGTGGTTCGTTTGATGTGACCTACGTCCACTGTGCTGCAGCTAGGGTATATATTATTAGGTGCTCAAAGAGATTACAAGTACAATGAAACATATAAATAAAGACAATACTAGGTTTCTAACTTAGCCTACAAGCTAAGCCCAACCCTAGTGGGGCCCATTAGAGCTAGCTGGCTTTAAAAGCCTCCACACTCAACAATCTCCCACTTGGAGGCTTTGACAAACTTCAAATTGCGCTCCGTCTTCATTCTCTACTTCAGCAATCATGATTGTAGAAATCGCTATTCGCTAGTTAGGCGGTGAGGTACCGACTAGGGATTATTCGAATTGGAATTTTATATGTAAATTTTCAAAATTATATACATATATACAAAATGTTATACATATTTTTTTTTTCAAATAGTTAAATATTTTAACCAATTAATTTATAATTTATGGTTTAATAAACATGTATTTCATGTTATAATTTTTAAAAGCCCATCCTGTTTCATTTTATTAGGTTTGTTAAAACAACCTAATAAAAAGCCCATCTCGTGTTTTGGTTACTCTACTCCGTCCAGTTCTTCCCTTTTAGGGCAACACAAACACGTTGATAGGAGCAATCCTTTTATTAATTCTAAAGTGAAGCCTGAAGTACTACATGTGTATTACAAAATAAAGAAAAACCCCGGCACCTCTCCAGTTCATCTCCTACTCTCCTCCGTCCACTTCTTCTTCCTCTCTACCGCTGCAAATCGGACGTTTTCCCCTACATCTTTGCAAATCAAAGGTAGGTTTCTTGTTTTTGTTCTTGTAGTGTAGATGGAAGGTTCGATTAGGTCATCCGATTTGAATGGAGGTCATCCTTAAGTTCGGAGGTCATCTGAGTAGGTCCAATTTGAACCGATGTTAACCGACTAGCGATTTTTGGCCGTTTACAGGATATTTACTCGATTGCCGGGCACCTAGAAACAAGTCACCGATTAATTAGTGACTAGGACCGATTTTTACGGCCATGTATGTAATCTTCTTTACCACTAGTTGCAGCGGCCTTCCTCATGAAGTAACATGAAGCTACACAAAAGCTTTAACTTCTCTAAGGTAACCACCTTAGTGAGCATATTAGTAGGATTTTCAGCTCCTTAGATCGTTTCTAGCACCAAGGTACCATTACTAATCAACCCCTTGATAAATTGGTATCTCACCTAGATGTGTTTTGTTTTGCCATAAAATACTGGATTCTTTCCGAGATGGATCGCACTTTGATTGTCACATTACAAAGGACTACTTGGCTGTTTCTTCCCAAATTCTTCCAAAAAATTCTTCAATCAAATGAGTTCTTTGCTAGTTTCAGTAGCAACCATATACTTAGCTTCTGCGGTTGAAAGTGCAACACTTCTTTGCAATCTCGACATCCAATTTACCGCGGTTCCTTCCGCTGAAAAAACATACCCGGTTGTGCTTTTGTACGATTCCTTGCATCCCCCAAGGTTTGCATCCGTATAACCCCTTAGAAGAGTATCTTTTCTCTTGAAACATAAACCCATCTTTGAAGTCCCTTTCAAATACCAAAGCAACCATTTGACTGCTTTTTAATGTTCTTTATCCGGATTGGACATATATTGACTGACCACTCTCACGTCATGTGCTATATCAGGTATCGTGCACATCATTGGATACATAAGACTTCCTACAAGATGCATAAGGAACCTTAGCCATTTCAGCTATGTCTTCATCTGTTTTCGGACACTGGTTTTTCGAAAGCTTAAACTGACTTCTTAATGGAGTGTTTCTGGTTAGGGGTGTAAACGAGCCGATCCTGAGCTCGTTAAGGCTCGAGCTCGGCTCGTTTAGATAAATTAGGGCTCAAGCTCGACTCGTTTAGAGCTTTATTTACTAGGCTCGAGCTCGGCTCGTTAGAAAATTTTTAGTCTCGAGCTCGGCTCGTTTAGATTTTATTTTTTTAATTTATTTACTTTAATTACTAATTTAATTATATTTTCTAAATTTAACATAAAATATTTGATTTAAATATATTTATCTTAATTTTATATATAAAAATAATTAATTTTATAAATAAACACTTAATATAATAAATAAAAAATATATAAACAAAAAGCTCGTTAAGGCTCGCGAGCCGGCTCGAGCTCGGGCTCGATAACTAAACGAGCCACATTTTTGGGCTCAGGCTCATTAAGGCTCGGCTCATTCGAGCTTTTTACCGATCCGATTCCGAGTATTTCATGAGCTGCATTGGTTCGTTTACACCCCTATTTCTGGCTCTGACGTTATTCATGCTGAACTTCTGTATCACTTTGCCAATATATTTCTCTTGAGAAAGTGCCTGAGAACCAATTTTATTGTTTTTTTGAAGATACTGAACCCAAGTATTTGTTTAGTAGCACCAGATCTTTTATCTCGAATTCCTAAGACATTTGTTTTTTCATAATTTGTCGATCTCTTTCATATCAGAACCCACAATTAACATATCATCCACATAAAGTAGATGATGTAGCCATGTAGGACTTACTGAACTTCTTGATGTCACAACAATGATCCATTTCACATCTCTTGAACCCGTTTCGACCCATGAAGTTGTCAAACTTCAAATACCATTGACTTGGTGCCTGTTTCAACCCACACAAGCTCTTTTTCTACTTGCAAACCATGTTTTCTTCTCAGAAATATGAAAACCCTCTGGCTGCACCATGTAGATATCTTCATCAAGATCACCATGAAGGAAAACTGTCTTAACATCTAGCTGCTCTAGATGTAGGTTCTATGATGCAACAATGCTGAGAACAAGTATGATTGTAGTCATCTTCACAAGGGGAGAGAAGATCTCGTTGTAATCAATCCTTTCCTTCTGCTAGAAATCCTTGACTACCAATTTGACCTTGTACCTTTTAGAACCATCACTTCCATCCTTGATCCTGTATGCTCACTTGTTCTACAATGCTTTCTTCCCAGATGGAAGTTTGGTCAAAACCCAAGTTCTGTTCTTTCCTATAGACTCCATTTCATCTTTCATCGCAATCTCACATTGAATTGAATCTTTCACACTAACGACTTCAGTGTAGCAATGAGGTTCTTCGTTTTTTGATAATAAAAGAAAATTGGCAGACAGAAAATACTTGTCAGGTGGTGCTTAAACTCTTAAACTCTGGTAGATCGCTTGAACCAATGTTGAGTTTTGGGTTGTGGGACAGGAGAACCTGGAATTGGTGAACTCTAAACCGGAGAAGTCGGATCTTCTTCTTCCTGAGCTTTCATTGTCATTTGACTCACTATCGTTTCTCATGCTCCCATTGACTGTAGTGTCAAGTGTTAATTCCTGTGCTCCCACTATCAAAGACAACTTCTGGAGTAACAGACTCTCTAGACTTGTCTGATGCTTCATCTTCAAACTCATCTTAATCTTTCTGAGTCACTAAGCTTTCTTTTCTGTCTTTTTATAGTTCGGCTTTATTGAAAGTGACATGCTTAATTTGATTACTTTTCTGCTTTCAAAACCCCAAAGCCTGTAACCCATGCTATCTGACCCATAACCAATGAAAGTGCACTTCTTGGCTTTTGAGTCCAGTTTATCCCTGTCAGCATCTTTTAATGAACTGTAAGCATTACAACCAAAAACTTGAATGCGCTTGAGACTTACATTATTTCCTTGCCATTCTTCCTCTAGTATTTTGAAACCCAAGGGAACTAAATGACCACAATTTTTTAAGTAAGCAACAGTGTTAACCGTATCAGCCCAAAACGTCTTAGGAAGCCCTGCATTTAACCTCATGCTCCTAGTTCTTTCGTTCAAAGTTCTGTTCTTTCTTTCTGCAACCCCATCTGTTGTGGTGTTTCTGGAACAATCTTTATCATATTGATCCCATGATCAGCACAATGGTTAGTGAGTTCAGTTCTAGTGCCAAACTTGAGGCCTTTTACCTTCAAATTAGTTTCCTATTCAACAACAGTTTTCCATTTCTTAAAAGTAACAAAAACTTTAGTTTTATGTTTAAGAAAGTAAACCCATACCTTGTGTGTCGAATCATCAATGAAGGTGACATATTAATTTAATCGTCCAAGAGAAGAAACTGATGTAGGACCATAGACATTTGTATGGACAAGCTCTAACTTTTTGGCCTTTGGAGTCTTCCCAAATTTCACAAACTAAACCCTATCTGTTTACATTGTTTCATACATTCATCCAAAATCAATAAAAGATAACTCTGTTTCTTCTTCCCCCTAATAGAGTCCCACATGGAAGCGAGGAAGCCTTCTTTTGCGCCTGTAGTGCTTCCGGAGTTTCCTTCAATTCCTTTCGGGTCATCTCCAACTACCAGTCCAAATGATTGAGGACAAGTATCAGTGCAATAGGGATTGGGGATTTTGGTACAGGAAGAATTTTTAGACTGTGTTGTAATATTGTAGTTATTTTCTTGTAGTGCATAATATGCTTTTATTAATATACTATTGTCTTTAATCTCCCTCTCCAGGTTCAAACACCAGAGGACATTTTGAATGCAAAACGTCTTATAGTTCCAGGGGTTGGAGCTTTTGCTGCTATGATGGATGTTTTAAACCAGAATGGGTAATTTTCACCTGTAGCATACTCTTTTTTAGTTTTTTTTATGAACTTCACATATGTAATAGATACATTCTGGTGTATGACAACTATATAATAATTCCCCAAAACGAAATAAAGTTCATTTTGTGATTTATTCAAATTCATTGCTTTAGGATGGCTGAAGCACTTCGGGCTTACATCGAGAAGGATCACCCATTTTTAGGCATTTGTCTTGGTCTGCAGCTACTCTTTGAGTCAAGTGAAGAAAATGGGCCGGGTGGGCATTCAATATTTTTTATTTAACCTGTTTCCATGAATATACTGTTTATGAACTATATATATACATATCTTTAGTTTGCACATTTATTTTTGAACATGCATATATTTCCTTTTAACATCTAAATTATATTCATTTATAAAAATGGAATACCATTAACCTTTTACACTATAATTTGCTGATAAGGCCCTTTACTATGTAAACTTACTTCTCCTCAAGCATGTTTTGGGTCTAACTGATGCTGCGTCAACATTAGAACTGGTTTGACCACTTGAAGGTAAAAACTATCTATGTTTGAGTAAGACCATACGGTTTGTGGAACTTTTCTACCATGGAAAAAGTTTAGGGACATAAAGTGATAAGATTTTAAAAGGTTAAATTTGTATGAACCCTTTTTGTAAGTGTGTTACATAAATAAATTGTGCATTGACATAATTGTTTCCGTTATTTTAACTAAATTGATCAATAATTGTTTCAGTGAAAGGTCTTGGTTTGATTCCTGGGGTGGTTGGACGTTTTGATTCTTCAGATGGTTGCAGAGTGCCTCATATTGGTTGGAATGCTTTGAGCGTTAAAAAAAATTCAGTTATATTAGATGAAATTGCAAATCGCCACGTATATTTTGTTCATTCTTACCGAGCTGTTCCTGTATGTTCACTTGGCTTCTGATTATGTAGATCTCCATCTTTACAAGTCAATTCAAATGCTTACCTTGTTTTGTTTATATATAGTCAGAAGAAAATAAGGAGTGGGTTTCATCCACATGCAATTATGGGATTGACTTCATATCATCTATTAGAAGGGGAAATGTACATGCAGTTCAATTTCACCCAGAGAAAAGTGGAGGCAAGTTTCAGGGCTTTAGCATTTAACTTTTACACAAACTGTGTTTATAAAATCAAATTCAATGATCCCATCAAAAATTATAGTAGGTGTGATGCTCAGTCCATTTACTTCTGAATGCGTTGATTGAGCTGTGTTTTATCTCAAATGGATCATAACAGAAGAATTAATTAAAAGAGGCCTGTTGTACAAATCAAATGGTTGAAAGTGGTCTAAAGCTTTGAATTTTCTCCATTCGCAATGAATACGGATTCTTAAATAGTTTTATTCAGAATTTTATATATTGTTATGTACATTAACTCTTGAATTTATTTTCTTTAAAAATGGACAGAAGTGTTCCATGTCAACCTAATATATTGCCTTTCAACAAAATGGGTTGTGTTTATTAAAAGATGGTTCGATTTGGGCTGTGTTTATCTCAATTGGGGCAAATTGATCAAATAAAAAATAGCGAAGGACAGTTGAAATGGATCAAACGAAACAAACTGGTCGAAAATTGACTAAAGTCCTTGTCTTTTTTAATGCAGATAACCTCCTGCTCTCTTTTGTTCAAAATTTTAGATTATTATTGTAGTATTATCCTTTTGTATGTTGAATAATAATAAATGCTTAAAATATATTAAAAATGTTCCAGGTCAACCTAGCCTGGCCTCTTTTTACCCTATAAAATTGTTTCGTTTCTAGCCGAACCTGTAACCAATCAGCCCGTCTTGCCATCTTTTTACCCTATAAAATTGTTTCGTTTTTAGGGTCAATTACTTTTAATGACACTTGGACATAACTCTTGAAATATTCTCAGATGTTGGTCTTTCAATATTGAAAAAGTTCTTGTTGCCAAATTCTTCCATAACTAAGGTAGCCTTAAACTTTTACATTTAAAATTTGTACATTATGCGTGGTTTTATTTATTTGAAAACCTAACACTGTAATGTGAAGACAGAAGTCATTTGAAGGGAAGGCTACAAAGCTTGCAAAGAGGGTGAGTTCTGTTAATATTAATCATATTTACTATAACCAAAATTCTGAAATTGCATCAAATAATTTAATACGCATTTGATACTTCTTAGTTAATAACATGCTTAGATTAAATATTGTACTAATTGACTTTGCAAATTTGCAGGTAATTGCTTGTTTGGACGTGAGAACAAATGATAATGGCGATCTTGTTGTTACAAAAGGTGATCAATATGATGTGAGAGAACAGACAAAAGATAATGAGGTATCTTGAACATATTATATTATCAAAACAATATGCATTAGACCACTCCCATCCACAATCAACCAACCTAAGCTATTTATTAAAAAATAATTTCTCTCTCTTTCATATATACAACCAACAAAACTTAATTTTTTTCACTCTCATTCACAACCAACCCAACCCATTTTAATAAAATATTAAAACTTATAGTATGGACCAATTATAATATTAAAACTAAATAAAACTTATCATTTGGTCTAATTATAATATTAAAAAAGGGTTGATGTTCGGTGGGTGGGACGACGAAGTCGTCCAATTTTACTCAATATTTATTTATTTTTTAATACATTGAACGAACAACCATTATATTAAGCCGGCGATGGGAGTGGTCTTAGAACTTTTAGGTATCAGGTTCACTTTGAGGATTTATGTACTTGTAAGTGAAGCTTAAAAAGATTATAATTAATGCTTTTATCTTTTACAGGTGAGGAACCTGGGTAAACCAGTTGAACTTGCTGGACAGTATTACATAGATGGGGCTGATGAGGTACTGCTTTTTTTTGTATACATATTAGTTTTTATTATGTGTGTTCTGCTAACAGCCATTAAGTTGCAGGTTAGCTTTTTAAACATCACTGGTTTTCGTGATTTCCCCCTAGGTGATTTGCCAATGTTGCAGGTATGTTTAAACATGTAATGCGCTGATAATGAATAACTGATTAGCAAAAAAATTACCACAACAGTAATCTAAATACCTTCAGTAAACTTTAGGAGGTTGTATGTATTAAAAATAGATTTTGATTGACTTTCAACCCGTTCAACCTATTAGACGTATAGGGTATAGACTCATTCTCCATTTAGCTGAGTCTTTTTGATGCATACTAATTACCCATCTGAGATATAGGGCAAACCAGATGTAGCTATTCATAAATAAACGGGACACAATTACAAGCTTTAATTTTTTCATCTAATATTTTATAATTCTTTGGTAGTTGTTTGTTTGATAGATTTTGAGGTACACATCAGAGAATGTTTTTGTACCTCTTACAGTTGGCGGTGGAATTCGAGATTTCACTGATGCAAATGGCAGGTAATCATATTTTTCCAATGTTTTTGTATATGATGTTATGAGACAATAGTTTTAATAAATGTTATTATGTTCATAGGTATTATTCTAGTTTGGAAGTTGCTTCAGAATATTTCAGATCTGGTGCAGATAAGATTTCTATTGGAAGTGATGCTGTTTATGCTGCAGAAGAATATTTAAAAACAGGAGTAGGAAACTAATTTTAGTTCTTTAAATTCAAAATGCATAATTTTTACGTGTGTTTTAACTTACATTCTCATTTTGGCCAGTGTATGTATGAAGATGAGGTTATTTTTCATTGCATGTCATTCTTTTACCATTTTATGCAACAAGCTAATATAACAGATTAACAGCTAAAATCATGACATGGCATACCTCCACATCATAAAAGGCCGTTTTATGTCTCTATTTGATCTGTTATAAAATGTTGCTCGCATACAATGGACGAAAGGAATTTTTTTTTTTATGTACAATGAAAACAAGATGAAAGTAAATCAGGCTTTGGTATATAATTAATGTTCTTACATCATCTTTAACAGGTAAAAACTGGAAAGAGCAGCTTAGAACAAATATCCAGAGTTTATGGAAATCAGGTTTTTTTTTTTCTTATATTTTATTTTTATTGAAAGTTATGTATCACAAAATCACACATATTAAATCCACTATTAAACAATATATGTATTATAGTATATTAGAGGGTTTAGAGTGTAATTATGTTTATTATTTATATTTCTTGTAATCTTTCATTACACAATAATACAATACAACATATTACCAAGTTTATCTTGGTATCAGGGTCAAAACCTAACCCTAGTAGCTACCACCTCACAACACCACCGGCCTTCCTGCGCTAACTCTAGCAGCTGCCGGTCACCTCTGCTCCTGCCTTAGCAGCGCAGAACCCTAATCACCACACAGCAGCCTGCCGTCCCCTCGCGGTAATGCTGTCTCCTCTGCCCTAACCCTAGCAGCCGCAAGGCATCTGTATTTCCTATTTTTTTCCAATGCCAATCACACAATGACCTTTCTTGCTTCCTTTTCTGACACTAAAAAGGCTGCTTGCATTTCTCACAAGTTTGAATTTACATATCTCCAACCAATTACGATTATTGTAAAGCAATGATACAATCGTTTCCTGTCACCACAGTTTATTTGGATATGTTGATGGCACAATCCCATGTCCACTGATAACCATTCTCTCTGCAACCTCATATGAAAAGACAGAGAAGACACCATAATGTCATCCTCTCAACCGAACCCTCTTTATGCCATATGGGCTGCTAATGATGCTCATGTTTCAAAGCCTCTTTTCAACATGTTCAGGGCACTACATCCAGTGTTGTAAAAATCTCTAGGTGCTAGTCGGGTGGTAGGATAGGAACTAGGGATTAATCGGATTGGAATATTCATATATCATTTTTCAAAATTTTATATATAATTTTTACAAAAATGTTAAGTTTTAGATATATATATATATATATATATATAGAGAGAGAGAGAGAGAGAGAGAGAATTTTACCAAAAAATCTCCATAAATCTTGTAAGATAACTAAATTCGTCAATAATCTTGCCGGATTTCCACAAGTCGCCGGAATATCTTGGCTTAATTCCAAAATTTGTCGGAAAACTCTACGAATTTCAAAAGTCATCGGATATTGCACGATTTGATCCGTCTAGCCTGATTTGGACTGATTTTTGCGGTGGCCGATTAGGGAAAATTGAAGTGAGAGATGGCCGACTAGCAATTATGTTGATTAATCCCCAATTAGTCGGCTGCCTAGGCTGATTTTTACAACACTGAGTCACTGACTACATCTTGTGATTTTTGGTTCTCTCTCGAGCGTGCTTATGCTCCTCATACATCCTTGGGAAAATACCACCCTAAAAACCCTACTTTTTAAAATGAAAATGAAAGGTGACGATTCCTCTTCTTACTTAACTCGGGCGTAGGAGTACTCTGGTATACTAGCCAATATTGGTGAGCCGATCAAAGAAAGGACTTGGTTATGCTTGTGGTTTCTGGACTTAGAGACGAATATAATGGTTTAAAGTCTACCCGTCTTTCCTAACAATTCGTGACAACCTTTTGTGAACTTCATGGTCTCCTGTCTAACCATATGATTACATGATCAAAAAGACAACCCTAAAGTCTCACCTGCACAGGCTTTTACGGCTGTTTTGTAACCCAATCACAGCAGCTGCCGGTGCTTCTTTCTCACAGACAGAAGCACTTCATGCTATTCAACAACTTGCTAATCAGCTGGGTATACAACTCCAACCAGCCCCTTCTCAACCGACACAAGCTTACTATACAAATCGGTCCGGAAACAATCGTACTCGTGCCTCCAACAATCGATCTGGAACCAACCGTGGATGAGGCAAGAGGCAACTAAAACAACCACAATCAAGGAGGAGGTAATCGTACTCAATTTAGTTGGGTTTCTAATCAAAACACCTTTTTTGATACATGTAACACGCACGGTATTGGACACCTACCTTCACAATGTCCCAACAGTGACCCGGCCACTTTAAGGACACGAAATCAGCCATTCGCCAGCTTTGCAGCCTCAACAGGTTGGCTTCTGGACACTAACTATGGTGAGTATCAAGTTTGCGTTGGCAAAGATCAGGGTTACCTATTCTCCACATTGGTTCCTCCAAGTTCTTTTCCCCAAACTAAACTTTTCTCTTTGAAATATCCTTCATG
The DNA here is from genome assembly GCA_009363875.1 of Mikania micrantha. Taxonomy (NCBI): domain Eukaryota; kingdom Viridiplantae; phylum Streptophyta; class Magnoliopsida; order Asterales; family Asteraceae; genus Mikania; species Mikania micrantha. Next base: position 9,239,325 of record CM018687.1, read on the forward strand.
TACCCATAGTTGTCAAAAGCCCTTGGGCGCTCGCCTAGGCCCCAAAAAAATGCCAGGCTCATGAAAGGCGCCTTGCGGTAGCCTAGGCGCACTCCGGTGACTTTCCGGCTAGATTCAGGCAAAATTTTGGAATATCCGGCATAGTTCAAAAAAATCCAACCATAAACCGGTCTAAAACAACCATAAAAAGTTTTATATTTTAAAAAACTCTATATAACTAGATTATTATTGTTTTATAGTTAGACTTTATATATTTTGTTAAAATATATAAGCTTAAAACATGTCAAACCTCTAAAAATGGTAACTTAATACTATGTGCCTAGTTTAAAAAAGCGCTCGCTTTTTTTGGGCCTTACGCCTAGGCTCCGGGCACGGCTTATGCGCCTTGAGTGCGCCTTGTGCCTTTGACAACTATGCATGTACCTATGATTAAAAAAAATCTTCTTTCGGTTCAACGAGTTATCAAGATAATAATGTATTTTTAAAATTTCCCTCTACTTTTTTTTTTTGTATGAAGGAGAAGTCTACACACACTATACTCCTCACATGGCTTTTATTCCTTTCAATTCCCAGAGATTCAATGTGTTATTAAAGTTGCTTTCCTTGCCACTTGAGCTTCTTCCACAACATGGCATCAAAGACTGGGACATCCTCATCCTCATCCACAACTCCTAAAGCCTAGGTTATCTAAATATCGTTTACCTTTATTAATAAATGTGCTACATCATTTTGTGATTCATGTTCTATTGGAAAATCGTCAAAACTTCATCTGTTACCTTTTACTTATAAAAGTTAACACATTTTAGATTTAGTAGTTTTTGATGTTTGGGCCCTGCCATGGTTACTTCTTTTGATGGATATCGTTACTTTCTTTAGTGTGTTTATCATTACACTCGGTTTATGTGGATTTATTCTTTAAAATCAAAATCTTATGTTTTCTCTATATTTAAACATCTAGTTATGATTGAACGGCAATTCAAAACCAAACTCAACTTTGTTTAAACCTATTGGGGAGGTGAATTTTGCTCTTTCTCTATCTCCCTTTTTTTCTCTTCCCTTGGCATCACTCATTGACTCTCATGTCCACATATTAGTGAACAAAATAGGTTTGTAAAGCGCCGCCATTGACACGTGGTGGAAACCAGCCTTACTTTGCTAGCCCAATCACATGTATCCCAACGTTTTTGGCATTTTGCATTTGACAACGCCATCTATCTCATTAACCAAATGTCATCACGTGCAAACTCTAACATCTCACCATTTGTACATGTGTTTCATCATCCACCTTACTTCTCATTCCTTCGGGTTTTCAGGTGCCAATTTTATCCTCATAATTCGTCCATATAATACCCATAAAATGGATTTTCGTTCCATTCAGGTACAACCCGTGTCATCATGGGTATCAATGTTTTAATCCTCAAAATGACTGGGTTTACATAGCTTGACTTGTTCGGTTCAATGAACACCTTTTTCCCTTCAAAAGAATATTCCTCAACCAACTCTCCCTCACCGAACCACAACCTTTATGTCTCATCTTATCTGACACCAATCTCTCCCTCCCCATCCACGCCTACTCAAGGTTCTGCCCAACCTCTTTCGCCACAATAAAATTCTGTTCCACCAGTCCAAATAACCCCAAAACTCTGTGTTTCAATGAGCACCTTGAAACATGGGTATCGGTGTTTTATTCCTCAAAATGACTGGGTGTACATTGCTTGACTTGTCAAGCACCTTTTTTCCCTTCAAAAACAATCCTCAACCAACTCTCCCTCACCAAACCCCAACCTTTATGTCTCATCTTATCCAACTCCCATCTCTCCCTCTCCATCGACACCCACTTAAGGTTCAGCCCAACCTCTTTCGCCACAACCAAATTCTGTTCAACCAGTCCAAACAGCCCCCAAACCCTTTGTTTCAGCTCCAATAGATTCGGCCCAAACAGTCCATGTTCAACCTGTCCTACCCCAATCTGACTCTGCCTGCTCAACCTAGCCCCAACCACCCTTTATACCTATTCTCATTGTCCCATCAACTCAAACCCAAACCCTCGCCAATCCTGTGCAGACCAGCTCATATTTGCCCCATTCCAAAACAAACTTTACACAATGCTACCTCCTTTCACACAAATACAACCTCTCCTGAATCTGAATCTACCAACTTTACCGATGCCGGCGACTTGGCATAATGCCTGGTTGAAAAATATTCGGTGCTTTTGAGAAACGACAGAGTCTAGTGCCTCATGTTTCGAACTCCAATATTGTTGCCTGTAAGTGGGTGTACAAATTAAAAAGGACCAACTGGAGCCTGCCAAACGCTACACAACAAGCTTGATTGCACAGGGATATTGTCAACAACTAGGTGTTGATCATCAAGAGACATTCAGTCTCGTGGTTAAATCCACTACCATTTGGGTTCTCTCTCTGGTTGTTACACAACAATGGCCTCTTTGATAATTTAATTTCCAATATGCTTTTCTCCATGGTGATTTAAAAGAAACAATGTACTTGCAACAATCTTCGGGCTTTGTCGACCCTACCAAGCCGAACCATGTTTGTCTTTTACATAAAGCCTTACATGGCTTAAAATAGGCACCACGAGCCTCGTTTCACTGACTGTCTATGGCTCTTCATGCTCTCAGTTATAAGGGTCTAAAATCGATCCCTCGTTGTTTATCTACTCGTCCTGGGAACCATTTTATGCATGTTGGTTTACGTGGACAGCATCATTATGACCTGTAACAACTCACAAGAAATTGCTCGGGTTGTGCAAAGTCTCAAACCGTTCTTTGCAGTCCAAGATATGGGCACCTTGTCTTATTTTCTTGGTATTGAGGTAGTTTGTTAAGGTCATGGTCTCATTCTTTTGCAAAAAAAGTACATTTTGAATTACATGAACAAGCTGGCCTCTCAAAATCTAAACAGATTCCCTCACCAATTACCATCACATCAAATTTGAGTTTCAATGACAGTCCCTCTTTTACCGATTTGGTAATATATTGTGAGATTGTTGTTGCTCTACAATATGTTACATTGTCCCTACCGGATCCCACCTTTGTAGTCAACAAGGTACGCTAGTTCATGAACTCTCCAACTCATAATCACTAGTCGACGGTATTTGCAAGGAATCGTTAATTATTCGCTTCTTATCAAACAAGACTCTTGTACCCTCCTCCATGCTTAGTTGCTTACACCGATTTTGCATTTGACTTCCGGAACGCCTTCTCTGATGCGGACTGGGCTGGCTGCCTAGATGACTATCGATCTATGGGGGGATCTGCTATTTATCTTGGGTCCAATCTTGTGTCTTGGTCAGTCCCGAAACAATGAACCATCTCTCGGTCATCAACGGTCCGAATACAAGGCCCTTGCTGACAAGGTTGCTGAACTCTTTTGGCTTCTAACTCTTTGCATGAACTTCAAGTTTTTATGAGCAAGTTTCCAACATTATGCTGTGATATTCTAGGTACTACGTATTTGTCAGCAAATCCATTTTTTCATGATCATGTAGAGGTGGATTTTCATTATTTCTTGAAAAGGTCGCTCAAGGAAAGCGCTTGGTTCAATTTATCTTTATGAATGATCAAATTGCATGTCTTCACAAAGCCTCTACCCTCACAACGATTTCTCTTCTCTAGGTCCAATCTACAAGTCGTTCACTGGCCTTAGCTTGCTGTGGAATATTAGACACATAGTTGTCAAAGGAGCACCTGGCGCGCGTCTGGGTGCGCTCAGGTGTAGCGCAGCATAAGAAATGTGCCTGGTGGCAGTCTAGGCACAACTCCGGTAGCGTTTTGACGAGTTTCCAGCAAAATTGTGTGCTTCCGACTAGATTCCGGCAAGAATACCCTAAACATGTTCTTGATTCGGAGGAGATAGAGTTGTAAGTGGTAATTTTTGAGTTAGAAAAACTAACCTATTGCTGCCAATTCTTGCTTTCAACCTGGAGGAGGAGATAAGGACGAAGACTGATGAGCCGATTCTGCTTTCTTATGTTTTTAGGGTTTGGGTGGCTGCTGATGAAGACCAATGACCTCCTTTTGCCTTTTAGGTTTAAGGATTTATTGTATTTTATAATTTCTTATAGTTTAAATTATGTTAAAACTTACCTTTCTTAACCCTTAGATTTACAATTTCAATTGAAACTTACCCTAAATATGTTTAGAATATGTTAAAACTAAAGTATGTTTAAAACCCCTAAAAATGGTGCTTTATCATGTGCGTCTTATTTAAAAAAGCCCTCGCTTTTTTTTTTTGGTGCCTAAACTCTAGGCGCGCCTTAAGCGCCTTGCGCCTTTGACAACTATGATCAAAAAATATATGTATTATAGTATATCAGAGGGTTTAGAGTGTAATTATGTTTATTATTTTATCCCTTGTAAACTTTCATTATACAATAAAACAAGACAACATATTACCAAGTTTATCTTCCACATATGTTTGGTTTAATAATTAATATTGATTTTGCAGGCGGTGGTTGTAAGCATTGACCCTCGTAGACAATATTTGACCAGTCCTTATGAGGTCGGATTCAAATCTGTTAAAGTAAGAAAATTGGGTAAGTTGATTTATATCATGCTTTATGTTTTAGATATTATATGTCTTCATTAATTTCCCCATACAAAAATGAATAGTGTGACTATACTAGGTATATTTTGTTGTCGTCTTCATTAATTTAAATATAAATAAAATTTTTGTAAACTTTATGCATGCAACTTGCTAATTGTTGCTTTCAGGACCAAATGGTGAAGAGTATGCCTGGTATCAGTGCACCGTAAGTCTTCTTCATTCACATTAGCTGGATATTTTTTTTAAACTTTTACATAAAATGGCAACATACCTTTTATTTTTATTTTTCTAAAAAACTGTCAAAAAATAGCAAATGTACTGTTTATATTTTTTTAATTTTATTAATTATACTTTTTTGGTGCAATGAAGTTTGTACAACTGTTTACCTTACATTTCCTTGCTGACTTGGCGCACCATGTGTTTAAAGAAACATTGTTGGCATGGAAATAAATACTTAGCTTTGTTGGATTCTTGCTCAACTGCACCCTCCAAATGCCAATGACCAACTTTTTTGTTTTAATATTAATCATCACGTCAATAATGTGTTTTAACAAGATCACGTGGACTGTCAAGTCGTTAAAGAAACCGGTTTAACAATTTACCACTTACCATGCCACAACTAAATGACTATTTGTCATAAATTTACAAATTTGAACTACAAAACTAACAAAATTAATACAAGAGAATTAGAAAAAGCACGTTAAAAAAAACCCTTTGATACGCGAAAATTTAATTCGAGAGTTATTTTTTTTTTTTTTTGAACGGCGAAGGTCTCAATCGTGTGAACCCACTGTTTCCAGGCCATGTCACCAAGGTCTAGTTACCTGGACCTCCCATGAGCCACCACAACCACCCCAGGAGGAAACCCCACTGGGAAAACCCCCTGACCCCCCTCAGACCCCTTTTTCGCTGCGGGAGGGATTTGAACCCATGACCTCTCATTTGAAAGAATCATGGGGTACCATTGAGGCAATGCCTCTTTGATTCTTATATTTTGGTAACTGTATAGGTTAATGGTGGAAGAGAGGGTCGTCCAATAGGAGCTTATGAGCTTGCAAAAGCTGTTGAAGAACTGGGAGCTGGAGAAATATTACTCAATTGCATCGACTGTGATGGTAAAACAAACGCTTCTTAGTTCTTAACAAATTAAAGAAAAAATCATTACTCACATAATTTGCGTCTTTTTTTGCTATCGTTGATATTTAGGTCAAGGAAAGGGATTTGATATTGACCTGATAAAACTGATCTCTGATGCTGTGAGCATTCCTGTAATTGCAAGCAGTGGCGCGGGAAAAGCTGAGCATTTTTCTGAGGTTTTTTCACAAACAAATGCTTCTGCAGCTCTTGCTGCTGGAATCTTTCATAGGAAAGAGGTATATTCCTTGCACCCCACCCCATCCTACCCTATTCCCAATTTGTTAATATCTTGACTGTTTAAAATGAGTCTTTTTTACCTACAATTTCTCTCTGTCTTTTTTTTTTCTTTTTTTCTGAATTTCATTAATCATTTATGTTTTAGTTATGATTGCAAATTTTATAATAATAATTTAAATTTTCTGGAAAAGAAACGATATAGGAGGTTGTAAACTTTTGAAAGAGGCTTAGGCAACTTTCAATCTGTTTAACACATTTGACCAGTTTTCTTAGCAGGTTGATTATTTAATGATGATTTAAACGTGTTTAGATTGTTTTGTCTTGCCATATATTGATCAATTTTATAATTGTTAAAACAAATAAAGTGTGATCTCTAATATGTGTCTAAAATGGGATACAAATTTAATTTTTCAATAATGCTTTTGTAATTATCGAAGTTTTATAATTACTTTATAAATAAATTTAGTTTATATGTGTAAACTAGTATACAACAACAACAACAACCTTACCCAGTATATTCCCACTTTTCAGTAGGGTCTGGGGAGGAAGGATAGATACAAACCTTACCCCTATCCCAATTAGGATAGAGAGGCTGCTCCGAAAGAGTCCCCGGCTCAAAGTTATCGTTTGAAGTTGATAATCCCAATGATTTTAATAAAAAAATAAATTAATGGAAGTAATTACAATGTTGTTTCTTTTGTTGCAGGTACCAATTCAGTCAGTAAAAGACCATCTGTTGATGAAAGGCATTGAAGTAAGGATGTAACCCCTCCTATTCAGGAATAAGTTAAGGTGGAATGTTGGTATGAACATGTTTTGATTTCTGTAACTTATGGCGAGGAGCTCAAGCCCTTTTGATTTCTTATCCAAACAATTTTAGAGATTTTGTATTTGTACCAAATGTAATTTTTTGTTGAAATAGGCACGAAAACAGTCGTTTATTTGTTTGTTTGTTCCATGCATGCCAGTTCCACTGATCTATGCCAAGAGTGCGTAGCTAGTGCGTTCGCCTCTCATCAAATTTTTATAGTTTCATTGCGCGATGTTGCTATCATTGTTGGTTTATTGCAATTTAGGATGTTAATTTAATTATTATTTATAATTGAACAGTATGATTGTCAATTTTACAGCAGTTATGCTGCTGAATTTTATCAAAAAGATTTATATATGTTTGCTTTACTAATTAATACATGAAAGCATTTAAGAAGAGTATGCTAGAATGCACAGGGAATCAGTGGGTGAACAAATTGACATGCAAGAGTGTTTACAGGTATGTCCAACTCTCAATCACAAACGTTTGAGATGCCAAAAAATTATTCGTCAAATGAATGAAAGTATGGAACGGATGAGAGACCAAACCAACATACTCAAAACAAAGAAAGACAGGTTATTGACTGATAGAAAATAAAAATAAAATGTTTGTTAGCTCTGCTATATAATTTAATAGTTTGTAATATAATTAAAAATATTATGTTGTTTGATATTTGCATTTACAATTATTTTTGAATTTGTAGCTTTTTATATACTTCAAAGGTTTGTGTTATAAAAGATTTAAGAATAATTGAAATAAATAAAATAATATAAAGTTTTCAATATGTTAATTAACTATTCCTGACAACGGGAATTCCAGAAAGTAAACAATAATATTTTCATTTTTAACAATATATAAAAACTAAATTACCTTTGACGATGACATGTCTTCTGAAATAAAGTATATAATAGTTTTTTTTTGTTTTTTTAAGAAAAAAATCTCTTTGCGTCAAAATTAAATGATGACACGTCTTCATGAAAACTATTACATCAAATATATTGCCAACGATGTGTCATCGGAACAAGTCGGCATATCAAACAAAATTATTTTGTTGTGGTGGCAAGGAACATTGGTTATACATATATATTCATCATTTGACATTTTTCTTTCAATGGAAGATTCATAAATACTAACTTACTATTTACATAATTTATTAAAAATAAAAACAAGTGAAGTTGTAATCTTCTTCATAATAAAAGAAGCTTAAAAGACATTTTTGCCCTCATATTAATTGTTTGTATGCATACTATACTTTTGTAATTTTATTAGTGGAAAGATCATCACACTGCCCTGGGTTTTACTACTAAAAATTTAGGCGATTCCTTATGGCCCCCAAATTTTTGGGTCCTACAGTATTTCAGCCGTTCAGATGATTTGTTTTATTATTTTGCGTCTGAAAAACAAAGAACTCTCATATTTTCAAAAGATAAAATATGTATAGGTTATGTGGATCAACAAACACTAACATAACAAAATCAGTAAACATTTGATTTGACACATATATTCATATTCTTACTACTTGTTCTAAGTCACTTAACATTATAGCAAATCATACGATGAATCTATAACCAAATACATTTTTTATATGTCACGTCTTATACGTCAACAAGTTGTTCTACGTTCATCGGGTCGGTAACAGGTTGCGGTCCGCTGTAAATCATGTTAGCGAAAATGCTAGATGTGTGTTCAGTGGGATGGTAAAGATCCCAAAAGAGATGGTTTTTCCTGTTGGAACAATAAGTTGAAAAGATGGTGCATTTGCCATCGGCTTTTAGTTTTCCACGTCCACAACAAGCAGCTTTTATCTCTGTAATTCCTATAAAATTTTGTCATCCATATTAAGAATTGTATGATTGAAGTTAAATATTATATTGAGAAGTAAGTATATAAGTAATAGCACTGGCAATCTTGACCCAAATTAAGAGAAATGGAGTTGATTTTGGTGAATAATTATTATATGTTTGGGATTGTATTATATGATAACCTGATCTTAGAGAGAAAACCCTTAAACCCTATTTGAGCCTTTTATTTGGAATTTTGAAAATAAATACGTAGTTCACATTAAACCACATTTGTTTATTGAAACCCCAGTTTTTTGTTCAACTTTAATGTGAAGCAGATGTTTATTTTCAAGATTCCAAGTGTACGACACACACAGAGTTTAAGGGTTGTCTCTTTAAGATCGTGTTTTCACATGATACAATCCTTTACATATTTTAGGTTAAAATGGGTATATGTGTGACACATAACGAAACATCTTCGAACAATATGGGTTAAAATGAGTAACTTAAAACTACGTTAATAGAATGTATTTATATGGGCAAAACTGGTCAAATACATAATTGATGAAAAAATTAGTAAAAATTATCCGAAGACACTATTTGTTTAGTTATAACTAATTTTAACTTGAGTGAATTTTTTTTTTCTTTTAACCTTTAAAAAAGTGATGTGATGGTTAAGGTGGAGAATAAACAACCTAGAGATCTTAAGTTCAATTCTTAGGGAAAATTTTCTTTGGAGGTCACTGAATCGGTTGTTTTGTGACCATACTTTAATTATTCCTCTCGTTTAGTCAGATATTGTTGGAGACTCGGAAGTTTACTACATAAGTAGGTTTTTACGGTCATCACAAAAAAGAAAAGAAAATGTGATGTTTTTTAAAAACGACTCATTTAGACTGAAACTAATTTTGCTTCCTAACTCATACTAATTCTGACCCAAACTCGTTACTCAACCCAACCAACTCGTTTTAGCCGGCTTGAATTAATTACCATAAAATTCCGGATCTTGGATTATGCTATCCATAACACGGTAGGTATCAAAGTAAGAGTAGTGAATATCCGATGATTCTCTTTTTAACCCGCGTAGCAAAGATCTTAGACCATCATTGTAGTTGATTGACCAATAATTTGCTTCCACGTTGCACTCGCTAGTGGCGTTCTGCCTTCTTTGAGCCGGACAACAACCAATCATTGAAACACCACTCACCACAAATTTACGCGCTCCCAACTCGTACAATCTCTGCAGACAAACCAAAGTATTTTTATTCATGGTTGAAGAAGCTGATAGACGTTATTAGATCGGATTAGTAAATGTAAATTATAATTTTTTTGGTAAATTATATCTATGTCATATATCCAATGTTTTCAGAACCGTACCAGACGTTGAATCGAACATCATACTGGTTACTGGTTGGACCGGTCAGACCGATTTAAGAACCGGATAACATAATAAATATATAATATATTCCAAAAAAATTATACAATTGTAAACACATTTAAAAAAGCATAATTAATGTTTAAACAAGCATAATCATGTTAAAAAATATAGGATTTGGTTTTTATATTTTATTCTTTGGATTTTAGTTAAAAAAAAATTGAAATCCTGTCACACAGGTGAACCGGCTCAACCGGTCGGTTAGTTTTAATCTGATTCCCATGCCTATTTTGGGTTGGCCGACTTTTTAGTTCCCGGTCCGACCGGTCGGTTCGGTCCGATTTTGACAACAATGCATATATCTTAAGTTAGTATTTATAACAAATAGACTAAATAATAATATAAATACAAATGTTGTGTATTTAATAAATATTTCAAAATTTGATATTAATTATGTGATATACTGATATTACACATTACACAGTAATCATTTAATTATAGTCTTTTAAGGTGTCTTCGTGAAAATCTGAGAACTCAAGTAAAATAATCAGTGAAAAACATAAAAACCAGTAAAAAAACTAGGGGTAACTTTATATAAATATAACCAACTTTCAGCTTTGTTCCAATTACGTCACTTATACTTTTTTTTGTTCCGATTAAGTTACTCATACTTTTTTTGTTCCGATTAAGTCATTCATACTTTTTTTTTTGTTCCGATTAGGTCACTGTACTTTTAATTTTGTTTCAATTAGGTCACTCATATGAGTGACTTAATCGGAACAAAAAAAAAGTATGAGTGACTTAATCGGAACAAAAAAAAGTATGAGTGAGTTACTCGGAACAAAAAAAAAGTACGAGTGACTTAATCAGAACAAAAAAAGTATGAGTGACTTAATCGGAACAATAAAAAGTATGAGTGACCAAAGTGGAACAAAGCTGAAAGTTGGTTACATTTGTGTGATGTTTTCCCAAAAAACTATGAAAACTATTGAAAATCAGTGAACATCCAACTTGGTCAGGTTGGCCAAAGTTGGTTCAAGTTTGACCGTTTTCAAGTAATGCATACCAAGTTGAAGAAAATCGTCTCGACCGAGTGGCGAGTATTCGACTACCTTGACCAACTTTACAACATTGTTTTTATCCTAAACCAATAATCTTCCAAAAGCCAACACAGTTACAAGTAGAAGTTGATCACCTGATAAAGTCCTTTTAGTGTTGAGACCATGAGATCAACATATTCTTCTGGTGTGTAATCCTTTGAGGCTCTTGGATTTTTGTTGAAGTAGTCCAATAAATCATTGCTTCCAATGACAACAAAAAATAGGGATTTTGATAGATGGGCTTGGGCTTTGTCTGAGCCCATATGTTGAACTAGTTTGTCATGGACTATTGAGTAATAGCCCACCTGTTTTGTTAATGGAATTGATTGTCCCTGCAATTAAATATGACTTTTATGAGGTTCGAACGTGAAGAAATTTTACTTGTTACCACCAGCTAAAACCCAACTACAAATGGGAGGTCTCGGGTTTGAAACCCTCCCGCAGCGAAAAAGGGGTCTGTGACTCTGTGAGGGGTCAGTGGGTTTTCTAGTGGGGTTTCCTCCTGGGGTGGCTGTAAGGGCTCATGGGAGGTCCAAGTAACTAAACCTTAGTGACATGGCCTGGAAACAATGAGCTCACACGATTGAGATCTTCGCCGTTCAAAAATATATATATTATATATATAATAAAAAGAATAAAATATGTCGCATTTCGTTTTTTAACATATTTATATCATATTTGTCATGTGACGTCATTTAAAATAAATCTAATATTCATTTTCTTTAAATATTATGACAATTCAATCATTTTAAGCTTTTCATTTTCAGTTAATAATTTTGAAAATTTAAAGTTTTTAAGTCTTACTTGTATTGTTTCAAAGTGTTAAGAAATTTATAAAACGCATTTTTTTTTAAAATGCTATAAATTTTACGTTATTTGTATATCTATTTTTGTTATCAGTGGGTGCTTTGTAATGCTTATCTTTTTATGCAATTTTATGTAATAGATATGCCAATAAACTAGTGTAAAAATAAATAACTTCTTCAAACGGCGGGGCTAGGTCACTAGTGAGAGTGTCAAGAGTCATCTCTTCGATTCATGTTCACTACATTTTGAATTTTCTTTTCTGTAATTAGATGATTCCGGATAGACTCTTTTTTTTTTTTTAAAAAAAATTAGTTTAACAAGCATTTTTTGACATTTTTTTACTCTGGGTGGAAATATCAAATTAAATAAGTATAGAGTAAGTTATAGTTTTGACCTCTTAGATTTAGGTTTTTCGACATATATTCATTCTAAAACATAATATTTAAATAATAAAGTACCTCCCACTTAAACAATTAACAATTTTGCTTAATATGGCCTAAGTCATTTAATTATTCCAACATATAACATTTAACGTTTTTAGTCATAAATAGGGATTAAAATCATTAATTTTTTAAACAACATGAGCTTCGTTGGAATATTTTGTTTTGGTTTAAATATATTAAAAAATTTAAACCACAGCAACAAAATCGTAATTAACTCAATAAATATAATTGAAAATGCTATAAAAACATAACTTTTGATTTTGTTTCAATTAAATCACTTAAACTTTGTTTTGTTTAAATTAGGTAACTTAACTTTGATTTATGTTCTAATACTAGATAAAAAACCAGGATAACAGGTAATTTTGGTTCGTTTAGGCTCTATAAGTGAAATTTTAGATGAATTTAGGATCATTTTGAAGGTTTTAGACTCCTTTGGGCATTTTATGCTTTTTTCTAATCAACTAAATATTTTTATAATTTTTAAAAAATTTTCACGAATTTTTAAATTTTAAATTTTTTTTGCAATTTTAAAAATATTTTGAGATTTATTTTTTCAAACTCCATGTTATTTTCATGTTATCATACAATAAAAATAAAAATATAGTTACAAGTTATATATGTTGCATATCTAAGATTGAAACATAAAAATAAGCTTAAGTTATCAAAATGGAACAAAACAAAGTTTGAGTGACTTAATTGGAATAAAATAAAAACTTGGTTATGTTTCTACAAAATTACCCCTAAATATAAATTGAATTTGCTAATAAAACCAAACCAAATTAACCAATGGTTTTGATTTTGATTGTTTAAACGAAATGCCACACTGAACTTGTTTGTGATTAGATTAGATCTATAAGTCCCAACTTACTAAATTTACTTTTAGCTATTTATTTAAACCCAAACTGATCGATCTAATTAAAACCATAAAACAACCCCTAACCAAATACGTGAATGTATAAAACCAAAAGCTGTTTTTTTTTTTTAAAAAAAGAAATCCACTGAAAATTTTGATATTAGTTCAGTTTAAACTTAAAATCAACTATGACAATCCCATGTTTATGTTAATTTGAAAAAACTTATTTTTAAATATTGGCAAATTCACAATAGTCTGCAACCAATTTATAATAACAACCCACAAACTTAAGTAAATAAATAAAAACTTATAAAGAGAATAATGATGAAGATTTGGATTAAATGGTGTTATTCAAACAAGTAACCAACTAGTTTAATTGACTACCACCCGGTTACTATATATATCAACAATTTAAATGCATCCAAAACCTTGATTAATCTCGTTCGTTTCACCATAAACGAGATAAAAAAATTACAAGTTCGGATAGGCATGATTCATAACCAACATGATATATCTAAAGGGGTGTGAATTGTACAAAAACTCGCTTAATTTTATCACACAATTGTTAGTTAATATGCATAACGCATAACTTTGTACAAATTTCACAAAAAAATGACTTTATATTTCAAGATTTTACTATATATCAAGTATAAACTACTCAAGTTTTGTTTTCTTCATAAAAAGAAATTAAATAAAAATATATTATTATATTATATACATATACACAAAAAAGTTATTTACTTTTTAAGTAAAGAATTTGAATAAAAATATTATTTTATATTTTTAATTTGTTTGAAAAGATTTGCTATCATGTACGTTTAGTTTTATTGAAACTTTTATGTTGAAATGGAATCAATTTGATTGAGTTTAAAGATTAGATTCCTGAGTTTTAACACTAACGTTTACACTAATTTGGTTTGTCTTAAATTAAGAAATAATTTGGTAGCATATTAATAATTGGGATTTTTACATATATTTCCTTAGTAAAAGCTTTTATTACATATTTAGTTTACACAACCCTTAAAATAAATTACGTATTTCCTCTTAGGAGGGAGAAATATATAATTGATTTTTTTTATATTAAAGAGAAAATATGTAATTGATTTTTTTAATTCGATATTTTGAACCTAATTTTTGTTTATTTAACATTTACAAAAATAACTTTAGTATCTTTCGACATGTTTAGGGTTAAGTTAAACTAAATAATTTTCTTAACCTAAAAAGCTTAAAAGGATCTTGAGCCATTAGATAAATAACTAATGGTAGGGGTGAGCAAAAAATTGAACCGGAACCGAATTACCGAACCCAACAAATAACAGAAAAAAAACCGAAGCCTTCTGTTTTGGTTTTTCATATTCTAAAAACCAAAATAACCGAACCGAACTGAACCGATTTGTTATCTTATTTAAAAATTAATATTTATATATGTGTGTGTATGCGTATGTGTTGCTATTTTTATACTTACTTAATGTGATAAAAACATATAAAGAGTCTACTGTTTGTGATAATAAAGATCTGGATTAAATTATCTCTACCATTTTAAAAGATGACGATTGTAATTATTTCAAATTTAATTATTTACTTTTGTTTTTTAATGTAAGAACATGATTATAATTGTTTAGTTTTATTTTGATTAGTTGGTGTTTGATCAATTAATTTATGAATTATCTATTGTTAAACATGTTTGCATTTTTACATACAAAAGTATTTTTTGAAAAAAAATATATCAAAAAAACGAGCATTTTTTCATCTTCAAAATTAGTAGTGTATTGCTATAGAAAAAATTTTGTTTTTTATTTCATTGTGTCTTTTGTGCAGGTCATTGTGTCTTTTGTAAAAGTCATTGTGTCTTTTTTGTTGTTGCTCAATGTTGTGTTTTTCTGAACATATTAAAACACAAATGTCGCATAATACATGAGATCAAGCAAGAATAACATAATGAAGAGTATGAATAACACAATTACCTATAATAAAGACACAAAGACGAGTATGGACAATTTTTTACAGGTTATTTTGTCTTTTGTTGAGGTTATTGTGTCTTTTGTTTAAATAATTGTGTCATTTGTACATTTTCATTGTGTCTTTTGTGTTTCTTTTCAATGTGTTTTTCTAAACAATTTAAGACACAATGATGTTGCACAATACATAATGTTAAGCAAGGATGACATAATGACGAGTATGAATAACACAATGATCTTTAAATAAAGATACAATTACCTGTAAAAAAAGACACAATGATGAGTATAACAATTTTATACAGGACATTATATCTTTTGTACAGGTCATTGTGTATTTTGTATTTCTGCTCAATGTTGTGTTTTTATTAACAATTTAAGACACAATGATGTTACAAAATACATAATGTTAAACAAGAATGACATAATAACGAATATGAATAACACAATGATCTTTAAAAAAGACACAATTACTTATAAAAAAGACACAAATACCTGTAAGAAAAACATAAAAAAGATAATTATACATAAACGTTTAAACAAGACACAATGACGATAATTAGACACAATGACGATAATTTGACGCAATGAGTTGAAAAAATTTCAATTTTTGTAACAAAATTATACTTATTTTAAAGATAAAAAATGCTCGTTTTTATGATATATATATATTTTAAAAAAATAATATCGTATGTAAATGTTACGAACGTTTAAAAAATGTGAGGGAAAGTGGTTATGACTAAATTTCCCTCTAACAACTTTTCTCTCTAAAATTTAAAATTTTTCTTCTTAAATTTGATCTTATGATCTAATGGTTAATAATCTTTTTTAGCCTTTTTAAGATAAAGAGATTATTTATTGGAACCCAATCAACTAAGAGCTTCTAGCCTAATGGTTATCCCCTTGACTTCCCTATAGGATGTCTTGGGTTCGAATCCCGGCTGAGACATATTTGCTAAAGCAAGGTTAGCGGGTTTACCCAGTTGTGGAGTTCCTTCTGAGGTGGGCTCGGGCATACGCCCTAAAACGTTAAATCTGAGGGGACGGTAAAAATCCCGTCTTTGGTGTTGTTTTACCAAGCCGTTCAAAAATTTTTTTTTATTGGAACCCAATCCACATGTTTAATTCATGATTATACAATTCCAAGCTTTAAACATTGTATTTAAAAAAGTCATGTTCTCATACTCATCCTACACTTTTTATAAGTGTGGTATAGTAAAACACTTATTATTTGTCAGAATTTCTTAATATTAATGATTCAACTCCTATACAATAGGCTCGTATAGGTATTATAAGAGATGTATATCATTGTCGAATTCAAACTGATTGATTCAGTTTGAATGATACGATTGGTTTCAACTTTTGTAAATGCATGTATTTTTATGTACAAATTTGATGAGATTCTTACAAAAATTTCATCAGATCCGTTGAAGATTCCTGCACCTCCAGATGCAAAACTGACTCCGGTAACCAGATCACTAATGTCACTCAACTCGTTTGAATTTGACACCAGAGACAAATAAGGTGATGGCGACGGTAACCCGACCTTTTCCGCTGTTAAGTCACACGTAAATTATCACTTTACCAGCAGTGACAGACTCAGAAAATGTTTTCATTCGGGCGAGAAATTTTTAAGAACATTTGAGTAGAGATATATAATAAGTTTTTCTACTATATATGTTGATGTTAGTTAAGGCCGGCCATGGGGAGGGGCGGGGTGGGCGACCGCCCTAGGCCCGACAATTTAGAGGGCCCGGAATTTTTTTAAAAAAATTATATATTATATATACAAAAAGCTTGTATAAGAAATATAAAATATCGATATTTAAAAGGGTACATGAGCGGTCGGAAAGGGGCAAACCCGATCTCTGTTCCAGGCTCAATTTTTTTTGTAGGCACAAGTTTTATATATATGTGTGTGTGTATAGTGAATCAGTTAATGGTTTTTTTGGTTCGGTTTAATTGGTTTTCAATTTTTTCCCTATCCAAAAACCGAATCGAATTTGAGATTCGGTTCGGGTTTCGTTTAAAACCAAACAAATTGATTAAAAATCAAATAAACTAGTTAAAATCGATTAAACCGAATTCAATTTAATAAACCGATTAAAAACCAAATAGACCTGTTAAAAACCGAATAAATCGATCTGAATAAACCGAATTCAAGCTTATATATTCTTAATAAGATAATAAATTTAAATCTGAATTCGGTTTAATGGATTAACCAAACAAACAGAATTGAAAAAAATTTGGAATGATAACCGAACCAAAAACCGAAATTCGGAGTGAGGAACCAAACTGAAAACCGAATTCGAAATTCAGTTAGATTTTTTCAGTTACGAACACAGTTTTGTTTTTTCAGTTACGAATGTAGTTCGTTTTTTCAGTTACGAATACACTTCGGTTTTTGGTTTTCTTGAACACCCGTAATTTAATATTTGAACACTAGAGAGTCTTTTTTTCCAGTTCGTCTTGGCCACCTTAATTCTTAGGTACGCCCCTGTTTATCGGTCAACTGATGAAATCAAATTTAAGAACCAGATAATGTTATAATGAAATGTACCTAAAAAGTCAGCTGCATTTTTTCCGTTGCTAAACCGGCCAGTGGGCTTTCCGCTAGGAAAATCGATTCCGTTGTGAGGGTTGTTAGCTTTGGCAAAGGATGCAGGCATGTAGTTGTTGTTTCCGACGTCGACTAAGGAGTCGCCGAATATGTACATTCCGGGAACCGATTCGCACAAACCGCGCGATTCGAACAGCAAAACATAGAGAAACAAAGACGAAATGGGGTTAATTAGAGCTCGGTTAGTGGCAGTAGCCATGGCTAGTGTGTGTTTTGTGTGTTAATAGGCACCATGCATGGGATTTATATATAGGGTTGTACAATAAATTCCTGATTAAAAACGGTCCGTATGATTATTTTTTTTTAATTTTTTAATTTTTTTTTTTACAATCATAACATGTGAAAGCATATGTTGTAAATTAATAAGCGGTTTGAATAATGGGTTGAGGCGGTGATAACTGTATTTAATTTAGATATGTTAATTATTTCGGGTTGAAGAATTAAGAGGTTGAATAGATGAACCCACATACACACACATATACATAGGCGAAAGATCAAATAATAATAACCTTTAGTCTAAAAACAGTGAGAACTAATAAAAATTTTACACGTGTCATGATAAATTAGATATAACATCTTATATTTTGTATTATCTTTTTTTTTATGCTAGATTTTTCTATATTTTTTTGTACTGGTTTTTTGTGTTTTTTTGTACTGAATTTTTGTTTTTTGTACTACTTTTTTATTTTTTGTATTGGATTTTTTTTGTACTAGATTTTTTATTTTTTGTACATGATTTTGTTTCTTTTGACTAGATTTTATTTTTTTGTACTATATTTTTGTTTTTATGACGCCACATGTCAAATTTTTATTGGTTCTTACTCTTCTTAAAAAAATCTTTTCTTAGTGGATCCAGAAGTATGTATATATATATATATATATATATGGGGAATAATCCGTTGTTAACTCACATTAATTGTGGAAACTCAAATAACTCCGACAAGACCAACCCAAATCTTTTTGGGTTCTTTTTCATGATCTTTATTATACATTTACAAGACTATGTTCTTTTATGTGTATGTGCTAATTCATAATTGTTTATGATTTAAAACAAATGAAAGTTTTAATTACACTGTAAATATTTATTTGTTGTAACGACAACTTAGAATGATGTAATATTTTAAACGGTGATGAATTTACACAAACAAATAAAAGAATATAAGCATGTACATGTATAATAAGTATCATAAAAAAACCAAAGATATGGGTTGATCTTGACGGACTTATTTGGGTTTTCGTAGTTAAGGTGAGTTATTATTTGATCTCAAAGCATACACACACACACATACATACATACTTGCATGCATGCATGTATGTATGTATATGTATGTATATATAATCATGTACATGTATAATAAAGAATTTACACAAACAAATAAAAGAATATAATCATGTATATGTATAATAAAGATCATAAAAAAAACCCCAAAGATATGGGTTGATATTGACGGAGTTATTTGGGTTTTCGCAATTAAGGTGAGTTATTATTTGATCTCAAAGCATACACACATACATACTTACATGCATACATACTTGCTTGCTTGCATGCATGCATGCATATGCATGTATATATATTAAATTGGAAAGTAATAACCTAAATAAGTCTCTCAGATTAAGCCAAATCTTATTATTTTGTTGAACATCATTGTTTATTTTATAAACCAATATAAATTATAAGTATAATTATTACACGAGTTTTTAATTTCAATTTCATTTTATATATTTTATAAACCAATATTTATTTTGTTTATTAAAATACTATTGTATAAAGTAAATTAGTTGTCATAAAAATATAAATAACCTTATTTTCTTTGTTCTTTTTTAACAGGTATTTTAAAATCCAAACATCGGCAACACTAACACTCGTCCATTGATGGTATATGGATTGTTGGAGAAATTCGGTAATAAACAACTTGAAAATCTATTAGATCTTGTATGAAATCATTATCCGAAATTAATATTTATACAATTTCGAGTTCAAGAAATATGGTCAAGGGATAATCAAATAGATATTGTTTGTGATACAAATTAATCTTTTGCGTATACGTTTTATGTGGTTAACACCAACCAACCGTATGACAGTTAATGTCAGTTGGTTTTGACGGGCGAATCTTCTCCTCACCTCCAACCATTTAAAACTAGTTTATACCCGTCCGATAGCGGGGTACTTTGTATAATATTTTTGTTAATTAATTAATTTTTTCAGTTTTAACTGTAGTTCAAAATTTTTGGGCCACTGCAAATGTGTATTATAGTATATAGTATTAGTAATACAACTAATGCAATTGAATTGAAGCCACCATAAATTTTTATCATTTTCCAATTTCTTTGAAAATTTGATAGTAAACAGAGAACTTTCAAATCACATAACCCAAGACATGTGACATGTGTCAATGATGTGTAGGTAAACGAAAAATCACCATAAACAGCTGAAAACCGCCACATAATTGATGTAACCGTCTAATTTAAAGGTTCATGATTTAATTTTGATGAATTTCAACACATGAGAATTCATTTGAAGTCAGTTGAGTTAACCAGCGTCCATATATACAATTTATTAACATACAATTACACTAAAATATACAAAATGGATTATGCCCATTTCAAGCAAAATATGAACAACCCTGATTTATTTGTATTTTTTTTAACCAATTGCGACTTTTATATATCAAAATCATTTCAGACAATCACATTTTTTTAACGGAAAATGTCTTAATTGTGTGAACCTACTGTTTTCAGGACATGTCACCAATGTCTAGTTACTTGGACATCTCATGAGCCACCACAACCACCTCAGAAGGAAACTACTGAAAACCCACTGACCCTCCTCAGACCCCTATTTTGATGCGAAAGAGATTTAAACTCAAGACCTTTCATTTGAAAAAACCCGTACCATAGAGCCAATGCATCGTTGCCTCGTTGGTATTTCAGACAATCACCTACCCTCGTTAAAAGATTCTAAGGTGAACGTCACGCAATCACCCAGGCACGTGATGATCCTCGATTGTCCACCATACCCTTCACGTACTCAAGCTCCAGCACGACACTACTCAATTTCATTAAATCAAACGACCAAAATATGTTGATTCGACTCGAATAATCGTCTAATTATACTCCACCCTTTAAGTTTCATCTCTAAATCTACATGGGTCCAAAAGATTTCATCTTTCTGATACTCTTGTTTTTGATTTCGTCATCTACCCAAGTCGAATCGGGTCAAAACGGGTTCATATCGTTTGGTATTTCCCAAACGGGTCTCGAATTAGCGAAAGATTTGATGATAAACAGTGCAATTTCATCTTTGATTCCTCTTGAATTGCCCCAAATAGAGCAAAAGGTCCAAATCCCACTTGTGGGTAAGGTTCGTATGGTTCTTTCGAATATTGTTATTTATCAGGTTAATGTTTCTTCTTCTGTGGTTCAACCTGGGGAGATCGGGGTCACCATTGTTGCATCTGGTGCGACTGCTGGTTTGAGCTTTGATTGGAGTTATTCTTATAGCACTTGGTTGTTTGAGTTTTCTGATAGTGGGGTGGCCTCTGTTCAGGTAATTGTTGCACCAGTTTATTTGAAAGTTTTTAAGCATTTTTGTGTGAATTTATTAGGGGTTATTTACTAGCCAAGCCAAGCCAAAAAGTTGAGCTTGAATTCAGTTTAGTTTAGCTTGAACTTAGAAGAAACTTTTGGCCTTAGAAGTGCATTTTACCGAATAGAATAGTGAATTAGTGATTGATAGATGGGCTTAAAAGATTAATGTTTTTTATAAGGCTATAAAATGCTAAAATTTGGATTAGTTTAAGCTAGTCAACAAGAAAGCGCATGTGCCAGCTAACAAGCTAGCCAACCTTGGCTCGAACGCGTCTCGTTTACAAATAAAGCTAATTTTGAGCAAGCTTATTCCATGCAAGCAACGTTGTAAAAATCGGGATTAATCCGGATTAATCGCTAGTCGGACCTAAGCCGATTAAATTTTGCCTAGTCGGTTCAAAATTCGCTAGTCGGACCAAGTCGTGGCTAGTCGGTCCAAGGGCAAAAAATCGGTCAACAGGCCAATAATTTTACGTCTAAGCCAAAAATTTCGTTCCAAGCCCAAAGAAATTGTGGTTTTTCTTCTTCCTGGTCTTAGTCGACTCCCAAAATCACGATCGATCGGTCAAAAAGCAGCTGCACACAATCGGTCTCAGTCGACTCCCAAGGATGCTTATTTTAATGTTGAATTTTTAAGTACTTTGTTTATTATATTTAAGGTTATTAGAAAAATATTTGAATTTTGAAGTATTATATTTATATTGATGTGTGTATTTGTATGTATATATATAAAATTTTGAAAAATTCTATATAAAAATTCTAATCCAATTAATCCCTAGTCCCTACCTCGCCGACCGATTAGCGATTTCTCCAAACATGCATGCAAGCTTCAAGCCATGAGCTAATAAAACAGTCCTAGAATTAATGTACGATGCTCTTGTTTTTTTATGGTATGTTATTGGTTTGTATAATTTTGTTGTCATTAACTACATGCTATTGTGATCTGTGACAAAAGTGGAATGAAATTTGATAGGTGAGATTGAAGTTAGCCACATAATGGATATCAGGACAAGTTGGTATAAATAGTAGATCAATTTCCTTGGGGGGTGTTTGGATGCACTAAAGAGTTTGTGTTTACAAGTTTAAGTTTAGGGTGTCATAAGTTGCTTCCAACATGTTGGCTATCTATTTCTGCTTATAGGCCCTTAAGTTGTTTATCAAATATAAATTTTTGATGTGTGCTAACTGAGAATTCCTTGCTTAAAGGGAAATTTTTTGGTTATAGTTAGTGTAGGTGAATGTACATTGTACAATTTGTATTTTATTCAAAAAGGACTTTTTCAATAATAGGGGTGTTTGATGCGTTTGAGATGACAATTTATTGCTTAAAAATAATTTGTTTATTTTACTTTGTGTAAATTACGATTTTGGCCCTGTGGTTTTAGTGTTTTAACTATTTCAACCCAAAATATAATCTTTTATCAATACAGCACATGTGGTTTAAACAACTAATGATTTTGGCCCCCAAACTTAACTATTGTTGGAGGTCAATACCGTTGATTGTTTAAACCACAGGGGCTGAACCGTTAGTTGTTTAAACCGCATGGGCTGCATTGACAGAAGTTTCTATTTTGGGTTGAAATAGTCAAAACACTTAAACCATAGGGGGCACAACAGTAATTTACTCCTTTTCTTTTATAATTTGTTTGTGTATTGCTCCGTTATATCAATGTCACAATTTTTTTCTTATTTTAGTGGGAAGCTAATGAATACTTAATATTCTAAGGTTGAAGGTATGGAAATTGGGATGACTCTTGGTTTATATAGCCAACAAGGGACTCTTAGGCTTTCACCTCAAGAATGTGGATGTTATGTCAATTACATCTCCATAAAGTTAGATGGAGGAGCATCATGGCTTTATCAAGGGTATTTTTTTCAGGCCTTCTAATCTCTTGCTTTGTTTTTAAAAAGTTAATGATCTCTAATCATGTTTATACGATTAAAGAAATAAGTATTGCTCCTTCCCTACCACTATTAATGAAATGTTTCCTTTTTTGGAAAATTTATGTAGAGATAACACTTTTTGTTGCTTGTTATTAAAGGAAAAATGTCACTAGTAGCATGTATATGTATAGCATGTATGCAGCCGACCCTAATCCTAGAGTAATTTTAGTATATGATTTGTAAATCAATTACAGAGTTGTGTGCCTCTAACGATGCAACCTCTCTACGACATTGGGGTAGAGGTAAGGTTTATCTTCATCTTCCCCCAAACCCCACAAAATGGGATTACATTGGGTATGTGTTGTTGTAGTAAATTAGTTATAATTCTCATTCCTTGTATTATAAATACTTTTCATGCGATCAATGAAATTCATTCAAAAAAGCATACAAAGTCGTATAGGTATCAGGGGTAATTGGAGGGAACCCTTAGCCCCGGTACCACATTGGGTACCCATCATCCCACCCCGCAAGGGTTATGATGCCGGTAAAATACCTCCCCTTGATACCGCACGGATCTAGGCTATGCCCGCGTCTTTCAAACTTCCCCGATTGGCCCAAGGATCGACGGCAGCGGGTACCTCAGAAGGATGGCTAGAGTGAGGCTCGAACCGGGGACCTTCGGTACCCCAAATCCTTGCCTTACCACTCCGCCAACTCAACATTGGCGTATAGGTATCAGAGCCATTCGAATTACCTGAACCCTCCAATCCAATATTTTTTCTCTCCATCTTATATGGACCTCAAACTCCATCCTGCCATTGAAGTAACCAACATACACGACTTCATCCCCTTCACCATGGAGATAGAAGCCGAACAATACTCTTCATGGGCACCATACAACCTCTACACCTCCTACTGTGACTTCTGCGAAAGATAAAGACTGAGATAAACCTTCTTTTTCTGAATCCGACCTTTGACATCACATAGATTTTATAGGTTTGCAATGGATCTATGATACATCTCCAATGATCGTTTACATGCTATTCTAAAACCCAACACCAATACGGTATTGGCTTGGAAGGCTCTCGAGAATATCGCTTACGATAATAGGAACTATTAGGCAGTCTATCTTGAGAACAAATTCTCTAATCTAAAATTTGACACTTTCCCTGATTTCTCTGCCTACTGTCAGGCTCTCATATGATCTCAGACCAACTAGCCACTGTTAGTTTATTAGTTACTAATCAACAACTAGTTTTACAGTTGATCAATGATCTTAATGAACCTTATGATGTCATTGGAATGATGCTTCAAAAATCTAATCCTCTTCTTGATTTCTACGAGGCCTGTTCCAAACTACTGCTTGAAGAAACCCGTAAAATTAATCAGACAACTTCTACAATAGTATCCTCTGGCATCAACCTTGCTGCTACCACAGTCGATCTATCCCATTCGTCCTATCATGCCATCAAATCTGATCGGGCTACTCAGTCCTCTTCTCGCCCCTCTTTGGCAGTCTCTCGTAACTCTCCACAACCTCGAAGGGACCGCAGGTGGGGTCGTGGCCAAGGTCATGGTCGATGTTCTTATTCAGGTCCAGTTTTAAGATCCGGCAACCTCCTGATTCGACTTAGGGTGTATATTAGCATTTATATGTAGAGCATGTAAGTAGTCGGCCCTAACCATAGAGTTATTTTAGGATAATAGTAAATCAATTGTCATTGTCATTTCTTGTATCATAAATACTCTAAGTTCTAATGTGATCAATGAATTTATTCAAAACAATACTAAATCTTATAGTCACTAAGCATAGTAACACTGTTAACCATTGTTCCACTTAGGTCATTCATTTTTTTTTACCCAACAGGTTTAATCATCAAAGTTTCAATTTTGATTCAATTTCATGATTTTTTCCTGAAAAATTATCCGATGTGGCATCTCAATAGTTTAAAATGGGTGACGTGAAATTGTCTATTTATATGCAAATGGATCGAAAGCATCATCTCTAGTTTTAACAAGTTAATCAACTCTCTCTTATTGATCTCATTGTTTTTTTCATCAGAATAGTTGATTTTTTCGAAGACGATATAATTTCCGCAGTTGAAAATACTATCACAAACAAAGTTATTGATGTGGTGATGGAACTTGATTCAAAATTTCAATCATTTCCAAAAGAAATCACTTTTGGTGATACTGCCATTTTGAATGCCACCATCACTGACGGTCCTATTATGAGTAGTACTTCTGTTCTTTTTGGTATCGACGGGTTATTTGCACAAATTGACAGTGAAATGACTTCTGGCAGTTATGGGATAAGTTTATCATCAGATAGCTCGTGTAAAAACCCTGAAAAAATGGTTGGGATTTCAGTTCATGAAAAAGTTTTTAACTCAGCATCCTTGGTGTACTTCAATGTAAGTTCTTGGCTATTTAAAAGGATATGCACATCTCATTATTGTATTCATCCTCAACCTTTTTCATATTTATAGATATTATTATAAAAAAAGTAAATTACTTATATGGTCCTTGTGGTTTGCTAATATTTCACTCTTGGTCCCTAGGTTTCATAAATTACCCATATGGTTCCAAACTTTAGACATTTGTAACACATATAGTCCTTAGATCACCAAATTACCTTCACATACTTCACATAAGGACTATATGTGTTACAAATGTTTAAACTTTGGGACCATATGGGTAATTTATGAAACCTAGGGACCAAGAGTGAAATACTAACAAACCACAAGGACCATATTAGTAATTTACTCTTATAAAAATATATATCTTTGTAATCATACATAACACATAATTTGTAAAAATTGACCAATAAGTGTTACTCCCCAAAGATGGTCAATTAAGAACTTTGTCTCACTTTTTGTAGATTGTTTTATAGATATGACAAAATATGTTGTAGGTAATTAGTCAAAAGGGATAGTACTGTTAAACATTTTTGCCGTAGATTACAGATATTTATGTCATTTGACTCATTTCAATTATAATTATACTTTTAAATAAATGATTTAAGAGGTTTTATGCATTCATGTCGGGCAACTTTCGAACTTTTTAGCCCATATGATGGTTTCCTTTTTTTTTTTTAGATTCTATTTTACACATTTGACACATAAAAGAAGAAAGTTGCTAGTAAATGAGTACTTATTGCTTAAATTTTCCCAGAGAAAGTAAATTAATGCAATTTTCATTCAAGGAGAGAATATAATATTCCTCTAGTTGTCCATTGAATTTAATGTTAGTTTTATTGCATATGTAATCTCTTCATTGATAGCTTCTGGTACTCATTTGTATTTTCTTGTTTCAGACAAATAAAATGAATTGGATTGTTGATAACTTACCAAATCAGAAGCTTATGAACACTGCTGGATGGAGATATATAATTCCAAAATTATATAAAGAATTCCCAAATGATGAAATGAACTTAAATATTACCATATTATCACCTCCAATCATACAGATTGAAAATGATGGTATTGTTGCTGCAGTAAATTCTGATGTTGTCATTAATGTTGTGGATGGTGAAGTTATTCAGGTTGCATGCATCTCAATGGTAATTTACCATGAATAATCAAGAATATTAGTAGTTATATGTGTTATATGATATTTTTTGGTTATTTGTAAATTTTTATGCATGTCACCCTACTTTAGTAACAAAGTCCCATGTGTGGCTGGTTGGGTAAGGAACATGAACGAAGCTTTTGTAGGGCTTGGTGGTTGATGTTTTCGGCTGAAAAGTTTTTTTTTTTGTTAAAAATATTGGTCCCCCCCCCTCAAAAAAGAAAAATTGTTATGTATTCTGGGTCTCGTAATTTTTTGCCCTCCCAAAACATTCAAGCTCCGTCACTAGTAAAAACTAAGGTCCTAACAGGTATTTTTTGTTAGGTCAGGTTTGGTAGACCTAAAACACTTTTTGTCTTAAATTTTATCTTTTTAGGAAGCTAGTGTAAGCTAGTGTGTGAAGTATGATTACAAAAGTTATATTATTTCAATAATCTGAGCTGTTTAATCATTTATTTGGAGGTGATATGCAATAAAAAAAGACTTGGAAGAATTTTGACGTATTTTGTCTTTAAGCTAAAATTTTGATTTTACCCAAATAACTAGTTTAAGTAAAAAAATTAACCTTGATCAAGCTATTTATGAGTAATTGGGTTAAAGTTGGTTCCTTGTAATTGAGGTCAAAACAAGCATTTCTTGGGACGGGTCTAAATGGGTCAGGTTGGGGCTCAAAAGCTCGGGCTCTAGCTCATTTTACAAGGTCCAAGTTAAGTTGGGGCTCAGCTAGAGCTCAAGCTTTTAACTAGCTGAGTCCAAGGAGCTCGGTTCACTTATTCTTGTTAAGCTTGTATCAAGACATAAAGCTTTCATTTTTATCTGAACATAAGATAGCAACTGCCAATAGTCATTCATATTCACATTTTGACAAAAGGGTAAACAAACAAACCCAGTATATTCCCACTTTTCAGTAGGGTCTGGGATTTTGACAAAAGGGTAAATCAGTAAATTTCTTATATAATGAGTTGACTTCTTGACTCATTTTTTCAGGTGGTTGAAGCTTCAGGATTTGCAGGAATCTCATCAAGCATTCTTGCTGGTAATATTAGCTTAAGCAAACTCACAATGTCTCTAAAATGGAGTAAAATTGGCACCCTTCATATGAATCTTCTTCAGGTACTTTGATATTTTCTTATGCCATACACAAAAAAATGATTATAGAGAAGAAAAAAAGCTAAATTAATATGCAAGTTTGATATTATATTTTGAGTTCTTATTTTGAGTAGTTTTTCCTAAAGATAAATCCAATAATCTATATGAACATTCGCTCATTGGGGTGGTGTTTGAAAATGTGGGTTTTCAAAGTAAATCTTGTGATATTTAAAAATTAAATCAGGTTGTTAGTTGCAACAAAGTAATGTAAGTCAAGGATTGTCTGCCAATTTCAAAGCCCTGTTTGTGGTGCACGCATATAATGTATATGTGTTAGCCCTCAAGTGACAAAAGTAAAATTACACTAATTTTAATGTAATTTTACTTAATTTTGTGAAAATAACGTTAAAAGCATTGGGTTGGTCGGTTAATCAGGCATCATGAGTCGGGGGTCTAATTGGAAGCAACCTCTTTATTCTCCTACGGGGTAGAGGTAAGGTTTTTTATATTTTAACCTTCTCAGACCCTACTTTAGCTTTGCTAATGATGGGATATACTGAGTACGATGATGATTATTGTCTGCCAATTTCACATTTTTGCCCTCAAAATCAATTTTATTGTAGCATTTACCTTCATCTCAAAATACATTTGCTTTGACAAATGATTAAATTTAAAGTTATTTTAATCCATTTATATGGACTGCTACTTTAGGCAAGTTTTTATTGATAACGGGTCAAATGGGTATAAGCGTGTCAAAAGGTGCCTGAATTCAAATGCTAGCAATGCTAGTTTTATTTAGAAATGTTGTTTCAATTTTACATGTAGTGCCATTGTTACAAAATCAAAGGTGGGCATGTTGGTTGGTTTATCCAGTGCAGCCCGTTTTGGCGTTTTGACCTCAACAGTCAACACATCCTGGCATGTTACCATTCCGACCTTGCTCGTATTTGCACATCTTATAAAAGTTATAATCATATTTGTTAAACACAACAAGAAACAAACAACATAGAAAATGATCACAATGCTTTCTAGGCAAGTATCGGGGTGTTTCGGATTGCTTATTAAAACTGCTTATCTACTTGTTATATTTTGATGCAACCTATAAGTCGTATCGAGAATGTCCCATTTGCGATGCACGCATATAATGCATATATAGGTGGGCCCTCAATGGGTAAAAGTAAAATTACACTAATTTAACGTTATTTTACATATTTTGTGAAAATAACGTTAAAAACATTGGGATAATTAACTTCAAACGATAACTTTGAGTCGGGGACTCTTTTGGAGCAACCTCTCTATCCCAATAGAGATAGGGGTAATGTTTGTCTCTATCATTCCCTCCCAGACCCTACTGAAAAGTGGGAATATACTGAGAAAATTTGTTTGTTATAAGTTGTATAGAGGGCGATTGGGATTGTTGTATCTAAATTGAGGGAGTTTTAATATTAGCAATCATGGACACATGGTATTCAACCGACTTCGGATTTGACACAAAGCTTTTCACTTTTGCAGTCTTTGATGTCAACGGTTATAAAAACAGTCATCGTGCCAGTTGTTAATTTACGTTTAAGAATTGGATACCCGCTGCCTGATTTCCATGGATACGGACTTCAAAACGCTTCAATCATCTATGGTGATTCGAAAATTATTGTCTGTAGCGACATTGCTCATGCATGAGTTCATTCCTCATCGGATATTATCAAGAACAGGTGTTGTATAATTGTATGCTCATGTATGTGTTTCTCGTCTGGATGTCGCGAGCATGATTGTATGAAGTGGCGCGAGGATCCCGTATACAATGGTTTTTGTATATATTATTCTAGTCTTAGAAGTTATATTGTAGATGTAATAAACATAATTGTAAACTTTTGAAAGCTCATGCTTTTGTCATTTGTTGTTTCTTGTTGATGAATTGACATGCTTACTTATACAAGTCTCAGTTACTTGAAATATGTAAGTTAGTTGGTTGATAAATGATGAGGCTGAATGTGTCACATGTTGTTTTAACTATTTTTGGCATGATTGGGGGAATACTTAGGGGTATGCATCAAAGGGCGTTTGTGCTAATGATATTAAGGCGATGTTAAGGTGTTTTTTTTTGTGTTCAAGTCTTATAGTGAAACAAAATATAGTGAATAAAATTGCTATTAAAAAGAAAAGAAATATTAAAGAAAAGAAAGGAGTATCTTATGGCTAATTACTAAGGGGTGTGCATGAAACTGAAAAAACTGAACGATAACTTAAAAACTGAAAAATTCAAATTGAAATAACCGAACCTAAATATAAACAGATGAGTTTTGGTAAAATTTTTCTAAACCGAAAAATTCAAACTGAATAATCGAACCCAAATATAAACTAACGGGTTTGGTAAAAGTTTTCTAGAAAACCGAAGATTTGGATTGGGTTTTGTTTTACCTAAAATAAAAACTGAAAAATCGAATACAAGTGTATGTATGTGCATATATATTACCTTTCAAAAATTTCTAAAATTTATAAACCGTCTATTTTTATTTATTTTTTGGTTTTTGATATCAAAAGTCATATAAAAGCACACATAATTTTTTCTAAATTTAAAGATTTTTGTGTATAATTTTAAATGTTAAGTAATATTGTACTTTAAATATTTTTGATACAAATACAGTATTTTGGTTCGCTTTTTTATAAGCCAAATTTTAGGCCTAAGTAAAAAAACAAAAAAAAAACCGAAACCCAAATTAAACCCAAATGAGTTTTAAAAAGATAAAAACCGAAGTAACCGAACCCACACAGGTTTAAAAACCAAAATTTTGGTTTTGAGTTTAGACTAAGCAAAAAACCAACCCAAACCGACCTATGCATATCACTACAGTTGATATGAAGCAAAAACCTTAAAGTTACTTTTAATACTTTTATAAACATTCCTAGTATGCTAACATGTGTCACTCCATAAATATAAAAACAAGAATGCATGAATCAACATGAATGCTAATAAGAAAAGAGTACGTCTCTAAGTATCTTTGTTCATCTTTCATGGATTTTAAACTTTATACAGATTTTTAAAATTTTTCTAACCTTTTCAAAAACCATATTTAACATACATATCTACCGTATTGGCTACTGTTAGTTTTCGACTGTAATGATCTTAAAAATCGAATGATGTTGTACAAAAATAAATAAAATACCAGAAGAAATTAACTAATATCAGAAACTCAAACATTAATCATACAAGCATATAAAATTTAGACTTTCAAACATAGTTCATTCTTAGGAGGCACATAACATCTGAATAATATAAGACTAACTCACTTGATAGAGACATTGTTTTTTTTTTTAAATGGGTTCAAATCCATATAAAAGTAAATATTTGAGAGTACTATAGGAGTAGAAACAACATATTATTATTGTTAAAATATATATCAACCGAACCAAACCGCCGAAGTGGTCGTGCTTGAGGGGTCATGTGTGTCTTATTCGTTCTCAAAACAATGCATAACCGTTTAACTAATAAAACGACACAACCGTTTTATTCCACTTGGAAACATGCAAAAAGTAAAAATAAAAAAATGTCCTTTTTTTTACTCAAGAACATGTGAAAACAATTTACATCTCATTTATTTAATTATTTTTAAAACCTTTAAAACTTTGAGAAAATAGTGTAATATTTTAATGGTGACAAGGAGTTTATAGGTCACTAGACTCAACCGTAGTTGTAGGAGATTCAACCAATATGAAAACATCAGCAATTTCAGGCATTTTAAAACTCACTTTCTTCTTTGTCCTCTCTCCTTTCGACGACAAACTTCCCTCGATTTTCTTCTCCAATTTACCATCATAACCGCTCGCTTCATCTTCTATTCGAGCATCGAAACGACCTTCTGATAAACACGTGTCTCTAGAGTCGCCTTTATCGATAGACACAGGATTAGGGTAAACCCTTTTGCTAGAAGTAATCGGCAACGATGATGATCTTGGTGAACCTAAAATAAAATCTTGTAAAGTCAACTTATCACTCTTCAAAAGCCATTCTTTTTTCTCTTCTTTGTGTAACTCGTGTTGTTCATGTCTTCTCTCGGGTTCTTTCTTCTTGTTGTGACCAAGTAAACATATCGGTTTCAAGCACGCTAGTAGAAATCCCATGTGTTTTTCGAATTCGAGATAGGTTTATGGTTAGTTTGGATTAGGAGAATTTAAGGATAGATCCTTGGGATCTTTGGAATCTTTGATTTGGTGTTAAGTTTGTCATATGATGTTGTACATTGCTTTCTTTAAGGAAATTCCTAGGTATTATTATATAGACTTGGACCAATTAGAGGAAACTAAGGTTCATTCCAATGTACAATAATAACTCTAATAAGACAATATTCAAGCCTCGTTGTTGCACTTATGCAAAGGTAGATATTACCTTTAATATTTACTTTAATTATTTATTTATAAGAAAGCTAAATTGAGAACTAATATTTAATTGAGGACCAAATCTAATTATAGTTACAAATAGTTTGATATTAAAATTAAAATATAAGTTGCTTTTATATAACTAAAATTTTACACACACTGATAAGTTACTTATACCAAAAGATATTTGTCCCAATGGTATCAATGTGTGCTAAGGTATTCCTCCCTAAAATAGGTTGAGGATTATAGTCCCATAGTGGACAATGATGGAAAAATTTACTGTAAAAAAAAAGATAAATTTCAACATACTCAGTTTATTAAAGCTCATTAACTACAAGTCAGAAAATACTATCGAAATAGTTATCGGAAAATCCCGTATATTAGAATTTGTACGTAAGGGCATATGATTTGTGACTTATAACTAGCAACATTTAGGGCTGTAAACGAACCGAACGTCCAATGAACAGTTCGTGAACCGTTCGGTGGGAAGTTCGTTTATGTTCGTTCGTTTAATAAATGAACGAACACGAACAAGAAAAAGAAATTCCGTTCGTTTAGTTAAAGGAACGAACATGAACAGAGGCCGTGTTCGTTCATTTGTGTTCGTGAATGATGTGTTAGTTTAACACATCCGTTTTTATACATAATCGAGTCAGTTTTCGTATATTTAGTTTAGAGTTTGAGTCGTTTTTCGTTCCTTTTTACATCTTCTTATTTTTGAACAGGTTTATGTCCCGGGGGAGCGGAAATGAAGGAAAACGGGCATCGGAATCAAGTGCGGTTGATCGAGCGAAGAAAACGAAGAAAAAAACCTAGGCGGTACGCCCTGAGCCAACACTTGGTCCCAGGCGATGCGCCTGGGAACATTCTCTGATTCATACTGATCCGCGTGCATCGCCTGGTCAGAGTTACCTGCCGCAGGCGATGTGCCTGCCAGGTTTAGTCGCCCGACTATCTTGTCCCGCGCGTATCGCCTAGCCCCACGCAGCCCCGCTAGGCGATGCGCCCCAGACCATTTTCAGCCCAAAAACCCTAATTTCATGCTCTCTACAAATGGGACTCGACAAGACCGATTTTGGAGAGTCTTCTGGCACCTTGGAACCCTAATCAAGCCCTGGAGGAGCTGGAGCTTAACCTTGGATGTTTTGGGCCTTGATTAGAGCTTGGGAATGAAGATTCATGAAGGCTTTTGAGTATTTTCCTTTCTTTCTTAGTTTGCTTTGTTAATCAGTAGTTTATCATGTTATTAGACTTAATTTACTTCTGTTATGACTGTTATTGGCTAGATCTTGGATTTGCCTAGGTTGGATATGATAAAGTTGTGAACTTTATGATGTTTTGGACTTGATTTGGGATTGTGGATGATTTATGCTTTGTAATCAGTTGTAAGGTTATAATCTTTGATGATATTTGCATGTGTTGAACGATGATGGTTGATGATTGACAAATCCACATGTATCTAGGAATGTCTTTCCATATAAAGATTGCATGTTAGGCTTATGACTTTGTGTTTGGGCTAGTTTGTGGATTGGTAATACATTCCATAGGATTTGATATCATTAAGTGTTGTTATTGTCATATGTGACCTAGCCTAGAAATCCGGGAGGTGATAGGTTAGACGGTTGGTCTATTTCACTTGGGCTATTTAAGTTAAACGACCCGAGAGGGCGTTGTCTTGGATTACCTTAGTGTTTGTGTCAATTCGTGTCAAAGCAGTCAACTTTACAACTCTCTAGTGTCTTAGGATACATGCAGGTGGAGAAATCCGGGAGGTGATCCACCCGTTTGAGTGCAATTGCATATCGGGAAAATCCGGGAGGTGACCTGATAGACTAGTGCATATATAACATTCTTAGGATTTCCATTGGTGTTGCCTGGTATCTGATCTGGGTCCCATGAGGTCATTCTAGGTTTGTTTCTTAAGATCCTAGTCTTCATCCTTCACAAGTCAGTCCAAGTCATCATTTGTCACACTTTTGATTCCCAGCCTAGGTATACCAGTCTGACCTGTTTAGAGTTAGATTCCATTTGACAGCCTAGTGTTAGTTGCAGTTTTAGTCAGTCTTTTTAGTGTTTAGTGTCTGTTTAGTTTGTTTGTTTGTTATAGTCTCATTCAGGTTTTCAGAGTTGCACCAACCCCCCCCCCCCCCCCCCCCCCCCGTTTTTTTTTTACTTTATTTTGTTCACAGTCTAGGTTAGTTTTGTCAAACTAGTGTCCTTAGGGTTCGCTATCCGGTCTTCCGAAAGCTATATTGTCACCGATAGGTACACTTGCCTACGTAGCGGTCTAGTTCAGGATTTCCGATTATTACTAGGTGTTATGTCGAGTCTAGGTCTAGGATTAGTTAGAATGTCTTTAGCTTAGGTTAGACAGTTTTAAATTCGTCCTATTTTTAGCATACAGACCGCTCACATCAGTGAACGTTGGGTAATATGTTCGTTTACGTTCGTTTATGTTCGATTAAGTTCATTTATTATATTTATTCATTAAATGTGTTATATATGTTTAATTTTTAATTTTTAGTTTAATATAATAATATTTAAGTTTATTTAGTTTAATACTATAATATTTTAATATATATTTACAAATGATTATCTCCAATGCTTGAGATTAAGAATGTTGATTTTTATTTTAAATAATATGTGTTCGTTAGCGTTCGTGAACAAGCTAAAATCCTTAACGAACGAACATGAACAAGAATTTTCGTTCGGTTAGCGTTCGTGAACAAGTTAAAAGTTAAACGAACGAACACGAACAAGGGCTCGTTCATGTTCGTTCGGTTCGTTTACAGCCCTAGCAACAATTATAACCAGAACTAATATATTAAGAGTTATAAGTCACCATACCTCAAGAAAGTCCCTTTCTGAATTTATATCCAAATTTCTTTCCATACCGGCATACTAAAAGCAGTCACAAATTGATAACTATTAATGATTAACCAAATATACTTTTTTGTTGGCTTTCGTTTTAATCAACAGACCAACAAATTTATATATTGTGTGTGTTAATGATCTAAAAACAATATTACTATAATTACAACTCATATCATTAATAGAACAACTTAAAAGGTTATATGCAGTAAAAAAAAATTAAAATTTGAACTTTCAAGTTTCAACCCGTTTGACCCATTTAGCACTTCTTTGTGAGTCTTTTGAAAATGTCTATTATCATTCAGTCATCCGATCAAAACAAAAACTCCATAATTTATAAATATACAATAACTCATAACAATCTAATTCAATGAAATTAGCTTAGGAAAACAAGTTATTATTGTGAATGTGACTTATGTGAGTTAGGTTAGCGATTATATATAAAACCAGTAAAGTTTTAGGAAAAAAATGGGTTGTACTTTTGGTCTCCGTCAATTAGGAATTTCATCATACAAATTTTATTCGTCCTATATATGCATTAGCCAATCAATCTATTATAATAAATTAAAGTTTCTAAAGACACATGACATGATTTTAGAGCACCTCAACTTTGATTTCCCGCCTATCTCTCCTATTAAATACATGTCATATTAAATAATAATATTAAATATAAAAAACTTTGTTTTACATTTTTAAACTAAGAAACATATTCTATAATACATTATAAATATAATAATATTAAAAAAACACATTTTAAATATCCAACTTATTATAAAATATATAATTTTTAAAAATAGTATTTAAAAAAAATTAAAGAAACAAACTTGGAAAAAATATTGTTTAAAGACTTAATATAATTATTTTATTACTTAAATAATTAAATTATACAAAATTTTAGCCATATTTTATATCAAAAAATCTTATATTATCTAAATTTTCATTAATGATTGTTTATTATATTTTTATCATTCAGCCCGTGTAATACATGGGGTGCTAACCTAGTCATTCAATATATGATTGTTTAAAATTAAAACGGTTAATATATATAAAAGTGGTAAAATGGGCCAAAACCGATTTTGATGTCTTCCCAACTAGGGCCGTCTCTAAGAGATTAGGTGTCGTGTGCATGCTAAAAATGAGCCCCTATGTGTGCGTGTGTGATAATTAGTTTGTAACTAAATATGAAGTGAGTTAATTTGTTTTTTTACCTAAATTTTAAATTGTAATGAGTTATTAGATCAAATGTTTATGGAACAAGTTTTTCATTTAGCTTTTATAAAATTCGTAATTGGGTTAAATATATTTAAAAAATTCGAATGTAAATTATATGTGTTTGTTGTAAAATAAATTAATATATATATATATATAGGGTAAGGATATTCTAAAAAGGCTTGAAACCTTAAAAAGTCTAAGAAGCCACAAAAGAATGACATGTGGATTAGAAGCATAAGGGTAAAAATGTCAAAACAAAAAATAAATTACACATGCAAGTCACATGCAAATTTCTCTCATTTCTTTAAACGCTCGTAACTTTTTTGTACATTAATATTTTTTAAAAAAAATTACACCATAAAATCAAGAGTTTTTTTTTGACTTTCTAAAGAGTATAATATTAATATATTTTTTTAAAAATAAAAATAATGACTTATACCGAGTCTTACTAACTGTTCATTTTATGGTGTTTTTCAAATGTTATTTAAGCAAAATTATATTGCGTTTTTTTTGTAACGCATGTCTATATTTTATGGTGTTAATGTTTTATGGTGTTTTTCAACTTATTTATGGTGTTAACATTTATGGTGTTTATGATGTTCAGAAGTTAACGAACTAAAACAAGGCGTCTTATAGTTTTTTTGAACACCAAAAACACCATAAACATCTTTATGGTGTTTTTTTTTGTAACGTATATATACATTTTATGGTGTTTTTTGAATTATTTTATTGTGTTAGCATTTTATGGTGTTAATGATTTCCAGGTGTTAAAGAAAATAAAACAGGACATTTTATGGTGTTTTTTAACTTAGTTTTATAGTGTTTACTTTTCATGGTGTTTTTTCGAGCTATTTTATAATGTTTATGGCGTTAACATTTTGTGGTGTTTATGTTGTTCGAATATTCATGAGATCGAAGCTAAACATTTTATGATGTTTTTTGTGTTCAGTGATATGAACATCTCAAAAACACTATAAAACGCAACATTCATATACACCAATTTAGGTCGTTTTTTTTATATAGCAATATTATACTCGTTGAAAAGATAAAAAAACGCTTTATTTTATGGTGTAATTTTTTTTAAAAAATAATTACGTACAAAAAAGTTATAAACGTTTAAAAAAAGTAGGGGGAAGTTATTAAAAAGTCAACAATGGCTACAATACCCATTATACCCCTCCAACCACTTAAATTCCCCCTTAATTCTCTCAAATGAGGTGGCACCCTTACAACTATTCATCTTAAAAATCAATGGCTAAGATTTCTTCCTACACTTTTTAAGGTTTTAACCCTTTTTAGCCTAACCCTATACTATATATATAATATACAAATTTTTCCAAAAAATTAGGCTCCCTAAAAAAATGGATCATATGCGATCGCACCTCTCGCACTTGCTATAACACCCCTGCTACCGACAGGCTCAAATGTTGGTTTGGTGTCAATCCGATTTATTAATCATACAAGTATGAGCCTTAACAATTGCTGAAAAAGTTTCTAACATTATATATAAAGCTTCTAACATTAATATATATATTAAAAAGCAACCCAATTAAATAGTATAAATATTTATATTATATTGAAATGGTAATTAATATATAAACACACACATGTATATATTATATTGAATTAGTAAATATATATATTATTAAATATTATGAATATTATAGTGAAAACGTGATTCTTTTTATGGTTTCGGTGGTGTTTGGAGGAGGTAACAGTGATTTATTTGCTCTCATATAAAATCGATGTTTGTTTAGAGATATGGGTTTTTTTTTTTAATTCAGCCAACTGGTTGCTGGTGAGAAGGATTTTATTAGTAATTTTTTCTATTATTTTCATTACATTTTTTTATGGATTTTGTATGATTTTATTTTTTAATGAGAAATTAGTATAAAGTTCGTGATAAGAGATTTGATTTTGTTATGTAACTTATACTTTTGCAAATGATATATAATACATATAATCGGGAGTGTACTGTGATAATCCACCGTAACGCGCGACGGGAAAACGTTCTTTTATTTGTTGACAATATCTTCCGTTTTGTCCAAGCAGGATCTGAAGTATCCGCCTTGTTGGGTAGAATGTCTTCCGCTGTGGGTTATCAACCTACCCTTAGTACCGAAATGGGTTCTTTACAAGAAAGAATTACTTCTATCAAAGAAGGGTCCATAACTTCTATTCAAGCAGTTATATATATAAAAAAAAGCGGTAGTTAGAGCCTAATAACATTTAGATATCAAATTATATATCTCTTAATTTGTAATGTTGGTGGTTTCTTCTTCTATTCTTCTATACTTTATGAGTTTATTTTCTGCTTCTTTTACATATGTGGTTTGGTCCGGCTGGTTAGGCGTCCATATAATTTTCGTTTGGTCGCGGGTTCGAATACGGGCCTTCCTTTTTTTCCCATTCTTTTTCTTCCTCAATGTTGCACGCCCTGCCCTGACCTGCCTTGCTTTCCACTTCTTCGTATCCTCTTCTTCTTTTTCCATTATTCGTTGGTTTCCGTTGGACCCTTGCTAATATGTGTTGCCTTGCTGCTTTTCTTTGCCTTCGACATCACTGTGTTTACACGTGTGTCTTGTGTATTTCATTCATTGATACTTATTAGGGTTTCCTCTTTTTTTAGAAATGATATATTTTAGAAAAAAAATTAGGATAAAGGTAAAGTAAAAAAAAGGAAAATAGTTAAACCGAGATTCCTATCTGCGGTTTAGGAGTAAATTTTTATTTTAGAGATTTGTGCTTTGCAGGTGTCAGGTATACCGCAATTCACAGTTGCGGTTTAGGACAAAACCATTAATCCGCAATTCATAGTTGCGGTTTAGGAACAAATAAAACTAACGGCGTTAAACCTTGGATTCTCTTTCTCAGGCAACAATTAGACAACACAAATATTGCAGGCATGTGCAAGCCTGCATATATTTTTACTCAAACAGTGGTTGAATAGTCTCATGCACCTGATTAAAGCAATTCATCTGGCAAGGTGGTTGAATACATGTCATAAATGGGTTGCAGGCATGTGCAAGCCTGCATATATTTTATTCAAACAGTGGTTGAATAGTCATCCATGTCATAAGATTGTTGCAGGCAATTATCATTTCATCTTTTCATCTATCAATTGATGAACCATAAATAGACAACACAAATAATGCAGGCATGTGCAAGCCTGTATATATGGGTTGCAGGCAATTGTCATTTCATCTTTTCATCTGGCAAGGTGGTTGAATACATGTCATAAATGGGTTGCAAGCAATTGTCATTTCATCTTTTCATCTGGCAAGGTTGTACCTAGGAGCCGAACACCGGGCCAGAAATTTGTTCCTAAATTCACAAGAAGGGGAGAGTTGTACAATGGATTTTAGACGTGGCGACGGTTCATTTTGGGAGCTAATCTATGACAAACACATTACTCTTACGGGTAAAGTTTTAAGGTACATTACTTTATTTGGTTTTGGGGGTGTCCTACGATGTGGCTATAGGAGACTTGACTGAGCGTTGATAGAAGCACTAGTTGAAAGGTGGCGGCCCGAAACAAACACATTTCACTTGCCATTTGGTGAGGCCACTGTAACTTTGGAGGATGTTAATGTTCTATGGGGGTTACCCATTGAGGGGGTGGCATTAACTGGGGTTGAGGGTTCGTACACCTACGATGAAAGCAGGCATATGTGTTTAACTTACTTAGTTTATGATACACAACCGAATGATTATAGAAACCATTTGCTAAAACTCAGTAATATGCTAATTTTTATGTTAGACAACCCAATAACTGATGATTCAACAGATGAAGAATGTATGCAGCGTGCACGATGTGTTTGCCTAATACTGGTTACTAACAATGTATTAGCAGATACAAATAATGGGTACGTGTCATTACATTTATTAAGTCATTTAACTGACAGTCGGCAACTGAGTTGGGGTGCTGCCGCCTTAGCGTCATTGTATAGAGAACTCTATAAGGGAACCAACCCACAAAAATCAATTATTGGCGGCCCAATGTCACTGCTACAAATATGGGCATAGACCCGGATTCACACGTTAGCACCCAGAATTGTAGATGAGCAAATAGACTGGAGAAAACCATACGGTGCAAGGTAGTTAAATATTATTGTAATACTTATGAAAATATTAATATTCTAATAATTATTATTTTCTTCCTGAAGGTGGGTAGATCATCACATTAGTAGAACAGAGACTCCTTCACACGTAATAAAAGCCCACCGTACAACGTTACAGAATCTAAGAGAGGCCGATGTATTATTTCTTTATCATAACTGTTTTATTAAATGATTTTAAATACTAAATATTAACATATTTTTATGTTGATAGTTTGATTGGATGCCTTATCGGGACGTGATGCAAAGACTCCCAGAAATGTGCAAAACAGGCATAAACAGTTGGAAGTCACGATGTTTTTTAATTTATTGGAACGTAGTTGAATATCATCCGGTTGAAAGGGTGATGAGGCAATTTGGATTTCTTCAGGAGGTCCCTGCCCCATTCCCTTTTTCTCGTGAAGTGCTTCGCAAACTCCGTAAAACACAATGAAAAGGGAGGTTGGAAACAGACTGGTCTGTTCATCATGCATTATATGTCGAAAATTGGAACCATAGACGCGAAAATATGGTGGAAGGTGTGCCAACCAACACACCTACAGCACACCATACATACAATGATTGGTTCCATCGGCATACTGTGCTTTATATAAAAGACCCGAGACAAGTCCATGGTGTTATCCATACTGGATTCGATGATCACGGTGGAACTGCAAGATACTTGGTTAGTATAATTACTAATGTAGAATTATAATTATTAAATAAGAAGTGTGGATAGCTTTTAATTATTTTGGTTTTGCAGGTTGATGGATTAGGCTTCATTGGTCAAGAAGCACTCAGAATGCGAAACATGGGCCCTGATCATTACTACGAAAATTTTGGAGGGGTCCAAAGCATGGCTTCTCAACTAATTGGATCAATTAATCATATTGATCAGCCTTTGTATATACAGACAAATGAACCGGATCTGGGACCGGATAACACTCACCCCCAACGTGCTCCGCGTGATCGGGGGCGTCGTGGTCGACAAAGAACTCGGGTAAACCTCGTACAGAATGATGATGAGGGGGAGGGGGCCCGACATTTTGAAGGGGCAACACTTAACTATGGGGAGGGTACCTCAAATTGGGAAGAATGTTATCGACCTTCATCCCAATTTGTCGGACATGGATCATCAAACATTCAATTAGGTACTCAGTTGAATGTTAACAACAACCAACAAAACAATTGGGTATCCTCATTGTTTGACTGCACTCCTTCTAGTAATGTGATTCCGGCAATGTACTCAGACCAGCAAGGACCCTTCCAGAATTATGATTATACCGGTCTTAGTGTACAACAGCCGCGATACGAACATTTAACTCCTGTTCAAATAACATTGGACCTACAGCTGACTCAACCCGAAGGCTCCAGTCCACCAAATGATAATGAACCCGAACAACCACAACCAAGACGCATACAACCACGACGAAGTCCAAAACCAGTTGGTTGTGGCACCGCTGGCTGTCTTATGCGCTATCCGCATAGACATTAGATAACTACTTATATTGTAACTTTTAATTCAGTTCATGTAATAAATTTTTTCAATTTCTATCTACTATGGTTAGGGATGCATGTGAATAGGTGTTGCATGCAAGTGAAAGTGGCAGACTATAATTCATTATTTTCAAGAGTAGTAGGATATCATTACAAGAGTAGCTGTGAAAGTGGCAGACTATAAATCACGCCTGCCATCCATTTATGACTACTTATGACATGGATGAAACTATTCAACCAACTTGGTAAAAAGATGCTTCAATCACATGCATGGAACGATTCAATTAAACCCCCTTTCATGAAATACAATTATTCAACCACTGTTAAATAAACTCAAATAAACATGAAATACAAACTCAAACAAATAATTTTTAACAAAGTACTTATTAAAAAGTAGAGTTCACAATTTGTTTACTTTACTTCCAATGACAGTCATCGTTTGTCCATTCTGAATCTGATGAGTGCTCTCCAGGATACGGGTCATGGTAGTAATCATCTGGTTCAACTTCTTTCCCTTCGAATTCATTTTCATAAACACTCTTCAGTACATCGGGGTCTTCTAACAATTCAGGGTTCATTTGGTCAAAAGTTAAATCTGGTGAGGGATGTTCCTTTGTTTCATTCACTTCCACTGAAAAACATTTAGGTTGAGGAAGATCACATGATGCCTAAACAACCTCAAAAACATTTAAGTTAGTGAACAAACAAAAGAAATATTGTATCATGAAACTAAATATGTAAACGCTTACACAATGTAGGATCCACGTGGTGCAAATAAAACAATAGTAAGTAGGAGCACGACACTTGTAGCATAACACCTTAGATATGTCGTTTCTTGGACTGGTAGCATATACAAGGAACAGATTGGTGCTAGAATTGGTATTCCCCTTACTTTGGGTCAGACAAGAGGGTGATGATTCCATTTTACTGGGTGGTGAATTAGACATTAGGAATGGATGAGTGCATTTTTTTCCTTCCTTATACATTGGCTTTTATAAACAAAACGTAAGGGTTATAATGGTAGTTTCAAAAAGGATATAGAATTCATTTGTTAATATCATTAAAATATTAACCTAAAAATAATGGTCATATTATTATTTAAAAAAAATATGTCAGATGAACCATTTATCAGCTATAAATAGAACCTTTCTTCTTCCTCATTCAGACAAATCTTTCCTTTCTCATTCAAATGGCTTCTTTGCCATTCAATCCATTTGTTGTACAGTTATATTATGGGGGTGAAGTGTCATACACACAAGGGGTTGTTTTAGCTGCTCCGGGAACTCGTTGCAGTTCGTTTTTAGTTCCTTATCAGGCCAATTATTCCGAGTTGGTTGACAACATATGTAGATTGTGACAGTTGCGTACGAAGAATTCGGCATTAATGACATGAGCACATTTGGTCGTGCTTGAAATCCACGAGGATTTAGTAACTTTTGTTATTGGGGATTGATAGTATGTGAAAAATGATGAACGTGGGCGAAAACCGTGCGCAAAACGGAGTTCGTATGCTCCCGGAATCGCGAAACGAAGTTTAAATCAAATATTGGAAGAAAAACGGGTCAGGCGGTACGCCTAACGTGGGTGCAGGGATCCAGGCGATACGCCTGGCTGGCTATGTCGGCTAAAAATGGTTTAAGTCGATCAGAACGCATGGAAAACATCAAAAATCGAATTTCTTCGTTCTTACTCGACCTCCAGACGAAAATTCTTCTTCCTAACACTTCTAAACTTCAAATCAAAGCCTTCTAGACATCCGGATCATCCCACGGATCGTATTTTCAAGTCCTGATCGTTGTTATACGCGCAGAACTTTGTCAGATCAGGTAACGGTTCATTTTAACCTTCTAGTTTGATTTTGATTGATTAGATCTTGATTTTGAACGTAATAAGATAGTTAGGATTGTTGATTATTGCCTAGATGATGGCTAGGATTGATTATAAACGAAGAACATGAAGTTCTAACGGTTAAATCCTTGTTTTGATCCGTTGTGATGCCCGGTTTGCATGAAATCATACCTATGATTATAATGGTTTAAACCATTTGATTATGACAATGTAGGTGATTAGTTTGATTAATCTTTGAAATGCAAAGGTTAAATCCAAGTGTTTCAAACTAATCATAATCATTAACATACTCATTGGAATGATTATCTGATGTTTGTGATAACAGTCAGATTAGTATGTTAAATCTGGTTATTTCACCTATTCTGATGCTACATTGTGATATTTCATGATATTTGGGTAATCAATAATAAGGATTAATCACTCCTAAGCCATTAAATCATCTAGAAACTGTTTTAGCATTATAATCAACAACATTAACTATTTGGTTAATCAGAGATTATTCTGATTAATCTAGAGTGTCATCAACTTTGTGTTAGGAATCTAATGCAATGTAGGTTCCTACATTATCATACATTGTATGATATAACCTTAAATTAATTAATTATATAATTAATATCGAGTTGATGATTTACTAAGCAATGTCTTTGACATTGAACGTTCAGAAGGATCTAATCAGTAAACTAGAACATAAATAACTCATTAAATATAAATAAATGCAGAATCACTTCTCTATTATCAGTTTTGAGATATT
Source organism: Mikania micrantha (assembly GCA_009363875.1). Taxonomy (NCBI): domain Eukaryota; kingdom Viridiplantae; phylum Streptophyta; class Magnoliopsida; order Asterales; family Asteraceae; genus Mikania; species Mikania micrantha. The sequence continues at coordinate 9,283,787 of CM018687.1, forward strand.
CTGCTACATCTATACTACCAGATGAGTTTCGTACAACCCCTTTTATTTTAATCTTTTATAAACATCGGGGAACATTGTTGAACTTTTAATGAACATATGATATGTATCACTGATATCTGTGTGATTTCATGTGATTGTTGTGACTTTTGTGGGATTTCATGGGATTTTGGCCTGTAGACTGAACTCTATCATGACACTGAAAGTCCTCATTTTGAACTGTATCTAGTGAACCCCTGTGTGGCCGAGCAGAAAACATTGATAGTACTATTGGTTGACACCCCATTCGCTGGGAGGATTGCATCTCCCCTTGTGTGAATGTTTGTTATCTGTTTCCTGAACTTCTTAATGGTGTGATAGACATTAAGATAATGAGGCACTAAGATATGTACCGACGGGTAATATCTTGAGACAGACTAGACGTCCGAAAGGAACTAGATACAGGTCCCATGGTTATCCAGAACTGAACTTTTGAGAACGTGCTTATCATATCATATTGTTTTAAATTGAACTGTCGATCTCACCAGCTTTGTGCTGACGTTTCAAACTCAAACCTTTTTGCAGGTAAGCAGGAATAGCCGGTGAGGATGCACTTTGAGTTATTTGCACGTTAATAATTAGTATTGTAATTAAATAAATATAGTTGTAATGTGGTTGTGATTGCGACACCCTGGTAATGTAATTACTTTAAGTTAATCTGTGTGCTTATGATATTGGTTCAAGTAAGTCACCCCTCACCTCAGAGACATCACCACTATGCTTCCGCAACCGATTCAGTGACGTCAGACCAGACACGAGGTGACGAGGGGTGGGGGTGTGACAGGGTGGTATCAGAGCCACAGGTTATAGAGAATTAGGTTGACTTAGAGACCTAGACTATAACCATAGGCTCGTATAGTTACACAGAGAGCACCGAACATTAATATTGAACAAAACTTGTTTTGAATTAAGCCAGGATAATCAGGTGGTACAAATTCCAGTTATGAGTGGCCAGCATAACTGAAATTTGCAACACGTGTGCATTCTAGTTTGATTTAATTCAAGCAAAACACTATCAATAGTAATGACGAATAGTTGCGTTAAGATAGGAGGACGTCTCATATCATGTGTATGTTGAATTTTATTATTCAATATATTTCTTTCATGATACTGATTAGAGATTTTTATTGTACAACAATGGCAGATCGAGGCGAACAGTATCAGCTAGCTCCTCATGATATGAGGGATGGTACTCCGAGCTCTAGCTCAGCACCGGATTCAGATTCTTCGGAGGCATCGACTGCAGCCTCACGAGCTCCATCTGTAGTGCCACAGGCACAACCAGCATTACCACATTCACCATTAGAGCCTAGACCAGTTACACCACCACCACCAGCACTTCCTATCATACCTAGTCCTCCTCACTCACCTCCGGTTGATCCCGTTGCGGATCGGATGCAGAGTATATCACCTCCTAGGGTACCCGTTTGGGACGGGTTGCGGCGTATGCGGGGTCAAGCCCGCAAGACCACAGGACTACCTCCCCGGAAGCAGCTGGCTCCCAGGGACGAGTTTCATGCCATACACGAGATGGGAGAATCCTCCCATCAGGCAGAGTTGAGAGCACAGCTGCAGCAAGTTACTCAGAACTTGCAGGGGACACAGCAGAGTCTACAGCAGTGTCAGGCTACGGTTGAGGATACACGTAGGACCATATTAGATATCCTCACTTCTCACTTGACCCTGATGGATCAAGTGAAGGCGTTGGACACCGATACTCGAGCCTGGAGAACCGCGATGGATGATAGACTGAGGATGACATGGGGACAGATTATGCTTGCTGCATTTTGGCGGCAAGTGGCATGGATGACTGAGGGATGGAGTTGGGTGAGAGAGAGAGCGACAGAGTTTTTGGCATGGTTTGGAGCGGCGAGTATCGAGACCAGGATGATGATCCTGGCAGTAGTCATGGCAATAGTGGCCATGATACTTTCCTTCTTATCATACTTTATGTGATGAGTATGTACAAAAGATCAGTTTGGGATTTTCAGAGCATCAGGGTGTAGATAGGGGAGTTCTTTTCTGTTCTTTTCTTTATCTGATGGTAGTGTCTTGTGTTGTTTGGTGGTCTGTATAAAATCAATAATGATAATGATGAAATAAAATGGGTGTTTTGTGTATCGATCTGTGTAATGTACTATTTGAGTGTTGTGTGAATTATGTTTTTCTAATAACCTTGTGTGGACTATAAACAATTCTGTGTGAGAACATGTCAAACTAATATATATTTCGCTGAAATACGGTACGGGAGCAGTACTGTATGCGAATATATCGAACTAAAATATATATTTTGCTGGAATACAGTACGGAGCAATACTGTATGCAAATATATTTGTTACTAAAGTACAGTACGAGAGCCATGCTGTACGAGAACATGTCTAAATTGTGAACGTGCCTGAATTGTGAATGTGTCTGTAACTTAAGTACAGTACGAGAGCCATACTGTACGAGAACATATTAGAGAACTTGTCTGAGAACATATCCTAGTCCTGTATCAACATATCTTTAAAAACATGTGTTGCAATGCAATGAGCTGGGTAAGACTCTAACATGTTTTTGAAATAACAGGACTAAGTATAACTACGAATAATTGTGTGATCTGTGTGTAATGTGAACATGTCTGGACTGAATTCATGTAGTTATACTGTATTCTTATAATCACCTTTTAATACAACTTTTCAGTGTAACTGAATGGGATTGTATTTATGTGATAGAACGGGTTATATCTTTAATGTTCTTGAACTGACCTGAGTTTTGTCTGCTTGTGAGCAGAATAATGGCTCCTAAACGAGGTCGACCAGCTAAGAGAGCTACTCAGAACATTACAAACCCTGAACAGAATCAAATTCCACCTTTGAATGTTGACTCAAATCCGGATCCGCATGTTAATCCGGAAGCGAACGTAGTTCCACCTGGGAACTTGGAAACGCATACTACTCCACCGGTGAACCCTGGAGCAGGCATTGTTCCACCTGCTGGTACAAGCGGATCTGAAACAAATGAGGCTATGATAGCTCGTATTGTGCGTGAACAACTATCTGCTTGTGGTGTTCTGACACAACACCAACCACATATCACTGCAGGTTCTGGTGGGGAACACGATCATGTTGAACATAATGCTACTGGTGGTCACGTTGAAACTCATACCACTACCGGTACAACTACTATTGTTCCTGATCCACCCCGACAGGGATGTACTTACAAGTATTTTGCTTCCTGTAACCCTCCTACTTTTACTGGCAAAGAAGGAGCGGCTGGTCTAATAAGGTGGATTGAGGAAATGGAAACTAAGCTCAAAATCAGTCAGTGTTTGGAGGAGCATAAGGTGTCTTATGCTGCCTGTTCTTTGAAAGATTCTGCTTTGACCTGGTGGAATACTCAGGCCAAGACTTTGGGTTCAGCCACAGTTGACTCGATGGGCTGGAACGATTTCAAAACTCTGATTAGATCAGAGTACTGTCCCATCACTGAAATTCAAAAACTCCAGGAAGAATTCTGGAATCACTCGATGATCGGTGCTGACTGTCTTGCTTACACCGATCGTTTTCATGAACTTACTTGTTTGCTTCCCGACATGTTTCCTACGGAAGCCGCTTTAATCGAGAAGTACATTAAGGGTCTGATTCCTCAGATACGAGGAATGGTGACTGCTGCTGAACCTACAACCCTGAAACATACGATTCTTTTGACCATTAAGCTTACCAATGAGGCGGTAAGGAGTGGTACTCTGTCTTTGAAACCTCAGACGGTTCATAGTCGTAGTGATGTCGGTACCTCGAATGTGTCAAAAGGTACCAAACGAAAGTGGTTTGGTAAGAACAAAACAAGGGTTTCGGCTGAGATCAGTCAGAACAAACCAACGGTGAAGAACTATGGTGCAAATGTTCCTGAGAGGAAAACTTATACTGGGCAGGCGCCCAAATGCAATAAGTGTCCACTACATCACACGGGACCATGTCCTGTTTGTCTGAACTGTAACCGAGTTGGACATTATGCTAAATATTGCAACTTTCCTGCTCAGACACCAAACCAAGCACCACGACAAACCACTCAAACCAACCGGTCATGTTACAAATGTGGAAGCCCTGATCATCTCATACGAAACTGTCCGAACAATAACACCAATCCGGGAACTGAAGCTAGGGAGAGAGCTTTTCAGATTGGTGCGACCGAGGCGAGACATGATGCAAATATTGTTACTGGTACGTTTCTTCTTAATAATCTATACGCATCAGTTTTGTTTGACACAGGAGCGGATAAGAGCTTTATCTCTCCTGAATTTGCATCATTAATTTCATTGCCTACGGTAGATCTAGAAACTCCTTATGTTATTGAACTTGCTAACGGCAAGTTGATCAAAACTAACAGTGTTATTCAAGGATGTTCCTTGAATTTGAATGATCATCTTTTTAAAATTGATTTACTTCCTATTGAGCTTGGGAGCTTTGATGTTGTTGTTGGTATGGACTGGCTTTCTAATAACCAAGCGGAAGTTGTCTGTCAAAACAAGGTGATCCGCATTCCATTACCTAATAGTAATACACTGATAGTTCAAGGAGAACGAGCAGGTAGAAAACTTGGTCTCATATCTTGTATGCGAGCTCAGAAATTCTTAAGGAAAGGCTGTTATGCTTTCCTGGCACATGTGACTGAGCACAATTCTTCACCTAAACAAATCACAGATATCCCAATAGTCAAGGATTTTTCTGAAGTTTTTCCTGAGGACATATCAGGATTACCCCCAGTGAGACAAGTTGAATTTCGGATTGACTTGATTCCAGGTGCAGCACCTGTTGCTAAAGCCCCGTATCGGCTTGCACCATCCGAAATGCAAGAACTTTCAGGTCAATTGCAAGAACTGTTAGACAAAGGTTTTATCAGACCTAGTTTCTCACCCTGGGGAGCACCTATTCTTTTTGTGAAAAAGAAGGATGGTTCATTCAGAATGTGTATTGACTACAGGGAACTCAATAAACTGACAATCAAGAACCGTTATCCACTACCTCGTATCGATGATCTGTTTGATCAATTGCAAGGTGCTACATATTTTTCAAAAATTGATTTAAGATCTGGATATCATCAGTTGCGTATTCATGATGATGACGTTCCAAAAAATGCTTTCCGAACTCGATACGGACATTATGAATTTCTAGTAATGCCGTTTGGCTTAACAAATGCACCAGCAGTTTTCATGGATCTGATGAATCGAGTATGTAGACCTTATCTGGATAAGTTTGTGATTGTGTTTATTGATGATATTCTCATATATTCTCGCAATCAACAAGAACATGCTCAACACTTGAAATTAATTCTAGAACTTTTGGCACGTGAAAAATTATATGCCAAATTCTCCAAGTGTGAGTTCTGGTTACGAGAAGTTCAATTTCTTGGTCATGTAGTAAATCAAAACGGTATTCAAGTGGATCCCAGTAAGATTCAGGCGGTGAAACAATGGGAGACACCACGAACCCCGACTGAAATACGTCAATTCTTGGGGTTGGCAGGTTATTATCGTCGGTTTATCAAGAACTTTTCAAAGATAGCCTTGCCACTGACTACATTGACACAGAAAAATCAACCGTTTATATGGAGTTCTCAACAGGAGGAGGCGTTCCAACTGTTGAAACATAAACTCTGTAATGCACCTATCTTGACACTACCGGAAGGTACTGATAACTTCACAGTGTATTGTGATGCTTCACGTCAAGTTCTTGGGTGTGTTCTAATGCAGAAGGATAAGGTAATTGCTTATGCTTCTTGACAACTGAAAATACATGAGAAAAATTATACCACACATGATCTAGAACTTGGGGCAGTAGTGTTTGCACTCAAGATTTGGAGACATTATCTATACGGAACTAGGTGTATTATATACACTGATCACAAAAGCCTCCAACACATTCTAGATCAGAAAATGTTGAACATGCGACAGAGGCGATGGGTTGAACTGTTGAACGATTACGACTGTGAGATTCGTTATCACCCAGGCAAAGCAAATGTTGTAGCTGATGCTTTAAGTCGCAAGGAACGAGTCAAGCCTTTACGTGTGAAAGCGTTATGTATGACTATTCAAACCAGTCTAATTCCTCAAATCAAAGAAGCTCAGCAACAAGCTTTACAAGCAACGAACTATTCTGCTGAGGGATTAAGAGGATTAGATAAGAAACTCGATACTAAGGCTGATAGACTGTTGTATTTCAAAGACCGAATGTGGATTCCTTTATTCGGTAACTCTTGAACTATTATCTTGGATGAGGCGCATAAATCCAGGTATTCTATTCATCCAGGTGCTGATAAAATGTATAAAGATCTTAAAGACTTTTACTGGTGGCCTGGAATGAAGAAACAAATAGCTGAATACGTGGATCGATGTCTAACATGTCTCAAAGTCAAGGCTGAACATCAACGACTTTCTGGGTTACTACAACAACCTGAGATTCCCATGTGGAAATGGGATCAGATCTCTATGGATTTCATTACTAAATTACCCAGAACATCACGTAATCATGACTCTATATGGGTTATCGTTGATCGCCTTACGAAATCTGCGCATTTCTTACCCATCCGAGAAGACTATTCTATGGATCGACTCGCTAAACTCTATGTTAATGAGATTGTATCTCGACATGGAATACCGATCTCTATCATTTCTGACAGAGATAGTCGATTTATGTCACGATTTTGGCAAACTCTTCAGAATGCTCTGGGCACGCAAATCAATATGAGCACAGCTTATCATCCACAAACTGACGGGCAGACTGAACGAACAAATCAAACTCTTGAAGACATGCTCAGAAGCTGTGTGATTGATTTCGGAGGTAGCTGGGATATTCATCTTCCACTTGTTGAATTCTCATATAATAACAGCTACCATACCAGTATTCAATGCGCTCCATTCGAAGCACTTTATGGACGCAAATGTAGATCACCTATCTGTTGGTCAGAAGTAGGTGAAAACCAAATCATCGGCCCAGAATTCATTCAAGAAACAACTGATAAGATCGCACTCATTCAGGAACGAATCAAAGCTGCTCGCGATCGTCAAAAGAGTTATGCTGATAACCGCCGTAGACCACTCGAATTCCAAGTAGGTGATCGGGTAATATTGAAAGTGTCACCTTGGAAAGGCATTTTCAGATTCGGAAAGAGAGGTAAACTTTCACCAAGATTTGTAGGGCCGTTTAAAATTCTTGAAAGAATTGGACCGTAGCCTACAAACTTGAATTACCTCTTGAACTTAGTAATATTCACGATGTCTTTCATGTGTCTAATCTGAAGAAATGCTTAACTGATGAATCATTGATCGTACCTCTAGAAGAAATTCATATTGATGAAAAACTTCAGTTCAGTGAAGAACCAGTAGAGGTAATGGATCGGGAAATGAAAGTGCTAAAACGTAGCCGCATACCAATTGTTAAAGTGCGGTGGAATTCGCAACGTGGACCCGAATATACGTGGGAACGTGAAGATCAAATGAAAGCAAAGTACCCACATCTATTCTTATAAACGATTGTCTTAATGTAAGTCTTTACTAAATTTCGGGACGAAATTCCTCTAACAGGAGGAGACTGTGACAGTTGCGTACGAAGAATTCGGCATTAATGACATGAGCACATTTGGTCGTGCTTGAAATCCACGAGGATTTAGTAACTTTTGTTATTGGGGATTGATAGTATGTGAAAAATGATGAACGTGGGCGAAAACCGTGCGCAAAACGGAGTTCGTATGCTCCCGGAATCGCGAAACGAAGTTTAAATCAAATATTGGAAGAAAAACGGGTCAGGCGGTACGCCTGACGTGGGTGCAGGGATCCAGGCGATACGCCTGGCTGGCTATGTCGGCTAAAAATGGTTTAAGTCGATCAGAACGCATGGAAAACATCAAAAATCGAATTTCTTCGTTCTTACTCGACCTCCAGACGAAAATTCTTCTTCCTAACACTTCTAAACTTCAAATCAAAGCCTTCTAGACATCTGGATCATCCCACGGATCGTATTTTCAAGTCCTGATCGTTGTTATACGCGCAGAACTTTGTCAGATCAGGTAACGGTTCATTTTAACCTTCTAGTTTGATTTTGATTGATTAGATCTTGATTTTGAACGTAATAAGATAGTTAGGATTGTTGATTATTGCCTAGATGATGGCTAGGATTGATTATAAACGAAGAACATGAAGTTCTAACGGTTAAATCCTTGTTTTGATCCGTTGTGATGCCCGGTTTGCATGAAATCATACCTATGATTATAATGGTTTAAACCATTTGATTATGACAATGTAGGTGATTAGTTTGATTAATCTTTGAAATGCAAAGGTTAAATCCAAGTGTTTCAAACTAATCATAATCATTAACATACTCATTGGAATGATTATCTGATGTTTGTGATAACAGTCAGATTAGTATGTTAAATCTGGTTATTTCACCTATTCTGATGCTACATTGTGATATTTCATGATATTTGGGTAATCAATAATAAGGATTAATCACTCCTAAGCCATTAAATCATCTAGAAACTGTTTTAGCATTATAATCAACAACATTAACTATTTGGTTAATCAGAGATTATTCTGATTAATCTAGAGTGTCATCAACTTTGTGTTAGGAATCTAATGCAATGTAGGTTCCTACATTATCATACATTGTATGATATAACCTTAAATTAATTAATTATATAATTAATATCGAGTTGATGATTTACTAAGCAATGTCTTTGACATTGAACGTTCAGAAGGATCTAATCAGTAAACTAGAACATAAATAACTCATTAAATATAAATAAATGCAGAATCACTTCTCTATTATCAGTTTTGAGATATTCTGCTACATCTATACTACCAGGTGAGTTTCGTACAACCCCTTTTATTTTAATCTTTTATAAACATCGGGGAACATTGTTGAACTGTTAATGAACATATGATATGTATCACTGATATCTGTGTGATTTCATGTGATTGTTGTGACTTTTGTGGGATTTCATGGGATTTTGGCCTGTAGACTGAACTCTATCATGACACTGAAAGTCCTCATTTTGAACTGTATCTAGTGAACCCCTGTGTGGCCGAGCAGAAAACATTGATAGTACTATTGGTTGACACCCCATTCGCTGGGAGGATTGCATCTCCCCTTGTGTGAATGTTTGTTATCTGTTTTCTGAACTTCTTAATGGTGTGATAGACATTAAGATAATGAGGCACTAAGATATGTACCGACGGGTAATATCTTGAGACAGACTAGACGTCCGAAAGGAACTAGATACAGGTCCCATGGTTATCCAGAACTGAACTTTTGAGAACGTGCTTATCATATCATATTGTTTTAAATTGAACTGTCGATCTCACCAGCTTTGTGCTGACGTTTCAAACTCAAACCTTTTTGCAGGTAAGCAGGAATAGCCGGTGAGGATGCACTTTGAGTTATTTGCACGTTAATAATTAGTATTGTAATTAAATAAATATAGTTGTAATGTGGTTGTGATTGCGACACCCTGGTAATGTAATTACTTTAAGTTAATCTGTGTGCTTATGATATTGGTTCAAGTAAGTCACCCCTCACCTCAGAGACATCACCACTATGCTTCCGCAACCGATTCAGTGACGTCAGACCAGACACGAGGTGACGAGGGGTGGGGGTGTGACATAGATGTGTTCAAATTGACCGCCAATCTTGTTGTCTGAACTTAACACTCTACTATGAATATAATGGAGGTTCATATACCTCACATATTCAACAGGAAAGTGATATGTATTTAATATACCAACTAGCTTCTCTTTTTCCGGGTTACACATGTAAAATTCATGTTACGTGGACGACGGTAGTTCCCAACTTGCATCAACATGAATATGGTATTTCCTCAAGCATTGCAGAGAACGCCGAAGGTTATTTTACTTCCTTTTGAATTATTTTTATCACCCTTATAGTATGTTGTAAATGCTAATACAATAATTTTTTTAAGACTCTCCTGCGGAAGAAATTGAAGAAACTGAAGAGAGTGAACCCTCTCTTTCTGAATATGAATTACAAGACGACGAACCAATCCCTCCTTTGCCTCAGCAACAAAGTCAGGGACTTACACATTTTCCCAGACTTAATGTTGTTGGTAGAGGAATGGATGAAGACTATATTCCCCTGGATAATTTTGGGGAAGATGAAATGGAGTTTTGTGATGAAAAAGATCCAGAAATACGTTTAAATATGTATTTCACTTCAAAAAAACAAGTTGATTACGCCGTTAGAATGTGGAATATCAACCAGAACAGAGAGATATTTATGGCAGATACCCGACCAAAAGTCTTGACAGCCAAATGTAAAAGTATTATGCAAACCAACAACAACCAGCACGAAACCTCTCAACCATGTCTATGGACATGCACGGCAAGAAAATTAAAAGATTCCAATTTTTTCAAAATTACAACATGGACACCGGCTCACTCATGTTTCACCACTGTTACTCGCAACAATAACCGGGCCCTAAGATCAAAAGTTGTAGCAGCCGACATCCAAGAACAAGTTCTTGCAGATTTATCTTACCCTGTGAAACAAATTCAGTCTCTAATCAAAGAGAAAATGAATGTTGATATCACTTACGGCAAGGCTTGGGCTGCCAGAAAAAAAGCCATCGAAAACATATACGGTACCTGGGATGAAAACTTCCATGAATTACCAAGCTACATAATGGCACAACAACAAGCTAACCATGGTACCGTTGTCCAGTGGTTACATCATCCCAGTAGTACAAGTGACTGCTCAGTATTCAAGTATGTATTTTGGGCGTTTCGTCCAAGTATCGAAGCATTTAGTTTTTGCATTCAGTAATCTCTATAGATGCCACCCATCTAAGGTGAACTTACAAGGGAAAAATATTGATGGCGGTTTCCAAAAATGCAAACAACATGATCTTGCCGATTGCATACGCATTGGTGGATGAAGAAACAAACGAGAGCTGGAAGTGGTTTCTTTAAAAATTTGCCGAGAACGTTGAAGACCCTGCAAGGCGAAAGTTGTGTGTAATTTCTGACAGGCATGCCGGTATAAAACACGCCATGGATAATTTAGAATCCTGGAAGGAACCCCATGCGTACCATCGATTTTGTCTAAGGCATGTGAGAAGCAATTTCATGACGAAGTTCAACAGTGTGAGCTTGAAAAGGATGTGTTGGGAGATCGGAAGCACAACACAAGAAAGAAAGTATGAACGCCTGATGGATGAACTTAAGGCAACAAACAAACAAGCGTGGAAGTATCTAAAAGAAATCGATAAAACAAAATGGACAATCATGTATGACCGTGGGAATCGCCGATGGGGTATACTCACTACGAACATATCAGAAAGCATGAACAATATGTTACGTGGTGCCAGGATGCTCCCAATAAAGGCATTAATTGAATATACCTTTAAGAGAGAAGTTGAACAATACGCCATACACTACACAACCGCGTATAATTGCTCAACGGACTTTCCTCACGGCATGTGGACACTCTTCCATACACGTGAAATAAGGGCTCGTCAACACAGGGTATACCCTTATTCAGCACGTCATCAAAGGTTCATGGTGGAGACACCCCTACAAACATCGGACGAATCTGGCTATAGTCCTTATACAGTAGAATTCAAGGAAAAAACTTGCTCTTGTGGTAAGTGGCAATTTACCGGTTCCCATGTAGCCATGCAATTGCAGTTTGCCACCACCTACGTGAAAGCCCAATAACAACTGCGGACCCAAGGTTTTTTACAGAAACATATCGTGCGCAATACAACAACCAGTATTTTCCGGTGTGTCATAAAGAAGATTGGTTATACGCCGGTTGGCGAATCATTGGGGACCCATCAAAGATAACCATATTAAGGGGAAGACGACGTGCGAGGAGGATGCATAACGAGATAGACGCCAGCTACGCAGAGGAAAGGACAGGTCGTAGGTGTTCTGGTTGTAAAAGAACGGGTCATAGGATCAACAGTTGTCCATACCGACAAAACTAGTTATTGTATCTTTTTATCATGTATGTGAGTTTATGTTTGTTTTATTTCATGTTTTTAATATTACTAGTGGTTTTCGGTTTATTTTATTTAATGTTTCTCAGTTTTAGTATTTTTTAGGTGTAAAATAATCTTTAGATTACTTTAAAATAATTTAATGAAGTATTTATAGTTAATTATATTTAAACACTTTAAAAATTGAGTAAATAATTGTTTAATATAAATTATATTCTACAAGTGTTGCAGCAAAAAATAAGTGTTTGAGTAAAAATAAATTTTTTCAACTGTTTGAGTAAAAATATATACAGGCTTGCACATGCCTGCAATATTTGTGCTGTCTAATTGTTGCCTAAGAAAGAGAATCCAAGGTTTAACGCCGTTAGTTTTATTTGTTCCTAAACCACAACTATGAATTACGGATTAATGGTTTTGTCCTAAACCACAACTGTGAATTGCGGTATACCTGACACCTAAAAAGCACAAATCTCTAAAATAAAAATTTACTCCTATACCGCAGATAGGAATCTCGGTTTAACCATGTTCCTTTTTTTTTGACTTTACCTTTATCCTAATTTTTTTTCTAAAATATACCATTTCTAAAAAAAATTCAAGATTAATGATGCAAATTGATTTAATATCTAAATTCTTCTGCTTCCTGTTCCGATTAATCTCCATCTCCGATGCCATTGTTCCGCCCAATGAAACCTTCAATTACATCAACAATGGCGACCTATTTTTTGGAAACGAATACTTGATCTATGATTCCGAATACGCACCAACTTACCGGATACTTCCGCCATATATCTTTCCTTTCCGGCTATGCTTCTACAACACCACCCCAAACGCACACACTCTCGCACTCCGCATGGGGAGGTACCGCGGTGCAACCGTCATGCCATGGCTCTGGGAAGCCAATCGAGGCAAACCGGTCCATGAAAATGCCACATTGTCGTTAGGCTCGGACGGAAACCTCATCTTAGCCGATGCAGACGGACGGATCGCATGGCCAGTGGCGGATTCAGGAATTTTTTTCAGTGGGTTCACTATTATTAAACGTTTCAACTAAATAGAACCGGAAAAAAATCGGGTCGGGTTGGCGGTCTGGATCTTGTAATGTTCATCACGTAATAATAGTGTGTATATTAAGTCAATGATTAAAATTAGAAAACATTGTCATTAAAGAGTTCGGAGGTACAGAGTGCACTTTCGTTTAAGATTTCTGAGCTTTAGAAATCTAAGCATTGATTATCGAGATTTTTTTAACAAAGAGCACTTACCTCAATCAAGTTGACAAATAGTTGTGAAAATTACATTAAGAATTCACTCTTAAAATTCTTTATGGTTTCACCTTACCTTTGGGGCAAAATCGTACTCATGATTCACCTCTAAAATATTAATGGGTTCACCCTATTGTTTAACTCTTTTAAAAATTCTTTTTCCTACTAATAAGTCGAACCGCAGTGGGTTCCTGTGAACCCACAATACTAAACCTAGATCCGCCCGTGCGCATGGCAAACCAACACCGCCAATAAAGGCGTTGTTGAGTTCGCCATACTTTCTGATGGTAACGTCGTGCTTCGTGACTCAAAGGGTAACTTTGTCAGTTGAATAAATTTGATTTTGTATTCCATTTCTTTTGAATCAAACTTATATAAATTGAATGTTTTTATGGTTATAGCTTTTGAATTTTGTTAGTGGTAGTGAGAGTAGATGATTAGATTACATACTCACGCATATTGGATTAGTTTAATAATTTGATTTCTCTAGGGTGTTTTCTAATCATGTGTTCTGATTAAAAGTGGCTGTACATTCTTCCCACTAGAGAAAAAGAGGTATGTTAATATGATGTTCTTTTTGTTTTTTGATATGTAGGAGCCAACGAGTAAGAGATTCAACATCAAAATGTCTATTTTGTTGGCCTAGGTAACATCAAAATGTCTATTTTGTTGTCAGATTTTGCAGCATACAGGTTTGACTGGTTTTAGCTCTAAAGGTTTTACAGGTTGTTGTTAAGTGGTTGTACAGATTGTTGTTAAGTGAGAAATGAGTGCAATAAGGGTTTACCAATTTAGTTGTTATGGATCTTAGATAATGATGTTAAATTTATGTTTCGTATACTAGATGGTAAAATCATGTCAAATAAAATGGTCAATTTCTGAAATGTATAAATCTAAGTAGGGCTGTAAACGAACCGAACGAACACGAACGAGCCTTTGTTCGCGTTCGTTAGTTTAACTTTTAACTTGTTCACGAACGGTTCACGAACGCTTACCGAACGAAAATTCTTGTTCGTGTTCGTTCATTAAGGATTTAGCTTGTTCACGAACGCTAACGAACACATATTATTTAAACAATAAAAATCAACATTTTTAATCTCAAGCAATGGAGATAATCATTTATAAATATATAAATTAAGATGTTATAGTATTAAACTAAAAATAACTTTAAGTATTATGGTATTAAACTAAAAATTAAAAATAAACAACACATTTAATGAATTAATATAAATGAACTTAACCGAACATAAACGAACGTAAACGAACATGTTACCGAACGTTCACGAACACAAATGAACGAACACGACCTCTGTTCATGTTCATGTTCGTTCGTTTAACTAAACGAACGGAATTTCTTGTTCGTGTTCGTGCGTTTATTAAACAAACGAACATAAACGAACATCCCGCCGAACGGTTCACGAACTGTTCACTGAACGTTCGGTTCGTTTACAGCCCTAAATCTAAGTGATTTTGGCTTTGAAAATTATCAAGGGTGCTATTAATACAGAATAAAGAGTCATACTCTGCACATTGATTGTTAGATTTGTTTGATTCCTGAAATTGTTACATGATCATTTTAGGTGTATTGTAACCAGTGTTGTAAAAATCGCTAGTCGCTAGTCGGTCGGCGAGGTAGAGACTAGGGATTAATCGGATTGGAATTTTATATGTAATTTTAAAAATTATATACATATATACAATTTTTTTATATATAATTTTTCAAATACCTAAAAATTTTAACCAATTAATATTTAATTTATGATTTATAGGATAATAACTCCTTTCAATTTTCTTCCTAAATAAAAAAGCCCATAAAAATAAACCCATACTTCTCAGCCCACCAAGAATTGTTAACCCATGATTAATGTTTATTCCCGTTCTCACCCTTTCTCGTTCTCTCGCTCTCTCGCTCGCTTCTCGTTTCCAGCTAGGGCAAACACGCACACATCCATGTGTTTCTTCTCCATCTCCAGGCTATTGCTTCTTCTTCTCGCCACACTCCATCGATTCCGACAGCCATCACCATCCTGTCTCGCCAAATTCGTGACTGAGTTCGGTTGGAATCCCAGGTGAGTCATTCTCTTTTGGTTCTTGTTGGTTAGATCGAAGTAATCTTGCTGGAATCGCTCGAATTTGGCCGGTATATGGCCGATTAGGACCGACTAAGTCACCGGAATAGTCAAAATAGTTTGATTTTAAGGTGTATTCATTAGTCCGATTCTCCCAATTTTGACCGATTTTGGCCGATTTTGGCCGATTTTGACCGATTTTGACCGACTAGCGATTAATGGACCGACTAGGTAAAAATTAATCAGAAGACAGCTGACTAGCGACTAATGGCCGATTAATCGGCAAGTAATCGCGATTTTTACAACACTGATTGTAACTGTGCTGAAAGCTGTACATGTTGCTGCTAAAATAGAAATAAAGCATATAAAAATAAGGTGAAGAGTTTTAGTTGTTTACTATTTGGTGGGTCTTGAATGATAATGTTAAACTATGTGTTTCGTAACATCACAGGTGTGCGGAGATATGGCCTGGTTATTAGGCCAAGTGAACAGGTTGTGAGATATCGGTGGTTTCTTGCATTTTATAAAGAGCCAACGATTATCAGCTTCAGATACAAATATAGGACTCTTTGATTTGGTTATGTAAATAAAGTAGAAATATGGCATCAAAATATATGCTTTGTTAGCTTAAATTAGAAATCTGAGCCAAGTGGCTCCTTATAAGAAGCATCTCAATTCCAATAGAATAGGGGTAAGGTTTACCTTCATTGCACCCCTCAGTCCTTACTTATAAGTGGGATTTAACGGGATATGTTTTTTGTTTAGCCTAAGTTGCAAAGCAAGGAGACGTGTGAATGCTAAATTAGTGAGAAATAAGAGTTAAGAATCTGAAATGTATAAACCGACATCATTGATATCTACCTTCAAAGTTGTACATGTTGATTTTAAAAGGAAAATAAATCATTATCCATACATACAAACCGCATGTACTATTCATAATACCCAAGTGAAAGAGTACTATATACAATCATTTGAATTTACTTCCCTGAAATTAATTAAGCTTCTTTTATAATTCTTTAACTTTCTTACTTAAATTTTAATCATTTGTCTTTCTTTTATACAACCTTGGTCACTCTTAAAACTTTAAGAGTGTAGAAGGTATCATTTTAATACCGTTGTGTTTTTATGCATTAAGGTTTTTCTTCGGGTTTTTTATAGTTTAAAAGAGAAGTTGAGTCAAATATAAAGTGTTTTCATTTAAAAGTGTAAATTCGAATTGTTATATGTTCCGACGCCGCCGCAGCGCGCGGCGGGCAAAAGTACTAGTTAATCATCATTTACAAATGTAGAGAAAGTGTCGTTACTTCATCCCAGACATTGGACGAAAATACCAATTAATTAAGGACATAAACTACTTGGTGGATTGAAACTTGGGGTGTAAACGAGTCAACCCAACTCATGAAATACTCGGAATCGGATCAGTTAAAAGCTCGAACAAGCCGAACCTAAACGAGTCCGAGCCCGAGCCCGAACTCGAGCTTAAAAATATGGCTTGTTTAATTA
Organism: Mikania micrantha; assembly: GCA_009363875.1. Taxonomy (NCBI): domain Eukaryota; kingdom Viridiplantae; phylum Streptophyta; class Magnoliopsida; order Asterales; family Asteraceae; genus Mikania; species Mikania micrantha. The sequence continues at coordinate 9,300,645 of CM018687.1, forward strand.
TCGAGCCCGAGCTTTACATATTGAGCTCGGGACGGCTCGTAAGCCTAAACGAGTTTTTTATTTTTATAATTTTTATTTATTATATTAAGTGTATGCTTATAAAATTAACTTTTTTTAAATATAAAATTATGATAATTATATTTAAATCTTATATTTTATGTCAAATTAGAAAAGTAAAATTATAAATACATATTAAATTAGTAATTAAAGTATATAAATTAAATAATTAATATATAAACGAGCCGAGCTGAACAGAGCCTAAAAATTTTCTAACAAACCGAGCTCGAGCCTTGAAAATAAAACTCTTAAAGAGTCGAGCTCGAGCTCGAGGCCTATTTTATCTAAACGAGTTGAGCTCGAGCCTTAACAAGCTCACGATCGGCTCAACTCGTTTACACCCATGTTTGAAACAAAGAGAACCCGCACATATCATTGGATGTGGAAGTGTGGAATCCTATGGAGGAAGAATATTGGATGGATATTGGATAATGTTGTAAAAATCGGCCTAGGCGGCCGCCTAGGCGCCCATCTACTGTCTAATTTTATGCCTAGGCGGTGCTTAGGCACTAGGCGGCCTTGGCGGGGTCTAGGCGGCCTAGGCGGGGGCCTAGGTGGCCCAATCGGATTTTTATTTTTTTCACTTTTTTGACTTTTTTTGACTTTTTTATGGTAAAAAGAGACCAATTTCATGATTATTTAGACATTTCTCAACAAAAAATCTTTAATATGTCTCTGAAACATCGAATCCAGGCAGTTAACATCGAAATTTATCTCTAAACTTTGAACTCAGTGTTTAAGTTTGCACTTTAAAGTACTTTTTTTAGTATATTTAAGTATATTTTTTAAAATTATTTGAAGTATTATATTAAATTATTGATATTGATGTGTGTATATAATATATATTTGTAAAATTACATATAAAAATTCCAATCCACCTAGCGCCGATTAATCCCTAGGCGGTACCTCGCCGCCCGACTAGCTCCTAGCGACGTCTACAACAATGGGATTTTCCATGATCTACCCATTAGTGCTGAATATGAAATAAATAAGCATAAAACACAAATAGTTGAGAATTTAACATGATATCCAATAATCCAATAATTAATAAATAAATGGTAACTACAAACTAATCAAAACACAAGATAGGAATCAAAGGACGATTAGACAGATCAGGAGAAAAAACATACAAATGTTTGGTATTTGAATTTTGCCATAACTATGCGACTTTAGTATCTCATACACCTGCTTTGACAGAAACCAATCTGAAATAGTGAAATATATATATATATATATATATATATGGTTTGAATTCTATGAAAACCCGATGTTAAACAGAAAACACTTAAACCCTGCGTGGATTGTTGATCAAGATTTAATTAAATTATTCTTTTTTTATTAATTATTTTTTGTGGTCTAGATTTTTTCTGGGTTTTTTATTAGAAAAGTAATGTTAAAATACCACTTTTACCCCTTAAAAGGGTAATAGAGTAATTTTTACATTTGTACTCTCCCATCTCCTCTCTCTCTCTCTTCTCTCTTTGTCAGTACTTCCATCTCTATTCTCTCTATATTTTGAAAATACCCATATATTACACATGTGTATTTTTTTAAGTTAAAAAAAAATATTTCATTATATTAAAACAAACAACAAAAATGTATACTTACACATGTATATTAAAAAAACTACAAAATGTGTATTAAACACAATTTTCATTGCACAAACACAAACATATTCTCAACCACAATAAACATTACACATGCGTATTTTTACATATGAAACAAACATTACACATGTGTAATTTTATTAAATGTATAATAAAAATGTACAAATTTGACCGCATAAAGTACACATGGTTAAGCAACACTTATAAGATAGGGAAAACTATACATGTGTAGTAATAAAAATGTACAAGTTTTACTGCATAAAGTACACTTAGTCATACAACACCTATAAGATCTGAAAAACTACACATGTGTAGTAAAAAAAATGTACAAGTTTTACAACATAAAGTGCACATAGTCAAGCAAATACATATAAAATCTGAAAACTTCACATGTGTACAAATAAAAATGTACAAGTTTTTAAGCACTTAGTACACCTGGTCAACTGAAAACCTACACATGTGGAGTAATTAAAATATACAACTTGTACTGCATAAAGTACACATGTGATGTCGACGGAGCTTAGCTATAAAACTAACTAAAATTTAAAACTATCCTAGACACTAAGTAATACTCTAGACTCTCTAAAACCTAAGCTACCGACAGGCAAGTGTACCTATCGTATGTAGCAGAGCAAAAGTAAGTCCGGATATCGAACCCACAGACTTCTACAGACTGTACTAACTAGACTCAAATGCTTATCTATACAAAATTTGTACTGAAATAAAAATAATAATTGTTTGAAAGGGGGGTTTTGCTAACAAAACTAAAAATACTTAAAAGACACTTAGAAATAAAAACAAACGAGTAAACAAAGACTAGATCAGAGAAGAAAAGAAGCACTACCTAGGCTTGAATCATATACATGCTTGACAAGGTTCTATCGGTCATGGAAACAATGTGATACCGAGATCTTATAATACTAAACTCAAAGGAAACCTAGAGCACCCTCGACCCTTCTCAAGGATAGTCAACTAAGGATCCTAAAAGCCGTTAAACCACCGGATGTATGGATTTCCCTCACAGGTCATCCAACTATTTATGAAATATCCGCTAGATTATCTACCTCACAGTACAATAATCTCAAAACACCTAAGAAATAACTGTTAAACACTCTACCTCACGGCACGAAAGTCACAGTTCACTTAAATGCTAGGGATAACTTGGGTTTTCCTATTGGACTCAATAAACAAGGTTTGATAGACAAACCAGGTAGATCTTCTCACGAAGCCTCTAACCTAACAAGCTAACAACCAAGACTTATCGACAACTTCTCACCTCACGGCTGTTGAAGCAAGTTGCACATCTTAACTGTTTAAATCTTGATAAGATATTCCTATGAATCACTCGGCCTAAGCAACTCATCCACTAATCAAAAACACACAGTAATTGATTCTAGCATGCACCTATTTTGCGACAGACAATCGCCAAGACACATGAGGAACATAAAATCAACCATTCAACCATCAAAGATACACATACACATCCAATATTCAAAACCAAATCTTTAAATCATAAATCCATCACATCAATATGTTCCACAACCGAAATAAACCAAGTCAATCATGTATAATCATCTACCCTAGATAGTTCTAAGAGTTTAGCCACTAAACATCATATGAAAACAAACCATAATCTGTTTAATGTAAATGAAAAACATAGGAATCGAACAAAAACAAAGAAACCGAATAAACCGAATGATGAACACCCGATGTCTTCGATCCTAAGCCTTGATTCTTCAATCCTTAGCTTCCAAAACCTCCAAAGTCACCTCTTGGTCGCCTCTGCCGTCTCTCCTATTCGATGATACCCTAATTTTTCCTTCCAGCCGTTTTTAATTGAACAAACTTGAATTTCTGCGTTTTTCTTCGCGTCGCGTACCGCGACAACATTTCGGAACCCCCTCGCGCTACGCGAGGGGTCTCGCTACCCGACAAAATAGTCGGGTCAAACCCGCAATCATTAAAAAGGGTAAAATCGTCTTTTCCACCTTTCGCGCTACGCGACAGGGTTTCTTGAGGGCCTCACGGTACGCGAGGGATTGAAAAATCCAGAATTCTTCTTTCTTTGTCCTCGGGTTCGTTCTCGTTCAACCGGAAGCTCAATTGCTTGATCTTTTGCACCAAAATGACATGTTTATTACCTGCGAGCATGAAATTACATAATTGTGAAGAACCAGCATAATTCGACTCTAAAATCTAATAAACTGTACAGAAAAGAAACAAAAACAAATATAAAAATAGATGTGTTTTGCAACACATCACATCCCCACACTTATCTCTTTTTCGTCCCTGAAAAAGACTTATGCAAAAATCTGGGATCACAGCTAGATAAAACGGTTTCTACACAACTAAAGTAGTTAATTCAAAATTCAATGCTTTGGATGAGATTGCAAGTATTGTTATCCTCTTAAACCCGTACTGATTATTTAAATCCCTTAAACATGGTTCCATTATGTTCAAGTTCTACATTTCATTTCATTAGACCCACACTTAGGAAATTAAAATCAACTCAATCCTGGATTCTAGTTTTCAAGTCATCCTTACATATAAACAAACAAGAAATTTCTCAAATCAGATTTTTATGAATGAAACAGATGGAAGCGTGAGCATTTTTCTTTTATTTTTCAATCCATTGAATTTGACTTAGTGGTGTTTCAACCAGGCTGCAACCCGGCGTGTGACACATAAGTTTTTAATCCAACTTATTTTCTTTTATTTTTCTATTTACTCAGCTATTTGGTGAAATGGAGGCGCCATAAGACTCGGATTTATTCTCATAAAAAGAGTACTTATGTGCCAAACAAAAATCAAATTTTCAAAAACTCTCATTTGTTATTATGCAAAAATTCCTTTCTGACTAGAAAACAGTTTCATTACTTCTAAATCCCCAAGATGTTTCCCATGAAAATCATGCATTTAAGTAAAATTATACCAATCTTAAGGGAAAAATACAATCAGTTGAGCCTACCTACACATCCCATAACCAAAGCATAAAACCCAAACCAACAAGTTAACATTGAATGGAACCATAACACCCAACTTTTCTATCATTTCCCATCATGCTTTTGCAACTAACTTAAACAAGGACAAGGAAGATCTAAGCTAAAGATGTAGAAACAAAAATAAAAATAAAAAATTTCAAAAATTTTGACTCAAGAACTTAAGCAAACTAAAAATAAAAATCAAAACTAAAACAAAATTAAACTAAGTTTCCCATCCCCACACTTAAACTTTACATTGTTGTCACACCCCCAATTTTCAACTAACGGAATCATACCGTTTGGGACGTGACAAACCAGGATCTCAGATCATTAGACATAACGAAGACCTCTATATGATATTCAAACATACTTTGGTCTAAAACTGAAATATCAAAATTTTCAATGTTTGCGGAAGCGTTTTAAAAGAACCAATAACAGAACATAACGGTTTGAAATGTAAAATACAATTCCAATAGTATTCAATGTCTTAATTGATCAAAGCTAAAACACTTGAACTGAAATGTATGCATGAGACTCAATATCCTAGTCCCTGCTTGTCCTTGCTTGTGCCTTAGTGTCCTGAGAAAACATGTAAATCAAGTCAACACAATGGTTGGTGCATACACAGGTTTAAGCATTCACAATGTTCAAAACAGCAGTTTGAATATCAAGTTTGTAGATAACATAATCACACATGCACAGTCATGATAGCTAGTCATATAAACTATTTACATAAGTGGTCGACACCGAAGCTGACGAGTTGCCATGCTATAGCATGTTTTTGCCTTAACACTATTGTCTAGCACGAACAATAGTAATGTGTGTGTTTGGTCAGTCAAACACCTGCGTAGATCCCATCTACCAAGTGAGGTTTGTCAAACCCAATAGATCTATCTTCAACTACCACGCTTTGCACTCCGGCAAATTAAACGGTTCGAAAGAGAAGGCTTTGTAATGCTATGTTTGCACTTAATGTAAACAGCTAACTCATGCAAGTGATATGTATCTAAAGCGTTTGTTGCACATGTTTTCTCCCCCAAAGCAGTTAAAATAAGAAAGGGGCCGTGTACGCACCTTTGATAGTGAACAGAATGATCAACACACGTGAATTCGCGTAGTAAATCCTCTACAAAGAATCTGTGTTTAATAATAACGTTATGTTATTCGGGATGTCGTTTAACGGGTGAAATCACATACGTGTTAACGCACGTATGTCAGAACGTTTGAAATGTACATACAAAAGTATGCATGACTTTGTATTCGATTGCTTAAACCGTATAAGCACATACGATTCCTTTTAAGCACAATTAATTATACGCGATCGTGATTTTGATTAAAATATAAATTTTATCGTTTCATTTTGTTCGGGATTCAATTCTGGTTCCAACGAAATTGGAATGGGTTAAAACGGAGTTAAAATGAAGAAATTTTGACTCAAAAACCAAACTGATTTTTTTTTTTAAAACCCAAAACCGGTAGAGGCCGGGTTCGAACCCACGACCCTTACCTCTTAGAACACACCATTTACCAACTCAACTGGTTCATATTTCATTAACAGATCTCGAATTAATTGGTTTTAAGCCCAACTTGACTAGTCCCCCATTAACGAATTCATTGGGTTCCAATTGGGTCCAATCCGAACTCAATTAAGTTCATTATCATGGGGCTTTCATTCCAGAGATCTAAACGAGTTTAAGGGTAGTTTCAATTCATCAAATGATTCGATTAATCACCTCGATTATGTCCCGATCAAAATCGAATTCGAACATCCCAACCCCCGGTTCAAGTTAGTCGAATTCGAAACTTTTAACCCTCAAAATCATAGGGTTTTTCATCCTTGCATCAAACCGAACCCATGTATATAGTTTAATTTGATTTCTAATATGGCTTTCATCGAAAACCCCAAATCATATTAATCTAGAAACCCTAGAACATGAAATCATGAAATCTATAGTTCTTTGATGAAATTAACATAAGGTTATCATTAATCGGAACATTCTGAACCTACATGTACCATTTAATTAGATTTTTAAACACATCTAGACCGAAACCCCCAATTCGTATTCTCGTTAGAACCCTAGAACATAAACCCTTCAATTCGTTGATGATATATGAAATTGATATTGTTTTATCTTCAATCGGGACCTTCTGAAGCTAAGGGTGTAATTCAATTTGATTTTTAAACTCATTTTAATAAAAACCCCCAAATTGTCTCAAACGATGAACCCTAGTAATCGGGTTCTATCAATTCGATACTAGAATCGTGAATTATCATAGGGTTATTCTTAATCGGCATTTTTAGAGTGTGTAGGGGTGATTTCTTACCTGGTTTGATGTCCAATAGATGTAGTTCGACTAGAGGGTTGCTTTTCGACTGCCTCACGATCCAAATCTTCTGTCCAAGGATTATGGGAACAAATTGATGTGATATTAAGACCCTAAGGAAGCCGACTACATGTTCTGGATACCCAATTCGGGTGTTTAAAGTCGAATTACATACTCACCATGATTACAAGTGACGGTTACGACTTTAAAAGGTTTAATTGACTTCAATTCGATAATTAAAAGGTTTTATAACGTATAGAAGGTGTTAATTATCATCAAAGTGAGTTAAGTGAATGTTGAATTTAGTTATTAACAATAATTTCATGCTAATTTCGAGTTTAACAAATCATATGGCTGAAATTTTGACTTTTACAAGTCAAAATTAATTAACTTTCATACTTGTAATTTTAATCCTATTTAATTGAATGTTTTAGGATAAATTTTATTCACTTTCAGTCCCTCTAGTTTGTTTTTGTGCGATTAATTATCATTTCGGTTAATTTCTGATTACCGAATTTAACCGCGAATTGCCGGATTTTCACCAATTAAGCCCATTAAAACATTTTTGGGCTAAATTAACCCAATTGAGCTTCTTAAATACAATTGGGCCTTCCGTGGCCTTACTGGGCCTTCTTGGGCCTTACTGGGCCTTACGTATCTTGTTGGGCCTGTGATCTCACCATATTCAGTTAACGAAGTTAACTCAGAAAGTCGAATTGTCACATCATCCCCTTGTTGAAGGAATTTTCGTCCCGAAAATTAGTAAATGTTAGGAGTAGTTAGGAAACTACTTACGAGTTTAAATCGTACGTGTTAGTGTGATTTGATCATTCTGTGTGCTTGTGTGTACTCACACACAAAGTCTAATGCTTGCAACATCACAATTCAATGTGATCGTTCAATGTGACTGTTTGCGTGTACACTAGTTAGTTCACCTAACTGTGACTGTTTGTGTTTGATCATACTGTGTTGTGTAACCTCACACATAGTGAGTGTCTATAACTGTTTGTACTATGCAACCCCGCACATAGCAAAATGTGTGTAACTAATCATGCATGTACTACCATAACATGTAACCTATGAAATGTAGCACATAAAATGTATAAAATGTCATGTAGCACAAATGTTTGTAATAAAACCAATTGAATAAAGTGTTTGTATACTGTACTATGTAATCTCACACATAGCAAATGTTTGAATGTAGTCGACAAAATAGAAACTTCCAAAATTCATGTGTACCTGTAAATTCACGATTACATGGGCCCCTGTACTCGTCAATTTACCTTACACAATTATTCTGGTTCCTTCTATTTGTAGCACTACTATTTTTTAACCGCTCATGATTGTACCACCATGAAATGTAGTACATTGTTTGAAATCAATCATGTATGTACTAATATGAAATGTTTGTGTTTGCATTCTGCAAAGCTGGTGTTCAGCACAATTGTTCCTATTAATTTCAATAGTATAAAGTGTTTGTGCTTACAGTTTGAAATCTGAAAATGTTAGAGTGTGAAATATCACGTCATCCCCTTGTTGAAGGAAATTTCGTCCCGAAATTTAACGTGTCTTCACAGTGTTTGCAGTTGTTGTCTTGAACAGATGAGGATACTTCTTCATCATTTGATCTTCCCTTTTCCATGTGAATTCAGGACCACGTCTTGAATTCCACCGAACCTTGACCATCGGAATCTTGCTTTGTTTGAACTGTTTGACCTCTCGATCTATGATTTCAACTGGTTCCTCGATGAATCGTAACTGTTCGTCCACTTGTATTCCTTCAAGTGGTATTACCAAAGTCTTATCAGAAAGACATTTCTTTAAGTTCGATATGCGAAAGACATCATGAACTCCACTGAGTTTATCCGGTAATTTGAGTTGATACGCAACCGGACCAATCCTTTTCAGGATCTCAAAAGGTCCTACGTATTGTGGACTAAGCTTCCCGTGCTTGCCGAATTGTGTCATACCTTCCCAAGGTGCCACTTTTTAGAAGAATTATGTCTCCTACTTGAAATTCCAACGGTTTGTGGTGTTTGTCAGCGTAACTCTTTTGTCGATCCCGAACCGCTGCCATACGGTTCTGGGTTTGTAAGAGAATTCCACCAACTGTAACTGGTTTTCCCAGCTATTATTAAAGTCAATTACACATGCTCGTAACATATCTTCGAGCGTTTGAATCGTACGTTCACTTTGACCGTCGGTCTGTGGATGATATGCGGTACTCATATCTAAACGAGTTCCCAATGACTTATGAAGTGATTTCCAAAAGTTGGAAGTAAATCAGGCATCCCGATCTGATATGGTAGAGATTGGCACGCCATGTCGTGCTACCACTTCCTTGATGTAAATGCGAGACAGTTTCTCCATTTTATCGGTTTCCTTGATTGCTAGGGAGTGTGCAGATTTCGTTAATCGATCGACAATTACCCATATCGTATCACAACCACTCTGTGTACGGGGTAACTTAGTATTGAAGTCCATCGAAATCTGTTCCCATTTCCACATCGGTATTTCTGGTTGTTGTAGTAAACCAAATGGTTTCTGGTATTCAATCTTGACTTTCGAACAAGTCAAACATTTGCTAACGTACTTAGCAATGTCAGCTTTCATGTGAGGCCACCAATACAGTGCCGTCAAATCATGATACATCTTGTCTGATCCCGGATGTTCTTCCATCCTTCGTAAGGATTCCTGTACCAAGTTTTCCTTTTTCAAAGCCTCGAGTTGAGCACTGCGTACTTTGTCAGGCAAATCTGTATGTATCGTCATCATAAGTGCACGAACCCGTCTTGTTGATGTGTCTTTTCTGTTTAAAGCATCAGTTATCACATTAGTTTTTTTTTCCGGGTGATACTTAATCGCGCATTCGTAATCGTTCAACAACTCTACCCATCGTCTTTGTCTCATATTAAGCTCCTTCTGATCAAAGATATGTTGCAAACTCTTATGATCAGTGTAAATGGTACTACTCCAAGTCGTGAGTAGTATAATTCTTTTCGTGTGTTCGTAGTTGTCTTGAAGCATAAGCAATCACCTTATCACGTTGCATCAACACACATCCTAAACCCTGTGCATATGCATCACAATACACCACAAAGTCTTCTGTCCCCTCCGGTAAGGACAGAATCGGTACATTGCAGAGTTTCTGTTTCAATAACTGAAATGCAGCTTCTTGTTTATCCGTCCAGTTATACTTTGTTCCCTTATGCGTAAAGGCTGTAAGTGGTTGAGCGATCTTTGAGAAACCCTCAATGAATCGTCGGTAATAACCCACCAAACCAAGGAATTGTCGTACCTCGGTAGGGGTCTTTGGCTCTTCTCAATTCTTAATCACTTCAATCTTTGCTGGATTAACATGTATGCCCTTTTCGTTGTCTATATGACCCAGGAATTGTACTTCTCGCATCCAAAAGTCACATTTTGAGAATTTAGCGTACAATTGTTCTTGGGTCAGTAATTCCAACAGCAATCGAAAATGTTCAGCGTGCTCCTCCTCAGTCTGAGAATAGATGAGAATGTCATCAATGAAAATAATGACAAACTTATCGAGATAAGGTTTACAAATACGATTCATGAGATCCATGAATACAGCTGGAGCGTTTGTCAACCCAAATGGCATGACCAAGAACTCATAATGGCCATAGCGCGTCTTGAATGCTGTCTTTGGAATATCCTCCTCCTGAACTATTAGTTGCTGATAACCCGATCCGAGATCAATCTTCGAGTAGTAACTCGAATCTTGCAACTGATCAAACAGATCGTCAATTCTAGATAACGGATACCGGTTCTTGATAGTAACCTTGTTCAGTTCCCGGTAATCGATACACATACGGAAAGTCCCGTCCTTCTTCTTAACAAACAAAACTGGAGCTCCCCACGGTGATAAACTAGGTCGTATGAAACTCTTATCCAACAACTCTTGCAGTTGTGTAGATAACTCTTGCATCTCTGACGATGCAAGTCGATAAGGCGCCCTAGCTATCGGTGCTGCATCTGGTGTAAGGTCGATTCGAAATTCCACCCGTCTGATAGGCGGTAATCCCGGTAAATCTTCTGTAAATACTTCCGGAAATTCACAGACTACTGGTATATTTCATTCTTCTTCTCAGCTACCGGCTTTTCAGTTATAAGTGCTATAACTGCCGTATGACCTTTCCGCAGACATTTGTGTGCTTTCATACAAGATATGAGACGCAGTGGCGTACTGCTCTTCTCACCTTGTACATACAGTGCCTCCTCATATGAAAGCGGTATGCGAACGATCTTTTGATAGCCTACTGTTTCAGCCTGGTGTTTGAACGACCAGTCCAGGTCAATGACTACATCAAAACTGCCTAAGGCGGTAGGCATAAAGTCAATGTCATGTGTTTAACCCATCAAGTCAAGAACACATCCTTTAGAAATATGGTTTACAACAACTAATTTATCATTAGCTAGTTCTATAGTGTATGGGTTTTCTAAACCCCGATCCGCACCAGTGTCAAATATCATAGAGGCAGAGTGATAATTCAAGAGAAACGTACCCGTAACGACGTTGGGATCTTCCCGTGCCTGACGTCCTCCAATCATAAAAGCCCTGTTCGAACAACATTTGTGTTGTTGTTGCTGTTTCCTTTTGTAGTTATGTCATTAGCCCTTCTTTTCTTGAGTTGTGGGCACTCCTTCTTGAAATGTCCTGATAAGCCACACTCAAAACATCCTTTCTGTGTGTTGTTCTGGTTGAGTGAGCTTGCCTGCAGTTCCCCTCGACAGTCTTTTGCTACATGACCTATCTTTCTGCATCGCTGACATCGGTACTTGTCACATTGATTCCCAAAGTGATGGAATCCACATTTTTTACACTTTGGGTATTACCATTATACCCTCCCGATGACTGTTGGTTATTGTTTGGGTTGTGATGGGTTCTGTTTGATTCCTGCTTGCGGTTCTGCTGAAATGACTGCTGAGTGAAATTCTTTGAATCAATGACATCCCATTTTCTTTTGTGGTCTCGCACTTTAGCTGTTACTGTTCGTTTGGGTAGTGTCCCTCGTTGCATTGCTTGATCAGTCAGTTGGTGTGCCAGTCGAATAGCTTGCTGTATGGTAGTAGGATTTGCAGATATGATCAATTTTCGAACCTGAGATACCAGACCTCCAATGTATCTCTTGATCCACTTGCTAGATGGGGTTACCCTGTGCGGTAAGAGTCTTGCTAATTGCCGAAATCGAGTAGTGTATTCCTCAATATTAGAACCTTTCATCTTGAGTTGCCCGTATTCATCCTCAAGTTTTTGCATTTCATTACGGGAACTATACTCCTCCTGCAACAGGATTTTGAATCCGATCCAAGTAAGTGCATTGGCTGTATTCAAACCGAGTGTCTGTACGATAGAGTTCCACCATGTCAAGGCTGAACCCTCCAAAGTACCAATAGCGTATCTGACCTTGTTTTCTTCCGGACAATTGCACATCTCAAACACCGATTCTAACTGTTCAATCCATCGAAGAAATCCAACGGCTCCTTCCGATCCTTTGAAATTACGTGGTTTGCAGTCCAAGAATGTCTTGAACGTGCACATTTGTGGGTTTACCAGTCCCCCCGTTGAATCATGTGGTCCTGTTTGGTATGTTTGCGTATAGTTTGCGATTGTCTCGGTAATTCGAGTGTTAATAAGTGCCTCAACTTCCGTTGCGGTCATGTTAATGTTTCCTCCAACCATGATCTTCCTATTTACAAATATACATAATGAGACTACACCTATCGCATAATCATCACTCATGCACAAAGTAAATATGTAACACACTACCATAGCCATTAAGGTAACAATTCTTAATCATTTATGATAAACTAGTGCTTACAATTGTTTGTCAAGAGATGCAAAACAACTAAACACGAAATCTACTTTTATGAGTACAACCCACTCATATAAGTTTGTCAATTAGAAAATAAATGAAATGACTAGATTCCATCGTTTGGTTGATCAACGGTTGATGATGAATCTTCCAGTTCTGCTGGACCAGTCACTGCACCATGTTGGTAACGCATATGTCCAGTGATGAGGGTCATGGCCTCTCCCGCCAAGTCTCTCACTATATTGGCTTCAATCGCTGCTGCACCAGCCCGTGCATTGGCTTCCTCAGCCCTTGCCTCTGCTACAGTTACACGTAACTCAGCAGTTTCTAATCGTGCAGTGAGTTCGAGGATCGTCCCTCGCATCATCCAGATCGTTTCCACCAAATTTTCCTGTTCCTCATTAGTCCTAACCAACTCCTCAGTGAGGTTATTCCACATTTGTGTCAGCCAGTTGTTATTCTCTAGCAATTATGTGATCATTCCTGCTACTTCCCGCATGTTGCGGATTTCGCGCTCCATGCGTGCAACAAAAGCAGCAAATGCCTGTTCTAGTGGATATCCTAGAGCAGGTAACGTCCAAAGGCTATTAGCGGTGTTGGCAGTTGGTGGTGGTGGCACTCGTTCTTCCCACACCCAGCTGCGTATGAGATCAGGAAACCATTGCCAATATTGGTTGTTCCCCCTTTGTTGAACATGTGTTTCCTCCCCATAGTGGATCGTACCATCCACTGGTTCGATCCTCCTTGTCATGATTTCTGACAATGCTACAACTTGTCCCTCAGTGTAAGTAGGTGTAGATGATGATGCCATGTCTGTTACAAAATGCCATATGTAAGTGCTATACAAACTATCGTGTAAGCAAGTGTCTAATGTCTAACAGTTATAGTCTAAGTCTACAAATGCAAACCTAGTTCGCTATAACCAATGTCTCTGATACCAATCTCTCTCTCTTCTCTCTTTGTCAGTACTTCCATCTCTATTCTCTCTATATTTTGAAAATACCCATATATTACACATGTGTATTTTTTTAAGTTAAAAAAAAATATTTCATTATATTAAAACAAACAACAAAAATGTATACTTACACATGTATATTAAAAAAACTACAAAATGTGTATTAAACACAATTTTCATTGCACAAACACAAACATATTCTCAACCACAATAAACATTACACATGCGTATTTTTACATATGAAACAAACATTACACATGTGTAATTTTATTAAATGTATAATAAAAATGTACAAATTTGACCGCATAAAGTACACATGGTTAAGCAACACTTATAAGATAGGGAAAACTATACATGTGTAGTAATAAAAATGTACAAGTTTTACTGCATAAAGTACACTTAGTCATACAACACCTATAAGATCTGAAAAACTACACATGTGTAGTAAAAAAAAATGTACAAGTTTTACAACATAAAGTGCACATAGTCAAGCAAATACATATAAAATCTGAAAACTTCACATGTGTACAAATAAAAATGTACAAGTTTTTAAGCACTTAGTACACCTGGTCAACTGAAAACCTACACATGTGGAGTAATTAAAATATACAACTTGTACTGCATAAAGTACACATGTGATGTCGACGGAGCTTAGCTATAAAACTAACTAAAATTTAAAACTATCCTAGACACTAAGTAATACTCTAGACTCTCTAAAACCTAAGCTACCGACAGGCAAGTGTACCTATCGTATGTAGCAGAGCAAAAGTAAGTCCGGATATCGAACCCACAGACTTCTACAGACTGTACTAACTAGACTCAAATGCTTATCTATACAAAATTTGTACTTAAATAAAAATAATAATTGTTTGAAAGGGGGGTTTTGCTAACAAAACTAAAAATACTTAAAAGACACTTAGAAATAAAAACAAACGAGTAAACAAAGACTAGATCAGAGAAGAAAAGAAGCACTACCTAGGCTTGAATCATATACATGCTTGACAAGGTTCTATCGGTCGTGGAAACAATGTGATACCGGGATCTTATAATACTAAACTCAAAGGAAACCTAGAGCACCCTCGACCCTTCTCAAGGATAGTCAACTAAGGATCCTAAAAGCCGTTAAACCACCGGATGTATGGATTTCCCTCACAGGTCATCCAACTATTTATGAAATATCCGCTAGATTATCTACCTCACAGTACAATAATCTCAAAACACCTAAGAAATAACTGTTAAACACTCTACCTCACGGCACGAAAGTCACAGTTCACTTAAATGCTAGGGATAACTTGGGTTTTCCTATTGGACTCAATAAACAAGGTTTGATAGACAAACCAGGTAGATCTTCTCACGAAGCCTCTAACCTAACAAGCTAACAACCAAGACTTATCGACAACTTCTCACCTCACGGCTGTTGAAGCAAGTTGCACATCTTAACTGTTTAAATCTTGATAAGATATTCCTATGAATCACTCGGCCTAAGCAACTCATCCACTAATCAAAAACACACAGTAATTGATTCTAGCATGCACCTATTTTGCGACAGACAATCGCCAAGACACATGAGGAACATAAAATCAACCATTCAACCATCAAAGATACACATACACATCCAATATTCAAAACTAAATCTTTAAATCATAAATCCATCACATCAATATGTTCCACAACCGAAATAAACCAAGTCAATCATGTATAATCATCTACCCTAGATAGTTCTAAGAGTTTAGCCACTAAACATCATATGAAAACAAACCATAATCTGTTTAATGTAAATGAAAAACATAGGAATCGAACAAAAACAAAGAAACCGAATAAACCGAATGATGAACACCCGATGTCTTCGATCCTAAGCCTTGATTCTTCAATCCTTAGCTTCCAAAACCTCCAAAGTCACCTCTTGGTCGCCTCTTGGTCGCCTCTGCCGTCTCTCCTATTCAATGATACCCTAAATTTTCCTTCCAGCCGTTTTTAATTGAACAAACTTGAATTTCTGCATTTTTCTTCGCGTCGCGTACCGCGACAACATTTCGGAACCCCCTCGCGCTACGCGAGGGGTCTCGCTACCCGAAAAAATAGTCGGGTCAAACCCGCAATCATTAAAAAGGGTAAAATCGTCTTTTCCACCTTTCGCGCTACGCGACAGGGTTTCTTGAGGGCCTCGCGGTACGCGAGGGATTGAAAAATCCAGAATTCTTCTTTCTTTGTCCTCGGGTTCGTTCTCGTTCAACCGGAAGCTCAATTGCTTGATCTTTTGCACCAAAATGACATGTTTATTACCTGCGAGCGTGAAATTACATAATTGTGAAGAACCAGCATAATTCGACTCTAAAATCTAATAAACTGTACAGAAAAGAAACAAAAACAAATATAAAAATAGATGTGTTTTGCAACACATCACATCCCCACACTTATCTCTTTTTCGTCCCTGAAAAAGACTTATGCAAAAATCTGGGATCACAGCTAGATAAAACGGTTTCTACACAACTAAAGTAGTTAATTCAAAATTCAATGCTTTGGATGAGATTGCAAGTATTGTTATCCTCTTAAACCCGTACTGATTATTTAAATCCCTTAAACATGGTTCCATTATGTTCAAGTTCTACATTTCATTTCATTAGACCCACACTTAGGAAATTAAAATCAACTCAATCCTGGATTCTAGTTTTCAAGTCATCCTTACATATAAACAAACAAGAAATTTCTCAAATCAGATTTTTATGAATGAAACAGATGGAAGCGTGAGCATTTTTCTTTTATTTTTCAATCCATTGAATTTGACTTAGTGGTGTTTCAACCAGGCTGCAACCCGGCGTGTGACACATAAGTTTTTAATCCAACTTATTTTCTTTTATTTTTCTATTTACTCAGCTATTTGGTGAAATGGAGGCGCCATAAGACTCGGATTTATTCTCATAAAAAGAGTACTTATGTGCCAAACAAAAATCAAATTTTCAAAAACTCTCATTTGTTATTATGCAAAAATTCCTTTCTGACTAGAAAACAGTTTCATTACTTCCAAATCCCCAAGATGTTTCCCATGAAAATCATGCATTTAAGTAAAATTATACCAATCTTAAGGGAAAAATACAATCAGTTGAGCCTACCTACACATCCCATAACCAAAGCATAAAACCCAAACCAACAAGTTAACATTGAATGGAACCATAACACCCAACTTTTCTATCATTTCCCATCATGCTTTTGCAACTAACTTAAACAAGGACAAGGAAGATCTAAGCTAAAGATGTAGAAACAAAAATAAAAATAAAAAATTTCAAAAATTTTGACTCAAGAACTTAAGCAAACTAAAAATAAAAATCAAAACTAAAACAAAATTAAACTAAGTTTCCCATCCCCACACTTAAACTTTACATTGTTGTCACACCCCCAATTTTCAACTAACGGAATCATACCGTTTGGGACGTGACAAACCAGGATCTCAGATCATTAGACATAACGAAGACCTCTATATGATATTCAAACATACTTTGGTCTAAAACTGAAATATCAAAATTTTCAATGTTTGCGGAAGCGTTTTAAAAGAACCAATAACAGAACATAACGGTTTGAAATGTAAAATACAATTCCAATAGTATTCAATGTCTTAATTGATCAAAGCTAAAACACTTGAACTGAAATGTATGCATGAGACTCAATATCCTAGTCCCTGCTTGTCCTTGCTTGTGCCTTAGTGTCCTGAGAAAACATGTAAATCAAGTCAACACAATGGTTGGTGCATACACAGGTTTAAGCATTCACAATGTTCAAAACAGCAGTTTGAATATCAAGTTTGTAGATAACATAATCACACATGCACAGTCATGATAGCTAGTCATATAAACTATTTACATAAGTGGTCGACACCGAAGCTGACGAGTTGCCATGCTATAGCATGTTTTTGCCTTAACACTATTGTCTAGCACGAACAATAGTAATGTGTGTGTTTGGTCAGTCAAACACCTGCGTAGATCCCATCTACCAAGTGAGGTTTGTCAAACCCAATAGATCTATCTTCAACTACCACGCTTTGCACTCCGGCAAATTAAACGGTTCGAAAGAGAAGGCTTTGTAATGCTATGTTTGCACTTAATGTAAACAGCTAACTCATGCAAGTGATATGTATCTAAAGCGTTTGTTGCACATGTTTTCTCCCCCAAAACAGTTAAAATAAGAAAGGGGCCGTGTACGCACCTTTGATAGTGAACAGAATGATCAACACACGTGAATTCGCGTAGTAAATCCTCTACAAAGAATCTGTGTTTAATAATAATGTTATGTTATTCGGGATGTCGTTTAACGGGTGAAATCACATACGTGTTAACGCACGTATGTCAGAACGTTTGAAATGTACATACAAAAGTATGCATGACTTTGTATTCGATTGCTTAAACCGTATAAGCACATACGATTCCTTTTAAGCACAATTAATTATACGCGATAGTGATTTTGATTAAAATATAAATTTTATCGTTTCATTTTGTTCGGGATTCAATTCTGGTTCCAACGAAATTGGAATGGGTTAAAACGGAGTTAAAATGAAGAAATTTTGACTCAAAAACCAAACTGATTTTTTTTTTTAAAACCCAAAACCGGTAGAGGCCGGGTTCGAACCCACGACCCTTACCTCTTAGCACACACCATTTACCAACTCAACTGGTTCATATTTCATTAACAGATCTCGAATTAATTGGTTTTAAGCCCAACTTGACTAGTCCCCCATTAACGAATTCATTGGGTTCCAATTGGGTCCAATCCGAACTCAATTAAGTTCATTATCATGGGGCTTTCATTCCAGAGATCTAAACGAGTTTAAGGGTAGTTTCAATTCATCAAATGATTCGATTAATCACCTCGATTATGTCCCGATCAAAATCGAATTCGAACATCCCAACCCCCGGTTCAAGTTAGTCGAATTCGAAACTTTTAACCCTCAAAATCATAGGGTTTTTCATCCTTGCATCAAACCGAACCCATGTATATAGTTTAATTTGATTTCTAATATGGCTTTCATCGAAAACCCCAAATCATATTAATCTAGAAACCCTAGAACATGAAATCATGAAATCTATAGTTCTTTGATGAAATTAACATAAGGTTATCATTAATCGGAACATTCTGAACCTACATGTACCATTTAATTAGATTTTTAAACACATCTAGACCGAAACCCCCAATTCGTATTCTCGTTAGAACCCTAGAACATAAACCCTTCAATTCGTTGATGATATATGAAATTGATATTGTTTTATCTTCAATCGGGACCTTCTGAAGCTAAGGGTGTAATTCAATTTGATTTTTAAACTCATTTTAATAAAAACCCCCAAATTGTCTCAAACGATGAACCCTAGTAATCGGGTTCTATCAATTCGATACTAGAATCGTGAATTATCATAGGGTTATTCTTAATCGGCATTTTTAGAGTGTGTAGGGGTGATTTCTTACCTGGTTTGATGTCCAATAGATGTAGTTCGACTAGAGGGTTGCTTTTCGAGTGCCTCACGATCCAAATCTTCTGTCCAAGGATTATGGGAACAAATTGATGTGATATTAAGACCCTAAGGAAGCCGACTACATGTTCTGGATACCCAATTCGGGTGTTTAAAGTCGAATTACATACTCACCATGATTACAAGTGACGGTTACGACTTTAAAAGGTTTAATTGACTTCAATTCGATAATTAAAAGGTTTTATAACGTATAGAAGGTGTTAATTATCATCAAAGTGAGTTAAGTGAATGTTGAATTTAGTTATTAACAATAATTTCATGCTAATTTCGAGTTTAACAAATCATATGGCTGAAATTTTGACTTTTACAAGTCAAAATTAATTAACTTTCATACTTGTAATTTTAATCCTATTTAGTTGAATGTTTTAGGATAAATTTTATTCACTTTCAGTCCCTCTAGTTTGTTTTTGTGCGATTAATTATCATTTCGGTTAATTTCTGATTACCGAATTTAACCGCGAATTGCCGGATTTTCACCAATTAAGCCCATTAAAACATTTTTGGGCTAAATTAACCCAATTGAGCTTCTTAAATGCAATTGGGCCTTCCGTGGCCTTACTGGGCCTTCTTGGGCCTTACTGGGCCTTATGTATCTTGTTGGGCCTGTGATCTCACCATATTCAGTTAACGAAGTTAACTCAGAAAGTCGAATTGTCACAATTGTCCCCAATGTAGAGAAAAAGGAAAACCAAAAGAAAAACTAAAAATTAAAAACTAAAAACTGAAAATGACTTAGCTGGTTAACGAGAAGACTGTCGAGTGCCAATCTTTCCATGTAGCTCCACAAACTACCACTTTTTCTCCGCAGGCTGTAAACAATAACATAAGATCTACACAAAAACAAAAAAAACAAACAAGCATCAACACATCCAAAACATGATAACAAATATATCCATGATTAAGTCCAACTACAAACCAACCCGGATTCCCAAAACCAACAAATCAAAATTTACAAAATTTGCAAAATTTCTAATCAACATAACCATGAACGACAAGAACCACAAGCCTCCCCACACTTAGCCTTCATCAACACCATCTCCTCTCATCTCGGGTGGCTATGTATGAGAATGGAGGGCCAATGGAGTAGAAGAGAAGAAATGGGGTTAAAAATATGATCTCTAAGGCTTAAAAAGCTTTTAACTAATCTGGGAGAGCTTCGCGTACCGCGACAACAAGTTAAATTGCCGTCGCGTAGCGCGACAGAACGTTGACCCGCGAAGTTGACCATATTTCTCGCGTAGCGCGACAGGTTAGCTTGAAAGTGTCGCGTGACGCGACTTGGCGATTTTCACAGAAAGTTTTCCAGGTTTCCATGCCTTAGCCAAATTTTCAACCCCAAAACTCACTAAACCATCCACAACTGTTCTCAAGCAATAAATACATACCTGGTGGCTCCACTTCATCATTATGGCATCAAATTGATTAAAAACCTGCAAAACAAATTAAAACACACAAAAACGAAAACGAAAAAAAAAACGAAAAACAATCACGAAAAAATGAAAAACACACCAACGACACCCAAAATAACCTACAAACTCTACACTTGGGAGTTTAACCCAAGAGCCCACAATCCTCAACTCAGATGGGAGGATCAAAAGAGATCTCCTCCCCTACATTCACCTCATGACCACGATCACCAACATCCCATGGTCCATCTCCTTTAAACTCATCACCATCTATATCATCACAGATCAAACTCACACCATCAACTTGATGGACTAACTCACCACCGGCGCTCACAGAATTTGCTATCTTCAGACAAACACTCTCATCACCCACTCTAAAAGTGAGTTTACCCTCATACACATCTATAATCGCCTTAGCGGTGCGCAAAAATGGGCGCCCAAGAATGATGGGAACCTTCGTGTCCGCCTCCATATCCATCACAAAAAAATCCACGGGGAACACAAACCTATCCACCTTGACTAGAACATTCTTCAAAATCCCCCGTGGACACTTAACCGACCGATCCGCCAACGACAAGGTCATGCGTGTGGGAGACAAATCACCAAGGGC
The DNA here is from genome assembly GCA_009363875.1 of Mikania micrantha. Classification (NCBI taxonomy): domain Eukaryota; kingdom Viridiplantae; phylum Streptophyta; class Magnoliopsida; order Asterales; family Asteraceae; genus Mikania; species Mikania micrantha. The sequence continues at coordinate 9,321,936 of CM018687.1, forward strand.
TAGCTTCTCGTATAAAGAATATGGCATCAGATTGATGCTAGCCCCTGAATCCGCCAAAGCATACCTCCTCACATCATCTCCAAATAAACACGGGATAGTGAACATTCCCGGATCTGCAAGCTTTTCGGGAATCTTGTTTAAAATCACCGCGGAACAACCCGCACTCAATGGTACGTTGGCGACCTCTCCTAACCGATCCTTACCCTTCAATAGCTCTTTGAGAAACTTGACATATTTTGGTATATGCTGAAGGGCTTCAATAAACGGGAGATTGATCTTGAGCTGTTTAAACATGTCAAGAAAGTGCCCGTATTCCTTAGCGTGTTTTTGATTACTTAAACGCGCAGGATAAGGAACACGGGTAAGATCAATCTCCGTGGTGGGTCTAAACATGACCGGCTTACCAACTGCCGGCTTCTCAACGGGAGACTCATTGTTAGGTGCGGTACTTGCTGGGACTAGCCTCATTTGCACCCTCCCAGGAGTCTCCATCTCAATTTCCTCATCCACCGGTTCCTCCTCATCTAAATCAACCGGTGGGACCACTCTCTCACTCCCCTCAACTTCCACCAACACCGGTGGTATGAACACTTCTCCTCTACCTCCTCCAGAACGGGTAGTGACCACCTTAACGTGGGCGTTTGGGTTGGTTTGGGGCTGACCCGGGAACTGGCCTTGAGGCCGTTCATCCAACCGTTTGGCGATGTTCACCAACCGTTCGCTGTAAATCCAAGAACGCAGATTGCTGGTTCTTGAGGAGAACATCATGTTCATGTAGGATCTTCTGTGTAGTGGCATCCTTAGCCACTAACTGAGTCAACAATTCCTCTATCCTACCCAAACCACCACCAGTACCTGAAGTGCTACCCGAACTACCACTAGGGGCTGGATTATGTCCCTGATTATGACCAGAATGAAAACCAGGGGGATTACCTGAAGATCTATAAGTTTGGTTTTGAGAATTTCCCCAACCGGGGTTATAAGACTGCCCAAACCTACCCTGTCCTCCTACGTAGTTAGCCTGCTCCTGGCTCTCCAAACACTCAGAAGTGGCATGACCACCTCTGCAGATCTCACACCTGTCTACTCTCATCTTTAACTCCTTGACATCCCTAGCTAAAGACTCAAGAGCAGCAGCAACACTAGTGTCCACATTAACGTGGTGAACTCCTCTTGTGGAAGAGGAGGAACTAGCAACAGGATTGGAATTCCTATTTGAAGACCGCTGCTCATACTCGGCCTGAGCGAAGCTCTCAAAAAGATCATTGCATTCAGCCACATCCCTCTTACCCATGAGGTGGCCTCCTGCAGAAGTGTCAAATCTGGCACGAGTCTCATATGTGAGCCCATTGTAGAATTTCTCTACAAGGGCCCAATCAAACAAACCATGCTGGGAGCATCGACTTAGAAGGTTTTGGAACCTCTCCCAAGCAAGATAATAGGGCTCATCAGGGGCCATTCTAAAAGAATGGATCTCATCTCTCAGGCGGGCGGCCTTAGCAGGTGGGAAGTATTTTTTAAGAAAAGCATCCCGAAGGCTAGCCCAGGTGGTGAAAGTGCCTGGCGGATGAGAATCAAGCCAAGTAGCTGCTCGCCCTGATAAAGAAAAAGGAAACAGGTGCATGAAAATCGCATCTTCGGTAGCACCTTGAAGATTAAAGGTGCCACAGATGCGTGTGAGCCGAGCAAGGTGCGCGGGTGCATCTTCATCATCACGACCGCTGAATTGAGCATTATTAATAGCGGTCATGATATATGAAGGAATCTGCCACGAATTTTCATTCGGGATCGGTGGCGGTGTAATGGGGTTGTTAAGCCCCGTGAAACCCGCAGTGGCTTGTTGGTGCACTGTGCGACGTGCCACCATGGGTGGAACAAAATGAAAACGTGGGCTAGAGTGAGTAGAAGAACTAGAAGAAGAAGATGGTGTGTGCTCAGAAAAGTCAGCAGAAATAGGAGTGGAAGCACTTACCTCGCTCGTAGAACCTTCAGAAAAGTCCCGCGAATCGCTCCTTAATGGCAAAGAAAGCTCAGGTGGCGGTCCGTGTGAGCGTAGGTGTGGCATACACTACCCAACCTGCAAATAAACAAAAATCAATCAAAAAGAAATAAATAAAATAAAATAAAATAAAATAGAACTAAAAATAAACTAAAACACAAATATGCACAGATAAGAAAAAGAACTAGTAAGCATAATCGACTAAGAAGTCCCCGGCAACGGCGCCAAAAACTTGATGTCGACGGAGCTTAGCTATAAAACTAACTAAAATTTAAAACTATCCTAGACACTAAGTAATACTCTAGACTCTCTAAAACCTAAGCTACCGACAAGCAAGTGTACCTATCGTATGTAGCAGAGCAAAAGTAAGTCCGGATATCGAACCCACAGACTTCTACAGACTGTACTAACTAGACTCAAATGCTTATCTATACAAAATTTGTACTTAAATAAAAATAATAATTGTTTGAAAGGGGGGTTTTGCTAACAAAACTAAAAATACTTAAAAGACACTTAGAAATAAAAACAAACGAGTAAACAAAGACTAGATCAGAGAAGAAAAGAAGCACTACCTAGGCTTGAATCATATACATGCTTGACAAGGTTCTATCGGTCATGGAAACAATGTGATACCGGGATCTTATAATACTAAACTCAAAGGAAACCTAGAGCACCCTCGACCCTTCTCAAGGATAGTCAACTAAGGATCCTAAAAGCCGTTAAAGCACGGATGTATGGATTTCCCTCACAGGTCATCCAACTATTTATGAAATATCCGCTAGATTATCTACCTCACAGTACAATAATCTCAAAACACCTAAGAAATAACTGTTAAACACTCTACCTCACGGCACGAAAGTCACAGTTCACTTAAATGCTAGGGATAACTTGGGTTTTCCTATTGGACTCAATAAACAAGGTTTGATAGACAAACCAGGTAGATCTTCTCACGAAGCCTCTAACCTAACAAGCTAACAACCAAGACTTATCGACAACTTCTCACCTCACGGATGTTGAAGCAAGTTGCACATCTTAACTGTTTAAATCTTGATAAGATATTCCTATGAATCACTCGGCCTAAGCAACTCATCCACTAATCAAAAACACACAGTAATTGATTCTAGCATGCACCTATTTTGCGACAGACAATCGCCAAGACACATGAGGAACATAAAATCAACCATTCAACCATCAAAGATACACATACACATCCAATATTCAAAACCAAATCTTTAAATCATAAATCCATCACATCAATATGTTCCACAACCGAAATAAACCAAGTCAATCATGTATAATCATCTACCCTAGATAGTTCTAAGAGTTTAGCCACTAAACATCATATGAAAACAAACCATAATCTGTTTAATGTAAATGAAAAACATAGGAATCGAACAAAAACAAAGAAACCGAATAAACCGAATGATGAACACCCGATGTCTTCGATCCTAAGCCTTGATTCTTCAATCCTTAGCTTCCAAAACCTCCAAAGTCACCTCTTGGTCGCCTCTGCCGTCTCTCCTATTCGATGATACCCTAATTTTTCCTTCCAGCCGTTTTTAATTGAACAAACTTGAATTTCTGCGTTTTTCTTCGCGTCGCGTACCGCGACAACATTTCGGAACCCCCTCGCGCTACGCGAGGGGTCTCGCTACCCGACAAAATAGTCGGGTCAAACCCGTAATCATTAAAAAGGGTAAAATCGTCTTTTCCACCTTTCGTGCTACGCGACAGGGTTTCTTGAGGGCCTCGCGGTACGCGAGGGATTGAAAAATCCAGAATTCTTCTTTCTTTGTCCTCGGGTTCGTTCTCGTTCAACCGGAAGCTCAATTGCTTGATCTTTTGCACCAAAATGACATGTTTATTACCTGCGAGCATGAAATTACAGAATTGTGAAGAACCAGCATAATTCGACTCTAAAATCTAATAAACTGTACAGAAAAGAGACAAAAACAAATAGAAAAATAGATGTGTTTTGCAACACATCAACATGGTCAAACAATACCTATAAAATCAGTAAACTACACATGTGTACAAATAAAAATGTACAAGTTTTTAAGCACTTGCATGGTACACCTAGTCAAACATGTGTTTGAACCACCACCATGACCACCACAACCACCACCGGACCACCACCACCACCATCGACAAAGAACTACCATCACCATCAACCGCCATCATCAACTACCACTATCATCAACTTTACAGAGAGTAGAGAGTAGAGAGAGAACAATCACTAACACCATCACCACCGCCTAAACCCATCGCCTCCTAAACCCACGACCACCACCAGTTGAACCACCACGACTACCACCTCTTGAAACCGCCTAAACCCTAGATCTGACGTTGTTGTTGACGCCGGTCACCACCACCGCCGATGTTCCTGTTGACGCCGGTCACCATCACCACCACCCCGCCCGGTCACCACCACCTCTCGTCACTACCAACTGTCGGTCACCACCGCCTAAACCCACGACCACCACCGTCCAGCACCTTCTTTGTCTTCATCGTAGAGAGAATGGAGAGATTGCATGTATTTCAAATGAAGGAGACAGAGAGAGAGAATGAAAATGTATATATTGGGGAGTGGTTAAAGACGAAATACCATTTTCATATAAATAAATCATAAAATAAAAAAGATTGATCTAACGGTTGAGATAGGGTTTAAGGGTTTTCTCTTTAAGATCGAGTTTTCATTTGATTCCATTCCTATATATATATATATATGTGTGTGTCTATTTTTCTCCCCTTGAAAAATTTATTAATAAAATAAAATAAAAGAAAACAACTATAGACAATGAGCTACCTTGGGACATACTATGACAACCAGTACCAGACCGTCTGGCAAGTCCGTACGGTATGTGTACTTTCACTATTTACTGTGTGTAAATACAATGTGTAAACAGTTGCGTGACAACAGAACTATTTAGTTGTATGTGTTTAAGTGAAATCTTAAATACAGTTAATACAACAACTCAAGAGAAATTGCAGTGTACAAACAAATGACAAGAACATATCGGTTGCGATCTGATATCCATAGATTACAGGAATCAGATGGCCGACAACTCAGTAGGAAAGTAATGTGAATTCAATAATAATAATGTGAAAATAGGCAAGTGTAGTTGAGTCCGTCTGTGAGAATGTCCAATACAAAACAACAACTCGGTATCGTATATGAATAATAAACGGACAATGTGTTTGCGTGGGGTGACGATTCACACAAACATATATGTGGGTTTAACGTTCTGAACGATAACTGAAAAGTAGAAAACCAAATCAGAAAGTGAAACGTACGATCGTGTTCGTACAATTAGCGCTCTGTACGAAAACGCGCGTAAGTCAAAGCTTTCTGACGAAACGGTGAAGTTTAACAATTTAATCCCGAACGAATCAGTAAAAAAAAATGAAGGAAACATAATATATTATGTTTTACAATTTTGAAACTCATCAAATCAGTTTGAGAAGAATTATTTATTTAAAATTCGTAAAATGCGCGTTTACGTGCCGGAAACGCGACGTAAACGAGAACCGAGCAACAAAAAAGGAACCCGAAGATACGCGGGGTATAAAAACCCCATTTCAAGCAATTAATCACATTTAATACCCTCACCTACACCTATCTCTCTCTAAATATTCGGAATCCTCTATCTCTAGAAGATTTGATCTTCAACTCACTAGATCTCCTTCATTTGTGGATGAAATCTTGTGTTCTTGGTGCCAAATCGAAGCTACAATCACCCTCAACACGGAAGTACAAAGGATCTGAGGCGAAACCAACCGATTTCGAGGTAATCTGAACTTCAAAGTGGCGATTTTTAGGGTTTTCACCCCTTCTTCGATCCACTACCTAAAACCGGCTGAGACCACCCTAAAAACCACAAGCATTACACAAAAACGCCCGAGGATATCATAGGAACAAGTGATACTCCATGGCTGGACTTCCTGGAGCTGAAATACCTTCTGTTCAGATTTCTTAAGGCTATCCAAAGGAGATTGTGAAGGTCTTGAAGATTCAAGGAGCATCCAACACCATCTTGTTTCAATCCTTGCTTGCTAGTGGTTTGCATTTTGTTAATTTAATCATGTCTCTTGTTATTTTCAGCCACTTTGTTATTGTTCTTGTAAGCCTTATGGGCTAAACACTTCATTGTCTAGATTATGGTGAAACTTTTGTTGATGTGATGATGATTTTATGAATTGGTCAAATGGGTTTATGTCAAGATTCAAGATGAAGTTATGATTGTATTCCAATGATGTTGTAAATTTGTGTAGGTTGATTAGTGTTCAAGAATGATGAATGTTTAGTCATACTATGTTGGAAAACCATGATCAAACATTTGTTTATAATCTTACAACTTGTTTTTTAAGATTATGCCATGAGATTAGGAATGATAATTGGTTTCTTGAATGTTATAAAACTTGCATAAGTATACTTTCTTCCATTAAAGTTTGGAAAAACCATGGTGATATTATGATTTGTTGAATATAATTAACATGTGAATTAGGAAATTATGGCCAAATGACCTCATTTGCATGATTGTGTTCATAGAAGTTGGAAGAAATTGTGACCTTGTTGAATTTATGCAACTTAGGGTGATTAATGTGTAACTTATTATGGTGATAATTCAAGCTAAACATCAACATAAAGGCATGTTATAATAATGATCTATGTTGGTTAAGTGTTAGTGTAATTCCTAACAATTGAACCAAGGCCGAATGATGACCGAGACTTATAGGGCTAACACATACACGCACACAAACCTCTACGACATATGCTTATAAGTTACAAACAACGTGAAATCAATACAGGAGAGTGAAAACAACATCAAGAACAACAACGAGCGCGTGCATTCTTGTTTATACTTAGTCAGTCACGGCAACTACAAGGTGAGTTCATATGCCCCTTTTCTAATCTTAACTGATTTCAAAGTTTGGGGCTGAGAAACATGCTTAAAGCTTTTATTTACTTAAAAGTTTTGATACAACATACTGATTTTACTATGATTTAGATAATATTGTTTATCCTTATTATCGTTTATCATTGTATGCTTGCTTGTCTGATCATTATCATAACTGAGATATCTAGGATGATACATGTTAATATAGCTTCATGACTCATCAACACAATAGAATAATACTAGTTGTAAGATTATGTATTACAACATCTTATTATTCTTACATGAATGAACAACGAGATAATCAAGAAGTGACAATGTGATAACAAGAAACAAGATCAGGTAGAAACAAGAATGATAATCATGACAACATACTTTCATGATGACGATATCATTCAACACACAAACCAACCCTGTGCACTAAGACAAGTACTTAGCACACATGGTTAACACATGAGAACACATAACATTGGGAATATCATTGTGAACATCATTGAGGACATCATACCTTGATTTTTACTTGGCTGTTTATAATAAATCACACTCTTGGAATGGGATTTTGGGGATTCTATAGTAGGGAGCATGGGACAATTGGTTAACTTTATTAAATAACCATAACGCTTACATCATTTCTAACAAACAACATACCAAAAAGGGGTTATAACTTCATTTTCATTGAAATGAAGTTGACTCAATTCATTAGGAACATACCGAGCATTGCATGCAATAACATTCTAATTATTAATACTCCAAAGGTCTTGGGAATCTATTCATTCAAATAGATATCATGGAGAGGATATCTTACACACCGGGTTGGTCAGAAATGGCAGCCACTGGGACAATCGTGTCTTAATCTAGGTATCATGGAGAGGATACCTTACAATCCAAACCAGTCAGAAAACACATACATAGAGACTCTAAACTTTCATTCTTCTAGATATTATGGAGAGAATATCTTGCACGCCAAACTTATCAATGGTAACACGCCTAGAGTGTGACACCCGGCAATTTCAGGTAAATTGCAACACTTACACTCTATATATTTTACATTCATACTTGTTGCATTTCATTTAATTATGTTTAATTAGATGAGTCAAACACACACAACTGCGAAACGATAGTTCGAGAAATTATCGAATCGTACATTGCACATTGGTTTTGGAAACCAAGTGTGGCAAACACAAACACAAACACAATTGGATTGTGCAAATACATGTTAAAGATAATTCGAGGAATTATCAAAACACACACACACGAGTCTCACGAACGTTGGTGATCAATAAAACTATGTGCTATTATATGATTATGTGCTAAACATGCATTAGATGTTCAGGATAAACGTTAGGAGTTGAGTACGAGCGAAATCGAATCATCGTAATCGAAAAACAAGAAAAAGGACCCCTCGCGGTACGCGATAACCCCTTGGCGAAAGGCTTCGCGATACGCGACGAAAACCGGGAGTCGAGACTCCCGAATCCCATCGCGGTATGCGATACGAAGTTTTGATCGGCCTTCGCGGTACGCGAAGGCCATGCAGATCGAAAATTCTATTTAAACCATCCCCAATTCATTTGTTCGGTTTTCTCTCATCTCCTCCGAACTCTCACTTACCCTCTCGACCAAAAACAATGAAAACCAACCCTCTAAGCTTCTGGAATCAACATTTGGATCATCTTGGAGCATCTTGAAGCCATTGAAGCTCAAAGGGAGTTCTTGGAGGCCATCAACAAGCAAGGGAACCCTCATCAGCCACTTGTAGCCTCAAATCAGTTTCAATCTCATCATCAAGGAGCTTCTAAGGTAGTTTTATTTGCTTATTAGTCATTAGATCGTACATGCAATGGGTAATAACCCACATGCAACTCCATTTAGTTATTGTGCTCGAATGTGTTGGTGATTTGATGAGTATTTGTTGTAGATCTACTGATTTTAGTGTTTAGAAATGTTATATTTGAGTTTTGGTTAAGTTAGGATTGATTTGGTGATGATTTTGTTACACTTGCCATAAAAGGAAACTTTTACGTTGCGGGTCATGGATTTGTGATGATCTACACATGTTAGACATGTCTAGATGTTGTCAAATGTATATTGGAGTGTTTAGAAACACATTTGGTGTTTGATTTTGTCAAAAACTTGGTTTTCTATAAACTTTCTATTTATAGAAACTTTTAAAAATCAAAAGAGGGCTTTTGATGTTTTAAAATGTTTTGATGAACTTTGAGTATTGGAATATGCCTAAAAAAATGGTTTCTAAGCATATTGGAAACTTTGATTTGTGAAAACAAGTTTTTAAACGGCTACTTTCCAAATAAGGAAACTTTATTTGGACAAAACGGCATAAATGGTGATTTATGCGCAAACGATGTGTTTTAAGGGTTTATACGTATTTTACAAACACATTAGAAGTGTTAACTTTATGAAACGGGATTTCATAACCACACTTTCCTAAATTGGAAACTTTCTAAAAATGGCAACTTGTATGATTAGAGTCATAGGATGCATATAAGTGTCCTACTTGTGCTTGTGACACATTGGATGGTCATAACACAGCAATCGTGTCACCAACGATTCGTTGAGTCTCACTAGTCAACACACACACTCGGTTGAGCACACCGACGCTTGGAGTTGTATGGATTACAACACACCACAAAACGCATACTCACACCTATATGGTTATAGGTGCATACTAGCAGGTGCTAGCTTTCGCAAGACGCGAACACACATACACACTGGGACTGCTGTAACAGGTGAGTTCACGGCCCTTTTTTACATTTTCTACCTTTGGGGGAGAAAACAATGCATACAACTATTTTTGAACAACATACCCACTTTTGGTTACTTTTGTACATGCAAATATCGTATATGCATATGTGTGGCATTCATCAACAAAACTGATAAGTCCTCATTAAACACACCTCGAACCGTTAATAGCGCGTTGCGCTTAGCGTGGTAATTCTGAATAGTACTATTTGGGCCTGAAAAGCCCCACTATTGCAAGCCGTATGACCACCCTGACTGGAGGTCGGAACAGTGCAAAATTGACCAAACAACATTTGCCATATCTTGGATGGATATGGCGGGAGGCAGCATGTTAGCTTCGGTTGCGAACCCGCATATGGTATAACTCATATTGACTTGCTATCAATGGATATTGCATTGTATTGAAATGTAGACCTACTAAACATTTACTTTAAACATTTTGATGTTTACTGCTGATATATAACCTGTGCTCTCACCAACCTTTGTGTGACCCTTTTACTCGCATGTTTTCTCAGGTAACTAAGGCACGCGCACAAGGAATAGGATGCTAGGCTGGAGTCGCATGCATCTGTTTAAGTGTCTTTGTTTATTAAACATTGTTATCATTTGGTTGTGTTACTTATGTATTGTCAAACTACTTTAATCGCTTCCGCAACTATTATTACCTATCACTTTGAAAACTGTTTTAGTTAACGCTTCCGCAACTGTTCAACTATATATGTTTGATATTATCAGCCTTACTTCCGCAACTCTGATTTTACAAAACTGTTTTATCCAAGTATTTGGATGTACGTACGAAACCAGACATATAGGTCTCGCAACATTGTGTGACTGGAGACTGCGATCCTGCAAGATCAGCCAGCCGTCGCGCCCCCGTCCGGGACGGGAGGGCCGGGGTGCGACATAGAGGCAATTAAGTCTCACTCAAATGGATATTATGGGAAGGATATCTTACACTCCGGACTAATCAGAAATGATTAGCAACAAAACTATTAAGTTTTGCTCTAGATATCGAGGAGGATATCTTACACGCCGGGATAATCCGTAAGGAATTGTTAACAGAGACAATTACGTCTCTTTTCCAAATGATGGGAATAATCAACTTGGGGAATCATGGGTGAAATGAAATGGGTATCCATAGTTGTATTACAAGTGGTGTTGAATCCTGTTGAGCATGTGGTGGGATGGCGTCTGGGCGGGTTGTAGGCTCGATCCTTTCGTATGCCCTATGTATAAGCATGCTTGATTGGATGATATACCATTTATAAGTATAACTATGGAGAGGACATTGTGTGTCACAAATGAAACGTTCATAAACAAGACTTGTGTGTAACATTGTGAACATGAATGACAATAAATCAATGGTTTTTAATTATTAAACTTATGAACTCACCAACCTAGTGTTGACTTTGTTTAAATGCATGTTTTCTCAGGTGACGAACATGTTTAGTCACAAGACACCAGGAACATAGCTAGTTGACTTTTAGAAGACCTAGCTACATTTTGTGTCGAGCATACTTTTGAATGACAAAACAATGAATCATCTTTTGGTAGATCTTGTACAACTAAAAGATAGAAACTCATTGATTCTTTTGGATAGACTTACTTAGTTAAATTATGAACGATACATTGTAATTTAACTTTGTAATTCTATATCATTGCCATGCTAGCATTTCTCATTTATATATCATGTGCTATGCAAACAATCTGATCATTTCGATTATCAAGCGATATCGCGCCTCGAGAATCTTCCGCCTGACGGGAAAGTCGATCCAGCCCGCCGGCTCGGGGTGTGACACATATCCCATAGCTAAAAATCCAAATCTTTAAAATACCAAACCTAACCAACCAACTCAAAAAAGTAAAAAACCAAAGTCCATAACTGGAAATCAAACACCATACTAACTAAAAACAAAAATTAATAACCTAAATAAAAAATGTTAGACCATAGACAGATGAAGTAGCAATCCTTGTAAAATCTGAACTTTGTTATCAGCAATAGCTTCACCAAACCAGCCATTTCCTTCTTTAATAACACAACATCTTAACATCAATAGCCAATCTATCTGAGCATAAAGCGCAACTGTCCAACCGTTAAATCCAAGTAACCCAATCTATCTGAACTATGTTATAGTAATAACAGCTAGTCGCATTTATAACTAACTCAACATTCTAGCATGCAATGTATTTAACATGTATTTGGTGAGACTTTCATTAATTAACATAATGATCTCATTCCAAATCATCAACAACTATAAATAAGAAAATTTGAACCTGTTCTTTTCATTGTGCTAAACATTCCCATAAGCATACTTGTATTAGTTTTATGGAACCCAATTGACAACAAATTGGATCTAAAAAGAAACTTGTACATCAAAAAGTGAAATTCAATGCCAAAAAATTTGAAAACATAATTAATATCCAAAAAATTAAATTCATTTGACATGTTAAATATTTAATCAATCATCAATATTTGATTTTGAGGCAACATGTGGAGCTCAGTCATGACACTCTGCATAAGGCAATCATATGCAAATACATATATTTTGATGGAAAACTTTATTAATTCTTACAACGTATTATTAAAGCTCATAAGTTGGTTATATGTAGTTTGTTTGCCTAAATTATTTTGTAACACCCCACCCGATTAGAGGTGACGTGCCATTATTACAAGAATCGGAACAAGCATATTCCATATTTATTGAGTTTAACTAAAATAAATATGTAATTTACTAAAGAAATATAAAAGACCTAATCACATTACTTATTTTTATAATATACTCTTTGATATCATTATTTTTCTTCGCACATCCACCTAATATCATGAGTACCTTTTATGAAGATAAAATAAACAACAAAAAGAAATACGACTGAGTCAGAAATTGTTTAGTAACGGAAGAACAGTAATGATGGTGAAATTTGAAACAAAACAAATGGTGTAAACAGACCTATAAACCAAATATACCAAATTGCGAGCTGTATGTGGGGTTGTGGGCACACACCAACGCTAACCAAAACAATCAATGTTTTCAGAACCGGATCAGACAACAAACTGGTCGTCTTACCGGTTACTGGTTGGACCGGTTGGATCGGTCGGACCGGAGTTAAGAACCGGGTTCTCTTATATATATATATATATATAGGGAAGGGTATAAAAAATAACCCTCTTTTTTTGCTACAACTACATAACTCATTTCAACCAATAACAAACTTACACATAAGCTTTTCATTAGAATATTAAAAAGGGCATCATAGTCATTTTACTTTTATAAGTTCCCCCCTTTTTTAAACATTAATAACTTTTATATAATATATTATTTTAAAAAAAAATTGCACCATTATATTCGTCTAATATTTTTCTTTAATTCCGTTATAGTCTCGACTAATTTTTTTTCCTTTTTTTAGATGCCCTATATTTACATCATTGTAACGAGCTTAAATATATAAGAAATTTATTTGAAATTTTTTCTAACAATGATAAATTACAATGATGTAATTTACATTGACGTAATTAACCGTGATGTAATTTACATTGACGTAAAATTCGGTTTCGGTTTTTTTCGGTTAATTCGGTTCCGGTTCGGTTTTTTCGGTTAATTTGGTTCCGGTTCGGTTTTTTCGGTTAATTCGGAGATGATCAAATGTTAACCCATATATATATATATATATATATATATATATATATATATATATATATATATATATGGCGACATTTGTCATTTATGTAAAGTTTACTCCATTTTTTTAAACATTAATAATTTTTTTAGACTATATTATTTTTTTTAAAAAATTGCACCATTATACTCGTCTCATTTTTCTCTTTAATTTCGTTATAGTCTTGACCAGTTTTTTATTTTTTTATTTTTTTGATTTCATGTATTTACATCATTGTAACGAGCTTAAAGATAGCAAATTAATTAGAAATTTTTTCTAATAATGGTAAATTACATTAATGTAACACAAAATGAAGTAATGTAACACAAGATGAAGTAATTCACAATAACTGAACAAAATTCGGTTTCGGTTTTTTCGGTTAATTCGGAGATGATCAAATGTTAACCCATACATACATATATATATATATATGTTGATAGATTGAATATGTAAAAAAAAGACAAGAAAGGATTAAAAATGATATAACCCAATAACTGTAAGGATAAAAATGGAACTTTTTTAGTAAACCCTAGATATATAATGAAACTACAATTAGTTTCTTTTTTCAAAAGTCAGCTGTACAAAAGATCCAAATATCTGCACATCGTCTTCTTCCTCAGGTAATCCACTTCTTCAATTCACCAACAAATCAACTTCTTCTTCACCATGGATGTATAGCATTCACAGGCACAATAACTAAAAGTTATCTACCACCGCCGACCGCCGCTCACAACCGCCGTCACTCACCAGTCACCACTACCGGCGACTGCCGGTGTGACACCCAAACTTCTTGCACGTTTACACGTGTCAAATTTTGGTCCCCGTTTAAACTGTAACGCAAAATCATGTTCGAAAGCGTGAAATTACCATTTCATAAGTTAAACACACTTAATTACACACCATTTACAACTATGATTAATACAAAATATTGTGTTTAAGTTTACAACCACCAAAGTTAACATAACGTTCGAATCGCTTCAACACGTGCCCGATCATGGTTCCCGAAGCATATATGTTACTGACTTGTAAACATCACACATAATTTTCACCATTAGTTCGTAAAAACTAAGTAAGATCATTCACATATCATACTCCAACATGTATTTGCACACAACACACGATTATGTATTAATTTCCCTTAAACGAGTCATTTTCACCATTATGATCATATGATCTAATCCCACTCTATCACCAGCACCACTAGCTAATTTTAAAACACATAATCAACATATGTACTCTATTGGCTTATCCAATTACCCACACTCTAGTGGTTTAATTCATTATTACCAACTCATTTGGCTATCCACACTCTAGTGGTTTAATTCATTACTGCCAACTCATTTGGCTATACACACTTTAGTGGTTTAATTCATTCACAATTGACTCATTCGATTTATCCACACTCCAGTGGTTTAATTCATTCACAATTGACTCATTCGATTTATCCACACTCTAGTGGTTTAATTGATCAATTATGTCACACCCCGAGCCGGCGGGACGGATCGACTTCCCCGCCGGGCGGAAAGTTCCCGGGGCGCAATATCGTGAGTGATAATTGTGATGATCAGATTGTTTACATAGCATCAACATTGACAATAACTAAAGCACAATAAATCGTTAAACTAGGATTACAAAGTTAAATTACAATATCAATGTTCGGTAATTTAACTAAGTAAACCTATCAAAAGAATCAAATGTTTACTATCTTGTAACTGTACAAGATGTCAAAAGTGATTCGTATCAATAACAAAAGATGTGCTTTCCAAAAGTCTACTAGGTCCTCTATCTGGGCATCCTAGTATGCAATTCTGAAGCCTTAGCCTATTCCTGTACATCACCTGAGAAAACATGTAAGAAAACAAAGTCAACACAATGGTTGGTGAGTTTATATAGTTTAAAAGTTGAAAATAGCTTTAGCAAAACTCTTTCGGGAAAACCTTAACCTCATTAACATCACATGTAATATCCAAATCGGTATGCTTATATATAGGGCATACGAAAGGGTCGAGCCTACAACCCGCCCAGACGCCATCCCACCACATACTAATCCGCATATGACACTGTTGCTAATGATAATTAAGCATTTTACCTACCATTCAATCCATTCTCCATCATAGCTTTTGTGTACTGTTTAAAAGTTTACAAGTTTAAAGCATTCATGTCGATTAGCTTTAGAGTAAGTTGTACAAACACAATTGGTTCACAAATCATAGTTTAGCTTTCACCAATCTCATGCATGGGTAGAAGCTTTGCTCTAGAAATGTTTAGCATTTACGTAGCCCACGAATAGATACAAGCTTTGCTCTAGCAATGTTTAGCCATTACGTATCTCATGAATTGGTTTGGGCTTAGCATCCGAATAGTTTAGCGTTTACGTATCTCATAAATGCAGATACAAGCCTTGCTCTAGCAATGTTTGGCAATTACGTATCTCATATATAGACACAAGCTGTGCACACACATAGTTTAGCATTTACATATCTCATATATGCAGATACAAGCCTTGCTCTAGCAATGTTTGGCATTTGCGTATCTCATATATAGATAAAAGCTTAGCATTCGCATAGTTTAGCTTTCACGTATCTCAGTGCATGGGTACAAGCTTTGCTCTAGCAATGTTTAGCAATTACGTAGCCCATGAATAGATACAAGCTTAGCATTTAGCATACAATCATAGCTTTGGGCATTTAGCTTCAAGTATTAGCATATAGTTTGAGCATAGAGTTTATAGCATAAGCATCGAGCATATAGTTTAAGCATTGAGTTTATAGCATAAGCATAAGGCATAGAGTTTGAGCATAGAGTTTATAGCATAAGCATCGAGCATATAGTTTAAGCATTGAGTTTATAGCATAAGCATCAGGCATATAGTTTGAGCATAACGTTTATAGCATAAGCATCGAGCATATAGTTTGAGCATTTAGTCCCTAGCTTCCAGAACAAGAATTACAAGCTTAAGCATCAGTATAAGCATCATGAACAAGTGTAAAAGCATTTATTAAACAATTAAATAATTGTTTAAAATGTATGACATGCTTCTCAATCCCGAGGTAAAAACGAAAATGTTTAAAAAAGGGACAAATGTACTCACCTTGTTGTTGAAGTGGTTGACTAAGTAAAACAAGAAATGCACGCACTCTTTGATTGTACTTGTAGTGGTTTTCACGATCCTGTATTGATTTCACGTTGTTGTAACTTATAAGTATAAGTTGTAGTGATTAGTGTGCGTGTAGATGTTAGCCAGAAAATTGGCTAACACCCGTGAGGCGCAGTCATCATTCGGCCCTGTTTAGTTGTTAAGGATTTTGATAACACATACTTACTAAGTTTAGGTTAGCACACTTTTTTGTTGACTTTATGTTTCAAATTGAATTATTATCATGACAAAAAGAGTTCTAAGTGTAAAACTTAGGTTTTAGGTTAAGTGTTAATTATCCCTTGAATCTTGTAGTGTAGCTTTGCATCATGATTGTTTCATTTCTATCCATCCTTAATCACTTGTTGACTTCTTCTAAATACTTGATTTTGGGTTTTAGGAAACTATCCCACCTTTACCACCTTTGTAGTAAATAAGACTTATTTATATAAATCTATACATGTGGTTTATAGTTTTTAGAATGTTAGGTTACCCTCTAACCGTGTGGGCCAATTGGGCCATGATGAACCGAATAGATTTATTGGGCCTGGCTGAATGAAAAATGGGTCATCACAAGAGTTTGGGCCCAACTAAAGTCTTAGGCCGAGTGACAGGTGCACGGTCCGAGCGATTTGTGCTACGGGTTTGCTAATTGGGCCGAATGGAAAAGATTTGGATCGCCTACGTTGATTGGCCGAATAGGTGGTCTAAGCTTGGTTAAAGTTTCCAGCGAAGCTATTGGCTAATCTGTCTAAGGTTCGGTCCAATGAATGCTCCAACAAACCTAATGGTTCGTTTAGATAGGGTTCGTCCCTTGGGTTAGGTTCGTCCATGATGACTAGAGGTTCGTGGCCCCCTGGGTTCGTGGCTCCCTAGGTTCGTGGCTTCCATTAGTTCGGCTGGCTTAGATGGTTCGTGAAAGAGACTTAGTCTGCTAGCAGGTTCGGTGGCCAAGGGTTCGTGGCATCCCCCATAGGTTCGGCTGGCTTCAAGATTCACAAAGAATGAAGGTTCGCCAGCCATGGGTTCATAGATAGCACATGCAGGGTTTGTGGGTGATGAGTAGGTTCGGCCAAAGATGGTTCGTAACAGTAGGGTTCGCCCATGCAGCCAAGGTTTGGCCACCCTTTCACCTAACCCAAAAGGTTCGGCCGTAGCTGCATCTCACGAACCTACATATCACCATCATCATCTTCATCGAACCAAGCAACTCCAGGTCATTCCCAAGGTTAGTGTTATACCGTAGAAGGTTTTTAAAGATGCGAGCTTGAAATGGGAAAGGCCTAGAAACGGTTTATGTTGGTGGGTCGAACTAGGGTGATAAAACCCTACTTTTTGTGATGTTCTTTGCCTCATACCTCGATTTTCAGTGGCTAGATGCTCCGATCGTTTGTACTTCTATGTAGAGGATGTCAAGAGCTTCATTTGGACACCAAAAACACAAGATTTCACTAAGGATTGAAGGAGTTATGGTGATTTGAAGGTGTAATTTTTAGAGAGAGATGATGACGGTTTGGGAGTTCTAGAGAGCGAGTGAATGTGTAATAAATGAGAGAAATGGCCTCATTTAGGGTTTATATACCCCAGGGGTGTTCGGGTTCGTTTCGGTTGTTCGGTTCTCATTTTCGTCGTGTTTCCGGCACGTTACGCGCGTGTTTTGTAATTAGATAAAAAGAATTTATTTTTAAAGTTTTAAAGATTGTGATTCCTAATAAATGTTTAATTTTTAATTTTCTTAAATTATTATCGATCGTTTCGTTATTCGTTTTCGTTTCGTCAGAACGTGTTGTCACACCCCGAGCCGGCGGGAACGGATCGGCTTTCCCGTCGGGCGGAAGGTTCTCAGGGCGCAATATCGTGAGTAATAATTGGGATGATCAGATTGTTTACATAGCATCAACATTGAGAATAACTAAAGCACAATACAATATTAAACTAGGATTACAAAGTTAAATTACAATATCAATGTTTGATAATTTAACTAAGTAAGCCTATCAAAAGAATCAGATGTTTTCTATCTTGTATCGGTACAAGATATCAAAATAGCTTCACAGCATCAAAATATGAGCTTTTCAAAATATACTAGGTCCTCTAACTGGGCATCCTAGTATGCATTCCTTAGCCTTAGCTTAATCCTGTACGTCACCTGAGAAAGCATGTAAGAAAACAAGTCAACACAATGGTTGGTAAGTTCATATAGTTTTAGTATTTGAAAAATAGTTTTGCAACCTCTTCGGTAAAACCTTAACCTCATTAACACCACCTGTATCATCCAGCTCGCTATGCTTATATATAGGGCATACCCCTGAGTCGAGCCTACAACCCGCCCAGACGCCGTCCCACCACATATTAAGCCACATAGGACATTGTTGTTAATGATAACTAAACATTTTACCAACCATTCAATTCCATCATAGTTTCAAGCATCATGTTTAGAAGTTTAAGTTATCTACCCAATAGCATTCCAAAAACCCTTCGGTAACAACCTTAATCTCATTAACATCACCTGTATCATCCAGCTCGGTATGCTTATATATAGGGCATACCCCTGAGTCGAGCCGACAACCCGCCCAGACGCCGTCCCAGCACATACTAAGCCACATAAGACATTGCTGTTAATGATAATTAAGCGTCTTACCTACCGTCAAATCCCATCATAGCTTTAAGTGTTCTGTTTATGAGTTTCAACACACAAAGAGTAGCATTTGAGTATCAAGTTTCGAGAGCTACTATTATGGACAGCTGAACACCCTAAGGAATTCAGCATCCATCCATAACAGTGCTAAATATGACTCGCGACGTGTTTTGATAGAGGAATCCTCAACATGACACAAAGTCAGCTAGAAGAAACCAAAATCATTCTATTCACTCGTCATAACCATGGACGAATCAAGAAGGACATTGAATGACTAGTATGCGTCGGCCAATCAGTCTGCCTTACATGATTCTGACAATGAAGAGCACTGATGACTAGGATGGCTTGACCAATGTCAAGACGCGATGGCCAACAGTCGGTCTTACGATGTCCGACAACAAAGAACACTGATGACTAGTATGGCTTGACCAATGTCAAGACGCGATGGCCAACAGTCTGTCTTACGATGTCCGATAGCTTAAGCATACAAGTTTAGAGTATTCCCATAGTTTAACTGATGACTAGTAGGGGTTGACACATAGGTCAACACGCGATGGTCAATCAGCCTGTTGTCTGAGCATTCCAAGTTTATCAAGCATTCAAGTGTTTCAAGTATTCCAAGCACATCGAGCATTCAAGAGTTTCAAGTATTTCAAGCACATCGAGCATTCATGTGTTTCAAGTATTTCAGGCATTTCAGTCTTTTATAGCCTTTTGAGCAAGTGAGTCTTTCTGAGTTTAAGTTTTCAAGCTTACATAAGCATAGTTTTCAAAAGCATTCCTAGTTTTAGTATTTGTCTTTCTTATGCAATTAAAATTTTCGAGAGTTTTAAGCAACTAAGTATAAGTGTAACCTGAATTAGCATTAAGATTAAGAGTGTAAGATATTAACTTTTTAAAATAAGTGTATAAAGTATTAGAATTTAGAGTATGCATATATAGTTTTAGCTTTCAGAACGAGTGTATCAAGTGTTAGCATTTAGCGTAAGTGTTTCAAAGCCTTAGCATCGAGCATGTAGTTTAAGCATAGAGTTTATAGCATAAGCATCGAGCATAAAGTTTAAGCATAGAGTTTATTGCATAAGCATCAAGCATATAGTTTAAGCATCAAGAATAAGTATAAAACATTTATTAAACATATCAACAATTGTTTAAAATGTATAACATGCTTCTCAGTCCCGAGGTAAAAACAAATATGTTTGAAAAGGGACAAATGAACTCACCTTGTGTTCGTAGTGGTTGACTAAGTAAAATACAAGAATGCACGCGCTCGTTGTTGGGTTTGTGGTAGTATTCACGATCCTGTATTGATTTCATAGCGTTTGCAACTTATAAGTATGAGTTATAGGGATTTGTGTGTGTAGGTGTTAGCCCTAAAGTTGGCTAACACTTGTGAGTCTCGGTCGTCATTCGGCCCCTCATGCTTACTAGAGATTTTAGAGACACATCTCTGCATTAGACTAATGTTAATATTCTTGTTTATTTGCTTTAGTTTCGTAGTCAAAATACTCTAAGTATAGAAACTTAGGTTTTAGGGTTAATAACTCCTATCACTTGGTATCATAGTTTGCATCCTCATTAAACCGTTTAGCTCAATCACTTGTTAACCCATTCTAAAAGGCTAAATTGTAGTTTGTATGAAGTTTAACCCAATGTTTATCACTTTTGTAGTCTTTATGAAATTCCATACGGCTATTCATCGAATTGTTTTCAAATGTGTCTCAATTGTCCATGTGGGCCGAATGAATTAGGCCTGGGTAACCACAATGGGCCAATTAATCCTAATGGGCCGAGGCTTACTATGTCGTATAAGGGTGGGCTAACAAGAGTTTGGGTCAATATGGCTATGGACCAAACAATAACTTGGGTAATGATGTTGGGCCGAAAGATACTTGGGCTTGTTTAGCCACCATGGGCCGAATGCTTTATTTGGGCCCAACTGATTTAGGGTGGTAGGTTAAGTGATAGTCTCATGGTTGTGAATTAGCCATCCATGGGCAGCGAACCTATGGTGTTCTTTGCCTATGGTTCGCCCAAATTCAAGAGGTTCGGCCAAGGGTTTGCCCGGCTTAAGTTCGTGGCTATCAGCAAGAAAGGCTCGTTTCCCTTGGGTTCGTGACTCACGATGAACTAGTGATACAAGGTTTGGCCATGTGGGTCTCGACAAATGGCAGGTTCGTCAGTCTTCTCCTAGGTTCACGTCTCATGTTCCAGCTTCGTATCATCCTACACTGGTTCGGTTGGGTTCCAAGGTTCGCCTAGGCAGGGTTAGGTCGGCGATGGTTCGGCCATGGTTCATCTACCCCAGGTTCGGTGTCCATGCCTGTATGGTTCATGACCTTGCAGAAGGTTCGGCCAACAACCATGCATAGAAGGTTCGGCAGTGAGGCTAGATTTAGCTAGGGTTCGTGCTTGTCTTAGGTTCGGCACTGGTGGAATGGTTCACCGCTCTTAGGGTTCGTGGCTAGGTGAGGTGCTGAGATGATAGTCATAGGGTTCGGCCAAGAACCATGTAGGTTCGGCCTTGTGGGTTCGGCCAGAGGCCTCCGGTTCATTCCTGTCACCATGTGCAGCCAAGGTTTGGCTGATGAAGACCCCGACCAGCCCCGAAACCCACGAACCTATGCATCATCCTCTCCCTCTGAACTGTGGTATCGTGGTTCCCTTAGTGGTGTTGTGCGCAGATGAGGTTCTAACCGAAATAGGGTTCGAAGGTCATGCCTTAGGTCCGGTTATGTAGGTGAGTTGGACTAAAAGGGTACAAAACCCTAATTTTTCAGAACTTCAAAGCCAAGTACCTAGAGATTTCGTGGATAAATCTTCAGATTTGTTGTACTTCTAAGTAGAGCTCGTTGCTAGCTACACGTGGACACCAAAAACACTTGATTTCGTTGAGAAACGCCCAAGATATCGCGATTTGAAGCTTGAAACCTTGTGTGAGAGTGGGGAGCCGGAAATGGCTTTTAGAGAGAGAGTGGAAGATGAGAAATGAGGAAGAATTGCCTCACTTAGGGTTTAAATACCCCAGGGGTGTTCGGGTTCGTTTCGGTTGTTCGGTTTTCGTTTTCGTCGCGTTTCCGGCACGTTACGCGCGTTTTTAGTAATTTAAATAAAAAGACTTTATTTTAAATGTTTGGAAGGTGGTTATTATTAGCAAATATTTTAAATATCATTTTCCTGGAATTATTTATCGTAATTTATTATTTCACGCGTTTCGTTATTTCTTTCGCGTAATTTACGTATTTTAATTAAAATAGTTTCTTCTTAATTTATTTATGATGAGTTTCAAAATTGTAAACCAGGAATTATTATATTTCCTTAAATTTATTATCGTTCTTATCGTTTCTGTTTTCGTTTCGTTTCGTCAGAACGCGTCACCATCGCGCGTATTCATTCGAATCGTCATTTGAACGAACACGACGATGGTTTGGCTTTCTGATTCTTGTTTTCTACTTTCCAGTCATCATTTCAGAACTTTAAACTTTCAGATTTATTCGTACAGATCGTCATCTATACGAATAAGTCGTCGGTTTAGCATTCTGTAACAATAACCGTTATGGTTTCGTTTTGTTTAACCTCATATACGTTTATACATAATAGCATCAAATCAAGCATCTGTGTGTCAGTTTTGTGTTGTCTGATGTGTTTCTGACTGTTAAACCCTAAGGTTTTAATCAGATTTTAGACAATCGCAAAATAGTTTAGTGTTAAGCATCATGTGGCAATAGTATCTACCTAATTCACATAGTTTGTACTTGAGTTACTGTGCAAATTACTGTTCCGGTAACGATTCCGGCACAAATGTTACACGTGTCATCTTCGCGCGTATTTGTTCTAATCGTCACCCGAACGAAGATGACGTTGGTTTCACTTTCTAATTCTTGTTTTCTACTTTTCAGTCATTGGTTCAAAACGTTAAACTTTCAGATTTATTAGTGCAGATTGTCACTTATACGAATAATTCGTCGGTTTAGCATTCTGTAATAACAACCGTTATGGTTTTGTTCTGTTTAACCTCGCATACGTTTATACATAATAGCATCAAATCAAGCATCTGTGTATCTGTTTTGTATTGTCTGATGTGTTTCTGACTGTTAAACCATAAGGCTTAAATCAGATTTCAGAACAATTACATAATAGTTTTGTGTCAAGCATCAAGTGTCAATAGCATATACATAGTTTCACGTAGTGTGTACCTGAGTTACTGTGCAAGTTACTGTAGAGATCACTGTTCTGGCAACGCGTCCGGAACTGATGTTACAAATTATGCCGGCTCATCCAGCTATCCACACACATGTGGTATTATTACTCAACCACCAACTCATCCGGCTATTCATATGCAACTATATTGCATATATGTTCCATCTTGAAACTTAACACACAATTTAATGGATTTCTCATCGAATAGTTTCAATCACTTGTTTAAACATCATTTACATAATTCATGCACTCAGGTAGACTCTTTCTACTACATATATTTAATGTTTAATAAGTCGAATGACTTACCTTATTCAAGCTATTGGTCTGCACCTATGACCTTCTTTCCAGCTCTTTGACTTTTCTCTTGACTTTCACCACTAGTCCCTAGTTGCATTTTCACACATATACAACTATATTATATACACATAATGCAATTTAACATATAACACATTGATTCAAACTCATTTGAATCTCATTATTCATTATGTGGTGTTCATAAGTCAAGTTACCATTTTACCCATTATATTTATGTCAAAATCATTGACTTTCAAATCTCAAGCATTTAATTAAATACTTGACGTGCATTCATTAATTTAACTAATCTTGATGATGTAAAACACCAACCAACCTCCTTTTAAACTCCAAATTCACTATTTCATTACTTTTATACAAGATTAGTCAAAATTTGATGCATATCTCATTCAAACCATATTTTAATCACCCTACTAGTTATCAAACACAATGATATGGATTTCATGATAACTAGACATTATAACGGCTCAAAACCAAGATTTCACCGTTAAAATATCGAGTTCTTCGTTTCTAATTATTCCTAGCCGTCATCTAGGCAATAA
The DNA here is from genome assembly GCA_009363875.1 of Mikania micrantha. NCBI lineage: Eukaryota > Viridiplantae > Streptophyta > Magnoliopsida > Asterales > Asteraceae > Mikania > Mikania micrantha. Next base: position 9,346,069 of record CM018687.1, read on the forward strand.
TCAACACCATAGGCCATAACTATTATAATACCAGATCTAATCCATATACTATCAAATCAGTAAGAGAGATCGAAACGTTACCCTTTTGAACGGAATTCTAGTTGCAACACAATGATCTGAACTTGTAGAAACGATCCCTGGCTCAACCCGAACATTTAGATGGCTTTAGAACTGAGATCTGGTAGCAAAATTCGCTCTGTTCGTCTTTGGGTTGAAGTAAGTTAGAGAAAAACATAAATTAAAACTCTACATGCAAATCTGATTTGTAATTCTCAATCTTTAAACCACCATACTCGTCGCGTCAAAAACTCTTGGCGTTCCGCGAAGAAATCCGGAGCCTCAGATATTTTGGGTCCTTCGTGTACCGCCAAGGAACCTTAGAACCACCTTGGCGTACCGCGAAGATTCCCAGAACACAATATCTTTGTAATTTTCTCATTTTTACGATTCCGGAGAATCAGGAACTCCGTTTTTCGTACGGTTTTCACCGATACTTACTATTCTCCTCCTTTCTGGGTTATACTAACACACACGCACATGAATTTTATTTATTAACCCACATGACCATTTAAAACGGGTCGTTATAGCCAGCCTAGTCGCACCTTCACCTTCTTCTTAGTTTCTTCCGGTTCACTCGTGTTTTCCGGTCACGCGGTTCAGCAGCTGATCGTCAAAACCGGCCGGTTATTCTTGGAGCGGCTTGTATATGCTCTACTGAACCGCTGGCAACGTCGGTTCACAGTTGAACCGGTTCGGCCGGCCGGTCCGGTCCGGTCACAAAAACATTGAAAACAATTATCTTAAGACTAGTCCATACGCCACCTAAAATATCACTTATTAACTGCCAAAATTAATATGAAGACGCCGTGAACCAATCACACCATCATGAAAAGTGCTACGCCATTGCCCAATGATGCATCGGTGGAATCACCTATCGGAGGCTTGCTCGAGTATCGGATTCGAAACAAATTACAAATGCAGAATAATCAAATATCTAAACAAGGTTGCACGAAACAATTCATACGTCAATTTGACGGAACATAAGATAATGATTACAATTTTAATGATTATATCACATGCATAACAAATCAGAATTTTGGATCAACGAATGCTAGAAAACCAAGCAGTTCAAATAGATATAGCATAAAGACAAATATAAATACTATAAGTTAAATAAACGGAAACCATACCTTAACCTTAGCAGTTAGTGACAATTAGTCCAAATCTCTTACGATTTAGTAACCTGTGTATTTGTTTGTTTTCATGTTAGATTAAACGAATTATGATTCCTATACATAATTGGTTAAATTTTGGTGATTTAGAATTCTAATGTTAATTCGGTCAAATCTGTTTATTTTACTAAGTCCTTTGTTACGTTTGTAAATTTACTTTATTTCAGTAAATCATATATTTTAACCGTTAAAATCAAAACAGTTTTTAACACGAAATAACATATAACAATATGGTTCGAAACATATTTGAATTCGTGAACTACTAAATTGACTACAAAACTTTAGCTAGTCAAGCTAATTCTTATTTATTGTAACTGGTTTTAGAATTTTATAACATTTACTAAAAAATATGGTTATAATTTAATTAAAATAGATAAATGGGTTGTGAGGATCATGAACCTGGGACCTATCGCATGTAACTCAAAGACTTTAACCAGTTGAACCAAATTTTAAAAGTTGTGTTTTAGGAATCCTTTTTCTAGTCTCGACTAACAAATATATTCATTATCAAAATGATTTGCATGCCTTACCTGAACAATGGTATGAAAACGAGTACAACCAGAAATGTAATACACAATCGAACACCAGTAAGAAATCGCATTTCAATATGAATATGATGCCTGAAGATGAAGACCGACTTTATATCACCCCTCAATGATCATCTTATGGCTATTGAGAACGTATTAAATCAAATGGTTCTCCTTTCTGACTTGCTCCTACGGAAACAATATTGAATTTATTGAAAAAATCAGTCATTCACAACCACTAATGGGAACTTGGCTCCGGTCTTGGTTCTGATTGTAGCGAATGCCGTGATCAGGACGACAGGCTCGTGTATCGGCTTCGGTTATAAATTTATAATGCTACAGTTGTGTTGAACGATTAGGAGATCGAGAGGATGCATTTTTTTGTGGTTTGTTTTCTTTGTGTGGTTATGTCCGAGAGCAACTTGTACAATTAGAGTTTCTTGTTTTTTTTTTAAAAAAATTGGTGTAGTTGAAAAAAATATTTACCAAATAGGTATAGTTGAAAACTTATTTACCAAAATTGATGTTTTCTTTAATTTAATTACTTTTAGCTAATCTAAAAAGAAAAAAAAATTAAAGAAAAACACTCATTTTGGTAAATAAGTTTTCAATTACACATATTTGGTAAATATTTTTTCAACTAAAAAGCTCGTTACAATTAAGAATTGAGATGTTAAGGTATTTATTCGGACCATATTTACTCCTTAATTAAATGAAAGGTAAATGCTAGTAATTGGCACCAATGTGGCTATTTATTTGCCTAAAAAGAATTCGAACAATAAGTTCATATAATGAATTCATGTGAATTTGTAACAGGAATAAAATGAGAGTAAGATAATGATAATGAGTCGGTTTCTAAGTCGATTTCAATTGATCGATTATGTTTGAGAGTTATTTAATTAAGATCTTCAGCTTTTATAATTGCTACTAAATTAATTAGTTTGGTTACACATATGCCAAATCGTTCAAATGTTCGGTAATTAACTTGCTGTTAATTCGCCAGAGCCCGTAATTAATTGTTTTTGAACATAATCATTAATTCCTATCTATCATTTGATTTTGTTTATGGAGTACTAGATTATTAACCCGTGTATTACACGGATTGGATATAAAATATCAAAATTAGTTATTAATAAAAATTTAAGAAATATAAAACGTTATTTTGGTATAAAATGATTAAGGTAAATATATATATATATATATATATATATATATATATATATATATATATATATAAGTACTTTCAGTAATAGATAAATACTTAAAAACTTTAATAACTAAAGAATTGTTTCTGACCGTCTTAGCTTGTATTAAATGAGATTTTTAAATTAACTTATGTTGAAAACTTTATATAGTTTTTTTTCTTTTGAAAGCATAGTTTTCCGTATCATTTATATAATTTTGGTTTATAAAAAAATAATTTTTAAGCCTTTTGTTTTAAAAATGCCATTTGTTTATGAAAATCATGTTGTTTGAAAACTAAGTTTTATAGTTGCTTTCGTTCTTAAAAAAATCATCTTTTAAGAAAATTTGTTTTCTCGAAAAATTTTAATTTTCTAAAAATAATGATTTATGTTTCTTATTTAAAAAAATTATAATTTTTAGAAAAAAGTACATATTTTATAAACTTTTTGTTGTGTATTTCTTAATAAAATATTAATTCTTAATCTTTTTAAAACTATTTTTCATTTTTAAATGGAAAAAATAAATAATATGATTAATATTGAATTTATTTAATATGAGAGATAATATAATTATTTAATATGGAGAGAATTAATTGAGAAGATAATAAAATGCCATGTGGCAATAGTAATCTAAAATTATGACAAGTGGCAAAATTGATTTTTGTTTATTAAGATAGTAAGATTAAAGCCAAGAATTAAAAGAAAGTGTTATATATTTAAAGTCACGTAATGCACTTTCTTGTCAAAATTAGAAGAACGTGATTTTCGTGTAACACCCAGCAATAAACTAACATTTCTTATCTCTAACGGTATCCTGAGATTCTTCCAAATATGAGGTCTCGGGTTCGAAACCCTCCCGCAGCGAAAAAAGGTCTGAGGGAGGTCAAACGGTTTTTCCAGCGGGGTTTCTAACTGCGGTGGCTGTGGGGGCTCATGGGAGGTCCAGGTAACTAGACTTTGGTGACATGGGCTCATGGGAGGTCCAGGTAACTAGACTTTGGTGACATGGCCTGGAAACAGTGCGCTCACATGATTGAGACCTTCGCCGTTAAAAAAAAGTGATTTTCATGTAATGATAAACAAATATATCTTTACATAGTCTTAAAACAAACAATTAATCAATCATTCATTTATAGAAAAACATTGGAACTGATTTACTTTACTTGCATACCACTATTATATATATATATATATATATATATATATATATTAAAAGGCAACATTATTATATATATATTTTTTATTGAAATAGTGAATACACATATATGCATTTATATTATATTATATTATATTATATTGATTAGTAGTTTACATACATATATGAATAGTGAAAAAATGTGGTCCTTTCTATGTTTTTTGTGGTGTTCGGAGAAGACAACGGTGATTAATTTTTTATCATAAAAAATCGATGTTTGTGTAAAGATTTGTGTATTTTTTTAATTCAATCAATTGGTTGTAGATGAAAAATACATTGTGACTAATTTTTTCTATTATTTTTGTAACATATTTGCACAGATTTTGTATGAATTTTTATGAGAAATTTACATAGGGTTTTTTATGAGAAATTTGATTTTGCTATTTAACTTATGCATATGCAAATGATAAATAATACCCGTTATCTAGAGTGTATTGTAATAATCCGCCGCAACATGCGGGGGATAAAACCTAGTTGATTATTAAGTAATAAAATCCCAATTTATATACCCTTAATCGGTACTGGTGGTTTAGAAGTTTCTAGAGTGAAAAACTATATATTAATTCTTTTCACATTTGCAATCAATTGCACACTTTGATGTGGTGGTTACATCCAAATTATTTGTGATGGCTGGTGTAGGGTTCAACTCTTGCAAGTGTCTTTTTTTTTTCTCCCTTCTACTTATTTTTTAATTTGATGAACTTTTTCAGTTTCTAAATGTACGTATTTATTTTTTTCATTCGTTGGTTATTTCACATGTGCTTTCAGGGTTAACATTTTCACTCATCATCTTTCTAATAAGTTACCTTTTGAGTTTATAAAGTTTTGAGTTTATTCATTTCACTGTTTTAACTATATAAAAACTTTATAAAATATCAGTTTTACCCCGTGAGTTTCTAAAGTTTCAAAATTTCCCCTTTTGTTTCGTAACTAAAAAAATTATTACGTGCTTAATTTTATATGGAGGTCCGTATAAATTTGATTTCATTCACGTTTCTATGTACACCTTTTACGGAAATCAAATAGTGCATTTTTGTGTCAAGTTTATGTACTTTTCAGTTGGTATGTGTCTTGACGTAAATTTTGTTTAGAAACGACTTAGGTCAAATATACTATGTTTTTTCCAACAGAATAAATTTGATTTGATATGCGTTCCGGCGCCGCCACAGCGCGCGGCAGAGACTACCGACAACTTATAAAAATATAAATTTACTGCGGAAAAAAAGAAACAAATGTGACTTTGGCTTAGAGAATGTTTGGTAGATCTGAATCATTAAGTGCTGAATTGTTAATGTTTTTTGGCTTTTGTTGTTGGTAGCAGGTAACCAAGGTTCAAATCCAGTGAAATATAATTTTAGGCTTAGGAATTTTTTTTTATTTTTTTTGGTATCTTTCTTTTTTTTTTTTGTTGTTAATTTATCCATGATGGTATATATAATGTAAGTTTTGCTAAACATACTGATATCATTATACATGATAATCACACCGACTTAGGGGTGTCGTTCGAATTTGTTAATCGGGTTTCGATTTGTTCGGGTCGGGTTGTTCGGATTTTTTGACATTGAAAATAAACCCGATTACCAAACCATTTAAGTTATTTGTATTCGGTATTTGGGTTTTGGTAATCGGATTCTTTGACTTGATATTAATCAGTATTCAGGTTATACTAAATTTACTTAATAAACGGTCAACCTAAAATTAACACTAAACACTTGAGATGCTATACAATATACACATACACATACACATACACATACACATACACATACACATGATATAAAACTTATTAAGCCATTACCACTATTTTGGTAAACACAACACAGGCGTAAGCCGCACTTCGGCCCGTCGCGAAGCGCGACAACGCCTTCTAGTTCATAACAATAAGTGTAATAAGAATATTAAAGGGCCTTGACTCAAACATTCAATCAATTATTAAGGGCTACTTCCATTTCATAACAAACAAAATCAATTCAATTCAATTATTATTATATATTTTAAAAGACATGAAAAGACATAGTAAATTTATTTGTATTGTAAGTTGAACCACTAAACTTTGTAAGGTTTCAAGTTTTGACCATGAAATTATTAGAACTAAATAAATAAGTTACACTCACTTTAAATAAGCCAACAAACTTTTGAAGGTTTTATGATTTATGTGTTTGAGCATGCAAATTTCACATGAATTAACACGCTACAACACGCGTGATCATTCAACTAGTTAAAACAAAAATCGATTATCAAAATGAAAAAAAAATAAAAAAAAAAATCCAAGTAAATATTTAAACCTAACAACTGGTTGTGTGGTGGTCAGGTGCCCGCTTGTCATCATAACACAACCTTCTTCCTTAAACTGGTTTCAAATGCAAGCCAAAGTTTAAAAAAATAAAATGAAAACTTAGATGAGATGACGAAACTTTGAAATGAGCTACTAAAGAATATATTAGTCAGCTACTTAATTAATAACCTAAATCGTTGTTGGCCATTAAACACACTAGAAATCCAAGACCCTTACCTTATCAAAGAGGAACATAAACACTAAATCACCATCAGAGACGAAGCTTGAATTTTTTGTGTAGGGGGGCCGATCCTTAATATAAAATTTTTAGGAAGAAAAATCAAGGGGGCCGGACTCTATTAATATAAAATTTTCCGACCAAATCCTACTACATACCTGCTTCTGAGCCGAAAAACAGCAGGAGCCGGGGCCCCCTGGCCTTCACTATGCTTCGTCCTTGATCACCACCATCGCTGTTACGGGTGGTGGGGGTCTTCTAGGGAAAGGACTTGTTGTTAACACACTCTTATTGTATTAACACAAATAACTTCGTCAAGATCAATTGAATCTTTACCTTTTTTATCTTCAAAATCTAACTTAAATGTTTTTTTTTTTCCTTTTTTCACTTTGTCCTGCATTGATAGCATTGAAGTGTCGATGTGAGATAAAGTTGTTATAAAAGAAAAAACCCTCAAAACAAATGAATCATTTCTTGAAATGTTTGATACATTTGACCTTTGTTAAGAGTTAAAGGTCAGTTTTAATTAATTACTAAATGAAAAAAATTATTTTTGTTATGATTATGACTCAAGACCAAACAATGCAAACCTTTAAAATAACTCAACCTAAGCGTTGTGTTTACCCCTGCTTCGTGCGGATACTATGCTAGTATATATATAAAATACTCACACACGCGGACGCTTAGATACTACAATATTCAACAATAAGTTTCGTAACTATCTGCTTGAATGTTAAAAAGTATACTAACATTTTCCATTCATTTATTGTGATTAAAACTCATTTAATCAGTTATAATTGTTACTCATACATGACTTGATGGCTATTTGAATTTATGGTTCTTTTGTTACACAAAATAATTAAACAAATAATGGCTCTTATGATTATTTAATTAATAGATCAATTATTTAAATACCCCTAGCAGATAGATAATTATTTGATTGACATAATTATCCTTATTTATCCTAATTAAGGTTTCCCTTTGGGTGTATATAAATATGAGATTAAAGGCTCATAATAAGAGGTTACTTAACATTACAAACGAATTCTCCTCATCATAAGAGAAATTTGTGAACCTCCCTACGAGCTCTCCTAATCCATCCTAATTATACACCCTAAACGGGAACCGATCGGATCGTCATATCTCAAGCATCATGTCAAGAATCAAAACAGCGTTCACTGGATTCACAAGTTTCATCTAATGTACATCATTGTTACTGTTTTCGTGTATGTTCATGTTTATAATCAAAGTAATCGAATCAACATCTTTAACTCTTATTTTTAGGATATGTTTAGTTTTATGTTTTTTGAATTTTTATGGCATTTTTCGGAAGTTAAACATAATACAAAAAAATTAAGAAAAAAAAGACGCTTATTTGATTGAATTCTGTTTGTTTGATTTTTAACCGATGTCGAACCAAATTGAATTTAGTTTAGATAACAATCTTCTGAAATTGGTTTGGGTAACTCCCTTTCAAATTATGGTTAGACAATCTTCTTGCAAATTTAGTTTGGTTTCGCTTTTAGTTAGGTTAAAAAAATTTCCATCTTGATTAAACTGAAATACATAAACCGAAAAGTGCTAATCAAACTGATCAACAACATACATACACACAAACAAAGAAAGAGGTAATTTTGTAGAATAATAAGTAAGTTTAAGTGTTTCAATTATAGTATCAAATTTTTTTCTCTCTTTAAAGTCACTCAACTTTCACTAGATATTCTAATTATATATATATTTTTTATAAATATTTAAATTTTATAAAATTAATTCGCAAATTGGATTTTAATACGCCAAAGTTTTAGGAGTTAACCTTTACCGGTTCCAATTTTGAAAATCGTCAATAGCAGTCCTTACTTTCACACAATTTTCTTCTGGTGAACCTTCGTTAAAAAAGTTAAAAGCGTTAACTTTTTTTGGAATTTCAAATGGATCTTTTAGTGATTTTGATCAGAATAAGAATACAATTCGAATGATATACAACTTAACTCGAAACGTTGCTGCAAACGATGATTGCCTTAATCAATTGAAAGTTTAAACATCTGATTGAAGAATCATTTCATCATTTGGAACAAGCTTTCAAGGTAAGTTATACATCATTCGACTTGTATTCTCGTTATGATCAAAATTCCTAAAAGATCCGTTTGAAATTTGAAAAAAAGCTAACGTCGTTAACTTTTTTTAACGGAGGTCCACTAAAAGAAAATAGTGTGAAAGTAGGAACCGTTATTGGAGATTTTCAAAGTTGGGACTGGTAGAGGCCAACTTCTAAACTTTTAAAACTTTGGATTATTAAAATTCAGTTTGCCAAATTAATCGAGACATATTAAACATATATGAACGTTTATAAGTATTTTATTATTATATTTTCTTCATTTTACTTAAATTTAACAATTTTAAAACTTTTTAATTAAATCGTGAATTTGTTTTCTTCACGAATATATCTTATGTCAAGTTAATTATTAAAAAAAATTCCCTTCTTATTAATAAAGAATTATCGGCCACTGTGGTTTAAATATTTTAATTATATCAACTTAAAATTAAATCTTCCTTCAATCCAACTCATGATGTTTAAATAACTAACGGTTTTGGTCCCCGACCATAGTTAGGTTTGGGGCAAAAACCGTTCAAATTGTTAGGTTTGGGGCAAAAACCGTTCAAATTGTTAGGTTTGGGGTGCCATTGACGTTAGTTATTTAAACCATAGTGGCTTCATTGATAGAAGATTTTACTTTAGATTGAAATAGTTGAAACACTTAAATAGCATAGACCAAAACCATGATAAACTCTTTAAACAATTTTAAAAATAAATTACTTATAATTAAAACACATACTGAAAGTTAAGTAAGTTTAAAATAACATAAAAACTTAAAGTAACTTTGATAAAACTTTAAAAAAAAAAACTTAAATACTATTAGTTGAAATATTCAGAAAAAAAAAAATGACAAGTAAAAAAAAGAGAATTAGTGCCTTAATCCGATTTGATTATTAAATAATAAAATAAAGTCCAATGTGGCCGACCATGTTCCGCCAATGCTCAATGGATGGTCCATGTTCCTCCACTAACTCACAATCCAAAGGTCCATACATTGCCACTATAAACGAACACTTATCGAATTTTAACGGCCTATATTCATCCACGTGGCAGTAAAGATCTCGTTCTTATTGTATTTGATCCGACGGTAATCCCATATCCTCATCATAATTCTTCCAACAAAACCTTTTCTCCTTCCGCCTTCATTTTCTGATCGCCAGAATGTCTTTTCCGGTCACCGGAAGTCTCACTTGACCGTCGTTTCACTCACGGCGAGGTATCCAAACTTCTTTTATTTTATGTTGATCGGACGTGATTATGTCGTCAACAGATCGTAAATTTGAGCTTTACTGATGAGCGACATATATATTTGATCGATCAACTTGACAATTATGCATGTTTTTGCCTTAAATGTTCAAAGGTCTACTGATTCACGATAATTTCCGAAGATCTGATGCTTCTGAGAAAAATTCAAGTGCAAAAGTGTTTTTGTCTACAGAATTATGATCTAATTATTGATTTTGTTTTAGCATCCGCTGGAATTTGAGTTTCACTTATAATCGAACTTGTGATCGATAAATTATGCTTGAGTTGCCGATCGTTTCATCATAAAGTTCCGAAGATGTTCTGTTTTTGAGCAAAATCGAAGCGTAGAAGTGATTCTGTTTATAGAAGTTTGACCTAGAAAGTTCGTTGATTTCGTAAGTTTCCAAAGGAAGTTAAAGATATTCGATACTGATCAACCGACTATCTCTCTACGGTGTTTGCTGAATCCAACTGTGAGTGTTTAATTTGCAGAATTTGATCGTCGGATAGTCAAAACCTTTGCGTTAGAGACATACACGCCGGACTACATGGCCGATTCGGATAACGAGTCCGGCGGTGGTCACAACGGCGATCACTCGCTCCGTGAGCAAGACCGGTTTCTTCCGATTGCAAACGTGAGCAGAATCATGAAGAAAGCGTTACCGGCGAACGCGAAGATATCAAAAGACGCGAAGGAGACGGTGCAGGAGTGTGTATCGGAATTCATCAGCTTCATCACCGGGGAAGCCTCCGACAAGTGTCAGCGAGAGAAACGTAAAACGATCAACGGCGACGATTTACTCTGGGCCATGACGACGTTAGGGTTTGAAGATTACGTCGAGCCGTTAAAAGTTTACTTGCAGAGATTCAGAGATATGGAGGGGGAGAAGACGGCGTTAGCCGGACGTCACGGCGGCGATAGAGAAACTGCCGCCGGGAATGGCATTATTGTAAATAATGGTAATAACGTAGGGGGTTTTCACGAGAATAATGGAGGTGGGCTGTACGTGGGCCATCATCAAAGCGGAGGGATGTACGGGTCGGGCAGTTATTACCAAATGGGCCCAGACCCGTCTGGTAAAATGGGGTCGGTTTATCCTGGGTCTGGCCCGTTAAATGGAAGGCCGAGATAGATAGTCTCCACTCTCCAGTCTCGATTAAAGTATTTAGTTATGTCTTATTGTTTAGAGTTAAAACCGTTATTTTACTATTGTTTACTTATTTATAAGTATAGTAAATAAATTTAAATAAATAGTTTTGAGTTTTTTTTTATTAATATTTTTTTAGTTTGTTGTTTTCTTATAAATAAGTAGATAAATAACTTTACTTAATATTAATTTGATATTTTAGTGATAATTGTTTGTTCGTTTATTTTTGTTATTGTGCAACTCAAATGAGATTTAATTGATAGGGACGTGCTAAATTTAAAAATGTGTTTTAAATAAAGAAGATGAGATCCATATGAAGATTATATTCCATTTGGTGTATAAAAAGATTTGCATTTAGTATATAAAAGATTATCACACGACTTGTGGGAAAGAAAAATGAACATGGATGACCTTTTTTATGTTTGCTTTAACAAGAGTACAAATGTTTATGCAATAATTAGCTTATACCACCTGGATCACACAATATAATAAAGAAAATCTTATAAAGTGTAAGGTACAAAAAAATCTTTATTGATATTTATATGTATACAATATAATAAATAAAAGTTTTGGTATAACGCATGTCAAATTTATAGTCTATAGACCACCTAAAAGTTGTTTTTCTCCACATCTCTCACCTGTTAACGATTTATATGTTTTCTTTTATTAAATTTTGATTTTTCCTTTCTTTTTCTTCTATTAAAAGGCTAATATTTTATTAAACTTGGTAAAAATATGATAGAATCATAAATCATTTTTTTAATTTTTCTATAAAACATCTTTAAAATTATATATACTACGTGATTTAAAATAAATAATTTTCAATTCATTTAATTAACACATGTTAATACACATGTTTTTACCTAGCAAATTCTATACAAGAAAACCAAGAAATGAATTTGTAAAGAAGTGAAAATAAACAAAATGAAAAAAATAATAATTTCAAATTCACAGAATGTAACACCTAACGTATAGTAAATATATACTTAGTTTGCATTTGGTAGTTTTCTTAATCACGACACCACTTTGCTCTAAACCATCTGAAACGAAAATTGGTGACAACTCAACAAATGAATTTATCGATATCTATTCTATGTAATATAATAAATCAAGGTTTGAGAGTGTCATGTGGCACTCAATGAGGCACCTTTTGGACTCCATTTCCCGCTCAAACTATCTCCACATTATTAAATTATTCAAACTATGATTTTAATAAATTACAACAATTAATGGCATGAGTGAACTTATTGAAACCCTAAAAATTAATTTGCATACATAATGACATTAATAAATTATTCTCACCATTGTTTTTCTTGCGAGTCTTTTTTGGTTTTTTTTATATGGAAATTGTAACTTGTATTCTCTAGGGCATGTGATGAGATAATTTGATTTCTATACGAAAAGCTCATTTTAATGAAAAATAAAAAAAAGAACAACCAAGTTTTTATTATTATTTGTTTATTTTCTTAGTGGAAATCTAATGATATTATAATTAAAAATGTTGGAAATTTTTTCGAAAGTTATAATTTTCACTAACGAAGCTAAGATGAATGTGATATTGATACTTTAATTTGTGTGGATTGGCTGTGTGCATAGTTATAGTGCACATCTGTTTGACGTGGTTCGGGTCAAGTCGTAAATCAAGTGTCAATTCAAAAATTTAGATTAGTAACTCTCATATTAATTAATAAATTGAATCAACACTATTTACACTATATGTTCTATTCAAATTCTAAATTAGTAACTCTTATGTTAATTTAATTGAATAAAGACTCTTTATTTTACATGTTTTGATTACATGTATTAAATCATGACTCTTGGCATCACTTTCATATAGTTAAATCGTTCAAGTTTTAGCTTTAATTTTAAATAGATCAAAATTGCTCAAACCCACATTAACAAAATTAAAATATTCAAGTTTAGATAAATGACCCGAGTGTAAAATGGTTTTTACAACAATTTCTACTATTTACTACCCCTTGAAAATTTGAATTGGTTTTGTTATATATTATCATTTTGTATTAAAAATATGAACACAAGCAACCCCAAGGAGCAAGGAGTTGTTGTTGTCAGTGTTTAGGTTTGAAAGAATATTTTGATGTAATTTAACATTTGGTGTTTAATAAAAAGAAGATTTGCATTTATGTGTGTTTGTTTCATATCAAATGCAAGTGGTGATGCTTTGTTTTTCATTTGATTAATTTATGATGCATTTTGAGATTTAAAAAACTGTGTTACACAAGCAATCATTAAAGCATGTTTTGGACTATATTTCTTGCTTTACCCTCCTATTTTCATTAATTAATTTGATCGAACAATTTTTATTTAATATAAAATTACCATTATTATAATATTTTAATTTTATTCAAATTATGTAATTGATTCAATTTACCATATATATGTTGAATCACGTCATTTAAACTTATGTTTTTAGCATACAATATAGTATAATTTAATAATTTTTTTATTTAAATATATTACTAATCAAAATTATGCCACGTACATTCACATCTATTATTTCAAAAAATCTTTAAAATGCTTTCAATTTTAACTCTTTATTTCCCTGATAATTTACATTTTTAAAATATATTTTTAAAATCTTTTGTATTTAAATAAAATATTAATTTACAATAGATATGCACAATGTATGTCTTTAAATTATTTAATATAATAAAACTTTTTCATTAACTAATTGAATACATCAACTTAATTTAACATAACATTATCATTATTATAGGTTAATTTTAGTCAACTTATAAGATTGATTTAATTTACCATGTATATATCTAATCAAGTATTTACAATATTCCTAAAATAATAAACTGTTTACAATTAATTTATTTTTCCATAAATATATGTGCTTAATATATTACATCGATATAATCATTTTTATTTATTTAAATATAATGATAATTAAATTTATGACAATTACATTCGTAACGATTACTCAACGCATAGGTCCTGTGGCATACAGACTCAGACTCCCTGATGAGCTCAGTGGAGTACACGATATGTTTCATGTATCAAATCTCAAAAGGTGCTTAGCAGACGAAACATTGATCATACCATTGGAAGAGATACAAATTGATGAGCAACTTCACTTCATTGAAGAACATGTAGAGATTATGGAACGTGAAGTTAAGAAATTGAAACGAAGCCGTATCCCTATTGTAAAGGTTCGATGGAACTCCAAGCATGGACCAGAATTTACCTGGGAGCGCGAGGACAACATGAAGACAAAGTATCCCCACCTGTTCGAGAAGTAAAGCCCGACCTTTATGCTTAAATTTTGGGACGAAATTTCTTTAACAAGGGGAGACTGTGACAATTAGTACCTGACCGACCGGCAAGTCCGTACAGTATGTGTACTTTACAACAGTAACTATGTGTACATACATGTTTATAAACAGTACTTGTATTAACAGAATTCTAAATACAAGAAACAGTTGTATGTATTTTTGTGTAAACTTAAATATTGTAAGTATAACACTCATTGGAAACATTAGTTGTGTGTATTTAAGTGAAAACTTAAGTACAGTTAACACAACAGATCCTGAGAAACAACAGTGTTCATGCAAATAACAAGAACAAATCGGTTGCGATCTGATATCCATAGATGACAGGAATTAGATGGCCGAAAATTCAATGTGAATACAATGTGATAACAGGATGTATAGTTGAGTACGACAGTGAGGAAACACAATTCAAACCATATTGCAGTGTCGTTTCAGAATAATAAATTGACAGTGTGTTTGCGTGGGTAACGATTCACACAAACATATCTGTGAGTTTAACGTTCTGAAATGATGACTGACAAGTAGAAAACAAAATTCGGAAAGCAAAACCATCATCGTGTTCGTTCGAATGACAATTCGAACGAATACGCGCGATGGTGACGCGATCCAACGAAACGAAAATGAAAACATGACACGAACGAAATTAATTTAATAAAATAAAATATTTAACATTTTACAATTTTGAAACTCATCAAAATAAGTAATTAACTTCTTTTTATTTAAAACATTTAAATTACGCGTAAAATTCCGGAAACGCGATGAAAACGCGAACCGAGCAACCGAAACAAAACCGAACACCTCGGAGTATATAAACACCAAATGAAGCATTTTACTTCATTTTTCATCTTGTTCTCTCTCTCTAAAACACAAAACCCTTTCTCTCTCTAGAACCAAAACCACCATTAATGATCTTCAAAGCTTCGTATCTCCTTCATTTCTCAATGGTTTCAGTGATTCTTGAACCTACGCGAAGCCCTTGATGAGCTCTACATGAAAGTACAACTGATCGGAGCTGTTAACCACTGAAAATCAAGGTATGGGGTCACGAAGTGTAGGAAAAGTAGGGTTTTTCTAACCTTTGTTCAACCAAAACCTTAACCGGTGTTTGAACCACTCTCGAACCTTGTACACGGTCGAAAGATCCTCAACACACCCTAGTAACCTGAGCAAAACAAGTTGGGTCAGATGCAGAGGCTAATAAGATGGGTGAGGTGCAGGGTTCGCAAGGATCCACTATGGCCGAACCTTGGCTGGTTGGGAAGAAGGGTAGCCGAACCCTGGGAATGGAACTTGCTGGACATGAACCCACAAGCGGCGAACCATCCTCACCCCTCACAAACCCAGTCATCAGGAGAACCATCTGCATTCGAACGAACCTGCATGGTTTCCCGAACCATTATTGTAGCCGAACCCTACTCACATCATGCAATGAACGAACCCTTTTCTATAAGGCGAACCTTGTACCTGTTCACGAACCTTTGCGAAGCAAACACAGCCGAACCATTGACCCCGAAGGGGAACGAACCTTTCTTCCACAACCGAACCCTCGTGTGTGAAGCTACATGGCCAAGCCTTTTCCCCATGCTCAGCGAACCCCATAGGGCCGAACTTTCAGGCATGCTTTGGTCGAACCCTCTAACACCATCAAGGTTCGCTGATGTTGGGTCTAAGCTTCAACCGATTGGAATGTAATCCTCTATTGTGACCCACCTAGGGACGTTCTAAGTCTCTAATGCCCATCTCGTTACCTGCGGCCAAACAGTTAACAGCCCACACACAAATTGGATCAATTTTTATTCGGCCCAACATTGAGCTCATGCCATCCATTTCCCAGCCCACATCTTCGGCCCACTAACCATTGTCTTGGCCCAACACGATTGGCTTAGCCCAAATACATTTATTCGACCCATCTTGGGCAGCCCAACACCATGAGAAACTGGCCCAAACTCAACCGAGAGCATTTGACTCTATGGGCTTAAATGCGGCCCAAGATACATGTGTCGGATCCATGATTGATAGATGGGCTCGAGAATAATCAAATGGACCCATATGACACCAACTCGTCCCAATAAACTTTAAAGTAACACGATTAATAAATCAAGTAATTAAGGTGACATTTAATATAGATGGGAGTGATAATCTCGTTTTATTTCAAAAGAAAACTATAAACCTTGGTGTTGAAACAATTAATGATAGTAAGTCATTAAATTCTCACAAAAGAATCGAGCTAAATACAAAGAGAAACAATGAGGATCAAATTTTGGATCATAACTTGCAAGTATACACTACTTGTAAATTAGCTAACAAAGTGTTAATAAAGTACATTTAAATTGAATTGGGCCGAGGGATGAACAAAGACCAAGAGACGCAAGTATTGACCAACCTTAAGGTTAACACATGTACACACACAAATTTTAATAATTATTACTTATGAGTCAAAAACAACGTGAAATCAATACAGGGTCATGATCAACACAACAAGTGAAATCAAGAGCGGGAGTATTCTTTCTTTTAAGCTAAGTCAACCCTACAACAACAAGGTGAGTTCATATGCCCCTTTTCTTTAATCTTAACTGATTTTAAACCTTCGGGGCTGAGAAACATGCTTACTTTTACTTGTTTAAAAGTTTTGCTTAACATATTGCTTATGCTTTGATTTAGATAATATTAAATTGTTTATTATCGTCTATCATTGCATGCTTGTATGATCATGAGACAACATGGAAACTTAGATGTATATGATAATATAATTTCATAGTTCATCAACACACTAGAATAACATAGTTGTAAGATTTTATCTCACAACACTTAGTTATTCCTACATGAGCAAGCATTGGGACAATTCATACACAGACAAACAATGAGAACAGTTATAGTGAAACATGATGACACTACACAACACACGGATGATTAGAAGATAAAATATCTTCTAAATATCATTCCACATTATAATTGACTAAGTGTGATAAGTCAAGTACTTATAACACTTAGTTACACCCTAAAAACATACTATGAGATAGTATGAACGCATTTATCAATCCACCACCTGAGCGGATTAAGGGTGGCAAGACTAGTTCTTACCACGGTTTAATGGCAAAATGGTGAACATATGGATCATTCAGAATGATAATCATGATAACGTATCTTCATGATAACAATATCATTCTCACATCGGTTGACATAACGTAATAAGACAAGTTCTTATTCAACCTTGTTAACTACATTGAGAACACGCGGTGGGATAGAGGTAAATCGGATGCATTGTAGTCTGATTACATGAGGATTACAATGGATTCCTTTTAGGCTCTATATGTTGCATTGAAAATACATTACAAATGGTTAACTAACTCTTTTATTGATTAAAAGTGTATCAATAGTTAACTTACAAGATTCAAAACAATATAAGGAACAGATTGAATAAATCTAATATCCTTAATACATATAAGAGTTATCAATACTTCGGTTTGATGACAACGACTCTTTATTATAATATTTCAGTACATGATATCACAGGGGATAAACAATGAGATGAACAAGTGGGAATTGAGATGGAAATCAATACTTGTGTTGCAAGTAGTGTGGAGTTCTAGTAGTGATGTGGTGGGATGTTGGCTAGGGCTTAGCTCCCTTACATATGCCCTATATATAAGCATCACTACTAGGATGATATAATACTTGTAAATATAACTATTGAGAAGCCATTTGGTGAACAGTTAATCATATAACATACAAGTAACATGATTAACATTGTGATTGTGAATGTGAATGAATCAAGGTTTTCAACTAACATACTTATGAACTCACCAACCTAGTGTTGACTTTGTTTAAATGCATGTTTTCTCAGGTGACGAACACGTGTAGGTACTTACATGCAAGAATTAAGCTAGTGGACTGTTAGAAGACCTAGCTTTATTTTGTGTTGCATGCTTTTGGTGACAAAAACAATGAATCAACTTTTGTATATCTTGTACAGATATAAGATATAGTTACATTGATTCTTTTTGGTAGATTTACTTGATTAAATTATGAACGCTACATTATAATTTAATCTTGTAATTCTATATCATGGATGTGTTAGCATTTCTCATTTATTTATCATGTGCTATGTAAACAATCTGATCATTTGATTATCACTCAAGATATCGCGCCCCGGGAACCTTCCGCCTGACGGGAAAACCCGATCCGTTCCCGCCGGCTCGGGGTGTGACAGGAAATTTTTAGGAACTTGTAATACAATTAAATCTTTGTATACCATTTATCTTTCTAAAGTACGAAATGCTCATCATATTTTTTTATATGATATGCAACAATATTTAAAAAAATAATTTTATACCATATGATTAATTACATATTTTCTTTTATTCCACCCGTGTAACACATGGGTTATAACCTAGTACTTAATATAATACAACATAATTATTCTTAAGTAAAGAATTTGATTTAACAAAGAAAAACTGTAAAATTTTAATTTTACATGGCAAAATTCCAAAAACAGAAGATGTCTATATTTTAGCCTGATAAGATGAATATAATGCATCACATACCATTTAATATTATTATTAGTTATTAAAATTGAATTATTTCAGTAAGTTTTATTATTTTAATAATTTTTTTTATTACAAATCGCGTATAAATAATATCAAAATTTTATACACAATACAAAATTAACCATCATTATACCTAATATATACCAACTTTAACCTAAAGTTGGTTAAATTAGGACAAAGTGATATGGATAATCGCAAACTCCAACACACACACACACACTCCGTCCCCCCCCCCCCACCACCTCATGTGCAACACCACCACCACTCCTCTTATCATTTTCAAAATTTCATCCATCATCTTCTAAAGATTTATCCACCATTTTTACTAGCTTTTACCATTCTTAAAGAGTTCTTGATACAAGAACAAATTGTAGAGCAAGCGCATACCCCATCTTCATTTAGTTTTCATCACACACAGGTACGACATCCATGTTCTTCTAACTTTGTTATTGGATAAGAAGTGTATAAAATACACCAAAGACTTTAAAAGAAATAGAAATAAAAACATGGGTTTTGAAGATGAAAATAGTGCGTGTGTGTGAGAATGCATGCATGCATGTATGTATGTATACGTATATACATATGCAGTGACGAAGCTTGAAAAAAAACTTCGATGGGGCTGAAAGTCACGGACACAAATTTTTTGTCCTATCGATATGTTTTGTATTATATATTCACGTTGGCGAATCGGGTCGGGTCAAATATTTATCAACTTAAAATGTATAATTCTACTTACATTCAAAAAACTAAATATATTTTTAACAAACAAGGCATAACATGTTTAAGATGAAAGAAGGAGTACCAGATAGAAGAGTTACAACTCCGCCCGGTGACCTTTAAGCTCTTTGAATTCATTAATTATAGACTCTGAATCAAACTTCTTAGCAATTTCTTTTATATGTAAATCAACAAAGAATCCGTGAAGAACTCATTTGACATCTTATTGTGAAGACGATTCTTGAATATTTTCATTACTAAAAATCCTTCTCTGTTGTTGCAGTAGAAACAGGGATTGTCAAGATTAACCGTGCCCTATATCAAGAAAATAGTATGGTTCACATTTTTTTTTGTTTGTGCAAGAGTTTTTCATATATCATAAATAATTGATACACCACTTACCTTGGTATTATTCGCCATTTGAATATTAAAAGTCTCCAATTGACCTGTAACAGAATCCTCTAATGCTCTATAAAGTCTTCAGGGTAATATTTGTCAATAAGAAGACAAATTTGATCAACATTAATCTCTTTTGAAACCAAACTAGAACTCAGAGATAACAATTTCATAAACTGCTCATTGAATTTACTACTCAACTCAAATAAATGTTTGTACAACGTGACTTTAAACATATCTACTTGATAACAATGTTCAAATGTAACATGGATATCTTTTTTACGAGGCCTATATCGAGTAGAAGTATATGGAGCCTTCATATCCGACATTTCTATTTGATGCTTTTTACAAAAAAAAAAAAGTAACAATCACAAGAAAAGAACCTATCTATTGTTTCTGAAATCATCTAGTTTAACCTTTGTTGATGAAACTATGTCCATGGCATTAAGAATATATTGGGATTTCTTTTGCAATGTTTGAGAAAATGTATAATTTTTTTTCCATTACTTCCTTTATGAAGTGAAGAGTAAACACAAACTCAAATGATTGCAAGTGACCATAAGCTAAATCAACATCTCCACGTTGTGAATAAGTAGTATGAGATATGTCTTCAATTATTCTTTGGAGAACAACACGAGTGACATCAAACAAGTTAAGGAAACCACAATCTTGATCACAGATTTTACTAACATCAAACTGATGATGCAAACGTTGTTTCCACAAACTTGTGAATAAGGTTGCTGATAAGTATCCCTAACATTAACCAAATCCAATAACCTTTCTTGTATCATCCCTTCATCATTAACAAATCTCAAAACTATGTCCATTTGCTCTTTTTTCGACTCGTCTCATGACTCATCAACCATGACACAAAAGTATGAATCCCCAACTTCATTACAAACATGCTTTCAAACTTTATTTGTAATAATACTAATAATTTCTTTTGAATATATCTAGAAATATACTTTGAATTATAAGGAGCATTCCCTAAAGTAACCTTTGCAACTTCATCATATAAGATGCTAGAAGATTTATCAATTGAAGAAAATTAGCTTAATTTTTAGCTTTCTCATATTCATCATTTCCTCGTAAAGCACAAGCTTGGAACGTCAACCATCGAACTACATCAACCCTAGTTTTTAACCTTAAATGGTTCTTTATAATATGATCTTTATTTTGCTTCAACATTAGATTTTCAATGTGTGTTGCTTGGTTCAACAAGTTTTCACTAAATGCCATAGCATTTCTATGTTGATTAGTTACCAATGTGCTTTAAGAATGAACAATTTTTCCAGTTAACTTTTTCCAATTATCAAATCCTTTAACTATAAATGAGTCAGAACCATGGCTCACACTTGGTTTATCACTAAATAGATAATTAAAGCAATATAAAAATGTGTTGTTGGAGAATACTCAAGCCAATTTGGAAAAATATTGAACCAAGCAAACTCGAACCTACAACTATGTGTCTTTGAACCATTATATTTATAATCTTTATGATGTATTTGGTATGGTCCTAAAGAAAGATATGCCCGTCTTATTTGATCCCTTGTATTAATCGGATACTCCTGCATTTGTTTCCGTTTAGCGTGATCTCTATCTAAATGGTTATGACCCACTTCATTAGTATTAGACTGTGGTTGTGGAGGTTCAGAATTACCATGCGTTTCTTATTGATTTGCATTCTCTTGTGGGGCTTGCGGCTCACTTGTTGAAGCTTTTGACGTTTACTTTGTTGTTCATCAGAATCACAATCCTTTCTTTTTAAAAATGAATGAAGATTTTTTTTCTTCTTCATGATACACCTAATAAAAAAATCAATAATCCGAACATTCAACTAGCCATTAATCATATAATCTCAATTTCATCTTCCCAAATCAACCATCATAAACCCTAATTTGAGTTCCTGCAAAATTTGTGAAAACACACATACCACAAAGTAGTTAATATATACTAACATTAACATAATATATGTTTAGAACCCTAATAATTCCCAATTTTAAATCCAATTTCGTGAGTTACAAAATCTATATTGAATCAATCATCTAGAAATCTAACAATGGTAATTAAAAAACTAGAAATATGTAAGTTTATCTTGTTGATCTCAAAGAATAAAATGTAAATAATCTTGATTTTGCACCTAATTTTTTTGTGGTTGGCCTTTTTTTTTAGGATGTGTCGATGCCTTCTATCCTACCCAACTTGCCTTTTCACTTTTCACATTTGATGGAATAATGAGGGAATAAGAATTGCTGTTGCCGATCTCGGATATCTTCACTTTTTCTTTTTTTAATTAAAATCTTACATATTACCTCCTAAAACTTAAATATTTTTATGAAGGTCAGAACTGGAGTTCCATCTCTTTTCCATTTCCAAATAAAGATCTTGTTGTTTCTTCAACAATTGATGATCTCTAGTGGACCTCTCAAACCTAGGGAGAACTAATTTGACTCATTCACAACTGGTTCTGTTCCTAAAAGTACCCTCAAAATTTTATAAATAACCATTATAGTCAATAGTTTCACTAATATACTTATTTGAATTTTCAAAATAAATTTATATTGTAAATTGTTAAACAAATTGTTAAAATACTAGTTTAACTTTAGTATTTTTATTAAAAGCTAAGGGGCCCAAGGATTTTTAAGAAGAAAAAAAGATGAGGCCGGACTCAATACCTATAAAATTTTATGTCAAAAACCTATTATATCGACCCTTCTGAGCAAAAAAGGGGGGGAACCTGGGCCCCTTCTAACCTCCATCCATATACATATGTATGTTTCTAGTATATGTGTTTTGTTTTGTATACAAGCATATATATATATATATATAGGGGATGGAAGTATACATAACCCACTAAATATGCATTAACCCGAAATAACCCGTCAAGATCAAGCCAAATATTCGAATTCTTTTTTAACATCATTGTAAAACACATTTAGAACACTTTTTTTATTTTATGAGTTTGCGTAAATTCATCACCGTTTGAGAGTTAACATCGTTCTAAGTTTTGGGCAAAAACACTTACATCACTCTAAGTTAAAAACTTACAACGATGTTAACTCTCAAACGGTGATGAATTTACGCAAACTCATAAAATAAGAAAGTGTTCTATATTTATTTACAATGATGTTAAAAAAAATTCGAAGATTTGGCTTGATAATGACGGATTATTTCGGGTTATTGCGTATTTAATGGGTTATTTTTTTATCCTTTCCCTATATATATATATATATATATATATATATATATATATGTATGAATCGGAAGCAATTATAACCCACTCTTATTTGGATAACCCGTATAACATTCTCTTTAAGTTTTTTTGTTAGACCCAAAACTTACAGCGATGTTATCACTTAAACGGTGATGAATTTACACAAAATCATAAAAGAAGAAAGTGTTCCAAATAGGTTACCATGATGTTCAAAAAATCTAAAAGTTGGCTTGATCTTGGCTGAGTTACACGGGCTATCGCAATAAAGTGGGTTATAATTACTTTCATCCCATATATATATATATATACATATATATATATATATATATATATATATATATGATTGGGCTCAAATAAGAACACACCTTAATTGAGGAAACTCGATTAACTCAGACAAGATCAAGCCAAATCTTTGGTTTTTCGTTTTCATGATCTTTATTATACATGTAAGAGAATATGTTATTTTATGTGTTTATGCAAATTCATCACCGTTTGGGCTCTTACGCCAGTGTAAGTGGTTGTAAGATCACTGTATTTCCGGT
This sequence comes from Mikania micrantha, assembly GCA_009363875.1. Lineage (NCBI taxonomy): Eukaryota > Viridiplantae > Streptophyta > Magnoliopsida > Asterales > Asteraceae > Mikania > Mikania micrantha. The sequence continues at coordinate 9,369,920 of CM018687.1, forward strand.
CGTCCGTACATCTGTACGATTGTACTGTTACGATCTGAGATTTTAATTATTAATGATGAGTTATTATTTGAAAATTATCACTGTTATTGGTATACATTGAGAATATATTATTTTATGCATAAACCATGGTGAGTTTAGTTGAAACCAAACTAAACAGAACCAGAGAGTTAATGCAGTTACATTTCACAGTTATGGATTATTGGTTTGGAAATGGAAAGGAGTTTGAGTTGGTTGTTGTATGGTTGCTAAACATAGTCAAGGACACATGGTCATGGTTTATCGAAATAGCGGTGGGACGGTGGCTGGGGCAGTTGCGACTGACCCCTACATATGCCCTATACATATGCATATTTCGGTCTATCATGGGTGTGTCAGTGATATGGTTTAGCGGGGTTTTGGATTGGGAATGATAATATTAAAATTTATAAAATAATGGAAGTATAATTGGAAACAATTACGCGTTGGTGAGGTTACGAACATAACTTAAACGCGAATGTTATTTCGGAAATATTAACTTAATAATGTATTTGCGTGGGTGACGATTCACACGATTATAATTATTGAGAATAAGATTCTGAAACGATGTTCCATAAATTGTAAATCGAATCGAAATACGATACGAGCGTCGGATTCGGAAAGGTGACGATCTTTACGAATACGTATGCGAGTAACGCGTTTCGATGAGATAACTAAATAATATTTAACGATAATAAGATAAGAAAAATAAATTAATAACGTTTATTAGGAATCACAATCTAAAACAAATCGGGTTATTTAAATAAATAATTCAATGAAATCGTTTTACGAAACAGGTTTAATAAAAATCATTGATTAAAATGAAATATAATTATCTGAATGTTTTATGTTTTAAATGTGTTTCACGTTAAAAACCGAGCATAACCGAACATTTTATATAATTTGTCGCGATAAAAACGAGACCGGGCACGTGGGATTACACGGGTAATTAAATGGGAAGAACCCCATCTTCTTCCTCACTTTCACAAACCCTCTCTCTCTAAAACACACACGCATGCACCCCCACTCTCTCTCTAACTTCTCTCTAGCCTATCTCCCTCGTTTCTTGACGAAATTGCGAGATCTCGGAGCCTAAACGACCGGGGAATCAAGGAGAACAAGAAAGTACAAGAAAATCTCACGTTTGATCCATCTTTTGAGGTAAATTTCGAGTTTTCTTTCTATTTTTACACTTAAACATACACTAGCCATCATCATCATCATTGTGGATGATGGGTCTATTTTAAAAACCCTAAACCGAGTTATTGTTGAGCCATGGGAAGCCACAGACGACCTTATAACCCACGGGATGTTGAAGATGATGATGCTGGAACTATTGGGTCAAAGTACAGCTCATGGCCGAACCCTTAATGGGGGCCGAACCTTTTTGGTTCACGAACCTGTATGGGCGGGAAAACAAAGGGGTGGCCGAACCATGCATTCAGCCGAACCCATGCATAACCCAGCAGCGAACCTTTTCTTTGTTTTTATGGCCGAACCCTAGACAGCCCCACGAACCTGGAGCATGGCTGAGTCAGCCGAACCTGTGACTATTCACGATCCTTAGTGAGCCAGCCCTTGCAATCCACGAACCTATTGTACTTCCTGGATGAGCCGAACCCTCGGATGGGCCTAGCACCACCGAACCCTATGTATCACGAACCTAAGCACGCGAACCCTAGGGGATGGCGAACCTAACCCTAAACGAACCTTGGCTCCATGCAGCGAACCCACTATTTCTTGTTGGCCGAACCTTGAGGCAGAAACATGGGCCGAACCTCCACTATAGTGGCAGCCGAACCTATGCAGTTTGGCTAATAGGTTCGCTGCCCTAATGTCGAGCAAATTAAATTAATCACTGTAATCGATCTCTATAAGAACTTAAGATTCTAACTAAGGTTTAAGGGTGGACAAAAGGAATTTAATAGATGTGGACCCTCACGCATGCATGAGTTTTTTTAAGTAGCCATATTTTGTAATAAAGATATGTTTTAATTTGAGAATTTAAGTGAATAAAGTAAGCTATGAGAAATAACTTAAGTTTGGTTCAATTAGATCTACTTTAACTTAATAAAATGAAAAACTATTGGCTAACTTAAGTACCCATGCATGCCCATAAGGAACATAAGTGTGTGTATATATACGTGTATAAGGATTACCACCTTCACTACATGTGTAACCTTATAGCCGCATTATGAGATTGCAAGATCGATTTCTTTAAAATGACTAATGATAGATTGTTCTTTCATAATAAGAATAGAAAAGTCTTAAGGGTTATCATTATAGCCTAGATGACAAACATAATGAATCACTCAAGTAATGACAACAAGGGGAACAGATAAAATAACTTAATAACTATCTCGCATAGATACTTATGAATATGATTCACAAGATAAATACAGGTTGATTGAGTTGTGTTGAGTTGATTTTATATACGCGAGCGCGCATACTACAAGAACAGTATTCTAAGGACTCTGGTGAGTTTTCATAGCCTCCCTTTCTTTTAAACTGTTTTGTTTTAAAACTCGGAGGTGAAACATGTATACCAATTTAAATATTATTTTGATAACACATGGATGATACCTGCTTATCAATATGATATTCATATTATGGATTATCATTATTATGGATTATCACTGATTATTATACATCCATGTAACATTGTCATTGACTTCGGTCAATAATAAAGATTACACGTATTGCCACTTGGATTATCACAACTCCGTGAATCATTGCCTTTGACTTTGGTTAATTGCATTGGTTTCATGTATTGTCACGTGGATAGCTTCCACTCCATGGATCATGTCTTTAACTTATGTTAATTACATAATTTCCATGTATAGTCATAGATACTATTTGAGAATATTGATGTTTGAGATTGGTTGAATGGTTATGTGATTGATTATCTATTATTGTCTATGATTATCTATGATTATCTATGAATATGTGAGATAGGTGAATGTGTGTTTGTTTATGTGTTTGATTGATTGTGTTGGGATATGTATTGGATTGTCACACAGGTACTCTTGTGGATTTTCTCAGAAAGACCATAAGTTATTATACTCATTTTATCTAAACTTTTTATAAAACCTTTTAAAATACAAACTTTTATACTAATTTTATAAAACACTTTTAAAGTATAAAAACTTATGATTACTCACCAACTACTTAGTAGTTGACACTTGATTTTCTTACATGTTTCAGGTGATGAAGCTAAGTAGGTTGAGAAAGATGAATTCACTCTTTTGGACATCGTCACATAGGATCTTGGACTTAGCTAAATTTAACTAAAATTCTGGCGATTAGAGTTTAGTTAGTTTAGCTAATTCTTTTGGTGTAATTGATGTATTTAATTCATGATGAACATGATTTTTGTTGTAATTAATTTGGTTGATTATATGATTATGTGATGATTTAACTAGATGCCCACGAGCTTATGAACAATCTACACATCCCTCGTGGCATCCCGACGTTTCCGCCATTGGTCGGGGTGTTACAGTGGTCGCTATAGTAAAAAAATATTTACAGCGTAACGCAAACGTACACTTGCTTTAAATCCCAAACGGTAATGAATTTGTCAAAACACATAAAGTAACATAGTCTTGTACATGTATAATAAAGATCATGAAAACGAAAAACCAAAGATTTGGCTTGATCTTGTCGGAGTTAATCAGGTTTCCTCAATTAAGGTGGGTTAATAACCGATCCTTACCAATATATATAAGATTATATTGTGTATGCATGCATGCATGCATGTATACGTGTATATATATGTATAAGTATATATGAGTAATGTATCTTAAAATGTATATATATGAAGACATGCATGGAAAATAACTAAAAATCAGAATTTGATTAGTAAAACCTCAGGATCTTGTTTATCATGACTTTCGCATAATTATACACACAAATATATATTCCAAAAATTCTGGCAGAATGTTGTCAAGAATTCAATAAGTCATAAAATGGTCATGACAACTTTAAATTGAACAAACTCAAGCTCTATGACTAAAATTTATTGTGTTAGCTTTTATGCACTATTTATACACTTTCATTCAATCAAATGATGCTCCAAACAACATTCACAAGATTAGCGTGCAAATTTATACCCCTGACTTGTGATGTCGTTTTGGCCTATTTCTGGACCGAATCATGAAAACATTTCTAAATGAATGTTGTTCATAACACCTTAAAAATAGTTGAATGGAAAGTTTCATAATCTAACTCAAAGGTTTTGTATGTTAAAAACGTATCCAAACTTACTAGAAGAAATATGTTAAAACCGAAACTTCAAGGACTTAAACTTGTGTGACTGTTTTGACTTATTTACAAGCAAAATCACAAAACGTTTTCTAAATGAAAGTTGTTCATAAAAACTTCAAATAGTTGGCTGGAAAGTTTCATAATTTTATCCCAAATATTTCTATTTTTAGATTTCACCAAGAGTAGGTTTAAAAAAAAACCTTAAGTATTTTTACCAAATAGATAGACAACTTTCCAAAATACGTTGTTATAATGACGAAATTCTCTAAAACACGACACTTAGTAATTTCAAGGCATTATAAAAAAAATATTTCAATTATAAGTTAAGAACATAATTATTTTAAGAAAATCCCGACACTTAAAATGCAATACAAACACAAGTACATAAACTATAGTAAGGTCACAAACTCAAAAGAAACTCATTATGTTATAAGGACCAAGTTATAAGTCTTCACATAAACGACAATCAAGAAGTCATTCATCAAACATATTATGCGAGTATTCATAAGCCCTTTTCCATTTCAAGTCTTTGTCTGTAACATATATGTAGTATTCAAATTATAATTCAATTTTCATAACCTATTCATAATTCGAATCTATGTCTTTGTGTAAGAGTCAATGCTATATGTGTTAAACTATGTGGGTGTTATTCTAAATTATGTATTCTATCATGATCACCAACTATACAAGCCAATGGTAACAATGATAGATTTATTGGGTGACATCCGTCCATCTTTTGACCCTAAAGAGGGCATTCGGTCGATTGAAATCGCATTCATTCTAATCTTGACTTGCGAGTCAAGTGTGAAATCAACAAAGGTCTTATTCTACCATTAACATTTGAATTCACATTTTTCATTCTATTACATATATTCAAAACATATGTCTACTCACCAACATTTTTGTTGTCCCAATTTTTATAAATGTTGCAGGAAAATGTAGTTTGAATATTATTAAGTTGATGCTACATGTATGATCTTATGTACCTAGTATAGTAATTAAAAACAACGTTTAAATTATATTTTGTTATATTGTAAACTATTTGCTTTGAGCATGAAATGAGTTTAAATTTGATTAAATAATGAAACATAATTAGTGTCATGTGTCATGGACAATTGCGTCGTGCCCTGACGTATAATCCGTCGTCGGTCGGGGAGTGACAAGTTTGTTTAAAAATAGGCAAAACTTTTAAATTAACAAAGTGTTAAGCAAATATAGAATAATCATATATATAGACCGTTCAAATTATCTAGATTTAATCTTGACCGTTCAAATTAGGTGGTTGCATACTTATGTGACGATTCTGAGTAGTTTTCCGACGGTTACAACAGTTTTTCGGTACCTTTACAAATCATTGACACTTGTCCCATGACACCCTGTGGTTCCCAATGGTTTTCCAGTGACCCTACCGATTATTGACACATGACCCATGACGCTTCCTATCTTAAATATCCTATTCTACCTTATCTTTCCCTGCACACCCAAGCCGCCGTCGCCACCACACCTCCATTTGCCTATCTCTAGCCATCGCACCTAACAGACTTTCATCATCATCACACCACATCGCCACCATCACACTCGATCCAAAACGCCGGAGATGACTACATCGTGTAGATGGTGGTATAGTCACTTGGTTTTTGGAAGAAGATAAATCGATAGGGAGGGAAGGTTAAGGACCTCTGTAGGGAGGTGTAGGTGGTCTTATAGTTAAATGAAATGGGTCAGTGGTTGATGTTTTACTGACAACCGTTGATGAGGCCAGAATAACAGCATTTGGATATTCTACCAAAGTTGGTAGTGGAAGGCTAGTGGAGTACTTACTCGTGATGGCGATGCAATGGGTGTTGTCAAGGCCACAGGTGGTGTTGCAATAAAGGTGGGATGTTGAATTTCATCCTCAACATTTGTGGGTGTGGGGTGTTGTCTTTAACGGGCCTAACGGCTGTGCGCGAGTAAAAAAAAAAAGTGTTATGGTGGCGTTGGATGCAGTGGCGAAGCTTGACGAAACCTTTAGGGGGGCGAAATAAATTTTTTTTTCAGGGGGGAATTGAATAAAGGTTTTTAAAAAATTTTACACTACGTATCGGGAAATATACACTGCTACACGAAAAAACAGGGGGGTGAACAATCCTTCGCCCCTGGTTGGATGAACGTCTAGCGTGTGCGTATACCATTGTGGTGGTGGTGATAGAAGTTGTGATGGTGAAGACGTTCTCATAAACATGTTGTTTGCTGTGACGGTTTGCCAATGGTGGTTTTCAAATGGTGTAATATTTAAATTTTGGGTAGAGAGATAGGATACATTATGCAGTAATAATTTGATAGTTTCTCTCTAATAGTATTTCAACGTACAACAAAACCGGTTACAAGAAATCCAATGGTGTCAAATGAACATGAGAGAGGACACCAAACATGTCATTTTCTCTCAAGTCTTAATCAATCAAAAATCTCATCTATTTCCTTCTCCACTATCATTATACAACATTTTCAGCGTTTCTTTTTTCATGTCAATGCTATAATGTAACCTCACCCTCAATCAGAGATCTACACCCTCTTCCACAATCAACCTACACTTGTACCACATGCAGACACATCATCAAACTGTTTTCTTTTTAAAAAGACACATTTTTTTAAAAAAATTCTTTACTTTTACTTTATCATTTTGTAAAAATATAAGATGAGATCAAAATCAAAGATGAGATCCTTGCTTTGAGAGTTATAAAGAATATTCTAAGATTGATAACCTAAGGATTTAGATTATTTCTATCAAACATGATTATATATTGACATGTTTATTATAAGTAGTATGAAAATTTTATGTTTCAATAGTTTATCAATTAATTTGTAAATCTTTCAATAAAATTGTTTTTTATTCATACGTCATTACTTATACTTTGATCTTAAACAAATAATATTTTGCATTAAAGTGCAAAGCAATAAGATTTTGTTATTACGATGTTAAACTACCCGACCACCATATACACATAAAACTGGTTATATATGATTGTTACAAATAATTATACGATTATCTATATAAATAATAATTATTTTTAAGTAATATTTTGTTTGAAAATATTTAAATAAATTATTAATAGTTAATGTTTGCACACAAACAACGAAAAGACAAAGAATTCAATATTAAACATTTTATCAGTGTATTTAACGAAACTTTAGGAATATTTATTTAAAATAATAATTAAATATTCCCAAGATACCATTTAAACCTAGACATATGCGTTATTATCTAACTTGAACTTTAGAAATATCAAACTTGATAAGTTATTCCTATAAACTTTAGGTTGACGTGTGATCCTCGACTTAGAACTCTATCAAACAATTGGACAAACTAAGCAAATCAAGTGAGTATATTCATACTCTTTCTTTTACATTTTGTATTTTGAGATATTACATATCCTTTATTCAAACATTGTTTGTCTAGAATCACAAACCATAGTACCATATTTCATACGATACAAAACATTTAATTTTATTTAGTTGAATCTTTGCTATATGTAACTTTAAGGGTTTTTTTTATAATCATTTATATAACTTTAATTTATAAAGGCTATCAATATGAGAAAATAAAAAGAGAAAGAAAACATTTATATTGAATTTAAAAAAGTGTATCATAATGGCATAAGATTCGTAAAACTCTTAATTTTACGAGATTTAATCAAATTATTATTTTGTCTATATAATATGTATAATGTGTGTATTATATTAAATATATATGTGTATAGTAGAGAGAAAAACGAGTCAGCTTAAGCCTCGAGATTTTTTACGAGCTTGTTTGAACCGGCTCGTCTCGGCTCGAAAATTGGTAAGCGTGGTCGGCTCGATTACAGTCAGCTAATATTCTTAGACGCCACGTTCATGGTTGGTAGATTAGGCAAGATTTTTCTAGGGTTTATCTGTCCATTGTCGAGTTGCCTATAGTTCTATATTATCAATCGGATCAATTCCGTCAATCAGACCTGGAATCAAATTCCCCAATCGATCACTTTATGTTATTCTATTTAGGAATTTCAAATCTTAGCTTCGTCTATCCTTGTCGATTCAAAATCCATATTCCATGGACCATTCTGTACAAAACGCTCCAACAATCGACGAAGACGAGTGGGGTAAGCCATATTCATCTTCTCCGTTTGATTTATATTTTATCTGCTATTAATTTATTGTGTTCTTGTTTTCAATTGTTATTGTTCATAAGAATTCATGTTTGATATCGATTCAACGTGTTCAGTTTAGCAGAATTGAGCAGCGATACTTGGTTTTAGTCATTGAAATCGAACAATTTTGTTTCAGTTGTAATTTGTCTTCATTACAAAGACTTGTCAGAGGCTTATCTGTTGTGTTGAATACTTTTTTTTTATCAAGAATCAAACTTTTAAGTTATAATACTCTGATTTGATTTTTAGTGGGTCTAATTGTGATATAACCGATCTTTCTGTATGTGAAGAATCTGATCATACTGATGCGTTTGAGAATGTTTGCGGTATAGTGTGGCCGATTTTGATGACAATTTTGGGTTGAACCGCTAGCTATGGGTTTGGCAAACTACTTATCAAAACAACAGAGTTTGGTGAGTCAGTTAGACCAACCGATTTTAGTGGGTTTTATTTTGGAGGTTTGAACAAAACACAATTTTTTTAAAACTGTTAGCGGTTTCTATTTTGGTGGTTTGAACAAAACACAATTTTCTTTATAACTGTTAGCTAGTATTATAACACACATGCATAACTGCATGTTTTAAAACTGTAAAATAAATAAATTGAAAGGCTAAATGGCTGGTTCCAAGTTTCAACCTGTCAGCTTAACCATTAAATCACAAACCTCCGAAAGCCGAACTTTGAACCAAACCGTATGAATCTTAAACTGAACTGGACTTCTTGCTTTGGTTTGGATGGTTTCAGCAGTTTATGAACACACTTGGTGGCTTTTTGCTTACTGATTGACTGATTGTTATTAGCATCCTATCAAACTTATGTTATATATGTATCGTGTGTGATATTTTGTGTAATTCTTACTGATCACGAGCTTTGAAATATCAATTGTTGTTTGACTTAATGTTTTTTTACCAGACAATGATGACTTTGTAATACCAAGTTTGGGAATTGAAGATCCAAATCAAACCACAACAAACGCTCCAGAAGTAGAAGACTCAAACCACACAACCGAAGTGAGTAAATATTTATTAGTCTATGTATATTTTACATAGAGGTGAAAATTTGACCTGTTTACTTTGCTTCCAACTGATCAAATGGTCACATATGTATAGTTTTAACAATGGGTAAGACAGAAACAGGCTAAACGGGTCAAAACATCACCCAAAATGTACTCTAAATGCATATAACTTTTTATTGTCGAAAGCTCACAAGGAGCCCCACTAAGGCACAGCCCTGCACATCCTTGCTGGCTTGCCGCCTTGCATCCAAATCCCCATTTTCAAGCGCTTGGGTTTATGTATAGGCCATTTTCAGCCAATAATTGTCTGATCAGGTCTATAAAAATTACAGTAGTCCTATATAACCCTAGAATCAACCTAAAACAGCCTAAACTAGTCCAAAACAAGCCTAAAACGTATTAGGGATTCTTATGCTATGTTTCTTGCTAAAAAAAGCCTCGCTTTCTAGCACCTTGCGCCTAGACCTAAGGCGTGCCTTGAGTATATGATATGTGCCTTCAACCGCTATGATAAAATCTTCTAACAAGGTGTTAAGGACTATTACTTTGAACCAAAGTTGTTAAAAGCCCTCGCGTGAGCACCTAGGTGCAAAAAAAAAAAAATCCCAGCTCTCTCTTAGCGCTTCTGTTATGCGTAGGCGGCTAGGCGCAGATTAGGGTTTTTTTTTTTTTTTCCAAAAGCCATTAGAGGCAGTGGCTTAAGGATAGGAGAAGCTGAATCCAGGCTGTGGCTTTTTACAGAAAAAGCATTTTTTTTAATTTTTTTTTGGTTTTGATATTATTGGATTTAGTTTAATCTTTTTTTTTTAAATACCCGACTAAACGAATAAGGAAAATAGTATTTTACGTATTATTTGTTTTGAAAATCAAAAAATTGGGTCGACTACTCCGACTTTTCAGTCTAACCGCATCACATGATTGGCTTCAACAACAACAACAAGCGTACCCCGTGGAAATCCCACTTAGACACTTAGAGTGGGGTCTGGTTTTGAAATCCGAAACAACAAGCATCACATGATTGGCTTCATGAGCTTGTATTCGAACATCATTGAATTGGTTTTTATCATTTGATTTGTTATTCTTTAGTAACACATGTATCAATTTCTTTGCATTTTTGTAGACTAGAAAGGAGGAAAATATATATCTTGGGCCCCACGGTGCTCCGCCTTCACAATCAAAGCAAGATGTAAACGCATATGGAAGAAAACAAAGATTCAAGCAGAAATTGAAGGATGCAGATCAGCGAATTGGTGGGTCTGGACGAGAAAATAAGGTTGAACATATAAGAGATCTTGTTGGTGGTAGCAAGATGCTTGCTACTGCTTCCAAGAGTTCTAGGGATTGGCTGGACCCTCATTGTCATGAATCTGAGTTTGACAAGAGTCAAGACTCTAAAAGTTATTGATGTGAGTTTTTGACAGTTGCTGGACTAAAATTTATTATAAATGATGTTTTATACTGGACTTGTTATACCAAAATCTAATGAATCATGGTTTTGTAACTTTTCTTTGGTTATCATTTGATGTGAAAACCTTTGATATCTCACTTTTTTACCGGAAAGTGATACAAAAACCAATGATTATAGGATAACCTGAACCTGACCTGAAACTCATAAATATTTTGGACGCATATTGGGTTATGGTACGATTAATGCTAGCATGTTTTGATGTGGTGGTATGATTAAAAAAACATACGAAGTTGTTACAGATTAGTTATGAAGATTGAAATATAGATAAAAAAAACATTATTATGTCATTTTATGAATTAATAAGAAAAGGTATAAAAAATAAGAAGCAAAATTGCCTGATGCAACGTGTTTACGAATTTGTTACGTAGTAGCATCTTAAGTACGCAGAAGAAATTTATGAAGTTAAAACGAACCGGTGCTGTTGTTTGAAACATATATAAATACACTTATATAACGATGTGATATTATTTAGTCGGTCTTGGTCTTGGTATCATTCTTCATAGTAACAGTAAGTCACAGTTGTCGATATAAGCCAATATTGATTATATATATTAAACTAAGAACCAAAAATTATATATATAAACTATATACTAAAAAATTATAAAATAAATAAATAAATAAATAATAAAATTACATAAAAGAAACTAAAAGAAAAAATCACCAAAAAATGCTACATCCCACGTTTTTACATCCCAAGTTTTGAACTTGACTAATCATTTCGGTTTTCCACCATATACACTTCATTTACTGTTTTTAGAAACCATAGATATAAGTTGTTTATGGTTGGTTGCTTTTCAATAGACAAAGATAGTGTTAATTGAAGGAGTATAGAAGGGCAACCATATAAAGATGTGATGATGAAACTAATATTTACTACATCTATATCTATATCTACCTAGAGGATGGTTCAAATGATAACTGTCTTAATGCGATAACTGTATAATTCAATCCTAATGGTTTAAAATAAATTGAAAATATCGTCCAATAGCTGATAAGAAACTACATGTAATATTGGTATTATTTAATTTAAAAACAAACTAAAAACGAACATAATAGGAAATTTTATTAAATGAAAAAGCTGCAACACAATATTGAATGAAAAAGTGAATGCAGTACATTGTTACTCTCTCTCTCTCTCTCTTCGTTGATTTCATGATTTGTGTATCATAGTATAAAACTTTTGTATATTGGAAAACTAGATTATAAACCCGTGTAAAACACGGGTTGAACTAAAGGTAGGCAAAATGCAACAAAAGGTGTAATAAATATAAATAACTAAAATTACAGTTTGTTACATACAAATCATAAGGTAAAGTTACAGCAAAAGTTTATAAATTGGTACATACTTATTTGTATACAACATTTGTTGTTGTATTTGTTACATTTCCATCTTCATTTAAAATTATTAATTTTAAACTTTCTATACTTTTAACCTTAGATAATGCAACATATAATTGATCATAGGTAGGGGTCTTCGCGGTCATGTTTTTACGGTTTTTATGTTGAACTGTAAATCAAACCGTTAACAACGGTTTTTGAACAATGAAAACCAAAACCAAACCAAACCAAACCGAAATTTTATCGATGGTTTGGTTCCATTTTGGTTAACGGTTTGAGATTTTGATCTCGTCAAAAATAAAATTGAATCAAACCAAATCTTATAGTTCAAGACGGACTAATTACACCAAGTCAATATGTATTTTTTTTTAAATGGCGAATAAATCACGAACTCAATCTATGTACACACATATATACAGACATCTATATATGCATATATATTATATACGTATATCGATGATCATATATACGCGCGCGCACATACTGTCCGGTTTTTTACGACCGGTTTTTTATGAAAACCGTAAACCAAACCGTTTATCACGGTTTTAAACTTTTGAAACAGACCGACCAAATGTTTGGAGAAAAAACCAACCCTGAAACCGAACTGATGAACGGTTTCGCGGTTTGTAACAGAACCGTGACCACCCCTGATCATAGGTAAACACCGGGTGCTTTAGATAAAAACCACCCTAGATAATGATTGTCTTCTTCAAAAATATATACACATCTATTTATAATTTTCAGGCACCTATCAAAAATAAAATCAAAATTGGACCTTTATATATTACAGTTGAACCTAGTTTACCATATGCTCCTAATACACATACATAGAAACAAAACACACATATAGACATATATAAAACACAACCACCATATAGAATTGAATCATCTGCACCCGGCCTGTAGTGTTAAAGATCATAACACATAAGTGTTTGCTGGTAGATTAAAAAAATTAATGCAACATTCTAAGTTTTAAAAGTTACAGGTGGAGTATAAAGAACACCCCCAAAAGAATAATGAAAATGATGCTAATAAAGTAGTTCAAAGGAATTACATGATTACCTACAGGCTACAGCCTAAATGATAGATCATTTTGTTTGAGGTGTTCCTGAAAAATTTACCAACGTGTTAAAAATGTCATGGCAACAAACTTCTAGACCAACTCTTCAGACCATATCAAGAAGAAAAAAAAAGCCACTCTTGTGAAGGTAAACATGGTAATAAATAGACATGTGCAAGAAAAATTTCATTCAGTTCACTCATTGATTGTGTTCTCTCAATCGTGTGTACCTGAAATTAGAAGCAACATCATTTAGGTTAGATAAAAGAAACCATAAAAGGGCTTGTACACACAAATACTCAAAAAACCCAGATAAAATAAACAATAGAAATTATAGAACTGTATTAAAGTAAATGTGCTAGCATTTCTTTGTAAATAAATGATCTTTAGACATTAACGATACAATATACAATTGACAACTTTTAGTTACAGCTATATATTCATATGTCTCGGGCATTTACCGAGTTCAAAACATACCAATCAGCAACCAAAAACCCATGAAAATTGAACAAAAATTGAACTAAACGTTTAAATTGTTTCACACTTTAATTATTTGTTTCGCCTATATTTTAGAACTAGTTTTATTCACCCGCGTATTACGGTTGGTTATATAATTACATCAATGTAAGTTAAGAAACAATAGATTACGTCAATATAACCTACAACTACATTAATATAACAAAACATAGATTGATGTAAGTGACTTTTACGTTGGTGTATGTAACCATGTAAATTGTATGTAAGTGATTGTTACGTTGCTGTAAGTTTGTGTAAATTGATGCAAGTTAACTTGTTGAGCACTCGGTTTCTGTAAGTTGAAGTAAACAACTCTGTAAGTTGATGTAAGTTGAAGTAAGTGACTCTATAAGTTGATGTAAGTGACTCTGTAAATTGATGTATGTTGATGTAAGCGGCTATGAAAGCTGATAAAGGAAGATCAAAATCCTCAACATCATGCAAAAGGTCAACCAAATTTACAAGAAAATTAAGAATATCCAATAATAATCATAAAAACAATCTTGTGCCATGGATTAGTTGTATTCATAAATAAACCAATGCCAAAACACGTTGTAAATGCACATAAAAAATTCACATAATTTGAAACATTTAATACATAAAATAAAATGTAATGATGATCATATAAATTAAAAAGACTTATGTTAAGCCCATTTTACATCACCCGTTGGTGTTTAATGTCATCAAAAAAACTTAACAAAAAAGGGACTAAAAACAACATTTTCTAGAACTGTTAAATATCAAAAAGTGCTCTACTTTGAAACACCTGATAATTATAAAAACAACTAATATATTTAATATTAACATATATACATTTTGAAGTGAAGTGAACAGTAATAATATTATAATAATAAAATAATAATATAATATTATAATATTAGTATAATAATAATATTATAATAATAATATAATACTAATAATATAATAATATTAAAATATATTATTATAATAATATAATATTATAATAATAATAAATATTATTATAATATTAATATAATACTTATATAATAATATTAAAATATTTATTTATTAAAATAATAAAAATCTAAAAATATTTTTATAATAATAATATAGTGTACATACGACTTAAAGGCCTTAATCATATAATCGTCGTTGTGATCAAATACCTCGGACATCTTTACACCGTGCTTTGTAAGGTTTTACGTATGAGTGACAACTGTTGTGACATGTTTTTATATATCTATTTTGATATACGTGATCGTATATGCGCTATAATATTCGAAATTGTGACGGAATTCCCGCCGCAACGCGCCGGGGCTGTCCACTAGTTTATTAACAAAAATCCTATAAAATTTTTGGGTGAATATGAGACACTTCACCAGATGACTAACTTCTCTCTCCTCAAGTGCCAAAACCAACTCATTATTAGAAAAAAATAAAATAAACACATCAGATGACTAACTCTTGCCTTTCGTCTGAAAACTGAAAAGTGATGATCGAAATCCAAGATACAGTCGCTGGAGATGTTGTTCAGGCCATAACCCTTGTCACGGCTTGTTGCTTCTGGTCAGAGGCTACAAACCACGAAGCTCCATCAAGGTCGTTGTTCAGATCACCGCCACCGGAGCAAAGTGGTTGACATGGGGCTTGGGAACCTCAAAATCATCGTCAGACATGAAAAATGTGAAAAAAGTGCATGGAGTGTCATGGAAACATGAGTGTGAACCAGAGGAGGGTGGGTAGAAAATTTGTATGTAATATTTCTGAAAATTTGTAATAAACATTTTTTTTAATATACAATTATATATAACTATACAAGTCGATGAAATAAAATCAAAACTCACTTTTAAATTTAAACTATTGTTTATAATGATAAGTTTTATAAAATTTATAAATAAATTGTAAATAAATAATTTTGACAAATAATAAAATTTTATCACAAAAACATTTTATAAATAAAACCTTTATTTAATAATTTAATAAGTATTATAAATAACTTTGTTTTAACTATATAGAATATATATATATATATATACATATATGTATATAACCAAAAAATATAACTAAATTAGTTATATTAGTTACAAAACCTTTTTAAATAGCAATTTAAAAACATTGTTTTAAGAAAGTTAAAGGGTTAAAGGTGTCAAATCTGAAAACCACAACTAAGGGGAAAAATTTGACAAAGATGGAATCTGCACTTAAAAGGAAAACCATGAGGGACTAAAGTTGTCAAACCTCCATAGTTCTCCACCTCTTTCACCCATGGATCATCCTGCCCAACCCATTTGCCCGCATTCGACCCAGATCACAATTCCTTAATTTCTACGCGTATACAGCTAATCAAGACTAGTTTTGGCAAGTTTTTAAAAATGTCAGTAATCCTCAATATTCAATTTCACGAATTAACATCGTATCAATTCGAAATTCACTACCAAAATTACGAACAAAATGCGTTAACCAAACTTATTGCTTTCTAGAATAAAAATCACAATTGAAAGATCAAATCACTCCTAAAACTCCATTCGACATTTTCTGTGGGATATTAAACACACACAGAAGCACTCAAAGTCACCAATCAAAGTGATATAGGCCAACGGATGCTTGTCTAAGGTGCTGCTTCAAAAACCATGCATTAACAATCAAAGGTTAGTGATTCTTATACCTATATGCTCGTTTTTAGATCAATAACAAAAGCCCCTTAATCACCTGGTCAATCGAATTCACATCCGAGAGAATTGGATCGAAGGATGAAGTTAGGGCTCATATTCTTTGAATCTGATTTGGGGAAACATTATGATACATTAAAAACATTAAATCCGGATCTCATTCGCAGCTTAGGCCTTCGTCAAACTGTTAAAGTGCTTGTGTGTGTAGTTTGACGTCGTGGGTTCGTAACCCGGTTCAAGCGGGTTAATCCGTTTTGAACAATTTTTTTTTATATAACTATTTATTTAAAATTCCATTTTTAATTCTTATTTCACCTAAATTAACAAAAATCTTAATATGATTATTCTGTAAAATTAAATCAAAATTTACTTAACAGCAAAAATTTTATTTTATTATTATTATTATTATTTTTCTTTAAAGCATTATTATTTAACAAAGTTTGATTAAATTATATCATTTATTAACTGAAAATTTTT
Organism: Mikania micrantha; assembly: GCA_009363875.1. Classification (NCBI taxonomy): domain Eukaryota; kingdom Viridiplantae; phylum Streptophyta; class Magnoliopsida; order Asterales; family Asteraceae; genus Mikania; species Mikania micrantha. The sequence goes on from CM018687.1 coordinate 9,386,871, forward strand.
AAATTTCTTTTATAACATTTTAACCATAAGTTAATTAAATTGGAATAATGATTTTATTTAAATCTTAGAAGGATTCTAGTTGATAAAAATTTTATAAATTACTTTCAAAATATTTTAATAATAAATTGAAATAAAAGTTTTACTTCAACTAAACTTTGTTAAATCTTAGATTGAGATTATTTTACAATCTTATATCAATGAAGCAAATATGTTATAAATTATTTTTTTATAACCTATGTTATACAAATATTTTAATAAACCAAAATATTTTTAAACATAAACATATATGTTTACACTTTATAACATCTAATTAAACTTTAATTATTCAAAATATTTATAACCTATCAATTCAACTATTTTGAATAACAAAGGGAAAAATATGTTATAATGAATGATTATTATGACATATTCTTTAATAAAATTCTCTGGAAAGTTTATTAAATATCATTTGAAATATTTAAATGATAAAATCAAGTATTGTAATATTTTGGTTAAACATAAAATGAACTTAATTTCAAGATTAGTAATTTATATCTTTATGTAACATAAGCAATCTAAACATTCTCAAACATTATTACTACCTCCATTTAGCAAATCATAAACGAAATTTACGTTTTAGTTATTCAAAACAAATTTAACATATTGACCCATTTAGACCTTAGATAAATTCATAGAGGAACATAGTTATGTTAACATTATACCTAATAAACTATTTAGGTGAACTTTGAACTTGTTGGATATACATTGAGCTATACTCTGACATACATTATTAAAGATTATCACATATTAAGGTGAGTCTTCATAGCCCCTTATTTTTACTTGTTTTGAACTTTTGGGGTGAAACATGTTATCTTTGAACTTATTTGAACTTCTAAACATTTTCATGTGAACTTAGCTAATGGCTTTATAGTTTGTGAACTTTAGTTAAGGATAGGCATTGATCACACATATTTAGTGACTATGATAGATCTATTGGACCGACCATCCCACCGTTGTTTGATTTACCCTTCGGGGGAGGCCCGCGGTGATAGTTTACTATTTGAGCATTTTAGAAATGCTAATCATAGGTCAAACATCATTTGTTATCATTTGTTGATCTGCTTTATTTGCTAGTTCATTTTGACTATGATCATTATGCTTAGAGTTCACATATAACATTATCTATATCATTTTTATTAAACCTTTTGGTTCGAGTGTCAAAACCTATGAAACTCACCAACTCTTTGAGTTGACACTTGATTTTAACATGTTTCAGGTGGAAATGGAAATTAGCAAGCATTTGGATTTGAATTTTATTTTATTTAATTTGAACTATGTAATTGAATTTGGATTTAAAGTTGAATGATGTAATAGTTAGTTTGAATTTATTTGACTTTGTATTGAATGATGAATTTATTTGCATTGAATGTTTAGTTATGATTATTTACATCTTTATACCCTAAGCTATGAACAATCTACACTTCGTGCCACCCCGATGTTTCCGCCATCGGTCGGGGTGTTACATTGTAGACATGAAAAAATAGCAGGGAGTTTGTGAAGAAGAAGTAGAAGATGGAGACGAGAGAGAGAGAATGAAGTAAATAGATGTTACTTGTATCATTGTATGCTTGTGGGTTGTGATTGACTTGACTTGAATGCTCTGATTACATTAATTGCTAAATAAAGTAAAAAACATTTATGCCCCTTCAAGGTTTAAAAGAAGTGTTGTGACGTGAATGGTTTTCATTGCATAAAAATAGTTAAACAGTTGACGCAATAAGGGAGGGTTAACATTTGATTCTCTTCCTACCTATTATAATAAAGGAGTATTTTTGGAGACACATGTCGTGTTTTGGTGCTATCTGAAAAAAAATTTCCCGCCTGCTCTTTCATAATATATATTTATATTTTTTTGGTAATTAAATTATATAATTAAATGTTAAAAAATATAAATCCTCTTATTCTAATATTTTACTAATTTATTATAATTTATAAATTATAAAAATATTTCAACTGTACTTTATCTTAAAATATAATTTTATTATTAATAATAAATAAATGTTTTTAAGAGACACGTGTCACCTTTATAGCAATCAAAATATTGGTTTTCTTGTCTCTCTTCTACTAAATACTATGTTATAAACCCGTGTATTGCACGAATTTATAAATAAAAATATGTGATTTTATAACTATGTCTTCACATATTTACATGATAAAATAATTTTATTACATTCTTTTAAATTTGCATACTTATTAAAACTAATAATATATATTATACATTTTTATATTAAAAAACTTTAAAAGTAAAAATTGATAAAAAAAAATGTTCTTAATACACACGCATTAAACATAGATGCTATTTATTATCATATTATTAATTATTAGTATAAATTTAGTGTATATATGTAAACAATGTATATATTAATAACATTAATGGTGTATTTTTATATTTAAAATAAACATTTATTTTGAAATAATAGGAGAATGCCATGTGACATTTTCTTGAAATCAATTATTAGATAGAAAGATTTGCATGGTTAAGTTAGCCTAGTAGTTAAGGTTTGGTTCTTTCTCCTTGGATACCAGGCGAGAGAAGGAATCTTGAGCTTAATCTCGGGTTCTGAACCAATGGGGGGCGAGGGTTTACCTATTCCACGGGGTTCCCGCACATCAGGGGGTACGGTCTCACGGTCGGCGATCAAGGCATCGATCTTAGTTACCAACCGCCAGGATAATTGAAGATAACACCACATGACCCTCTGGCCTCTGCCGTTCAAAAAAAAAAGATAGAAAGATCTGCAAGACATATTTTTATATTTTAATCTTTCTTTCTATTCTATTAAATAATTGTAATTTTATTTAATCTTGCAATAATAATATGATTACAAAATAAGTCATATTCTTTAAATTTTGAGAAAACTATCATCGAAAAATAGATGATATGTTATTTAAAATATATTATTTAAAATTTTATTTATTTAACATGTGTAATACACATGTTTACAAGTTAGTTAGATATCAAAAGAATAATATCTCATGCATTATAGAATAACAATAAAACTGAAAATTGGTTAGTTTTAATGCATAAACACTTTATACTGAGAAAAGCACAAAATAATTTTTTTATGAGCCAAATCGACTCAAATTCACAATTCTCATGACTTTTGTTCTTCACAAAATTCATGACTCAGTTTATATTCAACTCTCATCCAACTTAGTTTATATTCAAATCTCATAAGTTGGTTTGTTTTTATTAGTTTTGATAATTATATATATATGTTGTCTTAAAATCTCAACTATCTAAGTTAAAAACATTATCATACTATACAAAACTTGAACAATGGTATCAGAGCCTTTCTTAGTCTCTACCATCCCAACCAATCGTAACCCAATACACCGCCATTTTCAACTCTTATTCTTTCTCAAATCATACAAGCCACAACCCTATTTTTCAACCTACACCATGGTAGATTCTAATTTTTCCCTAAATGTCAAAACAACCAAAGACAGCCTTACCATTGTTGCATTCCCAATCTTACTTAAACTTACTTCCACAAATTACCTTGGCTGAAAAACCCAAATTGAAACACTATATGGACTTCATTTATACAAGTTCATTTATTGCACTCATTACCCTCTTGAACCCGGGGCTTGTTGAACACGAACACAAAACACGATCACAAACACAAACTTACATAAGCCATACGATATTCTATGAAGCTTTATAATTCAGTCAAAGAGAGAGGGCTTCAAGACTTTTCATATCTCCATCATTAAGCACACTTAAACTCATTTTTAAACACATTTAGGGACACTTTTTATATGCTACCTTTTTCGATTTTTTTTTTGAAATAGGTGGTTTACGTCTGCATGCATGGTTTTTAGGTGGGATTGATGTTTTATTTGATATCTAGGCAATCCGCTACCTCAAGTAGCGGAATATGGGGATGTGGTGGATGACATGGCTTGCATTCTAGTTGTGTTCGACGGGGAGATGCCACATAAGCCTATTCCGCTACCTCAAGTAGCGGAAGGCTTCCAAATCCATAATTAACCGGCTAACCTAACTCTATTCCGGTTTATCAACTAGCGGATTACATATGCATGCTTTGAATGTGATTTTTAAAGCCATGTGATTGTTTGCAGCTTTATTTCTTATTAATTTTGACAGATGCATATGATACTTGGATTTTTGTGTGAAGCTTTTTGCATGCAATGCATGCCACTTACATCCAAAAAATGTCATAGTGTTATGACATGTGTAGGTGGTGTTGATGAACCATATTCAAAACATATCGTATGTACATGTCTATTTATTTAAGAGCACAAAGTATCATAATTTTCTTCATCACAAAACACATATTCAAACATATAGCTCAAATATTTCCATCTACTTCATATTTTTTCAATTGAATTTCTATCAACTAAAAATGACTTACGATTTGCATCCGGGTCCAATTGTCGATGATGTTTTGTTCCTTAAAGATTCACATCAGGCTCGCGATATATTTAATAACAGGGAGGTTCCCAAGTTGGTTTTTAGGCGTGCTGATCAAAAGCTTTTTTCTTTTCTTAGCAACAACCCTATCACAAACAATGTTAAACGCTACATTGACATTGCTGGTTTTGGTGGGGTGATTGATTCTGGATACCGTAACCTCGATCATGGCTTACTGGAAGCACTGATTGAAAGATGACGTCCAGAAACACACACATTTCATTTGCCAATCGGTGAAGTCACGGTAACCCTAGAAGACATTAATGTTCTCTGGGGTTTGCCTATCGAGGGAGAAGTTGTTTCTGGCTGTGAACAACCGTCTTCCCTTGCTGATCGTATTGTTAGATGTCACACCTTGCTAGGTTTGACACCTAATGAAAATGATTTAAAATGAAATGCTATAAAATTAACAGCCATTTTTAACCATTTAAATAATATTTTTTTTGAAAATGCTTCAGATTTTGAGTGCATGCAACGTGCATGATGTATAATGCTTTACTTGTGCGGTGGCACATTTTTTTCTGATTCTTCTAATAATATAGTATCACTTTCCATTTTAAATAATTTAGAAGACTTAACTGCGTGTGGTCACCTTAGTTGGGGGAGTGCCGTGTTAGCGATGTTGTATAGGAACCTTTGTAAAGCAGCATCGAACAATTCCACCAACATTGGCGGACCACTGTACATATTGCAGTTGTGGGCATGGAGTAGAATTACTACTCTTTCACCGACGATTCTACATCAATTTGATAACCGAAGACCATATGGTGCTATGTATGATTTTAATAGTTTTTTTACATTTTTAAAAAATATTTGTTAAGTTATTTAATATTACTTGTTTTAAATCATTTTGAAGGTGGCGTGAAAAATTGACATATAAAGATGTCGTTTCACATTCACTTAGAGCATGCCGGTCACAGTTGCAAACAATACGGGAAGGGGAGGTAAATTAATTCAATTTTTTTGTTGTATTCATTATTTTTCGTTGAATTTAATATTATTTTTTAATACAGTTCAAGTGGAGACCTTATGAGGAGGTCATTGGATTTCTACCAGAAATTTGTAGGAGTGGTATTCGTAGTTGGCAGAGCGAGTGTTGTTTAATATATTGGGATGTGGTTGAATTTCATACACCACAAAGGGTCATGAGACAATTTGGAATGGTTCAACGCATTCCTGACCCTATCCCTTTATCATTTAATGAGCACATGAAGTTGCATACTTTAACTCGCACCGGCAAGCCAGATAAAAACTGGCCGAATATTCACTCACAATTTTTGTCTGTGTGGAACCAAAGGTGGGAGAATGTGGTACAAGGGGTTCGATGTGCAGCACCTACTGTGAAACCAAGTTATATGCAATGGTACTGGTCACGTACAGTGTTGTATATCACGAACCCAAAATCAGCAGAGGTCATGCAGCCCAGATTCCAAGATCAAGGGTCTAGATCGCAATTATTGGTTTGTAGTCATTTAAGTTATATTTTTGTAGTCATAGATTTGTATCACTATATTACCGTTTTAGTTGACATATTTTTTTTTATAGATGGATGGGATAAGTCAGACTTATCGACAAGCAGGTCAGTTAATGCACACGGAATCAACACTGAATTTCCAGAACTTTGAAACGTTGCAAAACACTGCGAATCAAGTAATGGGAATGTTTAATGAAGAGAGTCGCCTGCACTATCCATCACATCTTCATACTGGTCCTGTTAATTTAGGGGTGGATGACACAATACCACGTAATTTACGAAGGAGAGAAAGAGGACGTGGTAATGTCAGAAGTGGGGCTGGTACATCTAGTCCTTAACATCAAAACTAGTAGGCTGGAACATCAAATGTTGAACACGAGAATTTTGAAGCTGGTACATCTCATGTTCAACATGAAAATTATGAATTAGATCATTCACAATTTTCAAATGCTCCTTCCCTGTCTTTTTTTCGGGTATAAATCAGAACATGATGTTTGAACACAATAATGAACAAGAGGTGTACACCCCACAAGCTTCTATGTTGCCGTTGTTCACCCAACCAGAGTCTGAAAACTTTAATTATTATGCTCCTCAATTTAGTCCAAATAATGCACATGGATTTAGTGGTATATCACCATTGCTTGCATTGGATTTAAATTTACAGATGAGTGTTGGAGATTTGGATGACAAGACATTTCTGGCTAACACCCTAAATGCAGAAGATGTAGATGTTGATCAAAATACAATTGCGTATAGACGTAGGAATCCTCACCGCCACAGAAGACGACCCGGTTGTGGAACATAATTATTTTTGTTTTTGTTTATGTTGTTATTTGAAATGTATGCATGCTTTAATTTTAATGTATTGGTTTTATTATTTTTTTAAACACAACATTGTTAAAAATAAGGGTTTAAAACAAAAAAAGACATTAAAATTAAAATGACAATACAAAAAATGACATTAGCACGTAAAGTGGGTACATATTTATAACAAGTTATTATGTCTTGAAGTTGGTAGGTAGAGTGGTAAACTTTGAAAGTTAATTTAAAAGTTGGTAGGTAGAGTGGTAAACTTTGAAAGTTAATTTAGAAGTTGGTAGGTAGAGTGGTAAACTTTGAAAGTTAACTTAAAGTGGGTAGATAGTAATGTTTTAATTACTAAAATTATTCAGAACACATGTGGGTGTACTATGTTACACAGCTTTATTCAAAGCCTGTCAAAGTGGGTAGGTATTAGTTTTTTAAAGCCTATTAAAGTGGGTGGCATCCCCATCCCCATCCCCATCTCAGATTTTGAATAACTTAACAATCTGAAAATGGCTAATGTAAGGAAACCATTTTCAATACCCAAAAGTCCTCCATTATCTACAATTGATGAAAACCCTATTGAACCAGTGTATCCACCGGTTGTCCAGCCTGAAAACCCTCCTGAACAGGTGCATCCACTAATTGTCCAACCAGAAAACCCTCCTGAATAGGTGCATCCATCATTTCTCAAACCAGAAAACCCTCTTCAACCGGCACAGCCTCTAATGATTCAACAGGAATACCCTTGGGTAATCGAATATGAAGACGAACACTTGAATGATATGTATGATTCAGAGGTTTTGGAACACGCTTGGGATTATGGGAAGCATGAAGATGACCCTTTTAATGGTCAGTTTCACAACCCATACGAAGACGAGCAAGACTCTGATTGGTCAAATGACGACTATCACTGTAAATGAATAGTTCTTATCTATATGTAATAATATATATTTACTGGCTTTTTTATTAACCATGTTATTTTTAATTTAGCTTTTAAGTGGTATGTTTAATGGTTTCGAGATATTGAACAAGTTATTCTTATAACTAAAGAACGTCTACGATTACAACCAAGAAATTACCGTGCATACAAAACCTACTTATACTTCCACTAATACATAAACATTAACGCTACAAGTACAAACAAAAAGAAGATGATAAAGTTCTTCTTTCTAATGTTAGCTTTCAGCTCTTTTACTTCATCTTCCAGCTTGTTCTTTGATCTTAAAAGGACTGGTATAATGACAGTAGCTCGTGGACACATTGGTGGGTCAAGCCAACCTAAAAATCCCTGGCACCTAGAACCCTGCATATGAAATATGTGGTTAATAAAGAAATATTTGAGAAAGAAGATAGCCTACCTTCTTACCTCATTAGGACATGAGTAGAAACGACGCCCGGGGTTTTGATCTGTCCAAGAAGTTCGGACAATAGCCAAACGACCACAATAACACATTGTCATTCTTACACCTTAAGCTCAGATAACACAATAAGAGAGGTGAGGGTTACATAAATAGACAATGAGCCTTAAGCCTTGATGTGACAATTAATTTAAAATATAATATTAAAAAACATAAATGGCATTACAATAAAATGGTTAATAAAATATTACAACCACACAAAAGCGTCTTCTTATAATAATATATTAAATTAAAGCAATCTCAATTGATAAAGTTTATTCATCAGGGAAGAAACGCGTCTTATAAAACTGATCTGCCATTACGTGACGAAATTTCATACAGTGTTCTTCAATACCTCCTTCCATCGTAAAGGCCTTCTTATGCACCAGCTTGTACATTAGCATACACAAAAAAACACCCGAGTCCTTACCTAGAGCACCTCCAATCTTTGGCAGATAGTCGTCATTAATGAGTCCGGTCTTTAGATATCCTTTCTCTTGAGGTTTGTAGGGTCCATGAATAACACGTCTCCAATAGCTAACTGCATCTAACAACTTATCAAAAAACATGTCAAACTTTTGCAATACTCCATTATGAATCAAACGCCTATAATGTTTCGAGAATTTTTGGTTACACCAGTATTGAGTCAACTCCATTGTACATAAGTTGATTTGTACAAGTAACCAGTCCTCAATAGCCTGAACATAGATTGGAATATAAATGTATTGAACCTCCCAAAATGGAGGATACAATTCATTCATTCCGTTGGCATATTCCGAACCATACTTTGTTCTATAATCATACATTTCTGAATGAAACTGTGGTGGTAGAATTGTCCAGTCAAATTCGGTAGAGGGATTTGTCCTTTTTTTGCACCTCTTAAAAACATCATCCGTCGAACCCAACCTTCAATATGCTGCGAAATACATTAAAAATGATTACAAAAACACCTTAATTTTAAATAAATAAATAAATAGATTTATTTCTTACTATTGCATAAAGGCGACCGTCATTCAAATATCCCAACCGAACTCCCCAAAAGTCGGTATGAAGCTTGTTTAGTCCTAAGATCCGAGAATAGCAATATGGGGCATCCCCATTATTATAAAACTCCATAGCATCCCAGGACAACGTATGAGACTCATTCTTATCTTGTCCATCTTCCACAGGAACCTTTGCAGCTTCATCCATAACGTCTTTTGTAACATCATTCACGGTTGTTTTTGGGACACTAGATGATGATGCAGGGTTCTTCAAACTCAATCGCCTCCATTTATTAGGAACCCAACTAAGTGAATTTTTGGTTGGCTGGGAATGATATTGTTCATCATTAGCTACGTTTTTTTCACGTGGGTTTGACATTGTTTAAGAAAAAGCAAACCAAAGCAAATGAATGAGAAGTATTTTTTTTCTTGGGCATGTTTTAAGGACAAACATGCATCTTTATATAGCAAGGTGAGTGGGTCCTCCATTTAATTGTTGAGCTTATTAAATGTACGCAAAACTTATAAAATAACATATCTAAATCAACAATATATAAAATTCGGAAATCTAATTAAAATAGCAAACATAAATAATACATCATCGTAAAAAAGCATAATAAAACAACACATTATTGTTGTCTGTTGGGACATGTGTTGATGGTATGACCTGGTTCTCTGCATAACCCACACAACCGAGGCCTACGTTCTTCAACATAATGAGTATCCATCTCGTTGTGTATTCTTCTAGCGCGTCTCCTGCCTCGTGACACCGTTATTCTTGACGTATCACCTCGTATTTTCCAACCTGGTTCTCTCCAATGAGCGCAGTGGGTGAGTGGATAAAAGTGACCACTATATTGTGCTCGATACGTACTAGTATTGGAATCTATTATTGACAATTTCATGTGGTTCTTCACCCCTCCAATGACAAACCGCGATTGCATGCGAACATGGAAATCTGTAAATTTGCCACTTACCACATGTACATGTCTTCTTACGGTATTCAACCGTATAATCATTGCCCTCATCTTCGTTTGTTTGAAGCCTAGAAATAACCCTGTACCTTGCCTCAATTATATCAAAAAGAAATACTTGGTGTTCTCTTGAACGACTATCCCGATGATTAAACAACCGCCACATACGAGGAGGTAAAGCTGTATTACAACTCATTGCAATCTCTGTGTGCTTTACATATTGAGCTACGTCTCTTTGAAAGGTAAAGTCAATGCACGCCTTTATAGGTAGCAATATAGCTCCACGTAACACATTGTTTAAGCTTTCGGATATATTAGTCGTTAGGTTACCCCATCAACGTCTTCTTTCATCAAACACCACAGTACATTTTGATTTTTCAATATTGTTCAAATACTGCCATGCCTCTTCACTTATACCTCTCATTTCACTCTTCGCCAACCGGTACTTTCTCCGTTGTGTTGTGCTACCAATAGCCCAACATAACTTTTTCAAGCTGACACTCTTAAAATTCTTCATAAAGTTGCTTCGAATATGACAAAGACAATAGCGGTGATAAGCTTTGGGCTCCCCCCAATCTTCAAAATTCTCCATTACATATACTATTCCTTTATGTCGAACCGAGATGACACACAACTTGCCCATGCTGTTACTTCTAACATGTTCATGAAATTGTTGGAAGAACCAACCCCAGCTTTCATTAGTTTCTTCATCAACGATTGCATATGCCACAGGCAATATGTAATTGTTAGCGTTTTTTGAAACAGCAATCAAAAGCTTACCTCTGTATGATCCTTTAAGATGAGTATCATCAACAGATATTACGGGTTGGCAGAGATGAAATGCTTTAATGCATGGTCCGAATGCCCAAAAAACATATTTAAACACAGCACATTCCGGTGTACTATGTGGATGATGGAACCATGTTTCTATAATACCATCATTTGAGGCCTTCAATGCTTCTACATACTTTGGCAACTCATTGAAGTTGCTCTCCCAATTACCATGAATTGTCTCGATAGCAATTCTTCGTGCTGTCCACGCCTTGGAATATGTAATATCAACCTTAAGTTTCTCTTTTATGTAAGCGCGAATCTGTTTTACCGAAAATGATATATCTTCACGAATTTGGGGGAAATATGTGCAGCAACATCTTTGGATCTTAAAGCTCGATTATTGTTTCGAATAACAGTTGAGTAGCAGCTATGAGCACCAGTCCATGTGGTGATTCTCCACATGTGATACTTTCTTCTTTTTGAAGCAGTTACACGCCACCGACACAAAGGAGTCTGTTGAACAGGGACTGTATCCTTTTGTGGCTGTGTAGTTTTGCATCTAGCTTTCCATAAAGATGGTTTGCTATCGGCCACGTAGATCTCCCTATTACAACCAACATTCCATCTTCTGACCGCATACATGACATCATTTTTTGAATTAAAATACACGCCAAGACGGATTTCGTTGGAATCTTCATTCCATACGTCCATATGATCTTCATCATCAAAATCGGGAAGAACATAATCGTCTGACTCCTCTATAGGCTCATTGAGATCAAATGATTGACTAAATCCTTGATAAACGCCTGAATTATACTGGTCTGAGGAAAAAGGGATTTGGTCTTCGCCTTCGCCTTCTAACTCGTCGTTGGAGGGGGGAATTCACTTTCTTCACTCTCATTGGTCATATGACCTTCAGAGTGCTCAAAACCATCACTTTCGTAATGTTCATTAACCTGTTGATCTAATAATGCAACACCAACCTCCATATTGTTGTCTTGTAAAGCTGTTGTATTATCGACACCAACAACATAAGAACTGGAAAAACCTCGTAGGAGGTCCATACAACTACTATGTTGAGATAGAATAAATGATTGCCAGTTAACTTTTATATGAGCCATAAAGTTAACTACATTTTCTGATAGAAAATAAAGCATGTTCATGCTTTCTTCCCAACTAAGAAAGAACTTTCACTAAATCCTTGAAATGAGTAATAGAGTAACAAATTCACTTGTGAGGATTCTCTAACAATTTGAACATGGTTACAGACTTCATCAACTAATTGTTGATATGTAACTCTGTATCTAATTATAAACGAGGTTGTGAGAGTTGATTCATCATAATCAACAACTCCGTTTACTTATGAGGTTTCACCATTCCAGTATAATTTAACAAGAAATGGTTGAAAAGAAGACATCGTTTTAGAGTTGAAAATGATAGAACACAAATGATATTTAGAGTAATATTACTTTGGTGAAATATTTGATGTTAAATGATGTGATTATGAACATATATATAGGCAATAAGAGCATCAAACAACGCATACAATATAAAGTGTTTAGGATTTTTATTTCAATTTTAAAAGTAAAGTATATAAATATATACTCTGCACTTCATAAATTATTAGTTTGATGTCAATTAAAAAATATAAAAATATGTGATAAATTATTTTAATTGTGTAAAATAATGTTGGTAGGTGGGGGTATTTCCTCAAAAATTCATAATGTGGGTAGGTGGGGGTATTTCCTCGAAAATTCATAATGTGGGTAGGTGGGGGTATATCCTCTAGTTGTGCAAAAAACGTGGGAACATGTTTCTTTTTCAGGGTTTCATCGTACACGAAATTATGAAATTTTGGTAGGTAAGAGTTATTTTCCGCTACATGTACAACCGGAATGGATAAACACCACGTTTAGAAGATGGGATGTATTCCGCTACCTTGGATGCCGGAATAGGCATATGAATATTATGCATGTATGTATGTGTATTCCGCTACCTTTAGTAGCGGAAATGGGCTAATTATGGGTGCTAATGTCGATTATAACCGGAATATGTAGGATTAGGAGCATTCCGCTACTTGAGGTAGCGGAATTGGTCCATGTGGCGCCACCCCATCACTCTAATAGCCATGTCATTATCCACATACTCACATTCCTATACTTGAACTAGCGGAATACCCATTTCTCAAACACATTCCTCATGCTACCTAGAAATCATGAATGCATGGGCCATGCACCCATTTTAAAAAAAAATTCTACCTTTTTCACAAATCCAACTCTCTACTCCTCTCTTGTATTCAAACAAAAACTAGCCCCAACTCCACCATTTTTGAAGATCACAAGTGTATCAAACAAGTTCTTGAAGGCGGGTAGTCAGTCATCTTTGCAAGTCTTGGTAAGCTTTCATGTAGTTTATGCTTTTTTTTTCATTCATTCAATCTTAAATCAATAATTAAGATCTAGGAACATTCATAATGATTCATATAATCATATATGAGTTATTAAAATCATCATCCATGGTAGGGGTGTAAACGAGCCGAGCCGATCCCGAGCTCGTTAAGGCTCGAACTCGGCTCGTTTAGATAAATTTGGGTCGTTAAGAGCTTTATTTACCAGGCTCGAGCTCGGTTCGTTAGAAAATTTTTAGGCTCGAGCTCGGCTCGTTTAGATTTTATTTATTTAACTTATTTAATTTAATTACTAATTTAGTTATATCTATAATTATATTTTCAAAATTTAACATAAAATATTTGATTTAAATATATTTATCATAATTTTATATATAAAAATAATTAATTTTATTAATAAACACTTAATATAATAAATAAAAATTATATATTCAAAAAGTTCGTTAAGGCTCGCGAGCCGGCTCGAGCTCGATATGTAAAGCTCGAGCTCGGGCTCGATTACTAAACAAGCCACACTTTTGGGCTCGAGCTCGGGCTCGTTAAGGCTCGGCTCGTTCGAGCCTTTTACCGATCCGATCCCGAGCATTTAACGAACTGCCTTGGTTCATTTACACCCTAATCCATGTTATCATATTAGATCAAACATATCATAGACGCAATCTGACTATAAAAAGTTTGTGAAAACTCTCTGTTTGGGGTCTTAATCTTTCCACAACTTAATTTGTGATTTGACAATGTAAAAACTCATGTTATTAATATCAAAAAATCAAATAGTATGTGTATAATCATGATAAAAAGTTATTTTGCACATAAACACATGATTTTATAATCAATCATAAGGAATTGCAACTTTAAAATCCATTATGAAATTAAGACATAGGATTTTGTCAAACTTTAAATGACCACAATTTAATCATATCTTAACCAAACTGATCGATTATTGAGACAAAATCTAAATTCTAAGAGTACTTTCTAACCCAAGTTTTAATGTATTTTTTTGGCAAGATTTAACCCTTCAAATAGTCATCCCAAATTGAGAATACCAATTAATGTTGTGCAAACCGAGCTGATAAGATCAACTTTGGAAGGTCATAACTCACTTAATTTTGATTCAAATTGAATTATTATTGAGTCAAAATTTTACCTAATATGTTAACTTTCTAATCAAGATGGTTTTACATAAATTCATGTTGGTTTCAACCTTCAACTAGTGGACACAAGTTGGTGCGCGAGCATACTTGGTTTTTGTGTGACTTGAGCTTGTGAAAATTATTCAAGGGATTTATAAAAATTCACAAAATATAAAAAAAATGCATATAATATGCTAACATATGCATATAAAACATATAAAATTATGTGAGAAAGTAAAGTTAAAAATATAAAAAGTCCGTCACAAAGGGTGTTGATATAATACCCTAAAATTGAAATAAATAATAATAATCTATGCTCTAATCGTTTCTTTGGTTGTTGATGGAGATTAGATGTTTCATTTGATATTATTTAGTTGTAATATTTAAGAGGAAACGAATCAAATATTGTTTGACAAATTTAGTCTAAATACACGAGTTATAAAGGGTTTTAAGAGTTATCAATCCACAATCAAACAAGAAACCCAACCCAAATCCAAAAGAAATGTCCCAAAATCCCATGGTAAACAAAAATAATATGAAGAAATATATCCTCATAGAACAAAAGTACATAATTATCCAATATTGTGAGAAATAAACCTTCAAAGCTTGTCTTGATATGACACATCTCCACTAATTGTCATTACTTGAAAAAACACGCGTAAAAATTAACTCAAAAATTGGTGAGTTCACATGTTTTAACTTAATACAAGTATAAAAGATTTAAGTGCGCTTTAGTATGGTGAGTACAACACATAACTAATCAAAATAAAAGTAAATGGAATGAGTTTACAATCAAACATATGTTTAGTGTGCCCAAAGCAAATGTATTTGCTATTTATATTATCCATAGTTGATATCCATACAAAAGTTTGTGATTAGTATATTAAACTATTTACCTACAAAAAATCGTTGATTTGCGCAACCAATACCATATTGCCTGTTTTCATTTTTAGATCTTGAGGTAGGAAACACATAAAGTCAAATTAGACAGTTTTACTATTTATGCCTATGTACTCATGAGGGGAAAATTAGACAATTTGATGAAATCCCTTACGTAAGTTATATTAGACAATTATTACAATCATTTAACTCGGTGGGTGAGCCAGGGAATGGTGTTGAATAGATCTATTCGGGGTTAGAAACCCTCACCTATGGTTTGGTTGAGCCAACCAATGCTTTTGTTATGGGCAAGTAGGTTACTATACTCCTCACTAACTTTTATATGTGTTTAAATTATAGATAATTTCAATCACATTAGTAAATGTTATACTTGACATATCAAAGCGCATGTATACTATAATTTTATTAATACAAAAACCTGTAAACTCATCAATTTTTTAGTTGACATTTAATTACGTTTTTCATGTAATGACAATTATAGTGACAATGATGTATTAGTACATCAAGAAAAGTTTATATAAAAATTGCTATTATTAGACAATTGTTGTTGTTTACATTGTCACGTTGTAAATTTGCCCATTTTATGCGATTGTTTTGTATATAAGATTATTTACCAGTAGGACGTATAATACGACATGCATACTTTCACAATTTGTCAAAGTGTGTCTCTACGTGTTTAATGGAATGTTTTTCTTAAACTGATGTCATGTAACATACGCTTGTCTCATTCCCTTATTTCCGCCAATGGTAGGATGTAACAAATTTAAAAAGGATTCTCAAATATCTTCATGACACCATACATACGAATTTGTTCTTACAACATGACTTTTCCCCATAACTTCACATTTTCATAGATGTCGACGGCTTATGTGACAATGACAATTATAGAAGCACGATTGGTTATGTTGTATATCTTGGATCAAATCCTATTGCATTAAGTTCCAAACAATAAAGCATCCTTGCAGATCTTCCGCTAAAGCATAATTTTCAAGCCATCACGACGACAGCCATTGAAATTCTTTGGCTAAAGTCTCTTCAACAAGAACTTGGATTCACATCTAGAACCGTTCCTACCATTTTTTGTGATAACTTAAGTGTCACAATATTTTGTAAACCCCATTATTCACTCACGTATGAAATACCTCACCCTGGATTTTCACTTTGTTCGAGAAAAGGTACATGGGCGAGTCATTTGAGTTACTCATAGTAACGGGGATGATAAATTAGTTGATGCCTTCACAAAACCACTACCATGCCCAAGATTTCAATATCTTAGGGTAACTTTATGGAATATTAACTAAGTTTCTTAAGTGTTCCAATTAAGTCATCAAAAGTTTTTGTCTTTTAAAATTCACTCAACATACATTTCGTGTTTCAATCATATGTAATGTTTTAGAAATATTTAAATTTTTTAAAATTAATCGAGACAAATGAAACATATATGATTATTTATAAGTATTTAATTATTATTTTTTCTCAATTTGAGTTAAATTTAATAATTTTAAAACCTTTTATTAATTTGTAAATTTGTTTTCTTCACGATTACATCTTATTTCAAGTTAATTAGAATTTTTTTTTCGCTTATTATTAATAAAGATTCATATATGTTTCATTTGCCTCAAAAAACTTTAAGAAAATTACATGTGATTAAAACGTATATCGAAAGTTGAGTGACTTTATTAGAAAGACAAAAAAAATTTCAGTGACTTTAGTGGAACTAATTTTAATGTTATTTTACTTATTATGTGAAAACAATATTAAAAGTATTAGGTTTATTAACTTTAAACAATAACTTGAGCTGAGTATTCATTCAGAACAGCCTCTCTATCCCAACAGGGATAGGGGTAAGGCTTGTCTCCATCCTGCCCCCTCCCCCAAGACCCTACTGGAGAGCGAGAATATATTATGCAAGTTTGTTTGTTTGTTATACGAGTCAACAAGCATTTAGTCAAACCATTTTCTGAATATTTATACAAGTGAGCTACAATGTTCATACGAGCCAATCAGTTTTTGCTTTAAAGAGCCAATGTACACAATCTAGTTAGCAAAACACAATGTATTTGAACTATAAACAAAGCATATTCGGGGAAAGCAGTTTCTTTTGTACGAATATGATACATTTAATCCTCAAGTTATTGCGATGCACACATATAATGATATATGTGTGCATCTCCAATAGACAAAGGTAAAATTGCACAAATATTAACGTTATTTTACTTATTTTTGTGAAAAAAAAGTTAAAAACTTTGGGATGATTAACTTCAATACAATATTTACTATAACAATCACAATTCTAACATGACAGCCAATAAAAATTTAATTTTATAATGAAAACAAACAGTCAAACATACATACACAGTGTATTCTCACTTGGTCTATAGGATATAAAGACAGACGTTACTCTTATCTAAAAAATGTGATAGAGAGGTTGTTTCTAAGTAAACCCCGTTACAATGAAAACAAATGAAATATTGTATTAGCAACTAGAATATGTAACCAATAAAACAGTTAACAATCAAATTTCCTTTGGTGAATGTGTAATTCTGTTCATGTGTTGTTACACATTCAAAGGATGTTTGTGTAAGCAATATGTGTTGTCAAACAGATGTTTGTGTAAGTAGCATGTTTGTGGTATACCATGACGATTGCGAAAGCAGAACATCAGATGCAGTTAGCGTGCCCGTCTTATCAAAATCGAGCTTTTCAAACTCTTCCATGATAGGTGTCATGTCTTCTTGGCTAATCTTTCCCATTTCTTTTAGTTTATATAGGATGAACTCAGCCGCCCTGCGAGATCATCAAATTCGATATAATTAATGTAAAAAAAAAAATGGTTTCTAACAGTGTTTTGGAAACTAGACCGGACCAGCATGTCTGGCTTAGGTAAAATGGTTTCGCGAGATCAAATTATAAAATATAAATCTAAGCTTAAATGGGTTGCCAAATAGACCAGTTTAAAACCAAAACAACCTGAACGTGACCCAAAAATTGAACGGGTTAGACCAGGTTGACCTGTTTAGACCCAACCCTAACTCATTTATTTGTGTCTGGTAGTTCTGTATGATCACAAGCATACGAAAGATGAGAAATTGACATGGTTTTCGTACGTACACAACAACACCGTCATCATCTAGATCAGCCGCCTCGAGATCCGAGGGTGTAGTCTTTCTTTTAAGAGCCCATTTCACCAACAACTTCTGTCTGCTTTCAGTATGCAACACAGCAAAAGTAAACAGCAACTGACCCAAATAAATAGTACCAGACAATATCCAAAACAGTGCAAAAACTCGCCCGCCTTTCGTCGAAAAACATTTATCAATATAGCCCAAACTCGTAATCGTCCCCACGACGCAATAAAATGCATGAACAAAATCTAAATCCTCAACTGCAACTAAAACTGCAGTCCCAGCCCCCATAAGAACCACCAGCAAAACCACTAGAAGTATACACTTGTTTCTAACTTTATTGTTTTCCATTCTTTTAAGTGTTTCTGCAGTACCAATGGTTTGATTCATATGAAACGCCTTCGCAAGAAGGAAACCTTGTTTTTCGACTAAAAGATCTGCAGCTTTACTTAGGACCAGACCGATAAGAAGCATACCCAAGAATACAAATAAGCAGGCCAGTAGAATTGTTGTATTACTACCAGGGAAAAGATCTCCATACCCAACAGAAGTCATTGTGACCACTGTGAAATAAACCGAATCAAGAACACTGTTTGTTTTTCTTCCATTGATTTGGTGTCTAAGGAGGTAAAAACAAAGTGTACCTGTACCTAAATAGATGCATAAAATGATGGCTACTTTTCGGTAACTTGGATGGAGGTAGTTGAAGACAGATTTAGGACGCGGAAGAGTGGTGGTTGATTTGGGTTGTGAAGGAAATGAATCTGATGTTGGGGCGCTTTTGATTCGTCTAAATCGTTTTCGTTTGATGGAAGTTATTTGATCTTTTGGCAGGGAGGGTTGTGGTTGTCTAGTAGTTATGGGTGAAGCTTGGTTTCCACCGTTTGGTGACATGGCTGCTTGGTGTGAACCAGTTCTTGGTGGTCCTGTGAAACAATTCAAAGGTCCGAGATATCAATTTGTTGGTAAAGACAAGTATATTGTGACCAAGTATATGCATATGATAAAAATCCCACATGTCAGCGAAACAGTTAGGACTTTTCCACAAATAGTGACATCGATTGATCGATTGAGTTGAATGCAATGTCATTCAACGAACTTTTGGAATATTGAAAGCTTATGAAGAACATATCAACGATTCCAAAGAAGGTGATTTTAATGAAAATTTAATGTTTTCTAGATATGACGTAAAAATTCCATTAGATTTTATAGATACAATTGTGAAAGGTTTCGACAAGCTTGTGTTCTCGTCTTTGTTCTCAATTTCTGGATAGCTCATTTAGGTTCATCAGGGGGCTGAAACGTTCATAACTTAATCACTTCAATAGTTCAATGGATAGCACAAGTGAGAATCTATCACAGATTCAGACACTAATAAAAGAAAGAAGATATGATCTAGTTTCAGTAAGTAAATCAAAGTAACTTTTGCAATTGAGATGAAACCAGTTACTGAAACATATGCAGGCACGTGAATTAAAGGTGTTGAATGTGTGAATCAAAACGTCCAACTTGCGGTGTACACATATAATGTGTGTGTATATATGTGTGGACCCTCAAGATGCAAAAGTAAAATTACACTAATTTTAACGTTATTTTACTTATTTATGAAAATAACGTTAAAAACATTGAGATGATTAACTTCAAAAGATAATTTTGAGCCGGGGATTCCTCCGGAGTAGCCTATTTATCCCAATTTAGATAGGGATAATGTTTGTCTTTATCCTTCACATCAGACCCTACTAAAGAGCAGTATAGGTGAACAAAAAAACGGGTTTGGGTTCTCAAACCGGTTTCCAAACCGGTATTCCATTGTTCTCAAACCGGTTCCATCCAAACTGGTTCCCAAACCGGTCCGAACCACCGGTTTGGCATAGGTTTGACATCCTCATCTCCCAAACCGGTTTCAATCTCTCCAAACCGGTTTCAACCCCTCCAAACTGGTTTCAAACCTATCCAAACGGTTCTATAGGTTTGACATCCTCATCTCCCAAACTGGCTTCGAAACCGAACCGATTTTCACCCAAACCGGTTTTGACCATCCGTTGACCAAACCGAATCGGTTCTCAAATCGAACCGGTTTGGAGAAAAAAACCGGTTTGTGCAACCCTAAAGAGCAGGGGCAAAGCTTTTATGGGGCCGGGGGGGCGACCACCCCTTTTTTCATCCGTAGTGTTAATTTTTCACCTAAAAGGATATTTCTAGGAAAAAATAGTGGTTTTGTCCCCCTCGCATCAACAAAATTAACATGTATTCTGGGTCTTGTAAATTCTCGTCTCCCTTTCAAACCGTTCAAACCCCGTCACTGCTGAAGAGTGAGAATATAATGAGTAAGTTTGTTTGACCGTGTGAATCAAACAAAGAAGGAAAGAATTGAATAAGCATGAAGCGATAGCTTTATGTTGTCAACCCTAATCAAGCTTCCAAAATTCAATTTGGCTTTGAAATCATCATGGATTCATGATGTGATTCGGTTCACATGTACCTTTGTATAAATTACAAAATATTCTTAATTCGTATCATATATTCTAATTGTTGCATCAACTTTCATAACATCTTTCAAGCTAGCTGTACATTGTTCCATTGTGGACAGACAAAGACTACGAAAACGAAAATCGGATGCTCGAACACTTTATATTCTACGATTTCATCAATTTTCAAATGAGCTTAAAGCATTTTTGCTCATTTTCTCACACAATTGATAACAATACTCTTCCGATCGATCAAAAAAACGAAAATTAGAAGCTCAAAATCATCCGATCTGAAAAAAACTGATGAACAAGAACATTTAAATCACCTATCTGAATTTTATTATTCGATTTCTATAACTGCTAGACTGTCAAAGTGAGTGAGAGAGTGGAACTGTCCGTAACGGCTGAAAACTGCCTTAACTGTCAACAGTGGCGTACCTACCCTTTGGGGAAGGGGGCAGCCGCCCTCCTCAAAAAATTTTTTTCAGTGGTATATATATGTTAAAATTCTGACCGACCCGTTTAATATTTTGAAATCGCTCCTCTTAAATTTGTATAATTGGACTTATGATTCGAATTTAAGTGATACTTATACTTGTTTTTTTGAAAAAAGAGTTACCTAAAAAGTCTCCATATATATTGTTTTTGATAGCTTTTAAAAAATATAACCAAGTAGAGATCAACTAGATCTGGAAATCTTAACTCATAACAAGATAAATGTATAGATTGGGTAAACAAATATTGTATTTTAGATAGAAGTAGGCAGATTTATAACATACTATATGCGTTGAGATGGTAACACCTTAACAAAATAAAGGTCAAGATGGATAACTTAAAAATTAAGTGAATATAATGGATTTAAACAGATAAGAATGATCAGTAATAAATTTGATGAGAAAATAACTAAAAATATTCAATTAAAC
Organism: Mikania micrantha; assembly: GCA_009363875.1. Classification (NCBI taxonomy): domain Eukaryota; kingdom Viridiplantae; phylum Streptophyta; class Magnoliopsida; order Asterales; family Asteraceae; genus Mikania; species Mikania micrantha. The sequence continues at coordinate 9,408,710 of CM018687.1, forward strand.
TATTTGTTTAGTTACAATTTCTTATAAGTTGAAAAAAATTGATGTTTATTAAAATGATTCATTTAAATTCAAACTGATATTGATTAAAATGCATCCTAACATGCACTCATCTTAGATGTATTGTATCTTTATTATGCTTTTATATATGAAATTTATTTTAATTGTCTTATTTCAACATGACCCGACCCGATTCGACCTGACTAGATCTGAACAAAAGATAAAAAAAAAATTATTAAGCTAAATCCTTAAATGAGCCTAAAAAATTTTCGCCCCCTATGAAAAAAATTTCTAAGTCCACCACTGACTGTCAACTTTAAACGGCTCAAATCTTGTTTTAGATTGATTGTATGGTCAAGATCGATGTAATAAATATTTTAGTAAAAGTCCACAATTTAAAAGTCTAAACATTAATTGACAAAAATGTTAAAAAGTATTTCGTTTGATTTGTTATAGCTATTTTACTACACTTTATTTCTTAAAGGTATTAATGTGAATCAAACTAAAAAGCTAAAAAAACTTTAGTTTATGGTTTTAAACAATGTTTTTGTAACCGGATCAGTTGAACCGAATTTAAGTACTGGATGACATAATAAATATATAAAATATTTCAAGAAAAATTATATAATTATAAACACATTTCAACAAACATAATTAATGTTTGGTTTTATCCGGTTGTTTCCCTTGAATCCGGTTCGCATGCTCACCTTGGGCGGATCAACCCTCCGGTTTCCGGTCCAACTAGCTGATCCGATCTGTTTCTGAAAACACTGCTTTTAAACTTTGAATGTTTATTTGTAAGAGTTGTATAAATCTTTATTATAAGTTATAGACGAAGTCGACTACAGGACTCTATCATGTAATTAAATTTGAAAGAATTTAAAACATTTTTCACATTCTCCCGCGCAACCGATCGCAGGTACCTCTTCTGATCGATCAAAAACGAAACTCACATACTCAAACTCGTCAGATCTAAACAATTACACACTTGCAACGCAATCGCCGGTATAAAACAGCACCAAAAACATGAAATTGAACTGAGAAATAAGAAGATTAAACTCACCGATTTGATTCCGGATCCGCTAGCAGAAGCAATTATCCATGATTTCAGCAGTAAACAGCTCACAGCTCACAGCTGTGACTTGCAGACGAAATGGAGAGCGATTTTATACTGAATCTAAAAAAATGGCAGAAAGTCACCTGCACCGAAATTGAAGGGAGAATTTGATCCTTACGCTTTAATTATCAACCGTCGATTCATGTTGAGGTGTCGGTGGATTGCATTATTTTCTTGGATCTCGTCGGCAGTATTGAATTAAATTATTGAAGTCGGTTGAAGAACAGGTGCACGAAGATCAAGGTCAATGATAAATGCGAAGTGAATGTGTGAACACACACTGAATTATGGCATCATACGAAGTTGAGTAATTTTGGAATTCTTGGTTTGAATATTAATTAATTAATTAATTAATTAGGAAATTGTTATTACAAGGAAGAAAGGAACCGTTATTTGGAAGTTATTAAAGATGCTGAACTTTGTAGTAATGAAAACAACCTGTTATAGAAATGATGGAGAATAATATGCGTATAAGGCTTAAGTTGGCTAGATGCCTCTAGGATCTAGCGTCGGCTCAACTATTTTGGGGCATCTTTTTGGCCATGTGTAATGGGGTGATTGAGGTGTGAGAGGCCTCAGTCACACCCCTTTGGCACCCGAATCCCACTACACCTTGGCGTGACCTAGCGTGATCGTGAGCACAGGAAAGCAGCATTCGAATGTTTGGGTGGAAAGAGTCGTTGAGGTTCTGGAACCGTTGGAAAGCAAAAGAAATTAGTACATTTAAACTTTTGCACTATAAATTCACCCAACTTCAACAAAAATCATTTACTTAAATAGAAAATTTTCAAAAACTATTCTCTACACTGTGGATCCAAACAAGCCAAATAATTCGTTTTTTACTTCCGCCCGGTAGAAACAATAAAGAAAAACGACCACAAGCTTCGTTTTCAAGCGACTACAAAGAAAAATCGGATACGATATTGGAGTCGTTACAAAAATTTGTGGACTTGCAAAGACAAAAACAATACAAAAATGACATGAAATTGTTGTAATCTCCAACTAATCACCTAACCGGTTACGCGTGTGAAATGGTCAATAAGACGAAAGATCGGGTAATGAAAAACATATAATATGGAGTGGTTTTATTTTAATGTTTTTTTTATTTTATTATGTAATTTTATTTTTTATTATAATTTTATTATGTAATTTTTTTAATGTTTATTATAAATATAAGTCTTTAATAAAAAATAAAAAAAACAAGAAATAAAATATTAAATAATGGTAATTATTACAATATAGTGATGAGTGGGTGATGATAACACATATGCATGTGAAGAGGGGTGATGATTTTAGTTGTTTATGTGACGCCTACGTGAAATTACGAGGATGTGATGAATACACATAGCCTAAGTGTACAAAAAATATGAGGCCCTTCGGTACAAACCTTTTGTAAATATTAGAAAAGGTGAATCTTTTATTTCGGCATTTCTTGTATTCATATTCTCTTCAAAGCCCACAAATTAAAATAAAAACCCACATGCCAAATAATCCAACTACTAATGTGTATATATATTTTTTAATTGAAGGTTTATATTTCTACGTCCCGTTTGCGGTGCACACATATAATGTATATATGTGTGGGTCCTTAAGAGACAAAAGTAAAACTGCACTAATTTTAACGTTATTTTACTTATTTTGTGAAAATAATGTTAAAAACGTCAGAATGATTAACTTCAAACGATATTTTTGAGCCAGTGACTCTTTCGGAGCAGCCTCTCTATCCCATATGGGATAGGAGTAAGGTTTGTATCCATCTTTTCCTCACAGACCCTACTGAAAAATGAGAATATACTGGGTAAGTTTGTTTGTTTGTTTGTAATTGAAGGTTTATATTTTTGAGGCCTTAAGCTCTCGTTTGAATTGTTTGACCCATTGAGTCGGTCCTGCTTGGATCGTGTGTATGCAAGAACTTGTATATCGGTATCTCTATATATTTTTCTTTTAAAAAATTAGAAATATATAAGAGCTTGTTTAAAAATAATTAGAGTGCTCAAAGTCTTATACGAATTTTATCTTGTGAACTTGTTTAAAGATGACAGATTAAAGTATTAAACTATATAATCCCACAACTTTGCATTAAAAGTGACTTCACTGTTTCAATAAATGATAAATGGTATATATGTTTATCTTAACGTGTCTTTCTATGTGTACATCTCACCCATCATATACATGAAAACTAGTTTGTTATGAACTGTCCTAAAAATTCAAATGTTTCCTTGATTTAATAATTTTAAATATAAATATGTATGTGTGTGTATGTATAATATAATATAAAGTATTTTTAAAAATTTTGATGTCCCTACAAAAAATAGCACTGGACGAAGGTCGTGTCCCGTCTCCCCTAAGGCCACCCATCCATGCAACGCAACAATGATTATACAAAAACCTTGTCTTTCTCTTATAACTTTTTATTATAATGGTTTCGTAAGTTCTAAATATATCATTACACAATAAGGAAATACATCCATAGAGACGACAAATTCCGTCTCTATAGACACCATTTCTCGTCTCCTAGCAATGATTATCGTCTGTAATTCGTTATTACTGTTAATTAGTTGTTTTAGATCTAAGACATCATTTCTATAAATATAGTGACAACTTATCGTCCCTATTAATTGATTTTATTTATTTTATTTATTGTTGTTAAATGTGAATATATTTAATTTGTTGCTATAGATCTAAGACATCCATCACTAATTCCTTTTAAGAAATGGATCACCTCTTGATCTTCTACCTCTAGCTCTATACCATCCATACTTACAGAAAATGGTATACATTCAATAGAAATAAAAATCCACCCCAAGGGAAAATGGTATGCATTCAGTTGAAAGAAAAAAATAGATAGTGACCCAAAAGGGGTAACCATCACCCATTTTTGGTCACATGATTTAATTCTTTGATTAGACATCACACACATGTGGGAGAAAAGATTGTGAAGGATCAAAAAAACTAAAGCAAGCTATAATCTAAAAAAAGAGGTGTATGAGTTGTAAAAGTTGTAGACCCTTACTTCTTCATGTGTTAGGACCATAAGATTAACCTCAAAGATGAGGATTCAATTGCTAAGATGACAAATAGATGATAATCGATGTAAAGATGATGATGATGTAGGTTCATATCATACATGTTACTAAAACTTTTATGGTTGGATGTACGTAATTGAACAATGACAATGACATTGTTCAATGTGTATATTATCGTTAAATGTTTTAGGAAGTTAAAAGTTTATGTAGAAAACTAGAGGACGTGAATAGTTGATCTTTTAAAATTTTACTTGATTATGAAGGTTCGTACGGAAAATATCAAATCGAGAGTTCTCTCTAATATTCGTCTCCTTATAGCGGTAGAGACAAGTCCACCAAACACTTGTTCAATGTAGTGATAACCTTTTATAAATGTCTCACTATTTCAAGAAAGTGATCTCCTTCTTCGACTCACTTATTTAAAAAATATATAAAAGAAATATAAGATAACTATATTAAATATTTACTTTTAAGCTCAAAAGCTAAAAAACTGATTTTTGAAGTTTGACAATACTAAACATTTATAAGACTAGATGACTAACCCATGCACTATCGATTGTTCGAGTAGCGGTTGACCACAAAGTAGGGTTTTTGAATATAGATGCTAGATGGAGTTTAGCAATTAAATTATCACCTATTTTGAATTTTTAAGACCATTTCTCCTATGACTTTTTATTAACATGTGATATTCTTAACAAATTATGCATTTGATTATGTGTTGAATGTAGCACATACATCATTATGAAATCATTTGACTAACACTTGCCAAGTTAAAATTGAAGGCTAACATGATTAACACTAGAAAAAGATAAGTTTTCTAGTAAGATGTTACATTTATCAATGACTTTAGCATTGATGTTTCCTCCAAGTGTCTAGCCTCCATCATACTCTTTATATTAGAAAAACTTGGTTTGTCACACTGTATTACGCGGGCTGATTAGAAACTTATATTAAATAATATGAATTAGTTATTAAAATTTAATAATTTCAAAATGATTTTGTCATATAACTTGTTGTTAGGTAAATTATATAATGAAGTTAATTGAGAAAATATTCTAATAAATTGAATGAAGAAATTTAATTCATATGTTGCAAATATCCCACTAATTATTTTTGTTTGAAATTGAAAATAAATACACATTAGGCTATTCGGTTTAAAGAATGTTAGATTAAAGATAGAAAAAGTAATTTAAATTTATATATAACAAATATTAAAAAAATATAAATTATATTTGCAAAAAGATTTAAAAATTATGGTTGAAAGATTTATTAAATTTTAATAAAATAAAAAGATTCATATTTTTTACAATTAGTTATATAATTTAATTATTTAAAATTGTTATTATTAAATAGGAGAGAGAGTTAGTATTTAATTGAAAAAAATTGCGGGGAAAAAAAGTGATTAAGAAATTGACACATAACAATTTTTGTTATTTCTTTATTAGAGTAAACGAGTCTTCATAAATGCCGCTTTTATTAAGACATACATTACATGTTATCTTCTTTCCAAGTTATGCATTTAATTATGCTGAGTATAGTACTTTTTTTTATGCATTGAGCTTTGCCCAATACTATGATTTTTTTGTTATAATGTGCCCATCTTTCCCTATTTTTTAAATTTTCAAATTATTATTATTTTCATTAATGCTACTATTATTATTGTTGAATAATTGAAGACGACATATACCCACACCTCTCTATTTTTAAATACCCACACAAATCTACAGAAAAAAAACTATATAAAAGAAATAACCCCGGCTAGAGGTGTTTATTGGGTTGGATAGCGGTTTATTTGGGTTATTCGGATTTAAAATTTTTAAGACCTTATCCAAAACCCGAACCGATCCGAATTCAAAATTTGTTAATCCGATCCAAATCTACCCGAAAAACCCGAATAAACTTATTTTTTCATCCGAATAACCCGAACAATTCAGATTGAATTCGGATATCCGAGAATTTTTTTTTAAAATAGGTGGTTTTGCATGGGGTTTGAGGAAAATAGGTGGTTTTGGTTTTTGGTTTGGAAAATAGGTGTCCCGCTACCCCAAGTAGCGGGTGTGGCTGATGTGGCACGCTGGACCATCGTCGAGCAAAGGAGGGGCTGCCATGCAAGCATGAACCGCTACTCCAAGTAGCGGTTGCTGCCATGTGTTGTAACGACCGGTTTTCACGGTTACGTGTATGTTAATAAATAAATGTTATTATGTTTAAAAGATATGTGGCGAAAAAAAAATATAATAACATTTGGGGTGTTATAGTTAACTAGTAACTAACATGAATAAGTTGGTTAAGTGGGTTAACTAGTTTTAAAGTTTGAAGGGTTAAAGTTGCCAATCAGGCAAAGTTGTTAAAAAGGGGAAATAAAAGTTTTGACTTAAGTCAAAATCCAGAATTTCCTTGTATATGTGTGTGTGATCGAACGTGAGCCAGAGAAGAAAGAAGAAAGAAGATGTTTCAAGCCCTAGCATCCAAAATTCGTTGATTTTGTGGTGTAAATTCGAGATTGAAGCTTCTAAACCCATCCATAAGTGTCGTCTAACATCTTGTAAGTGATTTTAGATCCTATTTTGATGTTAATCGTGAGTTCTTGTGATGAGCAAGATGGGGGTTTGGTTCAAATCTTGAAATTTGTTGTTAAAACAAGTTAGAGACTATGAAACTATGTTTATTGTGTGTTGTAAACTACCAAACTACTAGTTACTATAATGTTTAGTTAAAAGTGAGTTGGATGGGTATTGGGAAGAAGTGAGATTGAGTAGAAAAGTCTCTAATGGTGTTGGTAACTAGTAGGATGGCAAAAACATGGTTTTGAAATGAGTTGTGTATCAAATTTGACTAATCTTTTATAAAAATGATGGATTGGTGATTTTGGAGTTTATAAGTGGAATTGGTTAATGTTTAAACATTAACAAAGATTAGTTAAATTAATGGATGCACACCAAGTGTTTGATTAAATGCTTGAATTGAGATTATATATTATGATGAATATAGGTTGGTTAAGGAATGATAACTTGACTTCTAAAACACCACATAAGAAATAATGAGATTCAAATGAGTTTGAATCAACATGTTATATATGTATATGTATTGTGTGTATTGAAATTAGTTGTATATATGTGAATTACAACTAGGTGTTGGGGTTGGAAGTCAAGGGATAATCCATAAAAGTGGAAAAGAGGTTGTATGAATTGATCAACCATTTGAACAAGGTAAGTCATCCAACTTACTAAACATCATATATGTGTAGAATGATTATTCTACTAATTGAAATGGAGTGACTATGAATTGTGTAATTCATAGATGAAATTGGTTTGATTGAGCAGTTTGACTTATTTAGTCAAATCAACTACATATATCATAATGGTTGAATTATGATTATATGTAATAGAATGGAGTGTTGGTTGGTGGTGTAAATCTATGATAGAAATATCTAAGGATGAATATCATAGTAGCATGGTTAATAAATGCTATTAAAATATGAAGTGTTTAAGTTCATAGTTGAACTTGATTTGGTTGTGCAGTTTGACTTATTTAGTCAAACTATGTAGTTAGTAGTAAATCTATGATGAAAGAACTTGAGTGTGAACATCATAGTATGAATTGGTAAATTGTTGGATGATTAATCACTAAAGTGTGGTTAATTGATTGATTTGAATGAATGTGCATAACTAGATTGGAACTGATTGAGTTAATAGACTCTAAAGCATATATGTTAAGTTCCAATGTGTTTATGTTATGATTGAGTTGAATATGCAACATAGATTGCATAACAATAGCCGGATGAGCCGGTGATTGAGTAATTATACCACATGTGTGTGGATGGCCAAAAGAGTTGGTCAAATTGATCAATTATACCACTATTGTGTGGATAACCAAATGAGTTGGTAATAATGAGTCAAACCACTAGAGTGTGGATAACCGGATAAGCCGGAAATTTAAATTATTGAAACCACTAGAGTGTGGATAGTTGGATGAGCCAATGGATTAATTATGTGATAATTAGCCAAAAGAGTTGGTGAATATGTGGTATTAGATCATATGATCATAAAAATAGAAATGATTCGTTTAAAGGAAAATTATTGCACAATTGTGTGTTATGTGAAATTATATGTGTGAGTATGATATAATATGATCTTAATATGATAACAATCCATATATTATATATGTGGATGAGTTGAGGAATATTGGGAGGGTTGGTATGATAATTACTTGAGTTTTAAAATTTTGACCCGTTAGTAAGTTTTCACCCAAAATCATTGAAATCCACATTGTGATTATATTCATGGGAGGTGGATTAATGTTATGAGATATGGATGATATCAAATATATGTGTTTGAGTATGATTTGGGTGAAAACTAGTTGAAAGAACGAACAAAAACGGTCAAAACGGGCCAAAACAGCAACTTGGTATGTGCTGTAAAGTGCCCAGTGTGGCCTACGCCCAACCCTACGCCCAATCAGCGTAGGCTACGCCCAAGCAGTGTAGGCTACGCCCAACTTGTTCTGTCTACGCCCAACCCTACGCCCAACCCTACGCCCAAATGCAAAAATTTGAGATTTTTTGTATAATGAACCGTATGAGTTTGGGGGTTCATATGGGTGATTTACTTAGTTCATATGAACTAATTTTGAGCTTATATGTGATGTTTACAGGTCAAAAATAGATATGCATCGAGCGATCAGATCGGACACGTTTTGGAGCGGAATCACTCGTTATGTTGATTTTTGGTGGTTGTAAACTTAAACACACTAGAGTTTGTTAATTATGGATGTTATTAACACGTAATTAAGTGTGTCTAACTTATGTGATTATAATTTCACGCTTCAGAGCGAAATTTTGATAAAATTTTGCATTAAACTTAAACTGGGACCTAAAATGGACACGTGTAAACGTGTGGGAAGTTTGGGTGTTACAAGTTGGTATCAGAGCATGGTTTGAGTGAATCGAGTGCGTCGCGAACACTTGATCTCAAACTCTTGTGCTCTTGATATGAAAACATAACGTTTGATTCGAAGATCCGATCATGATGCCGAATGTATGAGGTTAGCATATCTATTTCCTGTATTATAGGATAAATGGAGTATGGAATATTGCATATGAAATGTGATTAATATACTTGTGTTATGTGAACCGAATCTCTTGAACGAGGTTTGAAAAGAAAGACTTTGAGAATACAAACATATGATGGGTATATTGTTATTCCTGGCCAGTCTAACAACATTCTCAAAATATGAATGCATCCTCAAGGGCCTCATTTCAAGCCTAGGAATAGAGGGAAGGTGTATATGAGTTTTGAGCTACGAGGTTATCTTGAGATATGTTAATTCTCAAATTGAGTTTCATGCTTTTGAGCTTGAGTTGAGTTAAAGTGTTAAATCCATTGAGTTGGATAAAGCCTTAAGTGGCTAAGAGTATGAGAAATCAATTGTGGTTGATAGGCAATGAGTGCCATTAATTAAGTTAAAAATTCACAAGAAAATGTATGAGTTAAATTGTAAATGTATATTATAAAGAGTCTAATTTACCACAAGAGGTGGATATGTGATTTTGAGTAATTTGATAAATACATAGGAGCATGTATAAGATTATAGCATGTTTGGTTAGGTATATTGAGTGTGTATAGAAACCTAACTTGATGTTTTCTATGTGTGTTAATGTGCTTATATGAGCATAAATTCACATATGGGTCCATGTGCAATATGTTATGAGTTTAATGTGTCTATTACTTGTGTGTAATAGTGTTATTAGTTCAAGAGAAATGAACTAAAAGTTTGATGTGAAAAGACCTATATGATTATAGGCAATAAAAACTTGACGTGTAAGAGAAATTAATTCATTTTAGTATGGAAAATGTCTTGGGTGGCATGAGTAATGTGGAACACTTGAATATTATAAAATGGTGAGAGAAAACACCATCCATGAACTACAAGAGTGTAGGATGGAGTTAAACACTTGCGTGTGTATTATAATTTAACGTGTTTAACAAACTTTTTATAAGAGTTTGAATGTCTAAACTTGACTGTGGTCTTGATATGTATACATGAATCAAAAATGTATAATTTGACCCGTTTAGGGCAAAATAGGAAAAAGACACATAATTGCGTTTATGTGTTCATAAATGTTTAAGTTTAAGGTGTAATGATTTAAACATGTTAATAATTTATATAATGTGCATATAATCTATATACGTGATATATAGAGTTGTAAGTATACACTGAGTAAACGTATGGTGTAATGTGTCTAAGACTAGTGTAGAGTTGCACTGTCACAATTATAAAAAGATCTGAGGAGCCTCATCTAGAGATGGATGAAAACCATATTTCCGAGCTGCAGCAAGAAATAAGAGAGAAGGCTGAGAAAGTCTTAGAAGTTGTTTTATCACCTACGAGAAGGTGACGAATTATAAGTGTGAGATGTTATGTGTAAACTAGATGTAAAGATAGAGAATATCTAATTCTAGTATGTGATGTTTTTTTTTTATAATTCATAACTGTGTGAAGGTTATGATAAATTCTAAAATTTAAATTAGAATGAGATAATCAACATGAGTGTGAGAGAAGTGTAAACCCATGAGATAAAGGATGTGATCCGCATATGTGTGAGAGGAGTAAGTGGATGGTAACTAAGATGATCTACACGAGTGTAGAATTCTATTATTAAAGAAATGAGCGAAATGAATTACAAGGTGTGAGCACCTAAACAAATAACAATAGCTGGGATGATATACAACGGTATAGACACCTATATGAATGTATGAGTTGAGTTGATCCACAAAAGTGTGGATATCTAATTAAGAATGAGGATAAATGAGAAATCATGTCGTGTAGTGATGAGAATTGTTGGGAGGAATTAACCCATTAACAATGTTTAATGCGTAGACTTTGTGATTTATATAAATCCTTAGTTTGTGTTGCTAGGGATTAGTAGTGTTAACTAAGACATAAGAGTTGTGAGATCCACATGTGAGTGGAGATAATGCTTCGAGTCATTGAGGATTTGAGGGGTATACATAAAGGTGAGTGACCCGTGAGTATGCCTGATTTCAAAAGTTAACAATTCGACTAGTAGCTGAGTAAGTGTTAATATCAATTATGTGAATTTGGAATACCAAGATCGGTTTGGAGTCCATCGAATGAATTAGAGCAGGGTGGAATTCTCCTATGTGTGGAGGCAATACCTTGATTAATATGTTAGCTATCGATAGCAAGAGGCGAATGACCGTTAGTAAAGTTTGATATGTAAACATAAGAGAAGTGGGTCGCTGAGTTATTATATAATCTGTATTAGAAGATCAGTAGATTAACCTATCGAAACTGGTGAATAAATTTGTGATGGCAAACTGAGAGAATTACTTGAAAAGTAATTTTGAAATGGAGAAATAGATTGTGTTAATGTTATGGCATCAGTGCCATAAATAATAGTTGAATGTGTTGACAAGTAGATGTCAATTAAGTGATAATCTTAAGAACTATTTAAAATAGAGAAGAGTGAGATCACATATATGTGGTAGGCTATGAATTTACAAGTAGTATGAACATAGTTGAGTAAGAGATATAAAAGAGGTGTTTTAGTGGTGTGATTCACAAAAAGGCAAATGTGTATGCTTGAACTGAATCATATAATAATCTACACGAGTGTAGACATAGTAATAAGCGATGTGTTAGATTGATTCACACGGGTGTGAGCAATCATTTAAAATGAGAATGTTGAGTAATTCACAAGGGGTGAATATCTATGTAAGTGTGACAAATTGGAGTGTCAAACATAGTACGTGGATATACTTAAGAGTGTGAGAGACACTTCATGCGAGTTATGATACGATATGGGACATCGTGGATAGGGTGACAAAGAGTGCTCATTTCTTACCTATTCGTGAATCCTATTCTTCCGAGAAAATGGCCGAAATATATGTTAGAGAAGTGGTGTCTAGGCATGGCGTGCCAGTGATGATTGTTTCCAATCGAGACACTCGAGTTACTTCTTATTTTTGGAGAAATTTTCAGGAAGAACTAGGCACAAAATTGTTGATAAGCACGGTGTATCATCCTCAAAATGATTGCCAGAGTGAAAGAACCATTCAAATGTTGGAGGATATGTTACAAGCGTGCATAATTGATTTTGGAGGTAGTTGGGATGATTATCTACCTTTAGCCGAGTTCTCATACAATAACAGTTATCATTCCAGTATTGGAATGCCTCCATATGAAATGTGTATGGGAGGAAACGTCGTACTCCTGTGTGTTGGGGAGAGGTTGGACAACGAGAACTGGCAAATAAAAAGGTGGTTAAGGTAATAAATGAACGTATAGATCAGATTCGACCTCATTTGAAGGCAACACAAGACCCTCAGAAATTTTATGCTGATGAGCGTAGAAGGCCTATCGAGTTCCAGGTATGAGACTTTGTGTTGTTAAAGGTCTCTCCTTGGAAAGGTGTTATATGTTTTAGAAAGCGAGGAAAGTTAAGCCCACGTTTCATTGGGCCATTCAAAATTATAGCTCGAATTGGCGAGGTTGCTTATCGCCTTGAGCTACCAGACGAGTTGAGAGGAATTCATAACACATTTCATGTTTCTTATTTGAGAAAGTGTTTGGCTGATGAATCGACTTATGTGCCACTAGAAGACTTGGAAATTGATGACAAGTTGAATTATGTGGAAAAGCCGGTAGCTATATTAGACAGAAAGGTCAAACAGTTGAGAAACAAGTCCTTAAACCAGGTGAAGGTTCAATGGAAGAATAGAATGGGGTCTGACGCCACGTGGGAGTCAGAAGATGAGATGAGGAAGTTTTATCCTTTCCTTTTTGTTGTATAAACAGGTTTCGGGGACGAAACCTTTGTAAGGAGAGGAGATTTGTAACGACCGGTTTTCACGGTTACGTGTATGTTAATAAATAAATGTTATTATGTTTAAAAGATATGTGGCGAAAAAAAAATATAATAACATTTGGGGTGTTATAGTTAACTAGTAACTAACATGAATAAGTTGGTTAAGTGGGTTAACTAGTTTTAAAGTTTGAAGGGTTAAAGTTGCCAATCAGGCAAAGTTGTTAAAAAGGGGAAATAAAAGTTTTGACTTAAGTCAAAATCCAGAATTTCCTTGTATATGTGTGTGTGATCGAACGTGAGCCAGAGAAGAAAGAAGAAAGAAGATGTTTCAAGCCCTAGCATCCAAAATTCGTTGATTTTGTGGTGTAAATTCGAGATTGAAGCTTCTAAACCCATCCATAAGTGTCGTCTAACATCTTGTAAGTGATTTTAGATCCTATTTTGATGTTAATCGTGAGTTCTTGTGATGAGCAAGATGGGGGTTTGGTTCAAATCTTGAAATTTGTTGTTAAAACAAGTTAGAGACTATGAAACTATGTTTATTGTGTGTTGTAAACTACCAAACTACTAGTTACTATAATGTTTAGTTAAAAGTGAGTTGGATGGGTATTGGGAAGAAGTGAGATTGAGTAGAAAAGTCTCTAATGGTGTTGGTAACTAGTAGGATGGCAAAAACATGGTTTTGAAATGAGTTGTGTATCAAATTTGACTAATCTTTTATAAAAATGATGGATTGGTGATTTTGGAGTTTATAAGTGGAATTGGTTAATGTTTAAACATTAACAAAGATTAGTTAAATTAATGGATGCACACCAAGTGTTTGATTAAATGCTTGAATTGAGATTATATATTATGATGAATATAGGTTGGTTAAGGAATGATAACTTGACTTCTAAAACACCACATAAGAAATAATGAGATTCAAATGAGTTTGAATCAACATGTTATATATGTATATGTATTGTGTGTATTGAAATTAGTTGTATATATGTGAATTACAACTAGGTGTTGGGGTTGGAAGTCAAGGGATAATCCATAAAAGTGGAAAAGAGGTTGTATGAATTGATCAACCATTTGAACAAGGTAAGTCATCCAACTTACTAAACATCATATATGTGTAGAATGATTATTCTACTAATTGAAATGGAGTGACTATGAATTGTGTAATTCATAGATGAAATTGGTTTGATTGAGCAGTTTGACTTATTTAGTCAAATCAACTACATATATCATAATGGTTGAATTATGATTATATGTAATAGAATGGAGTGTTGGTTGGTGGTGTAAATCTATGATAGAAATATCTAAGGATGAATATCATAGTAGCATGGTTAATAAATGCTATTAAAATATGAAGTGTTTAAGTTCATAGTTGAACTTGATTTGGTTGTGCAGTTTGACTTATTTAGTCAAACTATGTAGTTAGTAGTAAATCTATGATGAAAGAACTTGAGTGTGAACATCATAGTATGAATTGGTAAATTGTTGGATGATTAATCACTAAAGTGTGGTTAATTGATTGATTTGAATGAATGTGCATAACTAGATTGGAACTGATTGAGTTAATAGACTCTAAAGCATATATGTTAAGTTCCAATGTGTTTATGTTATGATTGAGTTGAATATGCAACATAGATTGCATAACAATAGCCGGATGAGCCGGTGATTGAGTAATTATACCACATGTGTGTGGATGGCCAAAAGAGTTGGTCAAATTGATCAATTATACCACTATTGTGTGGATAACCAAATGAGTTGGTAATAATGAGTCAAACCACTAGAGTGTGGATAACCGGATAAGCCGGAAATTTAAATTATTGAAACCACTAGAGTGTGGATAGTTGGATGAGCCAATGGATTAATTATGTGATAATTAGCCAAAAGAGTTGGTGAATATGTGGTATTAGATCATATGATCATAAAAATAGAAATGATTCGTTTAAAGGAAAATTATTGCACAATTGTGTGTTATGTGAAATTATATGTGTGAGTATGATATAATATGATCTTAATATGATAACAATCCATATATTATATATGTGGATGAGTTGAGGAATATTGGGAGGGTTGGTATGATAATTACTTGAGTTTTAAAATTTTGACCCGTTAGTAAGTTTTCACCCAAAATCATTGAAATCCACATTGTGATTATATTCATGGGAGGTGGATTAATGTTATGAGATATGGATGATATCAAATATATGTGTTTGAGTATGATTTGGGTGAAAACTAGTTGAAAGAACGAACAAAAACGGTCAAAACGGGCCAAAACAGCAACTTGGTATGTGCTGTAAAGTGCCCAGTGTGGCCTACGCCCAACCCTACGCCCAATCAGCGTAGGCTACGCCCAAGCAGTGTAGGCTACGCCCAACTTGTTCTGTCTACGCCCAACCCTACGCCCAACCCTACGCCCAAATGCAAAAATTTGAGATTTTTTGTATAATGAACCGTATGAGTTTGGGGGTTCATATGGGTGATTTACTTAGTTCATATGAACTAATTTTGAGCTTATATGTGATGTTTACAGGTCAAAAATAGATATGCATCGAGCGATCAGATCGGACACGTTTTGGAGCGGAATCACTCGTTATGTTGATTTTTGGTGGTTGTAAACTTAAACACACTAGAGTTTGTTAATTATGGATGTTATTAACACGTAATTAAGTGTGTCTAACTTATGTGATTATAATTTCACGCTTCAGAGCGAAATTTTGATAAAATTTTGCATTAAACTTAAACTGGGACCTAAAATGGACACGTGTAAACGTGTGGGAAGTTTGGGTGTTACATGTGTACCATCAACCCATAATCTTCATGTTTTACACGGCATAATCCACGAATTTTGATGTTAAGCAAGCTAACCACACCCGCTACTTGAGGTAGCGGGTCCTTCACATCCCATTAATTCCCCACCTACAAAAGTCTGAAACTCCAACCATACACACACGACATTAAAACACATCTTTGATTTTTTAATACTTGGCATTGTTGACCCTGACATCTTCCACCAAATTCATTTAAAACACATGCAAAGTAGTTGGAACTTTTATTTTAAATACTCTTCACAAAGCATACACGCTTCGTATTTTCAAGTATTTTCAAAGCAGCAAGTTAACATCTTTCAAATTTCAAACTTTTAAAGATGCCAACTTTGCTTTTATTTTAAATACTCTAACATTACCAAAGTTATAACCTCTTCAAACTTTCTGAAAAAAATGAGTTACGATTTACATCCCGGTCCAATCGTTGATGATGTCTTGTTTCTTAAAGATTCACACCGGGCTCGAGATATATTTAATAACAAGGAGCCTAAAAATTTGGTCTTCAGACGTGCTGATCAAAAGTTTTTTTCGTTGTTTAACAACAACCCAATCACCGAAAATGTTAAACGCTATGTTAACATTTCTGGTTTTGGTGGGTTACTTGATTGTGGCTATCGGAACCTTGATCATGGCCTACTTGAGGCACTTATTGAAAGATGGCGTCCTGAAACACACACGTTTCATCTGCCAATCGGTGAAGCGACGGTAACCCTGGAAGATGTTAATGTTTTGTGGGGTTTACCAATTGAAGGTGGAGTTGTTTCGGGTTGTGAACACCCGTCATCTGTTGCCGATCGCATCGTTAGATGTCATACCTTGTTAGGTTTGACAACTAGCGAAACCGATTTTAGAGGAAACTGTTTAAAATTAACCACTCTTTTTAATCATTTAAATAATTTTTTTAATGAAAATTCAACAGATTTAAAGTGCATGCAACGTGCACGTTGTATAATATTTTATTTGTGCAGTGGCACTTTATTTTCTGATTCCTCGAATAATCTAGTTTCACTTAGCATATTAAATAATTTAGAAAATTTAACTGCGGTGGTCAGCTGAGTTGGGCGAGTGCTGTTTTAGCGGTGTTGTACAGGAATCTATGTAACCCTAGAAAATTTAATCTAGTTCTACCAATGTTGTTGGCATTGCTTGATGTTGCTTTACATAGATTCCTGTACAACACCGCTAAAACAGCACTCGCCCAACTCAGCTGACCACACGCAGTTAAATTTTCTAAATTATTTAGTATGCTAAGTGAAACTAGATTATTCGAGGAATCAGAAAATAAAGTGCCACCGCACAAATAAAGTATTATACAACGTGCATGTTGCATGCACTCTAAATCTGTTGAATTTTCATTAAAAAAATTATTTAAATGATTAAAAAGAGTGGTTAATTTTAAACAGTTTCCTCTAAAATCGGTTTCGCTAGTTGTCAAACCTAACAAGGTATGACATCTAACGATGCGATCGGCAACAGATGACGGGTGTTAACAACCCGAAACAACTCCACCTTCAATTGGTAAACCCCACAAAACATTAACATCTTCCAGGGTTACCGTCGCTTCACCGATTGGCAGATGAAACGTGTGTGTTTCAGGACGCCATCTTTCAATAAGTGCCTCAAGTAGGCCATGATCAAGGTTCCGATAGCCACAATCAAGTAACCCACCAAAACCAGAAATGTTAACATAGCGTTTAACATTTTCGGTGATTGGGTTGTTGTTAAACAACGAAAAAAACTTTTGATCAGCACGTCTGAAGACCAAATTTTTAGGCTCCTTGTTATTAAATATATCTCGAGCCCGGTGTGAATCTTTAAGAAACAAGACATCATCAACGATTGGACCGGGATGTAAATCGTAACTCATTTTTTTCAGAAAGTTTGAAGAGGTTATAACTTTGGTAATGTTAGAGTATTTAAAATAAAAGCAAAGTTGGCATCTTTAAAAGTTTGAAATTTGAAAGATGTTAACTTGCTGCTTTGAAAATACTTGAAAATACGAAGCGTGTATGCTTTGTGAAGAGTATTTAAAATAAAAGTTCCAACTACTTTGCATGTGTTTTAAATGAATTTGGTGGAAGATGTCAGGGTCAACAATGCCAAGTATTAAAAAATCAAAGATGTGTTTTAATGTCGTGTGTGTATGGTTGGAGTTTCAGACTTTTGTAGGTGGGGAATTAATGGGATGTGAAGGACCCGCTACCTCAAGTAGCGGGTGTGGTTAGCTTGCTTAACATCAAAATTCGTGGATTATACTGTGTAAAACATGAAGATTATGGGTTGATGGTACACATGGCAGCAACCGCTACTTGGAGTAGCGGTTCATGCTTGCATGGCAGCCCCCCCTTTGCTCGACGATGGTCCAGCGTGCCACATCAGCCACACCCGCTACTTGGGGTAGCGGGACACCCATTTTCCAAACCAAAAACCAAAACCACCTATTTTCCACAAATCCCATGCAAAAACACCTATTTTAAAAAAAAATCGATATCCAATCCAGCCTAAAAATGAATCTTATAAGATGTTCTGGTGATAATGTGTTGTACATTTCAATCAAATGATTATCGGTTTAAATCTTACATGATACAAATTTTGATATTTATCATAGAAAATTGAGGTGTTATCCCTAAAAACACATAATGCTTGAGCAATATAAATGTGTTAAAACAACAGTAAAAATCGAGTTTAAAACCGAACATAACTTACATTGAAGAATAATAATTTAACAACCCCAACCCCCAACAAACAAAAAACACAAAACTGAGATTGACATCTTGAACTCTAATCAAATTTACAATTTTTAGCCTATTTAATTTCCTGTTCATAATGATTCTTGCAAAGAAGCCCAATAAGATTTACAGTGAAGAAATATCTTCAAGATTTGAAGCACAAGTGGTATCTGAGGCTGCATCATCAATGGTCATATTGAAATGTTCACCATTCATGAAACTGTCATCATCACCATTAACAGAAAGGGCAGGTGATGCGTCGGGTGTGACTGCAACCGATGATGTTGCAGATTCGGGTTCTTCATCGCTTTGCTGAAGGTAAAAATACATTATGCTAGCTGTTAGCATAAGCATCATCTTTGGGTGCACCTGTCAAAATACCACCAAATACAAAGTGTTTACTTAAGCTAAAAGATTTAACTAACAGTGAAACAGGTCAAAATCATCTAGCATGCATTCACGTTCGTAAAGCGTTGTATATTGGTTTGGGAAAAAAATGTTTAGATTGTTAGTTTATCGTAATCACATTGCTCGAGGCAAAAGTACATAATGCTGGCTGAAAGCATACGCGTCATCTTCGGATTCACCTGTCAAGATACCGTTACGTATAAGAGCTCAAATAGTCAGATTTCATGGCTTGGAGTTAGAGGAGGCAACAATTTTAACTCATACACAAACGCGGATGTGTTGATTTAGGTTATGTTAACGGGTTAAATGGTTAAGCTAAAAAGACTCAACTAATAAAAAACAGATCAGGGATGTATTCAGATGCATAAAGCTTCATAAACAATTAAAAGTTTAGATTATTATTGAAATAATAGGAGTTTTGAGGTGACTAAATTTTAATATATATAAAATAATAATTTAAATAAAGGCTGAATTATACCTCCATGATGTCTTCTGGCAACAAGAAGATTGAACAACCAAGCTTTCTGGCAACACTGATTATGTATGTTGCATTCAATTTCTTCTCTTCATCTATAACCACAATAAACAAACAATCTTTAAGTTATAAAATCATGAAGATGGTGATTTAAACCGGCCGGTTGAATAATTGCTAGAGGTAGTGAAAATTCCAGACCGGTTGACTAACAAGTCATAAATTGTCATTCTTTGCTTCGTTTACTGATAATGCTTTCTTGACAGTCGAGATAACCTCTCTTTCATGTAGCCTAGGGCATAGACCTCTAGACAAGACGGATTAAATTGTGGGTTCCACCCACTTTGGGATTGGTCACAATGGGTCACGTTGTGTTGACCCCTTTATTCATTTTTCATAATGTATACACGTGTGATGTATTAAGAACAAAAAAAATATTATTATAAAAAACCTAACCGGAACCAAATCATTATTAGCTAAATGAGTCAAAATACCCCTAGTTAGATAAAATTTAAGACTGTCAAAACGGGTCTTATCATGTTTAACCGGTTAAAAACGACACAATGAATGCAAATATAAAACTTAAAATGACTTGTTTAACGTTTGGTTTGGTGATTTAAGCTTGACAGTTCAATATTTTATGTTACAAAAAAGATAAATGATGACGTCTAGACTCATAATTTTTATTTTTTTAAAAAATGTATAAAATTACATCGTGTACTTTTTGTTAAACAGTTCTTATCATGTCTTATCATTTATCTGTTTTGTCAGGTTTAAGCTAAATCGTCAAAAATATTTTGCAAAACTTCAATATTAAAACATTTTGAACCCTTAAAAGCTCACTGATATGCAAGTAAATATTATAGTTATTATAGGCAATTTCATGGGCGATCTTGTGTCCTATTTATTGCTAAAGATCCAAAGGGTAAATTTTATTAGTTTAGCTAGAAAACATACAAAGACACACTAAGGTGCTTACAACGATTTAAACTAGAATTAGTCACAAAAACATATCTTCATTTTAACTATTTTTTAAACCATATTTAATACAATTATCTATTAAATAAAAAAAAAAATGGGCAAAAAGGTGTTGGCTAATAAACACAACTGGCCCAACTATTTTTGATTCTTTTGACATGTTACTCAACCCGTCTCCTCATTATGCCATACGAAAACAATACGCAAAATTTATTATCAAGTCATTAATTAACCTTGATTATGTAACCTTGAAACTTCCTTTATAAAAGAGAAGTATAAACCAAGGGTATTTAAGTGGAACTCATGTTTAGATAGTCATGGATTCACCATATGTGTAGGACATTATAGCCTTAGGTAAAGAAGTAAAAATCATACCTGTTATACCCTTGGTTACTAGGTTCCAATTGACAACCTTGGGCTCTACTGCAGTGAGTAGGTCAAGGAAGAAAATCCCATTAGAAAGGGTTTTATCCTGCATAATTCATTTACAAAAACAACAGAAGGGTAATCAAGTAACAATATAAAGGAGATGATTGATAAAAAAAACTTAAAGGTGGCAATCTTCACCCAAATCATAAGAAATGGGTTAGTTTGGGTGAACAATTATTGTATAATTGGTTGAAATGGGTAACATCATAACATGAAATGTGTAACGCTTTAACACAATACGGGTTAAGATGGATAACCTAAAAACTATGTGAATACAGTGAATTCAAACTTTTAATAATGATTAATAACATATTTGATAAAAAAATCACTAAAAGTTATTCTAGTGTACTATTTGTTTAGTTCCAACGCATGTTTACTTAAACCGATTTTTTTTAAAAACAATCAATTTTGACTCAAATTGATTTTGCTTAAAACTAGTTCTGACCCGCACCCATCCTAACCCGAACCCATTTTGATCTGCTACCCATCCCAGCCCAGCCCGCCCATTTTGCCAAGCTTAAAAAAAATGAGTAATCAAAACTTTTTCTAGCATTGGACCTTATAATTCTCCATTTCTGAAGTTCTGCCTGAGCTTTTTACTTTTCGATTCGCCCACTTCAAGATATAATCATCAGTTATCTCATGGGAGCGACTTCTCAGGTGCTTTAAAAGTTGAAGCATATTATACCTCATCAATTGCCATAGGAAAGCTGAAATGAAAGAAATATATGTTAAAAACATTTTTCTTTCCTTTAGAGGTGACAATATGGATGGTGGTAACATGTTAAAATGGTTTTGGGTTGAAACGTGCCAAGTTTGGTAACGGTTAGAGCTTGAAAAACTGATACCTAGTAAAACATGATTAGATATGTTTAACAAAAAGGTACACTATTTCATAGTGCTCGTTTCAGACACGAGGTACGCAGAAACACATTTTTATCCACTTCCCAGAATCATTAAAAAATAGTGTGCTAATTATGATTACAAAGCATTATTGTGACAATCTAAATATTTGAATAAAGTTTTGGATCAATAAAGGTAAAAACCAAACAATCTTCAACATTACTGAGGTTTAACCTTTCAACGGTTAATCATAGTAGTTTCATACTTTTGCCTTTTAACTTATTTGATTTGCTTAAAAAAAAATTAAATATCATATTTTGATCATCATCTAACATGGATTTGTAAGAGATGAAAAAAAATACACTGGTCACAATGCTAAGAACTTATTTGAATAAATGATGAAAGCCAGGTTGTTAAATCTAACACAAACTATATATACATATGTATATATATGTATACTACTATATAATACATGTTAGAAAGACAAAATAATCTTTTACTTAAAAAATCTTAAATATAAGAGTTTTAAGGGTCGTTTGGTAACCTTAGAATCATTAAATGTTGAATCAGTAAGATGTCTCAATGGTTAAGAGACTCTGAACCAGTAAGTGAACCATTTAAGACTGTTTGGTTGAACATCTGAACAACTATGCAGACGAGAGATATCATCAAAGAGGAGCGGTCTTCGTCGTCGTCGGAGAGGAGAGTTCTTCATCAGAGAGGAGGTTGTCAGAGAGGATTGGAGAGGTGGAGAGGAGCCAACCCTTTTTTTATCATTCAGACATTTTGCTCGGATCTAATCCATTCAGATGCCCATTCAAACATTTCTTTTCATTCAGATGTTTGAAACAAACAGTTGATTTCAGACACAACTCCATTCAGACCAATTTAGACCCTACCGAACAGCCCCATACAAGCGTTACAACACAATGCACAACTTCTTTGTGTGTCTTCTAACAACCCTTTCAAACTTTGAAATCCCGCTCTTTTAAAACCCTACATCTCTCACTACTCTTCATTTTGATAAACAAAAATTAGAGTGACAAAAAGAAAGAAGATGACCCATTTCCTTATCTTCTTGCAGCTCCAACTACCACGACAAGCTGACAACACCCCTCATCTTCATCTAACAACCCTGCTAAGACAGTGGCTACGATCATACTAGGGTTTTACTCCTAGCCATGTTTTGCTTTCCATAGTAGAGGTGATGGAACTAGTAGAGGTGAAGAAAGTCAAGAGAAATGTTTATTTTGTTATGTAATTTTTGTGTTTTGATTGTCTTATGGATTGCACACTTAATCGCATAGCCACTTATGTACAGCATATATTACCTCAGTTGTTTTAGCTTACCACATCTTGAAATAATTTCTAATCAGTTTCTAATTTTTCTGCGGAACATAGAGTGACTTTATATTAGGTTAAGTTTTTTTTTTGGTGACCATAGGAACCCACTTACGTGGTAAACTGATACGGTTAATCCACACTAATCCATCACCCATAACCAGCCAAAAGTTCCATGTCTCCATTCGTGCATTTTAGGCTCACATTTCCTTTAATATCTATTTTTAATATGTCGTTTAATTAGGAGAGGGGGTAGTTAACCCATGATCTAGTATCTTGCATGCACGTTATTTTTAATACATTGTTTAAGTCTTAATTTCTTTGTTTGTGTGCCAATTTAAAGGGTTTGCATGATTCAATGCTAGCAGGAAAATTTATCAACAAAGTTACGTTATTTAGTGTTCAAATATTGCTTAACTGGAGACATGTTGCCTTTCTCTTCATAAACCCTAGGCCCCCAATACACGACTAACTGGGAGGAACAGGTAAAGTGTAGTCGCAAGCAACCAGGTTAGTGGCCTCTAAGGAAAATCTTTTTAAGTGGGAATTGAACTTGAGACCTCTAGATTGTTCCTCCTCCACCTTAACCATTGCACCACTTACTTGGAGGTTTATAATTTATATTAGGTTAAGTTTGTTAACACTATATTTGGAGTTCGTGAGTGAATGAGTACATGGGAGTTAAACAGAGAAATTGTATTTGTATATATCAATGAAATGAATACAAGAGGAATATATATACACGTCTAATCCTTCTAATACATGGAAACAATATATTCTAAATTGGGTTGGCTGATAAATATGTAGCTCCTAAATTATTACACCATAAAGTAGGAACGGAATGAGTGGGAACTTGAAGTTCGCGCATGAGAGTTTGAAGCCACGTGAGCTCAGCAACAGTATTAGCTAACGCTTTATATTCAGACTTGGTGGATGACTAAGAGACAGTCTTTTGCTTGCGAGCAGACCAAGAGATGAGGTTAGAACCAAGGTAGATAGCATAACCCCCAGTGGAGCGACGATCATACGGGCAACCAGCCCAGTCGGCATCAGAGAATGCAGTAAGAGCTTCGGGTTTAAAAGTGGAATCACTATATGCATGTAAAGCTGTGCCAGAGTCATGTTTAAGTAGAAGACCATGAGCAACTTTGCCTTGTAAGTAGCGCAGGATTCGTTTCACTGCAGACCAATGATGTTCGGTTAGAGAGTGCATAAATTGGCAGACCTTGTTGACTGCAAATGTAAGATTAGGGCGAGTGAGAACCACATATTGAAGCGCACCCACGATTTAACAATATTTAACTGGATCAGGAGCAGGTGGACTGTCACCAAGAGCTAGGTTGGTCGTAGTGGTGATTGGTGACGGTACTGACTTGGCATTGGAAAGCCCAGCCTGTTCAATTAACTCAAGTATGTACTTCCGTTGTGAAAGAATAACACCAGAATCTGTAGGAAGAATTTCAATCCCTAAAAAATAAGACAAGGAGCCAAGATCTTGAACTGCGAATGAATGAATAAGGCGTTGAACCATGAAATCAATAGCCTGCGAATTGTTCCCTGTTAGAATAATGTCGTCAACATAGACCAACATGTAGAGAAGAGTGCCTTCAGAGGAATAAATAAACAAGGATGGGTCTGTTTTAGAGTCTTGAAAACCAAGGGTATGAAGGCTTGTAGAGAGACGATGAAACCAGGCTCTAGGCCTGTTTCGACCCATATAATGATTTGTGAAGAAGGCATACGTGATCAGGTTTGTGTTGATCAACAAATCCAGGAGGCTGCTTTAAGTAGACTGTCTCTTTCAAATCACCATGGAGAAAGGCAGTTTGAACATCAAGTTGCCTTAAGGGCCATTTCTGTGCAATAGCTAAAGATAGAACCACCCAAATAGTAGTTGGCTTAATCACAGGACTAAAAGTTTCCTGATAGTCAATACCAGGTTGTTGATGATACCCTTTTGCCACAAGAGGCGCTTTGTAACGTGTAACAGCCCCTGTGTGATCCCGTTTTAACTTATAGACCCATTTGCAATCAACCACATTGGAATTGGGAACCCGTGGAACAAGTGACCAGGTACCATTCCTCATAAGTGCAGAGTATTCATCATTCATGGCATTACGCCACTGTGGGTGTTTGTTAGCAACAGTAAATGTAGCTGGTTCAGTTTCAGGAAGGGAGGTAGAGTGTGAAAGGAGATAATGTTGTGTGATTTTGTATGTTTGGGATTTTGTCGGAGATTGGCAGGTCTGGGACAATGGGTTTGGGTAGAAGATTGGTCGGTGGTGTGAGATTGAGAGTTGGCAGGATGATTCTGGGAGAGGGGTTGTGAGACCTTGGTTGATGGTTGGATAGAAGGCTGTTGGCCTTCGTTGATGGTCACTGTTGGCCCTGAATTAGAAGTGGAAAGGGGTTGACGAGCGCAGCCAGTGGAGGGGAGGAGACAGGAGTGGTGTTTGGTTGGGCTGAATGGGATGTAAAGTGTTGGTAGATGGGGTTGGACTAATGGGTTGAGAAGAAGAATCATCAGAAGGAAGGATTGTGGTGGGGTAAGTGGAGATGTATGGGTTATGGATTGGAGGGGTGATAGGTTGTGGAGTGTTTAGGGAGAAAGGAAAAAAATGTTCATCAAAACGCACATGGCGAGCGATGAAAAGACGGTCCGAAATTGGATCAAAGCATCGGTAATCGTGATGGGAAGTGTTGTATCCAAGGAAGACACAAGGAAGTGAACGAAAATCCATCTTGTGTTTGTTGTAGGATCGAATATGTGGGTAGCAATGACACCAAAAAACTCGTAAGAACGAGAAATCCGGACATCGTTTAAATAGCTTCTCAAAAGGTGAGATGTTGGAATTTGTCCTTGAGGGCATTCGATTGATAAGGAAGACGGCTGTATCAAAGGCAAAGTGCCAAAACCGTGTTGGAACGTTGGATTGAGCAAGAAGAGTAAGCCCGGTATCAACCACATGACAGTGGCGCCGCTCAACAAATCCATTTTGTTCACTCGTGTGTGGGCATGAGAGCCGATGAGTGATGCCTAGTGATTTGAAAAAAGGAGTTAAGTTGCGAAATTCACCTCCCCAGTCACTTTGGACATATTTTAATTTGGTATTGAATTGGCGTTCAACCATAACAACAAATTGTCTAAAAATGTCATAAACATCATATTTCAATTTTAATGGAAAGATCCATGAGAACCTAGAAAAGTGATCAACACATAATTAAAAATAGCGACAATTATCAAAGGAAGCAACGGGAGCAGGACCCCAAACATCACAAAATACCAAATCTAAAATATGCGAACTTTTATAAGTAGATGACACAAGATGAAGTTTGGATGATTTGCCAATAGAACAAGGTTCACAAAAAGAAGTAGTATGTTTATTTGATAAAGGTAACTGATATTTAGACAACATAGCCTTCAAAAGTTGAGGATGAGGATGTCCCAATCTTTGATGCCATGTGTTGGAGGAGACTCGATTGGTGGAGAAAGCTACTTTAGACACTGGTGATAGCCGGGGAAGGTGGAAAGAATAGAGACCACCATTACTTGGACCCATGAGGAGGATGGTGTGTGTAGACTTCTCCTTCACACAAAAGAAAGAAGAGTGAAATTCAAAAAACACATCATTATCAAGGCAAAATTTTTGAACAGAAAGTAGGTTACGTTTAATTTCTGGATGTTGTTAAAGAAAAAATTTTGTTGGGGGAATAAAATTTTGAGGAACCAATGTGAAGGATGGATAAACCATTACCGTTGCCAACATGAAGATTATCTCCACCATAGTAAGCTTCAGAAGTGTCAAAGGTGGACAAATCTGGAGTGACATGTTGATTAGAACCTGTATCAGGAAGCCAGGAGGAAGCTGTTGGAAAACGGGAATCAGCATAGTTGGCAGAATAGTTGTTTGATTGCTGTTGCCTGCCCCTTAGGGTAGCTGGATCATGGTTTGGGCATTGGGATGGAATATGACCAATTCCACACCTGTGACATGTACCATAAACAGTGTTTTGAGCAGAAGCCCAACTAAATTGACTGCGATTCCCTCCTCCTGTATTGCGGCTGTTGTGAGTTCCACGTCCACGGTTGTTTCCAGATCGATTGTTGTTGGCACGATTGTTGCTATTTCCTGATCTGTTAGTGTAGTATGCTTGAGACGGTTGGGAACTAGGTGACTTTAATTGCAGACTTAATTGAGAAGCAAGTTGTTGTATAGCTTGAAGAGTGTCTGATTGAGATAGGGATGACCCGGTATAAGGGGTGGTAGTGATACGGCCATTGGAAGCAGCTGTAAAAGCTTGGACAGGAGTGACATCAGAAGGTTTTGTGATCAGGTATTCATGATCTGAGAGAAGACCATGAAGTTCAGAGAACGCGGTTGGAAACTGTCGAGTCAAAAGAGTAGACTTTAGGCCGTTGTATTCTTCTCTTAATCCAGAGATGACAAGCAAAACGATATCTTTTTCTTTCATCAGCTCACCGATATTAGCAAGAGCATCCGCATATTCCCATGCGCGAGCCAGGTAGGCTGAAGAGGATTCATCACTCTTCATGGCAATCTTCAGAAGCTGCGTTTTTAGGGTAAATTCCCGAGAGGAAGTGTGGGGTGCGTAGGCTCGTTCGAGAGATAACCAGAGATCTCGGGAAGTTGTTCCTTGAACATGTTGGAGGGAAGTTTCAGAAACAGTGGATAAAATAAGCATGCGAACATGCGCATCATTAGAGATCCAGATGCTATGATTTGGGTTCGGCTGGGATATGACTACGGTTTCGTTGTCTTTGCCTGGTTTGGTGACATATTGAACGGTGGTGGGTGGACACTGTATGGTTCCATCAACATAGCCCCATAAACCATTAGTGACTAAGAATGGATGAATCATTGTCTTCCAATAACCATAGTTAGAGGGAGATAGAGTGAAACCAAACTTATGCGAGTTATGTATAGCCTTTTCTTTCTGATCGAAAGCTGCTAGAAGCGCCATTGTGAGCGGTGAAGAACTTATCGTCAGGAAAAAAAAAGGTGGAAGCCGATGGCTTCTAGGGGGTTGGCTCTGACACCAAGTTAAACAGAGAAATTGTATTTGTATATATCAATGAAATGAATACAAGAGGAATATATATACACGTCTAATCCTTCTAATACATGGAAACAATATATCCTAAATTGGGATGATATATTTAGAATAATATATGCCAGCCTGTATATATTGTCTAATAATGGGTTATCAAAATCCAGACTTGGGTCCTGATTAAAGCTACTATAGTTGCGCAAAAAATGAGGTTTTTTTAGTCTTCATAAGTGCAGTTTTGCTGCATACTGAATGTTGTACTTTTTTCAATATCCCAAACTGTGCCAATAAATCTTTTGTAAGTGGGATTAGATTAGGTATGTGTTGTTTGTATGTTTTTTTATTAACTAGAAAACCAAGTGAATAGTTTTAATCAACCATAATAAGTTGCCTAAATTATGAGATGACGGATACAGAGCGGTTACCACTTGTAGGCTCATTCACGAACTAGGCCATGAGTTTGCTTTAACAAATGCGAAAGTCTAGTAGCCGAAAGCATCACTAGCTTACGCTCTGACCCAAGTAGCATGGGGCACGTGGAATACCGTGTCTTCGAGTTTTTATTTGAAATTTTCTATATCTATACAAGTATGTATCTATCTAAAATATATGCATGTTGGATTCATGTTTTATGTTGGATTCATGTTTTGGCATACTTACACATTTTCAACAAAATGGTTAGCTTGAAACAAAAAGACAGTATGATGGTCACATACTAATTTGCTCGAAAGATAAAGAATTAATTGCTAGGAAAATTCTTTATATATTTTAAATTATAACTATTAACCAGTATATTATTGTAATTATTGGTAGTATATTATTGTAACTATTGATAGGATTGACTTTCCTATATTAAAGGCTAATGTGTAGGAAATCACAGATGTACTTTATGTATATATTACGTGTTATGAGAAATGAAAGGGGCAGGGAATTTTCCCAAATTACATGGAACCAGAGCTAGGGTTTCTCTAGCTCTCGGTATCCCTTCATCACCAGACTACGGTCTGTTTCTTCTTCTCCGGCAAGGTTGATCACGATCCTGTGCCACATCTCGTTCTTTTTCTTTTATTTTCACACCTTTCTGATTTTTCTTTTCTCTGCTCACATTCTCAATGGGTGACATCCAAGAAAGAAAAATCTGAATCCTTACATCCGGTGTATATCGTGACTAACATCCAAAATAAAGTTCGTATTTTGGATGGGACGAAGGTTACGTATTCATCTTGGGTCAAGTTGTTTTATCTTCATGCTCGGGGATACAAAGTTCTGGACCATATTGATGGTACGAAACCCCCAGCAAAAACATACCCTACATATGAATCTTGGAATGAAATTGTTGCCATTGTGTTGCAATGGATCTATGGCACATTGTCGGATGAATTACTTGTCCGGGTCCTTGAGACCGAATACACAACCTACGAGGCTTGGACTAGACTCAAGAACATATTCACAAACAACAGAGGAACAAGAACTGCAACACTTGAACATGAGTTTAATAAACTCACATTGAAATTCCCTACCCCTTTCATTTCTCATAACATGTAATATATACATAAAGTACAGCTGTGATTTCCTACACATTAGCCTCTAATATAGGAAAATCAATCGTATCAATAATTACAATAATATACTACCAATAATTACAATAATATACCGGTTGATACCTCTAATATAGGAAAGTCAATCCTATCAATAATTACAATAATATACTACCAATAATTACAATAATATACTGGTTAGTAGTAACAAATCAACAAAATTCCTCAATTTTTGGACTACGTTCATTACTCATCAAATTGTTTGAAGAAACCTCTAAGTTTGACATCCATCTAAGTAAGTCAAAGAAGCATTAAAGTATGACAGTGGCACGATAAAGTCTTGGTTGGAGACATGATTTTGAATTTTTGATATGTGTTAAGAGTTTGGATTTTTGGTGAAAATTTCTTTTGGTTGTACTAACAACACAACTTTATTTCTGAGAACCTACTTATGTGGTGAAACCCCCTAATACCCAACTAACCGGAGAAGAAGATGAACAATATATCGTAAGGTGTTAGGGTTTTGGAAGTGACAGTCGTCAGCACATAGCAAGGCTCTGATACCATAAACGAAAAAAAAAATGATAACTCTCTTTCTGTCCTTAGAAAATGATAAATATACAACTAACAGCTTCATCAGTTGATTGTTCAAGCGTTTTATGAACGTTTTTGTTAGCGTGTTGTGTTCCCTGTTGTATTTTGTGAGCACTCCTCTATTATGTGTGCAGATATATAAATTAAAAGCGATATGATGAAATAACAACAAATAAATGTTGAAGAGTTAAAAAGCTAGAAATGTTAAAAGTTGGTTAGTATTTTACTTTTTACCATTATTAACCTTAAAATAATCTAGGAAGTTGTATGAATAAACAAAAACTTTTGGAAGGATTTGAAGTTTATGCCAACCATATATATTTAACTTATTTATAAAAGACAACTTTGATCAACTCATTTATCTTATGAAAATGAGTTAAAATTATCATTTCTAGTTTCGTGTAATGTAACAAGTATAGGTGGCAATCATCACCCAAATTAAAAGAAATGGGTTGGTTTGGTTGAACAATCATTGTATAATGGGTTGAAATGGGTAACATCATAACATGGAATGGATTGAGGTGGTAACATTTAAACACAATATGGGTCAAGATGGGTAACCTAAAAACTATGTTAATGCAATGGATTCAAACGTTTAAGAATGATTTATAACATATTTGATGAGAAAATCATCAAAAATTATCATAATAGACTGTTTTTTTTATTAACACATTTTGACTTAAACCAAATTGATTTTTTTAAAACAATCCATTTAGACCTAAACTAATTTTGATTAAACTTCGTTCTGGCCCATACCCATCCTAACCTGAACCCGTTCTGACCCGTTACCCAACCCGACCGACCCGCCCATTTTGTCAGGTTTAGTAACAAGTCCAAGATCATGGGTTGTTACCTAGTATGAGCTTCTTGTTTCCTTGTACAATATCATTACCCTGTATGTTCACGAGGGAGAATCTTAAACGTTTTCCCATCCTAATAGCTTGATTACAATTTTCAACTTTCCTAAATGGCATCTTGATAGGTGGTTTAGTTGCTTGCTTCCAATTAACTGACCCTGGAGAAACTTTATCTAGAATTTCTAGAAGAATCCACCTGCATGAACAAAAGAGTTACATTCAAATGTTTCTAAATTTCAATATACAACAAAAATGGAACAGAATGTTGTAAATTACTTTCCAGGTTTTATAAAACAGTGCCCTCCACAAATTATTAATATAAAATGCCCTATGATGTGTGTCTTAAGTAATTGTTGAATGTAAGGTTGGTAAAACAAGTCTTATCTTGTTTAACATGTTAGAGAAAATGTGATTAATGTAAATATAAAACATGAAAACAACTTGTTACACTTATCTTTGTAACTTAAGCATATGTTTTATGTAGCAAAAAAGAGAAATAATGAAGTTTATCCTTATAATTTTTATTATTTAAAAACAATATAAAATTACATGGTGTATTTTTTGTTAAACATGTCTAATCATAGATACCGTTTTGCTAGCTCTAGTTGAATGTCGAAGAAAAAGTGGTTGTGATCAAAATAATAAAATTAAGAAGGAAAGGAGTAGTGCAACAAAACTATTAAAGAGATAAATTTTATTTTGTTACACTTAACCTCCGCTTTAATCCCCTAGCAATGTGATGATGATATTTCAATTAGTAGCAAACGCTTTGAAAATGCAAATCTAAAACTCTTCTAAATCATGGTAAATCTTTCCATATGTAGAAAAACCCGAAAAAATAAATACTTGGCTCGAAAGTTTCGGGTTTTCCACTTCATTAACTTTGTAAATATATTGTTAATAATTTTTGGTGGTTGATAAGTGCTCTTTTTTAATAACCTTAACTAGTTATTATCCATAGGTAGCCCCAACCCCTAATAGCTATGTTTATCAAATGGCTTAAAGATTTATGTACATTATATTTGTGACATTTGAAATCTAAAACGTTTGTACATAAAGGCAAATAGATATTGTGTGTGTGTACGTACCCATTTCGGACATCCTCGAAAACATTATTAACATATGAAGAAATTCCAAGACTATTTATCCAAAGTCTAAAACATCTCTCTTCTCTTGACACTTCTTCATCATCTTGCATCATCTCAGCATAAGAAGTCTTGCTGCTATCATTAGATAGGCCATTCCTATACTTAAAATAAACCTTATAAGATTGAAGATAGTAAAAACAATTTTTTTTTTATAAATTTCAATTTCCAATTTCATTCGTCTCATTTTAGTCATTGTCTCAATCTTGACAATCTTGAACCAAATCAAGATAAATTGATTGTTTGAGTGAGTAATTAGTGGTTATGTGTGAACAATTTTCTTTTTATTTTAAAAATTAGAAGACTTGTTAAGCAAATAAATCATAGTTCTTCAAAAATTCAAAAATAGGAGAGTAGAATATTTTGAGGGTTCAATGGACGCAACCGTTTTAACTCGTTGTAACGTTCCATATTCTGACACTACTCAAACCGCCCGACCTTTCCATTTTGCAACATAGCATCTTAATGAATGAAAAGAGATGCCTTCCCTAACCTTTCATGGAATAATTGTGCAACAAATGCTAGATTCAAATTAGTTGAACCGTCAATAATATCTTTTGGAGTCAAATATTTTTTGCATTTCATTTTTTCAGCATGCTCAAGTACCAATGTGGCTCGTTCAACAGGATCCTGGGTATCAAGTGTAGCTGGGTTGCAGTGTTCTGGTGAAAGAACATTAAGCAGATAAGCGTAAGCTTCTCCATCCTACAAACGTATTATATGACACTTTTAAAGAATAAATAAAAAAATATCAACAAAAAACTACTAGACATCACATATTCTATCCAAAACATAACAAAATCAAAAAGGGATCATACTTTTGTAACTTATTACTATCCTGGCAAAACGGGCGGGTTGGGTCGGGTTTGGTAACGGGTCAAAATGAGTTTGGGTCTGGATGAGTTTTAAGCAAAATCAATTTGGGTCTACATGGGTCGTTTTAAAAAAACATCAAGCTAGTTCAAGTTAAAAAGCGTTTTAATTAAACAAATAGTTTATTTGCATAATCTTTAGTAATTTTATCATAAAATATATTATTCATAAGTCTTACCCGTTTGATTTTATTCTATTCTCATAGTTTTTAGATTACCCATCTTAACCCAAAATACAATAATTGCATACCCAAACCAACTCATTTATTTTGCTTTGGGTCAAGATTGACAAGTCTACTTTTTACATGGTATTATGAATAAATAAAGGTGAACTTATTATGATAAAGCAATGGATAAAATGTAACATATGAAATGAAAGGAAAACAAGTTCCTAATGTAAGCTGGGAGAAATTTGGTAAACTCATAGCATCAAGTATAATCGACAAAGGTGCATTGCTCCCTATTTTTGTTCTAGATTTTCGGTCTGCTAGGCCTTTGATGCTTTTGATTCTTCTTTCCTAAGCTATTCCAATAACTTCAAAAGATGAGGACTCCAGTTTGCAATTTCATCCATTTAAGTGCAAATGAGTCAATTTAATGGGGGTTGTATTTTAGTATAAATTGATCAAAGGAGTGGAGTAAAATAGTGTAAATAAATATAACTCAAAATGATTCATTTACACAAACTTTCTAATTTAATAACCCTATCTAACAAGATGTTTCTAATTTTCTATTTATTGATAAATGGGTCAATTTGGGTTCTATAAAAGAATAAAACAAAATTACCTATTTATCCATTCTTTCAACTTAATTTGTGAGACTTATGCAACTATTTCACAAGAATTTCTCTTTTTTCCTTAACAAAAATATGCTTTGGTCCATTTAGTCTATTAGTTCATTGCATAATTAGAACTTACCTAGTACTCAAAGAAATGATTATTTATGCATCACATCTTCAAACAACAAAAACACATCCAAACAACTCCTAAGTCACATTTACATGAGTTAAAAGGGAATTTGGATGTGTGTTTAAAATGATTATTGTGTCTTTTAAGTCACAAAATGTTTTAATGTATGGTTTATTAACTCACAAGTCTCTTATGAATCACTTTGAAAACAAACATCAAACACACTACAGTTTTAATAGTCAACTTTTTTATGCATCTATATATGCTAAACACTAACTTCTTGTTACTTTTTTAATAAATTGTTTGTAAATTACTATGTAATGATAGCCTAAAACTTTGGAGATTAATAGCATCACAAAATAAGTATATGTCAATGAAACCATAGTAACCACGCGGAATATGTCAAAAGAGTGGTTACCTTTAGATCTGTTGAAAAATTTGTGACAGTTTTAGTGTAACCAGCCTTGTTAAGATGAAAATTCATCCATTTTAGTAACACTTTCTCAGGAGATAATGTTACGAGCTCCTCAATATCCTAGAAAAAATGCGCATATGATTAAACGACATGTTGATTATAAATATCAACAAAAAGAAAGAAAAGCCAAAAATTACATCATCATCATCGACCAATTCAAGAAGCTGAGGTGTCTTTTTAAGACTGAGATCTGCCAGGAGTTGGATCTAAGGTCCCATCATTATAAACCAAGTAATAACATTAGGAGCAAAGAATTAAAAACAAAGGTATTATAAGATGAGTTGCATTGTTTCAAATTGCAGCTAAGTTTTTTTTTTTTCTACACAACATAAAACATAATTAGGGTATGCAGGTGTATACTCTACCACCATGCAAATCTTTTGTGTTTTGTGTGTATGATTATATGTTGTGTTTCATTAGTAACAACAAAAAGAAAATAATTTGCAAAAGTTTAAAATTGAATCTTTTTTTTTTCAAATTTGGTTAAAATATCGGTAAATAAGAACTTTCTTTATATGATAAGCTACATAGGACAAAGAACTCACCTTTATGATTTGAGATATTAGCCCAAGTACCAAATGAGGCTGCAAGTTAGAGAAAGTAAAAATAATATTATATAAACTAAAGGGACCCAAATAAGGGAATGTTTCATGTTTGAATATGCATTTAAAGTGATTATTTAGTTTTAGTGCTTGGAAAAAATAACCTAGACCCTACATATGTGTGAGAATTATTATGTTACTTTTAGTATTTGCAAAATAATTTATCTTGTTTTAAAATTTTGATAATTCAAGGTCAAAATTAGAGTAAAGTCCTGAAAGAGCAAAATAGTGTTGTAAAAACCGGCCTAGTCGACCGATTAATCGGTTGTCGGCTAGGCATCGATTAATTTTTGGTTAGTCGGTCAAAAAATCGCTAATTGGTCTAAGTCAGTCAAAATCATGTCTAGTTGGAAAAAATTGGCCGGAATCCAATGAAATTTCGGCGACTTTTGAAATTTCGACAACTTTTTCACGCGACTTTTGAAATTCCAGGGAGATTTTCCGGCAAGATTTCCGGCGACTAAAATATTTCTGCAAAAAACTCAAGCGATTTTTTAAATGTCCCATGATTTTTGGTAAAGTTCTATGTATATATTAAATTTAAAATTTTTATAAAAATTATATAAAAAATTTGGTTGCATATATATAATTTTGAAAAATTATATATAAATTTTCTAATTCGATTAATACCTAATCCCTACCCCACCGCCTGACTAGCAACTAGTGATTTCTATAACACTAGGCAAAATAGTCATTTTAAAAAAAAAATAACTGTTAAAGTTAACTTTGGTTAGTGAAAATGATTTAATGGTTACAAAACATGAAAATAAAAAATGTTTAACCCGTAAATAAGGAATTTGTGTTATAGATGAATGATAATTTTTGTAATTTACTCTAACTTCTAGCATTAAACTTTCACCTTGTTGCAGTATATATAAACTTGTTGTGTAAAGTGTAAAATGACCAAAATCATATATTTTCCAAAACAACCTAAAACTTTATATAAGCAATTAAGGAATTTTTAATCAAAAATTGACTTTAAAATTGCACCTTGTTTGGCTCATTTAACCCATTACCCTTTGGCTACAAGATATTATGACTCTATTTATTTAAGATAAATGACAACCCAAATGGTCAACTCAACCCATTTTGGGTTGAAACTTTCACCTCCAGTGACAACAAAGCCAACATCCATACACCCTCTTATATAATATAATAATAATTAACAAAAAAGCTTAAGCTTACTTTTCCATCAGCAAGATCTTGGCTACCAACATTGACTACAGTGCAACCAATAGCTTTGGCAGAATTAAGGCAAAGAGTATGATTTTCATTTCTTTCCCAAAGGTTAAGTTCTTTTTTAGTATTAATAGCACGATCATCTATTGTGTTGGGCACCGCAACATTAATAAGTTTACTGCATTAAATCATAATAAAATAAAATTAATAAATGGCATATAAAAACCACAAAAAATTAAAACAAGTTGCTCCTAACACCATGACAAAGTAGCAGACCCTGATTAAATACCATAGAAGAACTCCATCTTTAACAAGGTCAAACAACTGATTGGTGGATGGATCAATTGGAAGAAACTGCTTCATAAATGGATCATCTCTTAGATGGCTATTTATATGAGCAACATAAACTTCTTTCTCAGAATGATGCACAGTGTGTAATGTTGTTGATGCTTTAATTAAAGAAGATGCGTTCTTCGAATTTCCTATTTTTTTCGTAGCTTCGCTCTGTAAGTTTATGTAAGCCTGCCCATAACATAATGAAAAGTTAATCTGGAAAAATGAAAGAAAACAAGCTTTACATTTTGCTCTGAGTTTAGCAACCAACTTAAACACCGGTGTCTGTGTATATGTATATAGTTAAGTGCAAGAATTCATTCAAATAAGAACCAACAAGTTGTAAATAACTATAGAACCATATTTATAGCCACATGATTTAAGGGGTATAAGAGTATTTTTCTTTTAAATTAGAGGAAGTTATTTTTATACCCTTTAACCATGTGGCTGGAAATGATTCTTTTAATTATCAAGTTACAATGGTTCTCAATTGAACATCCCTCATTAGGTGCATAATAGAAAATAATTTACAACTTATTACCGATTTTATCAACCCATATTGTTTTAATTAAATACATCTAAAATTGTTGTTGCAATACTAGTTGATGTCATTCACACATGCAAGATTGCTTATATGAGAAACTTAATTATATATTTGAGAAAAAAATAGATGTTTTTTTAGTAATAAGTTTCACGTGGGAACTAAATAACAAATAAGATGTCACATCAATAATTTTTAGAAAAAAAAATGGCATGATATTAGTCAGGCATTAAAATGTAACATGGTTACTAAAAGTGGCAAGAATTGGTTTTTATTTGAAGTCTAAATCGCTAAACTTAGGAAAACATATCTAAATTTTGCCATTTTCCCTTTTGCAGACTGCTACTTAGATGATCATGCAATAAGCATACTACCCTTCATTCGTCATTTTGTGGGTCTCATTGTCGATGTTAGGTAAATGAGAATGAGACCTACAAAATGAAAAGGTTCAATAACCTAAATTAAATGAACTTAATCGCAAAATTACCCTAAGAAATCCATCAAAATCGAGTTTGGCCCCTTCATCTATCCCAGGCTCACATAATATATTCCTTATTTCATCCTCTTTGAATATCACATTGAAGGGCTTCAAATTCACAAGCAAAGGTGGCAAGTCACTAGTTGTAACTTGACCCTTTTCCTTCTTTATACGTAGAAACTATACAGACATCAAGCAAGCAATACAACATTAATTATATGTCAAACATAGGATCAAAAACAAGGAAGGCAACTAAAAATTGGATCATAAAGGTTAGAT
This sequence comes from Mikania micrantha, assembly GCA_009363875.1. Classification (NCBI taxonomy): domain Eukaryota; kingdom Viridiplantae; phylum Streptophyta; class Magnoliopsida; order Asterales; family Asteraceae; genus Mikania; species Mikania micrantha. Next base: position 9,446,573 of record CM018687.1, read on the forward strand.
CTTAAAGTTTTGGAAAGAAAATGAGAGGAAAATGTAAATTGTGTTTTGCATTAAACCATCTCCAACAGAGAAAGGGACAGACACCGTCCTCTCTCCTCCACTTTAGCATGCCAGTTCTCTTCTCCTCTCTGCAATAGTCCCCATTAATGCATCTCTCTCTCCTCTCCTTTTGACATTCCTCATCTGAGGCCATTGTAAATGGATTTCGCCCTCCCTCGCTCTCCTTTCCTTAGGGTAGGACTTAGAGCAAACTATAAGGTGATTGCTTCATGGGTTCAAGCTGCGAGAAACAACTTCTTGCACAAATGTGTGGGAACATCAGATTGTGAAATAATTAAGCCACTCCCCAGGCCTTACGCAAAGCAGGAGCTAAGTCTAGCATTAGATACATCTTTTTTTTCATCTCCTCTCCCTCCCACATTCTCCACCCAAGGCCATCTACGTAAATGAGTTTTGCATTATCTCTCTCCACATCACCATGTCTTTCACGTTTGTCTAGCCATGTTCCTCTCTCTTTCTTTAAGCCCACGGATCTATTCCATATCACCATGTTGGGGATGGTCTAATTAGAGGTAAAACACATTTTCTTTTATCTCAAAAATCAACTCTAAAACATACACGAATGAATAAGAAATTGGTTAATTACCCTGGATTTGAGGCTTCGAAGCTGTGCTTGCGAGAATTGGTTCTGAAGCGATTGATCAGAAACACGAACTCCCTCAGATCTAGACATCTCCAGTTCCTTTCTTCCCAAAGTTCACAAAATTTTGCTAACCCAGGAAAGAATGAATAAAATCCCCTTTTAACTTCCTTTTCAGACAATCATTTACCAAAAAACCACCACTGATAAGAAAACAATCCAGTCTACAACACCCGCAATCTAAAAAAGAAAACCCATTAATCAACATTCCAATCTATCAAATAACACAGGCTAACATCATATATGCAGCATATTAACGATCATCAATTAGTATTCAATGTTTAGAAATCACGAAACAAGTCACAAAAACCATCAAACTAATTGAGACATTTGATCGAACACCTTACCTTCATAATCAAACATTCTTAAATGAAAGCCTGACGTCGATTGAATTTTACAAAATGAGCCCAAAAATGTCCATAGATTAGGAGGAATATGCATTCTGATTCAGGGGAAATGAGGGCATTCACCCAAAAACAAAATGCCGTTTAATCTACCATCTTCGTTTTGTTTGGTTGATTTGAAGAATGTTGACTGTCCCATAAGCACGGTCGCACGGAGGCATGGGACATTTCTACACGTGTCTCATTTCTGGATGGATGTTCATGTTGGAGAATTCTTATGCGAGTGTATACACCTCAAGGGTGTTAAAAAGAAAAGAACTCGAATAAGAAATATTAGTAACCAAATAAATGAAACCAAATTTCGAATTTAGTTTTTGGTTCGGTTCATATAGGGGTGTTCATCGGTTTGGTTAACGGTTCTTTATGTTTATTCGGTTCGGTTTAATCGGTTTTCAAAAATTTTACCCCCTAACCGTTAACCAAACCGAACCGAATTCGGAAAATGGTTAACTGAACAAACCGAATAAAATCAAATAAACCGGTTAAAAACCGAATTTAACCGAATAAACCGAATTCAACCTTATATTATTAATAAAAATATTGAATTTAATTATGAATTCGGTTTAATCGGTTAACCGAATAAACCGATTTCAAAAAATCTAAAACTGTTAACCGAACCGAAAACCGAATTCAGAATTCGGTTCGGTTTTTTCGGTTACGGATACGGTTCGGTTATCGGTTTTAAACGGTTTTCGGTTTTTTTAAACACCCCTAGGTTCATATGTGTATCTACATTCGGAATTCAATTTTCGGTTCAGGTATCAATTCCATATATTTTTAGATTTCGATTTGTTTGATTTGTTCGATTAACTTATTAAATTGGATTCATATATAAATTTATTATTTTTATTAATAATACATAATGTTGAATTCAGTTTTTTTTTGTTGAATTCGGTTAGGTTTAATCGGTTTATTTGTTTGACTGGTTTACTTGGGTTTTAATCGGTTTATTCAGTTGAATTTGGTTCGCTTATAGATCTATCAAATTTTGTTCAGCTAATTTTTTGGTGTTGGATAGAAAAAGAAAATAGAATCAAATAAACCAATATCACTCTTTTCAATTATGTGCTTGGTTCCTTGATTACCTATAGAAAACACAAGTAATACCACAAAGAAAATACAGTTGAGTCAAAGAATACTTAATAACAAAGGGCTTTTACATATTTCCACATCCTAACTTGTAAAATTACATATTTCTCTAAAACATGCTTTAAGAGCACTGTACATTATGCATTGAAACATTGTACCTTGGGGAAATATGTAAGTCTCCCCAATAACAAACAAACAATTGTAATATAATATGAAATTTGGAGTGTGGTGAAAAGAGACGTTTTGCCAACGTACACGTAGAGGTGCGCAAATCGGGTTTTTTTTTAACCGGTTCCGGTTCCAGTCAAAACCCGGTTCCGGTTCCGGGTTTCGACCGATTCCAACCGGTTTTTGACTGGTTCCGGTTCGGGTTTTGGCCGGATACAGGTGGAACCAGTTCCGATTTTTCCTGTTCGGGTATGACCGGTTCCAGTTCCGGAATGGGTTGTTGGTTCCGGGTCCGGGTTTTTTGCCCACCTCTACGTACAAGTAATAACGGAAGTCTGATTACTGTAACTGGAAATCAGAACACAATTGGAAACGAAAATCTGAACTTTATTTGATACAACCTTACAGAATAATAAACAAGTTGTAATATATAGGAATATACCCAAGAGTCGAATCGGTAACATATAATGAAATGAAAGATACACGGGCCGCTACTCTCGGGTATCAATTGTGTGAAACTAGTAATGTTTCTTGTCGCACGCTGCGACGGCGTTTGAATGTAGAGTAATTAGAATTATTTTGTCGAACGAAATTTCCTAAGTTTACATCAAAACATAGATTAAATCGAATTTATCTATATGTAAAACTAAGCATATAAGGAAAAAAATTTTACCTAAGAAGCAAAAGAGATAAATTGAAAACTTTAAAAACCTAAGAAGATTAAAATAACATTTTACAATTTTTTATCTTTGTTTTTATACAAACGCTAGAAACTTGAGGGGACAAAATTATATTCTAGGGTCGATACATATGCCTCCCTAGAAATATAACCAGTAGGTGCACAATATACTATCAGAGTACTAATGGAGACGTTATAAACACAACTAATCATCACGAGTGGTTCCATGTCGTTGGTGTCAAAATGATGGGCATGTGGTCATCCTCACAAATAAGGGCATGCTTGGGCAACGGAGTGTTAGTAACAAAAACCCAACTGTTAATCTAAAAAACCGGTAAACCCGTAACCTGAGTAAGGACCGAGAGGTGGTGGTGTGAGTTTGTGGATAGTGGTGAATTTAGAAAGTTTCATCAATAGAGGCAAAAAACGAATAGATTATAATGACATGGCTAAAACATTTAAAATAGGTAGATTAAAAAGAGTCAAAATGGGTCGGTTAAAACAAGTAACAATGAGTTTGTTAAAAGAGATATCAAATTAAAGTTAAAAGAACGTTATATACACTATAATCACATTCGTGAAACTTGAACTGCTAGTCAGTTAAATTCATAAATTCAAAACAAAATCTTCTTTATCTTCATCTACCAAAATTTTAATGTGAAATAATCAGTAGTTCAAATGATTTCAAGATTCTAAACATGGTCTAATAACAACAAAATGAAAAATAATTAGAAATTTTAATTCGATTAGGGATCTGTTAATAAAACATAAGGGGATCTAATGTTTTTTAGTTTAATTTATTGGGTTTATTCTAACAACTTTTTTTTTGAGTGGGGGCTTTGCCTATAAATCCGCACATGGTGGAATGGTGGATATTATGGAAGAGAAGCTAAACTATCCAATGAAGACTAACCAAAAGGTTTCTAGTCTAATAGTACCCTCTTAACTTCTTTATAAGAGGTCTTGGGTTCGAATCCGGGCCAAAACATATTTGCTTAGGCAAGTTCAGGGGGTTTACCCAGTTGTGGGGTTTCTCTTGAGGTGGGCTCGGGCGTACGCCCTAAAGCGTCAAATCCGAGAGGACAGTTGAAATCACGTCTTGAGTGTCATCGCACCAAGCCGTTCAAAATAAAATATCCAATGAAGAATAACTCAAACTAACAAAAATGAATGTTAACAAATTAAAGTGATAGATGCATGTGAATTACGTAGAGTTGGGTTCCTGCATGGATGACATGGCTTCATCAGTACGTATCATTATGTTTTAAGATGCATTTTCCCACCCCAGACCAATAAATCATCGTCATCGTATTTAGTATATTCTGCTATTATCAAAACTAAGATAGGGTCTAAAGAGGGTAAGATGTCATATTTAAAAGAGCTTCATCCGAATGTAAAGAAAATGTGGTCGTTGGATTTGAAACCGGAATCATGAAGAAAATAACAACAAACTAAACATATAATTTATCCGAAACCTACTGGATTCAAAATAACTAGAAGATTACCTTAACAGTAGCGATTGTTACCGGACAAAAGATCGTTTATGCCTGTTTTTTGGTGAACTCAAGGATGGAAGCGGTGACATTCTCGCGACGGTTTGGCGTTGATTTGAACCATAATGACACAGTAATCCTGAATAGCCGTGCAAGACTGCAATATGACCTTGAACCGGTGTTCTTATCGATTCGAACGGATGGTGAGACGACGATGGTTGTCGTACGATGACGGTTCACACCGGTTGTAGCTTCATGCATGGGTCGATCGGACAGGGTTTGAATGAAGACAATGAATTTCAATGATGAGTTTGGTGGATGTTTTGTAAGAGAGTTTGGAAGAATTCGTGAGTGCCGATTGCTACAAATGAGATACCATAGAATTTGTGGTTGGTATTTGATCGGTTATTAGGTTAATGGCCATAATTGGTAACTAAAAGAGAGACCATTCATTTTTTACTAATTTACTCTTTGTTTTTAAAATTTTTGTGAAAGATAATTGTGTACACAATAATTTAATTGTTTAAACTTTAAATAACATTTTTCAATAGAACTTCAACTGCATATTGATTGTGGGATAAGGTTCAGGAAACATAAGGTCTTAGGTTCGAATCTCACAAGGTAGGGGTGTGTATGGTGTGGTTCAATGTGGTTATGGTCATTTATGTAACAAAAACCGCTATTTTGATTAATTTTAAATCCATAACAATAACCAATTGATCGATTAATCATTGGTTATGGTTCTGTTTTGGTAAATTTTGGTTAATAATGAAATTGTTGAAAAACTAAGAAAAGATCGTAAATAAGCTTGTGAATTAGAGTTAAATTGATAATGAAAATTAAAGTAAAGCTTATATAACCTTGGAGTAATTGAGAATGAGTGAAAAAGGTAAAAATCATATGAACACTTAACACTAACTCATCTCCTAATATATTTAGTCTCACATATAATCCAAAATAGTTTCATCAAATAAAAATTTATAGCTCACATTCTATATTTTACTTGCATCATAACTTCTTAAAAAAAGGGAAACACACACGCACCTATAAATGTTAAAAATATATATGTACTATAATTGGTTTGATTTACTATGATGATCTAGTGATCCGTCAGTGATCCGAATTAGTCTTTAAAAAAATTTTTAACTATGTGAAAATATATATGTGCATATATGTATGATAACTACATAATACAATGGATAGGAATATAGTTCTGTTCAATTTCTATTTTTTTATAATAATGAGAACTTACTGATAAAACCTCCATGCCCCCCTCAATACCCAACTAACCAGAAGAAACATGTAAAGGCGGCTGCAAACAACCGGGTCGGTAGTCTTTAAGGAAAATCGCCCCAAGTGACAATTGAAGTTGAGACCTCTAGGTTGTCTCTCATATCATTTAACCACTACACCACTTTCTTGTGATTCTGATTTGAGTTTCAATTTGGTCGGTTGATGTCTATGAGGCCGATTGGTTGGGTCTAAACCATTAATTGCTGAATTATTAAGATGTCTTAATGGTTAAGAGAGTCTGAATGAAAATAAAAAACAAAAAATACTTTTTTTTTGTTCAAAACCCTAGCCACCCCCACCCGTCTCCTTCGAGCCTAGTTGTCCCCTTCACCCTAGCCGGTAACGCCGTTCATTGTCGCCTCTGTCACCGTCCCTTGTGGTGTGAACCATCGACCTTTGATTCAACAAAACTCTACCCATCGCCACCCTCGTCCCCATCAACCTTCGATTCAGCTGTCGCCATCGAGAACCGTCCCCACCCCATCATCATCGAGAACCGTGCCCGTCGAACCGTCGAGCAGGAGAACTAGCTGCGGTCGATGCGCTGCGTGCAGCGGTGCGTTGCAGTCGGCAGTGCGGTGGAGTGATGCGGGGTGCGGTCGACCATTGAGCACCAGCCTCTCCCTTCACGTCTAAATGGTTCAGACTTCAACCCAAGTCTGAGTAGTTCAGACCTCTATTCAGACATTTGGTTTCATTCATACGTGGTTTTTTTCGCGAAGCAAACAGTTTAAATCTAAACCATTCAGATTCAGTCTCATTTAGTCTCAACCATACAACCCCTATGCTTTGTTAATCGAGTCATATTTAAATAGGTTTTTTGCCTCAAGATATTAGGATAACCAATTATATCATTTCTTTCCATTAGTTAATAGTAATTGAATTTATGATACCTAAATGGATTGAGTATATAAATAAATCAATTGTTCGGCAATTAAACTCGGTTAATTCCTCTCAAACTAATTAAATCAGAAGTTATTTATTTATTATCTAACTCTTTCTATTAATTTTATTTATTATAACTTGTTTATTTATAATATTATTATTTAAGGCTTTAAATTTATATATTTATATACCTATTTATGTGTTTTATTTATTTATACATATATTATAGTTCTTGTGTTTAAATTATAAAATAGTTACCGATATGGCCCACACCTCAGAGTGGTTATGGTAACAAGAGTAGGTGTGTAAACGAGCCGAGCCAATCCCGAGCTCGTTAAGGCTCGAGCTCGGCTTGTTTAGACTAAATAGGGCTTGAGCTCGAGCTCGGCTCGTTAAGGGTTTTATTTACGAGGCTCGAGCTCGGCTCGGCTCGTTTAGATTTTAATTATTTAATTTGTTTACTTTAATTACTAATTTAATTAGATTTATAATTATATTTTCCAAATTTAACACAAAATATTTTATTTAAATATATTTATCTTAATTTTATATACAAAAATAATTAATTTTATAAATAAATACTTAATATAATAAATAAAAATTATATAAAGAAAAAGCTCGTTAAGGCTCGCAAGCCGGCTCGAGCTCGATATGTTAAGCTCGAGCTCGGGCTCAATAACTAAACGAGCCACATTTTTGGGCTCGAGCTTGGGCTCGGGCTCGTTAAGGCTCGGCTCGTTCGAGCTTTTTAACGATCTGATCCCGAGTATTTCACGAGCTGCCTTGTTTCGTTTACACCCCTAAACAAGAGTCTAAGAGAGTCAAAGAGGAGGAAGGTCCATACGTTTAAAGAAAATTAAAAAGAAAAACAAAAAAACAAAAACAAAAACAAAAACCGTGTTTAAAAAAATAGCGACAAGAAATAATAAATGTGAAAACAAACAAGGGCTCGGTTTTGAATAAATTTATATTAGATCGTATGCAAATGCAACTGTATATTTGACTTATGATGTGTGAGAAAGGAGTTTAAAAAAAGACTAAAGAAATAACATTTTACTTTAAACTAAAATCGTTATATTACAGTGAACAAAATTACACAACAATTCACTCATACAATCGCTTATCAATCTCCACTAAGCTATTCTATTTATATATTGTCTCCAATTAATACTAACAACTAATTTAATAATTTTATCATAAACTGTACAGTCCATTGATTCATGTTTATTTGTCTGCAATACATCCAAAACATAGCTATTGAAGGACTAAAAAGTGCTAGATCTTATATCATATATTTTTGATTATTTGATCTTTTGTCTTGAGTTTCTTCTAATCAAGGTGTGCACAATAAATCTATACCAACGATGTTCTACGAGGTCTCCTACTATATCACTGAGAGCAGTGATAAGAATTGTGTCTTCAATTGGGTATGTTTTTAGGCTGGTGGTAAATGAGACTATATATGTTAAAGAATATCTACTATAGTGGCGTACCCACAGGGGCAGCTGCCCACCTTGAAATTTTTTTTTCGTATTCGTCTCTAGTAAATTTTTGCAATCGTCCCTCTTAAACTTTTAAATTCTAAATGTTAGTTAATAAAACCAAGTTGAAAAAAAAAAAACCAAACTAATAATTTAAACCAAGTTTAGTATTAATTATATAGCCCGTTTTAAACAAGTGAGACCCTCAAACCCAACTTTTAAATTCTAAATGTGTAATGGGACGTGACCCCTACCAAGTGAGGCCCCTCAAGCCCCTCTCATGCCTCATCTACCATTACACAAGCCCTGTGATTAGGGCTTGACCGGTCTCATGTGACTGTGATCACGTCATGAGAGGAAGAAGAAAGAGAAAAAAGATGAGGGGATTATGGTTACATATGTGTATGTAAATAAGAAGTGATAGGAATAATTGTTTATTTGGCGTCTACGTGACGCCCACGTGAAGTGATGGAGGTGTGATAAATACACATAGTCTAACGGATGAATATGTTGGATTAAACCCAATTATTTTATCATTTACAACATATTTATATTCATGGTTTTAGCAAAGCCTCCTTGGCCATATGTTAATAGCTAAAGTCGAGCATTGCCTTCAAATTGAACTTGCCTAATCAAGCATAGGTAGATATTTCAAACTACTAAAAATCAAATCTCACAACTAATCAAGACCGAGATCAAGTTTGGATTTAACCTCACATTAATCGAGATATTTGAACCGGATTGGTTCAGCTCATTTGCACAAATAACATACCAACAAGGAAAGGGCTGATAAAGAACTTGAAAAGTCTTTCTAGTTATATTGTGAATCTTTTAGATAAACCTCTTAACAAATTATAAGACCTAGTATGCTCTGGTGAGGTTGGAACAAAAATAGGAAAAAATGACTTCCTAAATCCCGAGTTTTTGTGAAATAAAAACGATGGATTTTCCAATAAAATTGTGGGCCTACTTCCACACGTCTCAAAGTTGCCGTTTAAAGTTAAGCATTCCAACGTTTTTAACGTTATTTTCACAAAATAAGTAAAATAACGTTAAAATTATTGAAATTTTACTTTCGTCCCTTAAGGATCACACACACACACACACATATATATATATAGGGAATAGATAATTTGAAAACCACTTCTTAGTGCGAAAACCGTGAAAACCATGTTAAAATCATGTAAAAAAAATTTTTTTTTTTAAATTTTTTTTACAGAGGTTTGTAACACTATTAGGCACATTTTTATAAAAAAAAAAATCAAAAAAGCGCTGACCATATATTTTTTAAAAAAATATTTTATAAAACCATGTAAAACATACGTAACAAATCGTAAAAAAATTTCGTCAGATCTGACGAAGAGTTACGTATGTTTTACATGGTTTTATAAAATTTTTTTTTTAAAAATATATAGTCGGCGCTTTTTTGATTTTTTTTTTATAAAAATGTGCCTAATAGTACAAACCTATAAAAAAAATTCAAAAAAAATACGTTTTTTTTACATGATTTTTACATGGTTTTCACGGTTTTCGCACTAAGAAGTGGTTTTCAAATTATCTATTCCCTACATATATTATATACGCATGCACCATAAATGGGGCGCTTTTGGTGTAAAAGTTAATCTAACTCATTATCATAACCCATCAACTTCCAGAACTTAAATTTCTTGTTCTCAGATCATAAGTCTCATGCCTACAAAGTATACATAAACTATACAACAGTTAACGCTTCACAAACAATTATTTCCCAATCTACGGGGAGGAAACCAACTTTAATCATCAAAAAGTTATATTTATCTGTTACGGTATCCTAAACAATATTTGAGCTGCTATTTTGATTTTGGTCAAACACAAACATCTTTGATAGTCAAATAACGACCATTAGGTTGACAGTTTCATGAAAAATGCCATCATTATTCCAAGGACCGCACCTGCCGCAACCTGTGTCAAAAATCTTAAAAGCGTTAATGTTTGTCTAAACAAGTCGGGTCAGACATGTTGAAAAACTAAACTATTCTCTCTTCATCTTTCTAATTTATAAATACTTGATGACATTTAACAACATACCTTGTACATCCCACTCAGCATGGCTATAGGTAAGGTTTGAGAAGAATGTGATGTATACAAACCTTACCTCAATTCTTATAAAAAGGAAGGTTGCTTCAACACTTAATGACCTAAACAATGTTATATAACTTGTTGCTAAAATTAATGATATAAATTTCTAAAATGAAGTGATTAAGAAGGTAAAGCATATGAAAACACTTCATGAAACTTTCGACCCTTTTGACTTTGATACAGTTGGTACTTTTAAAGAAACCAAAAACCACACAAAATACACTACCCTAACAACTCTATTTATGCTGAAGTACACAACTTGCTAAACAAGGCTCCTAATTGGACTCAAACTAAGAAACCAAATAAACGAATTAAAACAACCAAATAAAACACTAGTCAAAATCAAATACATCAAATTTGAAAACTAAGCAACCTATTTTACATTTGAACCAACTAACCCTCAACCTCTTGGTTCGCTAATTTAGATCATCAAGTAAACAATCAAAAGTAAATACCATAAATACCAAAAGTAAGTATGAGCCTATAGCTTCTTTGCTCATCTTGCCTGTGCACAAGAGTATGCAGATGCCCTGGCTAACATTGGTCAACCGCTTTCAGAAAAAGATTTTGTCATGTTGATTGTCTCTGGTCTTAGAGATGAATACAATTGCCTCAAAACAGCTTTGACCCATCAACTTCCAACTGCTTTTGTGGAATTACTTGGTTTGTTAGCTGATCATGACTATATGATTCAAAAATCAGTGCCTAAAGTTCCTTCTACCCAAGCCTTCATGGCTGCTACCACCTCCTGCAATCCCTTTGCCGCTGTACCTGGTCTCTCATCAGTTCCACCAGCCACCTTGCAGGTAACAACTGATGGTCAACTTGGGCTGCAAATACAACCTACACAACCAATACCAGCTTCACAGGCGTTCTACAAAACTCGTTCACCTGACTTTCGTGGCCGAAGTAAGGGCCACAATACCTACAAGAATCAAATTCGAAATCCAGGAAATTGACAACAAGGGGGCGGAAATAGAAGTCCATTCAATTGGGCTTCAACTCAAAATATAGTATATGGTACGTGCAGCCGGTGTGGCATAGGCCACCTTCCTTCTCAATGTTCTAACCATGATCCTTCTACTATTCGTTTATGACAACCTTCTGCTAACTATGCAGAATTTCGTTCTCAGACATCTTCAGGGCTGCCTGACACTAGTTCTACAAAGCATGTTGCACCATATCTCTCTACCTTTGACACTTCTGAACCCTATCATGGGGAGGACACTCTTCATGTTGGCAATGATAAGGCACTACCCATTCAGCCATTCTTCATATATATTGGCACTGCACATTTTTACTCACCAACTAAAACCTTCTCCTTATCCAACATCTAACATGTACCAAAAATTATTTTAAAAAAAAAAACTACTCTTTGTTCAAAACTTGTCTTGATAATCATGTTTTCTTTGAATTTCACTCCAATTTTTTTGTTGTGAAGGACAAGTCTACACGCACTACCCTCCTCACGGATCCAAGCACTCACGGGCTATACTCCATTCATCTTCCTCGCATTCAACCAATCTCTAAAGCTGCTTTCTCCACCAATAGAGCATCTCCTACAACTTGGCATCATAGACTTGGTCACCCACATCATAAGATGTTGTTTTCTATGTTATCCAAATACCGTTTACATGTTTAAAATAATAGTTCAGACTCCTTTTGCAACTCTTGTTTCATTAGGAAACCATCAAACCTCATTTACTGTCATCATCTTATAAAAGCACAAATATTTTGGATTTAGTTTTTTGTGATTTGTGGGGTCCTGCTCCAGTCACCTCATATGATAGGCATCATTATTTCTTGTTGTGTGTTGATCATTACTCTAGGTTTAATTGGTTTTTACCTTTAGAACGTAAATCTGATGTGTATGAATCTTTTAAATGTTTTCTTGCTATGGTTGAACGCCAATTTAACATCAAAATAAAAATTGTTCAAACAGACTGGGAGGGGAATTTCAAAATCTCTTGGCTTTGTTCTCTACACTTGGGATCTTTCATTGTTTATCGTGTCCACATACTAGTGAACAAAATGGCTTTGTGGAACGTCGTCATAGACATGTTGAAACGGGCCTTACCCTACTCGCACAATCACATGTCCCAAAACGTTTTTGGCACTTTGTTTTTGACACCGATGTTTATCTAATTAATTGATGCCACTGCTATCCTCACCCTCGTCCCTACAACCATAAGATGGACTTCCGATCCACTACCTGTGTGTTTCTTGGCTACGATCCATCTCATCATGGCTATCGGTGCTTTGACCATACTTCTAATTGATTTTATATTGCTCGACATGTCCGGTTTCACGAACAAGTTTTTCCTTTTCAGCCCCAATCCTCTTCACCACCGGAACCAGCCTCTAATCTCTCTAACCCTTATTTTTCTTATCCCAATAATTTTCATGTTCCTCCTCCACCTCCTGTTCCTTTACGCACCTATCAACGTCGCCATAAACAACCCGGTCCTGGCGTCCTGCCATACAGCCCAACTCTTTTGTGATTATGATCGAACCATACATCCCACCACCCTCACGGGTCAACCTGCCGCCATACAACATGTCCAAACTTTCACCAACAACATTCTAACTAACCCATCACCATCTCTCACCACCACCACTCCCAATAACGCCCCCCCCCCCCAACTAGACCTCCGAACCTTCGGCCAGGCCCAAAACAACCTGATACATATAAAACTACCTCCTTTCATCCCCAACCCACATTCTCTCCTATCAAACCAACCACTTTTGCCATTGCTAAAAATGACACTCACTGGCACAATGCCATGACAGAAAAGTGCTTGGTCTTTGGTTCCTCATGTTCCAAATGCCAACATTGCATCATGTAAATGGGTATACAAACTTAAACATGGTGGCAAGAGTCATTAAACGATACAAAGCACGCTTGGTTGCTAAAGGCTTCAACCAATAAACAGGCATTGGCTATCATAAGCATTGACTATCATGAAACATTTAGTCCAGTTGTTAAATCCATCACAATACGGTTTTATACTTTGGCAGTTACACACAAAAGGCCTCTAAGGCAATTAGATGTGCAAAATGCCTTTTTACTTGGTGATCTCCAGGAAACAATTTACATATAGCAGCCACCAGGTTTTGTTGATTCCCTAAAACCGGATCATGTTTGTCTTATTCATAAATCCCTGTATGGGCTCAAGCAAGCCTGCTGTTGGATTTACTTAATCACGCAGCCTCTCTACTGATAGAATTCAACACAATCACACACAATTGATTACGAAATGGAATTGAAATTGGATTGAACAAAACAGGATTACACAATCAAGCTAACACTCAATTGCCAAATCTCTCTCTGAATATCAGAGGAGCCCCCACAATAACTAACTCAACAACAATCCCTCATCACTCTCTCTCTTCATACGTTTATAGGCTCCCACGTAACAGACTATTCAATTGATTACCTATTTTACCCCTTCTAGAATACACATGTAAAATAGGAGGTTTATGTGTCACTCCATTTGTTGCATCATTCCTATCAACTGCCAAACCTATTCCCATTCCTATCACTACAACTACCAATCTGGCACTTGGTATTAGCTCTCTAATTTACAATCCAGTTAAAAATTGCCAAATTATGGGAGCTCTTCAATATGTTACTTTATCATGTCCTGACATAACCTTTGCAGTCAACAAAGTCTGCCAATCATGCAGTCTCCCACTGAGAATCACTAATACGCAGTCAAACAAATTCTACGGTATCTTCAAGGCACTTTTGATTTTGGCTTTCTGCGAAACGAATTCTACAGTGATGATGTGTTAAATGCTTTTTCAGGTGCTAACTGGGATAGTGCCTAGATGACCGTCAATCCACTAGGGGATTTGCTATATATCTTTGGATCAAATCTTGTATCTTGGTCTGCTCGCAAGTAGAAAACTGTCTCTCAGTCATCCACAGAATCTGAATACAAAGCCTTGGCCAACACAGTTGCTAAGCTCACTTGGCTTCATTATTGCATGAGCTTCGTGATCCCAAGGCTTCAACTCCTACTATATGGTGTGATAATCTTGATGCTACATATTTGTCTTCTAATCATGTGTTTCACGCACGTACAAAACATGTAAAAGTTGATTTCCACTTTGTCAGAGAAAAGGTTGCTCAAGGAAAACTTTTAGTTCATTTCATCTCTACGAATGATCAAATTGTAGATGTATTTACAAAGCCACTATCCTCGCAACGATTTCTATGTTTACGGTCCTAGCTATAGGTCGCTCCTCAACCTTAGCTTGCGGGGGACTATTAGATAGTTTAAGGTATATTTATAATAGTTTTATATTAGAGGGATCCATTCGAAATTATGTAATCTAAATATTGATGTAATATTCACAATATTGAATACAATTACAATTACCATGATTGATTATCATGAACTCGGGCCATCTGTTTAGGCTTCCTTCTAGAATATGCCAATAAAGGAGGACTTGTATCGTCACTGCACGATCCAAAAAATGACTTTGCCTCGAGTCGAAAAGTCGGAAATTGAGCGAACAATAAATCATATTTCTCCCAGGTGGATTCTTCAAAATGCCAATTTTTCCAAGCTATAACTAATTCTAGCACACTATGACCATCTTCTAAGACCCACTTGTGAATAAGAACTTCAGTAGATTGTAGCTCAATTTCCCAGTTTTGAATCAGGAGTATTTCATTCCAATTTGCTTGGACAGTGCTGCGAACTCCATGGCAAGCTTCTTGCAGTTTTGGTATGGTTAACCTTGGTTTCATACTCGAAAGCTAGCCACATGGCATTTTAGACGGACTTGGGTTTGTGGATACATACATCGGCTTTGAGCTCTTCCCTGACACCATTCAGAAAAACCCCTAATGGGCAATGATCATAGTTATCAATAGTGAATAACAATAAATAATGATAAGTACCTATATGCTACGTAGCAAATAGCAGTAAATTGTGACCGCTAATTTGTGTTCAGCACTAAAATAATATATAAACGAAATAAAAAATTTTAGTCATCCAAAATAGTAACGAAATAAACATTCATAGGAACGAAATTAACAGTTATGGTGGCCCATATCATGAATTGATTCTATCCATTTAAGCTTCCTTCTAGATTATAGCAACAAAGAAGGACTTGTATCATATTGCCTTATCACATAAACTAATTTTCAGAAAAAAAGGTACTTATATTACACCAAGCTTCTCCCTAATCAATAAAATATAACAAATATATATAAATAACCAAATTGTGACCAAACCTGGAATGGAGTGTGACCAAGTGAGTCACGCAGGGGCCTAACATTGGAAAGTGGATGTTCTGGGGGCAGCTCACAAACAATTTGATTCAATAACTGTATAAAAAATTAAAAAATATATATATAATGACTTTTACATATTTAAAGGAAAGCATGCATATGTTAAAACATAGTCTCATATACACTAGCTCTAAAAATTTGCATGGAGGGAGGCTTCTTTGTACAACAACCCAATATTTCACATTATTTCCTTTTTGTAAAGTAGATGTGAAAATATTATCCTTTAATCCCATACATAGGATACTAATTTTTTCTTATACAAACCATTTCAAATATGCATGAGAAAAAGTCTTATGTTGAAAGCCGTTGACAAAGGTAGGATATACCTCAGCTTGCCGACCAGCATGAAGCCTGACACCTGTTGCATCATACATCACCTGGTAAACAACAAAGCACTTGAAGTAAACAGTTACGTCATTGATAGATAACAAACTTCAAGGCCAAGCTAATTTAAATATTTGACACAATCTTATAATTGTTTTTTTTTTGTTGAATGGATTTTTTTCTTCCATTCTTAATCTTTGTTAGAGACAAACATTTGAGGTTGTTCTAGCTGAAAATTTTGAGTATCACACTAGTTTTGGTAGAGCCTACTTTCCCCTAAGAATAAAAATCAATCTGAAACAGAATTGAGATATTAGTTATCTAAACTATCCTAGTGTTCAGAAACAAAACCAATAGAGAAAAGAAAAACTATCCTTGTGTTCATACATTAAATGTATACAAGCCTAAGCTTAACTTTGTGTCTATTTATTTTTGTGCCTATTTTGATTAAATCAGTATAGAAAATTAATTTCATCATTATCTAGCTTTTATTTCTCATTTCACGGGCGTACTAACACCTTAATTTTTCCTTCCAAGTTCCAACTATCTTTAGCTTTATAAATATTTGTTGCTATTTAAAATTTCTTTTGTATATGAGGAAGACCAACACTAACTCTTCAGTCTTCATAATCCTTGAATCCTGTATACCTGTGTAATCTAGTGAAACTATATAAAGTCAGGGGACTACTATTAGCTGCAACCTAGTGCAATCTTTGCCTTCGATCTACACCTCGAAGGCACCTGTTATGCTATTATTAAGCATCATGCTTCCTATTATATATTGTTCTTGCAAAAATTTTCAATATAATCAAACTTTTATTATCGAAAGGGCAAAATACACACACACTCACATATATATATAATTTAAGGGTAAGGTTTTATGGCATCTATGAGCCACAAAATTTTTTGAATAGTGGGAGACCAACACCAGCTCTTCATAATCCTTGAATCATGTATGCCTGTGTATTTGAGTGAAAATTTATAAAGTCAAGAGACTACTATTGGCTGTAACCTGGTCCACTCTTTGTCTTCGATCTTCACTTCAAAGACACCTGTTAGGCTATTATAAAGCATCATGCTTCCTATTATATATTGTTCTTGCTAAATGTTTTCAATATAATCAAAATTGTATCAAACCGAAAGGGCGCAATATATACATACATAGATACATACACACTTACATAAAAAAAATTGTTGCATCTATGAGCCAGGGGTCTCTTTATCCCATTGGGCTAAATGTTTTCAATATAATCAAAATTGTATCAAACTGAATAGCGAGACTTTATTAAGTTTGTTTGTTTGTTTGTTATCTAAACACTTGTAAAATCTCTAATAAACAGCCAGAAACATGAAGAATAAAATTCAGGTGTTGTAAGTACTTACAACACATGCCAAAACTACTGCGATAGCAAATGATGATGAGCCAATGCCCTCTTGTAAACCTATGCATGCAGCAAGAGCTGTAACTGTTGATGAATGTGATGATGGCATGCCACCTGAGCTAAGCATCCTTCTTGTATCCCATTTCTTCTCTTTAAACCTTCATATCCAATGTAATAAAAAACTAAATTTCCAAAAAAAAAAAGGATACCTTTAACAAAAACCACAATTAAAATAAAATTAATAGAAGTCCTATAAAAAAATAACCATTTAAAAAATAATGTCATAAATTTTTGGCATATGCCAATAACTTCTTGCATGTATGTTGAGAGTCTAAAAAGAAGACAAAAGGCTACAGTAAGAGTTGTTAGTCATGGTTAACTAATTGCGTATTTGTGTTTTGTTTCCCTTTTATTTTCTTTATTTGTTAAACAATAGTCAAAACTCAAATCCATTGTGGCTTATTCATTTTGGAGGATCAGGCACAAGAATTCTACAATAAAAAAAAAACTATCCTCTCTTTTTAACCAGATATCATTAGCTTATCAGCTAAACTCAATTTGGTTCATTATGTTGCGATGTGGATGCATAGATATCTTCCAGTCACATTGCTAAATTAAAAGCAAAAATCCAATCAAAACATACAATTTTTCTTATGTTCATATTGATCAAGCATTTATGCAACACTTTATGGTAATAACCGACACCAATATACAATCCTTTGCTTTGTTATTTACGTTAACCTTTTGAGGGGCCTATGGCCTAACCCGGATTTTTAAACCAACCCCTTATGTGTGTGTGTGTATGTGCGCATATGTATAGAGGGATGTTTAATCGAAAACCAATATTAGTAAGAACCAAAACAACCATTCATAATCACATGATTTAAAGAATATAAAAGTAACTTTCTTAATTCAGAAGGAAGTTACATTTAGGATCCTTAAATCATGTGCCTAGAAATGGTTCTTTATAGTTCTCAACAATGTGTTGGTTCTCATTTGAATGCAACCCCTATATTCATATAATGACACACGCTTTTTAGAAACAATTTCTATAGTGAACACCAAACAAACAAACATACCCTGTATAAATCCCACTTTTAAGTAGGGTCTGTGGAGGAAAAGATGAAAACAAACCTTACCCCTACCCCAAAAAGAGGTAGAGAGGCTGCTCCAGAAGAGACCCTCGGCTGGCGATACTGCCCTCATTATTATTATTATTTATTTATTTATTTATTATTATTTTATTTTATTATTATTACTTTTTTATTTTTTATTTTTTTTAATTTTTTTTTAGTTTCTTTTTTTCAAAAAACTCGCCTCATGTTCAAAACAAAACATGGGAAAACATGTGGCAAACACATACACTATCACATGTAAACAAAGTATGGGAAAATCAGGGCAAATACAACAAATAATGCAGACTTAGCAAACTAACCAAGTACCATGGTTTAAAAAAACGTAGTGAGGCGGCGCCTCCAGGCGCGCCTCGAGGCGAAACGGGAGAAAACCGATTATGAGGCGGCGCCTCTCTGGTTTTGAAGAAACGGACGCCTCATTTGGCTGAGGCGGTGGAGGTGGGCCGAGGCGGTGGAGGTGGGCTGAGGCGGTCGAAGAGATTGAAGGTGAAGGCTGGTTTTCGAATTGCGGTAGATTCCGCGTATTGCGGTGTTCGAATGATGCGCGCAACTGTTGGATTTTCGTTTTTTTTGTTTTGGATCTGAGTCGAGCAAAGAAGAAATTGAAGGTGAAGGCTGGTACTTACCTGGATATGATATAGGTCGAAGAAACCTTGGAGAAGAAAGCTGGAAAACTTGGAGTTGAACCATGGAGAGGACGTAGAAGACGTTGACGACTGTTTGCTAAGAAAACCCTAGTTTTTTTATACCTATATTTGCTATAAAGTTGGTTTTTTATTATTAGTATACATAAAGAAATTAAGGAAAGGGGAAAAAAAGCATTTTACTTGTAAAAACCATAGGTAAAGCTTTAACATTTATTTATTTATAATATCCTATTCATAGACTTCTTGTACATTTAAAGTTAGGCTTATTTTGGTTGTTCAGTATTTACTATTTCAACGCAAACAACTGAAAATTGATCTAAAGTCCTTTAATTGATGATCAGTATTTACTATTTTTATTTTATTGAATGATGTTTATCTTAATTATAAAGTCCTTTAATTGATGTTTAGTATTTACTATTTTTTTGATATATATATATTATAAAAATATTTATTTATCTACAACCGCCTCGGACTTACGCCTCGTTTCGCCTTGAGGCGTACGCCTCGTGAGGCAGAGTGAAAACGCCTCGAGGCGCGTTTCCGTTCTTTTAAACCTTGCCAAGTACCAAGTAAGTATGACTCACAGAAACACAGACTACGCATGCATTCAATGAAAAACAAGAGCCACATAAACACTGTCGTATACACCACGAAAACAAGCAGTAAACACGCGGAGCTTCTATAGTGAACACCATCACATATATTAGAGTTAAGTGTGAGTTTTGGCAAAAAGAGAACAGTTCCAACCTATATTGTCAAAGGCGATTGGCACACTAAAGAGTAAAGATGCAAAGGCCTCACCTAGGGCATTGGTGCAATGCGTATAAAAAGCGAGGGCCCGAGGAAAAATAAACGTACATAGGTGAAAAGCGATAAAAATTATAATGCATTTAAAATTAATAATCTTTGACAAAGATAATTCTGTTATTATTAGCATATATGATAATTTAGTTAGTACTAAAATTTAAAACCAACACCAAATATTCAAATCCAATACCAAAATGTTCAAAAATCAATACCAAATTAATAGTACATGAAAAATAAGAAAATCATCGAGTACATTATTATTGTTATAGTTCTTTACGATCTTGTTAAAGCATAAAACAAACAATTGCATGCAAAAAAATAAGAAAACACTAACACGTTTGACATTTATTAGCTATTCAGCTTGTAGTCTCTACTCTCGTGAATGAAATTGTGTTATATGTAGAAGTATAAGCAATCATAATATATATTTAGATGTTACGTGATTGATAATTGCCTAATTTCTCTAGGTTTAGAGGTTATATCTACTCTCTAGCTATTAAATAAAATCAAAACAAAGAAAAAAATAATAATCAAAAAAAGATAAGATTGCTTATTTCCGTTGACTTTGTGAGTCTGCACAACGTCACCTTGATTAAAAAAAAATCTCATTTCTATTTCTTAATTAATAAAGGGGATCATTTTTATGTATCAAAATATATACAACTCAATTCAATAAAAGAATAATAAACAAATCAAAATATCTCATAGTCAACCATTTCGAAATAAGGAAATCCCCTTTATTTTGGTTTTCATTTCACGGATCTTAGGGCTTTTGACAACATATGTTCCAAGTATAATAATATTTCCTCTCCTGTCAAAACATGAAAACCAAATAAAAGTAAACCCTAAAACATGAAAATTAAACGAAGGTAAACCCTAAAAATTGGAGGTCCTTATATACAGGCCCCTAAGCTTCAATTATTTCTTTTTAATTGGCTAGAAGCTCTTGTAATCACATTTTTTCTGTCATGATATCACAGGATTAAGCACATTCTAGCAAAAACTGAATCAAAGGTTTCATATTAGAATTTTAATAGCTTCGAAACCCTAATAATCACCAAATTTTAAATACCAGCAATAACATAAACTCATCACAAATACAAATAAATTCGCACAACAGTATATAGTGATAACTGATAACATACCAGTGTGTAAACACTTTAAGAAATTGAGCGATAAACAGAGACAAAAAAGCTGAAAGAAGAGGTAGATTCGACGGTAATACGGAGGAATCTGGTGAGTACGAACGAAGACTGGAAGACGCATCTGCTGCTGTAATCACCTCCTCCATTACGATATCGGAATCGAAATCAGTTTCTCATATTCTTCCAATCAGTGATGCTAACAGTATAGATCTTTCAAAACCCTCGTGGAGTCGGTGACCAACCAGTTTTTTCTAAACCTCTATTATCGGGTCTTGCAAAAACAATGAACTTTGCTCGTTACTCATTAAACGAGTTGAGCCCGTTCAAACAGTCGTTCATTTGTTTCGTTTGTTTAGCTCCCTCATTTTGGTTTGTTTAAATATAACAAAATTATATATACAGGGGAAGGTTTTTTAAAAAGTTTCTTTTGTCTAAGAAGGCTAAGAAGGATTTTGAAAAACACGAAAACGACACAAACAAACTCCGATTGGATTCATTTTTGCATCATTGGAACCGGCTTGTTGAACCCTAAAACACAAACATTAAATTGTAAACAATGAACTCAAATACTAAAACAAAACGTTAAAAACAAACCATAAATGTAAAGATAAAACCTAAAAAAACCAAAAACCAAGCCCTAAAATATAAACTTTAAAAGTAGTTATTAAAGCTAAAACTTATAAGCTAATATTGTAGGGTTCGATGAGACGAATACAACGCCATCGAAATAAGTTCAATCGGAGTTCGTTTAGGTCGGTTTTAGAGGTTTTAAAATCATTTTTAGTCTTTTTAGGCAAAATAGACTTTTTATTTGATGTTTCCCATATATATATATATATATATATATATATTGTTCCTAAATTTTTTCTTCCTAATGCTTTTATTCCTATTACTATTAATCCTGTATGCACAAAGTTTTTCCCCGAATTTTTTATTTTCTTTATAGTATCTGGAGAAAATAATTCTATTATAACTGTTTTATCTATTACTCTTAGAATTTCTTCTCTACTACTTCTTATTAACGTAGTATTAATGTTAAATGCACCTGTTTGATATAATATTTTTGGATTTAATATTTCTATTTTATTTTTATTGTATAAGTGTATGTTTTTATTTACATCAATTTCTTCTTCAAGCTGTATACTTTTTGAACTATTAGAACCTGATCCTTTTCTTAATATTTTATTCATAAAAGACTCAGAACTAATTATATCATTTATATTGCTAGTGGATTTTCTAGCCTCTTGTATACATCTATTTTTATTCATTTTCTTGGTAGCCAATGTTTATAAGGTTTCTGTTTCTTTTCGATTTTTAGATCGTTTATGTTTAATTTATTTAAAGCGTCTGTTATTTTATCTAAATCTTCTTGATTGTTTAATACTTCCTTGTTTTTACTTCTAAATTCTCTTAATATTTGATTATTCTGTCCTTTAATATATTCTAAATTTTCTATTAATCTATTGATCTCTTCTGTTTGTTTATTTATTTTAGATAATAATTGTCTATTATTTATAGCTTCTATTTGTAAATTATATCCTAGATTTATAAATAAATCTGTTAAACTATTAAGATGTGCGTTATCTGTGTGTAAAATATGATTGTGTTTTTCCTTTATTCTCCAAATATGCTTATAAAAGTTACCAGTTATTTTAGTTTCACCTTTTTCAGCGAATTCTAGATTTAATAAGTTTTTTAAGTCTTTGAAATCAATTTTTGACAAATCTTCCATTTTCCTTTCTTCCTTTCAGATTTTTCCCTATTTCTTAAGATTTTCTTATATCTTGATTAAAATAATAATAACACATTAATAATTCTCAATTAATCAAATATTTTTCTCAAAGCAATCAACAATCCCTAATCTTCATCTGAGAGAGTTCTCTAAAAATAGGACTTAAGCAATTCAAGCTGCCTCACGTAGAGCTTGTCTCAGCCTTTTAGATTATGAATCGTCTATGCTCTGATACCAATATTTTTTGGTTGAACATTAAAGCGCATACAATATAAACAGATAAATTAAACCTTACTTGTAATCAAAGCAGTTAAAGAGTGAAAGAATTTCTTGAAGAGTATTTGCAGCAGAAACTCTTTTTTTTTTATTTAAGAAATAATATGAAGGGTATAGGAAAGGTTTACTGGAAGTTGGATGAGAAAATGGAAGAATATTGGTTTTAGTGTGCCATATGATTTGAAGAGTTCAAAGATTTTATTGAAACTTCGGTGTATTTACAAACAAATGAAAGAGCGCCTTATATAGGCTTACAAAAGTATTCTAATCATTTACAATCAACGATCTAGATCTATTTCCTAAAAAGAACGGTAAAGATTAAAAAGTACAAACGCATTATTTTCAAAAAGAAAAAGTAAAAGATAAAGCTGTCGGCCATCTGTCTGTGAAAACGCGCTCTCTTCTTTGTCTTTATTTGTGTAAACGTAACTCATGACGATGTCTTCTAGAAATCTCTATGAGTGTCTGGAATGCTATCGGCTGAATGTGGTGAGTGTGGTGAGCTGTTATTATCTTCTCTGTTAATAATTTGTTCCAATTCTAATTCTTCTCCTTCGCCTGCGAATGGTAGAAGCATCTTCCAGTTTTCATGTGCATATATCTGTATATAATGACCTTCTCCTAAAAGAACATAATTTTCCCATCGGAAATTTGTTGGTAATTTAGGAGTAATTTGATGCTTTCTGTAAAAAGCTAAGAATTTTTGTTCATTATATGGATCTCCTTCCATAAATAAATTGTTAACCCATGGAAGGTGTAACAACCGAATAATTAGCACATTTGATCCTGTATAAAATCTATGTTGAATTGACAATGGTAATTACTACAGATTGATAGTACACGAGAAATGATGAACGTAGGCGAAAACCGTGCGCGAAACGGAGTTACGGATTGTCCGGAATCGCGAAACGAAGAAAATTTTCAAAGTATTGAACTTTTGGACTCGTCGCGGTACGCGACGGAGATTTGAGGATCCTTCGCGGTACGCGACGGACCTAAAACATCTCAAATCCCCCGGATTTCTTCGCGGTACGCGAAGCCTTATTTGGCTCCTCGTCGCGGTACGCGACGGGTGAGGCGGTGGAATAAGTTGATATCTTTCATCAGATTTCATAAAAATTATATTTCATCTTCATATCTCGAACATATTCGCTCCAGACGAACATCAGACGAATTTTTCTCATCAAACCTTCAATTTGAAGCCACCAGAAGTCTCTGATCATACCAGGGATCGTATCTACAAGTTCTGATCGTTGTTTTGCAGTCAAAACTCCGTCAGATTAGGTAATGATTCGTTTTAACCTTCTAGTTTGATTTTGATTGATTAGATCTTGATTTTGAACGTAATGGCATAGTTAGGATTGTTGATTATTGCCTAGATGATGGCTAGGATTGATTGGAAATGAAGAACACGATGTTCTAACGGTTAAATCCTTGTTTTGATCCGTTGTAATGCCCGGTTTGCATGAAATCACAACTATGGTTATAATGGTTTAATCCATTTGATTATGACAATGTAGATGATTAGTTTGATTAATCTTTGAAATGCAAAGGTTAAATCTAAGTGTTTCAAACTAATCACAATCATTAACATACTCATTGGAACGATTATCTGATGTTTATGATGACTGTCAGATTAGTATGTTAAACATGGTTATTAAACCTATTCTAACACTACATTGTGATATTTCATGATATCTGGGAAATCAATGATAAGGATTGATCATTTCTAAGCCATTAATCTGTTTAAGAACTGTTTAAGCATTAAAATCAACAACATTAACTACTTGATGACTTTTAAGACAATGTCTTTGACATTGAACGTTCAGAAAGATCTAATCAGTAGGTTAAAACCTAAATAACTTATTAAGTATAAACTGATGCAGAATTACACCATTAGTATCAGTTTACGAGGAATCTTGCTACTGTAAGATATCAGGTGAGTTCTTAAAGCCCTGTTTTAAATGTTTTATCATTTTGGGCTGATATGCATGTTATAAAGTTATGTTATGAAAATGATTGTATGTATGTATAAAGTATTGTATGAAAGTGATTTTAACCTGATTATAGTCAGGTAAAACATGTTTACAGATAAAGAAAGTTTACAGATAAAGAATGTTTATAGATAAAGAATGTTTTAAAGTCTCAACTACGGTTGAGAAAGAAATGATTTTAAAGGACTCAACCGAGGTTGAGTAGGAAATGAGATTTTGCTGGCTGCGGTTGGGCAAAACTTGAACACTACGGTGAAAGGAGCCGTTTATGATGATGATGGTTTAAATAATTTAAACCATATTATGTATGAATAATATATGTAAAGAATTCTTGTACCGGTATGAGCCGTTAATTTCGGTTGATGGTTAAAGAGTCCTGTGGAAACATAGGCCTGCCGACTGTGTGTCGCCAGTTCAGTTAAAGAAATCTTAGGCATGCTTGAGTTATCAGCTGCGCGTTGATAGTGTTAAAGAAATCTTATACATGTATGAGTTACCAGCTGCGGTTGGTAGTTTAAGAGCCTTGTGATTGCACAAGCCTGTTTGACTTTAGGGTCAGCAGTTAACGGTGAAGTTCCTTCACTATATGAATGATGTTATGATAATACGTATGTTATGTAAGTATGTTATGATGATATGTATGTGATGAAAGTATGATATGAGAACAGGTATGTTATGTATTTAAATTGTGTCATGTGATGACATGAATAAATAAAGATTTTTCTAAGAAATGAATTTAGAACTCACCAGCATAAAGCTGACTTGTTTTATATGCATATCAGGTTGAATAGTTTGAGAAAGGAGACCAGAAGGGCTCATGGCATATATTGAAGACTATCTCTGGCATAGACTGGCTGTATTATATAACTGATTAGAAGAGTGGGTTATGTTTAATGTGTAAAAGTTTGTTTAGATCTGTATGATAGTTATGTTGTTACCCTACATTCCGCTGCTATGATAACGTAATTATGGTTTAAGTATTATGGGTTTGTTGTTTTGCCAACTGAGGGGTTCGGGGCCTCTCAAGTTGGTATCAGAGCCATAGTTTGAGAGATCCGGTCATCCCTAATGACTGGACTTAAACTGAAAATGGGACAGAATGATAAGAATGCCAGTCAAGGGTAGTTTGATGCCATGAGCTGAATGTTATGTATGAGTTAAGACATAGGTGTAAGGTTAGAAAGATAGTTAGAGTCATGCACTTTGGGGTGACGTGATGGGAAACGTTTAGAGCCTATGAGTTAGGTAAATGGTTAATAACACCTGATCAACGTCATTAACGATTTACAAAGCTTATTTCGTGCTAAACTAAACCTGTACTGATTCTACAATTGTTGCATCCTGTAGGTAGTTAAATGGCTGGACAAAGGGGTAGACCACGTAAGCAACCTCAGGAACCTGAAGAACCGCATATCGAGAATGAAGAACCCGTCAATGAAGACGACTACGAGCACAACGAGCAACCGGAAGATGAAGATGAGTTTACTCTAGAGCCTATCGTAGTGAAGGCTATTTCTGATGAGGTCTGTAAAGTTTTGGATGATAAGCTACCAGCTTTGGTTACAAAAATACTGAAGGATACTTTGAAAGACAAGTCTGAAGGAACTAATGACATCACCAAAGAAGAGGAAGTTGTGATCACCGGAACTAAGAACGGTGATTCTGCGTCAGAGAAACGGAAGGGTTGTGATTACAAGGCCTTCAAAGGATGCAATCCACCCTCATTTGATGGTAAGAAGGATGCTGTGGCCACCTGTCACTGGGTTTCGGCTATGGAGGCGGTCATCGCTATCAGTGAATGCCGGGAAGACCAAGCTGTGAAATTTGCAGCTCATTCATTTACTGAAGAAGCTCTACATTGGTGGAACACTGTTAAGCAGTCAAAGACCACTACTGATGTGGAGGGCTTTAAATGGAAGGACTTGAAGGAATTAGTTATAAAACACTTCTGTCCAAAGAATGAAATTGATAAAATCGAACGGGAATTTCTGACTTTGAAAGCTGGACGTATGAACCATCGGCAATATACGTCAAAATTTAATGAAATGTCAAGACTGGTTCCTCATTTGGTAAACACGGAGGAACGCAGATTGAAGCTATATGTGGAAGGGTTACCACCTAAAGTCCGAACACATGTGAAGGCGCATGCTCCTAGGACTTTTGAATCAGCAGTAGAAATCAGCGGCATTGTCTGGGATGATGTTGTGGAAGCTGAACCAACAAAGGAAGAACCGAAGCAAAAGTGGTCACCGGGATTCAAAAGAAATAGAAATGGTAAACCGGGACTCCCCATGAAAAAGCTTAAAGTAGAAGAATTTGAAACGTGCACCAAGTGTGGAAGGAAGCATGGGGGAGAATGTCGCCTGGGGACTACTTTGTGCTACCGTTGTGGAAAAACTGGACACCTCTCGTATAATTGTCCAACCATACTAATGTGTTACAATTGTGGTGGGATCGGTCACATGAGCAAGAATTGTTTTAAACCAAAGACAATACCTACTGAAGCTAGTAAACCTGAAAGTAGCAAGGGAGGTGAGAAGCAAAAGGCAAAAGCTCGTGCCTTTACTATGACTAAAGATCAAGCAGATAAAGATCCGGATGTGGTGACAGGTACATTCTTGATTAATGATATCCCTGCTTTAGTGCTATTTGATTCTGGTGCAAGTATGAGTTTTGTGGCTATTACTTTTTGTGATAAACTGCGTGCTAATGTTAAAAAGATAGAACACGCCTTCAATATTGAAACTGCTCTTGGTAAATCTACTAGAGTAACGGAGGCCATTGAGGATGATTGTTACATTGATATAGAAGGTCATATATTCCCTGTTAAGTTGTTTGTGATTATGTTAGGAGGTTTTGATGTAGTTTTGGGCATGGATTGGTTGGCCAAACATGAGGCTAACATTGTCTGTCGACGAAATATGATTTTCTTAACAGCTCTTAATGGGAGTTCAGTAACGGTTTACGGGGATAAAGTGTTTAACGCGCCTAAAGTCATTTCAATGATTAAGGCAAGTGAATTTATGAGGCGAGGGTGTGGGGCTTATCTGGCTTATGTTATTGATAAAGAAATTAAGGTAAAAGAATTGGAAGACGTACCCGTGGTGTGTAACTTTCCTGATGTATTTCCTGAGGATTTGCCAGGACTACCACCTGATCGGGAAATCGAATTCCAAATTGATGTTGTGCCAGGAGCTCAACCTGTCGCCAAGGCACCGTACCGTCTGGCTCCAACAGAGATGAAAGAATTAATGACCCAACTACAAGACCTTCTAGACAAAGGTTTTATACGACCGAGTGTGTCACCTTGGGGTGCACCAGTGTTGTTTGTAAAGAAAAAGGATGGAAGTATGAGAATGTGTATTGATTGTAGGGAATTGAATAAGCTCACAATAAAGAATAAGTATCCGTTACCAAGGATTGATGATCTATTCGACCAATTGCAAGGGGCAAGTTGGTTTTCTAAAATAGATCTCAGATCAGGATATCATCAACTAAAGGTGAGAGAACAAGACATTCCGAAGACAGCGTTTCGCACACGTTATGGACACTATGAGTTTCTTGTGATGTCTTTCGGATTAACAAACGCTCCTGCGGCGTTTATGGATTTGATGAATCGGGTGTGCAGACCTATGTTAGACCGATCAGTGATTGTGTTTATTGACGATATATTAATATACTCAAGGAGTGAAGGTGATCATGCGTGTCATATCCGGGAAGTTCTTGAAATACTAAGAAGAGAAAAGCTTTATGCTAAATTCTCTAAATGTGCCTTTTGGTTACGAGAAGTGCAGTTCCTAGGTCATGTTATTAGTCCAGAAGGCATAATGGTAGACCCAGCTAAAGTAGAAGCAGTAATGAAATGGAATACTCCGAAAACACCAACGGAAGTTCGTAGCTTTCTCGGGTTAGCAGGTTACTACAGAAGATTTATTCAGGATTTTTCTAGGATTGCTACACCGTTGACAAAATTGACAAGGAAGGAAGTAAAATATGATTGGGGTCCAACTCAGGTCCAAGCTTTTGAAGAACTAAAGAAGAGGTTAACCGAAGCTCCTATCTTAGCATTACCGGATGGTAATGAAGACATGGTGGTATACTCAGATGCGTCTTATCTAGGCTTGGGTTGTGTACTTATGCAAAGGGGAAAGGTAATAGCATATGCCTCAAGACAATTGAAAACCCATGAAACAAATTATCCAACACATGATTTAGAATTGGCCGCTGTGGTATTTGCTTTAAAAATTTGGAGGCACTATTTATATGGAGTCAAGTGTACAATATACACAGATCATAAAAGCTTAAAATACTTCTTTGAACAAAAAGACTTGAATATGAGACAAAGAAGATGGCTTGAGCTACTCAAAGATTATGACTGTGAAATTTTGTATCACCCAGGAAAAGCCAATGTGGTGGCTGATGCTCTAAGTCGTAAAACAGAACACTCCGCTATACAAGTTAAGTCTTATAGTTTGGTGATAACACCAGATTTCCTGAATGAACTTAAAGATGCGCAGAAGGAAGGACTAAAGGAAGAAAATGTTGGGTTCGAAAGAATTTTTGGTCAAGTTAAGAATTTAGAAGAAAATGAGTTTGGTGTTAAGATCCGATTTGGTCGAATGTGGGTTCCACGAAATGGGAACATCAGGTCAAGGATTCTAGATGAAGCACATAAGTCACGTTACTCTATTCATCCTGGTGCAACAAAAATGTATCAAGACCTTCGAAAGGATTATTGGTGGCCAGGTATGAAGTTTAATGTAATGCAGTACGTAAACAAATGTTTGACATGTGCACAAGTGAAAGCTGAACATCAGAAACCCTATGGTTATGTGCAACCTTTAGAAGTCCCGGAATGGAAATGGGAACACATCACCATGGATTTTATAACTAAGTTGCCTCTTACGGCGAAACGTCATGATGCTATTTGGGTGATTGTAGACCGGTTAACGAAAAGTGCTCATTTCTTGCCTATACGGGAGACTTATACGTCGGAGAAACTGTCTGAACTATTTGTGAAAGAAATAATTACGAGACATGGAGTTCCAGTTTCTATAGTGTCAGATCGTGACACGCGGTTTGTTTCAAGATTCTGGAAACAGTTTCATGAATCAATGGGCACAAGACTCAATATTAGCACTGCGTATCATCCTCAGACCGATGGACAGTCTGAAAGGACTATACAAACCTTAGAAGATATGCTTAGAGCTTGTATTATTGATTTTGGTGGTAGTTGGGATGATCATTTACCATTGGTGGAATTCTCGTACAACAATAGCTACCATGCTAGTATTGGAATGCCACCATATGAGGCATTGTATGGACGACGTTGTAGGACACCGGTATGTTGGGGAGGTATAGGACAGAAAGAAGTGGGAAGTAAAGCTGCAGTGTTAGATTTGACAGAAAAGCTTCAACTAGTTAAAGCTCGAATGAAAGCTGCACAGGATCGACAGAAGTCTTATGCTGATAAAAGACGGAGGCCAATAGAATTTGAAGTAGGAGACCAAGTATTGTTAAAAGTTTCACCATGGAAGGGAGTTATTCGATTCAGGAAAAGAGGAAAGCTAAGTCCAAGATTTATTGGACCTTTTCAAATAATGGCACGGGTTGGTAAGGTAGCTTACCGATTAGATCTGCCAGATGAACTGAGTGGAATTCATCCAACATTTCACGTTTCACATTTGAGAATATGTCTAGCAGATGATGTAGCATATGTGCCTTTAAATGATATTGAAGTTGATGAACGGTTAAATTACATAGAAGAACCAGTTGCAATAGTTGACACGAAGGAAAAACAATTACGAAACAAGACGATTAGACAAGTTAAGATTCAATGGAAACACCGAAAGGGATCTGAGGCAACATGGGAATCTGAAGATGAGATGAAACGACTCTACCCACATTTGTTTGAAACGTAACAGGTTTCGAGGACGAAACCTATTGTAAGGAGGGTAGATTTGTAACAACCGAATAATTAGCACATTTGATCCTGTATAAAATCTATGTTGAATTGACAATGGTAATTACTACAGATTGATAGTACACGAGAAATGATGAACGTAGGCGAAAACCGTGCGCGAAACGGAGTTACGGATTGTCCGGAATCGCGAAACGAAGAAAATTTTCAAAGTATTGAACTTTTGGACTCGTCGCGGTACGCGACGGAGATTTGAGGATCCTTCGCGGTACGCGACGGACCTAAAACATCTCAAATCCCCCGGATTTCTTCGCGGTACGCGAAGCCTTATTTGGCTCCTCGTCGCGGTACGCGACGGGTGAGGCGGTGGAATAAGTTGATATCTTTCATCAGATTTCATAAAAATTATATTTCATCTTCATATCTCGAACATATTCGCTCCAGACGAACATCAGACGAATTTTTCTCATCAAACCTTCAATTTGAAGCCACCAGAAGTCTCTGATCATACCAGGGATCGTATCTACAAGTTCTGATCGTTGTTTTGCAGTCAAAACTCCGTCAGATTAGGTAATGATTCGTTTTAACCTTCTAGTTTGATTTTGATTGATTAGATCTTGATTTTGAACGTAATGGCATAGTTAGGATTGTTGATTATTGCCTAGATGATGGCTAGGATTGATTGGAAATGAAGAACACGATGTTCTAACGGTTAAATCCTTGTTTTGATCCGTTGTAATGCCCGGTTTGCATGAAATCACAACTATGGTTATAATGGTTTAATCCATTTGATTATGACAATGTAGATGATTAGTTTGATTAATCTTTGAAATGCAAAGGTTAAATCTAAGTGTTTCAAACTAATCACAATCATTAACATACTCATTGGAACGATTATCTGATGTTTATGATGACTGTCAGATTAGTATGTTAAACATGGTTATTAAACATATTCTAACACTACATTGTGATATTTCATGATATCTGGGAAATCAATGATAAGGATTGATCATTTCTAAGCCATTAATCTGTTTAAGAACTGTTTAAGCATTAAAATCAACAACATTAACTACTTGATGACTTTTAAGACAATGTCTTTGACATTGAACGTTCAGAAAGATCTAATCAGTAGGTTAAAACCTAAATAACTTATTAAGTATAAACTGATGCAGAATTACACCATTAGTATCAGTTTACGAGGAATCTTGCTACTGTAAGATATCAGGTGAGTTCTTAAAGCCCTGTTTTAAATGTTTTATCATTTTGGGCTGATATGCATGTTATAAAGTTATGTTATGAAAATGATTGTATGTATGTATAAAGTATTGTATGAAAGTGATTTTAACCTGATTATAGTCAGGTAAAACATGTTTACAGATAAAGAAAGTTTACAGATAAAGAATGTTTATAGATAAAGAATGTTTTAAAGTCTCAACTACGGTTGAGAAAGAAATGATTTTAAAGGACTCAACCGAGGTTGAGTAGGAAATGAGATTTTGCTGGCTGCGGTTGGGCAAAACTTGAACACTACGGTGAAAGGAGCCGTTTATGATGATGATGGTTTAAATAATTTAAACCATATTATGTATGAATAATATATGTAAAGAAGTCTTGTACCGGTATGAGCCGTTAATTTCGGTTGATGGTTAAAGAGTCCTGTGGAAACATAGGCCTGCCGACTGTGTGTCGCCAGTTCAGTTAAAGAAATCTTAGGCATGCTTGAGTTATCAGCTGCGCGTTGATAGTGTTAAAGAAATCTTATACATGTATGAGTTACCAGCTGCGGTTGGTAGTTTAAGAGCCTTGTGATTGCACAAGCCTGTTTGACTTTAGGGTCAGCAGTTAACGGTGAAGTTCCTTCACTATATGAATGATGTTATGATAATACGTATGTTATGTAAGTATGTTATGATGATATGTATGTGATGAAAGTATGATATGAGAACAGGTATGTTATGCATTTAAATTGTGTCATGTGATGACATGAATAAATAAAGATTTTTCTAAGAAATGAATTTAGAACTCACCAGCATAAAGCTGACTTGTTTTATATGCATATCAGGTTGAATAGTTTGAGAAAGGAGACCAGAAGGGCTCATGGCATATATTGAAGACTATCTCTGACATAGACTGGCTGTATTATATAACTGATTAGAAGAGTGGGTTATGTTTAATGTGTAAAAGTTTGTTTAGATCTGTATGATAGTTATGTTGTTACCCTACATTCCGCTGCTATGATAACGTAATTATGGTTTAAGTATTATGGGTTTGTTGTTTTGCCAACTGAGGGGTTCGGGGCCTCTCAGAAGGTTTGCACAATCAATGTCATCATGACTGCCAACTGCTAGATCTTTTAAGTAATTATGTAGATACATTCTGTGCGATACAAATATTCTCTTTCTAGCAGGTCTATAACTGTTATCATCCATATAGGGGAAGGATGAAAATATTTTACAACCAATTATTGGATCTCTTGAATGTGTAGAAATATTTCCAATAATTTCTGTAAACTTATCCCCAAACCTTTGTATTAAGCTTTCCGTCTTTCTGTTCAACTTTATTTCTAGATAATCAATCATTCCATGATGATAGAATTCAATTATCTCATTATTTGTTAAGACTGTTGGATAAGAAATTTGTGCTAATAATAATCTTGTTCTTTCGCCTTCTTCATCAATTCTTTCGATAACTTTTACGCCTGTATTATCTCTATCTAGCTTAAAAGCAATATCCAGAATCCTTTGTTGGAGTTGATACAGGATTAATGGATATTCTTTGCAAATCTTTTGAGATATTAAATTTTCAAATTCTGGGAATTTATCTGTTAGAGGTTTTAAGATGATTTCCAGGGTGTATCAATCAATCTACACCAGAATGATTGAAAATCTCTAGAATGCCAATTAACATTTTCTATACTCCTTTTTTCATATTTTTGTATAATCTGTGTATTTTTTGCCTCTAAAAATATTACTGTGTATCTTTTTTGCTTAATATAAGCTCCTCTTGTAATTTAGCAATCTCTTCCTGTTGTTGTTTAATAACCTGTTCCGGATTAGCCTTGACTTTATCCAAAAAAGTCTGTACTGTTTCAGGCTCAATATAAAATGTTAGACCAAGATTTTCTCTTGCAACTTTTAAGGCTTCATCAAAAGAACAGAAGCCTTTAAAGATAGGATTTTTGCACTGTATATATTTGGCAACTGTTTCCCACTTATTGTATATACCCAACTGTATACCCCTAAAAATCACATAATGTGTAAATTTAGGTTTGTGTATTTTTTCGGGATTCAATACTGTTTGCTCAGAAAAGTATATACTAAGAGCATTTAATATCTGTATTTTGAACTTGGCAGCTTGTGTAAATGTCTGTATATGCCATAGGTTATCTAACAGACACTGTTGCTTCTCTGTGAGCTTTATATTTTCCATAGGACGGAATTTTTTGTGATGTTCATCACATCTTTGTAATACATAATTTCCGAATGTTATGTTTGAATTTTGTATAACTGTTGGAAAATTATTAACTTTTGATGTAATGTTCTGGGTGGTATGTGAACTTGACCCTTGTCCTGGAAACTTTGCAAACTTGGGCTGTGTAATTGGTCCAGTTATAGACACTGGTAGCCTTCTGTAAGTCTGTATATACTGTTTCTGTTCAGAAGATATCTCCATTGGAGATGAACTTCTGTTAGCCTGTATGAGTTTACCTTTTCCTTTATGTATCCTGTCCAACTATACAAAAAAGTTTGTTTATATTTCTAGATAACATATCTGTTATCCCATTATTCTTTCCTTTAATATGTTCAAAATTCATTATATATCCTTGTCCTTGTATAATATTTTGTAAATTAACCCATCGAGTCCTATTTACCTTTTTACTTTGATCATTTTTTATGAATTTTACTATTGCTTCACAATCTGTTCTAACTGTAAATTCTTTTTGTAAAAATATTTTAAATTTTTCTAAAGAATTTATTAAAGCCTGTATTTCAAAATCTATGCTTGTGCAGTTATTTTTTGATTTAAAATTTCCACTGGTATAAGCACAAACTTTTTCTTCTAATTTAGAACTATATTTATTAGGTTTACTGAGCAATACTGCTCCCCATCCATCTTTGCATCTGTCTGTTTCTATTATAATATAATCTGTTACTAATGGTAATTCTAAAGGTTTTATTTCTTTTATTTTTTCTTTAATTTGTGTTATTATTTTAATATCTTCCTTATTAAAAAAATCTTTGACCATTCTTTGTAGTTTTACTGTATAGAGGTCCTACTAATTTTGACAAATTAGGTATAAATTTTCTAGCATAATTTACTAGTCCTAAAAAAGCTTGTATTTGTTTCAAATTTTCAAATTTTTCTGGAAATTTTAGAATCTTTGTAGAAATATGTGATTGTAATTCTATTTTTCCATTTCCAATTTCTAACCCTAAAAAAAAAATTTTCTTTTTGAATAATTCCATTTTTCTTTTTGATATAACTATACCATTTCTTTTTATCTCCTCAAATACCTATTGTAGATGTTTCTCATGTTCCTATATAGTTTCACTTGCCACTAAAATATCATCAATGTATACTAAACAAAAATCATATTTTAAGAATATATTATCCATAAATCTCTGAAATATTGAAGGAGCATTCTTTAATCCAAAGCTAAGAACATTCCATTCAAATTGTCCTTCTGAACATGTAAAAGCTGTCCATTTTTTAAAGTCTTCTTCTAATTTTAATTGATTATATCCTGATTTTAAATCAAATTTTGAGAATATCTTTTTCTTTTGTATTAATTGTATTAAATTATCCTTATTGGGTATATTATAACCATCATCCTCTGTATTATCATTTAATCTTTTGTAATTATACACTATTCTAGCTTTTCCACGTTTTATTTCTCCATGATTTCTTACTATAAATGCTGCTAATCTATGTGGACTTTCTGATTTTCTAATCAATCATTGTTCTATCATTTCTGGTATTTGTTTTTTGAATTCTTCTTTATCTAGAGGACTATATTCTATATTTGCTGTTCTTATTGTTATGTCTGGATTTTTTATTTTAAATTTACAAGTATAAGTAACCTTTGATTGTTTTATTTCTTCTCCTATTAATCCTATTTTTTCTAAATGTAGAATCATTGGGTGATTTATACTCTTTTTTATATCTTGTTCTTTTTCTAGTTCATTGCTTAAGAAATCTGTTAATAATTTTATTGTTTCATTTTGTAATGTTTCTTTTCTTTGATTTGTTTTTAAAAATTCTAAATTTCCTTTTTCTCCTCTTTTTTCAGCAAATGTAGAAGTTTTTGTATATCTTGATGTTGGAAAACTATATATATTTTTACTTTTTGTTATGAAATTTTTTGTTATTGTTATTGTTCCATTTAATCCTAATATAAAATTTAATCCAATAACAAAATCTTGTGATTTTATATATTTCGGATTTATATTTACTTGTGGTATATCGTATTTTATACTGTAATTTCCTGAGAAATCTAAGAATTGTATTCCTATAGGTTCCAAATAATGTGTTATATTTATTAACCTATCTTCTGCTGTTCTTGTTATGAGTTTATATGTTAATTTTTTATGATATTCTATTGGTGCTAAGCTGTATGATATTAAGCTTTTTGTTGCTCCTGTATCTATTAATGCATTTAGATCTATAAATTTATTTGTATCTAACCATAGTCTACATTGTAGATTTATCATATTAATTGATCCTTATGTTTGTATATATGTTATTTCTTTTTCATTTTCTATTGACATTTGATTTATTTCCACTTCTTTTTTCTTGAAAACTATGTCTTCAATATTATTAATTTTATTTTCTAATGCTTTTGATTTTTCTTCCAACTTTTCTATTTTATTTTCTATTTCTTGTATTTGAATTTTATGTAATCTTGTTATTAATTCTATTTTTTCTAATTCTTTACCTTCTTTATTTTCATTTTTCATTTCTTGTATTTCTTTATTATTTTCTATATTGTATAATTCTTTTATACATAAACAACATATTTCTTTGAAGCATATATTACACTGTGATCTTTTCTCTATACTAGGATAATATCCACAGTTAAAACATTTTAGATAATTATTACCTTTCTGATGATTCCAATCATGTTCACATTCTTCTTCTTTATTCATATATGTATATGTTATTCTTGTTAGTGGTTTTTCTTCATCACTATATATACTATATATAGATTCATTTTTTGAATTATCAGTTTCTAACATCTCTATCTCATATTCATTTAATTGTTCTACTAGAGTGCTTCTTTCTGTGTTTTTATTTTTATTTGGACATTTATTTGCCAGATGTTTTTCATCTCCACATATAAAACATTTACATTTTCTTGTTCTTGGTTTATTAACATATTTGTATTTATTTTTATAATATGGTCTATTTTCTTTTTTATACGTATTACTTTTTCTTAGTTTTTTCTTTTTATCATAATATCCGTAGGCTTGTGGTGTATATATTGCTGTTTTACAGAATGCATATGCATTTCTTTTTAATTGTTTTTGTAATGTTACTTCTTTACACTTTTCTTCTAAAATACCAAATGTATAAGTTATTCTAGGTCCTATTCCTAGATTTTTCTGTTGACCATAATATTGTTTCCATGATTCATGTATTATTTTTCCTAAATCTCCTGGTAGTTTTATAAAATATTTATCACATAATTCGTCTTCCATAGCTTGTCCTGTTTGTGCTAATAATCTTGTAAAATCAACTGTAAATTCATTTATGTATTTCATATTTGCTATACTTAATTGTTCTAAATTTCTAATTGCAGTGTCTTGTATTAGTGTATTATTTTTTGCTGGATCTACTCCTATAATAAGAGTTCTAATTTGTGATGTAAAATTACAAGGATTATCTCCTAATGCTTTTAATCTATTTACTTCATCTGGATCTTGAGTTTTTTTACTCTGCCAAATACCTAAAGCTGTTGGTCCTAATGTGGTTTCTAAATATGAAAACATATCCATACTTTCTCTTTTGTTTGTTTCCTACATTCTTACTACATTTTGTTCCCAGACTAAGATTTCATCAATCCATAATTATGGTTTCTGTGATTCTAGTATTAGCATACTATGACTATGTATATTACCTATTGGTAGTCTATTTCCTCTACCTATACTACTATCTTCTTGATAATAACTAACCGATGGTTTTACCCATGGTTCTCTTCCTATATTTTCTTCTGTATCAAATCATGTTCTACTCCATTCTGGTCTTCCTCTTTTTCTTTCATAATTTGTATCCATAAATATATGTTCTATTGTTTCTGGTTCTTTATAAAAATCTGAAATCATTGTTTTTCCTCTTACTATATTTTCTATCAGAGGTAAATTAAAATATTCTTGTAAATTATTATAACTTTCTTCATATGTCATTTTTAAATCCATCATACATTCTATTATCATATCATC
Source organism: Mikania micrantha (assembly GCA_009363875.1). Classification (NCBI taxonomy): domain Eukaryota; kingdom Viridiplantae; phylum Streptophyta; class Magnoliopsida; order Asterales; family Asteraceae; genus Mikania; species Mikania micrantha. The sequence continues at coordinate 9,484,990 of CM018687.1, forward strand.
TACTTCATCTTGTATATTTGCTTCTGTAAATTTTCTATTTATTATTTGTTCTATAGTTTTATTTGTTTCTTCATTCTTAAATATTGGTTCATCTATTTGTTCTTCTTCAAATAAACTATAATCCATTTCTTCGTGTTCAAATTTTATAAATTCTATATTTATTTCTTCTTCATCTGATTCATTTTCCGTATCATATACCGGTAGATTTTCTATATCTGATTCATCATATTCTATATTCATATAATTAAACTGTACTTCACTAGTTTCACTACTTGTTTCTTCAGGTATATTTTCTTCTTTATAATTTGTGAATCTTAAACTTTGTGTTCCATCTATTCCTTCGTATAAATAACTTTTCTTTGGTATTAATAATACTTCTTCTTCTTCTTTAATATCCTCTATTTTCCATTCTAATCCTGCTAATTTTTCAGGGTCTATTTTTATTGGTTCTATCATTTGTATTGATTTTGATGCTATTGTACTTACTATTCCTTCTATATTTACTCTAAAATTCATTCCTGATCTGTTACTAGCTCTTCCTAATACTCCTATGCTTATTACTATATTGTTTCCTTCATATTTTTCATATCCTTTAGTTTGTAAGGCTATTTTTAAATTTTTTAGATCATTTATATCTTTTAATATTCATGATGTACAATAAAATAACGCTGTATTTTGGCTAAGATCTATTTCCATTCCTGATATTATTGCTTTATTTAATATATATATATATATATATATATATATATTTATAATATATATAAAAGGTTCCTTTGTTAACAATATCTTATTGTATTAAGTCATTAATCACATCAAATCATTAATGAAGTGATATAATGTTTGATGCAATAGTTGTGATTAAATCACATTTTTATATTAGGTGAAAAAGCTTTTTTTTCTCTACCTAGGCAATATGGTCTTTGCACTTTTATCATGTCACACTCTTTTCAATTTTCACACCATCATATCATATTATTTTCAAAAATATATTATGCAATTTTTCAAATATCTTATGAATGCTTTTGATCTTATTTAATTGTATTTTAAAAATAAATTAGGGATCAACCTATTTTCTATCCAATTTGGATAACTATGAAAAGTTAAACAAATGAAGCATTTTTTTGTTGTTGTTATCTTTAAAGAAATGGCGGTTCCTAATGAAATTCCTATGATGACTGACGGTTTGAATATTAACTAGGGTTATACCCGCGCTTTGCGGCGATAATCGGGCAAATTGATAATAAAGTTCTGACATAAATGTTTACCGTTGTAAAAATGAACATTTAAAACATGAAAACAAATCTATAAACACCAAATAAAAAAGTTAGAAGATATTTAAAAAAAACTATACCCGCGCTTCGTGGCGTTAATCGGGCCGATTGATAATAAATGCAAACTTGAATCAGATTAAAAAATATATATACCCGCGCTTCGCGGCGTTAATCGGGCAAATTGATAATAAATGCAAAACTCGAACCAGATTTAAAAAAAAGAATTTATACTCACGCTTCGCGACGTTAATGGGGCCAATTGATAATAAAAGCAAAACTCCAAGCAGATTAAAAATATATATATATATATATACTCACGCTTCGCGGCGTTAATCGGGACAATTGATAAGAATTACAAGACTCGAAACACATTAAAAAAAGAATTACAACTGTAGCAGCGTCGGATCCTTACAAAAAAAATTACCACTGTTCGGATATCGTTACAAAAAAAATTGGATTACAAAAAAAGAAGGAAATAACTGTATCGTCATACATCCGTCTGCAGAAGTTTTGAGGGTTTGATAATTTTTGACTTTTTGGTAAAAAAAAAAAAAAAACCCCAATCACATCTGTAGACTCAACTTCAAATTACCCGCGCTTCGCGCTGTTAATCAGGCCAATTGATAATAAATGCAAGACTCGAACCAGACTAAAAAAAAGAATTTATACCCATACTTCGCGGCGTTAATCGGGTCAATTGATAATAAAAGCAAGACTCCAAGCAGATTAAAAATATATATATACCCACGCTTCGCAGCGTTAATCGTTGCAATTGATAAGAAATACAAGACTCGAAACAGATTAAAAAAAAATTACAACTGTAGCAGTGTCGGATCGTTAAAAAAATTACCACTGTTCGGATATCGTTACAAAAAAAATGGGATTACAAAAAAAGAATGAAATACCACTGTATCGTCATACATCCTAAAACAATAAATCAAATCGTCTGCAAAAGTTTTGAGGGTTTGTTAATTATTATTATTATTTAATTATTTTATAATAATTAGCATTAACATTATATAATAATAGTAATCATTATTAATTATTATTATAATATAGTAATTATTATTAATTAACCGTTTTTTTGACTTTCGTAAAAAAAAAAAAAAAAAAACCGTTTTTTTACTTTCGTTAGGGAGGAAGGAAAGAAAAAAAACAAACAAACAAACAAACCAACCACAATTAGCACTGTAGACTCAACATTTAAATGTATGTTATATAACTAGGGTGAAACCCGCGCTTCGCGGCGGTAATCGGGCCAATTGATAATAAAGTTCTGACATAAATGTTTACCGTTGTAAAAATGAGCATTGGAAACATGAAAACGAATCTATAAACACCAAATAAAAAATCCGAAGATATTTAAAAAACATTTATACTCGCGCTTTTTGGCTTTAATCGGGCCAATTGATAATAAATGCAAGACTTGAACCAGATTTAAAAAAAGTTAATCGGCCAATTGATAATAAATGCAAGACTCGAACCATGTTAAAAAAAAGAATTTATACCCACGCTTCGCGGCGTTAATCGGGCCAATTGATAATAAAAACAAGACTCCAAGCATATTAAAAATATATATATACCCACGCTTCGCGGCGTTAATCGTTGCAATTGATAAGAAATACAAGACCCGAAACAAATTAAAAAAAAGAATTACAACCGTAGCAGCGTCGGATGCTTACAAAAAAAATACCACTGTTCGGATATCGTTACAAAAAAAATGGGATTACAAAAAAAGAAGGAAATGCCACTGTATCGTCATACATCTTTTTTGACTTTGGTAGTAAAAAAAAATGTAGAATTGCAACTGCCGTTTTTTTTGACTTTGGTAAAAAAAAATAAATCCGAATTACAACTGTAGCAGCCACTTTTAAATGTATGTATTACAATGGGGTGGGACTTGGGAGTGTGGAACATCCTGGGCCATTGGGTTCTGTGGAATCTTCATCATATATTCGTATATAAACATTGGGCCTGGATTGTGTGGGCCTGAAGGGGAGCTTGGTAATATTAGGCCCAGGAAAAGATCACGGCCTGCGGATGTGGAGAATGTGGAGGTTAGCCCTGTAGACGGTATTCACCATCGACGCATTGGCTCAATGGTACCAGGATTCTTCCAAATGGAAGGTCTTGGGTTCAAATTCCTCCCGCAGCAAAATAGGGGTCTGAGGGGGGTCAGGGGTTTTCTCAGTGGGGTTTCCTCTTGGGGTGGTTGTGGTGGCTCATAGGAGGTTCAGGTAACTAGACCTTGGTGATATGGCCTGAAAATAGTGGGTTCACACGATCGAAACCGTTCGCAAAAAAAAAAAGACGGTATTCCTAATCTTACTAATTTTAATATCCATTCTTTAACCCCAGACCTAAATCTTACCCCTTCGACATCCTTTCCCAATTTAAGGAGGCGTAGTCATAGGCGCTCGCTAGCCATGACGATCACAAGGGCGATGTCAATATCCCTTCTCAAAATGGGATCTTTCGATTTGGTGCACCGGTAAACTCTAACCCTCCTGCTCATGTTGAACCCGGTGTAAGTACACATCTGGAGGCGACTGAGAATGAAGTTGATAAAACGATTGCTGTTGGTAACTTAATCGGAATCAATCTATCAGATTTCAGAGATCATGTTGAAGCAGTCATTGGTGGTGAAGGTGAATGTTAATTCTGTTATGGATTTCCTTGCAATAAACATCAGGGGGTTAGGCAATCCTAATAAAGCCGATTGGATTAAGAGAATTAAATTGAAAAATAAAAGTAAGTTTTTTGGATTCAGGAAACCCAATTTGCGGATTTTTCTAGATTGCCGATTAAGCAAATATGGGGTAATCGATTATCTAATTTTGAGTACGTTAATGCTCAGGGACGATCGGGCGGATTACTTTCTATTTGGGATCCTGGTGTTTTCAGGAAACTTGGTTCCCAGAAAGGTGAAAACTTTCTTCATATTTTTGGCAATATGGTGGGCATTGAAGAAGTTGTTAATGTGGTAAATGTGTATGCTCCTCAACAGAGGAGACTAAAACAAATCCTTTGGGAGGAATTATCTAAGCTTATGGTTGATTTCCAAGGTATGTGGGTGATTATGGGTGATTTCAATGAGGTCCGTTCCTGTTCGGAGAGACTCAATTCTACAGCTGATCCTTGTGGTGCCTCTGAGTTTAATGATTTTATTCATAATTCTAATCTACACGAATTCAAGATGGGGGGCTCAAATTTACGTATTCGTCAATGGATGGTCGGAAAGTTTCTTGTTTGCTCCAATTTCTATCATAGATGGCCTATGTCTGTGATAATTTCCCACCCTAGAGTATGGTCCGATCATTCTCCAATTACTCTCAGCACTGTATCGATTGATTACGGTCCTTCTCCATTTAAATTTTATTCCTCCAGGTTGTCTTCTCCGGAGGTGGTGGATCTTATTTCTAAAACTTGGGAGGATTGTCCAGGGTCGAACGAACTATTACCGGATGAGAACTTCATGTATAGGCTTCGATTGGTCAAAAGCAAATTGAAGGCTTGGCGTTTGGATTGTTCAAAGAATGAAAATGCACAATATGAAAGAATGATGGATGAATGTCATCAGTTTGAAATTCTTGCTGAATTGGGTTATTATCACGGATCCTAAACGGACCCGTTGGGGTGATTGTTTGTTAGAATTGAAACTGTTGGAGCAGAAGAAACTTCTTGATCTAAAACAAAAATCACGGGTTAGATGGGGGGTGGAAGGTGACGAAAATTCTGCCTTCTTTCATGGGATGATTCGCGCAAATACGGCTGCAAACAGGATTAATGGGATGGCAATAAATGGTGTGTGGAGTTACAGTCCAAATTCCATTAAATGGAATGCCTGGACGTTTTTTAAATCTAAGTTCAAAGAACCCATGGTGAATCGTCCGGCTATTATGTACTATTCTATAAAAAAATTGCAATTGTGGGAAGCTGAAGCCATCTCTGGAACCTTCTTGGTGGATGAAATTAAATAGGCTATTTGGGATATTGGAAGTGATAAAGCACCTGGTCCGGACGGGTTTAACTTCGCTTTCTTTAAACATTTCTGGGATCTTCTTAAAGGTGATTTGGTCAAAGTCTTTGATTATTTTTATGAACATGGTTCTATTAACAAATCGTGTGGTGCTTCTTTTCTTCATCTAATTCCTAAAAATAGTGACCCACATTCAACTCGATGATTTCTGAATCTCAAATGGCTTTTATTTCCGGTCGTTGTATTTTAGACGGCCCACTTATTATGAATGAAGTGGTGGCGTGGATAAAGAATTCAAAGTTGAAATCCTGGTTTTTCAAGATAGATTTCGAGAAAGCATTCGATACAGTTTCTTGGGATTTTATTGAGTCTATTATGGAACAAATGAACTTCTCTCTCAAATGGAGAAGTTGGGTGAGGGGATGTTTACAAAGCTCGCGTTCCTCAGTATTGATTAATGGATCCCCATTTTGGGAATTCCAATGTTTTAGGGGGTAAGACAAAGTGATCCGCTATCACCCATCTTGTTTATCATTGCCATAGAGGCTCTTAATTGTTTAATTACTCGAGCAGTAACGGTTGGTGTTTTTCGGGGGCTTCAGTCAGGGGTGTCATTTTTAACCGAACCCGAATACTGAACCCGATTAAAATCAACCTGAACCCGATCTAGTGATAAACCGGAACCAGAGGTTTTTAAATGGTTTGGTAAATGGTTAATTTTTTCAAAGATTTGGTAAACTGAATAACCCGATTATGCATATCGTCGACTAATCAATATATTATATGCATGTATATATGCGTACATTATTTTGAATCACTCATAATAACATTTGTCAAGTTAAATCTTCATATGTTATGCGTACATGTATATATGCATTCTTCCATATGTATATATTTGCATTATTGATATACGTTAAATTATACATATTATTCGACACAAATATCCCCGGTTTTAACATTAACAACACGCAAATTCATTCACAAATAGTCCTAATTATTGTTTTTGTGAATTTGCAGGATAAACGGCCTTCCTCGGAAGAAAATCAAGCCTTATATGAAAATTCAGCGTTTTCTGAGCAAATCCCCAAATGTACATTGTCATGCCAAATCTTGCACTGGCAGTGCCAGCCCATGCACGACCGTGCAACAAGGTAGTGCTAGGCCATGCATGGCAGTGCTGGCCTATGCACGACCGTACACTATCTTGCATGACCGTGCAACCAGGTAGTGCTAGGCCATGCATGGCAGTGCTGGCCTATGCACGACCGTACACTATCTTGCATGACCGTGCAACCAGGTAGTGCTAGGCCATGCATGGCAGTGCTGGCCTATGCACGACTGTGCACTATCTTGCGACTGTGCAACCCGGTACTGCTAGGCCATGCATGGTAGTGCTGGCCTATGCACGACAGTGCATAAGCCTAGCATGATCGTGCAAGCTAGCCAGTGCCGGGCCAAAGCAAGGCAGTGCCGGGCCAAATGGAGGTAGTGCCGGCCATGATGACTTGTTCATGACCGTGCAGCTTTTGGCACGACCGTGCCTGACACCTCGAGTCAATTTTCGAAACTTAGCTGAAAATCGCAACTTCGACAACCGTCCCAGACAAAAAGTGAAGCACTCTAGCACCTTGCACGACCATGCAGCTATGGTGCACGACCGTGCCAAGTTCCAGAATTTCTATAAATTGAGTTTTCTCCTCATTTGAAGGGGTTGGACTTCCTGGAGCAAAAATACCCTCTGATCAGAATTCTTAAGGCTTTCCAATGGAGATTTTGAAGGTCTTAAAGATCCAAGAAGCATCCAACACCATTTTGTTTCCAATCCTTGCTTGCTAGTGGTTTGCATTTATCATTTCAATCATGTTTCTTGTTAATTTCAGCTACTTTGTTGTTGTTCTTGTAAGCCTTATGGGCTAATCACTTCATTATCTAGATTGTGATGAAACTTATGTTTATGTGATGTTGATTTTATGAATTGGTCAAATGAGTTTATGTCAAGATTCAAGATGAAGTTATGATTGTATTCCAATGATGTTGTAAATTTGTGTAGGTTGATTAATGTTCAAGAATGATGAATGTTTAGTCATATTATGTTGGAAAACCATGATCAAACATTTGTTTATAATCTTACAACTTGTTTTTAAGATTATGCCATGAGATTAGGAACGATAATTGGTTTCTTGAATGTTATGAAACTTGCATAAGTATACTTTCTTTCACTAAAGTTTGGAAAAACCATGGTGATATTATGATTTGTTGAATATGATTAACATGTGAGTTAGGAAATTATGGCCAAATGACCTCATTTGCATGATTGTGTTCGTAGATTGTAAGTTGGAAGAAATTGTGACTTTGTTGAATTTATGCAACTTAGGGTGATTAGTGTGTATAAGTCATATTAGTTTTCCTTAAGTTGTAGAATTAAGATTCTTGTAAGATGACTAATTATTGATTAAATCTTGACATAGACCTTGACATTAGGCTTCGTAGAATAATCCTAGGTGATTAGAATGTGTTTATCATTTTAATTTTCCAAAAGATTATAGGATTAGATATTTTTGACCGGAATCTAGTCAACATTTGATTTACCAATTCATATTAATCACATCACTAGACTAAGTGAATTCATAATCTAAGCAATTTTCTTAGACTTTAGATTATTTTAAAAATCTCCTTTTAGTTATTATTTAAAAAAAATTCACAAACCCGACTTTTTCATGTTGTTGCTAAACATTGACCGAGGTTTAGTATTGAAAGATATCGTGTCCACGGATTGATATCCGGTTCTTACCATAAGCTATATTATTATACGATTGGTACACTTGCCTATTGTGTGTGATTTAGTTTCTAGTAAAAACCATTTTAAAACTAAAATCTGTGTGAAAAATCCATCATTAAAAATATATAGTTTCACGCACATCAATTATCCGTAAGCTATCTCGGTTTTCATCTTTCAACTTATATATGTGTTATGTGTAAGTATATATGCATTCATTATGTATATCTTATATGTGTATACATTTACATGAGACAAATATTTATTTTATATTATGTGTATATTGTATAACATTTCAAATGTTTTTAATGTTAAGTTTAGGTTGACCGTTAAGTGAATTTAGTATAACCCGAATACCGATTAATACCAACTCGAAGAACCCGATTACCAAAACCCGAATACCGAATGCAAATAGCTTGAATGGTTTGGTTATTGGGTTTATTTTCAATGTCAACAAACCCGAACAACCCAACCCGAGGAACCCGAAACCCGATTAACAAACCTGAACGACACCCCTAGCTTCAGCTGCCCAATGGTGGTCCCCTTTTATCTCGTCTAATGTTCGCGAATGATGTTATCTTAGTTGGAGAAGAAGCTGATGACAACATTTCTAACATGGCCAGAATTCTGAGATGTTTCCATCTTGCTTCCGGGCTTAAGGTTAACTTGGCAAAGTGCAATTTGTTTGGTTTTAATTTGGATGCTGAATTCATTTCTGCCAATGCATTCAGTCTTTATTGCAAGGTTGGCCAAATTCCATTTAAGGTTGGCCAAATTCCATTTACTTATCTTGGTGCTCTAGTTAGGGCAAATATGAACATAATTCAGTCTTGGAAACCGGTTGACGACAATATCCGGAAAACGCTGTCATTATGGAAGGCGGAAAAACTTTCAATGGATAAGAGACTCACCTTAGTTAACTCGGTCCTAAGTGTCATTCCACTATATTTCTTCTCTCTTTTTAAAGCTCCGATTGGTGTGATTGATCTAATTGATCAGTTAAGAAGGAACTTCCTATGGGGCGCTAGGGTGGAATGTCACACCCCGGGCTCTCGGCGACCCGAGCGCTGCGACCCGAATTGGTTTCATGGATATGTCTCGGTCATATGTGTTAAGAGGAAGTGTTCTTTCATGAATTCAAAATTTTCAAATAATTCACATGCATGGATGTGAAAACATTTTTCATGATTTATAAATAGTCCATACGCGTAGGTATGAAAAACCACATTTTCATCATTTGTTAATAACTTTTCAGGATTTCATAAAGCTTCATACGCATAGGTATGAACACCAGCATTTCAATTTATAGTAAACCGGATTTTTACACACGCATAATTACATTTCGTTTTATAATATCCGGTTTATACATGACTTGGAGGCATAGCTCCAATAGCTCCATGGTCTCGCCAGAAGATCTTATTCAAGGCATCATAGGCCAAGAATCTCTAATCTTGCTTCTTGTTTATATTTCATTAATTTCCGTGAAGGTATTTATAGACGAATTGAAACTTAATGCCGAAGGAAGTTTGTAGAATAGGATTGCTACGTGTTGTCATTTGAATGAAGCATCATAATATATTCTTGTCTGTAATCTTCCACGTTGCACAATTCATTCAAATTGAATTTGTAATTCAACATTTGAATATTTGAATATTTTATTATTATAATTAATTTAGCTTAAATTTTGTTTTTCTCTTATAACTATTAAAATATAATGTTTTATAAAATTCTAAAAATACTGCTACGATCGGCTCATTTTTATCTACGTTTTGACCTAAGTTTCATTAAAAACGGAGAAAGTTTAATTATAATATATTTTATTAATTTTAGGTGGTCCCCTATAATATCAACTAACCGAATAAGTATGTCAAAAAATTTTAATAATCATTTTACTCGTTACTTACTAGTATGTAAGTGTCACGAATGTATATAATAACTGGATATTTAAAATTATAATATTGAACAATATATTTTATAAAAAAATTAAATATGCAGGTGTTACATCCTCCCCACCTTTATTTTAATCTCGTCCTCGAGATTATTGAAATAGATGTGTATTCAAATTTTTAAATTTTTTTTGTGACAACCGTTCTATTGTATTCAGGATCACGCCTGGAGTTCCATTTAATCTTAACTTACATCAACATTATATATATATATATATATTATTTTATTTTATTTATTTATTTATTTTTATTTTTTTTAGTGAATTTTTGTTTTTCGTTTACCTCTACATCTTGTAGATGCATTAATACTAAGTCGTTATCTAAGCATTTTCGAAGGTTAGAAACGTAAAACACATAGTGTAGAGATACAATCTTAGTAGCGTATAGTTGCTAATTTATCTATAGAATAAGTTTCTTTCATTTGTAGGAAATGAATAGACTTCTTCAGTCTATTAATGATAACCCAAATCGTTTCATTTCCACGATTAATTCAAGGGATTTGGTTCCAAAATCCATAGTTATCATTTCTCATTTACAAATGGTTAATTCTGGTTATTGCAACATACTAGAAGGTTTTTGATGTTCTGTTTTAACTTGAGAACAAGTTAAACATTTTACATTATATTTTTCTTCATGTTGATCCATCAATAGCTATCCCTTAAGTGTTTTTTTTCGTAGGTGCATCATATATTTGGATCTATAAGATTCTTTTAATATTGTTTCTAATAATATGCAAGTGGGCGACACCCAGATTCTTGCATTCATTCAACGAATTACATTGTCCTTTTTTTTTCTAATTGCTAAAACATGCTCATTATTCCTTATTTTTCTTTATTTTCATCTTCATGCGTTTTTTTTGTGCCTCTTTAATCTGATTTGTTAAATCAATTTGTATTTCAATCCTTAGAGCACATACTCCTTTTGGGTTCTCTGCCTCTTTTCGGCTTAAGGCATCTGCTACCACATTCACCTTCCCTTCATGGTAGAGAATTTCATAGTCATAGTCGTTTAATTTCTCAATTCACCTTTGTTTTAGTATATTCAATTCTTTTAGGATTTGGATTTAGAATTTGCTATGATTGCGTCCATTGTGCCGTACAGTAGAATTCACATGTACTGCAAATTATCGTTCCGTATGAACCCGCAACGGTAATTTGCTTTGCATGATTACCCTACTTCATGAACGTGGCACACAAATGTGTTAATTTAGAACTTTATAGATTAAAATTTTGTCTTACCATAGTTGTTTTGGTTTACAATATGTTTCGTTTAACTAACCTCAGTCAAGTAGATTGAAGAAGTTTGTTTCGTAGAAATCATAAACATTGATTCGTTTATAATTTTCAGGAAATTGGGTTAGTTTTCGTATTCATATGATGTTTAAAGCGACAAGCTTTAACCTCCTGGCTATTATAAGTCCGTAACATTCTTCTGACCAAATATATGTTTTAAACTCTTATGGTCAGTATAAACTGTGAAGTGAACTTCATAAAGGGAATGTCTCCACAACTTCAACGCAAATATAATGACGCGTAATTCCAAATCAAGAGTTGCATAATTCTTTTATATTTTTTTTACTAACGTGAAGCATAGGCAATCACTTTGTTTTGTTGCCTAAGTACACCTCCTAATCCTGTATGAGAAGCATCACAATAGATAGCAATGTCTTCAACATCTTTATGTAAGACTATGATCGGAACGCGAGTCAACTTATGTTTATGAATTTTGAAAGATTCATATTGCTTAGAAACGCATTCAAAATTTTCTAGTTTTCTAGTCAATAAGGTGATAGGAACGTCTATTCAGAGGAAATTTTAACTAAATCGATGATAATAACCTACCAAGCCTAAGAAACTTCGTACTTTTGTAAATGACTTGTGGTTCTCTCATTTGGATGTAGACTCTATCTTATATGGATTTATTTGAATACCTTGAGCATTAATAACAAGCCCTATAAATTGTACTTTAGTTAGCCAAAAGCCACATATAAGAAAACTTCACATACAATTTCTCTTGTTATAGTAACTCAAATAGGATTCTAAGATATTTAGAATTATCCTTGGATGTTTTTAAACAAAATAAGAATATTGTTAATGAATAAAATGATGAATTTGTCCATATAAGGTTTGCACATCTGGTTCATCATGTCCATAAAGGCAGCAAGAGCATTAGTAAGTCCAAATGGCATAACAGTGAACTCATAATACCTTGTACGGAAAGCAGTTTTATGAATATCTTCTTCCTGAACCTTCGGTTGATGATATCCTGATCGAAGATCAATTTTAGAAAAATGACAAGATCTTTGAAGTTGATCGAATAAATCGTCAATTCGTGGAAGTGGATACTTGTTCTTAATAGTCACCTTATTTAGCTCCCTATAATCAATGCACATTCTCATTGATCCATCTTTTTTTTTTTGACAAAAAGAATTGGAGCTCCCCAAGGTGATGAGCTAGATCGGATAAAACCTTTTCCCAACAACTCGTCTAATTGTTTCTTGAGCTCTTTCATCTGAGTCGGTGCCAATCTATAAGGAGATTTAGCAATTGGAGCATTACCTGGTACCAGATTGATATTGAATTCTACTTCACGTTCTGGTGGTAAACCAAACAATTCATCTGGAAACACGTCGGGAAAATCAGCTACAACAGGTACGTCTTTCAGTTTCTTTTTTTCTTGATCTTCAGTTGTGACTGAGACTAGGTAAGCTAAACAACCTTTGTTTAGATACTTAGTAGCTTTGATCATGGAAATAATTCCAACATGGTTTGTTGGCTTATCGCCTTTGATGATCAATTTTCCTCCCGTTGGAACATGAACTTCAATGGATTTGGTGTCGCATAAGATACAAGCTTGGTTTCTAGCTAACCAATCCATTACGATTACCACATCAAAACCAGCCAACTTCATTGGTAAGAATTTCACAGGTATGTTGTGCTTAAAGAGTGTGATCTTACCGTTTACTAATGCTTCATTTATTCTAACTACATTACCATTAGCGGTTTCTACCAGATAAGGCTTATCTAGTTTCACTAGTGGTTTATTAGAAGCTTACATAACTCATTGTCAATAAGTTTTGGTTTGCTCCTGAATCAAACAAACTTTTAGATAAACATCATTGATACAAAACGTACCAGTAATGACATCCAACATATTTGTACCTTCCTTGGCATTAATAACAAAAGCTCAAGTAATCTTATTTGCATTTGAATCGTCTTTTTTTTTCCTGAACCACAAGCCCCACTAATTCCACTTGCTTTGTTCAATTTAGTATCTCGCTCAACGGCTGAATCAATGGTTTGAGGCATAGTAGTCTTAACCGTATCACGGATTTCACTTACCAGTCCCCATATATAGTGACTTATAAGGTTTGATTCTTATGTCACAAGATGAGGCCAATCGAGTGTATTCATTATACTTATAGGTGTATTCCTGGTGCCCGGCACCGACCATGGGATTTTTAAGAAATTTTTCGCTCTATTTGTTCCTTTACATTCTACATTCGTTGGGCAAATTTTCGTGTCACTAGATCTCAAAAACTTTTCCCAAGTCATAGCATAAGCATTGATTCTTCATATGGTTTGAATAATGGAATTCCACCATTCTAAATTTACATATTTAAATGAAATTCAAAGTATATACAACCATATCATCATTGGCACATTTGTTGATAGTAAATACCGCATCAATCTTTTCAACACATCTTAGTGTTACGACCACTCCTTCCTTTCTGGTAAACTCAGAAGGTTTACAATATTGGAATGTTTTATACTAGCATTCCTTAGTTTCGGATTGTTTCAAACTAGAAGCTTGCTAATTTTCATTTTAGATGCATCGTTTTCTTTTGTTATTGTTTTCATGAGATTCGGATTTTCTTTTGTTTTTTTTTGCGATTATTGAAATAATCTCAATTTTTTATTTCTTCTGCAATCATTCGTTCTATCTCAGTAGTATTCTGAGTCACGATTTCAATAATATCCGTGTTTTCTCTTTCTCCCACATGTATTTGCAGAAGGTTCGCTATTGTTTAGATTTCTAAACATTGCCTACGTAATAAGATATTTGACAAGGCCAAATAAAAATTCATCATAACTTAGTTTATACGCTATCATCAAGATCCACAATGTTATTTCAATCATTCGTAACATTTCAAAAATAATATTCTACATATTCCTTTGATAGGCACTTATCTCAATTCGGTTAAAGCTTAGATACTATCAATAGTACCTATTTCGCAAGAACCAGGAGCTCTGATACCAACCTGTCACACCCCGGGCTCTTGGCGGCCTGGGCGCTGCTACCCGAATTGGTTTCATGGATATGTCTCGGTCATATGTGTTAAGAGGAAGCGTTCTTTCATGAATTCAAAATTTTCAAATAATTCACATGCATGGATGTGAAAATGTTTTTCATGATTTATAAATAGTCCATACGCGTAGTTATGAAAAACCACATTTTCATCATTTGTTAATAACTTTTCAAAATAATTTTCAGGATTTCATAATGCTTCATACGCATAGGTATGAACACCATCATTTCAATTTATAGTAAATCGGATTTTTACACACGCATAATTACATTTCGTTTTATAATATCCGGTTTATACATGACTTGGAGGCATAGCTCCAATAGCTCCATGGTCTCACCACAAGATCTTATTCAAGGCATCATAGGCCAAGAATCTCTAATCTTGCTTCTTGTTTATATTTCATTAATTTCCGTGAAGGTATTTATAGACGAATTGAAACTTAATGCCGAAGGAAGTTTGTAGAATAGGATTGCTACGTGTTGTCATTTGAATGAAGCATCATAATATATTCTTGTCTGTAATCTTCCACGTTGCACAATTCATTCAAATTGAATTTGTAATTCAACATTTGAATATTTGAATATTTTATTATTATAATTAATTTAGCTTAAATTTTGTTTTTCTCTTATAACTATTAAAATATAATGTTTTATAAAATTCTAAAAATACTGCTACGATCGGCTCATTTTTATCTACGTTTTGACCTAAGTTTCATTAAAAACGGAGAAAGTTTAATTATAATATATTTTATTAATTTTAGGTGGTCCCCTATAATATCAACTAACCGAATAAGTATGTCAAAAAATTTTAATAATCATTTTACTCGTTACTTACTAGTATGTAAGTGTCACGAATGTATATAATAACTGGATATTTAAAATTATAATATTGAACAATATATTTTATAAAAAAATTAAATATGCAGGTGTTACATCCTCCCCACCTTTATTTTAATCTCGTCCTCGAGATTATTGAAATAGATGTGTATTCAAATTTTTAAATTTTTTTTTGTGACAACCGTTCTATTGTATTCAGGATCACGCCTGGAGTTCCATTTAATCTTAACTTACATCAACATTATATATATATATATTATTATTATTATTATTATTTTATTTATTTATGTATTTATTTATTTTTAGTGAATTTTTGTTTTTCGTTTACCTCTACATCTTGTAGATGCATTAATACTAAGTCGTTATCTAAGCATTTTCGAAGGTTAGAAACGTAAAACACATAGTGTAGAGAGACAATCTCAGTAACGTATAGTTGCTAATTTATCTATAGAATAAGTTTCTTTCATTTGTAGGAAATGAGTAGACTTCTTCAGTCTATTAATGATAACTCAAATCGTTTCATTTCCACGACTAATTCAAGGGATTTGGTTCCAAAATCCATAGTTATCATTTCTCATTTACAAATAGTTAATTCTGGTTGTTGCAACATACTAGAAGGTTTTGATGTTCTATTTTAACTTGAAAACAAGTTAAACATTTTACATTATATTTTTCTTCATGTTGATCCATCAATAGTTATCCCTTAAGTGTTTTTTTTTCAAGGATCTCCTGGAGTTTTTTTAAAGTTTGTGGATGGGTGTTCAATGAAAAAGGAGGCGTTCAAAGCTGTGGTTATGTCATCTCTGTGGGTCATTTTGGTTGGAAGGAATGATGTGATCTTTAGTCATTACAGGCGTTCGCTCCATAGGATATTTGAAGATATAAAATCTTTGAGCTGCACATGGGTTAAATATAGAGCAAAATAGAGATCTTTAACTTGGGAGGATTGATGTAAATTTTCCTTTTAATTTTCTCTTGTCTTTACTTTTTGTTTGTACTTGGAGATTGTTTTGGTGTTTTGGGGGGCTTAACATCTTGCTTGCCCTTGGTGTTTTAATGAAATTTGCCGTTCAAAAAAAAAAGAAAGATGGTGGGATCCGCTTCTTGTATGAGTCACTTTTAGATCCGAAAAATCTAGTGAATGATGATGGTTAGGATCGTACAAAGAATCATTAAATGAAAGTGTGATAAAATGTCAATTATACCCCTTAAAGGGATAAAAGGTGAAGATGACATAAGGAATTTCATTAGCTGATTTGAGTTAAACGGTTAATGTGATAAGTTAAGGTTAACAATGAAACCCTTTCATATATATATACATATATATATATACAGGGTAAGGAGTGAATAATAACCCACCTTAATTGAGGTAACCCATTAACCCTGGCAAAAAACGCTCAAATCGCAAATTTTTTTTTTCATGGTTTTTTTTATGCAAAAATAGGGGGGCTCCTTTTTTAAGCGTTCGCTAATTCACAAGCGTTAAAAAGTTAAACGAAATGTAAGTTTGCGTTACACTGCGAACATTTATTTAAGTGTCGCAGTGTAACGCAAACTTACATTTCGTTTAACTTTTTAATGCTTGTGAATTAGCGAACGATTAAAAAAGGAGCCCCCCTATTTTTGCATAAAAAAAAAACCATGAAAAAAAAAATTTGCGATTTGAGCGTTTTTTGCCAGGGTTAATGGGTTACCTCAATTAATGAGGGTTATTATATGATCCCTTTCCTATATATACATATATACATCTATATGCATCTATACATATGTATATATACCTATACATAAATATATATATATACATATATAGATATATATATACATATATATCTACATATACATGTATATATCTACATATACATGTATATATGTACATATATATATATATATATGTGTGTGTGTATATATATATATAGAGGTTCAAATGTTAACCCTCCCTTATATCGTTAACCCGTGTTAACCCGTGTTAACCCGGCATTTTTTGCCGAATCTTTGTTTTTTTTCATGGTTTTTGTTATACATAAATATGGGGGTTTCTTTTTTGTGTTTTTGCTAATTCATCACCGTTTACAAATTATTTACATGTGTAAGTTACTTACATTAAGTGTAGTGTAAGTAACTTACACTTACTTACACTTGTAAATAATTTCTAAACGGTGATGAATTAACAAAAACACAAAAAAGAAACCCCCCTATTTATGTATAACAAAAACCATGAAAAAAAAACAAAGATTCGGGCAAAAAATGCCGGGTTAACACGGGTTAACGATATAAGGGAGGGTTAACAATGGAACCATCCCCTATATATATATATATATATATATATATATATATATATATATATATATATATATATATATATATATATATATATATAGGGAGATGATCAAAAATTAACCATTTCTTATTGTGTTAATCGAATAACTGCATCTTATTACTTTGTGGACACATTAAAGTAAATCTAAAGGTGTATGTTTTTTTCTTCTCTTTATTTAATGTAATTAATGTAGAGCACAATTACATTAATAAAAAAATAAGAAAAAACATACACCTTTATATTTACTTTAATGTGGACCCCAAAGTATAAATACATAGTTATTCAGTTATCGCAATTGGTAACCCACTCCAAATTTGGTAACTCATAAACTAATTTTGATTGGTTGTTTAAATAAAGTGTTTTAAAATGAGTGCTTCATATTAATTCTGGAAAAATAAGTTGATGAGATTTGTTTAAGGGTATTTTAGACATTTTGTGTGTATACTTAATTCCATTTTTAAAAAAAAGTTTACCCCCAATTTTTTAAACCTTCATAACTTTTATATACATTATTATTTTCTTATAAAAAATTTCCCCATTAAATTTGTCACTTTTTTATCTTTAATTCAAGTATAGTTTTGTCAATTTTTTTCAAAGTGTTCGTAAATTGAACTGATGTAACGAGCTAAATTTTTTCAAAGTGCCCGTAATTACACTGATGCAACGAGTTTAATTTTTTTAAAGTGTTCATAACGAGCTGTAACATATTATTTTTTTAAAATAAGTTCTTGATATTTTTTCAAATTTTTTTTCCCATCTTTAAAAAAAATCTTTATTGAAAAAAAATTATTCACCTCTACAAAACCACATAAGCATTTTATTGAACTGTTTTTTAAGTACATAATTAAATACATAATCTTACATTAATGTAATTACACTGCTGTAGCGAGCTGAATTTTCTCAATGGGTTTGAAATTACACTGATGTAACGTGCTGAATTTTTTCAAAGTGTTCATAATTACACTAATGTAACGAGCTGAATTTTTTCAAAGTTTTCGTAATTACACTGATGTAAGGAGCTGGGTTTTTTCAAAGTGTTCTTAATTTTTACAAATATTAATGAACTAATTTTTATAATAAAAAATAATTTGTAATGTATATTTAAGATGAGGGAAAAAAACATTTTAAAGATGGAAAGATTTTGAAAAAATGAGAGAAAATTATTGTATTTATTGCTCGTTACGTTGGTGTAATTACAAACACTCAAAAAAATATTCAAAAAAATTTGCATGACTATAATGGAATTAACGAGAAAAATATAACGAGCTTAATGGTGTAATTTTTATAAAAAAATAACATAGTATAAAAAAGTTATAAGTGTACAAAATCAAGGGGAAACTTTGATTTAAAAAAAAAAGAAAATGGATGTATTTTTAAGAGTGTAACACTTGTCCATTTCTTATTAAATCTGACTTTTTTATATCAAAGGAAATGACTTAAATACCTTTTTTAATTAAAAGTTTTAGGTGATACATGTCAACATTTTATTAAATCTGTAATTTTTAAACCATCATATTTGAGTTATTAGGTTAACACAATTATGAAGCATTCTTATTTGAACTATATCCTATATATATATAATATTAAAAATTTTTATTAACTTTAACATGTTTCAAGTTTTTGTTGATTAATGATAATTTTAGTGTATTCGAACTAATGTATAATGATGTGATATCCTATTCAAATATTTTACTATTTTTTTATGTTTTCTTATTATTTTCAATTCGTGTATATATACATATATATGTATATATAAATATTTTAAAAGATATTCTAAATAAATATGTGGGAAATTCAATAATAAAGGGAAAACTCTGTATAAATGTAAACAACTTTTAATTTTGTTTTAATCAAGTAGCTCAAACTTTTTTATACTAATTAAGTCATTCAAATTATTTTGGTGTTCTTATACTATGTTTTTAAAAAAATTACTCATTTGAATCAATAATTATTAATTTTAATTAATATCTCACAAAGAACAAAAAAATTAATAATTATAATTATTGATTTTAATTCAGTCATTTTTAAGAAAAAATTATTTACACAAAAAATTAATAATTATAATTATTGATTTAATTCAGACTTATATCAACATGTATTATCTGTTATTAAGTAAAAAACATAGGATTAGAAGATTAAAACAACTTGAATGACTTAATTAAGATAAAAAAAATTGAGTAACTTGATTGATACAAAATTAAAAGTTTGTTATATTTCTATGAAGTATCCCATTACAGTTTTTATAATTTAAAATTTAAAATGAAATCATGTCAAAGTTGTTATAAACCAAAGTTATGGACTATTTTAAAATTTTTAGTTCATGAACATATACATATAAGGATTGATATATATGAGTGTCTGTGTCTGTGTTTAGGTGTGTGTACATATCCATACATACTTATATCTAATACTTACCAATCGGGTATATTTAAAAATTAAAATAAAAGTTAAATAAAATGTTAAGACATTTTAAACTGGTAAGACAAGTACATATATATGTATATAGTATATATACATTTATATAATATAGATAACAAAACATTATGTAATACACACAAGTTGTTATATGTATGCATGCATGCGTGCGTGCGTGTATGTATGCGTGTAAAACAATGGATATGAATATAAAAGTAAATCACAAATTTTGTTTCATTAAGTTGATAACAAGGAATTTATTTAAATTTTATTGAATTAAATTATATTCTTTTATAAATTTGATTCACATACATACATACATATACACACACACATATGTACATCTATTTAAAGGAATTAAATTGATATTTTATAAAATTTACAAACTTTATATAAATAATTAGGAATTTATTTATATTTTTTTTCAACCTAAAATAATAAGCTGGTAATATGAGGGATCAATGTTGTAAGTTTTAAAAGTTGCAATTAGTTCAAGAAAGTTACAAATTAAAGTTATACAAGCTGGAAAACAGGAGGGCTAGTTCTGTCATATTAGAATTCTTCTTTCTTCTTCACAAGGATGCTCATCGAACCCAGGGTCCACCGGGTTAAACCCAAACCAACTCAGAAGCGTTTCAAACCTCAAATCAAAAACGCAAACACATTTATATCATCGATTTAAACTTAAACGCACCATTAGTTTGAATCATAATGACCATGATAGTTGTTGAACATAACTGACTCAACACCTGTAAAAACGAGAACTCGAAACTGATCAATTCGTGAATCAAATTCGAATTAAGTGATCACACATCATTACGACGACATTCTGAAGCACATATTTAGAATTCATTCGAATGTGACGCAAGCGTTAGATCTAGTTAGTCTTTGTGTTAATTGTTACGTGGGATGCTTGTTGTGATTTTTTGTTGGGTGAAGATACATTTAGGAACATTTGGACCCAGTTAAACAATAAGCATGTTTATGTATTTTCAATTTAAGATGTAATGTTTGAATATTTATGTTTTGAATGTTTTGGTTGAAATCAAATCTTTAATATAGACTGTTTATATGAAACTTACAAATAGCAGCATGAGCTTTCGAAAAATTACAAATCATACCTCTATGTATTCCGTTGTAGGTTGAATGTGACATTTGGTCAATTGGCATAGCTGACCCCTCAAACTTTTTAGTAGTTAACTCTACTAACCAACCAAACAAAGTTAGTTACTAGTTAACATAAACACCTTCATTGTTGTACATCATAATTTAAAATATATAGCAACACTTTTCATTTATTTCACTAATATACATGATTATTAAAAACATGTCGTTACATGTACATAATTGTATGACCCATGTTGCCACAAACAATGTTATGGTTCCTTCTCCTTCATCCAACAATAGGCCCTATTACAAATATGGATACCCTAAGCGTCTAAGAAATCAATGCCCCAAACTGCCAGGAAACAACAATCAAATGGTTTTTTTAGGAAGCTACCGAAAGAGCTATTGCAGGAGGTCATGCATTTGCCATTGGGGAAATTGATGCTTGTGGAGATCCTACAATCATGATAGGTATGTTTGTCCTAAACAATTTTTTTTTTTGCTTCCATATTATTCAATACTATGTCAGACAACTTCACTGGTTTTCAGCCATTTTTTAATTCAAGTCATGATAAGTTAGAACGTTGATTATACCATAAAATCAGCAGACGTTAACTAATCAATGTTCACACTGTTATCCTAGGTTGTGCGATGACACTTGAATATCACTCCTTCAACATCGATCTTATTCCATGGAACTTGGTAGCTTTGACATTGTTGTGGGCATGGACTAGGCAACCAATAATCAAGATGTCCAATCATTAGAGAAAATCTAGAGATTTTTCCTAATGATTTGTCTCCTTTTTTTATCGAAATACCTAAAAATCACCCAAATGCTAAGAAATTCCCCCTTGACAGTGACTTCCTTCGGCTCGAGAAGTCAAGTTCTAAATTGATGTCATTCCAGGAGGAATTCCTATGCTAAAAGCTCCATAATGCTTAGCACCCTCTGAAATGAAATAACTATTCCATCAGTTAAAAGAGCTCCTAGACAGGTGATTCATCATACCGAATTTCTCACCTTGGAGACCTCTGGTCCTTTTTGTTAAAAAGAAGGATGAATCATTTTGCATGTGTATCGACTACCGGGAATTAAACAAGCTGGATGTCAAGAATTTGTACCCATTACCTGATGAACTTGTTTCTCAAATTTTGATCTCTAATCTGATTACCAACAATTAAAAGTTCAAAAAGTGGATAACCCCAAAACCTCCTTTCGGACCCGTTATGGACATTACAAGTTTCCAGATATGCCTTCATACTAACAAGTGCACTCGTAATATTTATGGATCTCATAAATCAGGTCAACAAACAATAACTAAATCAATATGTTATCGCTTTATTTTAAGATATATTAATATACTTCAAAACCAAAGTAGAACACTAGGAACACCACTGAAAGATTCTGAAATTTTTTAAAAAAAAATAGAAACAAATTTATGTCAAACTCTTCAATGTGATTTTGGATTAAACGAAGTCCAATTTCTAGGTTATATGATTAATGACATGTACATCTTGACCTTGCAAAAATTAATTTTATTTGAAGTTGTTAAGAAATAAACTTCACCAAAAACACCAAATACAAGGGGTTATGACACACTTTAAGTGGATAGTCATGTAACTCACTAAAATACAAAGGAGTAACTAGTCAAATATAGTGATGTGTAATGAGTGTATTCACTATTGCTTTTGAGTTTGTACTTCATATTTTTTACAAGTGTTGCTATTTTTTCTATAGTAAGTATGCATTTCCAACTTGGTTCATAAATATATTCTCATCACCATGTACTATTTCACTAGAATCACAAATCATGCCATCACACATAGACTTGTATGAAATAGGAACAGATTTTTGTATAAGAATTATATGAATCAATAAAAGTTTGACATGTGTCATGCTAAAAAAAATGAGTAAATGATAATTCATTTTTTATACTAAATGTTTATTTCTTTTGTAATGGATTTTTTTTGTTTTAGATTTTTTTTGTACTAGATTTTTTTTATGATACATTTATTTTCTTGTACTAAATTTTTATTTTTGTACTAGATTTTTATTTTTTTTAACTAGAATTTGGATTTTTTGTACCGAACTTTTTGTTTTTCTTGTATTATATATTTTTTATTGAATTTTGTTTTATGCAATGGATTTCTGTTTTTATGTTTTTAACTTGTCATATATCAAACTCATATTAGTTCCTACACTTTAGCAAAATTCTCTTTTTAATGGATCCAACCCCCGTAATCTTGATATAATCATCAAATGTTAACAATCTTTCTCAAAACAAGTACATAAAGTAAATCATACAAGCATCAAAATATAAGATTTTTAAACACAACAATATCTCAATCAAATTGAACCGGATTACCAGACTACACCTTTTGTGTACATACATAAAAAATGATCGCTACAAAACACAATCTAACATGACACCATAACACTGTTTAGACGAACCCCATGATGGTGATAATGAAACCGAAGAATTATAGCCTCCTAAAACAACCGTAGAACTGGGATTCGGTGGTTCGCACTTTGACCAA
The DNA here is from genome assembly GCA_009363875.1 of Mikania micrantha. Classification (NCBI taxonomy): domain Eukaryota; kingdom Viridiplantae; phylum Streptophyta; class Magnoliopsida; order Asterales; family Asteraceae; genus Mikania; species Mikania micrantha. Next base: position 9,508,484 of record CM018687.1, read on the forward strand.
AAAAACACGAGTCAATGGACAGATAGGCTCATTGATTCTTTGGTGTCATGACCAATTTTGTCTTCATTCTTAAGTATACAATCATATCCCTAGTAAATTCAAGGCATCCAGTATCATAGAAAGTAATCTGGGGGTGGTTTTTTAGCTGGAGCCCCTCTTGATTCCTGTATTTTAAAATAACCAAATTATATGAATTTCAAAAAGATTACACTCTAAGATAAGCCTGGCAAAATGGGCGGGTTGGGTAACGGGTCAAAATGGGTCCAGGTTAGAATGGGTGCCGGTCGGGAAGGGTTTTAAGCAAAATTAGTTTGGGTCTAAATGGCTTGTTTTTAAAAACTTCAACTTAGTTCAAGTCAAATTAATTTATAACTAAACAAATAATCTATATAAATAATTTTCATTGATTTTTTCATCAAACATATTATTAATAATTATTATCAATTTGAATCCATTATATTTACATGGTTTTTAAGTTACACATCTTGACCTCCATTGTATTAAGAAGTTACCCATCTTAACCCATTCTATGTTATAGTGTTACCCATTTCTACCCAAATACAATACTTATTCACCCAAACCAACCCATTTCCCTTGCTTTGGGTTAAGATTGCCGGTACTCTAAGATCACATCATTTTTTTTTGTAGATACTTGGTGGTTTATGGTCCAGTTTGGCTAGTTTTGATTAAATCACCAACTATGGTTTCAAAAGAAAAGACAAAGCAGATCGGCCGAGGACTTTATATTAGCCGGACCAGACAGTTTGATGGTTTCAGGTCAATGTTTCTGTTTTTTCTTTTTCAAAAAGCATAATTTTGTATTAATTTTGTAAAATTGATAAGAAATGTTCATGGAAAATACATGTACCAAACTTCAATTCCTAAATCGGAATAATAATACTAATAGTGTATCCAAATTCCAAACCGTAAACCAAATCAAGCCAAATTTGCAAGGGAGGCCTAAGTTACTTTTTGTCCAAACTTTCTAATGTTCTTGTTACTAGAAGTCAATAAAAAATATGGCCTAGGGTTTATATGGAATCAGAGTTTTCATCCTTGAAGTTCTCAAAAACATATAGATCATCCTTGTTTTCGAAACTTATAGCACTCCAGTCCCTAAAATGGATGCCCCCACTAGAAAACATCATTAAAAGCAGCTTTAGCCTCATGCGTAAGGCATCCATATTAAAGATCATGAGTGGTGCCCACAAGTTTCTATAACAAAAGATCGGTGAATTTCATAAACCACAAGCACAATTCAAATAATAATTAATGTCTACAACTACAAAACAGTCATTCTTAATTTATTATAATGTCTTATAAACCACATGATTCAAACTAGGGTGCTCATAAACTGCTGAAACTGACCGAACAGCTCAAACCAAAGCAAGTCAGCAGGTTTGGCCATTTTGAAATACATAACATTCAGTTCACAGTCTGTTTTGACAGGTTTGGCCATTTTGAAATCATCCTTACTAACTTTAAAAAAAATAATAAAAAATCATGCTTTTAAAAAATAAATATAAATATATAAATTGGTCCAAACTGAACAAAACCCATAGTTGTATCTTTAAAAATAATAAAAAATCATGCTTTTTAAAAAAAATAAAAAAATAAATATAAATATATAAATATTCAGCCAACCCCACCAACTGGACAAATGAGTTTGTATTTCAACCCGTAGTTGGCAGTTCGGGGTAATTTTTTTCTAAAAGTCAGCCAACTCAGATCATAAACATCCCTAAATCAACCACGCAGAGGCCTAGATAGCAAAAGCTCATAAACTTAATGAGTCTACTAGCCCAAATAAATAAAAGAGTCGAATTAATAAACTTGTTTTTTTAACATGCTACTTTTTTTTTCCAACTCCTGTTGTAAACTTTCCGTTAGAGAACTTTTTGTAATTTTATTCAAGAATTTACTTTCAATGTCTACCAATCCACACAATCGAGGAAACAAAATAAGCCAAACACTCAAGCTTGTGTAAGTTTACACAAGCCGAGCCAAGGCTTAAACTTCAGGCAAGAGCTCAGACCTGAGTTATTTTGAGTTGTGTCAGCAATGTGCTTGAGCATGAGCCCAAGCCCACTAAACTTTTTATAGGTCTAGTTATGGATCTTAAGTTAGCGAAATTGAAATTTAATGAATATGAATGGATCTTAATAACAAACCTGTGGAGCTGCTTTAAATACTCGAAACTGTTTGTTAAGATTTTCATCAAGCTCAAGAATGGCAGCTACATTACCACACCTGAAGCACAGATTCACAAGAAAAAAAAGAAAAAACAAGCAAGCAAGCAAAAACTTGTTAGTAGAGGTGACAATTTTAACCAATTTACTTATAACGGAACAATTTTGGCTTTCTTGTATATCGATTGATACAATTTAAAAAGTAGGTTCTGCATAAATGCCAACCCACATTTTCATTTGTCCCGCCATAATCATTGTACTTGTAATTGTTGGGTTAATCTTGTAAAATTAATTAGGTTAAAGGGTTAAAGTTTTAGTTTGTTTTTTTTTTTAATTATTTTGAATGGTTATCCATTAGCTTTATTAGGGATAAAGTTTGACTTTTTGGTTTATGTTTAGTTTAAATAGGGGTTTAGGTTTAAAGTTTTCTTTGTACCAATCGTTTAATCAATAAAAGTTCTGTGTTTTTCTTTTGCTCATCTCGTTTTTGAGATCTGGAACAACAACAGAGGCATCAATTGGTATCAGAGCTTGGAAAAGCTCATACCAGCGACCGGAAATCAGAGATCGGCGGGAAGCATCTATTCTTGATCGGCACTCACTATCGACGGGAAGCATCAATTGGCAATAATATCGGTGTGATTAGGGGCTGATTGGCGTCGATCTAAGCAAGGAGCAGGAAGGTTTGTTGATTTTTCTTCTTCTTTGGCAAAACTCTTAGTCGTGAACAACCGGGGCTGTTGTGCGGCAGATATACACCAACGAGCTTGGGTGCAGTAAAACGAATCACCAGGGGGCTGAAGGGGTCGTTTGCAACCAGGGAGACAGAAAAGAAGGGGCTGGTCAGGTTGGTGATATTGATCAGGAAGGTGTTCACAAGAGGGTTGGATTTCTTGGATCAAGCAGCAAGTTTTGAGGCGTAAACAGCAGTGATCGTGATCATGGCTCAACCAGAAAATCAAGCCATGGTCACTGTTAAGGAGAATAATACCATGTCTCTTCAATGCCCAGTATTATCTTCCACAAATTACACGGTATGGGCTATGAGGATACGAGTTATTTTTAATGTTCATGGGATGTGGGAGATGATAGAACCGGGAACAAACTTGGATGGTAAGAAAAACAACATTGCAATAACTCTTTTGTTCCAAGCCATGCCTGAAGAACAACAGGCATGCCCAGTAAGAATCCCACTTAGAGTAGGGTCTGGGGAGGGAAAGATAAAGACACACCTTACCCCTATCTACGAATAGAATAGAGAGGCTGCTCCGTAAGAGTCCCCCGGCTCAAAAAAACTCCTTTTTTGTTTTTTTATTATTATTATCAAATTTTTTTTTCCATATATATATATATATATATATATATATATATATTGAGCATACACAGATAGCTACATCACCACGGGTTTAAGCATAAACATGTAGCACATAGGTTATGATAAACATAAAAAGAAACCCACCCATTTATGTCCTCATATCCAACACAAAACCGAACATGCACAGAAATAATACATAACCATTTAATACATTATATCATGCAAACAATCTAACATATAAGTATCCTTAAACACTTAAACAATCAAACGAACAATTTTCGGTTATCCCGACCAAACCCCCCATCCCGCAACCAAGCATAGAAGGAATATAACTCGAATCATATAACAGTAACTAGCACATATACTACAAACAACACATAACCAAAAATGGGCTCTAAACCTAAATCCTAGAGTAAGATCTATCCATCGTGCACCCTTATTCTACGACGCCACGAACTCCTATCATAGATCATGTCCTCCGAGAGGTGTAGCTCTGCCATGTCCTGGCAGATCTGCTCATCCCATGTCAACCTCGGTCGACCCCTTCCCCTTTTCCCCTCCACCATTAGAAGTTCTATACTTCTTACAGGTGCCGACTGGTTTCTTCTCCTTACATGTCCGAACCATCTCAGTCTTCTCTTACTTTATCAGATATGTTTGCTACCGCCAGTCTTTCTCTGAAAACCTCGTTCTTTATCCGATCAAGCCTGAAGAACAAATATTGCAAATAGGAAACCTTCAAACCGCGAAGGAGATGTGGGGAGTTCTTAAAAATCGTCACTTGGGAGCGGATCGGATTCGAGAGGCAAGACTTCAAACTCTAATGAGAGAGTTTGAAAATCTAAAGATGAAGGATCAAGGTGTGATTGATGATTTTGCTAATAAGTTATCCGAGTATGCATCTCGAGCAAACTCACTTGGCTCGGTTATAGAAGAAACCACATTGGTTAAGAAGTTTCTTAATGGGTTGCCTAAACGTTTCATTCATATGGTGGCTTCTATAGAGCAAGTTGTAGACTTGAAGACTATCGGTTATGATGATGTTGTGGGTCGACTTAAGGCCTATGAGGAAAGGATCAAGGATGAGGAGACCCAAACCGAGCAAAATCAACTGTTATTCACAAGGTCGGATGAAAAGGCAGCAGAAAAGGGGCACAAATGTGAGCATTGTGGATGTGAAAGCTCTAACCGGGATGACTTTGGACGTGGCCAAGGTAGAGGTCGGGGGTCCGGGAGAGGTCGGGGGTCCGGGAGAGGTCGAGGTGGTGGTGAGCAAGTTCCACGGGATAAAAGTCGCATTAGGTGCTACAAGTGTGGTGAGCTTGGACATTACTTGTCGGAATGTCCTAGTTGGGAAGAAAAGAAAGAGGTCAACTTGACTCAAGCGGATGAGGATCATCTACCATTGCTTTGAAGACTAATGGATTACAAGATTAGGGGGGTGATTGTTGGGTTAATCTTGTAAAATTAATTAGGTTAAAGGGTTAAAGTTTTAGTTTGTTTTTTTTTAATTATTTTGAATGGTTATCCATTAGCTTTATTAGGGATAAAGTTTGACTTTTTGGTTTATGTTTAGTTTAAATAGGGGTTTAGGTTTAAGGTTTTCTTTGTACCAATCGTTTAATCAATAAAAGTTCTGTGTTTTTCTTTTGCTCATCTCGTTTTTGAGATCTGGACAACAACAGAGGCATCAGTAATCATTCGGAACATTTTGTATGAAAAAAATAGCTGCCTAAGATATAATTTTTACAAAAAAAATGTTAAATACACAACCATTTTTTTAAATTGCTCATGTATACAAAAATACTACGACGAGGAACAAATGAAAGGTAAATTTATATTTTAAGAAAATAACATAAAAAATGTAGCTAAAAAGGGAAAGATTAGACGAGTTGAACAAGCTAAAGGGGTTAATAGTTGCTCAAAGTTCAATTTTATTGGATACAATCCACAATTGTGTCTTTCAAAAAATCAAAGTAATTCTTATAAATACTATTTTTCTAATCATAACTAGCATGCTAGTTTTTTTATAAAAAGGGACCAAAAAGTGTTTAATTCAATCCAGTTTGTTTTGACCCCTCTAACTTATCACATAGCCCATCCATCCACTCACCTTTAAGGCTCTGACTTCATAAGAAAAATGATTAGTAATCAAACAAAAAACAAAGAGTAATAAATCTGAATTCAAAAATTCACCTGTAACAATAGTTTGGGGCTGACCACACTGTAACTATTTGGTTATTGAACATCCATTTAAAACCTTCCATTACCAATTGGTGTGCACGACATATATAATCAATGTTATTAGTGTGATTAAAAGAGGTAACAACAGTGCCACCAAACAAGAAACCAGCACCACGAGGACTCAAACCCCAACCGTCCACAATGTCTTCTGGATCAGACCATAAAAGATCACACATGGCACCATCATGGGGTACCTCTTGCTTTCGGTCAATTATCCGAATCTGGAAAATCAATATTGTCAATAATAAATAAACTAAAATTTCTATATATCCTTCTAAAATTTAAAACTTAAAAGTTTCAATAATATCATATTTATTTACCCTTTTGAAACATCAAGGATATCATATTTACTCATTCCCTAGTAAATAAAACATAATGGGTGGGGTGTTGGGGCCTAGTGGTAAAAGGAGAGTGCCACAACCAAGAGGCTGTGTGTTCAAACCTTTCCTAAGGCAAAATTGTTGTTCATAAAAATTAAAAAAATAAAAGATATCAGTTACTTAAAACATAACAATCTTATTTTACTGAATAAACATGGATATTAAAGTAATACATCTTAACATGCCCTCTTTGTTTATTCAGTGAAACAAACTATTAAAAAGATTGAGTGTATTATAGATAACATGGACCACGGAATGGGTAAAAATGACATTCGTGCTTTGGAAGGTAACTATAATATGTGTGATCTGAACTTAAATTAGAGTAAAGGATTGGAAACAAAATGTTTCAAAGGATACTGAATTAGTTTCTTCAAACCTGATCCAATGTGTTGATGTTAGGAGAGAGACCGCCGTGAACTGAGAATATTTTGTTTTCAATGAGAGCAGACAAACTGTAAAAATATCAAAATTCAGGTGATGCAAGATGTAATTATTATCTATCAACTGTGAAAATTAGATCAGATTATGTGCATTGAATATGTAAAGCAACAAAATGTGAAAACTTGCAAGTTGTGACGCCTGACAATACATTTAAAGATACAAGTTTGCCAAAATTGAGATAGTTTCATAACTATGCCACTGCGGCTAGGAGTGACAATTTCAATTACCTTTTGTAATAGAGGGTAAACTCAGGTTATATTTTTTATTGATAACAGGCAGCAAAAATGTGAACTAACAAATATGAAATAAAATTCACCTAAAATAGCTTAGTATTTACAACTTCTTAAGTCAGTGGATGACAAACATTAGCTTATTTTAGAATGAATATCATTTTTGGTCCCTAAAGTGGGTTAAAATTGTTGGAAATTAATGATAATGTTCAAGGGTGCATATGGTGAACCAAGAAGAAGGGGTGAGATTGTTCACATGGGAAAGTTTGATTTGGTAATTTTATTAGTTTATTTAATTGCTGAGTTTAAAGATATGTTTCAATTTAGTTTCTTGATTTATTAGTCTTGGTGATTAACTTAGTGATTCGGTACAAATATGGGTCATGGGTGTTCTTTGTATTTGCTTGGTCTTGTTTCATTATCATAAAAGAAAGAGTCGTGAGGTAGCTCTTACAAATCTCCTGTGTATTGTGTGTGATGCGATTGTTCCCAACAAAAATTACAGAAGTTGCTCTTAAATTCATTTATCATGAAAATGGCCAAGGCTGTTTTCAAAAATTTTGTTCCTCCAAGAAAACGACCAAAATACCTGCACGGCTGCAGTTTCTTCAAACTGTGTATTTAATCTTATATTTTCTCTAAACCCAAACTCATAAATTCAAGAACACAATTATAGACTACCACCATCAAACACTAAAGCACCGCCGCCAGCAATATTACCACCCGTCACAACTTAAATGTCATAAATTCTTACCTTGAGATTCATCACAATTACTGAAATCAACCCTTAACTTAAATCAAATCAACCCTGAATCCAACTTAAATAAAAAATTTAATTCCATATATCCTCTTATTTACAACTCTAATTACATATACACCCAAGTGAAAAGTTAAATTACAAACATGCCCTTTTTAGAATTTTTCTTGTTTAAATAAGCAGATAAATGTAATTTAAAATTATAGTTAAGGAGATATATGTAATTTATTTTTTGAATCAGGTATATATGTAATTTATGAAGTTTATAAGGTGATATATGTGATTGCCCCTAAATAAAAACCCTTATTTTCTAACATGCATAAAGTATTTCCAGTTCATGGTCAAAGATAATGGCAAATAATAAGAAAACAATCAATAGAAATTAGCAAACCTTAGGTAATCAAATATATCAGTACAATATCTCCAAACATTGACAGAACCATACTTCCTCAGGCACTCGTCATAAAATCCATATACCTAGCAAATGGTTAGCAATAAGCTCTCAAAAAACCAATACATTAATTCCACCAATCATTTAAAATAGGATACCTGTGTGATCTGGCGGCTCTCATGATTTCCCCTAATCAGCGTTATCCGATCAGGATACCTAACCTAATCACAGCAGTGCTTCATTAGATAACAGAAAAAGAAACATACTGGTTGAAATAATAATTGCAATCATACAGAAGAAATTGATCAGTACTGAAACCTTGCTCCACTGCTGATATTAAAGCCAATATTTACTTGGGTTTTGATAACAATAACCAACAAGTTCGTCACCACAAATCGCCTCCTATGATCTCTCCCACACAATCAATTTAACTTTCGCATTTGGTGGTAAGAAAGATAATGTGAGGTTGTTAGTAGCAGTTAATGGTTATGTCTGAATATATATGTTTTTTTAAGAAATTTGCAAAACATGTCCCCTTGGCCTATGGTTAACATCTATTTATGGTTATCATTTTATTAACTTTTAAGAATGAAAAAAAAAATGAAAACGAACGCCCCATTTGCGGTGCACACATATAATGTATGTATGTGTGGGCCATCAAGGGGCCAAAGTAAAATTGCATTAATTTTAACGTTATTTTACTTATTATGTGAAAATAACGTTAAGAGTGTTGGGATGATTAACTTCAAACGATAACTATGAGCCAAGGACTCCTTCGAAGCAACCTCTCTATCCCAACTGGGATAGGGGTAAGGTTTGTGTCCATCCTTCCCCCCCAGACCCTACTGAAAAGTGGGAATATACTGGGTAAGTTTGTTTTGTTTTTTTTTTAAGAATGAGACACATCAACCCACTTATGGTAATGGTAAACTATATATTTACATATATATTAAATATGGCCACAAAATGGGCGTTAACCATTAGCAAAATTAGCCTTGTATATTTTTACTACAAGGGTAAAAAAAAGTGTTCTGTCATAAAATTCTTTTTGTATGTGATGTTATCAAACTGTGTAATATGCATGATCTACAGTTGCACAGAAAGAGAATAAATATTAAGTAATTGTAATAAAAAACAAAAAGAGAGTGTTGAAAAATAGAACGTAATGAAGCATAATATTAACTAGCTTGCAACAATGATTAAATAACTAACAAAACACTTAGTTTTGATTTTATTTTTGTTAGGTTTAAGTCTGACGAGAATAATATTCTACAACTAGCAATTCATTTATTTTCAAGCCGACCCATTTACTATCTATTATTTGATTGACTAATCCTTTATATTGGAATGGTTGAAGAGTCAAATGGTTTGGCAATTCCTCATGAGGGGATGAATCGAGAGAATTTTAAATTAGAGCTCTAGATTTTTGTTCATCTCTCGCCGCAATAGTATCTCGGGGTTTGCAGCGATAACTTGGTATATCTACTATACAACCATTGACTAAAATATGTCTATGGTTAACTAATTGGCGAGCTCCCGGAATAGTCGGAGCCATACCCAACCTAAAAAGGATGTTATCCAGACGCATTTCAAGTAATTGTAGTAAAACTTGACAAAACACCAACACATCAGTATACTAGGTAAAATAAGATTGCATAAAAAGCATTTTAAATTCCAAGCTGACAACATTTGCTTACTTTGTATCAGACAAATTTATAAAGTTACAAAATTTACCTTCAGGGCAAGTAAAAGCAAAAAGGTCTCAACAGAGTAGAACCCTCTGTCCACGAAATCTCCAAGAAACAAGTAGTTAGTCTTTGGGCAATCACCGCCTACTTTAAATAGTTCTTTCATATCATAAAACTGCCCATGGATGTCACCACATATCTATACAACAGAAAAAGATGCTAGGAATTAGAAAACGAAAAGTCATCTTGAGAAAGATAGGTCAAATAAGCAACAGGGGTACACAAGGGGCAATAACAAGTGAATTATGTAACTTAAAACACTTTCCATGTGACTTTGTCGAATTACTAGCTGATTATCTTAAACGGTACTGGGAAAAATAATATGAGTTTTTGGATTTGAAGTTAATGGACTATATTAAAATAATCTAGACCAAAAATTTAATATCAGGCTAAATATAACAGTTTTTTGTAAAACAGAGTATACTCTTGCATGTATATTTAACATTTTAACCCAATAATAAAAGAAAATGTCTAAAAGTCAAGTATTGTAATTAATAAAGTTGTAAGCATAAATTGAATTGCACACATATATTGCCCGGGTAGTATTTATGTACACTTGGGATTTTGATCATGATAGCAAATCTAAAATGTAAGCAGAACGTGAAGGGGCATGAGCTTGGTTTTTAATTGCAAAATACGCTCCGACGCAATTGGTTTCAAAATCTGATGTGTGTTGAGCGATGCCAGCGCATGACGTATGTGACGTGTTCTTTATATAAAAATACAAAAGAATTATTTATGGATAATGTTATAACTTATTTGCTGATAAATACTAAAAAACAAGAAATTTAAATATAAATACATACAATAAAAATTTTAGGTACCACTAAAGAAGCTTTATTTACAACCAAAATAAGACTAACTTTAAATGTACAAGAAGTCTATGCATTGGGTATCATAAATAAATAAATAAATGTTAAAGCTTTACCTATAATTTTTACAAGTAAAAAGGTTTTTTCCTTTCTTTTAATTGTTTACGTATACTAATAACAATAAAACTAACTTTAAATCAAATATAAGTAGAATAATAATAGGGTTTTCTTAGCAATCAGCTGTCATCGTCTTCTGCATCCTCTACATGGCTCAACTCCAGGTTTCCCAGCCTTCTTCTCCAAGGTTTCTTCGACTGGTAAGTACCAGCCTTCACCTTTGATTTCTTCTTTGCTCGACTCATGTCCAAAACAAAAAAAAAAACATGAAAACCCAAGAGTTGTGCACATCATTTGAGCACCGCAATATGTTTAATCTACCGCAATAAGAATGCATCACGTAATAGCTGCGCAGAAAGGGTTGCGATGCACCTTGACCATCGCATCCTCTCAACAGCACATATTGTGTGCAATTTAAAACCAAGGGCATGAGGGCTGCCACCTCAGCCCCTCACAAGGTGAGAAACAACAGTCCCTTGGAGCATGAGTAGAGTTGGACAAAAAAGCAAGTTTTTTCAATAGAACGGCTATTGGCTACAGATTATAAAACCGGTTCTAACAGTTGGTTAGCGACCGGTTACTGATTTCAAATGCATGAACCTGTTATTCTAAGCGGTTTACTTGTCCAATTATGGTTAAAAAAGGATTTAGGGTTTGAAAACCAATTATTAATCAAACCAATAATAGTCAAAACCTATTGAGATAGCATTGAACAATTATTCCCAAATCGGTTAACAGCCTATTGACCTATATATGCATCTCTAGGTGTGACGCCCAGTCACTGTGAGGGTGGCCACAGACATGGGGTAAATTGATAATTTTTTTATTTATCCACCATTCATAATATTACACACCTCAATATCTTTTTTTCCTCACACTTACTAACCCATTGCACACCCTAACGAGTGTGTGACTGTGCTCAGTCCCTATGTGACACCTACATGGCTTCATTATTTGGCTCACACTCGATAACCACCACATATGGCCTTATTAAATTTAATCAATTTTACTAGGTACGTTTGTTTGTTTTCTATTATTAACTTGAGAATGACATCCGCATTTAGAGGAAATTGAACTTTCTATTCCTTTTAATAACCTACATATCAAAACTAACCTCATTTTAAGTCATTCTCTCCATTTATATAAAGAAATATTGAGTATTGACACATCAAAAGTGAGTGGCTTTTGGAGCAATTCAAAGGTTCTTGAAAATAATCCAAACCATTTTTGCTAGAAAACGCAAAGATGTCAAAAGTATATAATTAAAGATTCTATCATTCGAATGCGAGCTTCCCATTTTCTTGAGTTGGTTACTTGAGGCTAGAGTTGTAAAAATCAGCCTAGTCAGCCGGACTAATTGGTGATTAATTGATAGTCGGCGAGGCACCAATTAATTTTTAGATACTCGGTCAAAAAATCGATAATCAGTCAATGTCAGCTAGGCGGACAAAATCGGCCGGCATCCGATGAAATTCCGACTTTTGAAATTCCTACAACACTTTCCGGCAACTTTTGAAATTCCGGCAAGATTTTCTGACTACTTTTGGATTTCTGGCAACTAATGATATTCCGGCAAAAAATCCAGCGATTTTTTAGGAAAATTCTATACATGTGTGTGTGTGTATAAATTTAATATTTTTATAAAAATAATACAGAAAATTTAGATGTATATATATAATTTTGAAAAATTATATATAAATTTTCCAATCCGATTAACTCTCATTAATCCCGATTAATCCCTAGTCCCTACCCCACCACCCAACTAGCAACTAGCACTTTCTACTACACTGCTAGAGGCATACTAATGGCTTCTTTAATAGAGATGGGGTGCACATATTAGTTACTTGAATTTGTGTGTGGTTTTTTTCCATTTTGCAATCTCTGTGTAGATTTTTGATGGGTTTAACTTTGATTTCGTGGTTTTAACAATTTATTGAAGAAGTGTGTATGGTTTTGGATTAATTTTCTTATATAATTATGGTAAACCCATTACTAAGCATTGTCGTGATGGTACCAATGAAAATTAAATCTTTCGTTTCTTCTTTTTATTGTGACTGTCATCATGAATACCATCATGTTAGTAGTAAGAACCTAATATAATTTTGAAAATCCAGCCAAGATTTGTAAAAGGAAGTAATAGAAACTATAGCATGTCAAGCCCTAATTATTGAGCATGATATGGTGATTTACTTGTATAAATTTTTCTAATTGAGTAATTTATTGTTTAAGTGAACATTTACATTAGAAGGTGAGATGGTGGGAATTGGGATCAGTAAAAAGAGGGTACAAAAGGGGATAGGTGTTTTTGAAAAAGACATAAAAAAACATATAAACATAGAAAATTACTTAACCGGTGTTAGTGTTCATGAGGTGTCATCAGTAAGCGTAGAAAATATCCTAAAACCATGTGCACTTCAAAATAAGACAGCTAAAAAGAAACCAAAATACAATTGCTAACTATTAAAATAGACATTATTACCCTGTCCCTAGTTGTAAATATAATTCTCTCATCATATTACGTTAATCACTTAATCCTGTCGATTATAATAGAAGAACCAAATACACAACAATTCCTTCATATCCTAGACTTATGGTCCCCCATCTTATCTATTGAAGTATTAGATATATCAAACAATAGCCATTGTACCATATATATCATACTTACTGAGCGATTTCAGTGTTTGAAATCGTATAGTGAAAATAGTAAAGAATTTTTGTTAACCAAGCTTCAAGTAAGCTTTGTGGGTAAACAAAGCTAACATGATAAACCCCATGGTGAAACCAAAAGTGGTATCCTATACTTTTACGACCCCATCTTTGGCTCTAAATCAATCTTCAACTATGCTATTGTAGACTCCCATAATTCTAGTGCTTATAACATTAAATCTTTGGAGCCATATCAATAACTTTTTAACAATTTGATGTTTTCATCACCTTCTTTCTTTTCGACCTCTCTCTCATTATATTTTACCTTTTTTAATTGTCACTACAGTATATACTAGGAGAATAAATCCATGAACCAAGAGATATGATGTTTATTGTTGCAACAACGACCACCACAACCATACCCAGTCGCGTCCCATTAATCACTAGGGTATGGGGGTGGGACGAAAGCAAACCGTAACCCTATCCTAATGGAATAAAGATGTTGCTTCTAAAGAGGCCCCCAGCTCAAAAGTGCCACAAGAGCAAAGCATAAACCTAGACATAAACAAAGCATAAATGTTGGGGCATAAGCAAACAATAAACATAAATATAAATGCGGACTATGTAAACAACCAATCAATGCCAGACACGTAGTAGATACAAGACATGCCAAATAAGCAACAAATTTAAAATAAGGTGTATTTAATGCTAAGCTAATACTTGAATGCTGGAAACCAATAATGTCTAACCTTTAACCCCGATTTGGATTGATTTTTGGGGTGACCGATTAATTGATCGATTTGAGGAAATTGATGCAGGAGATGACAACTTACACAACTAAATTGTAATACAAAATTACGCCATAAGATTCAAATACACCCTCTAAAGAATACCTCCTAATCAGCCAAGAATAGGATAGCAATGGAAATAAACAATTAATCTCCAAACTAGAGACAAACACAAGTTTTCATGAAATTTCTTCCCCTTCCTACCGCAGTTTATGATTACATAAAAGAAAAAGGTAAGAGAATATGGATAAACCCACTAGCTAAATAATGGGAAGTGGGGATAACTGAATTCAAATTGTTGGGACACTCGGAGGCTATGTGACCCAACCATAGGCAACGAAAACAGCGCCTAAGAGCCTTCGTAGCAGCAATAGAACTTTCAGGGATCTCCGTAAGTTTTGAAGGAAATATGGTAGAAGTGTTACCAGCGAAAAAAGTCACAAGGACAGGTGATTGGCTAACGGGTTTCCGGACTTCAGTTCTGCCTTGTTTCTATTGTTGTTCATCAACTTTGTGGGCAAGAATTGTGAGATCTGCTAGGGTAGTATATGGTTGCAACTCCATCACATTTGCAATTCTTGACTTCAACCCACCGAGGTACCGAACCAAGGTCTATGGATCATCAGCATTTAAGTCACATTTCATCAATAAATACTAAAATTCTAGAGAATATAATTCTGTTGAGCGGTTCCCTTGTTTGATAAAATGAAGTTTGGAAAAACTATCTTCAAGGTAATATGCCGGCATGAACTTCTCTTTAAGGAATTGTTTCATCTTGGACCAACTTTGGACCTTTTAGTTACCTGATCATTCTCGTTGTGAACAGACATTTGCCCACCATGTTGAAGCGTATTTTCTTAATGTCAAGGCTAAAATATGCACCTTCTTGTGTTCTGATGTCTTTTATAGGCAGACAAACGTTCAACAGTTCGGATCCATTCTACAAACTCATCCGGGTCAATTATCCCATCGTACTTTGGGATGTTGACTTTGATGTCGTTGTGGTGTTGGTTGTTAGGAGATCGACGACCATATAGGATTATAGTCGCCAACATAGTATGACTCGGCGGTTTCACCATCATCATCATCTAGGTGGAGATCGCTTGTTACATCTCTAATGGTTCATGGTTAGATTTAACTCATAAAGTTGCTCTTATAAATTTCTAACATGTTGCTCAATGGTTTGTTTACCGGCTTCCATCGGATTGATACTGATTGGAATGGTTTGTACCAAATGATAGGAATCAACTTCGTATCTCAAACAGTGGATAATTTTTTAAAGGCAATGATAGACAACAAATGGAACCGAGATACAAAAAATCACCACTCGATCTATTCGTTAGGCAATCCGAACTAAATTGTGATACATAATTACACCACACAATTCAAATACGGCCTCCAAAGAACACCTCCTAAACAGCCAATAGCATAGATATGTAATTAAAAAAGTATCTCATAACTAGATACAAACACAGTTTTTCATTAAATTTCTTCCCCTTCCTACTGTAATTTATGATTACATAAAAGAAAAAGGAAAGAGAACATGGATAAACCCACTGGCTACAATATGCGAAGTGGAGAAAACTGAATTTAAAATAAACCAAAATTAAATTAAAATAAACTTCAAAATAACATGAAATTAAGAAAACAAGGATAAGTAGTGGATCTTGATTTTCTGCATGCATGGGGTGGAACATCACGTGGGTGTTTAGTGTTCTACAAGTTAAATGTAATTGTGATGTAATAAACTCGTAACAGTCTTTGTAGTATTATGATACAATATAATGTGAGAATACAAGAGAATATATAGGCTTAGATCTAGAAGATGTAAAGCCTTTAGGAAAGACAAACAGGCTCAACATTAATACATAATTTATGATAATTATGAACTGTTTAATATGACTAATATTCCCCCGCAAGCTATGGTCGGGGAGCGACCTGTAGCTTGGACCGTAAAAGTAGAAATCGTTGAGAAGGCAGCGGTTTTGTGAAGATATCAGCAATCTGATCCGTAGTAGAAATAAACTGGACATTAAGTTTCTTCTGAGCAACCTTCTCACGAACAAAGTGAAAATCAACCTCTACATGCTTTGTTCTAGCATGAAACACCGGATTAGCTGACAGGTACGTAGCATCTAGGTTATCACACCATAGTGTAGGAGCAGTATTCATTGGAACACACAATTCTCGTAACAAAGTTTCTAACCAAGTGAGTTCGGCAACAGTGTCAGCTAGAGCCTTGTACTCAGATTCTGTAGATGACCGAGATACAGCCTTTTGTTTGCGAGCAGCCCAAGAAATGAGATTCTTGCCAAGATAGATAGCGAATCCCCCGGTGGATCGACGGTCATCCAGACGCCCAGCTCAGTCTGCATCTGAGAACGCTTGCAGATAAGCTTCCGTGTAAGCTTGAAGGTGTGAACCAGAGTTATGATGAAGCCAAAGTTCAAAATCAGAAGTGCCCTGAAGATAGCAGAGGATGCGTTTAACGGCAAACCAGTGATTTTGAGTAGGAGAGTGCATAAACTGACACACTTTGTTGACAGCAAAGGCTAAGTCAGGTCTTGAGAATGTAACATACTGAAGAGCTCCAACAACCTGACGATACATAACCGGGTTATCAAAAAGTGGACTGTCACCAATGGCCAAATTAGCAGTAGTATGTAGGGGAGACGAAACCGGCTTCGCCTCGGATAAACCGGCCTTGCGAAGCAGATCCAATATATACTTTTTATGAGAAAGAACCAAATCTTTACCTTTTGGGATAATCTCAATGCCAAGAAAGTAAGATAAAGGACCCATGTCTTGAATGGCAAACGTAGTGCTGAGGCTGTGAACAACACGATCAATGGCCCGGGGATCATTGCCAGTAAGAATAATATCATCAACATAAACTAGCATATACAGAAGCGTGCGATGTGCTGAGTAAATGAAAAGAGATGGATCTGTTTTTGAACCCTTAACCGAGAGCAATCAAGGCCATGGAGAGACGATTAAACCATGCTCTGGGAGCTTGTTTGAGCCCGTAGAGTGACTTATGTGGGAGACACACGTGATCCGGTTTCTGTGGGTCAACAAAACCTGGTGGTTGGCTGAGATAAACAGTCTCTGTAAGATCCCCGTGCAAGAAGGCATTTTGAACATCTAATTGTCGAGGGACCAGCCCCTTGTAATTGCTAGTGACAAAACAACCCGAATTGTTGTAGACTTAACAACCGGACTAAACGTGTCATTCTAGTCAATGCCCGGTTGTTGATGGAACCCCTTTGCAACGAGACGCGCTTTGTAATGCGTGACAGTCCCGTGTTGATCCTTTTTAATTTAATACCCATTTACAATCAACAATATTGGTGCCTGGGACTCGAGGAACCAAAGACCAGGTGCCATTTCTCATAAGAGCAGAGTACTCAGCAGCTTGCCAACGAGGATTCCTGTTAGCAATGGTAAAAGAAGTTGGTTCGCTATCCGAGGAAGAGCAGGTGTGAAAAGATGGAGTATAACGCTCGGGTTGTTTAGGATTGGGACGAAGATTTGATGGAAGGGGACGAAATGGTGGAGGTGGTGGTGGTGGTGATGGAGTTTGAGAGGAGGTGGAGGGGTTAGTAGAGGTTGATGCGGAGGATGGGATTGATGTGTGGGTGGTGGAAGGGGTGGTTGGAGAGTCTAGTGGTATGGGTGGAGGTGAGGTTGGAGTTGGGTCAATGTGGAGATTAGGAGAGAGTGGTGAAGTTTGGACTAATGAAGATGATGGGTGATTTGTTGGTATAGGGTAAGAGGAGAAATATGGTGGAGTTGGTGCGGGTGGAAACCGTGTTTGGGAGACAGCAAATGGAAAGGCAGATTCGTTAAAGCGAACATGCCTGGCAACGTACATCCGACCAAAAGTGGGATCAAAACACCGATACCCATGGTGTGTGGAGCTGTAACCTAGAAAAACACAAGGGATCTAAAATCCATCTTATGTTTGTTGTAGGCTCGTAGATGAGGGAAACACTAACATCCGAAAACCCGAAGGAATGAGTAATCAGGTTTGCGATGAAAGATACTGTCATTGGTGTGAGAGGGCATACGGTTAATTAAATATACTGCAGTGTCAAACGCAAAATGCCAGAAACGTTGTGGAACTTTAGATTGAGCGAGTAAGGTAAGACCGGTTTCAACCACGTGTCGATGTCAACGTTCGACAAGACCATTTTGTTCACTCGTGTGTGGACACGAGAGTCGATGGACTATACCAAGAGAAGTGAAAAATGGCGACAGCTTACGAAATTCGCCTCTCCAATCAGTCTGTACAGATTTTAACTTTGTGTTGAATTGGCGTTCAACCATGAGTAAGAAATGTTTGAACGTATCAAAGACATCTTATTTTCGTTTAAGAGGAAAGAACCACATAAATTTAGAATAATGATCAACACACAATAAAAAATAAGAGTGGTCATCACACGAAGAAACAGGGGCTGGACCCATATATCACACAATTAAATCCAAAATATGAGAACTTTTATAATCAGACAAAGGTAAATGTAGCTTGGAGGATTTTCCAATAAGACAAGAATCACAAACAGAACCAAACTTTTTATTAGAAACAGGTAAACAAAATTTAGAGATCATTGACTGCAAAAGCTGCAAATGTGGATGACCAAGTCGTTGATGCCATGTGTGTGGTGAAGCACGGACGGATGAGAAAGCAACTTTGGAAACTGGTTTAACTTGAGGAAGAGTAATGGAGTACAGCCCATCATTGCTTGGACCCGTGAGGAGGGTAGTGCGTGTAAAATTTGTCCTTCATAACAAAAAAGGTCGAGTGAAATTCAAAGAACACATCATTATCATGACAAAATTTTTTAACAGAAAGAAGGTTCCTTTTTATTTGAGGAACAAGAAGAATATCAGTTAAAGAAAAGGTTTTATTAGGAGAAAAGAAACGTTTTGAACCAATGTGAAGAATTGGAAGAGCACTACCATTGCCAACATGAAGGTTATCCTCACCATAATACGGTGAATTTTTTTTAAAAATAGGTTTATAATTAAAAAAATGGTTACAATGGGTGTTGAAATTTTTTTTTTTCACAAATGGGTCTAACTCCATTGCTAGTGGCGGTTTAGAGGGGAGAGAAAAAACAATGTAGGGTATGTCAGTGTCAGAAAAAAATTCAATGGGTACCTTTCACGCCACTTGTAGTGGCGTTTTTACTCCTTGACTCCACTTGTAGTGGCGTTTTTGACCACTATCACGAGATTAGCACTTTGACTCCACTTGTAGTGGCGTTTTGAGCCTTTAAAGCCACTTCTAGTGGCGTTTTTTGACCCACTATCACGAGATTAATTAAAAATCTGACAAAGTTTGGTTTTATTACTTTTTCAGATGGCATGCAAATGTCAAATCTTCTCATTTATCACATGCATACCTACCTCACTAAATTAGCCAACGCCATTACAAAAGGTGACCAGCATTTTCAAACATACACCACGAATTCAACAAACATACATCCTTTCAAAAAAATCCCAACAGATCTTTCAAAAAATTTTCAACTTAAAATGGCTATAAATTACACGTCCGGTCCATTGGTAAATGATGTATTGTTTTTAGCTGGTACTCACAGAGCTGATTATGTTTTTCAAAGACATGATGAAATTCGAGATGGCGGTTTACTGAGAATACGTAGAGCTGATGAAAAATTATGGGTTTACCTACGTAAAAATCCCATCACTGAAAACGTATTACAGTATATACGTTTGGCTGGTTTCTCTGGCATCATCGAGTGTGAATATCAGAGGCTTGATAGTGCACTTATATATGCACTTGTTGAAAGGTGGCGTCCGGAAACTCACACGTTTCACATGCCATTCGGAGAGGTAACGATAACCTTACAAGACGTGGCTGTTTTGTTTGGTTTAAAATTTGATGGCAATGTAGTAAGTGGCATTGATCAACATTTGACTACAAAACAAATAATTGCCAATTTTTATAGTTCAACTGGTATATATTAATTGAAAGTGCTGTTAAGGGGCAAAAAATAAACATGCCCTATATTTTAAAAACAATAACAGAAATGGAATTTCCTGAAAATCCTAACGACTTGCAATGTATTCAACGTGCAAGAATAATAATTTTACTTTTAATTGGTGGGACTTTATTTCCTGAATCTACTAGCAACTGGGTTAACGTAAAATACTTAAATCATATACAAGATTTAAGTGCCTGTGGTGAACTTAGTTGGGGAAGTGTTGTTTTGTCAATATTGTATAGAAATCTTTGTAAAGCTACTAATATTAATACAATTGAGATTGGTGGTGCAACAATGTTGTTGCAACTATGGGCATGGGAAAGGATCCCGAGCATGGCTCCAAGATCATTCCAACAAATAGATTGGAATAAGTCATATGGCGCAAGGTATGTTTGTGATATCCATATTTGTTATATAATTTTAATTTTATTATTTGTTTATCATTAATTTTTTTATTTATTATTAGGTGGGTAGGTCCTTTAACATTTCGTGACACCGCATCTCATGTGGTGAGCACATATCGATCGGAGCTGAATTCTTTGTCAGAGTTTCAGTTTATTTGGAGACCATATGATGACATTCTCCATCAACTTCCCAATATATGTAGAAATGGTCAAAATTGTTGGCAGAGTCAGACGTTTCTCATATGTTGGCATGTTGTTGAACCCCACCAACCTTGTAGGGTTTTGAGACAATTTGGTATGTTTCAACCCATCCCTACGAATACACTTTTAAATGTGGATGATCATAAAAAACTCCACAAAATCAAACGTGCTGCTGGGCGTACTAGCAACTGGTTAGAGGAACATGAACCTTATATTTTATCATGGATTAATCGTCACAACATGGTTGTGAACGAAATTAACTCTGACTCTCCGGTTGCTAGCCAACATTACATGATGTGGTATAGGTCTCGAACTGTGTTATACACAAGCAACCCAACTCACATAGACAAAAATCCACATGTGTTTCCAAACGACGGAGGAAGGGTTCAAATGTTGCACGTTGAATACATTGCAAGTCGTTAGGATTTTCAGGAAATTCCATTTCTGTTATTGTTTTTTTTGCCCCTTAACAGCACTTTCAATTAATATGATACCAGTTAAACTATAAAAATTGGCAATTATTTGTTCAGTAGTCAAATGTTGATCAATGTCACTTACTACATTGCCATCAATTTTTAAACCCAACAAAACAGCCACGTCTTGTAAGGTTATCGTTACCTCTCCGAATGGCATGTGAAAGTGTGAGTTTCCGGACGCCACCTTTCAACAAGTGCAGATATAAGTGCACTATCAAGCCTCCGATATTCACACTCGATGATGCCAGAGAAACCAGCCAAACGTATATACTGTAATACGTTTTCAATGATGGGATTTTTACGTAGGTAAACCCATAATTTTTCATCAGCTTTACGTATTCTCAGTAAACCGCCATCTCGAATTTCATCATGTCTTTGAAAAACATAATCACCTCTGTGAGTACCAGCTAAAAACAATACATCATTTACCAATGGACCGGACGTGTAATTTATAGCCATTTTAAGTTGAAAATTTTTTGAAAGATCAGTTGGGATTTTTTTGAAAGGATGTATGTTTGTTGAATTCGTGGTGTATGTTTGGAAATGTTGGTCACCTTTTGTAATGGCGTTGGCTAATTTAGTGAGGTAGGTATGCATGTGATAAATGAGAAGATTTGACATTTGCATGCCATCTGAAAAAGTAATAAAACCAAACTTTGTCAGATTTTTAATTAATCTCGTGATAGTGGGTCAAAAAACGCCACTAGAAGTGGCTTTAAAGGCTCAAAACGCCACTACAAGTGGAGTCAAAGTGCTAATCTCGTGATAGTGGTCAAAAACGCCACTACAAGTGGAGTCAAGGAGTAAAAACGCCACTACAAGTGGAGTAGATGTACTTGTTGTTCAAAAACGCCACTACTAGTGGCGTGAAAGGTACCCATTGAATTTTTTTTCTATTCTGACACTGACATACCCTACATTGTTTTTTCTCTCCCCTCTAAAACGCCACTAGCAATGGAGTTAGACCCATTTGTGAAAAAAAAAAAATTTCAACACCCATTGTAACCATTTTTTTAATTATAAACCTCTTTTTAAAAAAAATTCTAATAGGGTTCAGCATACTCAAACCCCGAGAGATCTAGAGCAGCATGATTTGCGGATCCTGTGTAAGGAAGCCAAGATGAAGATGATGCCTTAGACCGAGAATCAACATAGTTGGCAGACGGTTGGCGTCCCCTAATAGTAGCAGGATCCTAGTTTGGGCATTGTGAGGGGATGTGACCAATACCACATCTGTTGCAGGTGCCAAAAACAGTATTTTGTGTTGAAGCCCATGAGAATTGGCTCCTGTTTGAACTGCCTATGTTGCGAGTGTTGGAGGAACCGCGACCCCAACGATTGTGGAAGTTACGGCCGCAACCCATACCGCCCCGGTTGGTGAAAAAACTTGAGCTGTGGCTGCTTTTGTAGGCTGATTGTGAAGGCCAAGTTGTCCCAGAAGCTGCTGAATGTCCTGAACAGTGGCTGGTTGGGAAGAGGCAGAAGCCACAGCCCCATTCAAAGGCAAGTTAGAGGCTGCCATGAATGCTTGAGTGGTGGGGACAGATGGCAGAGACTTCCTGATCATGTAATCATGATCTGCCAAGAGACCATGCAGTTCGGTAAAGGCTGTGGGATGTTGTCGGAACAGAATAGTTGATTTGAGACTGTTGTATTCGTCTCGGAGTCCTGCAACAACAACCATAACAATGTCTTTGTCTTTCATAGGCTCCCCAATATTTGCTAGGGTAGTAGCATACTCTTGGGCGCGGGTCAGATAAGCCGAGACTGTTTCATCAGCTTTCATCTCAATCCTCAACAGTTGACCTTTGAGTGTGTATTCACGAGATGCAGTGTGGGGGGCATAAGCACGTTCTAATGATAACCAGAGACCGCGAGATGTAGAGTTGCCTGGAACATGCTGAAAAGAGGCTTCAGATATTGTAGATAGGATCAACATACGAACATGAGCATCATTCGACAGCCATGTGGTAAAATTGGGATTCAGTTGTGATGGTGGAACAGCATCCTTGTCAGAAGGGCCAACAGTAGGGATGGTTGCAGGTGGACATGGTATTGTACACTCAATATAGCCAAAAAGATTATTGGTGATCAGGAAAGGTTCAATCATGGCTTTTTAGTAACCATAGT
The DNA here is from genome assembly GCA_009363875.1 of Mikania micrantha. Lineage (NCBI taxonomy): Eukaryota > Viridiplantae > Streptophyta > Magnoliopsida > Asterales > Asteraceae > Mikania > Mikania micrantha. Next base: position 9,531,761 of record CM018687.1, read on the forward strand.
TTGTGGGAGAAAGCTTGAATCCAAACTTGTGAGAGTTGTGGGTTGTTTTGTCAACATGAGAAAATGAAGCAAGGAGAGCCATGTGGGTGTGAGAAGAGCCGGTCATAGATGACGGAAGTGGGTGTTTATCTGACGGTATCACGGCTCTGATACCAAGTTAAATGTAATTGTGTTGTAATAAACTAGTAACAGTCTTTGTATTATTATGATACCATATAATGTGAGAATACACGAGAATATATAGGCTTAGATCTAGAAGATGTAAAGCCTTTAGGAAAGACAAACAGACTCAACATTTATACATAATTTATGATAATTATGAACTGTTTAATATGACTATACTACATGACTTGGATTGACCCTTGGACAGACCCTATGACCCAACAAACTAGGATCCATAACACTCCCAACGGCTATGTTTTTTAAACCCCGATTCTTGTTGCTATCACTTCTAGTATTTCAAAACTAATGATTTCTCTAACATAGGTAATTATTGCAAAAAAATTGTCAATGCTAGTTAGTTATGAAATGCATCACTAACCTCATTATAAACTTAACCCTGCTTGATTTGAAATATGAACATTTTCTCCTGAAATCACCTAGAACCCCACCTCACAACTCCCAAAGAGGGAAATGAGCCTCCTATATAGTTTGAGGATGTAAAATGCACGCATTTTATTTTACCAGTTTCAATAGCTGCAGCCTGCAGATAAGCACTTCCTAGTGTTTGGGTGAATAAAAATAGCCGTGTCTGCTTATTTCAAAATGAAATAAGCTGTTTCACTAAGCAGTTTGAGATTATATTCTAACTGCTCATTCATGATGGATTCAAAATATAAGTTTACTTTGGAGTAACATAATATGTTTTTAACAAGCCGATTACGCTTTTACTATAAGAACAAATTGTTTTACCAGATTATCAGGATGATTTCTTCCTATCCTCTACATGAATTCCCAATATCTCGTTCTAAATCAAATCAAGCCATGGTACAATTGCCTATTTCCAAATGCCTTATATCATGTTATGAAGGAGTAGGAGTTGCTTCTCCTTGATCGGGCATCTGACATGCACGTGGAATATGTTTTGTTTTATTATTAGTTTTGAATAATTCAATGTCACCGATGGGTGGGTTGATTAGTGGTATTATGTTAGGTTATTTTTAGTTTTTATGCTCTAAGTACTTGCACGTACTTGAGATAATGGTCTACGTTTGTTAGTTTTTTTTGCCAGTTTTTCTTCCTGTATTTAACGTATTTCCAGTAATGAATTTGGTATTGCAAACAATTGTTCTGTTCCAATTTGATAATACTTTCATATTGGTATCAGAGCAAGTTACAATCACTGAGAGGTAAGGGTGAGTGAAGAGAAGCTGAAAATTCCACACTTTGATGGCCACTTCGACCACTGGAGTGAAATCATGGAGAATTTGCTGAGGGCTAAGCGATTGTGGAATTTGATCGACCCTGGACTCGAAGAACCGCCGGTAGGCATTGCACAGAGCGATGCGCAAAAGAAGAAGGCCGAAGAGAATAAAGCCAAGGATCAACGGGTAAAACACTATTTGTATCAAACGCTTCAAGAAGAGTTTGAAGGAGGAAAAGCAAGTGTTGAAAGTCGAGTATGGTGAGTTCACAAGCTCACGCGATCGTGGTCGTGGGAGATCGTCCTTTCGCGGAAGGGGACGAGGTAGGGATCGGACCACATTCAACAAAGAAACTGTTGAAAGTTAGAGGTGTCACAAACTTGGAAATTTCTGTTGGGTATCACACACACACTAACACACGATAATCACACAGACGAGAAAATAATAAACGATACGACACAAGAATTTTACGTGGTTCGGTTCCAGTGGGGAACCTACGTCCACGGGCTGCACCTAGGTATTTTTCATTAAGTTCAGACCAAGGATTACAATTACATGACAAGGATATATATAGAGATACAATTTAGGTTAAACAACTAAACGGGCCGAACATAGGGCCAGACTAGGGCCGGCTGCCCTAATCTCCCTAAGGCCTTCGTAAACCTAACAATCTCCCACTCGGAGGCCTTGCGATAGAATCAAGCCTGCCATCAAAAGCACATAGCAACCCCAACATCCAGTAACTTCAGTAATCTTCAAACCATACAGGAACAGAAGTCTTCAGGTCCAGCTCCCAAGAACAAACCAAACTTCAAACCATGTATCTTTAATCAACCTAGCTGCAGCGGCCTTTCTCATCAGTAACCTGAAAGGCCCATTGAAGCACCCATGGCTCCAATACAGTCATCACAGACTCAGTCATAGCAAATACAGCCAATGACTCATCATCAATCTCAACCGGCACCTACTTACTCGAATAATCGGCTCCAGAGACTCCAGAGGAAAGAACACTCCCAAAAAAAATACAAGCACCCATGGAGAGAATTTCCATTCGGAATTCCGGTCTCAAAACCCAATGTCTCTAAGTAACTGTGCCTGAAACACGCCTCGTGCTCCCACTGTTACCAAATCCTCATCCAGGTTTAAACCTCCGAATACGCTCGAGCTGACATCCTAGTGGCTCCAGGATTCATGCTTGCAATACGAATCCACTTAGCTCTACCCGATGCAACGAGCCAAGACTTTACTACTCGGAAGTTGGTCCATTTCTTCCGGTGATATGTAATCCCATATCTCCTAAAAGTCTTCAATCAAACAGATTCACTCATGCTTCATTGAAGTAGGTAACACATATAATGAAGCAAAACAGAATCTCTGAACCAAGAGTCTTCACTACGTACCACTGAATCCCAATGCATCAAGCCCAGACACATTTTCAGACGCAGAATTCAAATATCTTTGGACATTGACTCTAAAGAATGTCCACACCTCTATGCAGCTCTACCAAGTCAAGCAGTCAACTATGCCAAGCTCCCACTGTCCTTGTTATCCCAACCCATGCCAAACCAACACTCCATGAGATGAATCCCCAAACGTACTTCCACGGCAAATGTCTTCACCCAGTACCGGATCCCAGATCACCTCAAATGTTGTACCACTGATCACCATTGAACAAGACAGTTCAAAACCAGCTAGCAGGCAAATGGTTATAACAACAGTAGAACTTTCATGGAAAGTAAGCGGTACCAAGGGTTCTATGACCGTACACACGATCAGTTAATTGCAAACCCTAACCGAAAAATCTTCCAAACGGCAGTATTTCACATGACTTTCACTAAACTCTTTTTCACTTATGTCGTCACCAGCACACTCACTGGTTCCATTTTCTCCAAGTTTTATCCATCGTTTGTACCACATCCAAGTTCCTTGACAAACCAATCAACCGAGATCCACAACCGACGAACATTTCAATTTCATCATGTTTTCAGTTATAACAATAACAAGCAGGAACGGAAAAAAACAGTGAACAGACACAGCAATGTGATAGGGATTTTACTTTATAATGTTAATGAATAGTCTTTTATAATTTTGGAAGGGGGTTAAGTGTAATTTTTAATCCTATAAAATAAGAACTATTAGTTCTGTGAGGGGGAGAGGATATTGTTAGGATTTTAAGGGCTCATTGCATACGCAAGAGAAGGGCTGAGCCCTGGGACCATTTTGGTTGTTATTTCTCTGTAGATCCTTGAGATCATCTTTTTTTCTAATTTAATATAGTTTGCATTCTGATTTCATTTGGTTTTCTATTATACGAATTTATCATTCTTCATCATTGGTCCGACCTGCCGGATCAGCAATTCGCCTTCTTCCCAATCGATTACAATTTCGTCGTCGTCGTCACCTGCCGGATCCCCACCATCAGTTCACTTCCGATTAGCATTTGATTTCAGGGATTTCATCGTCACCGTGGTTCTTCAATTTCAGCAGATTCGCAATTGATTTCTCAGATTTCTCGTTCAAGTAGCGCCGATTTCAGGTTCCTACAGTTTCAATTTCGTTTTCGCATTTCTAATTTGAGTCCATTTCCGATTTCACTTTCCGATACTTCTGATTTCGTTCAATCAACAATGGTGTAAATCAAGCCTCTCGTCTAGATATCCATGAACAACAGATCAATCAGCTTCAACAGGATGTTGCAGACTTTCCCTTCTCTCTGATGATCGCAATGACGCAATTGAGTTCCGTAAAGTGGTTTTGGCGTGGATGAAATCTCAGGGGAAGCAACCGGTGGATACATCCGGCTCTTCTGGAGGGGTTTTCTCAGGTATGGGGGGAGGACCAGGTCCAACAGAGCCATCGATGGGACTTCCCTGGGCTGTCAAGAAGGTGAAGCTGCCAGAATTCAGTGGTTTCGATCCTCAGGGGTGGATTCAAAAAGCGACTCTCTATTTTGACATCAACACCCCTGATGACTTGCGCATTCGATTGGCTCAATTGAGAATGGTTGGGGTCGCTCAACACTGGTTTACGATCATCACTCAGGTGCGTGATTCACTGTCATGGGTTGATTTTCAGTCGGAATTGCTACAACGGTTCAGCGGATTAGAGATTCAAAACACGTATGAACAGTTGGCAACGATTAAGCAGAGAGATTCGCTTTATGATTACATTGACGATTTTGAGTATCTATTGTCTCTAGTTCCTCGTTTACCAGAATCTCAGGCGTTGGGCTATTTTATAGCTGGTTTACAAGACGATGTGAAGAGGTGGGTTCGGTTGCACCGTCCTCTTTCACGCTTAGATGCGATGTACCTGGCAAAGGATGTGGAAGGGATGTTACGTCCCAATTCGTCCTCCGGCAATGTGTCTCAGTCACGTTTTCGTTACCTTAATATTCATGGATCATTGCCAGGAGGGCAATCAGATGGATCATCAGTTTTAGCTCAATTGGAACCAAAAACATTCTCGGGCTCTAAAATGGCAGAAAGGACTTCTTCTATTCGTCCACCTTTTAATCCACAATCTCCATTGTCTTCCCAGAATGATGGGGGACATGTTTTTCAGCGGGACAGGGGTGTTCGCTCTCTTTCACGCACTGAATGGGAGGAACGACGCAAGAAGGGTTTATGTTATAAGTGTGGCCAACCTTTTAGTCCAGCACACAAGTGTCCGGAGGGTCAACTTCGTGTGTTGTTGCTTGGGGATGATGAATCGGATACACATGAAGGACTACATTATCAGTTGGAACATGGGGACATTGGTCAATCAAATGGATTCGCCTATCAAGCCTTGAGGACAAGTCTTGAGTTATGGAGGGAGTATTGATAGAGATTTTACTTTATAATGTTAATGAATAGTCTTTTATAATTTTGGAAGGGGGTTAAGTGTAAGTTTTAATCCTAAAAAATAAGAACTATTAGTTCTGTGAGGGGGAGAGGATATTGTTAGGATTTTAAGGGCTCATTGCATACGCATGAGAAGGGCTGAGCCCTGGGACCATTTTGGTTGTTATTTCTCTGTAGATCCTTGAGATCATCTTTTTTTCTAATTCAATATAGTTTGCATTCTGATTTCATTTGGTTTTCTATTATACGAATTTATCATTCTTCATCACAATGGCACAGGCCTGAACTTGACGGCTGTTCTACTGAACCCTGTCAATCAAAAAACCGATTTCCTCCTGCAACAACTCGATAATCAGAACAAACTTCAAACAGTTACCTGATGATCTCCTCCAGACAAATCTTCACCCAAATACTGAATATTCACATAACCCGGTTCCTCATTTTCAAGTTGATTATGAGTCAAACGAAACAGAAAAACAAACTCTAACCTCGTAAATCCAAGAGTTTCTAAACCAAAACCCTAATCACCGTCTCAAGAGTTTAACCCGGTACCCAAACAAAAAAAACTCACTTGTGATATCAAAACCCAAAAAAACACCGAATCCACACCCGACCGAACAAATCCGAACACATCTGACCTGAATAATAGCGGAAGCGGTCAAGAAAACCCTAATCAGCAGCAAAACCAGCTGCAATCTGAACAATTCTGGTCAGATCGGACATTTCTGATCGGAAAGATCGCCGGAACCCTAATCCGGCAACTGTGGCGGCGCCGGAACCCTAATCTGGCAGTGGCGGCGCCGGAATTTCACTCATCAGCAGCAGCAGGGTTCGTCTGAACCCTAGATCTCTCCGATCGCCGGCGGTCGTAGCGAATCGTGACTGCAAGGGTTCGCCGGAACCCTAATCCGGCGATGACAGCCCAGAAAACCCTAGATCTAGGGCGGCGGCGGCGGCAACAACCTCTTCAGAAACCCTAATCGCGATTTCCTTTAGATCCGGTTCAATCAAAACCTCTGAACAACGGCTGACGAACAGCGGTCAGACTCCTGCGACGGCGGCGGCGGCGCAGCAGTGGTGGTTTCCGGCAGTAGCAGTGATGGTTAGTGATGAAACTCAGAACCCAGCTCTGGTACCAGTTGTTGGGTATCACACACACACTAACACACGATAATCACACAGACGAGAAAATAATAAACGATACGACACAAGAATTTTACGTGGTTCGGTTCCAGTAGGGAACCTACGTCCACGGGCTGCAACTAGGTATTTTTCATTAAGTTCAGACCAAAGATTACAATTACATGACAAGGGTATATATAGAGATACAATTTAGGTTAAACAACTAAACGGGCCGAACATAGGGCCAGACTAGGGCCGGCTGCCCTAATCTCCCTAAGGCCTTCGTAAACCTAACAATTTCCAATATGAATGTCCGGATGGTCAACAAGCAAATTATGTTGGGTTCGATGGAACAAAGGAGATGATTTTAATGGCTCATACTGATGTGAATGAAAACAGTCACATGGTTCAAAATAACACAAGTTGTCTTTGGTTTTTGGACACGGGATGCTCAAATCACATGTGCGGGAGACAAACAGAGGTTCATTAATTTGGATGAAGGATTTTCCCACTGTGTCAAATTGGGAAATAACACACGTATGAATGTAAATGGTAAGGTCCAAGTGAGGTTGATGATTGATGGACATTCTTTTGTTCTGAGTGATGTTTACTTCATTCCCGATTTAAAAAATAATCTTTTGAGCATTGGCCAACTCCAACAAAAGAAGTTGACAATTGTGATTAAAGAAGACCAATGCAAGGAGCAAGGTATACCATCCAGAAAAAGGGTTGCTGATTCAAAGTGCTATGACAGCCAAATGCATGTTTCCAGTGTATGAAGATGCAAGAAATAGCTCTGTCAAGCAACAAGATGGCTGCCTTTACACTAGTGTTGAAAATGGTTACAAACTATGGCATGAGAGATATGCTCACTTGGGTTCATCACGACTGGAAAGGTTGCAAAAGGAGGAGATGGTGCTTGGCCTGCCCAAATTTTCTGTCGACAACGAAGTATGTCCCACTTGCCTAGTAGGCAAGCAAACGAAGGCAGTGCGCCTAAGTCAAGCAGCTGGAGAGCTAAGGAATTGTTAGAGCTCATTCACTCAGACATATGCGGTCCAATAACTCCTACCTCCTACAGTGGAAAAAGGTATTTTTTATCGTTCATTGATGATTTTAGTAGAAAGGCCTGGGTATATGTGTTGGCAGAAAAATCTGAGGCCTTTGATTGTTTCAAACAATTTAAGGCAAAGGTTGAAAGAAAGCGTGGAAAACTAATCAAAGGTCTTAGAACCAATCGTGGGGGTGAGCATTTGTCATCTGAGTTTAACAAGTACTGCAAGGATCACGGGATACACAGGCAACTTACCACGGCTTTCACTCCACACAAGAATAGTGTATCTGAACGTAAGAACAGGAGTGTTATTTGCATGGTGAATGGTGATATCCATTCTTGCAGCCAGAAAGATGCCCAAGGTGTTTTGGGCAGAAGCTGTTGTTTGGGCATTTTTTGTGCAGAATCGTTCCCCCACAAAGGCTATTGCAGGAATGACACCTCAAGAAGCCTGGAGTGAAAGGAAACCCTCAGTTGAACACTTTCGGGTATGGGGATGTCTTGCTCATGTACATATCCCAAAGGAAAAGAGGCTGAAACTTGATGACAAAAGTAATGTTTGTGTTCTGGTGGGAGTAAGTCATGAATCAAAAGGGTACAGATTGGTGGACCCAAAAACAATGAAAATTGTTGTAAGTAAAGATGTGTTGTTCGAAGAAGATAAGTTTTGGGATTGGAGTAGTACTGTGTTGCGTGACAAGGAAACAAAACTGGTTTGGGGTGTAGGTGATCCAACAGAAGTGTAATCTGATGATGAAGAGAATTTAAACGATGAAGTTGCTGCTGATCCAGAAGATAAAAATGCTACAAATGATCTTGGCAGCCCAGTTGGAGGTGGAACCAGGGAGGGTAGAGTGAGAAAACCTCCCAATTATCTTAGAGATTTTGACACAAGTTATGTTGTTGATGATGAATTAAATATAAGGGAGATTAATAGCCAAGATCCCACCTGTTATGAAGAAGCTGCCGCACAAGAGGTGTGGAAATGTGCCATGCAAAAGGAAATTGATGCCATTGAAAGAAATAACACCTGGCATTTAGTAAAGCTGCCAGAAGGAGCCAAGTGCATTGGGGTGAAGTGGATATACAAGACCAAGTGTGATGAACCAGGTGACGTTGTTAAACACAAAGCCCGATTGGTAGCCAAGGGCTATGGTCAGGAATATGGAATAGATTATGTTGAGTTATATGCACCGGTAGCAAGAATGGATACAATCCGTATGATGATAGCTATGGCTGCTTATAAAGGCTGGCAAATACTGCAGATGGATGTTAAATCAGCCTTTCTTTATGGAAAATTGGAAGAGGAAGTTTACGTGCAGCAGCCATCAGGTTTTGAGATAAAAGGTAAGGAAGATATGGTTTACAAACTTGACCAGGCACTATACGGTCTAAAACAAGCTCCTAGAGCTTGGTTTAGCCGCATAGAATCATATCTCTTTACTCAAGGTTTTGAGAAGAGTCAAAATAAACATACTCTTTTTATAAAAAGAACAACTGAAGGTGGTTTGTTGTACATAAACATCTATGTCGATGACCTGATTTACACAGGAAATGATGAGAAGTTTGAAAATTTTCAAAGAGTCCATGAAGTCAGAATTTGAAATGACCGATATGGGTATAATGAGATTCTTCTTGGGTATTGAAGTAAATCAAACGATAGCAGGAACACATGTATCACAGCAGAAATATGCAAAAGAGGTGTTGAACAGATTCAAAATGGAAGATTGTAATCCAGTTGTCAATTCAATAAATATTGGTGTCAAGTTACGGGCAAGGGAAGGAAATAATGTTGATGAAAAATGGTACAGACAACTTGCGGGAAGTTTGATGTACCTTACAACCACACGTCCAGATTTGCAATATGTGGTCAACCTTATCAGTAGGTTTATGTCTTATCCAACAGAAGGTCATCTTGCTGCAGCAAAAAGAATTCTGATATATATCAAAGGTACTATCGATTTTGGTATATGGTATAAAGCAGGTGGAAAGGGTCACTTGGAAGTATACTCTGATAGTGATTTTGCTGGAGATTTGGAAGATCGGAAAAGTACTTCGGGTTATGTTTTCTTATGGGATGGTGGTGCAGTCGCTGGTGCATCAAAGAAACAGGATGTGGTGGCTTTATCCTCAACAGAAGCTGAGTACTTAGCTGCAGCAACATGTGCAAGTCAAACTTTGTGGATCAGAAGGTTAATAGAGGAACTTGGATTGAGTCAGAAGAGCGCAACTGTGATCAAATGTGACAACACATCTGCCTTTAAGCTTTCCAAGAATTTGGTGTTTCATGGAAGATGCAAACATATCGGAGTGCGTTTTCACTTCTTAAGGGATCTTGTGAGCAAAGGGGAACTGATTTTGGAACATTGTGGATCAAGTGATCAAGTTGCAGATAGAATGACTAAACCAATGAGTCGGGCTGGTTTTTTGAAGATGAGAGAATGTCTTGGAGTTTGCAAACTAACTGAAGTGATTCTGTCTAGTTTGAGGGAGGGTATGAAGGAGTAGGAGTTGCTTCTCCTTGATCGAGCATCTGACATGCACGTGGAATATGTTGTGTTTTATTATTAGTTTTGAATAATTCAATGTCACCGATGGGTGGGTTGATTAGTGGTATTATGTTAAGTTATTTTTAGTTTTTATGCTCTAAGTACTTGCACGTACTTGAGATAATGGTTCACGTTTGTTAGTTTTTTTTTTGTCAGTTTTTCTTCTTGTATTTAACGTATTTCCAGTAATGAATTTGGTATTGCAAACAATTGTTCTGTTCCAATTTGATAATACTTTCATGTAAAGCATGGTTCCAGCTAATGCACACTCCACCCAATTTCCACAATTCCACAAACCAAGCACACAAAAACCTAAAATCAGCTACGTAGATACATAAAACCCATAGCAACACAAATCGCACCTAACAAAACGCATAGATTTCTGCGAACATCAAATCTGAAACAAAATCGGTTGAAAAGTAAACCTACAGTGACAGGAGCATCGACTCGTTGAACGTTGCTTTCTTCGACGAGGATTTCCATGGCTTTCAAGCAAAGAGCCTTGACTTCTGACTCTTTGAGCGGTTCGCAGTTCTTCAACTGCTCGATTTGCCGGTCTAGGTCTGACATACCTCACCGCAGCACTCCCGACGTCGATTTTAGGCTTGTTTTCTTCGTTTTTTGGGGCTAAAATTGAAGAGATTTGGACATAGGTAGTTGTGAGGTGCCGGCGATATGGTTTATCCGGTCGCCGCTAGTTCATTTTTCCGATGAATCTTATGTTGGCTGGTCGCCGATATGTGTTTCTTACAGACTAATATCGGGTAATTTTGTGATGAGGATAATCGCAATAAAAGGGGGTGTTCAGAATATCATATACCAAACACGTAGCGGTATTTTGGTGGCTATACAAGGCTTTGGAACCAAATAAGGATGTCCTCTTCGGTTCGAATCCTACAGCATATTTTTCAAAGTATTGATTTTCCTCCAGAATTGGTGACTTTGTGGTGGATATCATCGGACGGTACTGCTTGTGGCACGATGATACTCCAGCGACTTATCCAAAAATTAGCCGTTCAAAAAAAAACCCTAATCGAAATCCGAATCACATTCGAATAGAAAACATTGATTTGAATCTTTATTCAGGTTTTTCTTGTCGAATATGTCTTAATTCTAAAAAGTTATTCGAATGATCAGGTCAGATTCGGATTTCGAGTTTTTTGTAATTCGGGTGATTCAAATATCCGAATAATGTGTGATTACGAGCCAATTAACCATTATAAATTTCGAGTTGTTCGGTTTGCATTTTTTATTAATCATGGAATTTGATTACGTTATTTGGTTATGATAGACTTGTGATTGTTTTAAAATTTTAAACTTCAAAGTGTTGCATTGTGAATATAAATTAGTAAAATGTTTAATTTAACTAACTAAAATATAGAAAAAATAAATAACCAAAACAAGATAAAATTTTAGGAAATTTTTATTTAGCTTTATTCAAGTTGTTTGGGTTATTCGAATTTATCTTAATCCCAACCGAATCTTAATTCGGATTCATTTAAGTTGGATTAGATTCGAACCCATTTGGGTCAGGTGGATTTCGGAATGAGTCAAAAACAAAATTCAAATATGAATATTCTTATTCAAATAAACCGAATAACCCGTAATCTGACCTATGAACTCAGTAAATTTAAAAGTTTTAAAATTAGGCAAAAGCTGAATCAAAGGTATTGTTTGACTTTAAAAGCTTAATCAAAAGAATTGTTTGACTTTTAGTTTGTTTCATAACAAGAAATATTGTTAAAAAAGGTCAACATGTCTTGATTAAAAATTCAATAATATATAGTTTAAATTGCAAAGATTCTCCCCTCACATAAACGATGTTCACTTTTTCACACATTCACACACACACATCACACACACACACACCCAACATCACACACACACATCACACACACGGTGGACTTTTTCACACACACACACCCAACATCACACACACACGTCACACACACGGTGGACTTTTTCACACACACGCACACACCCAACATCACACACACACGCACACACATCACACACACGGTGGGCCACAACATCTCACACACACACATACTGACATACATACATATATATATATATAGAGAGTTTGTATCATATGAAAACCCGATCTTAGAGAGAAAACCCTTAAACCCCATCTCGGTCGTTGATTTGGAATCTTGAAAATAAACTTGTGGTCTACATTAACCCACATTAAAACTGATTTGTTTATCCAAAACGTAATTTTTTATTCAAGTTTAATGTGTACCACATATTTTATTTTCAAAAGTCCAAATCAATGGTCCAGATAGGGTTTAAGGGTTTTCTTTCTTATACCGGGTTTTCACATGATACAAACCCTCACATAATCACTATTCACTACCGCGTCTAAAGATCAAAAGATAGATTTCAATACTTTTCAATTAATTTGAAATTTTCGTTTATAACTCTGAACTTTGAACTCTTATTTTTAAAGCCCCCTCTCACTTTACTCACATATTTTTAATGTTCACATGATTTTAACGCGTCATTAGGTTATCTGATAAATGTCATAATTATATTAATTTGATCGCAATGGCCTCATGAACGTTATATAAATTTCTAACCCAAACGGTCAAAGAAATTTTGCGCGTTGTTTACATGCCTATAACGCATCCGTACATTATCGAATATTTGTATCGTTTATATCATTTTGATCGTAATTAGTTCACAAACGATTTAGATTTAATAATTTTATAAACCATGAGTATTATATATACTACATATATATACGATTTACATTTAATAATTTTATAATATTTGTATCATTTATAAATTCTACATTTACGCATGGCCTTTTTTTTAAATCTTCTGTAATCACATTCTTTACTATTAAATAAGTTCTTAATCTTCAACCCTTAGTTTCAAAGCTTACGTTATAGATGTTGTATAGGGTATTTTCGTGCATTTTATTGTACACGATTTTAACCTCATGTTCTGTTGTTTTTTTACGTCAATATATCAGACCTCGCCGCAACGCGCGGGTCCTGTGTACTAGATATAGATTAAAATGGACGGAGGTTTTCTTTATCCAGTAAACTTTTTTAAGAACTCAAATCACACAAATTATTCCAACATCCTTTACCATGCTCCAAATATAATGGCACGAAAAACTACATACATTAATCACAACGAGACTCGCATGTTTTGTCATTCTTATCATTTCAACGAAATAACCACTATTCTTAATGCATAAAACTAACAAAAAAAAGGCACGAGTCTCTTTGTGGCAAAGTGTCTTACCTATCCATCGAAAATGAACACTAATCATCTAATGGTTATGTGACTGTCTCGCGATTGCCGTTACGAAGTGAGGAAACATAAGTATGGAGTTTATTTCCGTGTTCCCTCACACTTCTAGTAATACAACAAAAGTCACAAATCATTCAACCAAACCAACATCTTGTTGTGTAAGGTCCTATGTTCTTGAAGGAACGAGGATGGTAATTTGCAACCTGAACAAACAAATTTATTCTACATTTTCGTACACACACAGTTCTCCACGTTTTCTTGTCAAAGTGTACATTGATGGTTCAACGCACTTCGTGGCGAAAACTTGTGGATATTTGGATAAAAACACACTAAAACTTCGATAATTTTCATGTCAAAGTGTACAGTTCTTCAACGCACTTCGTAGAGAATTTGTGAAGACCAGAACATAAGAAAACCAAAGACCTTTATATATTTCTCGTTAAAGCATACATTGAGTATTCAAAGCAATTTTTAAGAAAACTGATCGAGACAACATATTAGGAAAACCAAGAATATCTACAAGTTTCTCCAGAAAGCATACATTGGTAAATCAATGCATCAAGTAGAGAAACCAATGATCCTGACGAACAACTCAAACATAGGCAAATTTCGGTAATCTGGTTCGTTAGAAATCAAACCAAATCGAATGAAAACTTAAACCAAACATATCTCTGGGTAAGAGTTTCTTGTTAATAAATTTCGAGACGAAATTTTCTAAAGTATAAAAGACTGTAATATTCAAGAAATTCCGATGATGTATTCAGTCACGTATTTTTGACACATCTCAAAATTAGAACAATTACGTGGAATTTATCTCAATCTAACTATGTTACAACTCATAAATATACGTATATATACATTTTATAAAAAAATGAATAAATGATTTTATTATTTTAAATTAATTATAGTTTTATAGAATGTAAGTTTATAAATGTTAAAAATAAAGTGCATAAGCTTTTATAAAAGGTTTTAATATAAAAAACTTTAACATGTCAATCTTACGCTTTTTCAGACATAAATGTAAACCTAACATGAGAATCTTTAGATTAGAAATGAAAGAAATTCATAACCACAGAGACCAATCCTACCAAATTTTGTCTTCCTTTATCCTTCTCGTTGGGCATCTGATTCGGTTTATCTTGACCCATCTATCAAATACTAAGACTTAGGTTGATTAAAAACAATGGAGACTTCGTGAACACATCTAAAACTCATATCCCGACCTTCTTATCATCCAAACTATATTATATACGTATTTTTTAAAAAAATGGGGTTTAAATTAATAAAATTGTTACAAGTGGTGTTCAAAAAAAAATTTCACAAACAGGGTTACCTCCACTGCTAGTGGCGATTTTAAAGAGAGATAAAATTGGAATATAGGTGTGTAAGGAATGACAGGTTCTGGCATAATAAGAAATTCATTATTTTCTCCAAATCTCCACCGATAGGGGCGATTTCAGAGGTTTGTACCCGATCTGTACTTTCTTGCCCTTACTAGTGGTGATTTTGAAGATTCTTGCCAATGCTAGTGGTGATTTTGATGATTCTAGCCACTCCTAGTGGCGATTTTGACGTGAGCCTGAATTTGTACCATTTGGCCACTCTTAGTGGCGATTTTGATGAATTTTGCCACTCCTAGTGGCGATTTCGATGAATTTTGCCACTTCTAGTGGCGATTTAAGTGTAATGTCAAATCCCCTGAACTCTCACGTTTATTTACCAGGTGTAACATCCGTCAAAAATCCGAGAAACCAGTTAACGCGTCAACCGGACGTGTAACCGAAACGACATATATATATTTAAAACGATATGAAATAAATATTGTTGTTAAAATATGATAAGATGATAGAACCGGGTTTTGATTCGCGAAAACGAGTCATAACGGTTCCACGTGTTACATACACATAACAATTCGTATTAACGATTTATTCACAAGAACCGCATATACCGACAAAATAAATACTTCGCGAATATTTATGTTATCCTCAAAATATTCCGGTCTCGAAAACATAATAGTTAGATTTACACGAGACTAGCCGGGTCCGATTACGTGATCTGGACATGACACGAACACGCGCACGACCGACACTATAAATACGGGAAAGCTTCCATTCCTCCTCATTTGAAAACAAAAACACACACTTAAGGTGTGAGAGGTTAGAGAGAGAGAGACTGGCCGGAATCCGGCCACCGTCCGCCGGCGGTCCGTGGCGGCGATTCAAACGGCGAACATCTCCGGCTTCCTCTTTTCATCCTCTACAACCTTTCCTAAAGTGCCGGAGCTTAAATCGGACGTTTCGGTGTCCAAAACGCCGGTCAACGACGGCGATAGGTCAAGTGGTATATATGTCCGGATTCGTCTCGGAGCGACTTACAACTTTCTATAAAGAACCATAGCTTGGATAAAACGTTTGGAGGTCCAAAAAGCCGGTCAAAGGTGGTGAAAACCCTAACTTTCACCCAAACGACGACAGCGGTTTCCGGCTGGTTTACGGCCACCCACGACCTCCCCATCTCCCCTCTAGGCAGCGCCTAGACCTCTCTCACCCCTTCCCCGGCCGTTCGAGCTCCTACGAGCAAGAAACCACCACCGACGGTGGTGGTGGTGGTGCGTGGATGACGGTGGTGTGCGACGGGAACGACAAGGGTCACAAACCCAACTGTTTTGGCTCGTTTTGAGGTCTCCGGTCAGTTCCCTTTCAAATCTGGCAAGTCCGGTAACGTTTCCGGCGACTGACTACGTTTCCGGTTAAAAACCGGTGGGTAAATCTCGTTATCTTTCAGTTCTAATCATTTTCGGGTTATAAATCTTAGATCCGTTGGTTGTAATGATTGAATCGGTTGTGTTTGGGTGTGATTTGTTGATTAGACGTGTTTAGGGTGGAAAACCGAGCGTTTTCCGGCGACCGGAGCGCCGGTCAAAGTTGGAAACGGGATGGTCAAACATGGTCAAACCTAGTCAAACGGGTCAGATCTGGTCAACATCAGTTTTCATGTATTCGGTTAGACTCGGGACGCAAAACCGGAATCAACGGTGTATGCGGATCTTCAAACGGACGCACGGTTATCAAAACCGGTTCGCGAGCGTGTACCGTATCGGAAGGTATAACCACGTAACATAATTAATATCATTTTGAACAACCCGAGTGTGTCGTGAATATTCAACGAACCGGTTGACGGATTAAAACAACATAACAAATATCTATATATATATACTTACTAAAAAAAGACAAACATTTATATATATATATATATATATATATATATATATATATATATATATATATAATTAACTAAACCAACTTGATTTGAACGTTTCTACAAGTCCTGATCATCGTTTTCATCCGAGAAATCCGTTCTAAAGGGTAACGATTCGATCTCTTCTATTAGTTTGATAATATATGAATTAGATCGAGATTTTAAACGTGATATCATGGTTATTGTTGTTGATTATTGTCTAGATGATGGCTAGGAATAGTTAGAAACGAAGAACTCAACAGGTTAACGGTGAAATCTTTGTTTTGATCCGTTATAATGTCCGATTATCATGAAACCATATCATAGATCATAATGGTTTTAACCATTTGATTATAACAATGGTTGTGATTGTCCTGATCATTCATTGGAATGATCAATGACAAGGATTAACTATTCCTAAACCTGAAATCCATCAAGAAACTATTTTGGTGATATAATCAACAACAATACTAATTTGGTTAATCCGGGAATGTCCTGATTGCATCAACAAGTCATAAGTTTCTTAATAAGAACCTAAATCATTATAGGTTCTCAGTTAAAACACGTTGTGAGATGTTAAACTAAGGAAAGTTCTGAGAGCCAGATTAAACTTAAGTAACTCATAGAACTCTAATGACATACAGGTTTAGAGTTCAAGAACTAGTGATACGAACGTTGTGCATTGTTATTGATGTGAATCAACTCAGGTGAGTTCACGAACCCCTTTTCTGTATTTTGGCTTTTGAACTCGGGGGAATGAGAAAACATAAAAACTCATTTGAAACATCTTGTTTATTGTGAAGCTTTGAAATAGTTTTTGATACATTTTGTGAAACATGAAACCTGATTTGAGCAGGTGGAACTCTAAAAACATTTTAATACATTTTGTGAAACATGAAACCTGATTAGATCAGGTGAAACTCTGAAACGCTTTTGATGCATCTTGTGAAACATGATACCTGATTAGATCAGGTGGAACTCTGAAACGCTTTTGATACATTTTGTGAAACATGAAACCTGATTAGATCAGGTGGAACTCTGAAACGCTTTTGATACATCTTGTGAAACATGATATCTGATTAGATCAGGTGGAACTCTGAAACGCTTTCGCTATATTTTGTAAAACATAAAAACTTATTTGATTATGTGGAACTCTGAAATACTTTTGAAACATTTTGCGAGACATGAAAACGAAAGCGTTGTAAAACATTTGGTTGAAACACGTGACAGTGGGGAGAACACGTGACCAAACTTGTCATTATTTCACGGGTTACACATTTGTCGCTAAGTCCCCTATTCTGTAACCGTTGACCGTGGGGGGCGTGATTATTGAGAATAGATTCTATTTGTGATTGACAATCCTCGCCCGTGGTTCGTAGCTAAAACCACGACTGGATGTCGAGCGGGCGCTCAATAAGGCTAAACGCACAATGTCTTGCGACAAGGACATTGGGAAGGGGCAAACACTGAACTCGTCAGCTCGGTTACGGGAGCCCAGTAGTTATAATTGGACATTTGGTCGGGGAACTAATACACGACATTGTTGGAAGGAACAATGTTCGCACTGGATACCAATGTTTTACTCCCATTTTGGGACATAAATATTATTTAACGTTTTTTTTATGAAAACATTTGATTCGTTCGGGATACACAACATACATTTTTGATAAATAAACTTGTGAACTCACCTGCAATATGCTGATTGTTTAAAATCATGTTTTCTCAGATACAAAATGATACAGAGAGAGTGGAGCTAGGAGCTCAATCTTTGGAGACAAATAGTAGAGTCTATGAGAATTAGACTCAAAAGTATGATCCATAGCATAGTGCATATGTGGAACTCAGTTATAGCAGTAATTACATTAGGCTTGTGACTAATGTAGTTGTAATATTGCTTTGTAATATAGAAACATATGTATCTTTTGTTGTAAACAATGACTGTGAAACCTTGAAAGTCACACGGTACGCTTCCGCAACGACAAGGGTGTGACACCAGGTAAATCAGATACACACCATTCTCATACACATTTCATATTTATATGTTCTAACATTTGTTATTTCACGCATGCTCATCGTTTGTCTAATTTAAAATGTTATCTCCTATTTTTTTTCAACTTTACTGGGGTGGTGTTGTCTTACGAAAATGGAAGAATTTCGTCAGATAATAACACTAGAAATACTACCCATATCATCCAACTATCCTTCCAGCAAAGGAATGACACAAGGACATCGATGGTATCGTGACATCATCTGTGCATTAAGCATTAACTGCTTGTGAAAAGCCGAGTTGACGAAACTTAGGTACCTTAAACAAAGGGAGTCCGTGTATACACCGAGTTCATCCTTGCTGAATCACATGTCGAAAGCCACAGTTCGACATGTCAAAGAACTAAAAGGAAGCCGTATACCAACTTTTACAAACAAATGAATTCACTTCCAAAAGCGTGTCCCATAATTTCATGCGAACGTGAACATAAACTATAATCCGAGTGTGTGACACCTCGTATTTTCCACGTCCGCATTTACTTTATTTTAATATTAATTTATATAATTATTGCTTACATGGCACTATAATTAATGGATTTAGTGTGACACGTGGCACAACAGTCCAAACACACACAACAAACCGATGATTTGAGGAATTATCGTAAAACGCTCGCACGTGTCTTGAATAACAAACGTTGGTGAAATAAACAAACCACAGCCTAATTTCACAACACTTAGGCTCCAGAGAACCTAAAACAAGTGAAACGATGTTTACAAGTCCCAAAACAATGATCGTAATCGAGAAATACGCGGAAAACGAGCCAAAACGATGAAAATGGGTCTATTGGGCTTGTCTGGAGGCCCAGGCGCTACGCCTGGACCCAACCACCCACCCTTGGCGATGCGCGTGAATCAGGAGAAGCGCCTCTGATGCCGGCCTTCCGCGCGGTATGCCTGGCTTCGGTGCTGTCCGCTAGGTGGTACGCCTGGGAACACATAATCGCAAAATCTTCTTGGAAGCCACAAAAATCATTGTTATCCTACTACCATCATTATAATTAAACTCAGACGTTATCCTTGCGTCTAAATCTCCCCAATACCACGTGCTAACACACCTGCAACCCCATAATCATCATCTTAGAGCTATTGGAAGCCATTGTTGGGAGAATTAAAGCTTTAGAGGCTTGAGAGAGGATTTGAAGGCTTGAGCACCACCATCACCACCTTGTTCCTGCCAAAACCTGCTGTCCAGAAACATTAGAAGCTACTTTGGTGCATCATCTCTGCATTCTTAAGGCCTTAGAAGGTAACACAACATCCCTTGTAGCACAACAACACTCAAACACACGCATGCAAGACAAATCACCCACATGCACACACTAGATCTACACATGCATGACTTTTGGATCTGGGTTTGATGTTATAACCACTGACTTAGATGATCTTGTGAGTGATTTGATGATTTAGTGATGATCCATGATGATGTTCATAAGATTTAATGGGTATTTGTTGTTACTATGACGAAATGGTCATATTTAGACACATGCATGTAAGATTTAAGTGGATTTAAATGATTTTGGATATGAATACATGATTATTGATGATGTTTGGGATTATTTACAAGGTCTATTGTGATTATTATGATCAAAATGATGATTTGAAGCTTATTTCTATATTTAGAAACTTTAATGATAAGAGATGGTGATTTTTGATGAAATAGGAACCTACATGTGTTTCAAGATGATGATTCAAGGTTAATATGATTATTTTTAATATGTTGATAAGTTAGAGTTGATGAATGAAGTGATTTACACAATTATTTCTAAAAATAGTAACTTTTAATCTAGAAATGTTCAAAGAATGATGAACTTGATACTATTGGCATGATTAACATGATTATTTGGATTGATATGATAATAAAAGAGATTATGGATACATTAGGATCTTTCAAATAGAAGATTTAACATAAGTTACTATAAATAGTAACTTCATTTTAGGAAATCGGAAAATAACAAGGTGTTAGTCATAACAAGCATGTTTAACCGGTTATTTGAGACTATGATGATGATGTTTTGATGAGTTAATTGATAGAACTTAGTGAAATACGTTTAGTGACACAACTTTCCATAAATAGTAACTTTATAACAAGAGGTATACTTATTTGGCAATGTGTGACTAGATGCTATGTGATAACATGATCATTTAGGTTAATAATGCATGTTAGAACGAACGAAAAGTGATTTCTTGTATGACCTGCTTAATTTAGAAACTTTCCTAAAGTGGAAACTTACTATAAATAGTAAGTTATCCCACGGATGCAATTTATGTGCTCACACATATCACACGACACTAATCGCACGTGAAATGATCACTTGAACTAAACACGTCACCAACGGGTTGTTAGGTCAAACACGGTCAACACGACCAACACAACAACTCAGAGTTGTTTGGACACGAATACGGTCCTGTGAGACTCACACGAATGTGAACACAAAACTCATAACACGTATATGATATAGGTAACCGCCAAGGGCGCACAAAACTGTTCACGAGAAGAACGCAAAGCTAAGCTCAGGTGAGTTTACAGCCCCGCTTTTACTTTCAACTATTTTGTTAAACTTTTGAGGTGAGAATAATATGCAACTGTTTTAGATACATGACTGGTATGCTGTAAAACAACTTTTTGTTTACAACTGTCACACCCCGGGCCGGCGGGAACGGATCGTGTTTTCCCGTCGGGCAGAAGGTTCCTGGGGCGCGATATCATTGGGTGATAATCAAATAATCAGATTGTTTACATAGCACATGAGATATAAATGAGAAATGCTAATCATGACATGAAATAGAATTACAAAGTTAAATTACATTGTACATCATAATTTAACTAAGTAAATCTAATCAAAAAGAATCAATGTGTTTATATCTTGATCTGTACAAGATATACAAAAGTGATTCAATGTTTTGTCATATAAAAAGTATGCAATCAAAAGTAAGCTAGGTCTTCTATGAGTCCACTAGCTTATCACTTGCACATATGTATCTACACCTGTTCGTCACCTGAGAAAACTTTTAAATATCATTTAATCATACAAGCATGCATACAATGATATATGATAATAACAATTTAATATCATTTAATCAGAGTATAACTAACATGTTAAGTAAAACTTTTAAATAATTAAAAGTAAACATGTTTCTCAGCCCCGAAAGTTAAAATCAGTAAAGATTTAAAGTAAAAGGGGCATATGAACTCACCTTGTCGTTGTAGGGTTGACTTAGCTTAAAAGAAAGAAAACACGCTCTCTTGATTGTTCTTTGCTATTGATTTCACGATCATGTATTGTTTACACGTTGTTGTAACTTATAAGTATAAGTTTTAATTGATTTGAGCATGTGCAAGTGTTGACTTTAACTTGATCATCCCTTCATGATTTCAATCATTATTCGGCCCAATTCATTTCAAATATACTTTGTTAACTCTTTAGCCAATTTAATTAGAACGTAATGTGTGATTGTAAGTCATAACTAAAGAGTTGATCCTCCTGACCTCACCTTGCCATTAACTTGGTTCTTTTTGTAAAAAGTTAATGACTTAACTATCATTAATTGTTTCGACACAAATGTTTAACATCTTTTATATGATCCGGAATTAAGATTTCACTAATTGCCATCTTTTAGTTATTTGTTTCACGAATTGGGTTACTTTGAAGCTCATTGGGCCGAATGTGAGTCGTGTGAACCGTAGTTCGCGTGGGCCTAAGTTAAACAACATGGGCCGAATTACATGGGCCTAGTGGCCAACATGGACCAATCCTCGAAAATGGGCCAATTGAATTAGAGTTGGATCGGTTGGGCTATGAAGTTGGGAGCTGGGCCTCCTGGATTAATTATTGGGCCTGTTTTGTAACGTGTGGCCCAATTATAAGCTTAAACTCAAAAGTTGGGCCGAGTCTGATTTTTTTGTGTGGGCCTGTTGTAACTCGATGAAATGGTTGTTATAATGTTGGCCAAGAGAGTGTAACATCAAATGAGCTGAAAATCTGGAATTTGAGCCTTATGTGCACACGTTAATGGCCCAAATGATAAAAAGAGTTGTGGGCCACAATAGAAAAGTCTTGGGCCGAATGAGAGTTAGCTGGGCCAAATGATTTTCTGTTGATACTCCTTGGTCGTCTAGGGTTTCTAGTCGTAGGTGGGTGTGTACAGGCCAAATGAAGGCTGAACCAGGAAAAGGTGGCCGTAGGTTCATGGCTGGCGAATGATTGCAGGGTGGCTAATGTGGACTGCCGAATGATGATAGGAGTATGAGGGGCGAATGAATAGCAGCGAATGAAAGTTGGTCAAGTGATTCGGCGAATGAAGGGGGTGGCCTTGTCGAATGAACAGGATGGTTGGCGAATGTGTGAGCTCCGAATGGGGTCTAGTTCGAATGAGTCATGTAGCTAGTCGAATGAAAGGTGGTCGAATAGGGTTGTGCCGAAAGGATGAGGTCATTCGGCCTTGGTGTCTCAGTCGGCGGCCTGTGGCCATGCGGCCTTCATTCGGCCTTCCAGTCATTCGACAATCTGTGTGGCTCTTTCGACCGTAGTGGCGGTGGTGCTCAGCCCCTCACCATCCCATGTTTCTATGGTGTTTTAAAGTATGTAGGGTTCAAGAGGTGAGAGGAATAACCCGTTAAAGGTGAGGTTTAAGCAAATAGGGAGAAAACCCTATTTTTCGAAAGTTTCTCTGCATCATACCTCGAGTTTTGATGGGTAACTTCTTAGATCGGTTGTACTTTCGTGTAGAGGACGTCGAGGGCTACACGTGGGCGAAAGAATCACTCAAATCGGATGAAAAATGAGGGAGATATGCTTGTTTGAAGGTGTGAAAATGGTGGAATTTCTTGTAGCCTGAAATTGAGAGAAGAGAGAGGGTGGAGGTGGGTGAAATGAATAAATTTTGTTCATTTAGGGTTTTTATACCCAAAGTGGTGTTCGGGTACATTCCGGTTGCTCGGTTCGTTAATTCGTTATGTTTCCGGAATATTACGCGTAATTTAAATAAAATAAGTAAAATACACTAATTTAATTAATTTGATGAGTTTCAAAATTGTAAAATGTTATTTATCTTATTTTATTAAATTATTATCGTTCGTGACGTGTTGTTTGTTTTTTTTTTGTTTTCGTTTCGTCAGATCGCGTCACCTTCGCGCGTAATTCGTTCGAATCGTCACCCGAACGAATACGACGATGGTTTTGCTTTCTTACTTTTGTTTTCTACTTTCCAGTCATTATTTCAGAACTCTAAACTCACAGATATGTTTGTGTGAATCGTCACCCACGCAAACACACTATCAGTTCGTTATTCTGAAATAACACTGTATTTGTGTTTTAATTGTGTTTCCTCACTGTCGGACTCAACTAGACATCATGTTTTCACACTGTTCTTGTACTGATTCGTCGGCCATCTGATTCCTGTCATCTGTGGACATCAGATCGCAACCGATATGTTTCTGAATATTGTTTGAATACCGTTGTTTCTCATGATTTGTTGTGTTAACTGTAATTAAGTTTTCACTTAATAAACACAACTAATGTTTCAATTGTACGTTGTACTTAATGTATTTAAGTTTATACGAAAATACGTACAACGATTTCTTGTATTTAGGATTCTGTTAATACAAGTACTGTTTAAAATTACGTATGTACACATAGTAAAAAGTGAAAGTACACATACCGTACGGACTTGCCGGACGATCTGGCACTTGCTGTTACAACAACTATTATCGCCACAAGTCCTCATTATTCTTACTGTTAATTGTGAGACAAGCGAGTCGTTATTACATAGTACTACGGGTTTGACTAGCCCCACTTGGCAACAACATTGACCGGAGGCCATAACGAGTGTAATATCGATGTTGATACTGGGTTCCGCGATAACCCAGGGAGGCAAAGGAAACAGTCGAGTTTCGGTAAGATGAACAGACACACCTCGGATTGTAGATCCAACAAAACAATTTAACATACCCAGTACATATCTGTTTTACTGCTTTCAAATATTTAAACCTGTGAACTCACCAACTTTATGTTGACACGTTATCGCATGTATTCTCATGTAACTAAACGCACGATGCTAGGATGCACTTGGAGTATGACTTTTGAGGAGTCTTGCATGCATTCTAACTTATATTTAGAACTTTTCATGATGTTGTATTTAAACAATGTAGTGTTTAGACAAATACATTTCCGCTGCATAACTTATTTACTATTTCCGCCGCTTATGTCGATGTAACTTGAATTTGAATATCAAAACTATGTGTTTTCAAACTCATATAGAGTCGTTCTATATGATCGAGAGCTTTGATCCTGGCCACGTCAAACTCGCGCGGTCTAACACCGCACGTGGGAATTTGGGGGTGTCACAGAGTGTCCCCACCAAGCTCAAGAAGGGAAGAAGGTCTTGATAACACAGTTCAAATTTTGGGACGAAATTCCTTCAACAAGGGGAGATTGTGACAACTAGCATACGAGCAACAATTAGTTATGAAATCTAAGAGTATACACGACAACAAAGAACTCAATGTACTAGCATACGAATCATATTTTCTTGTTTTGTACACGAAAAGAAACAAAATCATATCAGGTTTTATCATACAAAACCCGAGAAGAGGTTGGATGTACATCAAAGAGTTTGTAAGTTTACATGCAAAGTCAGATGAGACAAAACTCTGATCCACATAGTGTCAAACAAAAATATATATAGATATCTAATATGTAATTGAACGTAATCACCGGGTTATTAGTCTCTTTTAAATATCCCAAGAATATATATATATAATATGGAGCAAATAATAATAATAATAATGATACTACAAAAATGTAATATGCTGAACATCCCGGTTATCAGTCTCTTTTCAGAACTCCTAAAAATAAATATAGATATCTAATATGTAATTGAACGTAAACACCCGGTTATTAGTCTCTTTTTAACACTCCCAATATATATATATATATATATATATAAATAATATGGAGCAAATAATAATAATAATAATAATAATAATAATAATAATAATAATGATACTACAGAAATGTAATATGTTGTAACATCACGGTTATTAGTCTCTTTTCAGCACCTCCCAAAAAATATAGATATCTAATATGTAATTGAACGTAAACACCTAGTTATTAGTCTCTTTTTAATACTCGCAATATATATATATATATATATATATATATAATATGGAGCGAATAATAATAATAATAATAATAATAATAATAATAATAATAATAATAATAATAATAATAATAATAATAATAATAATAATAATGATGATAATAATATAATGATACTATAAAAATGTAATGTTATAATATTATACTAAAATTTCATCAACAAGGGTACAAGGGTACAATGACATTTTATAAAAGTGACCTATTTTGTATTAGTCTAAAAAAAGAGGTCATTCATCTTCAATTAAAACTCCATCAAGTGCAGCCAAAATCTCTTGAAGTCCAAGTTGTGGTTGAGAACGATCTCTAAGACGTAGTGCCAGATTCAATTTTGTCTCCAAAACCGTTATCTTCATAGATAAAAGTATGCAATTTGAGCATCATATGGAAGAAGGTCCAGCTTCAGAGTTTGTGTCTTTCTTGAGCACATCCTCCCACACAAAACAACCACATCCACAATATTTTTCTTTTGGCTGTCACATAATAAGGATCATAAGAGTCGTCTTTTGGTGTCTCGTCCAAATAACAAAGTTATGATAGTTCACATTTGAATCAGGACATGCGTAATAAACTCTATTCCTATTATTCGAAGATACTGTCCTTCTAACTACATTCCCCTTCACACATTTACAAGGAAATGTTTCATATCTCTCCATCTACATAAATCCATAAATACATAATCCATGACATGATAATCCAATAATCCTAAATCTATTTGAAACAATCCATAAACATCATAACACATAAGTTTAAGATCATCAAAGGCTACTACAATTTCATGCAAATAATGCCTAAAAGTAATAATCCAATAATCCTAAATCTGTTTGAAACAATCCATAAACATCATAACATATAAGTTTAAGATCATCAAAGGCTACTACAATTTCATCCAAATAATGCCTAAAAGTAAGTGAAAAAATCAAAATTTAACGATCCAAAAACATCATAACACATAAGTAGGGGTGTTCAACAATTCGAATTGCAGTTTAAATGGTTTTGAGTTTTTTTAACCCAACCGAAAACCGAACCAAACCGTATTAAACCAATTTCAACCGTATTCATTTCTACAACAGACACCAAGGGGCTGTTTGTTTTTTGAGAAAACGTCTGCGAAGCTCTGCGAAACCTCTTTTGTCTGCACCCTGCAGACCAAGGAAAGATGTAGGGTGTTTGTTTTCTCGCAGACATTTCATTAAAAAATGTCTGCGAAACCTCTTTTCCTTGCAGACATGGTTCAACATCTTCTTGGATCTTCAAACCTCTTCTAGGTTTTTTCCTCCTCATTCCCGAACTCCATCTCGTCTCTCCATCACCGGCGTGCTGCTCCACCACCGCTGCTCCACCGCCGCTCCTCCACCGCATGCTGCTCCTCCACCGTCGTCGCCATCCACAGCCTACCCTCCCACCGCCAATCGCGACGCCCCCTTCTTTCTTCCCGATCGGCGACCAGAAGCGAACCCTAGTCGGCCTCCACCGATATCCACCGTCGTCCACCGCCCTCCACCGATATCCACCGTCGAACACCAGAAGCAAACCCTAGTCGGCGAACACCATATATCCCGTCGTCGTCGCCCTCCACAGTCGAACCCTAGAGCCGCGGTGGTGATGGTGACAGTCTCTATCACATCCCGTTGTCGAACCCTTCGCATCCCTTCGTAGGATGAAACCCTAGAGACGCGGTGGTGATGGTGACAGCCTCATCGACGGTCGACGGTGGGTGGAGGGGGGACGATCGGAGGTGATGGTGACAGTGGAACACGATCGGAGGATCGGTGGCCGGTGGGGTTGGGGGACGGTGGGTTGGGTTTTCTTATGCAGAGGTTTTTTGTTTGAAGATGTTTTTGGAAAACAAACACCCTAAAAAACTCTTCTTGCTGAGGTTTGGTCCACCTCTTCTGCAAAAGAGGTTTGCAGATGTGGTCCGCAGATCGCAGACGTTTTACCTCTTAAAAAAAAAACACCACCCAAATGTAATCTAAATGTGAGCAACCCAAATTGTATGTTATCCTATGCAGGCTAATTGCATAACATGTTTCTTTTCGTAATCGGTAAATGGAAAGAAACACATGTGGTTAATCTAGGCAAAATCTAATATGTAAAACCACATTAAAATCCACCACTGTCGTACAAACAAAAATATTGGATTCCAATAAAAATAACATAAACGAAGAAAGAACCTAATCGAATTTCAATACATATTACTAAGAAGCTAATCGATTTCAAATACATGTTGATGAGATGTGAGATGTGAGTGGCTGGATGACAATGAACCTAACAATGTGATCTAGATTACAAACTGAGAATTGAGAGTCGTGAGGCAGTGGTTGCACCGCCGTGGAGTGCCGAGTTCGAGGATTGTTGCTACCGCGGGTGGTGAAGAGAGATCTGAGAAGTCGAGGGGAGAATGAAGAGATCCAGGACTTGGGTGTCGGCTTATTTGGAAATTAGGTTTAGTTTATTTAGGGGTGTAAATTAATAAAAAATAATATTTTTAAATATCAATTCAGTTTAAACGGTTTAACCGAATAACCAAACAAACCAAATTTTAAAAAACCATTAAACCGTAAACCGAACCGAAAACAGAATTCGTAACTAGGATAGAGACACACATAGAGACTCACATGCGAATTATGCCGCAACGCACGGTTTAATAAAACTAGTTTTATTTAAACTGAGAGTTGAAACTTGAAACCTAATCAACGTATCAAACTATTATCCGAATATTCGAATTTGATGGTGTCACACCCCGAGCCGACGGGGTTGGATCCGAGTCCCCGTCGGGCGGAAGGTTCCCGGGGCGCGATATCGTGAGTGATAATCGTGATGATCAGATTGTTTACATAACATCAATGTTAAGAATAACTAAGCACGATAAAACATTAAGCTAGGATTACAAAGTTAAATTACAATATCAATGTTTAGTAATTTAACTAAGTAAACATATGAACATAATCAAATGTTTCTATCTTGTATCTGTACAAGATATCAAAAGTGTCTTGTATTAATAACAAAAGTTGTGCTTTCCAAAGGTCTACTAGGTACTCTATCTGGGCAGCTTAGTATGCAAATCCTGAAGCCTGAGCCTATTCCTGTGCATCACCTGAGAAAGCATGTAAGAAAACAAAGTCAACACAATGGTTGGTGAGTTCATATAGTTTTAGTATTTGAAAAATAGTTTTGCAAACCTCTCCGGTAAAACCTTAACCTCATTAACATCACATGTATCATCCAGCTCGGTATGCTTATATATAGGGCATACCCCTGAGTCGAGCCTACAACCCGCCCAGACGCCGTCCCACCACATACTAAGCCACATAGGACATTGTTGTTAATGATAATTAAGCATTTTACCTACCATTCGATTCCATCATAGTTTCAAGCATCATGTTTAGAAGTTTAAGTTATCTACCCAATAGCATTCCCAAATCCCTACAGTAACAACCTTAATCTCATTAACATCACCTGTATCATCCAGCTCGGTATGCTTATATATAGGGCATACCCCTGAGTCGAGCCTACAACCCGCCCAGACGCTGTCCCACCACATACTAAGCCACATAGGACATTGCTGTTAATGATAATTAAGCATTCTTACCTACCATTCACTTCCATGTTAAAATTTGATTTCCACAAATTGAAATGTCTCTGATTTCCTGGGTTCACCATGTCCTCATGATTTCCAAAACGTTTGTAGAAATGTAATATTAAATGGTTAATTAAACTAATAACTAATCATTTAAACACAACTAAGACATGATGATTGGGCCTTGTTTGACTCAATCAATTAGACTTAGTTGTTGGTGGTTGTCCAAGTTGTACCCTCTCACATGTGGCCCATATCAGGCATGACCCACAAGGAGTCTACCTGTATGCGTCGGAACTTTCATGATTTGCCCATATCAGCTTGACCTTTTGGCCTACTGTATGCGTCGGGACTTTAAGGATATCCTTTGAATTCTTGATCTGCTTTGATTCTCTTGATTTCGTTTGATAGTTTATGTTATGCCCATATAGCTTGACTACGAGAGTCTACTATTTGTGACGGGACTTTCCGTGTATTAGCACGTGGTCTTGATTTATGTACAACTGACACCCACCTTAACATACACATTAATGATTTCATTAGATATTAATGATTTCATTATTTCACTGATTCATACACGATTATGATTCCCTTGAGTCTCCTGATCTGATGTTTAGCATTATATGATTTCCACAATGATTATATATCTTTGAATAGGATCCTTAGCTTTACTGATCATACACTGAATCAGATTTCCTTGAATTTGATTCTTAGCTTTAGTTCTCTTGGTTACACTTTGAGTTTAGATTCTCTGAATTCAAACTTGAAAGACTAAGTGTTGTGTTAGAGTTTTAGAATTAAAGTATTACTCAGGAGAGTAATTAATTTATCCTTCAGTTGATTCTGCATAACAAATACCTAGACAGGAGTCTAGGGTATGAACATGTATATATAACACATACATTAATTAAAAGCATTTACGTAAAAACATATATAAAAGAAAAAGGTTTACGCATGCTTCTCAGCCCCGCGTTTGAAAACAAAAATGTTTAGAAAAAGGGGCAATGAACTCACCTATGTTGCTGTGCAATTGAACCACAAAAGATATGCGCGCTCTTTGATTGTTGCCTATGTATCTTTAGCACCTGAGTTATTTTAAGAAGGTTCATAGACGATAAGTATGTATAATAGTCGTATCTAGGGTTTAGTCTCGGTGTGCAACTAAGTGTCCTACGTTACTAATGTGTTTCTAGAATTTCATCTAACTAGTCATTACTCAATAATAAACCCTTATCCCACCATTAAGCATTAAAAGTCTCTAATTAAAACGTTTTTAAGTTAATTCATTCTATGTTGAATATTTATTTAGAAAATCATTTAATTAATTTTTAACAAGGTTTACAATTTATTTTCTTTTATTAAAAACATAATAAAGTTTGAGAAAATTTAATTCACACATGATGGGCTTGGGTTAATCCCATTTGCATTAACCTTGGGCCCAAATACTAACCTTTTGATTTCCCAATGATTCTTTGATTGATTCTTTGTATAATCCTTCCTAGATAGTTCAACGGAACTACCTAAGGTAGCTATACATTCTTATGAAGCGTCTAGGTATTAGGTGTTAATAGTTAAATCGACACCATAACCTTAGACCTTGATCTTTGATTCTCAATGGATTTCCAATAGTGTTTAGCTCTATTGATCTTGACATTTATGTATAAGTTATAACGAAATTTTGAAAACTCCCTTAGTAAAACACTACTGTAGATTTCAATAGCTAACCCATGTAATTTAACCCATCTCAATTTAAATGACTCCCTTGGTCATTTAAAAAGGAATTTAGTTCTCCCAACGTTGATTGATCACAATGAAACCCTAATATCTTCCCATGCACACACACACACCATGCATGCATGAAGTGTGTGTGCAATTATCCATACCTCCCATATATGCACCATGGCTTAGTAACCGTCCTCGATTGTCAATCCCATGGTCTCGGTTTGTCTTAGTCGAATGGAGATTGAACCAAAAGAGAGATGGCCGCATGAAGCTTATTCGCCCGAATAGGTGTGGTCTGCTGCCATGTTGGCCGAAAGGAACTTGCCAACCGAATGTGATGGGTCGAAGGAAGGTAGAGCGAGTGAGCCCAGGCCGAAGGAGTTGGGCCGGTCGAATGATCATTGGGCCAACCGAATGTGTTTGGGCCGAAAGAGTTGGTTGGCCGAGCAAAGAAGGGAGGTGCTTCGCTCGTTCTATTCGGCCGAATGAGGGAAATGGCTCATTCGATGAGCTGGTCTTGGCCATTTGGCCTGTTCAACCTCTCCTCCATGGCAGCCCTATTATTCGATCTAGTGACTACCCCAAGGTGTGCAACAAGTCTCTAACTCACCTAAAATCCTTAGATTTTAAGGTGTTGTAACCGGTTTGCAAGGAGGTGCGAAATTAGGGTTTTGAAACCCTTAAAACCGAACAAGAATCGCGTCTTTACCTTGTTTCTACTGGTTTTCAGGGCAGATCCCTTGTACTTTCGTGTAGAGGAAGATGAGAGCTTCGATTTGGCACCAAGATGGAGTGATTTGGTCAAGAAATTGAGAAGTTATGGAGGTTTGAGGTTTGAAGTTTGGATTTTCTAGAGAGAGAAAGTTCCGGGTTTTTGTTTTTAGAGAGAGAGAGTGAAGTGGTTAAATGAGGAAGAAGACTCATTCCGGGTATTTATACCCCGGGTGAGTTCGGGTTCGTTTCGGTTGCTCGGTTTCGCGTAAAACATCGGTTACGTTTAGTTTTCGAACCGAAACATTGCGATACTAAAAATAGAGTTTAGAAATTAATTATTAGGTGGTAATTCCTAGTAATTAACTAATTATCTTTCATTTAATTTAAATTTTCAAAAATATTTAATTTACTGTTTAAAATCGAATCGTACAGTTGTCGCGCGTATTCGTTCGAATCGTCACCCGTACGAACACGACGAAAACTATACTTTTCAACATGGTTTTCTAATTATCGGATATCATTCAGAACGTTAAACCTTCAGATGTATTCGTACAGATCGTCACCTATACAAATAATCTGTCGATTTAGCATTCACGTAACAACATCCGTGTTGTTTTGTTCTGTAAAGCCTCACATACGTTTATACATAATAAAATCCTAACAAATAATCACATGATGGTTCTGTATTGCCAGATAATTATTTGACAGATGAACCATGTTTCTGAGTTTCGTTTCTAAAATGATTCCGAAACTGTGCTATGACAACATAAAATGATAATGATATGTGAACATCAACTGGTTTACGTACTTGAATCACTGTTCACGTTACTGTGTTGATCACTGTTCCGGTGACGTTTCCGGCAATGATGTTACAGATGGACCAAGTCAAACCAGTTCTCATATCCACCTTTCAATCTCTACACCATCTATACGCCTTGTATAGGCTTATACAATGCGTAGAGGAGCAATCATTATTTGTGAGAATTTCGCAGTGCCAATGATTGGACTCTTATACGAGGTGTATAAGAGGCCAATGATTGTCGAATTAGTAGGTGTCAAAAGGGTTGTACGTCTCGTAATCTCGCATAGGTCTATATGAGACGTGTAGTGTCAACGGGAGGTCTGTATAAAAAGTTTCGTATGTAATTTATACAGTTATATATATGTAATCAGTTTGTATAACATACAAGTTACATATACGTAATAACCTAAAATACACTCTCTTTTTTACATTTATTATCTTATAACAAAAGGAAATAAAAATGAAAAAAAAAGTTTACTTGTTAATGGTTATGGTTAGTTTTCTTGGTTTCCTCCAAAATGAAGGTTTATTTAGGAACCCTCCCCTATATATATATGATTAGAATCATATAAGAACCTTTGAATTAAACAATAACTCATTAACTCAAATCTAATGGTTAATTTTATTTTATTATTATTATTATTATTATTATTATTATTATCATTATTATTATATGTATACATATATTTCTTCTTATTATTATTTGCTCCATATTATATATATATATATATATATATATATATATTTTGAGAGTATTGTAAAGAGACTAATAACTAGGTGTTTACGTTCAATTACATATTATATATCTATATATATTTTTGGGAGTACTGAAAAGAGACTAATAACCTGGATTTTACAACATATTACATTTTTGGGGGAACGAAAGTACTAACTAGGTTATTACAAAAATGAAAGACATGTTTATGTGAGTTTAGTTTCTAAAAGTTCATGTTTATAAAGACACTAGATAACTACAAGACTCAATGTGGTTAAAGGAGACTAAGAAACATTCAAAAAATTATGGATTGCATTCAAAAAATTCCGATTGCACTGATGATGTTTTAAACGGTACATACATATCAAACTTTAAACATTAAACATGCACATTCCTCCAGATAGAGACATTGCTCCAGAAGGGAGAATTCTCGTTCAAAAAGTAGCCATTTGGATTGTTTCTCCATATATATCCCTTATCTCTATCAAACACAATGTCGTTTAGGTTGATGAACTTTTTTTCCCTTTCGGGAGAAACTGTAGGAGAAGGAGAAGGCTAAAAACGAATAGGAGAAGGAGGAGGGAACTGATCATCATGCTTCATGAAAATTCGGTATCAAATGTAACTGGCATTGGCCAAAGCCAAAATGACAAAGAAAATGATGAGTGAGAGTTGTATCATCTGCACTTGTTGGAAAACGAAGAGATGCGTATGGAGGGAACCGATTATGTGTGTTGTGTTCAAGTAATAAGTGTGTGTGTGTATATATGTGTGCTTGTGTGTGTGTGTATCAGTAATGTGAACTATCTCCATCAACAATCTTGCTAGAGATCTTTATACCGTTCAAAAAAGAAAAAAAAAGTTATTTAGTAATAAGTGTGTGTTAATAATTGTCTGTGTATATATGTGTGTGTTTGTGTGTGTGTATATCAGTGATCTTAACTATCCCCATTTTGGTAGTCTTTCTGGAGATCTTTATACTGTTTAAAAAAGAAAAAAATAGTTATCTAGTAATGAGTGTGTGTGCATATATGTGTGTTTGTGTGTGCGCGTATACATATGTCAGTAATAAGTGTGTGTGTGTGTGTATTTGTGTCTGGATATCAAGAGTCGCATGTTGTACACTTGATTGCTGGTATCAAGTCGTGATAGTTGGCTATGTACTCAATTGACTTGATATATGTGCATGTGTGTGTATATATCAGTAATCTTAATTATCCCCATCAGCAAAGAGATCTTTATACTGTTAAAAAAAGTTATTTAGTAATAAGTGTGTGTGTTAGTAAGTGTCTGTGTATATATATGTGCGTTTGTGTGTGTATATATATCAGTAATCTTAATGCCACACCCCCGCCGTCGGCGGAAACACGGGAGATGCGACGAAACTGTATATCAAGAACTCATTGAATATGAGAGAATGCTAGTCCTTCTGCTTATGTGTAAGGCCCATATCTAGCCTTAGATTAGTACCTGAAATACATGCAAAAACAAGTGTTAACTAAAAAGTTGGTGAGTTCGTAGGTTTTATGTTTAATTAAACAGTTTAAGTAATAGTGTTTTTTTCATCCAGGCACGAGTAAAACGTTTAAATCAAAACTCAGTAGGATCATCATCCCATAGTGTGTTGGCCATTTCAGGCACCAGTAAAATGTTTAATAAAATTCCAGTAGGATCATCAATCCCATAATGTGTTGGCCTTTCCAGGCACGAGTAAAGCGTTTCAATAAAAATCCAGTAGGATCATCAATCCCATAATGCTATGCTATCATATAATATGTTAATCCATAAGTGTGAATGGATGTAATCTACATGAGTCCACAACCAAGCCTATGACTGACTGCCCTTGTGTATGATCTCATGATCAACAAACTCTTCCCGAGTTCAAAGTATGTATGGGTTGGAAATATTCATTCACCGTGATTGACCACGTCATTATGTGACTGTAGCTAGCAAGACCACCCGATAGGTGAATGGGTTGTCAACTAAAATAGTACTATTCAATATATCCCCTGGCTCAAACCTATGAGTTAAAGATTGTGTCTAGGCATAAATAATAAGAGACTTAAAATAGAATAACAAAATCTCATGCATTCTACATCCGGCTAACTTATGTTCCAGCATTAACACATTTAGCATAGTAATGAAAACCTTTTAATTATCATAGTAGAAAAGCATAGTATTGTAGCATGTATTTCCCCCAAAATATGTAAAAAGTAAAATGGGCTACGAAAACTCACAGTGTATATAGCAATGGAACCCATGTCCATGCGTTGTGATAACCGAAATCAGAGTAATCATAGTGAGCACATCAGTGCTAGTCAACTATGTACGTTTGATATAGTATAGCATTTCCCAGTCAAATGAAACATAAATTCTTGTTTGTAAATCAAATGTATATCAATAATCAATACCCACAATCTTGTTTCATGTGCCTACTTGACACAATTGTCGCATATGTTCTAACGCGTCCTCACGGGTGTTAAGTTTGATTAAACGAAGACTTTTGTTTACATATGCTACTTTTGGTTAATATTGTCTATCCTTTAATACTCGATTATTTAATTGATCGTATGTGTTCATAATTGATATGCTTAAATGTATAATATTAATTATCAAACTTGATAATTATTGTTTATAAATATATATAAATATATATATATATATATATAACTTTGTATAATAATTATTTCATATTTGTAATAAAAATATTAAAAAAATATCCTAACTCATATATGTATAATCTATAGTAATGATGTTTATTGTATCCCAAATTGTATTTATATATATACAAGTCGTCATTAATATGTATAAGCATTGGTCTCTTTTAGTAGTAATTATTGTAATTTGATGACTTATTTAGTATAAAATATATTCAAAACTATTTGAATTCATTTATAGTTTTTGAACCGTTTAAATATATAGATATTACAATACAATTCGTCGGTTTACAAATATGTAGACATATTATTTGTAATTTGTAATCCTTTTGCTAAATTTTCTTGTAACTAGTTCGTTAATATATATGAATCTCAATTATTTAAAATGATCTAATCGCTCAATACTATACAAATATTAATTTGTCGGTTTTACACGTAGGTTAATGTTTGTCATTATCATTTCCCCTTTATTAATATTTGGCACTTGTATATATATACACGTCTCAAAAGATTAAAATTGTTTAATTATATTAATAATTAACTTTCAGGTTAAAACAAATGTATCCGTCTCCGTTCTCTCAACGTCGTTTATAGGTTTATGTATTTTTTCGAATATTTACAACTATTAACTCGTTTTAGATCTTATCCCGATAGTTAGTATTTGACTTAGTCCTGAATCGAAGTATTATAAATGCACGAGTTATGACAAATATGATAAAAAGTTAGCGTGCGGGTATACCTTACGGGTCGGTTTGCGTGCGCGAACTCATTTTGAGATCCGGAAGCCCGATATGTGATCCGAGCTCACCGATGAACTCGGTTTTGCATCACGATCGTATCCGAGCACTCAGTTACTGTTATTGACCAGATCTGACTGGTTTGACCTGGCTTGCCAGCTTTGACTGATGTTGACCGACACTCATTTCACAATACAAGCGCCCGATATAACCATATTTTCATCGTTAACCATCCTAACTTTCAGATCTGTTGGCTGAAAGCATATATTATGCACACGAACAATAAATAATATAGATCGGGTTAGAAATCACTAGATTCAAGACCCGAAAGATTAGATCTACGGTTAAGGTGTTGGGTTTTACCTTTTTCACCAACCCAAACCTTGGA
Source organism: Mikania micrantha (assembly GCA_009363875.1). Taxonomy (NCBI): domain Eukaryota; kingdom Viridiplantae; phylum Streptophyta; class Magnoliopsida; order Asterales; family Asteraceae; genus Mikania; species Mikania micrantha. The sequence goes on from CM018687.1 coordinate 9,568,714, forward strand.
ACCACATCTCAAACACCACCCAAAGCCACCGGAACTCAATACACATATTGTTTTTTATTTCTGACAGAACAACACGACAGAGGACAGCAGAAGCCGGCTACCGCTGCTGCCAGAATCAGCCTCGTTGCCGGAAACGAAGCCAAAAAGACGAATTTTTTTTCAAAATAGGTGGGAGGTAAGAAGAATCTGGGTTTCTAGGTGTTTTTTGAGATTATTGGTGTTTGTAGGCAATTCGCAGCGGTGGGGAGCGAGTTCAAATGGAAGTCGCAGTGGGGGGTAGCGAGTTCCATATTTCAGAGAAAAAAGTACATAAGTCGCAAGGGGGGTGCGAGTTCCATGTTAATGACAGAAAAGGACGGAAGCCGCAGGGGGGGTGCGAGTTCTTCAAAATTTTCACCCACCACTATATATAAACGTATATATTCAAATTTTTTCCATCACTCTCCTAAAACTAATCACCTTAAATTGATCACAATGATAAATAATCCGTTTCTTGTAAAAAATTTTTGGGGTGGCAGAATTTCTTATGAAAATGGAATTATTAAGTGTGATGAATCGACTCGTTCGTCTTCTTTTATTATTCGTTATAAATTGGGAGATAAAGAATTAGTTGATATGATTTATAATCATATTCAAACTAATAAGGAGTCATTTTGTTTGACTTTAATATTATACTACACGTTTCAAGGGGTATCTGAATCGTCGCATATTATTGGTGACGAAAGCTTAGAAATAATGTATTATTTAGCCGAAATCGTTTCAAATTTTCGAGCTAATTTATACATCAAAATGGAGCCAATTATTCCATATCAACAATCCAGTTGTATGAATCTTCTCCGACTTTTTGAAACACCGGCACAACAAGCAGGTCCTTCTTCAATCGGGCAATATGCAGTTGGTCAGTCTTCAACTGCCCAATATGAAGCCGGTCCGTCAACGTATTTAACTTTAGAAGATTCTTCATTCCAACAATCGTTTGACATACAACGCGGCGATGATGGCGATGGTGGTGAAGATAACGATGATGATGTTGGTGGTAGTGATGATGATGGCGGTTTCGATAACTCTGATGATTATATATCAGAAAAATCCACAGATACTGCAGTTGTTCCCTTAGATGATGAGTCAGATGATGATGATGTAGAAGCACCTTCTACAGTTCAATACAATGCTGGAATTTATCAAGGTTTCTCTCATGGACCGGTTTTGTATTCTAATGATGGTGAGCGGCTAGAAGATTATGAGCTTCCTGATTTTGATGTTGAAGATGACATGGATGTTTGGAATGAAGCTGCAAATGAAATTCGTGTTGGTATGTATTTTAAAAGTAAGGATGAGGTAACATGTGCAATCCGAAGGTGGAATGTTGCTCGTAATCGTGAGATTATAGCAGCAGACAGTAAACCATCATTATTTAAAGCGAAATGCTACACAATGAGCAAAAGTTATATAAAATCGCATCCTAACATTTCTTCTTATCAATGTGAATGGCATGTGACGGCATCTAAGAAGAAGAATGCTCATATGTGGCAAATCACCATATGGGTTCCTGCACATAACTGTTACGGGACAGTTGTATCCAATAATAACCGAAGTCTAAGGTCTAAAGATATTGCTGCACACGTCATAGAGTTAATCCGTGTGGATATCAGTTATCCTATAAAACAAGTTCAAGCATATATTAAGAATAATTTAAATGTTGATGTTTCTTATGATAAAGCTTGGCATGGTCGTAGGATCGCAATAGAAAGTATCTACGGTACTTGGGAGAGTAATTTTAATGACTTGCCGAGATACATTACAGCGTTGAAGGCAACAAACCCTGATACAGTCGTAGAGTGGTTACATCATCCCAACGGTTCATCACAATATGGTACATTCAAATACGTGTTCTGGGCATTTGGCCCTGGTATTAAAGCATTTAACCGTTGCTTACCAGTTATATCGGTAGATGGTACTCACTTGAAAGGATCATATCGTGGCAAATTGTTGATTGTTGTTACAAAAAATGCAAATAACTACATATTGCCGATAGCATATGCTATTGTAGATGAGGAGACAGTAGAAAGTTGGCGTTGGTTTTTTCATCAGTTTCGGTCAAACATTGCAAACAGAAATCACAGAAAACTGTGTGTTATTTCTGACCGACATAAAGGCATTATTAACGCTATGAATAATCTTGAAGAGTGGATGGAACCGAATTCTTTCCATCGTTTTTGTCTCCGGCATGTTAGGAGTAATTTCATGAAAAACTTTAAGAATGTAAGTTTGAAGAGGTTGTGTTGGAGTATTGGTAGCACCACACAACGTAGAAAATACGTGAATTGCGTCAGACAAATGAAATAAATCGGTCAAGATGCATGGGAATATTTGAAAAGTATTGATCAAAGGCATTGGACGCTTGTTGGAGATAAGAATCATCGTCGATGGGGTAACCTAACCCTATACCAGAATTGGGGACATGCATGTAATTCTTTCCCATGCCCACATTTGTAACAAGAACATCAGACCAGATATCTCCTTGGCCAAATAGGATGTTCCCCTGCATAAATTTCTATACAAACAAGCTAAAACTGCACTTCCCCAACTATACTGGTTACATGCTTCTAAATTAGTTAAATAATTTAAATGAAACAAATGTACCATATGGTTAGCAGAGTCAGGAAATAGAGTAGCATCGAATAAAATGTAATATATACAACCTGGCTCTTTGTACAGTCTCCAACTTGGTTGGATTTTCAGGAAAATCTGATTTTATTTCACGTAAAATACGGGCGAATTTTATTCTACCTCGAGTAATATCGTTTTCCTGAGGTGTAAACCACAACAATTCCGCGCCTTTCGCTACATTTTGTTCAATGGGGCAAACATAATCAATGCCAGACACAACCTGCCCATTTACAGATAAACCCCACAAAACTTGAACGTCTTGAAGGGTGACAGTAACCTCACCAAATGGTAAGTGAAACGTGTGCGTTTCAGGTCGCCACCTTTCCACTAAAGCAGTTATAAGAGCGTGGTCAACGGTTCTATAACCACGATCAATAACGCCACCAAATCCAGCAAGGCGTATATACGTCATAACCGGTTCTGGCACATGATGATCTCTTATGTATTCCTAGAATTTTTTATCACCACGTCTAACATTAAGTTGGACGTTATCTGGTATAGTGTTAGTAAACAAAGCACGTGCTCTATGAGTATCTGACAAGAACAAAACATCTTCATTGAGTGGACCCGGATTCACTCCTAAATTCATTTTTTTAACAGAGATAATATCACGTATTTTAGTAGAGAAAGCGACTTTGAATGTTGAAAGAATTGAAGTGTTAGCACATTTTAAATGGTGAACGGTGAATTCAATTGTGAATTCAAATATGAAATGACAATTCAAATATGAAATGACTAAACATTGTAAAAGTTATTTGTTTGTATTGTATTTACTTATCTCTGCAAAAGTTATTTTGGTGTTATTACTTTACTTGTATCACATGCACAAGATATAAGTGTGTACTATGTGAGGAAGTCGCACCCACCCCATGCGAGATACATCCTTTCTTGCAGACCATCAGTCAATTGTCTCTCCCTCATGCGCCACATGGAACTCGCTCCCCCCATGCGACATCCACTAGAACTCGCAACCCCCCCTGCGACTTCCATTCAAACTCGCTCCCCACCCCTGCGAATTGCCTACAATCACCACTAATCTCAAAAACCACCTAGAAACCCAGATTCTTCTTAACCCCCACCTATTTTGAAAAAAAATTCCCAAAAAGACAGCACCAGGCTCTTCTTGGTATCATGAGCAGGAACACACACAAAAGCATGTATGGTGGTGTGATGCAGGTGTTGAGTCAGAGGAGGAGGAGGCTGGCAGAGAAAGAAAACGCCGGAGAAAAGGAAAGTCGCCGGCTTCTCTTTCTTGTTGGTGTTTCACTATCGCACATACCCACACACGGTTTTGTGTGAGTGGTGATCGGCTGAAAAAGGGAGGTAGAGGAGCTGCGTTCGTGGCTGAAAAAGGAAGCTGCACTTGTGTTTTTGTCGAGGGTAGTCGACTGGTGGCAGAGCAACGTCGGACTGGAGGCTGGCTGCTAAAGGAGCTGAAGTTCGCCGGAGGTAGCAGCACTCTTCTCTCCCTTTCTCACGAACACAGACACACACCCTTGTGTGTGTGTGTGTCTTGCGGCTGCCATCAGAAAAGAAACGAAGGGAGATGACCAGGCTGGTGGCTGGCCAGAGTGTTCGTCGGAGGTCCTGGGTGTTGCTGGAGAAGGAAGTTGCTGGAGCTGAGGCTCCTTCTCGTTTCTCTCTTGGTCGGGTAAAAAAAAAACACACACAACTGTGTGTTTTGAACATGAGTTACGGCTGCTCAAAAATTATGGGGGCAAAAGTGATTTAATCCTGCCTTTTTTTAGAAGTAGAGTTGTTTACATGGGGATCATTACAAATGGGGTGTTTTATTTTTTTTTACACAAATAGGTCCCTCGCCCATAGCATGGGCGAGTTCTGACACACCTATCTGATTAATTTTCTTAATCACCCTAGAAGTCGCCACTAGCAGGGGCGAGATCTACGTGACTTTCCACCTCACCCACCATTTTCCACCTGTGATGTTCAAACGAAAAAAAAAATAAAATAAAAAAGGAGCCATTGCCCCTAGCATGGGCGAGTTCTGGGTAAAGGACAACAAGTACAACAGCTTTTTCTATGATGTTCAAACGAAAAAAAATAAAAATGGAGCCATCGCCCCTAGCATGGGCGAGTTTTGGGTAAAGGACAACAAGTACAACAGGTTTCTGTGATGTTCAAACGAAAAAATAAAATAAAAATGGAGCCATCGCCCCTAGCATGGGCGAGTTATGGGTAAAGGACAAGAGGTACAGCAGCTTTTTGTGATGTTCAAACGAAAAAAAATAAAAAATGAGCCATCGCCCCTAGCATGGGCGAGTTCTGGTGCATGGTTACATCATCCACTTATTTTTTTTTTTGAAATCGTGATCCGTCTTATTTTTTTTTTGAAATCGTGATCCGTCCTGCCATCCATTTATTTTCTTTTGAAAAACTTGAATGTGGAAGCAGCTTTATGGGTGTTGTCATTTCACCCATCTGTTTGAATTAATTGTTTGGGAAATGTGAGCCATTCGAACAACAATATATATCAACGTGGTGTATGTGGTGTTTCAAAACATTGTAAGCACTTCCTACATACACATCAATTTCATACATCAATTATCTCTTTCAATTTTTCTAAAATTAATACTCATTTTACGTCCGGTCCACTCAATAATGATTTATTATGGTTAAGCGGTAGTCACAGGGAGGATTATTGTTTTCAAAACCCAGAAAGAGACGAAGGAATATTAAGAATTAGACGCGATGATCAAGATTTCTGGGTACATTTAAATTCAAATCCCATTCCCGAGAATGTTATGGAATTCATAACATTGGCAGGATTTGGAGGTATCATTCTGTGTGGAAACATAAGACTTGATAGAGCGTTAATATCTGCACTTGTGGAGAGATGGCGTCCTGAAACCCATACTTTTCACTTACCCATTGGCGAAACCACAATAACATTACAAGATGTAAATATATTGTGGGGTTTACCAATTGAAGGAAATGTAGTTTCAGGTACGGATTTGACTTTAAATGGTAGTCAAATTGCATCACTGTTTGAAAATTTGATGGGCGTGGAACTGCCTTTAGAGGCAATCAGTGGATATAAAATAAACCTTCCGTTTATTTTATCCATAATAAAAACAAATTTATCTGAAAATCCATCTAGACTACAATTAATTCAGCGGGCTAGATTGATCATTTTCTATTTGTTCGGTGCAACGTTATTCCCGGATTCAGCTAGCAACTGGGTCCATATCAATTATTTGACTCACTTGAAAGATTTAAATAATTGTGGTGAACTTAGTTGGGTAGTTCTGTATTGGCATGCCTATATAAACATTTATGTAGGGTCAGTGATATTTCCAAAACCGGTATCAGTGGTCCTATGTTTTTGCTATAATTGTGGGCCTGGGAAAGATTTAGCGGATTTGCACCGGAAACTGTGAATAGTATCGATTTTCAAAAGCCATATGGCGCACAGTATGTGTTTAATTTTAAGTGCATTATTTAACAAATTACTTTTTTTAATACATTTTTAAGATAACGTGATAACAAGTTATGTGATTTTTGTAAGATGGCGGAGTCCGTTAAGTTATGTTCGCACGGCTTCGCATGTCTTGAGTGCTTACCGCTCTCAATTACACTCTTTAATAGAAGACAAGGTAATTTAATCTAAATTAATTTTTATTTTATTTCATTACTAACATTTATTTTTAATGCAGTTCAATTGGAGTCCTTATGGTAATTTAATCTAAATTAGTTTTGGCTCGGTTTTGCTCGAATAGCACCACTCACGGCTTGACGGTTCAACCCACGGCTCGGTTCGGCTCGACGGTGCAACCCACGGCTCACCACGACTTGATCCGGCTAGTGGCTAGTTGACCAAAACACCACCAATTATGGTGGTGATGTGCGACGGCAATGAGGTTGCCCCAAAGGGGGTGTGCGACGGCCAAAGGGAAAATGGAGAAGGAGAATTAGGGTTTTCAAGTGTGTGTGCAATTGTGGTGATTTGAACTATAAGTTGTAACACCCGGTTTTCTTGTACTTTAAACATATAGCAATTATATTAAAGGAATGTTAATATTCATAAGTCTTTAGCTGAATTAGTGATAATATGCGAAAGAAAAATAAAAGGAATCTGGTGTTAATAGTTCTTAAATAAACATACATGACCTTATGTTTATTTAATTAAGTGTCAAACCGACTTCATATCTAGAATCCTAACTTGAAAATGGAGAAAATGAGTGTAAGCGAAATCGCGAAACGAGGCTCCAATTTCAAGATACGCTAAGTCGAATAAAGCGTTAAATAAAAGGTCATATGAATTGAACTCTTTAGGTCTTGAAATTATAACCATTGGAAATATCTCGAAAAATCGTGAACGTAGGCGAAAACCGCGTTTAAAACGGAGTTCGTATGCTCAAGTTATCACGAAAACAAGTAACCCATGAGATCGCGCGCCACGTGGCACCACGTGTCGACACGTGGCACGCATGCAAGAATTCCATCCTGGCGTACCGCCCCATGCCAAACGTTGGGGCTAGGCGTACCGCTCCATTTAACTCATTAACAATTAATCAGTTAATATCCATTAAATAGTTAATGTTTAATTGATTTAAACATTACTTATTTAATCAATTCTCCTTTTATTAATTAACAATTAATTAATTAATAACCCTGTGATAAAGTTCAAAACTTTATTCGTCTAAATGAATTAATTATCTCAATAATTAATTCCCACCGATTATTATTTCATAAATAATAAAATCACCAAATCCTTAAAACCGATAGTTCGTGATCGTATATTATGTTTAACAATTAAACATCAATTCGTTGCCTTCCAAAGTGTAACTCTTTGGATCATACCTGTTATAGTAACGTTGAACTTATCGTTAATCGGACATCCAATATCTAACAGACTCCCACTTGGACGATTCATCGACTAAGTGATTCAACGTAGACAGTGTCGGACGCCTAGCTGCATCACGCTGTCCCTAGTAAGGTATGACTTCTTAAGTCGACTAAAACTCCTTAGTTTAAGTAACTCTTTACTTTAACTAACAATTATAGTCTCAGATAACCTTTATCTGTATATCCTTTCTATTTAGATATTCCTTGAACATGAGACATGGATCTCTCTTCAATCTCATATATTGTTCAAGTATTCTCATTCTCGTTCTCAATTTAAAATGATCTAACAAACTACTTTTAGTTTGAGCGTGGCCACGCATTTACATCAGTTTAAATCAACGAGGGCGCGAGAATATCTTCTCTTATCTATATAAGAGTATAGAATCCCTTTGGCAGCATATAACTCCCACTTAATCTTAGAATCATTCCCAATCGTTACCCTTATTACTACCTATTTTTCAAGACAGCGTTAGGTAAGATCAAAGAGTAACATTTGATTAATGTTAGTTCAATATACTCCTTAGGTCTAAGGATATTTTTGTATATCGAATATACTTTAATATCAAAACATCTTATGACAACGATCCATGAAGAATGTTTTGAAGCGAGTTACGTCCTACATCATTCTCTAATGAATGTCTATGAATCTTGGTTCTCAACACTTGAGCTTTTATCTCTATAAACTAACCAAGCATTCAAGTAGTCTTAGTTCAGATTGATTCCCATGAATCTGATCGACTACGAACATTTAGAATACTATATTCAAGGATACTAAAATGTACAAAATTTCGAATTTAGAAACATAATTCATTTTGCCTTTAACCATTAAATCAAAATGAACATTCAATGTTTCCTATTTCAATTGTAGAGCACCCAATACTAAAGTTAAATCAGATTCCCCATCTAGCATATCTAATATCTATTTATTAGCCTTATCCTCATATTCAGCTCTATAAATAGATTTAGTGAACTGAATTGCTAGATTCTGATTTATGAATTTTATTTATTATTATGTCTTTCTTTCAGTTCTTTCTCATAATGCTTCTACTATAATATGACTACAATTTCATAGCCTTAGCTATGCTACATTGTTGTCATATGTTTTCTCAATCAATTCCTAGTCATTGGGAATCTTATTGAGATTAGTAATGAACTCTTTCATTCTAAGCATTCTGATGCGTTTATTTGCGTTCTCTAACATTTAGTGAACACTTCATGCTTTGACATAGACAATTTGCATGTGACTCTTCATCTTATGCAAGATTTATCTAAGTTTTTATTTTCAATCTCTATTGAAAATGTCATTGGATAAATTATATACTAACCATTAATATATATTCAATTTTATCAAATAAAATTGTTACCTATTTAGATTTAACATCATATGTTAAATTTTATGTCCTTTTTATAGAAACTCCTTTCTATAATTAGTATGTCATCTACATACTTACATAATGTTATCATTAGAATTTTACTGCGCTCCCACTAGCCTTGACATATATATGTTGAACATCTTTGTCCTTTAAGCAAAACTAACACCTTAGTTTCTTACCATGACAAAGATTCCCACTTAAGATGCTTTTATCAACCATGGACTTGTCGCAACACGTTTTGTCATATTAGGATCTCAAAACTTTCTAATTACTTATAAGAATACTCAATTAAGGTGTTTTTGTGGTAATTCAGTTTTGATATTAAACTTCTTATCTGTCAAGCAACTCTTGCTTACAGAATTTGTAGTATCCTAATACATCCATATTGATCTTGTCATTGAAATTCTCTAATTTCAACTACGCAACATCTAGATGTTGATTAAACAAGTCTCTTACTTTGTTTTATCGCATCTTAATGTTTATGGTTCCAAACCATAAATTATATTTATCAATCAACAGTTACACTTCTTCAAGTTTTGGGTTCACAGTGATTCCGTGAGCTTTTGCAGATGTCATGTGTAACAACAGGTTCTTAAACTCATTTAAGATCCATTCAAACACTTTGTGTTGATTGAAACATATATATCATATCATTGCAGAATTGAACTCTTTCAATCTACCATATCTAATTTTCAACCATACAGTTCCTTGCACTAGGAAGCAATTGATGAAAATTCTATCTATTCCATTTTAGGGATTTATGATAACTATCTTTATCATTTATGAGGATCCAATTTTAAATAAATGGTTAACAACTCTTTGTTACATCCTCAAACCCCAAATAGGAATTTATACAGGTTTATTTTATAACTCTTTATATTTACCTGTAATTAAGCTAGTGTAGTAATTCATATGATTAGTTCATTGGGATATTTAATCATTGGATCATATTCAAGAGAAGGACACATTATGTATTGGTATTTATCAAATTACCTACATCATTGTGTACTTGGTTGTGAAACAATTTCACATTATATGCATTAATTTGATAACCTTTGGTTATATCTCATATATAACTTTTGTTGCTTTTAGATCTTCATTTTATGTAAATATTCTTTGAACTCTTTCAAAGATTTCATTAGGTTCACAACCTTATGAAATATTCATATTTAATCTTTAGACAATTTATGCAACAGAATTGCATTTTAAAGATCACAATCTTTATAACCTTGCTTAAGCATGTTGTGTAATCATCAAAATCTTGTAACAATGAATTCCATTTTCAATTGTTTAGAGATTCATGTATTACACCTTGCTTTAAAGGTTAATCTTGTTTAATTATAATTATTTAAACACTTTAAATTATTCTATTAATATGAATCATGAGTATTGCCTTTTTATTAATTCTATCATATAGAATTCACTTTGCATTATCAATAATTATTATCAATTATGCTATCAAAATAATTTATCAAGCATAAATATAATTAATCAATCAATGCATAAACAATACTAGAAGCAATATTCTTAGTCAAACTAAGAATGTCAAAAGTATTCATAATTGTTTTAAACCATTTAAACAATCAATGAAAAATGAATAAAAGAACATTTCTTCTATTTGTCTTGTCTTCCATCCCATGGAATTCAAGACTCAAGCTCCCAGCTTATCAACCATCTCGAATATTTGCAAATAATTGAAATAATTGTGACACTCACATTATTATCAAAGATTTGCCAATTCAAGAAATATGTTGAAGTAACAAGGCATACTAAAAGATCCCGGCATATCTGAACTCTTCAGACGTCGAGCAACAATGTATTGGACCTCATCGACCTCGGTCAATGTCCTCTTCCTCCCACTGCTCACCACTATCCTCATCTTGGTTTTCTAAACCAAGAGCATCCCCTTGAGTTCATCAATTGTCCCTCCAAAGATATTTCTCTTGTAACTCTTTACAAAAGATTCATATTCCTCTGGTAGGGAAATAAGGATGAAATCTATAGCAATCTCAAGGTTCATGGGATAGCCTAGTTTGCCAAGCCTATCAAAATAGCCTTGCAACCTATCAACGTGAGCCCCTACGTCTCCACCCGGTCTCAAACCCTTTTGGACCTCCTTAAGAATTTCAAATCGCCAAAACCTGTTTGGCAAGAAACTCTTCTTGATCTCCACAATCATCTCATGACTGGAAAGATACATAAGCTGATCCACATATTCAGGAGACACAGAAGTCAATATGAGATATTTTATCTCACATTCGTATCCAATGTGCTTCATCCTTTCAGATGTGGTGCAGCCTATGGGTGGCTCGGGAGTAATATGGTTATCCAAAGAATACAACTTTCCTTCTATTCTTAGGACTTCTCTAAGGTGATGCATCCAAATAAATAAAAATTACTCCCATTGAACTGATTTTGAAATAGATTTATCCTATAAGGTTTAGTAGCATCAATGAAAGACATCTATAAAATTCAAAAAAAAAGTTTTAGTATTTCATGCTTTATATAATCCCAAATTAATTATGACTCATCAACAATATTAATTTAGAATTGTGAGATCCTGTTTATTTAATGAACAGCGAATTGGCTAAGCTCTCTATTTACTGTTCACAATAATACAGGAGGGTTACGATAACCAATTATGACAATCATAATCCTCAAGTTTTGGGGCTTGTTAGAACACTCATTTCTAACTTTGTACATTTACCTCAACTATGCCAACTTGACTCTTCAAGTATACGCCTTACGATTTTTGACTCAATGACCGGCCTAAGTGTATTAGGAATCGCGATCATTCCTTTTTCAATAAAACCATAGACCTAGCGCAGGGTAAGCACTAACACTAGATGTTAGGTCAAATAGATAAAGTGTCTCAAATCTAAGGTGGCATTTAAATCAAAAATGTTTATCCTTTTTCTAACATATATAAACCTATAGCAGGGTAAGCACTAACTCTAGGTTTACATATTTAGAATATAAACATCTTGACCAATGAGTCATTTAATTACTTTAATTAATCGCTTTTATGTTTCAAAAACATTATGGACAACTAATTTTAAATGAGGATAGTTGTGCATTTCATAACATCACTATTTTATTTATTCGCTATCTAATTGAAATCTCATTTCAATTTTGACCTAATTTGTTTTAATATCTTATTAAAACTAAATTGATCATGATCGCAAATTTGTTAGGTCAATCAATCGTATTGATTTTATTGTTTTAGTTTAAAACTATTGAACGATTTGAAGCATGACACAAATCGTACAATTTCATATTAACAAAATCATATTTTGTTCTTGATTTGCGATACTTTGAAACTCTTTTCAACTCTCGACTCGATTAGTTTTAAATATCTTATTTAAACTAAGTCGGTAATTATCATGAATCATTTTAAACTAACAAGTTCTAATTTTATAAAATAAACCTTTTATTTTATAAACTTGATTTATTAAAATAAAACATTTTTATTTTAAAAACCCCTTTTAAAGTAACTACAAAACTCCTTTTGTATTACTTATCGTTTTGCAATGATTGTGAAAAATTTTGTTTTTACTAGTTTTATATTTCCTAAATATTAAACAACCACAAAACAAAATGTGATTATGAAACGAGCCAAAGTCTCATTTGTTCGGTTTAGTTCGAGTCATCAAATACAAACCGAACAATTCTAGGGTTTACAATTCAACGCCTTGAATCTTGTCTCCCACTTGATCCAAGATCTCCATCTTCGATCTCCCCGATTGCCTCTATCTTCCGTCTTGTATCCATTGCTTGATTACATTTGTAAAATACAAATTACATTACAAAAAACTTGAAACCTATTCTATTACATCGGGTCCAAATACCCGTAGAAATACATGATTTCAAATAAACCAATCAATCAAACAAAACAAAAGATACAATCACATGGGTCGGATCCTGGGGCTCGATTCATAATCTTAATCACAATCACAATCATCACATTCACATTTTCGATCTTTTTGTCAAACAAAAGTTTTGACAAAACGAAAACAAACGAAGATCGATTATTAATTGCATTTAAACGTTTGTAAAAGCCGCTCTGATGCCACTGTTGGGAATTCTAGGTTACTTTTCACATTTAATCAGTTTCAATTAATCATATTAATTGATCAAAATCAGTTTTCACAAAGCTGGATTAAACTATCAGATCAGATCTGACACAGCGGAAGCATTTTAAATTTTATAACCTTTCAATTCGCAATCGAAATAATTCCCAAATTAGGATCCAGTTACAAACAGTTTAAACAACAATTAAATTCTAACAACACAACCATAGGGGGTTTTAGAAATCGACCTTTACGAAGCGATTCCAAATCCACACGATGGATCGGCAACGGTCTCGCTAGTTGACACAATACGATCTCCCGATTCCTGATTTCGTCCTACGAATCACCAGAAACAACCAAAACTGGTTTTGGCTCGGTTTGGCTCGAATAGCACCACTCGCGGCTTGACGGTTCAACCCACGGCTCGGTTCGGCTCGACGGTGCAACCCACGGCTCACCACGACTTGATTCGTCTAGTGGCTAGTTGACCAAAACACCACCAATTATGGTGGTGATGTGCGACGGCAACGAGGCAGCCCCAAAGGGGGTGTGCGACGGCCAAAGGGAAAAGGGAGAAGGAGAATTAGGGTTTTCAAGTGTGTGTGCAATTGTGGTGATTTGAACTATAAGTAGTCAAATGTGATCCACAATTTTAGGATCTAGGATTACCAATTCAAAATTGGTTTCCCACCCTTTTATTTAATTCAAATTAAAACCCTTTTAATTTGATTAAATACCTTTTAGTAACTAAGCCATTTAATTACTACAATCTCCATTTAACTGATTAACAATTAATCAGTTAATATCCATTAAATAGTTAATGTTTAATTGATTTAAACATTACTTCTTTAATCAATTCTCCTTTTATTAATTAACAATTAATTAATAAATAACCCTTTGATAAAGTTCAAAACTTTATTCGTCTAAATGAATTAATTATCTCAATAATTAATTCCCACCGATTATTATTTCATAAATAATAAAATCACCAAATCCTTAAAACCAATAGTTCGTGATCGTATATTATGTTTAACAATTAAACATCAATTCGTTGCCTTCCAAAGTGTAACTCTTTGGATCATACCTTTTATAGTAACGTTGAACTTATCGTTAATCGGACATCCAATATCTAACACAACTTACTTATCTAACAACATAAATAACAAGATTAAAAGGTTATACGTTATTAAAACTAGCGTTGACGTGCCACTGTTGGAGGGATTTTAGATGCATCAGCGTGCGGGTTGGGTGAGTTCATAACCGAAAGTTTCTCGGGTTCATCTTCTTTGAATGTTATCGAACGTGAAGCTTTCTTCGTTTGACGATTTTGCCGTGCTACCGATCTCATTCGAAGCGACCTATCATTCGATTGTGTTTGGTTTTCAGGAGGGGTGTCAGGAATCACTTGAGTGTCTAGATATGTTTCTTGGACAGTTCGAATGATGAATGCAACATATTCTGGAGAATCACTCATTTGTGTTCTAAGAGTATGTTGATACAGAGATGAAAGAGATATGTAGCACTTTACTTATGTGTGTTCTCTATATATAATGGTTTGACCATAATATTTTATATATAAATGTTAATTTTTTTATGGTGTTTTAATTTTGTATATTTATTTTATGGTCTTTTAAACATTTAAGTATTTAAATAAAATAAATTAAAATAGTAAACAATAAACATAACATGACTTCTACACACCATTTAAGTCTATAAATACTTGAATATGTCAAGTCATTCTAAGCATCACGATCTCTTTTTTCTATATCTCCATCTCTATCTCTCTGTATTTCCCTCTCTTCTCTCTAGATGGCTAACAATCGTGGTAAAGAAGTAGTTGATGATGAAAAATATCATTCGCAACCAGCACCCAAAGTATCAAAGTGGATTTTCCAAAAATGGAGACGACAACCAAAAGAAACATCAGAAAATGCTTCTTCTTCAACTCCAATTCTAAACGTTGAACAAGTCCGTCTTGAAAACCCATCTGAAGAGAAAACCAAAAAAACATATGATGATTTAGAAGAAATTCCACAGCAAAAACGCAAGTGGGCAATTCCAAATGAAGAGTCCAACAAATGGTCCCAAGATGTAGTCGAGTTTTATAACAATGGTGATGCCCCTTTTTGCTATTCAATTTTTTTTAAAGATAGAAAGCTTGATGGTGATTTTTGGGGAACTTTGTTGGGATATCGGTGCAACGGTCAGCTTTGCCAATGGTTGAAAATTTTTAAATTATAATTTGTAGTATAGATGTAACGTTTTGAAATTATACTAACATGTAAACTAAAATTTTTACATGTTTTTAAATGATATTTTACAGCATATTGAAGGATGGGTAACATGAATGATGCATTTTAGAGATGCACGTCTTAGGACAAACGGACCATTAGGTTTGCGGTGGACAATTCTACCACCAGAATTTCGTGATATTTTAATTTTAAAAGAAAGCAAGTTCGCTGCAGTATGCTAACGGAATACATGAACCGTACCCTCCATGGTGGGAGGTGGATTATATTTATATTCCGTTATGTATTCGTAATGTAGGAGATTGGTATCTTGTAAGAATCAATTTGCAGACTATGGAATTAGTTCAATACTGGCCGAATAAGGGCTATATAAAAGATTATCGTAGTCTGACTCATTTTCCTACCATGGACGTGCTGCCAATTAAATTTGACTGGTTGTTAGATGAAATTCAATACTGGCGAAAATATGATGGAGTTTTCATAGATAAAAGGGATAGACACCTGAAAGTACACAATGTTAATGACGATTATGCGCCAAAGGATGGAGTTGATCTAGGCGGCGACACAGGTGTTCTGGCTTGTATGCTAATGCAACAACTTGTTCAAAATAAAAATCTAAACGTAGACGATGATTTTAAAAACAAGTGTATGAAATATTAACGATACATGGCAGAACAATATTATAATTGGCGTTTCGTACCACGTGGGTAAAATGTGTTTCATAAGTTATTGGTAGAATGTGTTGTACATTTTATTATTAATAATAAATGTCTTCTTTATTTTATAATTGTTATTTTTATTATATATTATGCTTATATTTAAAATTGCGTATAAAAAAAGTAAGTTAAGTAAAAAAATTACGAAAACATTATATTACAACACTAAAAACATACATCAAGGGTGCGAGTTTGGACAGTTATTCTGTCTGTGTCCAATTTGTCTACAGATTCCACACCTACGTATAATAGGTTCGTCTGGGTGCCGGCGTACATCTGTCACACCCCCAATTTTCAACTAACGGAATCATACCGTTTGGGAACGTGACAAACCAGGATCTCAGATCATTAGACATAGAAAAGACCTCTATATGAATTTCAAAACATACTTTGGTCTTTAAACATAACATCAGAGTTTACAAAAGTTGCGGAAGCGTTTAAAACCAATAACAGTTGTAAAGTAAACATTACAAAACACAATACTTAAATGTTCAAATTCAAATTATTCAAAATGTTTAAAATGCATGAGACTCTATCTCCTAGTCCATGCCAGCTTTAACGCGCGCCTTAGCGTCCTGAGAAAACATGTAAATCAAGTCAACACAAAGGTTGGTGCATAACACAGGTTTTAAGTATTCACAATGTTCAAGACAACAGTTTGAATAACAAGATTGTAGATAACATAATCACACATGCACAGTCATGATAGCTAGTCATATAAACTATTTACATAAGTGTTCGACACCGAAGCTGACGGATTGCCATGCTATAGCATGTTTTCGCCTTGCCACTATTGTCTATCACAACAATAGTAAAATTGTGTTTGGTCAGTCAAACACCTGCGTAGATCCCATCTACCAGGTGAGGTTTGTCAAACCTAATAGATCTATTTCCAACTACCACGCTTTGCATTACAGCAAACTAAACGGTTCGAGGTGTGTAAGGACTTTCAAGTTGATATGTTGTCACATAATGTAAACAGCTAACTCATGCAAGTGATATGTATCTAAAAAGAGTTTGTTGCACATGTTTTCTCCCCCGAAACAGTTTAAAATAAGAAAGGGGCCGTGTACGCACCTTTGATAATTGCAGAATGATCAAATACGTGTGAACTTGCGTAGAAATCCTCTACGAAGAATCTGTGGTTTAAACAATAACCTAAAGTTATTCGGAATGTCGTTTTGTGCTTGACATCACATACGTGTCAACACACGAATGTTAAAATGTTATAAATGTGCATACGAAAGTACGCGTGTCTTTAGAAATCGTTTAAATAAAACATATACGATTTTATTTAAATAAACGTAACTATACGCGATTTCATTTTCGATCTAAAATATGAGTTTTATTATCCAAATACGTTAGGAATTAAATTCTGGTTCTAACGCACTTCGAACGAGTCGAATTGGATTTAAAACGAAGAAGTTATGGCTTAATTACTAAAATAACCCAAAACATCAAAATGGGTGGGGGCCGGGTTCGAACCCGTGACCTCCCTCCCATGTTACACATACCTTACCAGCTCCTCTACATCTCATTTCGTTAACAGGATCCATTTCGAATTCTTTTAACCCAAACCAGTCGGGCTCCCCTTTGATTTTCCTTAGCCGAACCTACATCTCCTCAATTGGACCTCGATTTGAACCCAATCACGCCTAAAACCATAGGGTTTTCATTAACATAGATATTTCGCACCTGCCTACATGTTTAATTCGAATATTAAACTTGTTTGAAGCAACATCCCCAATCTCATTTCTACTTAGAACCCTAGTTATCAAGATCATCGAATTCGCTATCAACAGATGCAATTGACCTAGGTATTTCCTTACCCACATTACTCTGAAACTTTCTACATGATTTAATTTGACTATCAATCCGTTAAGGCAAGAAACCCCCAAAACCGATTCCCATTAAGAACCCTAGAACTAAAATCCATCAAATCGTTGTAACTTAATGAAATTAATACATGGTTTAGTTAAATCGAACCCTTCTGAAACTATTGGTGTAGTTTAATTCGATTTTAAAGCTCATTTGGTTAAAAACCCCCAAAACCGACTTTGTTAAGAACCCTAGAACTCGAACTTTATCAAATCGATGTTATCAGTTGAAATTGCTTTAAGATAAACCTTAGTCGGCCATTTTAGAAGGTGTAGGAATGTATTCTTACCTGGTTTGATGCCCAATTGAAGTGGTTCGACTAGAAGGTGAAGCTCGGCCCAAATCCCGATCGAGTTCTTCTTCCCACGCTTCTGAAATCGATTGGTTGTGTGTAGAATTCTCTAAGGGTGCCGATTTAGTGTTCTAAGAACTCAATTGAGTGAAATGAAATCGAATTACACGACTTTTGTGTTTACAATTGACGGTTTCAACTCTTGAGATCAATTTGGTTTTAATTCACTCGTTTATGAACTAGGTAACTGATAAAAATGTTAATAATCATCAATACTATGATTAGGAGTAATCAATTTCGGTTACACTTAAGTTTAATGTGGAAATTCGAATTCCATAAGCCATTTAGTCGAATTTGACTTATAAAAGTCAAAATTGACATTAAAAATCACTTACAAGTTTAATCTTCAACAACTTAATACTTAGGAATTGATTTTTTTTTTCTTAATTCCTAACTCCTATAGGTTATTCTGGATCGACAACATATCATTTCAATTAACAAAGTTGAGCCTAAAATCCCTAATTGTTACTAATTGAGTTACTTAGAATATTGTTGGGCTAATTTAATCCTTTTGGGCTCCTTAAATACAATTGGGCCTAACTGGGCCTTCCTTGGGCCTACTTTGGCTTTCATTGGCCTTACTGGGCCTTATTGGGCCTTGCATTTATAATTGGACTTCCTAAATCTCAATGGGCCTACCTTGGGCCTTCTTTGGCCTTAGTGGGCCTATCTGGGCTTCAGTGGGCCTTCCTTGTTTCCATTGAACCTAAACTGGTCTTATTGGGCCTAGTAAGCTTTGTTGGGCCTTCATAGACTTCCTTGGGCCTAATTTATCCTGTTGGGCCTGTGATCTCACTCTCTTCAGTTAACAAAGTTAATCCGAAAAGTCGGATTGTCACAACATCCATCTCGTTGTGAATTCTTCTTGATTGTCTTCTACCGCGTGCTGTGGTAAGTTTTGATGAATCTGGTTTAATCCTCCAATATGGGATCGGATCCATCCAATAGGCTTGGTGAGATAATGAAAAAAATTCACTGTCATATTGAGCTCTATACGCGGCCATGGTGTATAACTCATTGATAATACTCTGAGGTGAATCCCCCCTTTGATGGCAAACTACAAGAGCATGTGAGCATGGAAATCTTTGAATTTGCAACTTACCACAGGAACATGTTCTCTTGAGATACTCAACGGTATAATCGTTTCCACCTAATTCGTTTCGTTGTATCTTGGATACAACTCGGTACCTACCTCGTCTATAATCAAACTCCGTAACCATGTGTTCTTGTGAACGGAGATCACGTGTGTTAAACATACGCCAAATGCGAGGTGGTAACAATGTATCACAATTTTCAATAATGTCGGTGTTTCGCCTAAAATGTTCCACTGCTTTATTGAACATACAATCAATGATAGCCTTTATTGGCATAAGCCGGACTCCCCTTAGTGTATTGTTAAAACTTTCTGAAATGTTTGTCGTAAGGTTTCCCCAACGACGATGATTTTTGTCATTAAGTAACGTCCACTTGCTTTCTTTAATACCTTTTAGGTATTCCCATGCTTGTGGATTTAAGCTTGATAACAGTGGAACCGAGTGTTCATACTTTCTTTGTTGGGCGGTGCTACCAATATCCCAACATAGTCGTTTCATGCTAGAAACCTTAAACTTTTGCATCAGGTTACTTCGAACATGTCTGAGACAAAATCGATGAACAACATTTTCTTTCCACACTTGCATATTTTGCATTGCATTAATAATACCTTTGTGTCTATCATAGATAACACACAACTTTTTCCCCTGTTGCATAGCAATGTGTAACCAGAATTGCTGAAAGAACTAGCTCCAGCTTTCCACAGTCTCTTCATCAACAATTGCATAGGCAATTAGCACTATGTAATTATTTGCATTTTTTGTTACAACGATTAGCATTTTACCACGGTAAGAACCCTTCAAATGAGTGCCATCAACAGATAATACTGGCTGACAATGCTGGAAAGCTTTTATTGCTGGTCCAAAGGCCCAAAACACGTATTTAAATGTATACGAGTTGGAAGATCCTGTCGAATGATGTAGCCATTCAACAACTGTGTTAGGGTTTGCAACCTTTAATGCTTCAACGTACTTAGGAATCTCTTGAAAGTTGCTGAACCAACTACCATGAATCCTTTCAATTGCTTCTCTTCGACCTCTCCACGCCTTGCTATAAGATATATCAACGTTTAGATGATCTTTTAAGTGTGCTTGAATTTGTTTCACTGGATATGCGATGTCTTCACGAATAGCATGATGATGAATGTAGCAATATCTCTCGATTTCAAGCATCTATTGTTGTTACGAAGCACTGTACCATAACAGTTGTGTCCTTCTACCCATCTGACAATTCTCCACATGTGATCATTGCTCTTCTTAGAAGCTGTCACATACCATTTACATGGGGGACCAATACGAATATTAGGGTTACACTTTGGATTTGTTGTGTAACATTTTGCCCTCCATTTGTTGTGTTTGCTTTTGTCTACTATCAACTCACGATTACGGTCAAGATTCCATAATCGAACAGCATGCATGAGTTCATCTTTATATCTGAAATACATACCGACACGAACTTCTCTTGATTCTTCGTTCCATATGTCCATTTTGTTATCATCATCAAAATCAGCTGCTTCACAATCTCGTAACTCTTGAGGATCAATTGAATGGTCCAATGATCCTTCTGAACTGTTTGCAAAAGTTGTTGTATGATACTGCTTTGGAATTACATGTTCTTTCATACTATTATCATCATTTGTAGATTCGTTGTCTGATGGATAATCCTCAGATTCTTCTGTGCTTTCTAGGCATTCTTTAGATTCAGATTGAACATTAACGTCAACAGTTGTGGCCAAATCGCCATCAAATTGAAATTGGCTAGTATTGCATTCATAAGAATACATTTGTTGTTGATGCGCTTCTGCTACAATAAAACCACGTAGTAGATCCATACAACCAGTTTGTTGTACAGACGCAGACATTGTTGGCTCAATGCTAACATAAACATCAGCGTGAAAATTACCAAATGTTGTTGCTAAATAATACAACACTTCCAGGCTTGAATCATTGAAAATTTCAGAAGATTGAGAAAACCCCTGGAATGTATAATACAACTTCAACTTCAACTTCAATTGATAAAATTCTTTTTCAATTTGAAGGTGTTCATAGATTAAATCAATAAACTCTTCATAAGAATTTTTTTCCCGAATAACAACGATAGTACTTCTAGTGGAAGCATCGTAAGAAATACTTCCATTTTGATATGAAAAATTACCACCCCAATATAGTTGAACCAAAACGGGAGAAAACAATGTTAAAGAGTGTAATGAAAAAAGAAAAGTTGAACTGAATTGCGAAACCTTTCGTATGATTTCAATAAATAGACAAAACTTTCAAAATTTATGACGAAAATACCCCTCGCCCTTACTAAGGGCAACATCTCATTTTTTGATTTTAAAGATCTCAGATTGTAAAATAATACATATATATATATATATATATATATGATTAATTTGAAAAAAAAAACGTGTGAGTTGTAAAATAATGAATTCTTGGACTAGTCACATCACCACATTTAAAAGCAACATCCTTAAAAAAACCTATGAACCATACCCTGACTTGTATTTTTTTTTTTTGGAAAATCCTGTTTCAATTATAAAGATTTAAAATTTTATTACATAAAATAAATAAGTTTACAAATTTCACGACTAGACTGGAAAGATAAAACTAATTATACAAGAAGACTTAAATGATAAAACTAATCGTTAAATATTGAGTCGAATGAAACATCGGAGTCGGTATTACGTTCGTCTTCCCATGGGTCATAATTCGTCAATCGAGTTAATGTTTCTTCATCAACGTTGTCATCGATTGCCCATTAATCATTTGATTCGTACTCATCCTCAGGTTCTTCGTTTTCAATAAGGTATTCACCTGGTGGAAATAAATTATCAAAAGCCCAGCTCCAAAACACATCATGACCAACTTCATCCCATTTCTCAATACTTGGGAGATTTTGAGGGGGTGGTTGAAGAACTGGTGGATTTTGAGGGGGCAGGGGAAGAAGAGGTGGCGGGTTTTCAAGTGGTGGTGGCGGGTTTTCAAATGTGGGAAGAGACGCTTCTGGTACATCTAATGGCGGTGGTTTTGGGAGAGAAAATGGTGTGTTTCTTCTACTTGACATTGTTGAAAAATATGTGTAAGGGAGTTGAATGAAAAATTTGGTGGAGTAAGTAGAAGAAGTATATGAGTATATATAACATTGATGTTAATGGTACTTGTTATTTTTAATGTTTATTATAATAATTTATTTAAGTTACATCCTTAAATGTTTAAAATGTTATTTATGTTGTTAACTTCTTATATTAGTGTTTAAATAGTTATAAATATCTAACAAATAAAATAACATAAATATAAAAAGTCATATATAAAATGTAATAAATAAGCATACAAAAAAAAAATGTACAACATAAAATTATAACTAATGATAATCACCCCATTTGTGATGACCCCCACATAAAGGACACTACTTTTAAAAAAAATTCGTATGTAATAGCTGAATTCATGGGTTCTTCAAAAAAAAAATGGATGGCAGGGGACGGTTCACGGGTTATTCAAAAACAATTAATTACCAAACAATTAATTCAAAAAATAGGTGACGATTCACGAGTAAATGAGTGATGACCCCCAATTATTTGAATGCTTCAAATAATGCATTCAAACTTTTCAAAAAAAATAAATGGATGGCAGATGACATGGATCACGATTTCAAAAAAAAATAAATGGATGGCTGGGGACGGTTCACGAGTAAATGGGTGATTTGACTATACACCAGAACTCGCCCATGCTAGGGGCGATGGCTCCATTTTTATTTTTTTTCGTTTGAACATCACAGAAAAAGCTGATGTATTTGTTGTCCTTTACCCAAAACTCGCCCATGCTAGGGGCGATGGCTCCTTTTTTATTTTATTTTTTTCGTTTGAACATCACAGGTGGAAAATGGTGGGTGAGGTGGAAAGCCACGTAGATCTCGCCCCTGCTAGTAGCGACTTCTAGGGTGATTAAGAAAATTAATCAGATGGGTGTGTTAGAACTCGCCCATGCTATGGGCGAGGGACCTATTTGTGAAAAAAACAATAAAACACCGCATTTGTGATGATCCCCATGTAAACAACCCTAATTCTAAAAAAAATTCTTTAATCCTTTATATAGCTAGGGTTTTGGAGGAGCAAAGTAATCCCTTAGTTCAGTATGTATCGTGTATCAATCGCGTATGACTCGTGAAGTAAACCGTTCAAATTTCGTTATCACTATTGATTATCATTTTGTGACCGAAACATTTTTTGTATTTAAAATAATACTAAATCTGTTTAACTATTTAACCGTTTTAAACAGTCTCCTTAATTGGGTATTAAATAAAATAATAATATTAATGTTATAATGTTGGGAGCTTAATTATTAATGTTCGGGATAATAACCGATCATCGGTCATTACTAAATAACTTGTTAGTTTTCTTTCGAAAGCCCCAAATAATTATATAACAATCTGTTAAAAGATATGTAAGTTTAATCGGTTTATCTTTATCGATTTGGCCTTATTTAGGCCTGAGTTCTTATTAGGCCTCACTGGGCTTGATTGGGCCTACCTGTGGGTCCCGTTAATAATAAATTAATTATCGAATTTTGATGGTTGTTACACTTAACTACCCCCATATCTTGTTGGAGATCTTTATAATGTTCCAAAAAAGAAAAAAATAGTTATTTAGTAATGAGTGTGTATATATGTGTGTGTTTGTGTGTATATATATATGTGTGTGTTTGTGTGTATATATATATGTGTGTTTGTGTCTGTACATATCAAGTCGTGAATTGAACGGCGCATATCAAGTCGTGATAGCTGGCTATGTACCTCAATTTACTTGATATATGTGTGTGTATCAGTAATAAGTGTGTGTAATCAATAGGGGAGCGTTATTTAGACACCCTCTATGGATCAGTTAACACCACCTAGTCCCATACGGGTTGTATGACCCTATACGGGTCGTATGGGTGTCAATTTTTTGAGAATTTGTCAGATTTTGTCTCACGGTTGAAAAAACATATGGGCTGTATGGCCATATACTACCCGTATAGTAATAAAAAAGTTTTTATTATTTTCAAAGGAGGTGCCGAAATGACCTGCTCTATTAAATTATAAAATAATATCTATTAAATTTATCCACATTTTTTTAACAGCAATTAAGTTTACCTATTATTCACGATAATCAATAAGTATATAGATCTAATTATGACTTGGTGAAAAGATGTGCAAGTAAATGAGCAGACCTAACCTATTTTAGGATTATGATTAAGTCACTTTCTCTTTCTATATTTTTAGTTTGAAAAGTCACTTCCTCTTCCCATCACCATCCAATCGTTGAAAAAATCTGAAAAACACACATGCCCACTCTCTTTCTATTTGATGAAGAGAAAGATGAAATCTGTTAGCAATAAAATACGGGCCGTATGGATGGCGTCGCAAGACCATGGCAGACCAGTGATGTGATGTGTCAGCTTTTGTCGAGATTAAAATATCCATACGACCTGTATAGGCCAATACGAGTCGTATGGATGGTGTTCAAAGAACCAGCCTGACGTCTCCCTAACAGCTCCCAATCAATAAGTGTGTGCCTGATGTACTGACTTGTACACATCAAATCGCCGCCTATACTTTCAATTTCCAAGAAATAACTTTACAAAACAAGACTCAAATGCCAAGAATGCTTTACTGGTTTACTCAAATGCCAAGCAATAGCGACTTTTTGTTTCCATTTCCTTTGTTTTATTAATAATTAAATTAAAGATAGTAATTTAATAATAACTATAACTAAAAAACAATAATAAAAAGATTTTTTTGCTTCACGTGCTTACGTTTGCGTCCTTATTTTTTTGGGAGTGTCGCATTCTTTTGCGATGATTCGGTTTGTTATTTTTGGACGGATTGAAATCTATTATGGCGGTTTTTAATTCTATGTTTTGATATTTGTGATATTTATTACCGTTGTTGTGGTGGAGTTTTCATATCAGCAATGAATCAGGTTTTTTTTAATTGGGTGACACTATATGCGATAAGTTTAAAGTTTTTTTTATATATTTTGTTTCTTGATTCTAGATTTTTCGACTATACACGTCCTATTATATGATGTGACGTCAACTTTACAACGAGTACAATTTAGAGTTTTATTTTGAAGCAACAACCGACGTGTTGTGTTTTTATCTGCATTTTAATCCACAAATGATGAAAAATTATTTTTTTATATATCTATCCCGATGAGCCGAAACGAAGTGACAGTCATTGTGACGTGTTTTATATATGTATTTTGATATACAGGATCATGTATGCATCATGATATTCAACGGACCAAAAGTGTAACGTTATCTATCATTTTAATATGTTCAGTTTTTAAATAAATTAAAAAACGTCATTTGTTTATAAAAATATCATTGTTTAATAACTTCTTTTATAGTATATTTTATTTTAAAAAAATAACTTTTTAAGATAACTTGTTTTTTTACATAAATTTTGCTTTTTTGAAAATAGAATATTTGTTACTTTAAAAAATGTTGACTTTAGAAAATTTTGATTTTAGAACAAATTTGTTTATATAAATATTATTGTGTAACAACCTTTTGATGTGTAACAATTGATATTTTTGAAACTTTAACATTTATTATATTAAAAATTAACTTTTATAAATCAATAACATATAATATAATTTTTGTAATTATTAAAGTTAAATGACCAAATTTAAAAATAACGTTAAATATAACGTACCAAAAGTGTAACGTTCTCTATTTTTTTAAAATACAAATGCATGTATACATAATAAATATTACGGTTGAGAGGTGGAGAGTTATATGGAGTTAATGGGTAAATTGAATTCAAAATAGCAGTGACATGACTAGCCATTGAAATCGCCACTACGCGAACCCTCCCTTAGACCACTCCCATCGTCAATTTTTTCTACGTTCGGTCGCTCAAATCAAAAAATAAAAAATGAAAATCAATAAAATCATCAACTTGGTTGCTCCACCAACCTTTTGTTGGTTGAAGATTATTTAAATAAGGTATTGTTTTTGCATTTCTAATAATTGATTAAAATAAAAAAAATACATAAAATAACAACTAAAATAATTATTTATTTAATATTTTATTTATTATTTATTTATTTCATTTCAAATTTAATAATTTGTATATTTTTAAATAAGGTTGGTTTGATTGTGAATGAGAGAGAGAAAAATTAAGTTTGGTTGATTGTGTAAAAGGAGAAAAGAGAAATTAATTTTGTAATGAATAGTGTAGGTTTGGTTGTGAATGATAGTGATTTTAAAAACATCCCACACTGCCCAAGAAACCAATATTCTGTCTCTTTAAACACCTATAAATACCCTTGTTTCGTCTCTTATAATTTTCAACTCCTAGTTGAGTATAAGCAAGTGGAATGAGCAAATTCTGATGGTTCCACAAGTGCAACACCTCTTGAGATGTTGAACATAGTAGTTTCATTCTATGCTCTTGACGAGGAGGTGCTTCCATTCGAGATCGTCTCTACTACAAGGCTTCTTTGAGGGTTTTTTCTTCTTTTCATTATTAATTTATTTATTGTTTTCCTAGTCTAAGTAGTTGAGCTTAGGTTCTTCGTAAGGGGCATTAGGCTCGTTTAGGTAGTCTTGTTTAGGCCGTCTTTAGAGTCGGTGTAGTCTTGTAGAGGCTCGTTAGGCCCAACGAGTCCAACCTATGATGTCTCTTCATTTAGTTATGCCTAGCATAATGTTTACTCATCCTTGTTGTTTTTTTTACTAGGTTGAACCACGTTTACATTTGGATCGTAGACTTGTTGCTTTGAGCTGCTCTCTGATCACATGCGTTCAAAACTCAAGACATCCAGTTTGATACAGTTGTTGATCTTGATTCTTTTTCATTATGCTAAGTTTGCTCGAGCAGTGAGCACTATTAATTGAGTTAATTCTTACTCCATTTTTACATTTTGTAAACTTTTTGTGATGTTACATATGACTTATACAAAAACATATTTATAGGGTCAAAAACATATACATGATGCAAACTCTTAAGCTTGATAGACATGATTTAGATGGTATGTGATGTTATGTGCTAAATGCTATGTAAGAATTAGGTTAGAAGTCGTTACATACATCAAACATATAATAGTACATATTAGCCTAAGAATGTGGTTACATTCTTCGCAATGACTTATGTATTGGGTAAAAAGGGTGAAATGTACACAAACATAAACATTATGATTTAAATGGCTTAAGGCAAAGACCAGCTAGTCTAGATTTAAGCTTTGTAATATCACTTGTTTGGAGTCTTGGTTTGTGATTTGTCACACTCTTATCGTTGCGAAAGCGTACCGTGTGACATTCAAAGTTTCACAGTCATTGTTTATAACAAAAGACACATATGTTTCTATATTACAAACCCATGTTGCAACTACCTTAGCCACAAGCCTAATGTAATAACAGTTTTAACTGAGTTTCACACATATATACAATGCTATTACACATATATACTATGCTATGTATCACACTGTTGAGTTTATCTCTCATAGACTCTACTATATGTCTTCAAAGATTGAGCTCCCAGCTCCACCCCTGTATCATTATGCCTATGAGAAAACATGATTTTAAAACAGTCAGCATATCGTTGGTGAGTTCACAAGTTTATTTATAAAAAATGTATGTAATGTATCCCAAACGAATCAAATGTTTGCATAAAAAGAGTTAAATAATATTTATGTCCCAAACTGGGTGTAAAACATTGGTATCCAGTGCAAACATTGTTCATTCCAACAATGTCATGTTTAGTTCCCGACTAGCTGTCCAATTATAACTCATAGGCTCCCGTAACCGAGCTAATGAGTTCAGTGTTTACCCCTTCCCAATGTCCTTGTCGCAAGACATTGTGTGTTTTAGCCTTATTGAGCGCCCGCTCGACATCTGGTCGTGGTTTTAGCTACGAAATACGGGCATGGATTGTCAATCACAAATAGAATCTATTCTCAATAATCACGCCCCCACACGGTTAACGGTTACAAAATAGGGGACTTAGCGACAAATGTGTAACCCGTGAAATAATGACAAGTTTGGTCATGTGTTTCTCCCCATTGTCACGTGTTTCAACCAATTGTTTTACAATGTTTTCGTTTCATGTTTCACATAATGTTTCAAAAGTGTTTTAGCGTTTCACATGATGCAAATCAGGTTTCATGTTTCACAAAATGTATCGAAAGCGTTTCAGAGTTCCACCTAATCTAATCAG
Source organism: Mikania micrantha (assembly GCA_009363875.1). Taxonomy (NCBI): domain Eukaryota; kingdom Viridiplantae; phylum Streptophyta; class Magnoliopsida; order Asterales; family Asteraceae; genus Mikania; species Mikania micrantha. The sequence goes on from CM018687.1 coordinate 9,597,178, forward strand.
GTTTCATGTTTCACAAATGTATCAAAAGTGTTTCAGAGTTCCACGTGATCCAATCAGGTTTCATGTTTCATAAAATGTATCGAAAACGTTTCAGAGTTTCACCTGATCTAATCAGGTTTCATGTTTCACAAATGTCTCAAAAGCGTTTCAAAGCTTCACAATAATCAAGATGTTTCGAATGAGTTTTTATGTTTTCTCATTCCCCGAGTTTTAAAAGCCAAAATACAGCAAAGGGGTCGTGAACTCACCTGAGTTGATTCAAATCAATAACAATGCACAACGTTCGTATCACTAGTTCTTGAACTCTAAACCTGTATGTTATTAGAGTTCTAAGAGTTACTTAAGCTTAATTTGACTCTCAAAACTTTCCTTGACGTTCAATGTCAAGGAAATTACAACTCAAGTCATCAATCTTATCTCAAATGTTTAATCAGTTTCCTTAGTTTAACATCGCACAATGTGTGATAACTGAGAACCTATAATGATTTAGGTTCTTATTAAGAAACTTATGACTTGTTGGTTTAATCAAGACATTCCCAGATTAACCAAATTAGTATTGTTGTTGATTATATCACCAAAACAGTTTCTTGAAGGATTTCAGGTTTAGGAATAGTTAAACCTTGTCATTGATCAGGACAATCACAACCATTGTTATAATCAAATCATTAAAACCATTATGATCTATGATATGGTTTCATGATAATCGGACATTATAACGGATCAAAACAAAGATTTCACCGTTAACCTATAGAGTTCTTCGTTTCTAACTATTCATAGCCATCATCTAGGCAATAATTTAACAACAACAACAATGATATCACGTTTAAAATCTAGATCTAAACCATACAATTATCAAACTAGTAAGATAAAATGAATCGTTACCCAATCGAACGGATTTCTCGGATGAAAACGATGATTATGACTTGTAGAAACATTCCCTAGCTCGATCCGGACGTTTAGATGGCTTCAAATATGAGTTTAGATGGTAAAAATAGCTCTGTTTCGTCTGGAAATCGCTTATTTTCGACTAAGAATGAGTTCTGATCAAGCATATCAGATTTTTATATCAGATGGGTCCGTCGCGTACTGCCAAGGATGGCAAGAGGGTCCTTGGCGTACCTCCACCGCCATAGTCAGCTTTCCATTTTGTTTTCGCGATTCCGGGAGCATACGAACTCCGTTTTACGCGCCGTTTTCACCCACGTTCACGATTTTTCGAGCTCTTTCCAACCATTATAATTTCAAGACCTGAAAAGTTCAAAATATATGATCTCTTATTTAACACTATATTCGACTCAGTGTATCTTGATATCGGAGCCTCGTTTCGTGATTTCGCTTACACTCATTCTGTTTATTTCCAAGTTATGATTCTAACCTGGAAATTGCGAATTGTCACATGATTATACTTGGTACATGAAATTACATATGCCTTTAGATCTAACTCTACATAGTTTATTAGTTTTGCATCTTTTATACATATTATATCAAATTGTTTCTAATTTCTCACCAACTATGCAAATATTTGACTTTTTATTTTACATAGGTAACAGGTTAAAGCGAAGAGCATGATGAAGACATAGATTAGGTTTAGAGGACCTAGTTTGATTAAACATTGTTTAGATATTGCTTTTGAAATTGAAATTTGAATTGAAGTTGAAACTGATGTAATTAATGTTGATTGAATGTTATTAAATGTTTGTTTGGATTATTTAATATGGACGTTTTTAAATATTGAAACTTTAACATTGCTTCATGAGCTTTTGAACAATCGTTGGTCGGGGTATGACTACACACATGATCTAAATGAACTATTAATGCATTCTCACCGGTATAATTGTAATTAATGAAACCAAACAAAACATAACAAATAAGTCATTGTCTTAGGGTCACGTTCACCCTCCACCCTCACCAGCCAAATAAAATGAACTGAACAATCAACCCCCTATAATCGACACACATGCCAGGGCTATCTCTCCAAGAGAAATAGGTGAAATCTCATCATTATGAGATCGACTATATACAACTTAATTCGTCTGTTGCAAAGTTCATAATCACAATTTAAAATATGTCTATTTGTTAAAAACAAAAATGGGTACGAGGAATATGTTCCTGCTCAAATACATTTGAAAATAGAGCTTCATATACCTCACATGGTTGCCTTCTCAACTTATTCATTCCTAAGTCGATAACCAAGCTTCAATTTCATATATATATATATATATATATATATAGGAAAGGGATCATATAATAACCCTCATTAATTGAGGTAACCCATTAACCCTGGCAAAAAACGTTCAAATCGCAAAAAAAAAAATTTCATGGTTTTTTTTATGCAAAAATAGGGGGGGCTCCTTTTTTAATCGTTCGCTAATTCACAAGCGTTAAAAAGTTAAACGAAATGTAAGTTTGCGTTACACTGCGACACTTAAATAAATGTTCGCAGTGTAACGCAAACTTACATTTCGTTTAACTTTTTAACGCTTGTGAATTAGCGAACGCTTAAAAAAGGAGCCCCCCCTATTTTTGCATAAAAAAACCATGAAAAAAAAAATTTGCGATTTGAGCGTTTTTTGTGAGGGTTAATGGGTTACCTCAATTAAGGTGGGTTATTATTCACTCCTTATCCTATATATATATATATTCATACTTTATTAGTTTATGTGAATGGTATCTTTTGTTTCATTCACGAATTTTCTTTTTTCTTTACTTATTAGCAAATGCCAGTGTTTGCTCATTCGCATATATATCATGTATCGTTTACGCATTCGCAAATGTCATTGTTGCTCATTCGCAAATATACTAAGTATAGTTTACTCATTCGCAATGTTAGTGTTTGCTACTTCGCAAATATACTTAGTATAGTTTACTCATTCGCAAATGTCTGTATTTGCTCATTTGCAAATATACTAAGTATATTTTTCTTGTTAGCAAATATCAGTGTTTGCTCATTCGCAACACATACTAAGTATATTTTTCTCGTTTGCAAACATCAGTGTTTGCTCATTCGCAAATATATTAAGTATATTTTACTATTTCGCAAATATCACTGTTTGCTCATTCGCAATTATACTAACTATATTTACTTGATCGCAACTCCCATACCCATTCCTAACCTGTGCTTATTTCATTGTCATACATATGTTAACTCATTTAATTTTCACAGTGTATTATACACTCATACAACTTCCCTTAGACTAATTATAACGCTTTTATTTTATAATTTTATTACATCTAATTCTTTACCCTTGTTTGCTATTTGCAAGTTGTCAAGTTTCCTATTTTTCACTCATTCAAGCTCCTTTACCTGTCATCATTATTTTCCTATTTTTTTCACTCATTCAAGCTCCTTTACTGGTTATCATTATTTTCCATTTTTCTTAGTTTTATGCTAATCTTTTAAATTCATTATTTACAATAAAATAACATTAAGTTATGGGTTTCTTACTGTTGTTTGAGTACAACTGTCTTTCCTTCTAATTTACAAAATTTTATATAAATTACATACTTCCCTTCTTTTTCTTTTGAGTATTTTCCCAAATCAAAATAAAAGTGAGCGGCAACGTACGAGAAGCGTCATTTATTTACTATAAAGCTTAGAGCGATGGGAATTTTTTTTTATTTTTTATTTTTTTTAACAAAATACCAATTTTAAGCAGCCAGAAGGCTAAAACCGGTATTTAGTAGATTAGAAGTTAAAACAAATATCTGATATCCCGTGTTGGGTTTCAGGCCACATTTTCTCCGGCGAATAATCCACCAACTTTTCCGATCAAATGTTCGCCGCTTCATCAAGACTATTTACCTTCTCCGACGGCCCACTTCCTCTCTTACACCGCCGTCCGGCCACTCTCCGCTTGTCTCACCACCACTACCCTCCCGTCTCCGTCTTCCTCATCCATCCCTCTCGCGCAATTTTACATCTTCCGATCAAATCCTCTCAACAGTTTGAGTCCCGATCCACTAGTAACACACCGCAAGAGAACAATGATGTTTCTGATGCTAATTTCGTTCCGGTGTCCCATCCGTGGCCGGACTGGTCGGAACTTTTCGAATCTATATCAATATCCTGTTACTTCGATACAGACAGGAACGTCAAGGATCAATTCGTGCCTAATGAGAGTTTATCAATGGAGTTTGTAGATGCAGCGTGTTCGTTTCTAGATTTTGCCCGCAACAGACCTGATATCTTAGGGTTTGTAGTCCGATCACCTTGCTCTGTTTTTCCTCCCCGAATTTGAATTTAATTAATTATGTTTCAGATCATTTCCATGCTTATACTGTTTCTGTTGTAAGATTGTTACAAATTTTTTGTTCTATTGATAAATCCTGATTATGCATCATTTCTCAACAAACTATTCATATGATTTTTGTATGTGCTCAGGTGGCTTCCTAAGGATGATATCCAGGTGCTTGTAAACAATGGGACTCCTTTTCTTTTCAAAAATGCTATTGAAACTGAGAAAAGAATGAGATCTTTCTTGCAGGTTTGTCTCTGGTAGTGTAAAAATGCTTCATTGTTGATTGATTTTTGATGTTTTTTTAAGAGTAAATTACCGAAATGGTCAGTTTGCTAGAATTTCACTCTTGGTCTCGAGGTTTTATAAATTACCCATATGGTCCCTAACTTTTGACATTAGTAACTCATATAGTCCTTAGGTCACCAAATTACCTTCACATAATTAACCAAATTACCCGGACATATGGGTAATTTATGTAACCTAGGGACCAGAAGTGAAATACTAGCAAATTACAAGGACCATCTCGGTAATTTACTCTTTTTTTTAATGAAAACGAAAATAGGAAGGTTTTTTATTTTATGTTTTTTTGAAAACTCACAATCATGGGTAAAATTGTAAGAACTGACACTACATGGATGTGATATTGGTTGTAACCTATTACCTACTTGTTCTAAACTAAATTGAGATGAACCCAAAATGGATTATCAGGTTAACAGTGTAATGGGTGTATTTGGATGTTTGTTTTAAATGTGATTATCACAACCTAGAAAAAAATCAAAAGTAGTTAATAATAGATTCAAAGAATGAGATCATTAAACTAGAGATGATTTTAATTTACCTCAAACTTTTTCCGAAACCTCATACTGCTTTCCAGAATCTGATTAATAAAACCTAATTATCGGTTTAAATGTGGTTCGTCTGCACCTAAAATACAAATATTGATACATCATGAAAACAGAGGTCAAAAGGGAACAGGTATGAGTGTAACTGCTGAAATTTTCATTGGACAGTAGAGTATGAATCATGATTTTACAGTATTGGATGTGTTTCTCATTTTGTTTTCAATAATTTACCTCAAACTTTTTCCGAAACCTCATACTGGTTTCCAGAATCTGATTAATAAAACCTAATTATTGGTTAAAATGTGGTTTGTTTGCACCTAAAATTCAAATATTGATACATCATGAAAACAGAGGTCAAAAATGAACAGTTATGAGTGTAACTGCTGAAATTTTCATTGCACAGTAGAGTATGAATCATGATTTTACAGCATTGGATGTGTTTCTCATTTTGTTTTCAATAATTAAAGGGGGAGGAATCAAGTGAAGCAACCACATTTGACTTAATGAAGTACATATTGAGTTATGCAAGCAATCCTATTTTTTATCCTGAAAGAAACATTAAGGAAGCTACCGAGTCATCTGCCAGAAATTTGTTAAGAGAGATGACTAATATTTGTGATAGGGGGGATGATAATCAAACACCTGGAAATCTTGAACCAAATGTTACTATCAAGATAGGTGATTGGAAATGTCGAAAGTAAGTTTTTACTTGACACATATATCTGTTTAAATGTTATTTTCATATTTTAATCCGGGTTTAGAAAGCTACCAATTATTTTAATTGCTTTGTGTGTTATTAAAGTATTCTGCCTTTAAATGAGAGGTGGCGATTTTGACCCATTTAAAAGTAAATGGGTCGACTTGAAAATTTTTTTTTATCTCAATTGGCTCATATAAAAACTAGCTAAATGGGGTTAAAGAAGTCAGATGTGTTGATGATAGAGATCCTAGTCTAATTAGTACTTAATTGTCTTTTATATTTGTGGGAGGGGGTAAGTGTAATTTCTATTTCTATAAATAAGAGGCATTAGTCTTTTGAGAGGGTAAGGAGAAATATTGTTAAGTTGATTAGGCTCATTGCATTAGCATGAGAAGGGCATAGCCCTGGGACCACTTGTGGTTATTATCTTTTGTATCTTCTCTATCTTTCAATATATTCAATATTTTCATTTCATCATCATCAATTCATCATCGATCTATCATCTAAACCCTATCATTGGTCCGACCTGCCTCCATCTGCTCTCCGATTGAGCTCTAGTCTTTGTGTTTTGCATTTTTGCTCGAATCTCCGGTGGAATTCAATTTCAATTTACAGCTTCTGTGTTTTCGTTTGGATCGCAACTTCGATCCGCTTTTTGTCCAGTTAAATTTTCGTCTGATTATCGGCTCTAATTCCGATCTCTATTTCCCTCTTATTATCGACTGCCTATTTCGTCTGATTTCCTCTCTCCGATCGATTTCAACTTCTAATTCTGTGTTTCCGATTCTGATTGACGATTCAATTTGATTTCAGTTTCGCTGCTCGCTTCTTCTGTTTTCAATTTCTGATTTCTGTCTTCTAATTTCCGATTTACTTTCAATCATGGTCAATCAGTCATCTCGATTGGATCTTCATGAAGAACAAATTCAGCAATTACAATCTGATGTTGCTGAAATTAAGGCGTCTCTCTCTGCATTAGAGGTGGATCGGGTGGAATCGGCAGAATTCCGTAAAGTGATGCTTGCTTGGATGAAAGCTCAGGAGAAACGACCTGTTGAGGAGTTTTCTGGTTCGGGAATCATTTCGGGATCAGGAATGAAATCTGCTTCACTTGATGCTCCTGTTGGTTTACCATGGGCTGTGAAGAAGGTGAAGTTGCCTGAGTTCTCGGGTTTTGATCCTCAGGGATGGATTCAGAAGGCAAATCTCTATTTTGACATCAATTCCACTCCCGCTGACCTTCGTATTCGTCTCGCTCAATTGAGTATGGCAGGGGGGCTCAACGCTGGTTCACAATCATCACTCAGGTACATGATCCCATCTCTTGGACTGATTTCCAGTCAGAATTACTTCAACGATTTAGTGGAATGGAGATCCAAAATCCGTATGAACAATTGGCTACCATTAAACAGTCAGATTCCATTTATGATTACATCGATGATTTCGAGTACATCCTATCTCTTGTTCCTCGGTTACCGGAATCCCAATCTCTTGGCTATTTTATCGCGGGGTTGAAGGATGATGTCAAACAGCGAATCCGTTTACATCGTCCTACCTCTTGCATTGATGCGATGTCTTTGGCTAAGGATGTCGAGTTCATGCTTCGGCCATCATATTCCAGCACACTGCTGTCTTGTTTTCGGTATTCTGCACATACAGGGCTGTCTTTGTTGGATTTTGGGGCTGGGCAGCGACCGTTGAGCACTACGGTTTCCAAATATGTTGGGAAGTTTGGACCTACCAATGGTCAAGTCGGCTATCGTGATCGCGGGGTTCGTTCTATATCTCGCACCGAGTGGGAGGAACGCAGGAAGAAAGGTTTATGCTACAAGTGTGGGCAACTCTATGGTCCATCTCATAAAGGCCCGGAGGGAAAACTTCATGTGTTGTTGCTCGGGGATGATGAGTCTGAGGGACTCGAGGGGCTGCATTTTCAGTTGGAACATATGGATCCTTCACATTCGGATGGGGAATTTTCTACCAAGCCTTGAGGACAAGTCTTGTGTTATGGGGGAAGTATTGATAGAGATCCTAGTCTAATTAGTACTTAATTGTCTTTTATATTTGTGGGAGGGGGTAAGTGTAATTTCTATTTCTATAAATAAGAGGCATTAGTCTTTTGAGAGGGTAAGGAGAAATATTGTTAAGTTGATTAGGCTCATTGCATTAGCATGAGAAGGGCATAGCCCTGGGACCACTTGTGGTTATTATCTTTTGTATCTTCTCTATATTTCAATATATTCAATATTTTCATTTCATCATCATCAATTCATCATCGATCTATCATCTAAACCCTATCAGTTGAGCACCTAAACTTATTAAACAGATTAAAAAGGTAAACCATCAAATAGGTTGGCTAAATCTTTTTATACATTGATTTTAATATTTTTGTTATGCATAGTTCTTGCAGTCATTTAACGCATTAATTATTATTTTTTTAAATGGATAGAAAATTGTTTTTGAATCAACCCAAACCATAATAAAATTATTGGAATGTTTCTCGGGCAGGTGCAATTTCTTGAATGTTGCAAAGAACGCTAAATGCCTTGAATGCGAGGAGTTAAGACCACAAAGACGGTTCACTGGCAATGAGTGGGACTGTCCCAAGTGAGCCTTTCTTCCATTCATTCTATACTACATATGCTAGCTTGTGTATCTTTAATTGCGTCGTTCACAAGGGAGCTGTCTTGTACGTCACAAAAATTGACTTATACACAACAATCTCCATGTATAACAATAAAAATGTCAAATAAAAATTCATACTAGTTAGTTTTTGTGGTATACCAATTACTTCCTAATTGTATGAAAGGGAAATTAACTTTGGTCAATTTGTTACTTCTGGTAACCAACCTTTTAATCCCGAAATAGATATTGGGCCAAAGTTTGTTACTTTTTAAGGGTTAATAATGATAAAGCCGTCCATTACCTTTTAAACCAGTTATAAAAATTTTATCGGTTTGATATAGAAAAATATAAACATACGGAATAAAACACTGCAAAAGAGAATCCTGTGATGTATTGGTTTCAAGTATATATCAGGATAAATCACCAAGATGTGGTATCAGTTTTGCGCTACATGCTATTAGTGTTACGTCTAATGATTTATCCAGTAAATTTAGCAGTATACAAACCATTCTAGGAGACATATTGTAGGGGTTAAACTGTCAAAATGTTGTAGGTCTGTTTTTTATTTCTTTCTTTCTTAATGTAATTAGCTATATTTCATTGTATTAAGTTTTTTATCTTACTCTTTCTCCAGATGTGATTTCTATAATAATGGAAGAAACACTGTGTGCTTAAAATGCGAGTGCAGCCGACCAGGTGAGGTTCCATTACCTGTTAAACAGGTGAAAAATTATGGTTATGCCCCGTTTATGCCTTTACCAGATGACATGTTTGCAAACAAAACAGAAAATATAAAAACAAGAATTTCTGAACCAAAATCTAATGTTTCTGAGACTAATTCTGAAAATTCAGTGACTAAAATTGAAAATCAGATTAAAGATATTGCCGAAGATGAGAAGTCAGAAAAATGGTTCAAGAAAGTGGCGGAGTTGCATAATGTTCCGGATTTAACAAGTGTTATTTCAGACGATGATTTCCCCGAAATCATGCCTATGCGTAAAGGTGAAAACCGATTTGTGGTTAGTAAAAAGAAAGATCGACCATTGAATTCCTTGACTTATAAACGACAACAAGCGATTGAGCAAGAGAAAAACTCCAACTTTGTTCCTTTCGTTCCGTTTCCTCCAGATTATTTTGCTAAAAAAGAAAATAATCAGAAGTCAGGAAGCTCAAATTCAAGTCAAATGTCAAATGGGAATCCGATTAAATCTACAAACGAAGTGAATCTTGTTGAAGAAACAAGAAATGTTCAAATGAACAGAAATGATAATAGACCTGAAACCTTGAGTGGAGATCGAGTCAAATCTGGAAACCGGAATTTGAGAAACGGGTTTAGAGGGTCAAGTCTAGAAGGGTCATTGGATATGTCTGAAGTGTTGATAAGCACAAATTCACGTCAAATGTCAGGTGAGAATTCAGAAGCTATAAACGACACGAATCTTGAGGAAGAAACAAGAAATGCTAAAGTGAACAGAAGTGAATTTAGACCTGAAACCTTGAATGGAGACCCTGTCAAGCCTGGAAACTCAAATTTGAGGGACGGGTTTCATGGGTCAAGTCTGGAAGGGTCAGAGGTCAAGGAAACCGACCCGTTGGATATGTCAGAAGAGGCTAAAGCTGAAAGATGGTTTAGACGGGTTGCACAAATTAAAGATATTTCTGAGTTAAGCCAAATACCCGATGAGGATTTCCCATCGATTATGCCGATTAGAAAAGGGGTGAACCGGTTTGTGGTTAGTAAACGGAAAACACCGTTAGAAAGGCGGTTAAGTTCACCAGAGTATAGAAAGAATCCTGGAACTGTATGATCTAAATGTTGAAAAAGGATGGTGATGGAAGTTGAGTAACGACCCTCCACATTGTAAGTTCAACTTTTGAGTAATTTTGAAACATTTGTATGATAACCACGGCTGTTGTCTGTTTGGAACACTAATAATTGCCTAATTGGTGTCGATATTAAAATGCACATTCCAACCCTCAACCTTTTATGAGGTTTTCAATTTTATTAATTTTGTAAAATATCATTTTAATCTTCTAAACTTTTTAAAATTTATAGTTTTTACTTTTTAGTATATATAATTTTATTTTTACTCAATAACTTTTGTTTGATAATCTAAAAAAATAATAATCGTTAGTTACATCAATTGGTGGTAACGTGCTAGTGTTATGAAGAATGAAACAAATACCGACTTAACATCAGTGGTCACCGACAAAACGAGTCCCCCCATCCTTTTATAAATTGTTACCCTTTTAAGTTTAACCCCTTAATTTTAATAGTTTTTCAAATTCATTCCTTAACTTTATACGATGTTACTTTGATATACTCAAGTATTTAAATTAAAAGTTCATATTAGCATATATAATATGAATTTTATGCAATAATTTGTGTTTGTTAATTTAAAAATAATATTGATTGTGAGTTATATCGACTTACTGTTAGGGTATGTGTTATGGTGTGTGATGGGGGCGTGAGAGGGGCCGGTCACGCCCCGGTGGCGCCCTCCCCCCATTACACAGGGGCGTGAAGAGGGGCGTGAGGGGCAACTCGTGAGGGTGGTCACGGGCGTGAGAAAGGAAGGAAAAAAAAATAAAATTTCTTAACGGCTATATGACCGTTTGAAACAAAAAAAAATAAAATAAATTAAACCCTATATAAACTTATTCAACCCACATAAATTTCTTCCAAAATTCTCAAAAATTATTTAAACTCTCTCAAAAAATCTTCTAATCTTCAAAACTTTCTACACTATCATGGATCCAAACAACCCAAACAACCCATACTTTAACCCGTTTATGAATTGTTACTGACCTCAACTCGATCCAAACAATCCAAACAACCCAAACCCGTTTTTAACCTTCTCAAATTGGTACCCACAACAACCTTTTTTCAACCAAAACTCACCCGCCTTTGACAACGTATCTGAGAATCAACCGGAACCTGATGTTGACGCGGTTCCGGAAACACAACCCGACGCTCAACCGGCTACATCGCGTCGCAGGCACCGACGAAAGGAGGTGCCGGAAAAAACAACAAAACCGAGCATCACTCGGTGGTCGGAATCTGAGGAGGTGGCACTAGCCCGTGCCTACATTGACGTTTCTGAAGACCCGTTCGTTGGTAACAACCAAACGAGCTCGGAATTTTGGAAACGCGTGAGAGCGCAGTTTTTTTCGGCAATGGGTCGTGACTCCCACCGGACGAACGACATGATTTCCGGCAAATGGCGCGACTTACAACGTAAAGTCGTGAAATTTAACGGCGTATGGGTTCAACACCACAACAACCGTAAAAGTGGTGAGAACGACGAATCGGTCATGAACGAGGCGTTGATGACCTATGCTCGAGAAAACGGGCCATTTAATCTTATCGCGGCGTGGCAAGTTATGAGAAAATCAACCAAATGGCATCCCGTCCCGAAGTTACAAACTTCGAAACGGACGAAGACGTCATCGTCCGGCAAGTACACGACCACTCAATCCGACTCAACCGGTCGATGTTTCGTTAACTTAAACGAGTCGGATGAGGAGGTTGAAATGGACATGCCCCCGCCAACCTCTCCTCAACGTCCGCCCGGTCGAAACAACAAGGGTAAACGACCACAAGCCTCGTCTTCAACCGATTATAAAGAAACGTTGGATACAATCTCCGAGTCGTTACAAAAATTTGTCGACTTACAGGAGCAAAAACAATACAACAATGATATGAAATTGTTGTGGACTCCAACCGATCACTTAACCGGTCGCGCTCGTGAAATGGCCGAGAAGACGAAGGAGCGGATAATGAAAAAATATAATATGGATTAATTTTTTTTATAGTATTTTTTATTATGTAATTTTTTTTAGTTTTATTTTGTAATTTTATATTTTTTTAATTTTATTATCTCTTTTTTGAATTTTATTTTCAATTAAAAATAATAAAAATCAAATAATAGAATATTGAATAAAGGTGGTGATGACGTGGAGTGATGGGGGCGTGATGGATAACATAGGAAAAGATGATGTGGAGTGATGAGGTGGTGATGGTGTTGGTTGATTATGTGGCGCCTACGTGACGCCTACGTGGAGTGAGGGGGCTTGATGATAACACATAGCCTTACTATAAAGAATGAAATTGATTGAAGACATTGGCAGTCATTGATATGTAATTCTTTGACTTTTATAAATTGTGATTTTGTGTTCTTGTATTATATATAATATGATTTTTCTTTAATAATTTATGTTTGTTACCTTTTAAAATAAATGTTACGTGTTTAATTTTATCTACTTGTTGATATAATCAGAGTTAGTATATGTTGTGATGTAAATATTGTTTTGAAAACGAGTAGGGCTAACTTATTTATAAGTACGTTTTGAGTTACTTACGTAGTAATTTAAATTTTGGCTGGAAAATGGGTTGTGTCAAAAATGATATGTATGATTTGATGATATAAATTCGAGTTCATTCTGAAATTAGTTCCTTCGAGAATATTCTATACTTAGGCATGCCGAATGTGTGTGGGTAAAACAAATGGAAGTTATGTTTTGTACTAATATATCAAATGCAAATCTTAAGATTCTTTTTAAGTTACTTGATCATGTTGATTTCATTGTCGTAGCTGAGTTAGCTGCAATAATTCAAGGTTGGTTATGAACTTTGCTAACTTTGCTAGTGTCTCATAATGCACTTAATTGATTAACATTAGGCCTTGCCTCTAGGATCTCAACCCGAACGAAGATGAGTTAATTTTTACAACGTTTATAGTTTTTTGGGATTCAGGATTGACTCAGTGACTCACTTGATTAAAATACTATGGTTCTTTTACTAAAAAATATAGGGTTTTCGATTTTGATTAGTATGATATTTCGAATTTGAAATAATTTCTACATTTGTAGCTTATTTATTTTTTGAGTTTTAGTTAAAAGAGTTTTATTTGTAAAAAAAGGTGAGAAAAATTGTGGGATTAACATGTGACATTTCTTTAATTTTTAAAAGGATATTTTGATTATAGTGTTTATGTTTTAGGTTATTGTATAATACGTGTCGGCCCCGTTTGCGGTGCGCATATAATGTATATATGTGTCGGCCCTTAATGGGCAAAAGTAAAGTTGCAATAATTTTAACGTTATTTTACTTTATTTTTGTGAAAATAACGTTAAAATCATTGGGTTGGTCGGTTAATCAGGCATCATGAGGTGGTAGTCTCGTTGGAAGGAGCCTGGGTGTTTCATCTCAAGTAAATAAATTAATATTTTTGGCTAAAGGTAAGTTGGTCAAATGAATTGGAAGTTGTCCAAAGTCTAGCGGATGCATACAATCTTCAAACATGGTTTTTTTTTTAGAGTCAGGATTTTATGATAACACTTAATTATTTATATAATAATTTTTTTTAATGGAAAGTAAGTGTTTGCAAGCAAACACAGCCCAGTTTTACCTGGCCCATTTTGACCCATATTAAAATGCAACCAATTTCAATACAGGCCCAATTAAAACTCACCCAACTACTGAACTACTTATCTTGCCACCTCATTCTTCACTCTGTCTGGTTTACAATTGTCCAAATAATTAAAAAATAAAACATGGGTCCAAAATAACGGTCTTAAGTTGGAGTGCAATCTAGCATCAATTTGTCAATTGAGTACATGTTTAAAATTTCATTTGAAATTAACTTATTAACTTATTGGATTTATAAAAAAGCCAATAAGTTAAAAAAAATGTTTAGCAAGGTCAAAAGGACCTTTTGTTTTAACTTTCTGATAAGGTTAAAAAGTTGTTTTTAAAAACTCTGCTTTGTAGCGTTTAGAATGATTTTTTAGCTTTTTGATGGATATGCTAAAAACTAATCCTAACACTTTTTTTAAACGTTAATCCAAACAACTTATTGACTTTTTAAATATTCACATATCAAAAACTAATCCAAATACTTTTGCCCTTAATGACAGCCTTGGTTTTAAATTGTGCACATGTTGCGACGATGCGGCTGGGCCCTCGCCACGCAACCCTTGATGCGGTTGCGTCAAATATGCAGCGGCCGACTCTTGCGGTGAGGTTGCGCCGATTTAGGGATTATGAAAAAAATGAGCGGCAATTTGGGTTAGGTCGATTGTCGATTGAACCGTCACTTGGAAATCGGCGATGAGTTCTTCAATCTGTAATAATCTTTTGATTTCTTCAATCAATTTGCACATTTCTTCAATTGTCAACATCTACAGTCGCCATAATCTTCAATTGTGTCCGACTTCCCATTTCTTCTTCCAAGTCGGTAATAATTGTTCATGTTTTTATGAATTTCATAGCTTATTTTGCTAATTTAGGTTTAGTTAATTCAGTTCGATGTTTTGATTTTTTTTTAAAAAAATAGGACTTTCTTTCATATTGATCAAAACTAGGGTCAGAATTTTTCTTTAACAAATGAGTATCTCGCCCCTGTCAAGGGCAACATCTGACATGCGTCACCTATTTAACTCAAACGAAAAAAAATAAAAAAAGGAGTGCTCGACCCTTGCTAGGGGCGGTATCTTGCAAAAAGGACGCATGAGCAGCACCTCGCCTGTACCAGTGGCGGTATCTGATGGGAAAAGGACAACCGCACAATATCTCGCCTGTACTAGTGGCGATATCTAGGAAAAAAGGACAAAAAATTGGCAGACATTACCCTTGCCAGGGGCGATATCTGGCCAACCAACTACAACAATCACCATTTTAAATGTGTGAATGGTTCACAGATTCATTTAAAATATTGATTGTTGCACTATCATTCCATAATAACAACGATCTAAAACCGAGTACTTCACTATAATTTCAGAGGTGCCAATTAGGAGAGCATCCAAAGAACTATTTAAGGGCAAGTTGTCCTACAAACAACCAAGTTCCAGTATTTAGGGTCATACCAAAGGCTTCTAAACTGGCAGTCTTGACTTCTTTTATAAAAGATCTTGTGTTAGAGTCTCTTTAGAAGCAATTGCTTCTGGATGAGCAGGGGGTTTTGCAGTATGGGTTTTCTTTGGGATGGTGGAGTCAAGTTCCTCATTTACTAAGAGGTACTTAATTTAGCCATTCAAAAAAAATATTTTGGATCTTCATACAGAGTGATAGATTTGATAGAGACGTAAATCATCGAGTCCAAGCATGTCAATGCAAGTAGACCGCAACCATAAATATTTTGTATGGCAAGAGGTTCTTAATAAGATTAATAGAATTTTATAGGGTAGTAGCAATTTGCTTAGCTATGTTATATTGAACATAATGCTAAGAAGTAAGAACACAAAAGCGAAAATTGGAGGTAGCCGAAATAAGGATGGTAAGGTAGATGTTTATATTGACCAAGCATTCCTATTAGTTTGTGATAAGATTGTATTTTGTATTATTATTCTAAACAAAGGCTCTCAAGCGGCTAGCTTGGAGGCCCCCCCCCCCGTCTCTCTCTCTCTATACCTCCCCCTCTCTCTCTCTCTATATATATATATATAGGGGATTAATAAAATGAAAATCTTATTTTAGTTAGAAAATCTTGAAAACTCATGTAAAATGAACGTATTTTTTTTGAAATTTTTTTTACAGGTTTGTAACATTATTGGACACATTTTATAAAAAAAAAATCAAAAAAGCGGCGAAGAAAAATTTTTTAAAAAAAAAAAATTTTAAAAATTTTTTTACGTTGTAAAAATTTTCTGACGGAATTTTTTTACGTTTTTACGTATGTTTTACAAATTTTTTTTAGTTGTGTTGCGTATGTTTTACATGCGGTTTGCTGGGTTTTCACAAATAAAAGTGGTTTTCAAATTATCCATACCCTATATATATTGCAAGATCAAATAATAAGTCTATTTTGCCTAAGAAGGCTAAAAATGATTTTTAAAATCTTTAAAACTGACCCAAATGAACTCCGATTGAACTCATTTCGATGCCTTTGGAACCGTCTCATCGAACCCTACTATATTTGCTTATTGGTTTTAGTTTTAACAACTAGTTTTAGAGTTTGGATTTTAGGGCATGTTTTGTTAACTTTTAGGTTTTATCTTTAGGTTTAGGGTTTGTTCTTATAATTTTGGTTTTATTATTAGGGTTTATTGTTTATAATTTAAGGTTTAGGTTAAAGGGAATTACAAGCCGGATCCAATGATATAAAAATGAATTAAATCGAAGTTTGTTTGGGTTGGTTTTCGAGTTTTTAAAAATTCTTTTTAGCCTTCTTAGGCAAAAAAGACTTTTTAAGATAATCTTCCCCTATATATATATATATATATATAGGGAAAGGTTCAAATGGTAACCCACTCCAAGTGTGTAAACCTATTAACTCATTTTGATTGGTTGTTAAAAAAAAGCTTTTTGAAATGTGTGGTC
Organism: Mikania micrantha; assembly: GCA_009363875.1. Lineage (NCBI taxonomy): Eukaryota > Viridiplantae > Streptophyta > Magnoliopsida > Asterales > Asteraceae > Mikania > Mikania micrantha. Next base: position 9,613,903 of record CM018687.1, read on the forward strand.
CATATTCAATCTGAAAAAGTCAAAAAAATATGTGAATGAGATTTGTTTAAGGGCATTTTAGACATTTGGTGAGGTTGTACTTGATTCCTTTTTTAAAAAAAGTTTACCCCCCAATTTTTTAAACACTCATAACTTTTATATACATTATTATTATTTTATAAAAATTTCACCATTAAATTTGTCACTTTTTTATCTTTAATTCAAGTATAATTTTTTCAAATTTTTTTAAAATTTTCGTAATTTTCACTGATGTAGCGACATTTTACACTGATGCAACGATGTTTTACACTGATGTAACGAAATGCATTTTTTTACACTGATTTGATGGGTGTACTTGATTTCTTTTTTAAAAAAGTTTACCCCACAATTTTTTAAACACTCATAACTTTTATATGCATTAATATTTTTTTATAAAAATTTCACCATTAAATTTGTCACTTTTTTATCTTTAATTCAAGTATAATTTTTTCAATTTTTTTTAAAATTTTCGTAATTTGCACTGATGTAGCGACATTTTACACTGATGCAACAATGTTTTACACTGATGTAACGAAATGCATTTTTTTACACTGATTTGATGGGTGTACTTGATTTCTTTTTTAAAAAAAGTTTACCCCACAATTTTTTAAACACTCATAACTTTTATATGCATTATTATTTTTGTATAAAAATTTCACCATTAAATTTGTCACTTTTTTATCTTTAATTCAAGTATAATTTTTTAAAATTTTTTTAAAATTTTCGTAATTTGCACTGATGCAGCGACATTTTACACTGATGCAACGATGTTTTACACTGATGTAACGAAATGCATTTTTTACACTGATTTTGAAACATTTTAAAACGAAAAAATGAGATAAAATTAAGAACGCTCGAAAAAACATGTTAAACGAAAAAATGAGAGAAAATTACGAACGCTCGAAAACATTTTAAAGATGTTAAACATGTTAAACGAGATTTTGAAACATTTTAAACGAAAAAATGAGATAAAATTACGAACGCTCGAAAAAACATGTTAAACGAAAAAATAAGAGAAAATTACGAACGCTCGAAAACATTTTAAAGATGAAAAGATTTTGAAAAAACGAGAGAAAATTATTATATTTATTGTTCGTTATGTTGGTGTAATTACAAACGCTCGAAAAAAATTCAAAAAAAAATTGGCATGACTATTATGGAATTAACGAGAAAAATATAACGAGTTTAATGATGTAATTTTTATAAAAAAATAACATAGTATAAAAAAGTTATAAGTGTATAAAAATCAAGGGGGAAACTTTGATTTAAAAAAAGGAAAATAGATATTATATTTATGATGTGGGTGAAATCTGATTGGCTTAAATGTGTTAATAAAATGTCCATAATGCCCTCATAAAATCAAAAAGGAATCTATGATGTGTATGAATCTGATTGGCTCAAATGGGTTAATAGGTTACCACAAAAATGGTGGGTTCTTATTTGAACCAAATCCTATATATATATATATATATATATATATATATATATATATATATATATATATATATATATATATATATAGGAAGGATCATAAGAAAACCCCTCATTTCCAAGAAAACCAAGAAAACTCATTTCAACCAATCACATAATTTCTAAATATTTCTATTTTTTTATTTTTAAAAGGGCATTTTAGTAACATTAACATACATTATTTTAGGAAATTATTTCTGGCAACTTAAATATATGAATTTACTCCATTCTTAAACAAACCCTAACCATCGTCGTCATCATCATCATCATCATCATCGATTAAAGAAGCATCGATCGAGAGAGCAAGCAAAAGAGAAGGAATTCCGGCTCCCCATTCTCCGACGAACACCTTGGCCGACTAATCACCGACATCCTTTCAATTGTTCCAACCGAACACACACCCTCTATTGTGTGTGCGCTCTCGGTCGGCAAGGAGTAAAAGAAAAGAAGCACCAACAGCTCCGACGACTCCACTCCTGCAACATCTCCGCCCGACCCCCCTTCTATACTGAGCTTCGACGCTGGCAGGCAAAACCCTGGTGACTCCCATATCTTTGGAAGAATCTAGCTGGTTGAATCGAAGTGAGCGATTGTTATTAAAAGCCATTGGTTTCGTATGTAAATAGTTTGTATACATGTAATCGTGTTTACATATGTAAATAGTTTGTTTGATTACATACATGTAATCAGATGCTTTTTCCTTCAATGCTTTCGTATATCATGTTTGCTTATGTAAATAGTTGGGTTGAATACATATATGTAATCAGATAATTTTCAAATTTTTTTTGAATGCTTACACATATGTAATCATGTTTACATTATATAACTTGATCGAGCTAAGATGTCACACCCCCGCTAAAGCGGAAACACGAGGGCGAGACGAAATTGGATTACAAATACATTGTTTATAAAGAAACTTACTAAATTGCATTCATAATCCAAATAGACATACATAAGAGAATTACATAAATTCAAATGACATATCAATAAGAGTTTTACAAAATGATATGATCAAAACAATACAACAATGGAAGATTTCTCTATATAGTCTAATCTAAATTAAACAATATCTTCAAAATCTTCTTGTTGTGACAAAATCCATGAAGCTAATTTCCTGAAATACATGCTCAAGTGTCAACTAAAAATAGTTGGTGAGTCCATAGGTTTATGACTTGATAAAGCATGGTTAGAAAAGAGTTTATATTGATATTCATCCATTAATGTTTAACAATAAAGCATGCATTTTATGATTATGAGTTTAAACGATGTCAAACGTATACTTCACTCAAAATATTGCTAATGTACATCATGAATATTAAAGAAGTTTAAACGATAGTAACACGTATACTCAAGTAATCACTAAAATGCCTATTTCAATTAAACACATATGGATGTAAAGATTTTAGCATCTAGCATGTATTCCACCCCAAAACATTAAAGTAAAAGAGGGGCTATGAAACTCACTAGTAGTAAGATGCTAGAAGGTAGATGATATTAAGATCTTGTTTCTCGTCACGAACTTCAAACTCCTAAAATAAGGAAAGTATACATTTGTTGAGTTTTTCGATGGATTTAATATTTAGTATTTTTATAAGAGATGCGTTAACCCGATTAATAGATTGGGGTTATTGCAAAGTAATGACTTTCATTAAGTCATATAAGAGATGATAATACGTTACTCGAACTTGTCATCTTCCAACTTAATAATGATATTAAGCCATAACACAGTTCGCTTTTTAATTTGGCATTTTAATCGACTCGTTATTTTGAGTCGTACCAAATTACGAATGAAACCACGGATGGTTTAATAATAATAGGACCACAGATGGTCTAATAATAAATAATGAAACCAAAGATGGTTTAAAATGATTAAGTTTGTAATGCGTATAATCAAGTTTAGGAATAAGGTTTATGAATTTATTACTTTCAAGTAATATTGATTTAAAGTCAAACCTTAAATGGGTTAATCACATTTAAGTAATATGTTTGAATAATTACAAGTATATATTTGTGAATGTATTAAAATGCTAAAAATATAAAAGCATGGTAAACGTTGAAAGTATGTTTTGTATAGTTGTTGATCTTTGATTAAAGACCCCTAATTATACAAAACCTTTGTGTTATCAACATTCAAAATAATAAGGCAAATATTGAAGGTATGTTTGGATGTTTGGTAGAGAACAAACACACAAACCTTTTTGTTATCAATATTGCAAGAATCCATAACTTGAAAATATGTTTGTGTATAGATTGATCATAGGTTACTTGTCATAAGACAAGTTATTAGGAAACCTCACAACACACAAACCTTTGTGTTATCAAGCATGGTAACAACTTAGAATTAGAGGGTTAGAAGAAGAAGAAGAAGAAGTATGAAGACATAATGTGAATAATGTAAGAACATTTAGTTTAAGTGAGTATTACCTTGAAAACCTTAGAAAGATTTCAAGAGAAGTGATTTAGGAAGATAGAATTAGAAATCCAAAGAAAGAATGGATTTGGTGCAAAGGACTTGTGAAGGATGGAAGGTGGTATTTATAGTTGAAATTGGAGAGGGGAGGGTCTTGGGGAGACAAAAATGTTGGAAGGGGACAAGGATGTGGGGGTGTAGATTAGTAGGTTAAAAAGTTAAATGATTATGTTTAATTAGGATTTTTGATTAAAATTTAATTAAGGAAAGAGTTCTTTCAATTTTTATAAATAAACATGTGTAAAAATAATTATATAAAAAAAAAAAAAGTTTATTAATTCATATTTATTTAAAAGAACATTTTATAATTATTTAAATATTTATTTAAATATTAAAATAGTTATAAATTTATATTTATTGATATACTCAAAAATTTTATAAAATTTATTTTAATATTTGGGATATTTATAAATGGTTTATATTATAATTCACTTTATTAAATATTTCCAAAATCTCGTATTTATTCCTTGATTATTTTTATACGCATTACGATATTTGAAACCCGTGACAGATCATGGTTTCTTAGTTTTGTCTAAATACCATCAACTCAACATACGTAATACTTGGTTTTTGTTCGTAAATGACTGGATAGCTAAGATTTTAATATGGTTATTACCTGGGATTTTCACGGATGTCACAGTCTCCCCCGGTTAAAAGAATTTCGTCCCGAAATTCAGTCTTTATTTACCAAGGTAGAGTCGTTCGTGAATAACTGAGGATACTTTTTCTTCATATGATCCTCCCTTTCCCATGTAAATTCAGGTCCTCGTTTAGAGTTCCATCTAACTTTAACTATCGGAATGCGGCTTCGCTTCAATGTCTTCACATCTCGATCCATAACCTCAATTGGTTCTTCGATAAAATGGAGTTTGTCGTCGAGTCGAACCTCATCCAATGGTATTATCAATGTTTCATCCGATAGGCATTTCTTTAGATTGGACACATGGAACGTATCATGCACTCCACCGAGTTCTTGTGGTAATTGAAGTTTGTAGGCCACGGGACCAATTCTATCGAGAATTTCAAAAGGTCCGACGTACCTCGGAGCTAGCTTGCCCTTCTTCCCGAATCGCACAACACCTTTCCATGGAGACACTTTTAACATTACCTTATCGCTAATTGCAAATTCCAATGGTTTCCTTCGATTGTCGGCGTAGCTTTTCTGACGATCCCTGGCGGATTTGATTCGGTCTTTGATTTGTGCAATTTTATCTGTTGTTTCTTGAATGATTTCGGGACCGGTTATTTGACTTTCCCCGATTTCTGCCCAACACACGGGAGATCGACATTTTCGTCCGTATAAGGCTTCGAACGGTGCGCACTTGATGCTCGTGTGGTAACTGTTATTATACGAGAATTCAATTAATGGAAGATGGTTATCCCAACTTCCACCAAAGTCTACCACACAACACCTAAGCATATCTTCCAAGGTTTGGATTGTTCTTTCAGTTTGGCCGTCGGTTTGTGGATGATAGGCGGTGCTAAGGTCAAGACGAGTTCCGAGTGCCTTTTGCATGGATTGCCAAAATCGGGAGGTAAATCGGCTATCTCGGTCAGAGATGATGGACATGGGCACCCCGTGCCTTGTGATGATTTCAGTGATGTATAATTTTGCAAGCTTCTCCATCTTAAAATCCTCTCTAATGGGCAAGAAGTGAGCGGACTTCGTCAATCGATCGACGATGACCCATATAGAGTCATAACCACCAGAGGTACGTGGTAGTTTGGTGATGAAATCCATGGAAATTTGCTCCCATTTCCATTGCGGGATTTCGGGTTGTTGTAGCATACCCGATGGTTTTTGATGTTCGGCTTTCACCTTAGAACAGGTTAGGCATTTTCCGACATACAAGGCGATGTCTTTCTTCATTCCGGGCCACCAATAGTATTCCTTGAGATCTTTGTACATTTTGTCGGCGCCTGGATGAATAGAGTATTTGGATTTGTGGGCTTCATGAAAAATGAGCTCTCGGATGTTGTTCAGTTCGGGAACCCACATTCTTTCTTGGAAATACAACACATCGTCTTCCTTTGGTTTGAGTTTCTTCTCCGCCCCGCATAGTAGTTCTTCTTTGAGTTCCTTTGCCTTTAGAGCTTCCTTTTGTGCTTCAAGAATTTGGGTTTTGAGAGAGGTTTGGATTGTCATACCTAAGGCGCGTACGCGAACGGGTTTGACCCTCTCTTTCCTACTTAGTGCATCAGCCACCACATTTGCTTTACCGGGATGGTAGCGTATGTAACAGTCGTAATCGTTGAGTAACTCAACCCATCTTCTTTGACGCATATTCAGCATTTTCTGATCAAGGATGTGTTGGAGGCTTTTGTGATCGGTGTATATAAGACACTTGGTACCGTAAAGGTAGTGTCTCCAGATTTTCAAGGCAAAGATGACGGCTCCCAACTCTAAGTCGTGAGTGGTGTAATTCTTCTCATGCACTTTGAGTTGTCGAGATGCATATGCAATAACTTTGTCTTTTTGCATCAACACGCAACCGAGACCTTGGTGCGATGCATCACAGTATACGACAAAATTATCGATACCGTCGGGGAGTGATAGGATCGGAGCATGGCACAACTTATGTTTCAACAATTGAAAGGCTTCTTCTTGTTCACTTCCCCATTTGTACTTTTGCTCCTTTTGAGTGAGCATGGTTAAGGGCTTGGCTATTTTAGAGAAGTTCTCGATGAATCTCCGATAGTATCCAGCCAACCCTAGGAACTGTCGAATTTCCGTCGGGGTTGTTGGTGCTTCCCATTTCTTCACGGCCTCAATCTTGCTTGGGTCGACTTGAATACCCCTATCATTAACCACATGACCAAGGAAGTGAACCTCCTTTAACCAGAACTCGCATTTGGAAAACTTAGCATATAGTTTCTCTTTTGCCAAGAGTTGGAGCACTAGCTTCAGGTGTTGCTTATGATCTTCCTCGTTTTGTGAGTATATAAGAATATCATCGATGAATACGATCACAAATTTATCGAGGTAAGGTTTGCACACACGATTCATTAAATCCATAAATACCGCAGGAGCATTGGTGAGTCCGAAAGGCATTACTAGGAATTCGTAGTGCCCGTATCTTGTTCGGAATGCGGTTTTTGGGATGTCATCTTCATGAATCCTTAGTTGATGATAACCCGACCGAAGGTCTATTTTTGAGAAGTGTCTAGATCCTTGTAGTTGGTCGAACAAATCATCAATCCGAGGAAGAGGATAGCGGTTCTTAATGGTTACTTTGTTGAGCTCTCTATAGTCGATGCACATTCGAAACGATCCATCCTTCTTTTTGACAAACAGGATGGGTGCTCCCCATGGCGAGAAGCTTGGTCGAATGAATCCTCGATCCAAGAGTTCTTGTAATTGGCTTGATAACTCTTGCATCTCGGATGGTGCAAGACGGTAGGGTGTCTTTGCTATTGGTGCTGCTCCCGGAACCAGATCGATACGGAATTCTACTTGTCGCACGGGTGGTAATCCAGGTAGCTCGTTGGGGAATACGTCGGGAAAGTCTCGGACTATCGGTATGTCTTCGATTTTCTTTTCTTCTTGGTCCTTGACTTTGACGTGGGCAAGGAAGGCTTGACATTCCTTCTTCAGATACTTGTGTGCCTTCATGGCGGAAATGAGGTGTAGTTTCCTACTTGCTATCTCTCCTTGAATTTCTAGTGCTTCACCGTTCGGTAATGGGACTCGCACAATTTTGAGGTGACATTGGATTTCGGCTTGATGCTTGGACAACCAGTCCATTCCAACGACTACATCGAAACTTCCAAGTTGGATGGGTATGAGGTCTAGGTAGAACGAGTGACCGTCATAGTTAAGGACGCAACCTTTGAGGATCTTTCGTGCAGTTAATATTTTTCCGTTGGCTAGTTCTATGGTGTATATTTCAGTTAACGGGGTAGATTTTTGATTCACAACATGCTCAAACTTAGTTGATATAAAACTTTTATCAGCACCAGTATCAAATAAAATAGAAGCAGGATGATTATTTACAAGGAACGTACCAGTGACAACGTTGTTGTCTTCCCGAGCTTCTTTAGCTCCCATGACGAAAGCTCTTCCCCGTGGTGGATTGTTAGAAGATCCCGATCCTTGCGCCTTTTTGGGGCAAGTGTTGAGCATGTGGTCGGGGCTTCCACATCCGTAGCAAGCCCGTGGAGTGGGGTTGCTTCGACAATTATTGGCTTGATGCCCCGGCTTCCCACACTTGGTGCAGACGAGACACGTTCCAAAGTGGAAGAAGTTGCATTTTGCACACTTAGGTGCATGTTGATTCTTCCTTTCTTGGTTAACTGCCCCATAGTTACGGACAGTTGCAGGCTTCTTGTTATTGTTGGGTTTCTTGAAGTGATTGGAGTGATTGGTTTGGTTGGTGTGGTTGGAATGGTTGGATGTGTTGGGGTTATCAAGTTTTCTCTTCTCTCCCGAGTTCTTGTTCTCGAAAGCATTAGTTCGGACCAGATGGTCCCGAAGTTGGCCGGCCAAGAGGATGGCACTTTTAAGTGTGGTCGGCCTAGAAGCGGTGACCATGCTTCCAATTTGGGGTGCAAGTCCCCAAATATAACGCTCGATTTTCCGAGCTTCCGAGTTTACCATGTGTGGTAGTAAACTCGAGAGTTCGTGGAATCGATCATTATAAGCCATCAAATCAGCACCCTTCATGGTTAGGTGCCAAAACTCGTTCTCTAGTTTTTGAAGTTCGTTAATAGGGCAGTATTCTTCCAGTAGTAGAGCTTTGAACTCTTCCCATTCCATCGACTCAGCTTCATCAATACCCCTAGCTTGTATCTGGTTGTTCCACCAGTTTAAGGCCTTTCCCTGAAAGGAATTGGCTGCGTATCTAACCTTGTGGGTTTCCAAGCAATCAGAAATGCGGAGTACGGCTTGGATTTTGTCCAACCACCTTAGTAACCCTATGGCCCCATCGTTGCCATAAAAGTCCTTTGGTTTGCAAGACATAAAGTGCTTGTAGGTACAACCCCTTCTCGTATTGTTGGTTTCGGGGTCAGTCCCGTTAGTGTTGCTGTTATTGGTATTATGATTATTGTTGTTTCCCGAATTAGCTTGAGCCAGTATGCCGGGTATGGCCGCGGCTATTCTTTCTTCCACAAGTTTCTCGATGTCGGCCGGAGTCATTAGGATGGCCTCATCGGTGTTATCAGTTGGTCCCTTTTTTTTTAATGGTCGTCCTCTTTTCGTTGGCACCATTAGCTATGAAGTTTAAAAATGAAATGGTTTAGTATCTCATCGTAATGATTTATTTATTATATACTTGATTAAATTCTTTGTGCGTGCAAGAGTATGGATCATCCTTTTGTCAAAAAGTTTATCTTGTTGGTTATGACCAATGTTTTGAAAATCTTGCGATTAGGAACCCATATTAGTAGTGAACTTAGAATAGGAATTGCCAAAATTCTCATGCATTTCAAATGGCGATTACGCGTGCACTCGTAATGGTGGTTTGACTTGCATGATCACTTTGGTTCTTGCTATTTTAGGTTGACATATCAATGTGAGTATAGAATAATCATTTTGGAGTTTATCTAAATCAATGAGGTTGGCTTCAAAGTGAAGCGGAATGGCAACCCAAAGGAATTGCCGTTGACTTATTAGAGCCGTATAGTTCGTACAACGTTTGGTATAACATGCTTTGGCCTATAGGTTAGAATGTTCTCATCGGGAGTCCCCAGGAAAGCTAGACTGGTCCCGCAGTATGTCGGGGATTTATACGAATCGCTTTCCTAGACAGGAGTCCCAACTACCGGCATTCGCCCTTCCAGTTAATACATGTCCGTTTATACAAAACTTAGCTCTAACGAGAACAGAATAAAAATATTTTTGAGTGTAAGAGTGTTAAACATATTTTTGTCATACATACATATTATGTGTTTTAAATTTTTATATAATAGGGAAAAGTAAAAGTTGTAGGATTTAACTAAGGCTTTTACAATCTAAGGCATCCTTAATGGAATACTTAAATTCTAATGAATCTTATTTCTAACAAACAAGCAAGTAAGAATGTATAGTGGTAACAAGTAGTTCAAATAAGGTAGCATGTAGAGTTCATGTAAGTCCTAGGATGAGCTATAAGTTATAGTCTAGGTTTCATGCAACCTAATTCTCTATAACCAATGGCTCTGATACCAATCTCTCACACCCCCGCTAAAGCGGAAACACGAGGGCGAGACGAAATTGGATTACAAATACATTGTTTATAAAGAAACTTACTAAATTGCATTCATAATCCAAATAGACATACATAAGAGAATTACATAAATTCAAATGACATATCAATAAGAGTTTTACAAAATGATATGATCAAAACAATACAACAATGGAAGATTTCTCTATATAGTCTAATCTAAATTAAACAATATCTTCAAAATCTTCTTGTTGTGACAAAATCCATGAAGCTAATTTCCTGAAATACATGCTCAAGTGTCAACTAAAAATAGTTGGTGAGTCCATAGGTTTATGACTTGATAAAGCATGGTTAGAAAAGAGTTTATATTGATATTCATCCATTAATGTTTAACAATAAAGCATGCATTTTATGATTATGAGTTTAAACGATGTCAAACGTATACTTCACTCAAAATATTGCTAATGTACATCATGAATATTAAAGAAGTTTAAACGATAGTAACACGTATACTCAAGTAATCACTAAAATGCCTATTTCAATTAAACACATATGGATGTAAAGATTTTAGCATCTAGCATGTATTCCACCCCAAAACATTAAAGTAAAAGAGGGGCTATGAAACTCACTAGTAGTAAGATGCTAGAAGGTAGATGATATTAAGATCTTGTTTCTCGTCACGAACTTCAAACTCCTAAAATAAGGAAAGTATACATTTGTTGAGTTTTTCGATGGATTTAATATTTAGTATTTTTATAAGAGATGCGTTAACCCGATTAATAGATTGGGGTTATTGCAAAGTAATGACTTTCATTAAGTCATATAAGAGATGATAATACGTTACTCGAACTTGTCATCTTCCAACTTAATAATGATATTAAGCCATAACACAGTTCGCTTTTTAATTTGGCATTTTAATCGACTCGTTATTTTGAGTCGTACCAAATTACGAATGAAACCACGGATGGTTTAATAATAATAGGACCACAGATGGTCTAATAATAAATAATGAAACCAAAGATGGTTTAAAATGATTAAGTTTGTAATGCGTATAATCAAGTTTAGGAATAAGGTTTATGAATTTATTACTTTCAAGTAATATTGATTTAAAGTCAAACCTTAAATGGGTTAATCACATTTAAGTAATATGTTTGAATAATTACAAGTATATATTTGTGAATGTATTAAAATGCTAAAAATATAAAAGCATGGTAAACGTTGAAAGTATGTTTTGTATAGTTGTTGATCTTTGATTAAAGACCCCTAATTATACAAAACCTTTGTGTTATCAACATTCAAAATAATAAGGCAAATATTGAAGGTATGTTTGGATGTTTGGTAGAGAACAAACACACAAACCTTTTTGTTATCAATATTGCAAGAATCCATAACTTGAAAATATGTTTGTGTATAGATTGATCATAGGTTACTTGTCATAAGACAAGTTATTAGGAAACCTCACAACACACAAACCTTTGTGTTATCAAGCATGGTAACAACTTAGAATTAGAGGGTTAGAAGAAGAAGAAGAAGAAGTATGAAGACATAATGTGAATAATGTAAGAACATTTAGTTTAAGTGAGTATTACCTTGAAAACCTTAGAAAGATTTCAAGAGAAGTGATTTAGGAAGATAGAATTAGAAATCCAAAGAAAGAATGGATTTGGTGCAAAGGATTTGTGAAGGATGGAAGGTGGTATTTATAGTTGAAATTGGAGAGGGGAGGGTCTTGGGGAGACAAAAATGTTGGAAGGGGACAAGGATGTGGGGGTGTAGATTAGTAGGTTAAAAAGTTAAATGATTATGTTTAATTAGGATTTTTGATTAAAATTTAATTAAGGAAAGAGTTCTTTCAATTTTTATAAATAAAAATGTGTAAAAATAATTATAAAAAAAAAAAAAAAAGTTTATTAATTCATATTTATTTAAAAGAACATTTTATAATTATTTAAATATTTATTTAAATATTAAAATAGTTATAAATTTATATTTATTGATATACTCAAAAATTTTATAAAATTTATTTTAATATTTGGGATATTTATAAATGGTTTATATTATAATTCACTTTATTAAATATTTCCAAAATCTCGTATTTATTCCTTGATTATTTTTATACGCATTACGATATTTGAAACCCGTGACAGATCATGGTTTCTTAGTTTTGTCTAAATACCATCAACTCAACATACGTAATACTTGGTTTTTGTTCGTAAATGACTGGATAGCTAAGATTTTAATATGGTTATTACCTGGGATTTTCACGGATGTCACATAAGACATTTATATGATTACATATATGTAATCATGTTAATATATGTAAATAGTGGGGTTGATTACATACATGTAATCAGATGGTACGTTGAAAGTTCGTATTTTTATCCTAAAATTCCGATTTTTTTTGTATTAAAAAATTCAAAATTTTTGAATTTAAACTTTTGAGTGAAAATAAAATTATGAAAAAATTTTTTTTGTTTAATGCACGAGGATTTAGTTTTCTTTTTTATGGAAATTGCCATAATTGTAAAGATTATCACATTAATGCACAATAATTAAATTAATGTTTCTAAAACCACTCATACAAATATTACCATACTAACCTTCTGCATTTATTTTAATAATTTCTAATTAAATATTAATTACAATAATGCCATTATCCATCTTGTCCATTGATTTCTCTAATTAACGGTTAGATCATGGTTTTCTTAGTTTTCTCAATTTGTCTAGTTTTCTTAGGAGCCTCCCCCTATATATATATATATATATATATATATATATATATATATATATATATATATATATATATATATATAGGGAGATGATCAAATGTTAACACATGTTTATTACGTTAACTGAATAACTACATCTTATTACTTTAGGGCCCACACTAAAGTAAATCTAAGTGTAAGTTTTTTCTTTTTTCTTTTTAATTAATGTACGACCCAGTTACATTAATAAAAAGTAATAAAAACCTACACATTTAGATTTACTTTAATGTGGGTCCCAAAGTAATAAGATGTAGTTATCGCAATAAAGAAGAGTTAACATTCGAACCATCCCCTATATATATATATAGGGAGATGATCAAAAATTAACTCTTTCTTATTGCGTTAACCGAATAACCACATCTTATTACTTTGGGACCCACATAAAAGTAAATATAAAAGTGTATGTTTTTTCTTATGTTTTAATTAATGTAATTAATGTGGGACCCACTTTTAAAAAAAATCTACACCTTTAAATTTACTTTAATGTGGGTCCCAAAGTAATAAGATGTAGTTATTCGGTTTTAATAACCTAATTTGATTGGTTGTCTAATATAATGAATATGAAATGTGTGATCCGTATTAATTCTGTGAAAAATAAGTGGATGAGATTTGTTTAAGGGTATTTTGGACATTTGATGTGTGTACTTGATTTCATTTTTTAAAAAAAGTTTACCCCTCAATTACTCTTATTTTTCTATAAAAGTTACACGATTAAATTTGTCACATTTTTATCTTTAATTCAAGTATAGTCTTTACAGATTTTTTCAAAGTTTTCGAAATTACGCTGATGTAATGAGTTTAATTTTTTCAAAGTGTTCGTAATTACACTGATGTAACGAGTTGAATTTTTTCAAGTGTTTGTAATTACACTGATGTAACGAGCTGTAACACTGACGTAACGAGCTGAATTTTTTCAAAGTGTTCGTAATTACACTAATGCAACGAGCTGAAGTTTTATCAAAATGTTTGTAATTACACTGATGTAACGAGTTGAATTTTTTCAAAGTGTTCTTAATTACACTAATGTAACGAGCTGAAATTTTTTCAAAATGTTCGTAATTACACTGATGTAAAGAGTTGAATTTTTTCAAGGTGTTCATAATTACCCTGATGTCACGAGCTGAATTTTTTCAAAGTGTTATACTTTGTATTTACGTTACAATTATCTGACTTTCTATCTTATATTGATGTAAATTTATTTAATGACTTAATTTTTATAATAAAAATTAAGTTTGTAATGTATATTTAAGATGAAGGAGGAAAAAAATTAAGATGGAAAATTTTTGAAAACGAAAGGAAAATTATTACAGTGTTTGTTCGTTACGTTGGCGTAATTACGAACGCCTGAAAAAAAAATTTGGCATGGCTATAGTGAAATTAACGAGAAAAATATGACGAGTTAATTTATGTAATTTTTATAAAAAAATAACGTAGTATAAAAAGTTATAAGTATAAAAAATCAATGAGGGAAACTTTAATTTAAAAATAGGAAAATAGATGGTTTTTTAAAAGTGTGACACTTGTCACTCTTTTATTAAATCTGATTTTTGTAATTAAACAAATGACTAAAATACCCTTTTGTATTTAAAGTAATTAGAATTATTGAACCAATAGATTATAGTTATTGATTTTACTCCATTAAGGTGAGTTATTATAAGAGCTCATCCCTATATATAAAAGGTTATGCCTTCATTAAAGCATACTGCAATAAATTGGTGTTCGTTGACCGATTCTCAAATGTTGACAACCTGGCGACTAATTAATGCCTAGTTCACCAACTCGTTTGCACGTAACCACCCAAGTACAATGCCACTGCCGCTTACATCTATCAAACTGTCTCGTGATGGGGAACGGTCTGCTCTATGCTCCAACTAGTGTGTCATCGCCAAACAGGCCAAGCCACTGTTAATCAACCTCCTTTGCCAGTTGCCAATCGTTGTTGCCACCCATCATCCACTAACTAATGAACGCCACAGGACCCCCGACCCCACAGAATCACCACTAACATGGTTGTCACAAACTAGGCACCTGTCAAATCTGCAATAGCTGCGAGACCCAATAACAATCCAGCCTCCACCGCCATCCAGACGTCAACAATCATTTTGACTTGAAATCTGGAATCGATCAACATGATTAACAATTTGTTTTTTCATAAAACCTTAAAACTGGTACGTTTTTGTAAACGTGAAATCTGGTTCGTTTTTCGTAGACCTGAGAAAAATTTTCGGATACAAAAGTATTTGAACTTAAAAGTACTCGAAATTAGAAGTAATCCAAATTAAAAGTACTCGAAATTAAAAGTTTTCGAACTTAAAAGTTTTCGAAAATAAAAGTTCACGAAAATCTAAAAGTACACGAAAACCCAAAAGTATATGAAAACCCAAAAGTACACAAATTTTTTCCGAATACTTAATCATTTTCGAGAACCTAACAAAATCCAAGAACTTTATTAACTTTGGAAACTTTACTAACTTTTAAAAACCTTAATTACTTCGAGTACTTTACCATGTACGAACACTTAACCAAAATAGCAAGAAATTGTTACAATGAACTACAACTAATAAACAACTAATAGTAAGTTTTTTGGCTTAAAATAGCGAGAAATTGTTACAATGAACTACAACTAATAACTTATCACTATACTGATTTCTTAAACAATCCTAAACAAGATGATATGACCATGAACTATCAAAAAATATCGCAAAATTTGAACAGTTAGCTAAACATCAACATGGATCATGACTAGCATAAAACATTAACAACCTAGTGTTCAAAAATGATACAAACCTTTGGTTTATCAACAAGCCGAGCAAAACGAGACTTCATCAAAACAACACAGCCTTGTGTGTAACACCCCGAAATTTTTATGCAAGTTGGTTGAACTTACGAATGGGTAACGGATAATTTACTTGGCGGAAATAGATGAAAAACCAACCAAACAAAAGATCATGAACTGAAGTACACTAACTCCATTTTCGTGAACTTCACTTAGTGTATTACATTTCATGAACTTCACTTAGTGAACTAAATTTCGTGAACTTCACTTAGTGTATTCCATTTTCATGAACTTTGTCTATATATATGAGTGCCTTGGGAAACGTGCCAACCTTCGACTGGAAGCATTCTCTCTCAAGAACTTGAAGAGGGCATGTTCGAGAACTTCAGCAAACGAATTTTGATTGACCAAACGAAGGAGGAAATGCACGGGAAGCTACATAATGGATCATCTAACACCAGGTAAGGGTTTGATTCATGAAAGTTTTGATTTTTAGACAAAAAGGAAAACATGCATAAAGGTGTGACCTTTATGTAGAAAATTTGTTCCTTTTTGGTTCCAATACGTTAGGAAGGTCATAAGGGACCTAGAACTAGCTCCCCAAAGTTTTGGATAGATTTCTGAGATGTTTTATGAAGAAAAGACGAGTACTCGAAATTTTCCACGAAATAGAGTATGCGAACACCCTTAGTGAACTTCACTTAATGTACTCCATTTCGTGAACTTCACTCAGTGTACTCAATTTCGTGAACTTCACTTAGTGTACTCAACTTAGTGAACTTCATTTAGTCTACTCAACTTAGTGAACTTCACTCAGTGTACTCAACTTAGTGAACATCACTTAGTGTACTTAACTTAGTAAACTTAACTTACTGTACTCAATGTCACACCCCGACTGACTGTGGAACAAGCCGGGGCGCGACGACGACTATTCATTAGCTCATGGTGCTATTATAATGTTTCACTATTTAATGCATCATGGTTACAAAACAACACAACATTTATTGAATACTAAACAATCATTACATGAATCGAATAATCAACAGTTACATTTGCAATGCTAAAACTTTGATTACAATTTAAATAGGTCACTAATTCTTATCATATGTCTTCATCATGCTTCCTTATCCTGTTACACATGTAAAATAGAGTGTGTCAACTATTTGCATAGTTGGTGAGATCACATACTAAGTTTAAATAATAAGTATAAAAATGATGCAAACAATAGCCTAACTAGAATACGTATCATAAGCATAACATGAATACAAGTTTGAATAAACAGAATAAATGAATGAATGAATGAATAACAATAGCTTGTGTCCAAACAAGTATCCTTACAACATGTTAATTCAAGTATGACCATACTATAAATTAACAGTTATAATTCAACAAGTTTGCTAGGTGTACTTTTCATCTTTTTCACACAATGACAAAAGCCAATGCAAAGATGATATCTAACACATCTTAGGCTACTAAGTACTAGCTTGCTTGACTGGCAACACACATAGAATCACACATAGAATCAACACATTGTATAAGCTTAGCATTTAACACATAAAGCTAACTAGGTCTAAGGCTTGCATCATAGATTGAATGAATAATAGAATGAATAAAGTTTTGAATAAGACATGTGTAACATCCCAAAACGAAAATGTAAAAAGGGAGTGTGAAGAAACTCACATTAATGGTGCTCTAAGAAAATAGTATAATGAAGAAGAATCAAGATCAACAGTCGTATCAAACTGGATGCCCTGAGGATTGAACGTGCTTGGCTAGACAGCAGCTCAAAGGATCAAGTTATACGATCCGAATGCAAACGTGGTTCAACCTAGTCAAACGAATGCAACGAGGATGGTTAAACATTATGCTAGGCATAGCTAAATGAACGGACATCATAGGCCGGACTCATTGGCTTAACGAGCCTTTACAAGACTACACCAACTCTAAAGGCGACCTAAACAAGGCAACCTAAACGAGCCTAATGCCAACAACTAATAAACTAAGCTCAACTACTTAGACTAGAAAAAAATAAATAAATGAATAATGAAAAGAAGAAAATGAAAAAGAAAATTACCTCAAAGAAACTTTACAGATGAGACAATCTCGAAGCGCAACACCTCCTCGCCAAGAGCAAAAAATAAAACTAATACGTTCAACATCCCAATGGGTGTTGCACTTGTAGAATCACCAAAATTTGGTTATTCTAATTGTTTATACTCAACTAGGAGTTGCCAAGATATAAGGGACCAAGAAAGGATATTTATAGGTGTTTAAAGGGGAGAAATGTTGGTTTCTTGGGCGATGTGGGATGGGTTTTAGGAAGAATTCGCGTCTGGCAGCCGTCAACAAACATCAAACTTGTTTTCACGATTCCCGCTTCGTTATAACTCCGTTTTGCGCACGATTTTCGCCCATGTTCATCGTTTTCAGATTATTATCATATTGAAGAAAGCAATCCAACATTAATGGTGTCGAGAATTGAGTTTAAGCATTGGATCTTAGCGTGAATCAAGGGTTACAATCTCAAACTTTTGTTTGGGATTCTTGCTTCATTTGGGCTCGGTTTTATGCACCGTTTGCATTTATTTTCTTCTTAGTATAATATTATATCTAGAATATTTGGGTGGTCCAAAATGTTAGTTCGAAGATGAGGAAATGTTGGCTAAATAGCCACCCGAAAACTATCTTATGTCAAAACTACGAATATAACTATCCAAAGCATGTTATAAACTTTGTTCTATTATGTACGAATATAATTATAATTCAAAGAGAAGATTGAAAAACCACGGGGATTACACTCAACATAGTAAACTTAACTTAGTGTACTCAACTTAGTGAACTTGACTTAGTGTACTCCATTTCGAGAACTTCACTTAGTGTACTCAACTTAGTGAACTTGGCTTAGTGAACCTTGAGGTTCGTGTAGTCATACTTAGCCAATATCGAGCACTTGTGCTTATGGGGGGACTAGTTAAGTAATCCATGAGGACTTAGAATAAATTCTAAGTCTATGAATGTAATGTAATGTAATGTAATGAGACGATGTAATAGTGTAGGTTCTTGAGTCTTAACCTAGGGAGTTCGGATAAGGATATAAGAGCTACATTATTGTCAAGTGAGTTCTAGATGTCCTACTTTAACATGTTATGTGTAACTATGTTTTAGGCTGACATACATGTTGTTACAATGTTTATAATATTTTACGATGATATATGAATATGCTATGTTGATGAATGCTTAACTATATGTTATTATGAGGTTAGGTTGAATGATGAATGCATGCAAAGTGCTATGATGACTAAGGAATGTTGACATGATATGATGACATGTTATTATGATGATAACTATGATGATAGTTATAGGATGTTGTGCTATGATGAGATCCTAGGCTGCTAGGATGAAAGTATGATGCTATGATGCTATCATGACATTTACATGAAGTTATGATGTTACGATGATATGATCAATGATGATATAGTACTAGTATATCATATTATGATGAATGAATGTTGCTCCCACATCCGTATGGGGTAAGTATGATGTTGCTCCCGTACTTGTTACTGGGTAAGTATGATGATGCTCCTATATCCGTATGGGGTAAGTATGATGTTGCTTCCGTACTCGCTACGAGGTAAGTATGATGATGCTCCCATATTTGTATGGTGTAAGTATGTAAGATGCTCGACTACTGGTACTGGGTAAGTATGGATCTGTTAAACGTTTCGGCGATTCAAATCAATGTTATGGAGCCTTGTGCCGGCATAAGCCCATTATTACGCTCAGTAGCAGTGGTTGTACGATGAGGATGATCATGATGTTTATGTGTATGGTTTGTGTCAACGAGATGAGTTTTATGATGTTCATTCATTAAACGTTTATGATGTTTTACTAAAACTAGAACTCACCAGCATAAGCTGACATTTTAGCATGTATGTCAGGTTGATGAACAATCGAGAGGATATGATGAAGCCGTGGCATAAAGTCAGACGATCTGGTGGTTGTGGCAATCCAATATGTTTGTGAAACAAACATTTAATTGCAATTCTATTATCAAAATATGTTTAAATTTTTGCTGCTAATTATGAAAGTTTTTGGTTTAAGAGCTATGTGTGATGATGAAAACCAACTCTAGGAGGTACCTGGGATCGGGGCCTCACATTGTGACGGTGCAATGAAAACATTGAGGTCGCCGATCCGATCTGAAGCGTAGCCGAGACTTCTCCGACATATTTTCAAGTCGATTGGTTATTGTAATTAAAATTTAGTGTAATTTGCTTAGGAAATTGAACACCAGAATTGGACACAAAGACCGCATATAAAGGATTCTAAGGCTATCGACCGTCGTGAGTCGGCGGTAATTCGGTGATGGGGGTCTATTATAACACCGTGTGGTCGCGTCGTAGAGGACTATTCTATTATGCGACTAATGTAAAATTTATTTATCCCATTAGTGAGAGGATTATAACATATGCTAGATAGATAATTTGATAAGCCAATGAAAGTTATATCGATTTTTTTCTCCTATAATTTTACCATGTTATTTGTTAGAACATTCGACATGTGTTGTAAAATTGGCCTTGTCGGCCTATTAATCGGTAGTCGGCTAGGCAACGATTAATTTTTAGTTAGTCGGTCAAAAAATCAGTAATCAGTCAAAGTCAACTCTAGTCGGCTATGCGGACAAAATCAGCCAAGGCCGAAAAGCGGCCAGAATCCTATGAAATTCCGGCAACATTTTTAGGTAACTTTTGAAATTCCAGTTATATTTCCTATGACTTTTGAAATTCCGGTGACATTTTCCGGGTGCCTTGAAATTCTGTCGAGATTTTCCGACGGCTTTTGGAATTCCTGTAAGAGTGGGAGGTATGTTAGACTAAATATTTAGAATATGGCCCTCATGATTATTTATCTAATTGATCAATTATTTAAATAGCCATTTAGATAGGTTATTACTTGATGGACGTAATTACCCTTACTATCCTAATTAAGGTTTCCCCTTGGGTATATATAAAAAAAGAGATTAAGGCTCATAATTATGTTACAAAACATCATAATCACGTTCTCCTCCCTCAAAAGTTTAAAATGCAGCAGAATAAGTCAAAAGTTTTGCAGCGGAAAATTAAAAGTTCAGCAGCGGAAAGTAATTTGTGTCAGCCATTACATAGATTATGTTGTATCAAAACCAAACAAATGAAATAAAAACCTAGGATTAGAGTCTATATGAAATAAAGGTAATGTCTCCAAATTTTCAAAGCAAAAATTACAGCACCTAACTCAAGATCATGTGTCGTATAGTTCTTTTCGTGAATCTTGAGTTGTCGTGAGACCCAAGTTAGAATCATCACAATAAACTGTGAAGTCATTGTTACCTTCTGGTAGACCAAGAATAGGAGAATTGCATAGCTTGTGTTTAAGCAATTTGAATGCATCTTCTTGTGCTTCACCCCAAACGAATGGTTGATCTTTCTGAGTGAGAGTAGTAAGTGGAACAGCTATTTTGGAAAAATTGGCAATAAATCGCCGATAGTATCCAGCTAATCCTAGGAAAGAACGAATTTCCGATGGTGTCTTTTGTGCTTTCCAGTCTTTTATAGCTTCAATTTTGGCTGGATCTACATGAATACCTTGCTGATCCACAATATGACCTAAAAATTGAACTTCTTTTAGCCAAAACTCGCACTTCGAGAACTTGGCGTAAAGCTGTTCTTTCTTTAGAAGTTCCAAAATCAGCCTGAGATGAGTTTCATGATCCTTCTCAGTCTTAGAGTAAATCAATATGTCATCAATGAAGACAATGACAAATTGATCTAAATAGGGTCTACACACCCTGTTCATAAGGTCCATGAACACCGCAGGAGCATTGGTTAGTCCAAAGGGCATAACCAAAAATTCATAGTGTCCATAGCGTGTTCTGAACGCTGTTTTAGAAATGTCATCATCATGAACTCTCAGTTGATGATAACCAGATCGAAGATCAATCTTAGAGAAATAAGGAGCTCCTTGAAGTTGATCGAATAGATCATCGATCCTTGGTAATGGATAACGATTCTTGATAGTTAACTTGTTGAGTTCACGATAATCGATGCACATTCTGAACGATCCATCTTTCTTTTTGACGAACAAAATTGGTGCACCCCAGGGAGAATAACTAGGTCTGATGAAACCTTTATCTAATAGCTCTTGTATCTGACTTGAGAGTTCTTGCATCTCAGAGGGTGCAAGACGATAAGGTGTTTTACCAACAGGAATTGCCCCAGGTACAAGATCTATTCGGAATTCAACTTGACGTACTGGCGGGAGTCCAGGTAGTTCATCAGGGAATACTTCAGGAAAGTCACGAATGATAGGAATCCTGAATAGTTTTCTTAGGAGATTCTTTAGCCACAACATGTGCTAGGAAAGCAGGATATTGTTTACGAAGATAGCTTCGAGCCTTCATACATGATACTATCTTGAGTGTGCGACAAGGCTTGTCTCCATAGACTCGTAATGTTTCCCTAGATGGTAACGGAATTTGTACAAGCTTGTTTGAGCAAACGATTTCAGCACGATTAGAAGATAACCAATCCATGCCCACAACGACATCAAAGCTTCCCAAGTTCATTGGGATCAAATTGATAGAAAATTCATGATCATTGAGTTTCAATGTACAGTTGCGAATGATAGAATTGACATGTATAAGTTTACCGTTTGCTATTTCTATGGTATACGGGGGTTCTAATACTTCTATTGATTTACCCAAATGATGTATAATTGATGTTGAGACAAAACTCTTGTCGGCACCAGTATCAAAGAGAACTGAAGCATAATGATCGTTAATAGTGAACGTGCCTGTGACAACCGTTGTTTCTTCGCGTGCTTCATGAGCATTCATAGCAAACACGCGTGCTGTAGCATTTTGACCTTGGTTGTTGTTAGAAAGTCTAGGACATCTGTTCCTGAAATGACCAGTTGCTCCACATTCAAAGCATGATGTCCCAACTGGTTTTGGTGCAGGCATTGATGTAGCTGCAGTGACTGCTTTCCCAGTGAATTGACACTTGTTTTCCATATGACCATATATCCCACACTTGGTACATTTCCAGCATTGTCGACCAAATGGGTGATGATACTTGCAGTTGTTACATAGAGGATGGGGTCCAATGTATGATCTCCTAGAATTTGTTGTAGACTCTACGACTGACGGTGCTTGATTTATAGAAGCAGATGGGGTTGATGATATTGCAAAACTTTTATTGGTTTTATGCTTCTTATTAGGTGGCTCTGTTAGCTTCTTTTCTTCCTTAACCACAGGAAGAACATCATCTGTTCGAGTAAGCTGACCACCCTTCACGAATTCATTGGTAATAGCAGCAGCTAGATGTATTGCCGATTGCAGAGTTGCTGCTTTACTACCCATTACCATACTCCTGATAAGCAATGGTAATCCCCCAATGTACATGTCGATTTGGCGGGATACAGGAGTAACCATGTGAGGTACCAAGGTACTGAGTTCTTGAAATCGGGTAGTATAGGTGCGATTGTTTCCACCTACTTGAACTAAACTGTATAGTTCATCCTCCAAATTCTTCATTTCATGCTTGGGACAAAATTGCGTAACCAAAAGAGCTTTGAAATCGGTCCAAGACATGCTTAAGGCAACTTCCCTGCCTCTATTCTTCTTTTCGCCATTCCACCAAGTCAAGGCTCCCTGTTAGAATGTGCTTGCAGCCATTTTCAATTTCTGATCCTCTGGAAAGTTAGTGTAGTCCAAGGTATCCACAATCGATTCAAACCACTGAATGAGTCCAGTGGCACCTTCTATCCCAGAGAAAGTTTTGGGTCTAGCATCGTTGAATTGCTTAAAGGTAAAGCTATTCGAATTTTCACCATTATTCTGAGTAGGACGATACTGAGAATCATTAGGAGAATTTTGATAAGAGTTGTTCAGTTGAGTAACTAGAGTTGGCAACACTTGCGCCACTTGTCGAGTGATGATAGCTGCCAAACGGTCTGTCTCATCGTTGGGATTATTGTCGGCCATTCTAAAGACAGAACGACAAACAATAGATTTAGCATGATGTATAAGATAAGGATGAGGAGTTTCAGGTAAGAAATCACATAAACACATAAGGGACGCTTAAGTTGTAGTCTAGGTCATCCTTCAAGGTTAACCTAATTCTCTACAACCTTGGCTCTGATACCACATCTGTCACAACCCACGTCGAGTGCGGAATCTACGACGCGTGACTATGTGTTCATGTGCCAATGTTGGAGAATAACCCATGATTAACTATGTTTCATAAGTTTAAGTTCATTCAAACAAACATAACATACATATTATACAACCAGCTTATCGTAAGATAATTATTATACAATACGATGTTTTTGTTTTCTTTCTAGGTCAAACTATTTCTGCTGTTGATCCTGACCTAGATTGCTTTACTGATGCTCCCGATTACCTGAAACATGTAGCATAAAGAGTCAACTACGAATAGTTGAGTGAGAATCATAGGTTTTGTTGATGTCAAATGATTGTTCAAAAAATGATTTTCATGATATAATAATCACAAGTGATCAAACAGGTACTTTCAAATTGAATCTACTTGAGCATGCAAACATCAAACCTATGTTGTTGTGTTCTTGTGCTAACGTTTGGCTACCCACCAAACGCCGTTATGCTAACGTCTGGCTACCCACCAGAACGTCGTTATGCTAACATCTGGCTACCCACCAGAACGCCGTTATATGATACTTGTTTTCCCGCATATGATCATACCAGTACTACCAAGGGCTTGATAACAAGTTAATGATGTTCACAAAAGAATGTGCCCAAATAGCCTCCACATAACCAAAGTTCCCAAGTGATACGCTTAATTTAATGATTTAATAAAAAATTTATTCGATAATAGTTTGTCATGATTTTCCAAATGAAACCAATATATGATTTCACAGGAGTTGATAAATGTTTATCATCATCCAGATGATACTGATATATGATTTCACAATATTTGATAAAATATGTTTTGAAAATGTATCTACATGTTCCACCCCGAGTTTTGGAAAACAAAACATTAAAAGGGGAACTATGAAACTCACAGTTATATGTTGATGATGATGATCTTGATGTTCAGCTGATAGGAAATCCTATATGCTTCCTATAATAATTTATAACTAAATGAATTAATCACGACATTTTCGAATTAATCAAATAGATGTTGTTGATTATAGTACTACAACAGTTTCTAGATGGATTTGTGGCTTAGGAATGATCAATCCTTGTTATTGATTACCCAATATCTTGAAACATGAGAATGTGATATTAAAATGGGTTTAATAACCATGCTCAATGTACTAGTCTGACTGTTATCACAAACATCATATTGTTATCTCGGTGATTCTCTTTATGCTTGTCATTAGTTTGAAACACTTGGATTTAATCTATCATTTCAAGAAATGATCAAGACAATCACAATCATGGTTACAATCAAATGGTTTAAACCATTATAACCATTATTATGGTTTCATGAAAACCGAACATTACAACGGCTCAAAACAAGGATTTATCCGTTAACAGTTCGAGTTCTTCGTTTTAAATCATTCCTATCCATCATCTAAGCAATAATCAACAACCCTAACTATATCATTACGTTCAAAAACAAGATCTAATCAATAAAAATCAAGCTAGAAGGTTAAAACGAACCGTTACCTAATCTGACGGATTTCCGACTGCACCACGACGATCAGGACTTGTAAATACGATCCCTAGCGCGATCCTTGAGGTTAGATGCCTTCAAAATAGAGATTTGATGCTAAAAATATGGGTTTCTTTGTCTGGAAGTCGAACAAGATCGAAAAGAAGGAAAATATGAGTTTTCTAGATGCATTATGACCTTTTAAGCAATTCTGACGACTTAGGGATGCCAGGCGCATCGCCCCAGCTGGGCGCGTGGTCTGGGGCGTACCGTGCGGATGGGGGAATCTCAGATATTTTGGATTTCCTTCGTTTCGCGATTCCGGGAGCATACGAACTCCGTTTTGCGCACGGTTTTCGCTTACGTTCATGATTTTTCGAGCTCTTTCCAATGGTTATAAAGACCTGAAAAATTCAAAATATATGATCTCTTATTTAACGCTATCTTCAACTCAGTGTATCTTGAAATCAGAGCCTCGTTTCGTGATTTCGCTTACACTCATTTTCTTTATTTCCGAGATATTATACTAACCTGAAAAATTTGAATTGTCACAGTTAGTCAAGTGAACGGAGTAGTGCGCCTGCTAGCGGTTACCTATATCACATAGGTGTCATGAGTTTGTGTTCACATTTGCGTTGGTCTCACGGGACCGTATTCGTGTTCAAACAACTCTAAGTTGTTAAGTGGGTCACGTTGACCGTGTTTGATCATGTTGACCGTGTTTGACCTAACGACCTGTTGGTGACGTGTTTTAGTTCAAGTGATCGTGTAACGTGCGATTTGTGTCGTGTGATGGGTGTGAGCATCAAAATCGCATACTTGTGATAACTTACTATTTATAGTAAGTTTCCATATTAGGAAAGTTTCTATTTTAAGCAAGTTATGCAAGAATTCATTTTCCGTTTATTCTAATATGCATAGTTAACCTATACGAACATGTTATCACATAGCACACAGTCACACTTAATTGATTAAGCACGTTTCTTATTTAAAAGTTACTATTTATAGTAAGTCTCAAAAACAAGCGTGTTCTCACTAAGTCTATCAATCAAACTCACCACAATATCAATATCCTAGTCTCAAATAACCATTTGATTATGCTTATTATAACTAACACATTGCCATTTACCGATTTCGTAAAATAAAGTTGCTATTTATAGTAACTTATGTCAAATTTATTATTTCAATGATTCTAATGTATCCATAATCCCTATTATCATCATATTAATCCAAGTAATCATGTTAAACATACCCATAATATCAAGTTCGTCATTCTATGAACATTTGTAACTTAAAAGTTACTATTTTTAGAAGTAATGGTGTAAATCACCTCATTCATCAATTCTAACATATCAACATATCAAAAATAATCATATTAACCTTGAATCATCATCTTAAAACACATGTAGGTTCCCATTTCATCAAAAATCACCATCTCGTATCATTAAAGTTTCTAAATATAGAAATAAGCTCCATATTGTCATTTTGATTATAATAATCACAATAGACCTTGTAAATAATCCCAAACATCATCAATAAACCTATATCCATATTCAAAATCATCCATATCCATGTGGATCATACATGCATGTGACTAGAAATCATTATTTATGACAATAATCCCAAATAACTCAAAATAACATCAATGTTAACCAATAAATCAATCCAAGGGCTGAAATCAGTGAATCACAAGATTAAAAGCAGGTTTATAAACCCCAAATTTCGTGTGTGTGCTTGACTTGATGATGCATGTAGCCATATTGGCTTGCATGTGTGTGTGGAAGTGGTTTTGAGCTATATGGAGCATAGATACTACCTCACAAGGCTCCAAATCACTGAGATAAAGCTTGTAGGGGTCGTGATCCCTTCCAGAGATAGTTGAGGAGGCTCCAGCAGCAAATGAAGTGAAGGGGATGGGGTGGATGAGCTCCTCAAATGCTTCAAGCCTTCAATCGCTTCAAGAACAAGCTTCCAAAGGTGCAACAAAAGATTTTGCGTCTGACAGTCTTCGCGGACCACCATGGGGATCTCCGGAGAGCTCGGCGTACCGTAATGAAATCTGGGATTCGAATTCCCCTGCCCATCCTTCGCGTACCGCTAAGCTCCATTCAGGAGGCCTTAGCGTACCACGATGGGTCCTAGAGGAGCCCAATAGGCCCAATTTTGTTGTTTCGAACCGTTTTTCGCGTAATTCTCGATTACGATCATCGTTTCTCGACATATTAACATTGTTCCACGTATTTTAGGTTCCCTAGAACCTAAATGTTGTAAAAATGGTCTGTGGTTTGTTTAATTCACCAACGTTCGTTATTCAAGACACGTGCGAGCGTTTTACGATAGTTCTTCGAACTATCGGTTTGTTGTGTGTGTTTGGACTGTTGTGCCACGTGTCTACTAAATATTAATAACTCTAGTGCCATGTATGTAGTAATAATATACACTATTATTATAATAAAGTAAATGCTGACCTGAAATTTACGAGATGTCACAACGGATGAAAAGGCCCTGCAAATCCACATATAACGAAGGTGCATAAGGTGATAAAGGGGCATCGATTAACATTGTATAACTTTTGGATACATAATTCTTTGATACTCTTATTTACTTCTAAAATAAATTAACATTATAAAATGTCATTATTTTTTTCACTATCTAACACAAAAGTATGCACAACATATTGTTTCGGGTAAAAATTAACATGTATAATTTTTAGCAAACCGAATTAGTTAAGTGGGGATTTGTGATTTGTAATCGGAAAAAAAATTTATATGTTTGTTTCGATAAAATTATCCCCAGGGATCCCTATGGATATTGAGAATATAATAAAGAACAAATAGCTAAACACTCGAGATTTGTACGAGGAAAAGCCTTTAATCTCTTATGATTGCTGGCATAAAAACCTCGAGAGGTGACAAATGTCACTCTGCCTAATTTGTTATAAATTAAAGAGATTGAATACAAAGAAAGAGCACAATGTAATCAATACTAATAGTGAAAGTGATTATCTCAAATGCTATCAAATGTGATCCGCCTCCCTAACATCGATCATTGCCTCAATATATAGTACAATATGATTACAACGGTCACATTAGTTGTTCCTGTATTTTGCCTTTAATTCGGATATGACCGAGACCTCTTCAAATAAACGGTCATGTTCTCCATTTAGTCCATGATCAAAGTTCGTCAATGTTCCAGTGCCTGGACTTGTAGGAGAGTTTGTTGAGAACTCGTTTGCCCTGCAATCTTAGTTCAAATATGAAAAGAAAACAATATATATGTAAATATACGCATTAGATTAGATGTATAATTATATTCCTAAATATCCTTAAATATCTTCGATCTCAAAATATTCCGGATAATTTAAATTTGACCCTCAACACATATTTTATTACAAATTATATTCTTTTAAGGAGATAGGTCAAAACATATGATAAATTTAATTTTTTAAAACCAAACAATATATATGATAACAAATTAGTCATCTTATGGATTTACTAATTGGATTCAAAGGACCAGTTACACAAACACTATGTTCTTGAGTTTGCATAGAGAGAGTAGAAGGG
This sequence comes from Mikania micrantha, assembly GCA_009363875.1. Classification (NCBI taxonomy): domain Eukaryota; kingdom Viridiplantae; phylum Streptophyta; class Magnoliopsida; order Asterales; family Asteraceae; genus Mikania; species Mikania micrantha. Next base: position 9,642,785 of record CM018687.1, read on the forward strand.
AAACGAAAGGAAAAAAGAATGAATGGAAAGGCAAAATAAACTATAACATTTTTCGTAGTATTTCTTTCATTTCACTCCCTTTGTTTCCTTAACCAAAACTCGAGAACACAAAATGCTCGTTAAATGAAACTCAATAACACAAACATGTTTTCTTTTTCCTTTCATTTTCTGTTCTTTTCTCTCTTCTGAAGTAAACTTGAAAACATAGCCTAAATTAAATAATCTTATGAGTCTCGTAAATAATATAAGATTTAATAGTGTGTGTACATAACAAAATATGAAATATCCTTATGCCTGCTGTGATTTTTATAATTTCAGCGAAATATTAAAACTTAAATTCATAAAATACAAAACTACAACTAATGAATGAATTTAAAAATAGATTTAGAAGAAAATATAAATGATAAGAATAAAAATATTAAAATTCCATCCCAACCACATAGTAGAGTTCAATCGTGTCCTAGGTCCAACCTGAATTTGACTTGTTTAACCGGTTAAGAAACAGATAGCTTAAACAAACCGATTATACTGACCTAGGAATGGCAAGAAAACTCGCAACATACGGATCATTTATTCCCGAACCCAATGGGTATTAAGCCGCATAAGGGATTAATTTGTATTTTTTTTTCATGGATATGAGACGGGTATGGGATTCATTTATACAGTTGTTTACCCGACCTGATTTACCCAATTATATATACTCGCTTACAAGCCACGCTTACCTGATTATAACTATCCATTTACCAAAAAATGGATACACCTATTTTCAGATATTTATTTTTGTTTTTTAGTATATAATTGATTTATATTTTTCGCATTTACAAGTGTACCAAATAGTTTCTTTTTTTAAATCATTTTGGTAATAGTTGTTCTTTTGTCTGTTTTAAACGATACTAATCAACTTATGATATTTTGAATTTCCATGTTATTTGATATATAACCAAGAGTCTTTTCTTGACATATTTAATATATATATTTTTTGTTATTAAAAAAATAAATGTATTATTAGTTATCCGATACGTACACGAAAAGTTTTAAGCCTGTTATTCTTAACGTGCAATTAGCTAAACTAATGGGCATACCCAAAACCCAAGGGTATACCTGATACCGACAAGTAAATACCCGATAGATACCTGTTAGGTTTTGGGTCAGTATGAGACAAGCTTTTATAATCGGGTATGAGGTTGGGATTGCTCAAACATGTCCCAAACCCGACCCATTGTCATCCCTAATGCAACCATGAATAGTTTCTAGCCCAACCAGCCCGTTGCAAGGTAGTCAAGTAGTCATAATATAGAATCTTTATAGCATAATCAAGAAATAATATATTAATATAAAATAAGCGCCAAACAGTATTTTGTCCCGATCTTACACAAACTGACTCTATAACGGAAACTTGAAAGCTTCCTTATTTATATCATGCCATGAACCAAACATCATAAATGGAAAAAAGCCCACTAACAGACACAAAATTACTTATTACGGTGGTGGTTGAACATTGGATAAAGGTGGTTCACCACCTACATATAGAGGTGCTTCAACTGGCTGCGGTGGACCGCCAAATAATGGCGGTTGACCGACTTCTGGTGGTTCAGGAAGCTCAGGTCCTCTAGGAGGCTTAGGGGGTTTGGGAGGTAATGGTGGCTTTGGGGGTTTTGGTGGAAATGGTGGCTTTGGGGGTTTTGGAGGAAATGGTGGTTTTGGTGGTCGGGGCGGGAACGGTGGTTTTGGTGGTCGGGGCGGGAACGGAGGAAGAGGCCCTGCATATCCACACATACCATAGGTGCAAAAGGTGAAAAGGGGGCATCGGTTGAAACATCGTCCACAGTTAAACGGGTTGATGTTCGTATCGATGCACACGCCTCGACAACAATGCCAGCTAAATGGGCACCGAATCCCACAGACTCCACAGTTATTCACATCTGAGGTCACCTCAACACAACGGTTAGCACAGCACCGCCTTCTAACTGGAGATGGAAACCCACCTGAATTACATATCCAGGGTCTATCTTCACATCCGATGGCTTGGTGCCTAACCCTCCTGACCCATGGCACCATCGCCTGTGACCCATTTGTGGCATCATGGTCCAGCCCAATGAACCGAGTTCGGTTTCTGTTGCTACTTTCAGTTTGAACAACACCCAAAAGCAGCAAAACAAGAACCAGGAGGTTGATTCGAGTACATGTTAATCGAACCATTTACAGGATGCATTAGTTTGATACATGTTTCAACAATATGAAACAATATATATAAGGGTACAGAATGGGTGTTACGGATGATATCATGTTTTTCTTAGGGCAAGAGTTTTAAGGCTTTCTGTTTGCGTGTGTGCTGATACGCGATGGGTAATTATTATTATTAATGTGTGAAAGAAAGGTTTTTCATTGCCTTCTAAGTTGTGCTCTAAAGGTCTTAACAAAGACTCATTTTCATGCTTTATACATTTTCATGTGATTAAAGCAAGACTAATAGCCTATTATCTACCCTTTACAGCACTATATTCACAAAGTAATTTGCTGGTGATTAAGGGCATTAACTAGTGGGTCTTTATGATGATCTAAGCCCAACAAATTGACTAATTACAAACAAGTAACCAAATCAAATCTTAAGAGCATAGAGCAAAGCTTCTTGAAAGTGATTATCTCACTATTATGTTTTCAGTTTTCAGGTAGCACTGTAGCAGATAGTCTTTTCTAGTGTTAGGGTACATGAATCTATCTAATCAAGGGTGTTTGGCATAATTAATCATATCACAGCTTCAAACAACAAAAGCGCATCCGTAACACTATCTCATGTTGCATGATGTCTGATCCTGATTATCCCATATCCCATAATCACTTTGAAAACAAAATGCAAACATCCCTCAATCTTATGAATAACAAGCAGTCAAGCACATTCTAAGAGACAGACAAATAGAAATATTTTAATCTTTGATAGACAATATTACTAGCCCAGTAGCCCGTTTGTCAAAAATGCACAAGGCTCGCGTCTAAGCGCTCAGGTGCAGCCCCAATTTCAGACTCATTTTCAGGCTAGGTTCCATTCAAAAACTCATTTGATGAGGTCTGAAACAATTACAATAGCCCGAAACAAGCCTAGAATCAAATTGAAAGCCTTAACTAGCCCAAAATAAGCATAAAACATGTCAAAAGCCACTCAAAAAGGTATTTTTATACCATGCGTTTAGCTTAAAGAAGCCTCAAATTCTAGGCGCCCTGCGACTAGGCACAAGGCTCACCCTTTCCATTCAAAGCACCTTGTGCCTTCGATAACTATGATTATTATTGAACAAAAAGGGATGATATATCATCAAATGCAATATCTTTTTGAAGAATTGCAAACAGGAAACAACAAACATGGCAAAATATTATAAAATGCAATAAGATTCAAATAGAATTGATTTGGGGAAACAAATAGCAACGGTGCAATATATCATAAAACAAAATATCCATTTTTTAAATTCGCAAACAAGGGGGAGGGGTCTTGATTCCATTTTGATTCAGAGAAATGAGGATTCTAGCAAATGTTACAAAATATCATAAATGCATTAATTTCAAAAGGTATCTTAATTCAGTGAAACAAAGATACTAGGAAATGTGCAATATGTCATAAAATGCAATATCCATTTGAAAATAGGCAAACATTATCTTGATTCAATGAAACCAAAATACCAGCAAATTTGGCTATATATCATATTATGCAGGCAAACCAGAGATATGCGTGGGGACAAACCCAACCTACTTCGTGTCTAGGCAGAATTCAAAATTAAAATAAGAAAAGGAAATACTGATTCACTTAGCCTCGTTTTCTTTTTCTTCTTCTACTTGTCCATAACGACGTTTGAACTTAGCAACCTGACCAACGCTTTCAGCCATCTGTCTTTTCGCTCTAAAGTGATAAACTTTGCCTGCCTGGTGGATTTTGGTCATCATAACATGCATCAATCTGCCACTTTGAGTCACATAAGAGATCCATTGCATCTGAGGGTGAATCCCTTTCTTCATTTCTTCTGCAAGCGAAATAGAACATTAGAAAACTAGTATGCAATGATAACTACTTCACACGTGTCATACGATCAAACAGCAAAGCAGAATGATGTCTTGTAGTTGGCATACTCAGGTAGAACAAATAATTTGGAAAGAATATGATGTGATCAATTCCCCATCTTCATTGGGGCAATAGATCAAACACTTGGCGTTCGCTACGAAAAAACACTTATTAGAGATCGATACAACAAAATGCCCTTGAAATTACAGATTGCGTATTCCAATTCCTAGCAGATTGTTTACAACAATACCATCATGATTAAAAATGTGGATTTTGTTACGGGAAACCACAATGGTGTTCATGAACTGGTCGACAACGATTAGGGTTTTCAGCAAACTTACAGTACAGGTATGCAATGGCTACAAACACAAATCAATCTAAAAAATCCCAATTAATTATTGCAGATTAATGAATTCTACAACGATCAAATGAAACAAAAAGTATGCGAGCGAATTCAAAAGATAACAAAACCAGCAAATTTCAATTGCCAGCAATAAAATCAATCTAGTAAACCAAATCTCCATGTTACAGAAACTTAACATTTGCATTAAAGAGAATAAAGTAGAATAATAGAGAAAGCTCAAAACCAGGGAAAACGATGGAACTTCGGTAGTCACAGGCTCGCTTTCAAGAACTCGCCGCCAACCTCACTGGATTTCAATGAAACGTGTGTTCTCAAACCTTCAAAAACTTTTAAAACATATATAATCTTTGTGTCAAAAATTCATTAGATTTTTAAACTTTGGGTAAAATAGGTAAAGGATTGTATTTGTTAACTTGGGTAATAAAGTGAGATGTGCATGAAGCTATATAATTTTTAATATGAAATTTTCACATAGATTTTAATTTAAAAATGGTTTTTACTCAAGAATTAAATCACACATAATAGTCAAATATACTTACATAGGCGAAGCTATTTAGAGGCTAGGGGGAGACCACCCCATCTTTTTCTGTCTATAACCGAAATGTTATTTTTTTAGTTAAAAATAGTGGTTTCGCTCTCCTCGCTTCAAAAAATTAACATGTATTTTGGGTTTTAAAAATGTTCGCCCCCTCTCACTTACGCTTTGTTCCTGAGTTCATTTAAGGATAGAAAAGAAAGGAAAGAAGAAACATTTTTGTGTTACCGAGTTTCATTTAACGAGGGAAAAGAAAGGAAAATAACATATGTTGTATTTCCGAGTTTCATTTCAAGAGGGACAGGAAGAGAAGTGAGAGGAAAACTAGGCAAAATTTCTTAGTTTTCATTTCCTTCCGATTCGGAAGGAAGTGGAAGGAAAGAACTACATTCTTTTCTTTTCATTTCCCTTCATTTCTTTTCATTTCTGGTCTCTCCTTAAAAAAACTCGGAACATAGCGTTAGTCCAAGTTTCGCCACTGTGTATCTATCATATGGTAATATAGCTTATGGTAAGAACCGAATATCAATCCATAGACGCGATAGCTCTCGACGCTAAACTTCAGTCAATGTTTAGCCATAAACAAGATAAATTTTTGTGTTTGCAGCTTTTTAAAATAAAAGATGATTAACAACTTGAAATTGATCTAAGTCAAAAGGAAATGCATATATTGTGAATCCACTTTAGTCTAATGATGAGGTTAGAATAAATTGATAAACCAAAAGTTGACTAGATTTCGTCAAAGATATATAATCTTGTAATCCTTGGGAAACTAGAATGATAAACATATCATAACCACCTTAGATTATTCTATGAAGTCCAAAATCAAAGTCTATGTCAAAATTCATCCAATAGCTATTCATTCGTTAAGAATCCTAATTCCACAATCTATGGAAAACTAAATTTGACTAATATATGTTAATCACCCTAAATTGCTTAAAGTCAACAAAGTCACAATATATTCCAACTCATAATCTATGGACATGATCATGCAAATAATGTCATTTTGCCAATAACTTCCCAACTTACATGCTAATCACAATCCATAAATCATCACATCACCATGGTTTTTCCAAACTCAAGTGAAAGAAAGTATATTTGTTTTAAATTCATATCTTTCAAAAACCAGTTATCAATCCTAATATCATGGCATAATCTTAAAAACAAGTTCATAAGATCATAAACAAATGCTTTGATGATAGTTTTCCAGCATGTTATAATTAAATATTCATCATTCTTGACTCTTGAGAAATAATTAATCTAAACGAGTATACGACATCATTAGAACAACATCATAACTCCATCTTAAAATCTTGACATAAACCATTTTAATCAATTCATGCAACCATCTTCAATTTGACATAATGAATCATCACAATCTAGACAACAAAATATTTAGCCCATGAGGCTTACAATAACAACAACAAAGCTTGCAAATTTAGCAAAATTTATGGTATAAGTTAATAAAATAAAACCATAAGCAAACAAGATTGAAGTGAAATTGTTGTGGATGCTCCTTGAATCTTCAAAACCTTCAAAATAACCTTTGGAATGCGTCGAGCAAACTGGGCAGAGGGTATTTTAGCTCCAAAAAGTCCATCCCCTTCAAATAAAATAGAATGCAAGTTTTATAGAACTATGGGACTTATCACGGTCATGTGCCTATGGTGCACGATCGTGATGGGTGCTACAGTATTTGAATCCCTTCGTGGGTGTTGTCGGTGTTACCATTTTTAGCTAAATATTAAAGATTGAGTTGAGGTATGAGGCATGGTCGTGCCAAAAAGTCACACGGTTGTGCGCGTGTCAAAACGCACACTGCATTCCCATGGACTGGCACTACCTGCCATCACAACTGTGCATAACTCTCGCATGGTCGTGCATAAGTCAACACTGCTTAGCTTTGGCCGGGCACAGTCATATGTTGCTCGACACTCCCTGGTCGCACGATTGTGCTTGTGCACGGTCATGCGCAAGTCAGAACCGCCTTGCATGGGCCCGACACTGCCAGTGCTGGATCGGGATGTTGGATATGTGATGTCCCATCATCGATATTATCAACGTTACTATCGGGGTACAATCCAAAGAGTTACACTTTGGAAGATAGTAATGTGATTATGTCTAAAATATGTTTGACATCTTCAATTTCACGAATTATAAAAAAGTGTTGTTTTATTACTATTTATGAAATAATAATAATATTGGAGGAATTAATTATCGTGATAATTAATTAGAATTAAATTGATAAAGTTTAACTAGTTAAGCTTTGGATATTTAACTCAAGGTTACTAATTAATTGTTAGTTAGTAAAATTGGAGAGAAGTAATTAAATGGTTTGATTACTATGAGAGTTTAATCAAATTAAAAGAGTTTCATTAAATTAAATGTGAAATAAAATGTGGGAATTTCAATTTTGAATTAGTAATTACAAGATCCTAAAAATGTGGATCTAATTTGACTTTATAAACCTATATCTAACATCATATTTCACACAACTCTTTCACCCCTCTCTCCCTCTCTTGGTCGTAGCCTCCCTCCCCTCTCCTCTTGGATTTTCGGCCAAGCAACCACCACACACCACCACTATAACCGAAACACCCTAGGTGGTTTTATAGTGCTGGGTTGTTGCGGTGATACACGACAGAGATCGTGGTTCGTGATTCAAGTCATCTAGCGAGACTACTATCGAATCCAATGTGTGTTTTTGGGAGTTTTTCATTGATGTCAGTTATAAACACATTATGGTTGATTTTCGTTTATTCGCATGTAATTTGATTCCTAGTTTTGGGAACATTGTTTATGAAACAAAATGTATAACCTTAACGTTTCCGCTATCATAAAATATGATTTTATAATTAATATGATTAACTAAAAGTTCAAAATGGTTACTACAATTCCTAGCACGAGAATGTTGGTCGCACAACCAGTGCAAGGACCGGCACGATATTACTCATCTGGGATTTGCTCACAAATTGCTGAAATTTCGTTAAAGGCTTGATTTTTTTGGAATAAGGTTTATTATCCTGCAAATTAACAAAAACACTATTTAGGACTATTTATGAATGAATTTGCATGTTGTTTACATGATATCCGAATAAGTTATGTCAAAAAAATATGAGTAATTCTATGTGTATCAAATCTCAAGCAAACAACGAACCTCAATGGCGAAAAATTCTAATCAATCAATTTTTAAGCAAAGATGAATTAAATAATTAAAATCTTGATTGTTTAACAAAGGCTAAAAATTGAAATGGCAAGCAAGATTAAATGAAAATTATCAACAAGAATTTATAAACAAGAGGATTTCCTAACTTGTTACACCTTATACCTCTCATAATGTTCATACACACTCGGCTTATTTCGAGATCATACATGTAATGTGTATGACACTCGATTGCTAGGACAATGAATCAACTAATATAAAGCTTTTAGGACCATAACATATATTAATCAAAAAGACTTTATTGAGTTGTTGAAAGGTGTTTTGGGGGGGGGGGGGGAGTGACTAAATGTTAGATTTATTTGAGCATGAGTTAGTTCAAAGCAGCAACAACATCATTTATTAAATTGTCATAAATATACGACAAAGAATTTTATAAAGCATTATGATAAGAATTAAATAGCAAGTTATAAAACCTTTTTGAGTTTTATGAAATACTAAGTTAAAGCATTTACTAAAAGTTATGGAAAAAAATAATTACATAAAATGACAATAATAAAATTTATAGGGACTCATATGGTAATTACCCAAACACTCATAACTTGTTAGAAAAAACTTAAGACAAAAAGGGATAAATTACTAATGTTGGGTGGCTAAAGCTGCCACATCCTAATTCTTCCTTCTTTTCACCAGGATCAGCTACATGGATTGATCCGAATCCTCATCTCAACCCGACATGCTCCATCTCGCTTAAAACGCGTTGATAGCTAGATTCATAACGATTAATGAAAGGATTCGAACACATGATTCGACTGTCATCAATTAATGGGATTAAAAGCTTAAACGTGATAAAAAGATTCCTAAAATACCGATGATTACCAAAATTTCAGATTGAATCAAACCCGTATAAAAATGGAATGAAACCATGGCATTCTTTTCCTTGGACCCTTGCGAAGCTTTATGAGCACAAAAACCAGTCTCACAAACTCTACTAGAGAGAATTAGACTCGCGTCAACATTCGGCTTGTGCTATAACTCGATTCGTATCAAAAACTAACTAATCCAGGTAATTCTTACATCATTCCACTCGATTATAAGAGGGAAACAAAAGCCCTAAACAAATCAAGGCTCTCAGGAACTAGAATAGTCGAATTGGATCATCCCTAGATTAAGGTTCATTCGAGATTAGGGCTCAATTTGAATAGTCGAATTCTTACATCGTTGTAAGTTTTATGTCACAACGTTGTTATGTTTTAAATAGCGATACATTTTTCGTAAATTAATGAAAGAAGAAAACAATGATGCTGAAAAAAAACAAGATCTGACTTCATCTTGACAAAATTATTTAGGTTAATGCTTTAAGAGTAGGTTATAATTTGTTCACAATACTATGTATATATAACATTTTTTTATAAAATTGTATTTAAAATAAGATCTGTATAACTAATATTATTGTTTTAATTATGTATTTTATGAAGACATAATTACAAAATCACATAATATTACTCGCAAACCCGTGTAATACATTGGTATATAACCTAGTATTACTAATAAAAATAATTAATTTATTTCTAAACTTGGTATATTCGGTAAACCGAATGAACCGAATTCAAAAAGTATATGGAACTAATAACTGCATTCGGAATTCAGTTAGGAACTGAACCGAAAACTGAATTTATAATTTGATTCAGTTTTATCCATTTTCGAATATGATTCAGTTTTTGGTTTTCAACGGATTCAACTAAACAATTTGAGACATGTTTGGGGTTGCTTAGTTAATTTCAAAATGATTTTTTGTTAAAATTGTTTATTAACTTATAAATTTTAAAAGTGAAGTTTTTAAAAAAATGTTTGAATTAGTTTTTGATATGTAAATAATAAATAAGTAAAATAAGTTGTTTAGATTAACTTAAAAAAAACGTTTGGATTTGATTTTAACTTGTATCATCAAAAAGTTAAAAAAAACCTTTATACAAACTACTAACTATAGCTTTTTAAAAACAATTGTTTAACCTTACTTAAAAAGTTAAAACAAAACGTTATTTTGACATTATCAAACACTTTTTTTAACTTATTAACTTAGTAACCTAAAAACCCATTATTACACGGGTTGAATAATAAAAAATATAATTCATTAACATTAAATAATAATAAATATTTGATAATTATAATATTATATTTAGGATACGATATAAATTAATTATCTTATTGTGTATTAATTCATTTACGGTTTGCATTTTTTCTAAACCATATAATTTGCACCAATCGATATATATATATATATATATATATATATATATATATATATATATATATATATATATATATATATAGGGAAGGGAACATATAATAACCCACCTTAATTAAGGTAACCCATTAACCTTGGCAAAAAACGCTCAAATCGCAAAAAAAAATTCATGGTCTTTTTTATACAAAAATAGGGGGCTTCTTTTTTAAGCGTTCGCTAATTCACAAGCGTTTAAAAGTTAAACGAAATGTAAGTATGCGTTACACTGCGAAGATATAACGCAAACTTACATTTCATTTAACTTTTAAACGCTTGTGAATTAGCGAACGCTTAAAAAAGGAGCCCCCTATTTTTGTATAAAAAAGACCATGAATTTTTTTTTGCGATTTGAGCGCTTTTTGCTAGGGTTAATGGGTTACCTCAATTAAGGTGGGTTCTTATTTGCTCGTTACCCTATATATATATATAGGATTGTAACAAATAATAACCCATGAATAGAGCAGTAACTTATTAATTCAAATAAAATAGCTAATTTAAAAGTTGAGTGTATAGGATTGTGTCATGTGTCATCTTTTTCTTTAGTCATTTCATTTGCACCATATTAAAAAGCTAGAATTAATTTGGTGGTGCCATGTGTCACCTTTAATATATAATATATATTTTTTTATTTAAAGTTTACCCCTCTTTTTTTATACATCCATAACTTTTTTATACTATAACATATATATAAAAATTGCATCATTTTACTCGTCTTATTTTTTCTTTAATTCCGTTATAGTCTTAACTATGTTTTTTTTCCGGATGTTCGTATTTACAGCAATGTAACAAATATAAACATTACATATTATTTGTAACGAGTTGTAACAAATTTTGGTTTACATTTTCATAAATTAAATATCAGTTACGTTTAGGGGTGTAAACGAGCTAATCCAATACCGAGCTCAACTTTTACACTCAATATTTAGATTAGCCATTAGATTTAAGTTAATGAGTTATTGCTTTATCAATGGGTTATTATTTGAACACTTCCCTGTAAACACACATATATATTCTATATATACTTAAAAAGCAATGTCGGTGGCCTCAACTAAAAGACAAAACAATTATAATGTAATAAATATATTTGTGTGTTGGAATATAATCATATGGTGAGCTAGAGCAGTTGGTAAACTAATTTCGGTTTTTTCAGAGGTCAAGGGATCAAATCTTGTCCGAGGCTTTTTTTTCTCCGTTTTTTCGTTTATATATATTAGCAACTGCCCACAAAACAAGTGCGACAAATGACAACAGCACAAAGAACCCGACAACAAAAGCCGGAAAATAACACCGGCGAGGGGTTCCATTCTGGTGATCGTCGTCAAAGATCCCTTCGCACATCTTTACCCTTGGCCATGAACCTCCTTTGGATTTTTCATTTACTCTTTTTACGAGGATGTATATGTTGACCCAGGATAGCATGTTGTGGGTGAGTTCAGGGAGTTGCGGCCCGGTGGGACTTAAAATCGACGTTGAGTGGAACGACATGGTGGTCTTCTCACCGTCGTGCGAATCACATGATGCTCTCTAAACATAGTAGACTGGTCATCGTCTCTAGGTCTTTGAAGTGAGTCGCATCCTCTTATGCGTCTTCTATGGCGGCAGTAAGGGTCGATTAGTATTCCAACGAAGGTTTAAAGACCAGATCATTGATCACCATACCAATTCATACATCTTCCTTTTTTATTGAGATATGCAACAATGAAAGGTATGGTTCGTCGATTTATGTGGTATTTATGTAGTTTTGATATCATCAAACTAGAGGAAGGCGTGGTGGTCCGATGGGTGGTGGATGGCGGTGCATGGCCTGTTGATAGATGGGCGGAGAAATAAAAATGATAATGAGTGAGTTGAATGACTAAAAGGTAAAGTTAAAGATGATTATATATTTTAGTTTTTAATACTTTGAAATCCGTAAAACAAAGGAAGAAAAAAATTGCACCATTTTCAAAATAGGAGTAAAATAACTAATTATATAATCTTATCATTAGATATGAATATACTAGCGTTATAAACCCATGTATTACATGGGTTGAATAATTATAATATGTTATAAATAATAATTTTTATAAAAATTTATATGTTAGATTTATCAACTATTGGTGAAATAAGAAATGTGAATATATAAAAATTATAAAACAAATAATAAATATATTCAATAATTCTATAATTATACTTTAAGATAATATATAATTTAAATCTTATTATAGTTTACAAATTTTTAGTAAAGTAGTTATATTTTTCAATATATAATTATTAAAAATTGTTAAAATAATTAGAAGAGAGAGGCGGGAAAACAAATTCCAGATGTCACCAGGATGTGACACGCGTCTCCTAAATATACTCCTTTATTAGATTAGGTAGATGATGAAGTTCAGGTATTTTGCTTACGAATTTGAAATTTTCGAAGAGTATCATGAATAAATTGAAGACCGATTGTTCATATCGGTGATGTGATGACAATTCAAGTGATTTATCTAAAAATTTTTTAACAAATGTAGGTTATTTTCAGAGGTAATAAACATAGGTTTCAAAATGTAACATAGGACCAATTAATTTGATTAACGATTCAAAATCATCCCTATCATTCTCATCAAAATATTACTTACTTTGTATTTAATCATTCTCCCATATATATAAACACGCGCACACACACACATAATCGTTGGTTGTATCAACATACTGTAACATGTCAGTTAAAAATTAAACACTAACATTGGCATTAACATATCATTATTTTATAATTTTTGTCAATATATGTTTAGCTGTCTAAAATCACATCGATGTGACTTTATACATTTGGTTTATATACACAAGACACATTGTACGTAATTAAATTCGTAAACACGTCTATTCAGATGCTTTCGGTTTTGATTTGTCTTATTCTTTTTTCAATTAGTTTTTTTGCTAAATTCTTATACCACAACTTTCTTTTAATCAAACCATCACATGCAATGCAAGAGTTTGTTACCCGTGACAGCGCGCAGGTAACTTTTTTAGTTAATATGATTTAAAAACTTGTCTTTTCAATTTCCTAGCCTCTATAGTCTTTATTATCTTTATTCACGTCTCACATGTTGTATTAAAATAAAAGAGGATGATGATAATATTATTGATTTAAAAGTTCATTCATTACTTTTTTTACATAGTTTTGTTATTTTGATAATAATTGACTTTAAGATCATGGTTTTTGACTTTTAAAATTTGAATTTGAAATAAATTATGGTCTTTTGCATCATTATACCATTTTTTTTCTATATATTGTTTTAAAAAAACGTGAAACTGCAAAAACCGAATCGTAAAACCGCCAATCTCGATCGGTTTGGTTTACACAACTTACATGGTCAGTTTGTTTTGTCATTTTTTGAAACCGCAATTAATAGTTTGGTTTATAAACAATGTTTTGAAAACCGGTCCGGTCAGGGGTTCTGGGCCGTTTTTGGGTGAACCGGCCGGTCGAACCGGCGAACCGGTGGTCGGACCGTTTTTTTAATATTTTTATATATTTTTAATTTTTTTTGATTTTATATATATATATATATATATATATATTTATAAAATGTATATAAAACCATCCGGTTCTTAAATCCGGTTCGACAGGTCTGACCGGTCAGACCTCTGACCAGTAAGGAAACCGGTTCGACGTCCGGTCCGGTTATGAAAACATTGTTTATAAATTTTGCAAAAACAACAGAATCACAGCGCGAACATCCTTACATGTGTATCCTAAAAAAAGTAAAAAGTAGATTTATAAAGCTAGATCAGGCCTTGTTTGAGATTTTATTTAAAAATGACTTATTGACTTGTTGTTTGTCAAACCTAAAAGGACTTTTGAAAATGACTTTTTGTAAAAGGGTAATAAGTTGTTTTTCAAAAGCTAAAAATTATAGCTTTTCTAAATGACTTATTACTTATTGAGTTATTGACATAAAATTACAAATCTACCACACTTTTTACACTTTACCCAATAACATTAAAATAATGTCAATAAAAAAATGTCCTTATTGATCATTTTGAAAATTAATTTTGAAAAAACTAATCCAAACACATTTTTAAAAACTTCATTTTAAAAAGTCATAAGTTAATAAGCGTTTTTGATCAAAGTTTTTTAAAGCTAAATAAGCAATCGTAAACATGGTTTTAATATCTTACTTTTAAATAATTTCTAAATAAGGCACTATAAGCGCGAACAGTAAGCATTTGCTTATTAGGGTTTATAATTCGACTTCTGCCTCCAAATTTTCCCATAATTCACCAGCCAATTGAACGGAGCTGAATCCACCCATGGAATCCAACGGTGGAGTTGACGAATCATCCCAATTGCTCATGGAACTCCAGTCGTTGAAGGATTCAAAACGAGAAATCGAAGCTCGCATATCGGTTATCGAAGCTCAGCTTCTCCGAATCCAAGCAAAACAACAATCAAATCTAAAACCTTCTTCCGATTGTTCCAATGCGATTTCTGAGTTCGGCCATGACTTGACACCGGATATGATTTACAGATATAGCCGTCAGCTTTTACTACCTTCTTTCGGTGTTCAAGGTTCGCTTCTACTGTGTGTATTGCTGTTGACATTGAATATTAAAGTTATATGATTTTAAGAACACTCTGAATAGTTGTTTAAACAATTGGCCCCGATGAAATTTTGAAATAAAGAACGAATTAGTCATTTTAATTTAGGCATTTTTTTTGATTGATTTATTTATTTCGAAAAAGAATTAAGAAGAAATACTCATGCTAACCATCCATACTGACGCAATTGGTATTATTATCCACGAATATAAAATGGTGTACGCTGCCATTAAGCGCCCTCCCTGACTGGTCCTAACGGACATTTGGGAGGTAAATCGCGTGATCTAGGAAAAATTGGGTGGTGACGGGCTTTGAACCTAGACCCTTCATTATAGATTCCCACCCCTTACCACTAGGCCACCATCGCGAGGACAATTGAGCAATATAACAAAGAAGTAAAGATTGTGAATATTGGTACCGTATCTAGATGAAGTAATGGCGGGTGACTTAGTCGAATTTTAAGAGGGTAGAGTAGGCACTGCTGTAATTTTAAGAGGGTAGAGTAGGCACTGCTGTTAGTTTGGAATCAACTAATGTTGGTGTTGTATTAGTGGGTGATGGTCCACTCATACAAGAAGGGGGTTCTGTAAAAGCAACATGAAGAGTTGCTCAAAGCCTCAAATACTAGTAAGTGAGGCCTATTTGGTGTTATAAACACCCTGGCAAACCTATTTATGGAAGAGGTGAAATTTAATAGGTTATATAGTTTATGTTCCGTTACTGTTCTGCAAGTATACTACGTATATGCTGGATTCATGGAACAAACATACCTACCAAATCTCTATATTGTAGCACGCTCGCTCTCTCTCTCATAAAAATTTGCAATGGTAACTCCACTGGACCACCACACCTACTGCCGGCCAGAACCGCCACCGCCACCCTCCTCCACCGGGCGATCTTAATAGCCACAAAATTATGAACCAAAAATTGGACGGATTATTACTATCGTCCGAGTGTCCAACTCCTCTGGACAGTTTTTGGTCAGCGCTAAATATGTACATAGTTTTTTTATTCAAATGGAATAGTGAGAAAGTAAGACTACCAATTTTCTTCAAGGTGTTGAGTAAATGAATCTATTGTTAGTTTTAAAAATATAATGGAATTTTATATCAATGCTAAGTATGTGTTAAAACTGACAGGTAGTTTATGGTCCAAACTACAAACTTAATATTAATACTGGTGTTTTTCTTGTTAATCAAAGATTTCTTGCACTTCTTTTTTACTTGTTCTTTTATTTAAGATTATCATGTGTATGCATTTATTTAGGTTTGATTTAATGCATTTTTTTTTACTGCAGGACAATCAAATCTTTTAAAGTCATCTATTTTAGTTATTGGAGCTGGGGGTTTGGGATCACCTGCTCTGTTATACCTAGCAGCCTGTGGCGTTGGTGAGATATATGCTTCTTTGTTTTAGTTTTGCACTCAAACCCTTTTGTGTTTTCAGGGCTTATTGTTATTTTTTTTCTCTCATATTCTAATCACAAATTCTTTTGAACTGCTTGTTACAGCATATATATTTTTTCTTTCAATTATGCCCATAACTTGACAACAGAATAGTAATATGTTATTGTTTTTAAACATTGTTAAACAAATGAAAATGGAGACATGAATGGAATTATAAAATATTAAAGCTATTGGATTGAAATCTTTAGCCCTATCTTGACAGGTAGATTAGGTGTGGTGGATCATGATGTTGTTGAACTTAACAATCTACACAGGCAGGTATACAAGTGTTGTCTTCTCTGTTGGAATCATTGATTGTCATTTAATTTGTAGTCAGTGAATATAATAACTAATACATCAACTTATGTTACAACATTAATTTTTTTTATAAATGGTGTCAATGTTGTAGAAATCGCTATTCGCTAGTCGGTCGGTGGGGTGGGGACTAGGGATTAATCGGGATTATTCGGGATTAATCGGCCAACTAATCGGATAGTCGGCCTTAGGGGACTAACGATTAATCGGCCTAGTCGGGGATTTTTACAACCATGAATGGTGTATATCTTTTTTTATTGTGTGTTATTTGAATTATGCTAGCAAAAATCATGCTTATGTAATTCCATCAAAATTTCAGATCATCCACGGTGAAGCTTACATAGGTCGGTCTAAAGTAGAATCTGCTGCTGCTGCTTGTTGTTTGTATGTTAATCTTGCTTTATTTTCTCTTTTCCTCTAATATAAGCATTTAGCAAAGAATTTATTTTCACACTTCTGTTGATATTACCGCTTGTGCCAGACTAATAACCAATATTTTGTCGTGTCTCAGGATTAATTCAAGCATTGAAGTAGTTGAACACAAAGAAGCTTTACGCACATCCAATGCGTTGGAGATTGTGAGCAAGTATCCTTCATACTCAGAATCTGTCAAAATAAATATTTATACTTATATTTTACTTTTTTATGAACTTTTTCTAGCACAACTGTTTCATGAATTCCATGACTTTTAATTTCCTAGATATGACATAGTGATAGATGCAACTGATAATGCACCCAGCCGATATTTAATCAGTGATTGCTGTGTTTTACTGGGAAAGGTGTGTTTCTTTCAATATAAGATAAGATATATTTGAAGGCATATTAACAAAAAATTTCCAGTATTGGCTTCTAATAATCATACTTGCAGCCTCTTGTATCAGGTGCTGCGCTGGGATTGGAAGGGCAGGTACAGATTTGCGTTATTATCGTTTTTTTATTAAATTTTTTATTTTTTTATATATAAGAATAGAGCTATGGGAATTGTAATATTTTTAAGTTTGCATTTTTGTATGTAACTGCATTTGTATTCTTTGATACTTTTATAGCTTGCGGTTTATAATTACAATGGGGGACCATGTTATCGCTGCCTTTTTCCAACCCCACCACCCACATCAGCGTGCCAAAGATGCTCTGACAGTGGAGTTCTAGGCGTAGGCAAGTTAACTTTCTGTCTGACCGTTCCTAGAAATGATAACACCTAAGTTACCCATATACCTCTAAAACTTTTGAGAAGTACAATCTTACCTCTTTTTTTTGGTGATAAGGGGGGTATAATGGTAAATTTCAATGATTTTAGTGGTCTATGGATAATTTTGGTGGTGTACAAATCTCCTGACATTAATTATCCCATCTTTGTCGCAAGACTATTGTCCTCATTACTAATTTAGTTTGTTCTAAACTCCTAATCAAATGCCAACTTTTAAAAATGGATATGTCTAATAATTTAGTTATTTACTGGTTTCCCATTTGACTTAGTTTTCCAGGACAAATGAGTCTTAATGGCAAGGGTAAAATTAGCATTCTACTAACTAGAGATAGCATTAATTGTACACATCTTAAATTGATTTTTCTTCATTGCCAATAATTTGGAGACAAAGCGAGTAACTTCACTTGGGAATTTGTTTAGTTGCTACATTGTCATCTTACTTTTTTAATAGGGGAGGGTTAGTTTGCGCCTTCCTCTCAATTAGAGGTTGGCAAATTTGTTCCGTTTACTTTTTAATGGATCACTTTCAGTTTTTTGTAACTCTAAATATGTGAAGCTATAAAAAGGGCAGCTAAAAGAGAAACGAGTCAAATGCTTAAAGTTGCCCAAGTTTGAATTTTTAATGCACACAACCTCCTATATCATGCTGAATATCATATTATTTTTATGATGACAAATTGCAACAAAAAAAATAAAATAAATAAATAAATGAATCTGGATCTTTTTTATGTTTTGGTTATATGCTTTATTTACTCACAAAAAAGCTAAATTTTTTTTTAAAGTTCTAATTGAGAACCCTCGAACTCTCAGAAATTTTAATTAAAGGTACTTTGATTGGTTGCCTGGTTAGAATGACTTGGCAGCTGGCATGTTGGCAAATGGTAACTTTGAACATGGTTACTTTTCTGTGATGTGATGCTCATGTCGCACTTAGAATACCCTTAAACTTTTTCAATGAATGTGCCTTTTTGTGAGTGCAAAACTGCAAATAAAAAATTTGATATCCAAAATAGAAACTGGACAAAAGTTTGTTACTTCTGTATGCAATTCGCTATTTCACCCTCACCGTATTAATATTATTTTTGTAATAATAACTAACATATTCATTATTTATTGAAAAATCTCAATATAAGTACCTTTAAGTTCTTTCACTGTGCTTTCTACCTAAGCAAGAGAACTGTATTTTCAGCCTGTTCATTTGTTATCTCATTTTCTGATTGCGTTCTGTTGTATCTTTTTATATCACTTAATTTTAATCTAACAATATGCCATCTGGCTATATATATCCAGTTCCTGGTGTTATTGGTTGCCTTCAAGCCCTAGAGGCTATCAAGTTGGCAAGTTTAGTTGGTGAGCCACTGTCGGGAAGAATGCTTCTTTTTGATGCATTATCAGCCAGAATTCGCATTGTAAGTTCTGTTAGTAGTTATGAAACTTAAGATCTGCTTATCTTATATATACGAATATATGAAAATAACAGGGTGCTTGGAGTTGATGGTATCAGTTTGATGGGGTTTGAGTATGTTTTGTGTAAGGTATGGGTTTGAAGCAATGAGGTTTATACTAAAAAACTGGGGTATCCTCGTTACCAACTTAACAAATTCAGTTTTTACGAAACCCACATCCATCATTATGTTGTCAAAAACGCTCTGGGCATGCATCTAGGCTTTTAGTTGAGACGAGACGCATGGAAAATGTTTTGCAGCCATCCAGGCTCTTGGGTGAGGTTCTGACAAAGTTTCGGCAAAGATTCTAGGCAAAATCTATCATGAATTCAGCTCAAACCTATAAATCCTTTTGTAAATCCCAGCCAAACTTGCTTTAAGTACAAAAAAATGGCTTAGAATCAACCTTTGAAATCTTAAACTAGATTTAAACAAACCTAAAACATGTTTAAACCTCCAAGGTTGTGATGTAGTGGTTTAAGTGATGAGGGGAAAACCTTGAGGTTTCAAGTTCAAACCCTACTTACACGGATTTCCTTGCAGGCCAACGACCAAGTTGTTTGCGGCTGCACTTTACCTATTCCCCCTAGTTAGTCGCGTATTGGGGGGACCTATTGGTGCCACGTTTCCCATGGTCACAAAAAAAAAAAAGTTAAACCCCTAAAAATAGTATGTTTATGCTATGTGTCTTGTTTATCTCGAACCCTCACTTTTCAAGCACCTTGGGCTTATCTTTTGCACCTTTCGACTTCGATAACTATGATCCATTATGATTTGATTGCACACCACTTGACTTGTCTATTTGGTAATTGTTACTTATTCAGGTAAAGATTAGAGGAAGGTCATCACAATGTGAAGCTTGTGGAGAACATGCTACATTAACCAGGCAACAATTTCAACAGTTTGACTATGAGAGTTTCACGCATTCACCACTATCTGCGGTTTGACTTTTTATACCTCATTCTTTCAAATTGTTATGGTTCATGGATGTTGCATTTTTATTTGTTTTTTGCACAAACATCATCTAAACTATTTGCACCGTTTACATATGCCCCTTTAGAATCTCTCTTTATTTCATTGGCTCCGATACTAATGGAAGCTGATAATCAGAGTTTAATTATTCGTAAACTTTTCTGGTTAAAAATAAAGACTCTCTCATCATCATCATCATCATCATCATCATCATCATCATCATCATCATCATCGTACTCAATACATCCTACCATTAGCATAGCTAAGGCAGGGTCTGAGAAGGGTAAGATGTAGACAGCCTTACCTCTACCCGTAGGAATAGAGAGGCTGCTTCCAATGAGACCCCCGGCTCATGATACATGATTAACTGACCAACCCAATGGTTTTTAACATTATTTTCACAAAAATAAAGTAAAATAACGTTAAAATTAGCGCAACTTTACTTTTGCCCCTTAAGGGCCGACACATATATACATTATTACATTATATGCACGTACCACAAACGGGGCGAAAAATAAAGACTCTTTAAACTCCTATTTATAATTAGAACAAACCTTACTGTCCAAGAAAACAATAATCTAACCTAATTATAATCTAAATCAAAATTTTAAACTTGATAATTAATGAATAATTACAAGATTAGTCCAAAAAGCATGCTGCTCGACTAGCGTCTAACAAATTTTACAACACTAACTATTTTGTAAGGTCTGAGAGGGTGATATGTAAGCATATTTTATCTCTCTTGAAAAAGATACGGGGAAAGAGATGATGGTTTTAAAGATACTCTTAGCTCATGCTAGATGAAACTATGTGATTACTTAACCCTTTAATTTATATTTATTTGTTTTCACTTTTCAGTCTCCTTTGAAGTTGAAACTGCTGACATCAGATTCTCGAATAAGCAGCAAGGAATACAATGATCTCATCAAAACTGGTTCGCCGCATGTGCTGATTGACGTAAGACCATCCCACCATTACAGGATAATCTCCCTTCCCAAATCTATAAACATACCTCTGGCAAGTTTGGAATCACGTTCATCCGAGATATCATCTCAACTGAAAACTGCGCATGAAAGTAATGAAACTGCGAATGGTTCAGACGATGTTGGTATTTATGTGGTGTGTAGAAGAGGTAATGATTCACAAAGGGCTGTTCAGTTACTTCACAAGATGGGGTTTACCTCTGCAAAGGATGTCGTTGGCGGGTTGGAATCGTGGTCACGCGACGTGGATCACAGATTTCCGACTTATTAGTACATGTCGCCGAAGATAATCGTGTTTAAGTTATTACCATAGATTGAGTTTTTATATTTACCATCTGCATTCGAATGATGTTAAACAAGTCAAAAGTGTGTGTTTCAAACTACTGAGAACTGCCTTTGGATTGGTTAAAAGTTATTGTTTTTTTGGTGTAACGATTTTGTAACTGTGTAAAATCACGTTTATTTTGCTAAACCTGGTTTGAAGAATGCTATATTGATGCTGATAAACGTTAAAAAAAATGTGTTAAACTATTATTATCTTCAGCAGATGTGAATCAAATAGTTTCAAGAAACACAGATTTTACCAGAGATTCTCACCTATAATAAAGTTAGGTAAAATCAACCATTCTCACCTATAAACTCATATCTTTACACTTTACTCCCTAGGGGATATGGTACCAGTCAAGAAATCTAAACATAAATCTGGGTGTTTAGTTTTTCAATTGGACTTGAAAAACGTAGATTTGAATAATTCTGTCTTAGATCATATCTGTCACACCCCGTGCCGGCGGGGTTGGATCGGAGTCCCCGTCGGGCGGAAGGTTCCCGGGGCGCGATATCGGGTGTGATAATCGGGTTGATCAGATTGTTACATAGCATCAATGTTAAGAATCACTAAAGCACAATAAAGCATATGCATAGGATTACAAAGTTAAATTACAATGTCAATGTTTGATAATTTAACTTGGTAAACCTAACAAAAGAATCAAAGTATTCTATCTTGTAATCTGTACAAGACATTCAAGGATGATTAACAAAATATGTGCTTCCCAAAATCACTAGGTCCTCTATTTAGGCCGCCTAGCATGCAATCCAAAAGCATATGTTTAAACCTGTGCATCACCTGAGAAAGCATGTAAGAGAACAAAGTCAACACAATGGTTGGTGAGTTCATGTAGTTTGTAAGTTTAAATAGCTTTAGCCTAACTCCTTTCGGTAAAACCTTAATCTTATTAACTCCACATGTAATATCCAAATCGGTATGCTTATATATAGGGCATACCCCTGGGTCAAGCCTACAACCCGCCCAGACGACGTCCCACCACATACTAATCCGGATATGACACTGTTATTAATAATAATTAAGCCCTTTACCGACCCGTCCGTATAGTTTCTCTGTCTGTCACACCCCCAACTTCCCACTCATGGCGTATGTCCACGTGGATGTGACGTGTCCAGAATCACAGCTCAAGGTCATATAGAACACCTCTATATGCGTTTACAAATCCAAATTTGACACATACACTTGATAAAATAGTTTGCAGCGGAAATAAAGTAGTATTGCAGCGGAATAAATAAGTCATAACATGCAGCGGAAAATGATTGTTTACACAGCGGAAATTGTAAGTAGTTTAATACAACAACGTTTTAAATAAGATAAAGTCAAATTGTTTTCAAAAGACACGAAAACAAATGCATGTGGGGCCCTATGCTCATGTCCCCTATGTGCTTTCCTGCTTCACGAGCCTGTCATGCTAGTTACCTGAGAATACAAGTTTGAAAACAAGTGTCAACACGATGGTTGGTGAGTTCACAGGTTTTGATATACATATAGTAATAAAAGTGTGTCATGCTGTTTATCAATGTTAGTACCGAGCCCTAGGCCCAAAGTGTCAGTGCGTCACTACCGAACTAGACTTGTTTGCTCTTGCCTCCGCTATGCCTCGTATACATAGCAAGTTAGGTCAGAATTTGCACGGGTTATGACACTCAGTCAACATGGTGCCCCGTGGGGTTAGTCATTCCCTAATGGATCCATCCAAATCTACCACGTTGTTTGTACATTAACGGTAAGACTTTGTGAGGGCTTGTAACGAGTTCAACACTTAATGTTTGTCCAATAAACCAGCATACACAAAAATGTTTGTAATAGCAATAATGTTTGACTCGATGCAACTAGTATTCTCCCCCTATTTAAAAGCGTTTGAAAAGAGTAAAGAGGGGCCGTAAACTCACCTTAGTGAAACGAATGTATGTAAGCGTAAGCTCCCGAGTTGTCGTGTAGCACGTCGGTCACCGGCAACCTATATCGTAGATCGTACGTGAGTTCGTGTAAGTGACCGTGCTACTGTTAGTGCTCGTGTTTGTGTCCAACAACCCTTGGTTGTTCATGTTTGTCCGTGTCGGTCCACAATGACCGTGTTTGCTCGTGTTGGTCCATATTGACCGTGTTTGACCATGTTTGACCATGTTTGACCGTGTTTGACCAAGGTTGACCGTGTCAAGTCAACGACCCGTTGGTGAACCGTGTGACGGTTTGTGACTCGTGTAGCAATCGTGTAAGTGTTTGTCGTGTGCAAAACGCGTAGGTTGCGTTTATGGACAACTTACCATTTATAGTAAGTTTCCATTTTTAGAAAGTTCACAAAGCATGACGGTTTTATAGTTCTAGCATGTTCAATACTCCTACGGGATCATGTTAACACATAGCACATCATCATACGGATTCACATAAGTCGTTTACAACATGTTAGTGCACAAAAGTTTCCTAAAATGGAAAGTTTCCATTTTTAGCATACGTGACATCGGAAACCATCTAACTTAGCATCTAAACATCATGTTATAACATATTAAGTCATTTAGCATGCTCAAATAATACAACACGTTGACAAATCGGTTTTTGTAAAAATAAAGTTACTAAAAATAGTAACTTTGTGGTTTTTGCATAAAATGACCATTTAACATTTCTAAACCTATTTTCATATCATGAATCATCTTAATACATCATCTAGCATCATCTAATCATACCAATATAGTCCAAATCATCATTTATCAATATTTCATTCACAAAAGTTTCTATATTTGGTAATATTGCTAGAAATGACCATACTCATTATCGAAACCACATCCCACATATCCTATTCATCATATTATCATCTAAGTTACCATTTCATATACATGCATGTGTACCATTTCATCCATAGCACCATTTTGTCAAAATAAAGTTCCTATTTATAGAAAGTTCATCAAATCCCACCATTTTAACCATCTAAATCCAATCTAATCATGAGTAATCCTTCTAATAGCATCAATAAACATACTAACATACTCAAGATCATTCCTACCATCATGGATCATGCATGCATGGACATATAACATCATCTATTATCATTTTAAGCAACAAGACTTACACCCAACATCTTGGATCGTCCTAAAACATCATATAACCATCATGGATCATCAAGGAATACATCTAAATCATCAAACCCAGAAAATAAATTCATGCATGTGCATTCAAAGTGTTTGCATGTGTGATTTTTCACTTGCATGTGAGTGTGTGAGTGTCTAGAGAGTGTTTGGACTAAGAGACTACCTTCCAACACTTCTTTGATTGCTAAGATGGTGCTTGAGCAGCTTCCAAGACTCCTGGATTGCTGGTTTCGTCAAGCTTGAGCAAGAAAAGATGAAGCTCAAGCTTGGAAGGTCTTCTCCTTTGAGTTCTCTAAGCTTCCCAAGCTCCAAATAAGGTCTTCAATGGCTTACAGAGGTGTTGCAGGTGTTTAGAGGAAGAAGATGGTCGAGGTGTTGAGTGTGAAGCCGGAGAAATGATGAAATGGGATAGCATAGGCATGATTGTCTTGGTTTTATAAAGATTCTGCGAACTGGGTCTCCTCGCGTAGCGCGACGAGTTCAAGGATTACCCTCGCGTAGCGCGAGGGAGTCCCGCGTTCGAATTTCCCCCGCCCATTGTCGCGTAGCGCGACAGTGTCCTTGTGGGCCGTCGCGTAGCGCGACAGATCCCTTAGTGAGCCCAATAGGCCCATTTTCGTTGGGTTGATCCGTTCGTTGCCGTTTTCACGTTTACGAACTACCGTTTGGCCTCGCTTGAACTTCTAAGTTCAATGTGTGAATGTTTCGTGAGGTTTCGAGTGTTGTGCTACACAATGTGCTAGACGTTCACCAACGTTCGTGTGTTTTGACACGTGTGTGCTGTTTCTCGATAATTTCTCGAATTATCTAGTCATGTGTCAGTGTTTGTACTGTCGTGCCACGTGTCACACTAAATTAATCTAATTCTAGTGCCACGTGTACATAATGCATTTAAATAAACATTTAAATAAATAAGGTGCTGACCTGGAAATTACGGGGTGTCACATCCTCCCCATGTTAGAAAGAATTTCGTCCCGAAATTCAACTTGCGTTGTCAGCGTTTGTCTGTTCCGCGAACAGGTGTGGGTACTTTTGTTTCATCTGGTCTTCACGTTCCCACGTGAATTCCGGTCCTCGTCGCGAATTCCATCGTACTTTCACAATCGGGATTTTACTGAGTTTGAGCTTCTTGGTTTCCCGGTCCATAATCTCCACCGGTTCCTCAACAAAGTTCAATTGTTCGTCGATTTGTATTTCCTCGAGAGGAATAACAAGTGTTTCATCAGTTAGGCACTTCTTGAGATTCGAGATGTGGAATACGTTGTGTACACTGCTCAGTTCAACTGGCAGGTTCAGTTCATAGGCTACAGGGCCTATTCGCTTTGTAATCTCGAAAGGTCCAATGTAACGAGGGTTCAACTTTCCTCGTTTGCCAAACCGAATGACACCTTTCCAGGGCGAGACCTTGAGTAACACTCTGTCCCCCACCTGGAACTCCAACGGTTTGCGTCGCTTGTCGGCATAGCTTTTCTGTCTGTCCCGAGCTGCTGCCATTCGTTTGCGTATTTGCACGATCTTCTCAGTTGTCTCGTGCACCAGTTCTGGACCAGTCAGTTGGCTGTCTCCAACTTCCGCCCAGCAGATGGGTGATCGACACTTACGTCCGTAAAGTGCCTCGAATGGTGCAGCTTGAATGCTAGTGTGGTAGCTATTGTTATATGAGAACTCCACTAACGGTAGATGAGATTCCCAGCTACTACCAAAGTCAATGACACATGCCCGGAGCATGTCTTCCAGTGTCTGTATCGTTCGCTCACTTTGCCCGTCCGTCTGCGGGTGGTAAGCAGTACTCATGTCCAATCTCGTGCCCAAAGCCTTATGCAAAGACTTCCAGAAGTGAGACGTGAATCGACTGTCGCGATCAGATATGATGGAGATTGGCACTCCATGTCGAGTGACCACTTCCTTCAAATAAATCCGAGTGAGTTTGTCTAGCTTGTCAGTCTCTTTAATGGGTAGGAAATGAGCAGACTTCGTCAGTCGGTCTACGATAACCCAGATGGTATCGCAACCACTCGCCGTCTTAGGCAGTTTAGTTATGAAGTCCATGGAAATTTGCTCCCATTTCCACATTGGTAATTCCGGTTGTTGAAGTAACCCTGATGGCTTCTGGTACTCAACATTGACTTTTGAGCACGTTAGGCATTTACTCACGTATGCTGCTATCTCAGCTTTCATGTTTGGCCACCAATAGGTTGTCTTCAAATCGTGATACATCTTATCAGAGCCTGGGTGTACGGAATACCGGCTCTTGTGAGCTTCATCCATCACTACTTCTCTCAATCCTCCGTAGCGTGGAATCCAGATTCGATCCATTAAATCGTAGGCTCCGTCGTCTTTTGCCTTTATTTGCTTATCCATGCCACGCATGGCTTCAAGAGTAAGGTTTTCAGCTTTTAGAGCTTCTTGTTGTGCGTTTCGTATCTGATTTGGCAATTCAGAATGAATCGTGAGTTGTAGTGCACGCACGCGCTTTGTTGTTTCTTTTCGACTCAACGCGTCGGCCACTACGTTGGCTTTGCCTGGATGATACTTGATAGCGCAGTCATAATCACCTATGAGTTCAACCCATCTTCGTTGTCTCATGTTCAACTCTTTCTGGTCGAAGATGTGTTGTAGGCTCTTATGATCGGTAAAGATTGTACATTTCGTGCCGTACAAGTAGTGTCGCCAGATCTTCAAGGCAAACACCACGGCTCCCAACTCAAGGTCATGAGTCGTGTAGTTCTTCTCATGCACCTTCAGTTGACGTGAAGCGTATGCTATCACTTTCTCGCGTTGCATCAGCACGCAACCGAGTCCTTGTTTCGAAGCGTCGCAATACACCACGAAGTCATCACATCCTTCCGGTAGGGATAGGATGGGTGCAGTGCATAGTTTCTGTTTCAACAGGTTGAAAGCAGCTTCTTGTTTGTCTCCCCAATCGAACTTTTTGTCTTTATGGGTCAGGGACGTCAATGATTGGGCAATCTTCGAGAATCCTTCAATGAATCTCCGGTAGTACCCGGCCAGTCCAAGGAATTGCCGCACCTCAGTTGGAGTCTTGGGTGCTTCCCAATTCTTAATGGCTTCGATCTTAGCTGGGTCTACGTGAATTCCCTGCTTATTAACCACGTGTCCAAGGAATTGGACTTCGCGAATCCAAAAGTCGCATTTTGAAAATTTCGCGTACAGTTGCTCTTTCTTCAGTAGTTCCAAGACCAACCTTAGATGTTCGGCATGCTCTTCCCGATCCTTTGAATAAATCAGGATGTCGTCAATGAACACTATCACGAATTTGTCAAGATAAGGTTTGCACACTCTATTCATGAGATCCATGAACACGACTGGTGCATTGGTCAGTCCAAAGGGCATAACCAAAAATTCGTAGTGTCCGTATCGGGTTCTAAAGGCAGTCTTAGGGATATCGTTTTCCTGTATCCTTAGTTGGTGGTAACCCGATCTTAAATCGATCTTCGAATAGTAGCTTGACCCTTGCAACTGGTCAAACAGATCGTCTATTCGCGGTAAGGGATATCGATTCTTGATCGTCACCTTGTTCAGCTCTCTGTAGTCGATACACATACGGAATGATCCGTCTTTCTTCTTTACGAACAAGACCGGTGCTCCCCAAGGTGAGAAGCTTGGTCTGATGAATCCCTTGTCTAACAGCTCTTGTAACTGGTTAGACAGTTCCTGCATCTCCGTTGGTGCTAGTCGGTATGGAGCTTTGGCAATCGGTGCTGCTCCAGGTGTAAGGTCTATCTGGAACTCGACTTGTCGTTTCGGAGGTAGTCCAGGTAGATCCTCGGGAAACACTTCGGGAAAATCGCAGACTACGGCGATGTCCTCAATCTTCCTCTCCTTCTTTGGTTGTTCTGTGATGAGGGCTAGTATGGCAGTGTATCCCTTTTGCAGGTACTTGTTCGCCTTCATGCATGACATGATGTTCAGAGGTACTCCCCGTCTTTCCCCCTGAATCGAGATCTGTTCTCCGTTCTGCAACGTCACTCGTACGATCTTCTCGTTGCATACGATCTCGGCCTGGTTAGTGGATAACCAATCCATTCCTACGACTACATCAAAGCTTCCGAGAGTCACCGGCATCAAATCGATTTCGAGTTCGTGATTCGCCAAAACCATGACGCATCCTCGGAAGATGTGTTGTGTTTCAATCAGTTTGCCGTCAGCTAACTCTACAGTATACTTGTAGTCTAGTGGCGTTGGGGTAATATCTAGTAATTTGCTAAACTCACTAGATATAAAGCTCCTATCGGCACCGGTATCAAATAATATGCTAGCATAGACATTATTTAAAAGAAACGTACCGGTTACGATGTTAGGATCGTCCTTGGCTTCTCCCGAGCCAATCACAAATGCTCTTCCTTTGGCCGCTCCTCCTCCGGCCTTCTTCAATTGAGGGCAATCCCTCCTCATGTGGCCTGGTTTTCCACATTCATAACACCCTCTGGAGGTGTTCTGGTTGTTGTTCTGGTTGTGGTTAGGGTTGCTGTTGTTGGTTGGAAATCTTGATCTGCAATCTTTGGCCATATGGCCATGTCGTCCACACTTCAAGCAACGATATCGTTCGCATTGCCCGAAGTGGTGATAAGAGCATCGGTTACACAAGGGGTATTTCCCTTGGTACACACCCTTCCCCTTGTCGTCGGGTTGGGTGGCAGTAAAGGCTCTGGCTGGTGCAGATCTTTGTTGTTGTTGAGGTTGATGAGATTGGTGGTGGCTGGGTTCCCACTTCCTCTTCTGGCTTTCTTGAGGCTTCACATGCTCGCCTCGTTTTGGTAGCTTGCCCTGAGCTACAGCTTGGTCAGTCAGTTTATGAGCCAGCCTGATCAGAGGTTGGATAGTGGTGAGGTCAGACGCAGTCACCATGCTCTGAATTTGTTCGGGCAGCCCACTGATGAACTGCTCGATTTTCTTGTACTCCGGCGTCACCATAGCCGGACATAGCTTACACAGCTCATGAAATCGAGTACAGTATTGCTCGATCTCAGAGCCCACCATCTTCAGTACCCAGAACTCAGCCTCTAGCTTCCTGATCTCATCACGAGGACAGTATTCCTCTTGCAGTAGTCGGGTGAAATCAGCCCATGGCATGGAGTTGGCACCGTCCAACCCCAGGGTTTGTACATGGGTATTCCACCATGTGAGTGCTGGTCCTTCCAGTGTACCAGTTGCGAACTTCACCCGGTTCTCTTCAGTACATTCGCACATAGCGAATACAGACTCCACTTTCTCCACCCAGCGGAGCATTCCCACGGCTCCCTCCGTCCCCTTGAATTTGTGTGGGTGGCAGTTCAGGAAGGATTTAAAAGAACATCCTTTGTTGTTGTTGCCTTGTGATCCTGTCAGTCAGAAGCCAATGTCGTAGGTCAGAGCGTGTTAGCTATACTATGTTAGTCATGTTAGGCGAGTGTTAGTACCGTTGTTCGAGCCACTGGTTTCACTAGCATGGCGGTTTGCCTCGTGCTCTGCCAGTATCTTGTTAACCCGTCTGTCAACCATCATCTTAATGACGGCTGCGTCCAGTGTTCGTCTAGGAGGGCGTGCATGTGGTCCTCTTCCCGCCATAGATATTTTCTATACGGAAGGGATAGAATGTTAGTAAGTCAGAATGTTAGTCAGATGTTGTGTCGGAAGTCAGATCATATGTCATGTTAGTTGTCAAGTCAAAGCAATCATGGTCAATATGTAATAAGTAAGACAAAACATAATTCTCATTAATAATAAGTTGGAAGTACAATAATTTCAAAAGGAAGTACATAATAAGTTCCTCGAGCACATCCCGCTCGTCTAGGCCAAAATAAAGAAAGTACAAAATACAACAGTCCACTAGTCAGAATCCATGGAGACATGTGAAATATCGCTAGCAGCGTCTCCGTCGTCATCATCCTCCTCCAGATCCTCATTAGGATCCTCATCAAGGTCCTCATCTTCGAGGTCCTCGGCCTCGAACTCGGGACCATCCTCCTGAGGTGGTTCCTCGATAAACTGTGCAGCCCATGCATTAAGCATGGCATCACTGGCCTGCACCATGGCCTGAGTCTCGGTGATATCCGTCCGATTCTCGGTTATACGCACGTCGTGTTCCTGCACGACATCGACGACCTGTCCATGCTCGGTCAGTAGTTGGGACATTTGGAGTCGTAGAGCCTCCATCTGGGCTTCCAGTCTGTTGTTGCGCTCCTCCAGTCTCTCGTTCTGCCTCTCCAATCGATCGCTCTTCTCGCGAAGAACTCGGACCTCGTCTGTTAGCTCCCTACCCCTCCAGACTTCCCGTCGTGTGCAAGCAACAAGTGCCGCGAAGGCCTGCTCCATCGGCACTCCGAACGGTGGTAGTCGGTGTCCTGGAGTGGTGTCGCCGGGATATCGATATGGAGGTACTCTCTCCTCAACGATCCAACTCTGGAGTATGGTGGGAAGCCATCCCCAATATCTGGCCCGTGCTGCGTCCCTCGCCCGCCGGTCCATCTCGGCGTCAACCTGTGATACTATATCGTGGATCCGGCGTCGGCTCTCTGCGGCCATGTCATCAGTGGTCGGGTGTCGGTCTGCGTTCCTGCCGGTACTGTCATTGTTGGCCATCCTGTAAGTTTTAAGTTAGTAAGCAATAGTTTAACATAAGCAATAATATCATCAATGTGCAAGTTCTAAGTGTAGTGTCTAAAGTTGAGCAATGGCTATAGTCTAAGCTTACTATATGCAAACCTAGTTCTCTATAACCAAGGCTCTGATACCAGTCTGTCACACCCCCAACTTCCCACTCATGGCGTATGTCCACGTGGATGTGACGTGTCCAGAATCACAGCTCAAGGTCATATAGAACACCTCTATATGCGTTTACAAATCCAAATTTGACACATACACTTGATAAAATAGTTTGCAGCGGAAATAAAGTAGTATTGCAGCGGAATAAATAAGTCATAACATGCAGCGGAAAATGATTGTTTACACAGCGGAAATTGTAAGTAGTTTAATACAACAACGTTTTAAATAAGACAAAGTCAAATTGTTTTCAAAAGACACGAAAACAAATGCATGTGGGGCCCTATGCTCATGTCCCCTATGTGCTTTCCTGCTCCACGA
Source organism: Mikania micrantha (assembly GCA_009363875.1). NCBI lineage: Eukaryota > Viridiplantae > Streptophyta > Magnoliopsida > Asterales > Asteraceae > Mikania > Mikania micrantha. The sequence continues at coordinate 9,674,628 of CM018687.1, forward strand.
GCCTGTCATGCTAGTTACCTGAGAATACAAGTTTGAAAACAAGTGTCAACACGATGGTTGGTGAGTTCACAGGTTTTGATATACATATAGTAATAAAAGTGTGTCATGCTGTTTATCAATGTTAGTACCGAGCCCTAGGCCCAAAGTGTCAGTGCGTCACTACCGAACTAGACTTGTTTGCTCTTGCCTCCGCTATGCCTCGTATACATAGCAAGTTAGGTCAGAATTTGCACGGGTTATGACACTCAGTCAACATGGTGCCCCGTGGGGTTAGTCATTCCCTAATGGATCCATCCAAATCTACCACGTTGTTTGTACATTAACGGTAAGACTTTGTGAGGGCTTGTAACGAGTTCAACACTTAATGTTTGTCCAATAAACCAGCATACACAAAAATGTTTGTAATAGCAATAATGTTTGACTCGATGCAACTAGTATTCTCCCCCTATTTAAAAGCGTTTGAAAAGAGTAAAGAGGGGCCGTAAACTCACCTTAGTGAAACGAATGTATGTAAGCGTAAGCTCCCGAGTTGTCGTGTAGCACGTCGGTCACCGGCAACCTATATCGTAGATCGTACGTGAGTTCGTGTAAGTGACCGTGCTACTGTTAGTGCTCGTGTTTGTGTCCAACAACCCTTGGTTGTTCATGTTTGTCCGTGTCGGTCCACAATGACCGTGTTTGCTCGTGTTGGTCCATATTGACCGTGTTTGACCATGTTTGACCATGTTTGACCGTGTTTGACCAAGGTTGACCGTGTCAAGTCAACGACCCGTTGGTGAACCGTGTGACGGTTTGTGACTCGTGTAGCAATCGTGTAAGTGTTTGTCGTGTGCAAAACGCGTAGGTTGCGTTTATGGACAACTTACCATTTATAGTAAGTTTCCATTTTTAGAAAGTTCACAAAGCATGACGGTTTTATAGTTCTAGCATGTTCAATACTCCTACGGGATCATGTTAACACATAGCACATCATCATACGGATTCACATAAGTCGTTTACAACATGTTAGTGCACAAAAGTTTCCTAAAATGGAAAGTTTCCATTTTTAGCATACGTGACATCGGAAACCATCTAACTTAGCATCTAAACATCATGTTATAACATATTAAGTCATTTAGCATGCTCAAATAATACAACACGTTGACAAATCGGTTTTTGTAAAAATAAAGTTACTAAAAATAGTAACTTTGTGGTTTTTGCATAAAATGACCATTTAACATTTCTAAACCTATTTTCATATCATGAATCATCTTAATACATCATCTAGCATCATCTAATCATACCAATATAGTCCAAATCATCATTTATCAATATTTCATTCACAAAAGTTTCTATATTTGGTAATATTGCTAGAAATGACCATACTCATTATCGAAACCACATCCCACATATCCTATTCATCATATTATCATCTAAGTTACCATTTCATATACATGCATGTGTACCATTTCATCCATAGCACCATTTTGTCAAAATAAAGTTCCTATTTATAGAAAGTTCATCAAATCCCACCATTTTAACCATCTAAATCCAATCTAATCATGAGTAATCCTTCTAATAGCATCAATAAACATACTAACATACTCAAGATCATTCCTACCATCATGGATCATGCATGCATGGACATATAACATCATCTATTATCATTTTAAGCAACAAGACTTACACCCAACATCTTGGATCGTCCTAAAACATCATATAACCATCATGGATCATCAAGGAATACATCTAAATCATCAAACCCAGAAAATAAATTCATGCATGTGCATTCAAAGTGTTTGCATGTGTGATTTTTCACTTGCATGTGAGTGTGTGAGTGTCTAGAGAGTGTTTGGACTAAGAGACTACCTTCCAACACTTCTTTGATTGCTAAGATGGTGCTTGAGCAGCTTCCAAGACTCCTGGATTGCTGGTTTCGTCAAGCTTGAGCAAGAAAAGATGAAGCTCAAGCTTGGAAGGTCTTCTCCTTTGAGTTCTCTAAGCTTCCCAAGCTCCAAATAAGGTCTTCAATGGCTTACAGAGGTGTTGCAGGTGTTTAGAGGAAGAAGATGGTCGAGGTGTTGAGTGTGAAGCCGGAGAAATGATGAAATGGGATAGCATAGGCATGATTGTCTTGGTTTTATAAAGATTCTGCGAACTGGGTCTCCTCGCGTAGCGCGACGAGTTCAAGGATTACCCTCGCGTAGCGCGAGGGAGTCCCGCGTTCGAATTTCCCCCGCCCATTGTCGCGTAGCGCGACAGTGTCCTTGTGGGCCGTCGCGTAGCGCGACAGATCCCTTAGTGAGCCCAATAGGCCCATTTTCGTTGGGTTGATCCGTTCGTTGCCGTTTTCACGTTTACGAACTACCGTTTGGCCTCGCTTGAACTTCTAAGTTCAATGTGTGAATGTTTCGTGAGGTTTCGAGTGTTGTGCTACACAATGTGCTAGACGTTCACCAACGTTCGTGTGTTTTGACACGTGTGTGCTGTTTCTCGATAATTTCTCGAATTATCTAGTCATGTGTCAGTGTTTGTACTGTCGTGCCACGTGTCACACTAAATTAATCTAATTCTAGTGCCACGTGTACATAATGCATTTAAATAAACATTTAAATAAATAAGGTGCTGACCTGGAAATTACGGGGTGTCACACTGTCATAGTTTAAGCACTTCTGTTTGTAAGTTTACCCCATACATCAATAGTATCCGTGAGTTTGTTTGAATGTTACCGGAATAGACAACTGAATGCCCGAAGGAATTCAGTATCAGTCCATACCAGCCCCAGGATTTACGTGTAACTTAGGGGGAGATAAGGGCTACTCATGATGACACAAAGTCAACTAAGATTCACCAATACCGTCCTAGTCACTGATCACCTGAGTAAATAGTTTATGGGAAACACTGCATGGCAAGCACTGAGAGGCCATCAGTCCATTTCCTCGATAAGACTATGAAGAACACATGAAGGCAAGCACTGAGAGACCAACTATTGTTCTTCAAGTCCCGGCTAGGAAGAACACCTGAAGGCAAGCACTGAGAGACCAACTATTGTTCTTCCATAGCCTATAGTTTTAGCATACAAAGAGTCCAGCATTTACGTAACTTGTGCACAAGAACTAGCTTTACAACCGGTAAGGCAAGCACTGAGAGACCAAACCGTTGTTTGAGCATGGCAATCACATAGCATTCAAGAGTTTGTAGTATCCATAGCTTTAAGCATTCAATGTGTATGTATGTATGTTTGTATTTAGTATTCCCATAGCATTATAGAATCATTAGCCTTTCGAGTTTACATTAGTCTTTAGCATAACCCTATAGCTTTAACAAATAGTATAATCTCATAACATTAGTATTATACCTAACCCGTAGTGTTAGTTTATAGCATGAACCCAAAGTATTAGTATTTAGTTTAAACCCGTAGTCTTAATATTTAGTTTAACTACTAATATTAGCTTGTAACCCTACCTCATAGTATTAGCATGTAACCTAACCTCATAGTATTAGCATGTAACCTAACCTCATAGTATTAGCATGTAACCTAACCTTCTAGTATTAGCATTTAGTTTCACCAGTAGTCTTAGTGTTTAGCATGCCTCATAGCTTTAGCATCCACAATAGCATCATCAGATAGTAAATACCCTTAGCACTTGGTATTAACACATAGCTTTAGTATTAGCAAATAGCTTATGCCTTTAGCACTGGGCATAATCAATTAACATTTAGTTTAGATAGAGTATTATGCCTTTAGCACTTGGCATAATCAAATAGCCTTTAGTTTAAATAGAGTCTTATGCCTTTAGCACTTGGCATAATCAAATAGCATTTAGTTTAAATAGAGTCTTATGCCTTTAGCACTTGGCATAATCCATAGTACAAAAGCATTTTGTTAAATTTAAAACATTTTTTTTAAAATGTATAACATGCTTCTCAGTCCCGAGTTAAAAACCAAATAGTTTGAAAAGGGACAATGAACTCACCTTGTATTTGTGGTAGTTGACTTAGTTTCAAACAAGAATGCACGCTCTCTTTGTTGTCGTTGGTATTGTTTTCACGATCCTGTATTGATTTCACTTTGTTTATAACTCGAAAGTATAAGTTTGTAGAAATTTGTGTGCGTGTAGGTGTTAGCCATAAGGTTGACTAATCGAGATTGGCCTTGGTCATCATTCGGCCTCCATGCTGTTGGTATTGATTATTATACCCATATAGTTTTAAGTTGAGTCTTAAGCTTTAGGTCCTCCTTGAAATCATATCATTTGGTTATTACCTTATAATTGTTTGCCTATAAGGCTAAATAAATAAATAGTCCCATAATGAGTTTATGTTCATGGTTTATTACTTTACATGTTAGTCTTATCATGTTCACTACATTTACTATATAGCATTTATATACTAAGCAAATCTCTTTGTACTTTTGATGTTTCCTGTTTACTAACTCATTATGTTACCCCCAAGGCATCATTTCCCATAATCATAATTTGTTACTTAAACAAGTTAATTCAAGTGTTTGTTGAACTATAATCTATGGGCTAGATGATGACCAATCCAATTAAAGTAGGGCCCGAATTAATGACCATAGACTACAACCATTTATCTAAGGCTGCCTACTTCATAAGATTAGACATTTATTTATTGGGCCCGAAAGATTTGCATGAGCCAACTAGGGCCTTTGGGCCGAATGGGTTTTTGAGCCAAACAAACTCTTTAAGCCGGTTGTGGGCCAGAGGGAATAGGTTGGGCTGTAGTCCAATAGGCTAGGGGAGTGGGCCGAAACAGATTAATGGGCCAGTCCCGAGTTTGGGCCTTAGGAAATTACTGTTAGGTCCAAATAGTTTCCAGCTATAGGGTTTCTGGACTTATAATAGTTTCTGCTGGGTCTCGCTAGTGGGCCTTGGGCCGATGGGCTTGACAGAAAAAGGGGTGGGCTGTGTAATTGGGCTTCTGTAAGTTGAGTCGTAGGATTGGGCTAAGAACTCTCTAAGTCCACTACTTGAATTTGGTTGTGTGAGGTGTTTGGCCGAATCAATGGCCTTGGGCCTTCTAACCATATCTGGGCCGTGATTGGTGGCCCAATCCAAGAAGTAGGATGTGCAACCTATGTGACTTTGTTGCAGGGCCTCATAATTGGGCTTTAGGCCCACTCAGCCTTCTTTGGGCTTAAGCCAACTGGGCTGGATTTAAGTGGGTTTATCTTGGCTATTTCTGCCGAATCAGTGGTAACCAAAGAAAAGGCGTGTAGGCTGGAGAAGTGGGTGTCCCAAGAGTGGCTATGTTCGACTAGGGTACCACCGAATGAGACCCAAATGCCGAAGGGGTGAAGCTGCCGAATGGAATCTTGTGAAGCCGACAGAATAACAGTCGAATGAGAGGCTGCCGGATGAAGGTGACCAGCGAATGAGGGTGGCGAAGGAAGGTGACCAGCGTATGAGGTGGCTCCGGCGAATGGATGGTTGGCGACTGAAGAGGTGGCGAATGGGGGTGGTTCTGTGGTGGTTGGCGAATGAGAGCTGTGGGGTGGCGATTGAAGACCGGCGAAGAAGAGGGGGTCCTTCGGCCTTAGGCCTTTCGGCCGAGGTCATTCGACCTGTTTCTTGGGTCATTCGGACACAGCTTACCCAGGTAGGGTTTCATGGTTTAAGGTTCTTGGTCCAAGCTTAAGGCGGTTGATGGTAGATGTGAACATTTCAGTGTTGTTTCGCATGAGGGTGGGTCGAGTTAACATGGGTTTTAACCGGTTAAAGGGTGGTGGTCGACTAGTGACTAAAAACCCTAAAATCGCACCATTTGACCTCGACTTTACCTCGTTTCCAGTGAGTTTTAGAGTAGATCCCTTGTACTTTCGTGTAGAGAATGACGAGGGCTTCATGTGGGTTCGAAAATGGAACGATTTGGCTGAGAAATGAACAAGTTATGAAGGTTTAAAGCTCATAAATGGTGGTGGGAGCTTGAAATCCGGAAATTAGGGTTTAGAGAGAGAAGAAGGAGAAGAAAGTGAATTATTTGAACTCATTCAAGGTATTTATACCTCGGGTGAGTTCGGGTTCGTTTTCGTTGCTCGGTTCGCGGTTTCGTCGCGTATCCGGATCGTAACGCGCGCGTTCTTCGTAACAAAATAAATGAATTATTTAAGGATGACAAAATTATAAGTATTATTAGAAATTATATTAAATTTTGTTGCATACAATTAAAATATCGAGTTATAATATTTTACGCGTTTATTAAGTTTATTTAAACGAATTTCGTATTATTACGCGTTAATTAAATTTATTTGCGATTTTCTTAAAATAGTTTAATTTAATTTATTTAATGATGAGTTTCAAAATTGTAAAATAAGAAATATCTTATTTCTTTGAATTTATGATCGTTCGTATCTTTTATCGTTTTCGTTTTCGTTTCGTCAGAACGCGTCGCCATCGCGCGTATTCGTTCGAATCGTCATTCGAACGAACACGACGATGGTTTTGCTTTCCGACTTTTGTTTTCTACTTTTCAGTTATTATTTCAGAACGTTAAACTATCAGAATCATTCGTACAGATCGTCACCTATGCAAATAATTCATCGGTTTAGCACTCCGTAACAACAACCGTTATTGTTTTGTTTTGTTTAACCTCACATACGCTTACACATAATTAGCACATCAATAAGCATTAGTATCACCGTTCCATGTTGTCTGATGTGTTTCTGACTGTTAAACTGTAAAGTTTAATCAGATTTCAGAAACAATAGCATAATAGTTTACTGTTTAGCATTACGTATTTGACAGTACATCAGTATTTTGCATAGTTTGTACCTGAGTTACTGTTCCGTTCATAGTTCCGGCGACGTTTCCGGCACAGTTGTTACAGTCTCCCCTTGTTAGAGAAATTTCGTCCCGAAATTTAAGCATTGCTCTCGGGTACGGCTTCCTCTGCGAACAGTTGGGGATATTTGTTTCTCATGTGGTCTTCGCGTTCCCAAGTAAACTCGGGTCCGCGCCTTGAGTTCCAACGCACTTTGACAATAGGAATACGGCTTCGCCTTAATTGCTTAACCTTGCGATCCATGATTTCCAATGGTTCCTCAACAAAACGTAAGTGTTCATCCAATTGAATTTCTTCAATCGGTATAATAAGAGTTTCATCAGCAAGGCATTTCTTCAAGTTTGAGACGTGAAACACGTCGTGTACACCACTAAGTTCATCCGGTAAGCTTAATCTGTATGCTACAGGACCAATACGTTCGATGATTTCGAACGGTCCCACATATCGTGGTGTTAGTTTGCCTTTCTTTGCAAATCGAACTACGCCCTTCCATGGAGAAACCTTCAACATGACACGGTCTCCCACTTGGAATTCCAACGGCTTACGCCGTTTGTCGGCATAGCTCTTTTGTCTACTTCGTGTTGCTTGTAGTCTTTGTTGTATCTGAGCAATCTTGTCTGTAGTTTCTTGTATCAGTTCTGGCCCTGTGATTCGATTATCTCCCACTTCGGACCAACAGATCGGTGATCGACACTTTCGGCCATAAAGAGCCTCAAATGGGGCACAACCGATACTGCTGTGATAACTGTTGTTGTAGGAGAATTCGATTAGTGGCAAGTGAGAATCCCAATTACCACCAAAGTCTAGAACACAAGTTCTCAGCATATCCTCTAGGGTCTGAATAGTACGCTCGCTTTGACCATCCGTTTGTGGATGATAAGCTGTACTCAAGTTTAATTGCGTCCCCAGAGATTTCTGCAATGATTGCCAGAACCTTGATGTAAATCTGCTATCGCGATCTGAGATGATAGACAATGGCACACCGTGGCGTACCACTATCTCGTCGATGTAAAGCTTCGCTAGTTTATCCATCGTGTACGTTTCTCGCATCGGCAAGAAATGAGCAGACTTGGTTAATCGATCAACGATAACCCAAATAGTGTCATGTCCACTGGAAGTGCGGGGTAGCTTGGTAACAAAGTCCATAGCTATTTGTTCCCACTTCCATAGTGGAATTTCAGGCTGTTCCAGTAAACCAGAAGGTTTCTGGTGTTCTGCCTTCACCTTAGCACACGTAAGGCATCGACCAACATACTCAGCTATGTCTTTCTTCATGCCCGGCCACCAATAAAATGCACGTAAGTCTTGATACATTTTATCAGCACCAGGATGTACAGAGTACTTGGTCTTGTGCGCTTCATCAAGAATAAGCTTCCTTAACTCGTATACTGCTGGAATCCATACACGATCCTTGAAGTAAACAAGTCCATCAGATTTCGTTTCCAAATGTTTCTCCGCTCCACAATCGAGTTCTTTCTTCAGGTTTTCACGTTCAACAACCTCTTGTTGTGCTTGCATAATTTTGTCGTGTAAGCTTGTCTGCACAGTCATTCCCATTGCTCTAACGCGCAGGGGTTTGACTCGTTCCTTCCGGCTCAAGACATCAGCAACAACATTTGCCTTGCCCGGATGGTACTTGATTACACAGTCGTAGTCGTTCAGAAGCTCAACCCAACGTCGCTGTCGCATGTTGAGTTTCTTCTGATCAAATATGGGTTGCGGACTTTCGTGATCTATCCTCTAAGTTTCATCAGGTTTAGTTTTATGTTCTTTACACCATCTGGTCACACGTATAGTGAGTCTTTTCTGTTGACTTATCCTTCATAAGTCATATGTATCTAGTTTCCATCTATCGGTGTCATTTCCTTACGTACGAGTCGCCAAGTATTGCCTCAGAGTTTTGCTGGTCTTATTGTTCATGGTTGTCTTATTGTTATGGCTTGCTTATTCTCTGTATGACTTTCACACCTTATTTTTTTTTTCAAACTAACTGATGCTATGAGCACCAACTGTTACACAACCTTAATGTTAGCTATGGTTTCCTACGTGTGTTATGTGCATTAACCAAGGATCCTTTTCTTAACATCCCAGAACTAGAGTTCTCCAAATTAAGTAACTCGAGTGCTATAAGGTCTAGATGAAAAGTGACAGCTTACACACTAGTTTTTAGCATTTTGACTTCCTACAGTTTTTAATGTTCTAAATAGATAAAGTCCACATACTGGTTAAAATATTTAAACTATACTCAAGAATTACCCTATCCTTTACTTAGTCATTTGATGTTTATTTGACTTAAGAATTCCTTAGGCTACTATTTTGATTATCTTTTCGGCACCGAGTTTGTTTACAGTTACCTGAGATTTATTGTTTCTAAAGTCACCACAGATTATGCATTTCTAGCTTATACATCAATAAATAATTCATCATATCATATTGAAATTTGCATACCTATGGAGTCATCGGACTCCGAGTGATCTCCAGGAGCTGGTAAAGCAAGAAATTCCTCTGTGATTACTGGGTCAACTGAAGGCATCCTCCTAGGGCAGTCCCTCGCGAAATGTCCAAGCATTCCGCACGTGTAGCAGTTGTGGTTATGTTGAGAGGGAGTAGAGGTACTTGCTCTTTGTTCTTGTTTCCTGGTGGAAATAAACCGACACTGTTGGATCCAGTGTCCGTATTTCCCACAGTTCAGGCAGTGTTTGCAAGGTTTCTCTTTACTATGGTGATATCCACATTCGTCACATTCAGGGTGCTTACCAACATATTGAGAGGGAATGTAGGCTACAGATGACCTACATTGTTGCATCCAGTGACCCGTCTTCCCACAGCGTGTGCATTGCACACATGGGAGTTCAGCTTGATGATAATTACGACAAACTGGACAGTGAGGGGTTTTTCCCTCGTATTGCATACTCACTCTTGTAGTCGGAAAAGGCAGGATTTGCCTAATGGGTGTAGCGTCAGTGTAGTTCACAGTCCTCTTTCGTCTTTTTGCAGCACGACGTTTAGGTTTGTTGCTGGTTTCTCCTGTCTCTGGTTCCTTCTTCTTTTCAGAAGGTAGTGAGAAGTTCCGAGTAAACTCCTCACTGTTCCTGATTCGGTTGATGATTCCAGGAAGAACCGACATCAACTCCTCAGTAATCAGAGTTGCGAGTGCATCGACTGTTGGACCCATCTCCTGTGAAGGTAGAGATGGTGACGGTTGTCTTCTCGGTGACATTCTAATCGTAACCAATAGGACATCAGTTAGTGTAATGATCGAATGCAGAAGACATAATGCAAGCATATCCCTAATTCCTATGTTCTCTACATGAAGGGTCCCTAAGTTATAGTCTAGGCCAAACCATTTAAGTAAATGACCTATTATTCTCTATAACCTTGAGCTCTGATACCAATCTATCACACCCCGGGCCGGCGGGGTTGGATCGGAGTCCCCGTCGGGCGGAAGGTTCCCGGGGCGCGATATCGGGTGTGATAATCGGGTTGATCAGATTGTTACATAGCATCAATGTTAAGAATCACTAAAGCACAATAAAGCATATGCATAGGATTACAAAGTTAAATTACAATGTCAATGTTTGATAATTTAACTTGGTAAACCTAACAAAAGAATCAAAGTATTCTATCTTGTAATCTGTACAAGACATTCAAGGATGATTAACAAAATACGTGCTTCCCAAAATCACTAGGTCCTCTATTTAGGCCGCCTAGCATGCAATCCAAAAGCATATGTTTAAACCTGTGCATCACCTGAGAAAGCATGTAAGAGAACAAAGTCAACACAATGGTTGGTGAGTTCATGTAGTTTGTAAGTTTAAATAGCTTTAGCCTAACTCCTTTCGGTAAAACCTTAATCTTATTAACTCCACATGTAATATCCAAATCGGTATGCTTATATATAGGGCATACCCCTGGGTCAAGCCTACAACCCGCCCAGACGACGTCCCACCACATACTAATCCGGATATGACACTGTTATTAATAATAATTAAGCCCTTTACCGACCCGTCCGTATAGTTTCTCTGTCATAGTTTAAGCACTTCTGTTTGTAAGTTTACCCCATACATCAATAGTATCCGTGAGTTTGTTTGAATGTTACCGGAATAGACAACTGAATGCCCGAAGGAATTCAGTATCAGTCCATACCAGCCCCAGGATTTACGTGTAACTTAGGGGGAGATAAGGGCTACTCATGATGACACAAAGTCAACTAAGATTCACCAATACCGTCCTAGTCACTGATCACCTGAGTAAATAGTTTATGGGAAACACTGCATGGCAAGCACTGAGAGGCCATCAGTCCATTTCCTCGATAAGACTATGAAGAACACATGAAGGCAAGCACTGAGAGACCAACTATTGTTCTTCAAGTCCCGGCTAGGAAGAACACCTGAAGGCAAGCACTGAGAGACCAACTATTGTTCTTCCATAGCCTATAGTTTTAGCATACAAAGAGTCCAGCATTTACGTAACTTGTGCACAAGAACTAGCTTTACAACCGGTAAGGCAAGCACTGAGAGACCAAACCGTTGTTTGAGCATGGCAATCACATAGCATTCAAGAGTTTGTAGTATCCATAGCTTTAAGCATTCAATGTGTATGTATGTATGTTTGTATTTAGTATTCCCATAGCATTATAGAATCATTAGCCTTTCGAGTTTACATTAGTCTTTAGCATAACCCTATAGCTTTAACAAATAGTATAATCTCATAACATTAGTATTATACCTAACCCGTAGTGTTAGTTTATAGCATGAACCCAAAGTATTAGTATTTAGTTTAAACCCGTAGTCTTAATATTTAGTTTAACTACTAATATTAGCTTGTAACCCTACCTCATAGTATTAGCATGTAACCTAACCTCATAGTATTAGCATGTAACCTAACCTCATAGTATTAGCATGTAACCTAACCTTCTAGTATTAGCATTTAGTTTCACCAGTAGTCTTAGTGTTTAGCATGCCTCATAGCTTTAGCATCCACAATAGCATCATCAGATAGTAAATACCCTTAGCACTTGGTATTAACACATAGCTTTAGTATTAGCAAATAGCTTATGCCTTTAGCACTGGGCATAATCAATTAACATTTAGTTTAGATAGAGTATTATGCCTTTAGCACTTGGCATAATCAAATAGCCTTTAGTTTAAATAGAGTCTTATGCCTTTAGCACTTGGCATAATCAATTAGCATTTAGTTTAAATAGAGTCTTATGCCTTTAGCACTTGGCATAATCCATAGTACAAAAGCATTTTGTTAAATTTAAAATATTTGTTTTAAAATGTATAACATGCTTCTCAGTCCCGAGTTAAAAACCTAATAGTTTGAAAAGGGACAATGAACTCACCTTGTATTTGTGGTAGTTGACTTAGTTTCAAACAAGAATGCACGCTCTCTTTGTTGTCGTTGGTATTGTTTTCACGATCCTGTATTGATTTCACTTTGTTTATAACTCGAAAGTATAAGTTTGTAGAAATTTGTGTGCGTGTAGGTGTTAGCCATAAGGTTGACTAATCGAGATTGGCCTTGGTCATCATTCGGCCTCCATGCTGTTGGTATTGATTATTATACCCATATAGTTTTAAGTTGAGTCTTAAGCTTTAGGTCCTCCTTGAAATCATATCATTTGGTTATTACCTTATAATTGTTTGCCTATAAGGCTAAATAAATAAATAGTCCCATAATGAGTTTATGTTCATGGTTTATTACTTTACATGTTAGTCTTATCATGTTCACTACATTTACTATATAGCATTTATATACTAAGCAAATCTCTTTGTACTTTTGATGTTTCCTGTTTACTAACTCATTATGTTACCCCCAAGGCATCATTTCCCATAATCATAATTTGTTACTTAAACAAGTTAATTCAAGTGTTTGTTGAACTATAATCTATGGGCTAGATGATGACCAATCCAATTAAAGTAGGGCCCGAATTAATGACCATAGACTACAACCATTTATCTAAGGCTGCCTACTTCATAAGATTAGACATTTATTTATTGGGCCCGAAAGATTTGCATGAGCCAACTAGGGCCTTTGGGCCGAATGGGTTTTTGAGCCAAACAAACTCTTTAAGCCGGTTGTGGGCCAGAGGGAATAGGTTGGGCTGTAGTCCAATAGGCTAGGGGAGTGGGCCGAAACAGATTAATGGGCCAGTCCCGAGTTTGGGCCTTAGGAAATTACTGTTAGGTCCAAATAGTTTCCAGCTATAGGGTTTCTGGACTTATAATAGTTTCTGATGGGTCTCGCTAGTGGGCCTTGGGCCGATGGGCTTGACAGAAAAAGGGGTGGGCTGTGTAATTGGGCTTCTGTAAGTTGAGTCGTAGGATTGGGCTAAGAACTCTCTAAGTCCACTACTTGAATTTGGTTGTGTGAGGTGTTTGGCCGAATCAATGGCCTTGGGCCTTCTAACCATATCTGGGCCGTGATTGGTGGCCCAATCCAAGAAGTAGGATGTGCAACCTATGTGACTTTGTTGCAGGGCCTCATAATTGGGCTTTAGGCCCACTCAGCCTTCTTTGGGCTTAAGCCAACTGGGCTGGATTTAAGTGGGTTTATCTTGGCTATTTCTGCCGAATCAGTGGTAACCAAAGAAAAGGCGTGTAGGCTGGAGAAGTGGGTGTCCCAAGAGTGGCTATGTTCGACTAGGGTACCACCGAATGAGACCCAAATGCCGAAGGGGTGAAGCTGCCGAATGGAATCTTGTGAAGCCGACAGAATAACAGTCGAATGAGAGGCTGCCGGATGAAGGTGACCAGCGAATGAGGGTGGCGAAGGAAGGTGACCAGCGTATGAGGTGGCTCCGGCGAATGGATGGTTGGCGACTGAAGAGGTGGCGAATGGGGGTGGTTCTGTGGTGGTTGGCGAATGAGAGCTGTGGGGTGGCGATTGAAGACCGGCGAAGAAGAGGGGGTCCTTCGGCCTTAGGCCTTTCGGCCGAGGTCATTCGACCTGTTTCTTGGGTCATTCGGACACAGCTTACCCAGGTAGGGTTTCATGGTTTAAGGTTCTTGGTCCAAGCTTAAGGCGGTTGATGGTAGATGTGAACATTTCAGTGTTGTTTCGCATGAGGGTGGGTCGAGTTAACATGGGTTTTAACCGGTTAAAGGGTGGTGGTCGACTAGTGACTAAAAACCCTAAAATCGCACCATTTGACCTCGACTTTACCTCGTTTCCAGTGAGTTTTAGAGTAGATCCCTTGTACTTTCGTGTAGAGAATGACGAGGGCTTCGTGTGGGTTCGAAAATGGAACGATTTGGCTGAGAAATGAACAAGTTATGAAGGTTTAAAGCTCATAAATGGTGGTGGGAGCTTGAAATCCGGAAATTAGGGTTTAGAGAGAGAAGAAGGAGAAGAAAGTGAATTATTTGAACTCATTCAAGGTATTTATACCTCGGGTGAGTTCGGGTTCGTTTTCGTTGCTCGGTTCGCGGTTTCGTCGCGTATCCGGATCGTAACGCGCGCGTTCTTCGTAACAAAATAAATGAATTATTTAAGGATGACAAAATTATAAGTATTATTAGAAATTATATTAAATTTTGTTGCATACAATTAAAATATCGAGTTATAATATTTTACGCGTTTATTAAGTTTATTTAAACGAATTTCGTATTATTACGCGTTAATTAAATTTATTTGCGATTTTCTTAAAATAGTTTAATTTAATTTATTTAATGATGAGTTTCAAAATTGTAAAATAAGAAATATCTTATTTCTTTGAATTTATGATCGTTCGTATCTTTTATCGTTTTCGTTTTCGTTTCGTCAGAACGCGTCGCCATCGCGCGTATTCGTTCGAATCGTCATTCGAACGAACACGACGATGGTTTTGCTTTCCGACTTTTGTTTTCTACTTTTCAGTTATTATTTCAGAACGTTAAACTATCAGAATCATTCGTACAGATCGTCACCTATGCAAATAATTCATCGGTTTAGCACTCCGTAACAACAACCGTTATTGTTTTGTTTTGTTTAACCTCACATACGCTTACACATAATTAGCACATCAATAAGCATTAGTATCACCGTTCCATGTTGTCTGATGTGTTTCTGACTGTTAAACTGTAAAGTTTAATCAGATTTCAGAAACAATAGCATAATAGTTTACTGTTTAGCATTACGTATTTGACAGTACATCAGTATTTTGCATAGTTTGTACCTGAGTTACTGTTCCGTTCATAGTTCCGGCGACGTTTCCGGCACAGTTGTTACAGTCTCCCCTTGTTAGAGAAATTTCGTCCCGAAATTTAAGCATTGCTCTCGGGTACGGCTTCCTCTGCGAACAGTTGGGGATATTTGTTTCTCATGTGGTCTTCGCGTTCCCAAGTAAACTCGGGTCCGCGCCTTGAGTTCCAACGCACTTTGACAATAGGAATACGGCTTCGCCTTAATTGCTTAACCTTGCGATCCATGATTTCCAATGGTTCCTCAACAAAACGTAAGTGTTCATCCAATTGAATTTCTTCAATCGGTATAATAAGAGTTTCATCAGCAAGGCATTTCTTCAAGTTTGAGACGTGAAACACGTCGTGTACACCACTAAGTTCATCCGGTAAGCTTAATCTGTATGCTACAGGACCAATACGTTCGATGATTTCGAACGGTCCCACATATCGTGGTGTTAGTTTGCCTTTCTTTGCAAATCGAACTACGCCCTTCCATGGAGAAACCTTCAACATGACACGGTCTCCCACTTGGAATTCCAACGGCTTACGCCGTTTGTCGGCATAGCTCTTTTGTCTACTTCGTGTTGCTTGTAGTCTTTGTTGTATCTGAGCAATCTTGTCTGTAGTTTCTTGTATCAGTTCTGGCCCTGTGATTCGATTATCTCCCACTTCGGACCAACAGATCGGTGATCGACACTTTCGGCCATAAAGAGCCTCAAATGGGGCACAACCGATACTGCTGTGATAACTGTTGTTGTAGGAGAATTCGATTAGTGGCAAGTGAGAATCCCAATTACCACCAAAGTCTAGAACACAAGTTCTCAGCATATCCTCTAGGGTCTGAATAGTACGCTCGCTTTGACCATCCGTTTGTGGATGATAAGCTGTACTCAAGTTTAATTGCGTCCCCAGAGATTTCTGCAATGATTGCCAGAACCTTGATGTAAATCTGCTATCGCGATCAGAGATGATAGACAATGGCACACCGTGGTGTACCACTATCTCGTCGATGTAAAGCTTCGCTAGTTTATCCATCGTGTACGTTTCTCGCATCGGCAAGAAATGAGCAGACTTGGTTAATCGATCAACGATAACCCAAATAGTGTCATGTCCACTGGAAGTGCGGGGTAGCTTGGTAACAAAGTCCATAGCTATTTGTTCCCACTTCCATAGTGGAATTTCAGGCTGTTCCAGTAAACCAGAAGGTTTCTGGTGTTCTGCCTTCACCTTAGCACACGTAAGGCATCGACCAACATACTCAGCTATGTCTTTCTTCATGCCCGGCCACCAATAAAATGCACGTAAGTCTTGATACATTTTATCAGCACCAGGATGTACAGAGTACTTGGTCTTGTGCGCTTCATCAAGAATAAGCTTCCTTAACTCGTATACTGCTGGAATCCATACACGATCCTTGAAGTAAACAAGTCCATCAGATTTCGTTTCCAAATGTTTCTCCGCTCCACAATCGAGTTCTTTCTTCAGGTTTTCACGTTCAACAACCTCTTGTTGTGCTTGCATAATTTTGTCGTGTAAGCTTGTCTGCACAGTCATTCCCATTGCTCTAACGCGCAGGGGTTTGACTCGTTCCTTCCGGCTCAAGACATCAGCAACAACATTTGCCTTGCCCGGATGGTACTTGATTACACAGTCGTAGTCGTTCAGAAGCTCAACCCAACGTCGCTGTCGCATGTTGAGTTTCTTCTGATCAAATATGGGTTGCGGACTTTCGTGATCTATCCTCTAAGTTTCATCAGGTTTAGTTTTATGTTCTTTACACCATCTGGTCACACGTATAGTGAGTCTTTTCTGTTGACTTATCCTTCATAAGTCATATGTATCTAGTTTCCATCTATCGGTGTCATTTCCTTACGTACGAGTCGCCAAGTATTGCCTCAGAGTTTTGCTGGTCTTATTGTTCATGGTTGTCTTATTGTTATGGCTTGCTTATTCTCTGTATGACTTTCACACCTTATTTTTTTTTTTCAAACTAACTGATGCTATGAGCACCAACTGTTACACAACCTTAATGTTAGCTATGGTTTCCTACGTGTGTTATGTGCATTAACCAAGGATCCTTTTCTTAACATCCCAGAACTAGAGTTCTCCAAATTAAGTAACTCGAGTGCTATAAGGTCTAGATGAAAAGTGACAGCTTACACACTAGTTTTTAGCATTTTGACTTCCTACAGTTTTTAATGTTCTAAATAGATAAAGTCCACATACTGGTTAAAATATTTAAACTATACTCAAGAATTACCCTATCCTTTACTTAGTCATTTGATGTTTATTTGACTTAAGAATTCCTTAGGCTACTATTTTGATTATCTTTTCGGCACCGAGTTTGTTTACAGTTACCTGAGATTTATTGTTTCTAAAGTCACCACAGATTATGCATTTCTAGCTTATACATCAATAAATAATTCATCATATCATATTGAAATTTGCATACCTATGGAGTCATCGGACTCCGAGTGATCTCCAGGAGCTGGTAAAGCAAGAAATTCCTCTGTGATTACTGGGTCAACTGAAGGCATCCTCCTAGGGCAGTCCCTCGCGAAATGTCCAAGCATTCCGCACGTGTAGCAGTTGTGGTTATGTTGAGAGGGAGTAGAGGTACTTGCTCTTTGTTCTTGTTTCCTGGTGGAAATAAACCGACACTGTTGGATCCAGTGTCCGTATTTCCCACAGTTCAGGCAGTGTTTGCAAGGTTTCTCTTTACTATGGTGATATCCACATTCGTCACATTCAGGGTGCTTACCAACATATTGAGAGGGAATGTAGGCTACAGATGACCTACATTGTTGCATCCAGTGACCCGTCTTCCCACAGCGTGTGCATTGCACACATGGGAGTTCAGCTTGATGATAATTACGACAAACTGGACAGTGAGGGGTTTTTCCCTCGTATTGCATACTCACTCTTGTAGTCGGAAAAGGCAGGATTTGCCTAATGGGTGTAGCGTCAGTGTAGTTCACAGTCCTCTTTCGTCTTTTTGCAGCACGACGTTTAGGTTTGTTGCTGGTTTCTCCTGTCTCTGGTTCCTTCTTCTTTTCAGAAGGTAGTGAGAAGTTCCGAGTAAACTCCTCACTGTTCCTGATTCGGTTGATGATTCCAGGAAGAACCGACATCAACTCCTCAGTAATCAGAGTTGCGAGTGCATCGACTGTTGGACCCATCTCCTGTGAAGGTAGAGATGGTGACGGTTGTCTTCTCGGTGACATTCTAATCGTAACCAATAGGACATCAGTTAGTGTAATGATCGAATGCAGAAGACATAATGCAAGCATATCCCTAATTCCTATGTTCTCTACATGAAGGGTCCCTAAGTTATAGTCTAGGCCAAACCATTTAAGTAAATGACCTATTATTCTCTATAACCTTGAGCTCTGATACCAATCTATCACACCCCGGGCCGGCGGGGTTGGATCGGAGTCCCCGTCGGGCGGAAGGTTCCCGGGGCGCGATATCGGGTGTGATAATCGGGTTGATCAGATTGTTACATAGCATCAATGTTAAGAATCACTAAAGCACAATAAAGCATATGCATAGGATTACAAAGTTAAATTACAATGTCAATGTTTGATAATTTAACTTGGTAAACCTAACAAAAGAATCAAAGTATTCTATCTTGTAATCTGTACAAGACATTCAAGGATGATTAACAAAATACGTGCTTCCCAAAATCACTAGGTCCTCTATTTAGGCCGCCTAGCATGCAATCCAAAAGCATATGTTTAAACCTGTGCATCACCTGAGAAAGCATGTAAGAGAACAAAGTCAACACAATGGTTGGTGAGTTCATGTAGTTTGTAAGTTTAAATAGCTTTAGCCTAACTCCTTTCGGTAAAACCTTAATCTTATTAACTCCACATGTAATATCCAAATCGGTATGCTTATATATAGGGCATACCCCTGGGTCAAGCCTACAACCCGCCCAGACGACGTCCCACCACATACTAATCCGGATATGACACTGTTATTAATAATAATTAAGCCCTTTACCGACCCGTCCGTATAGTTTCTCTGTCATAGTTTAAGCACTTCTGTTTGTAAGTTTACCCCATACATCAATAGTATCCGTGAGTTTGTTTGAATGTTACCGGAATAGACAACTGAATGCCCGAAGGAATTCAGTATCAGTCCATACCAGCCCCAGGATTTACGTGTAACTTAGGGGGAGATAAGGGCTACTCATGATGACACAAAGTCAACTAAGATTCACCAATACCGTCCTAGTCACTGATCACCTGAGTAAATAGTTTATGGGAAACACTGCATGGCAAGCACTGAGAGGCCATCAGTCCATTTCCTCGATAAGACTATGAAGAACACATGAAGGCAAGCACTGAGAGACCAACTATTGTTCTTCAAGTCCCGGCTAGGAAGAACACCTGAAGGCAAGCACTGAGAGACCAACTATTGTTCTTCCATAGCCTATAGTTTTAGCATACAAAGAGTCCAGCATTTACGTAACTTGTGCACAAGAACTAGCTTTACAACCGGTAAGGCAAGCACTGAGAGACCAAACCGTTGTTTGAGCATGGCAATCACATAGCATTCAAGAGTTTGTAGTATCCATAGCTTTAAGCATTCAATGTGTATGTATGTATGTTTGTATTTAGTATTCCCATAGCATTATAGAATCATTAGCCTTTCGAGTTTACATTAGTCTTTAGCATAACCCTATAGCTTTAACAAATAGTATAATCTCATAACATTAGTATTATACCTAACCCGTAGTGTTAGTTTATAGCATGAACCCAAAGTATTAGTATTTAGTTTAAACCCGTAGTCTTAATATTTAGTTTAACTACTAATATTAGCTTGTAACCCTACCTCATAGTATTAGCATGTAACCTAACCTCATAGTATTAGCATGTAACCTAACCTCATAGTATTAGCATGTAACCTAACCTTCTAGTATTAGCATTTAGTTTCACCAGTAGTCTTAGTGTTTAGCATGCCTCATAGCTTTAGCATCCACAATAGCATCATCAGATAGTAAATACCCTTAGCACTTGGTATTAACACATAGCTTTAGTATTAGCAAATAGCTTATGCCTTTAGCACTGGGCATAATCAATTAACATTTAGTTTAGATAGAGTATTATGCCTTTAGCACTTGGCATAATCAAATAGCCTTTAGTTTAAATAGAGTCTTATGCCTTTAGCACTTGGCATAATCAAATAGCATTTAGTTTAAATAGAGTCTTATGCCTTTAGCACTTGGCATAATCCATAGTACAAAAGCATTTTGTTAAATTTAAAACATTTGTTTTAAAATGTATAACATGCTTCTCAGTCCCGAGTTAAAAACCAAATAGTTTGAAAAGGGACAATGAACTCACCTTGTATTTGTGGTAGTTGACTTAGTTTCAAACAAGAATGCACGCTCTCTTTGTTGTCGTTGGTATTGTTTTCACGATCCTGTATTGATTTCACTTTGTTTATAACTCGAAAGTATAAGTTTGTAGAAATTTGTGTGCGTGTAGGTGTTAGCCATAAGGTTGACTAATCGAGATTGGCCTTGGTCATCATTCGGCCTCCATGCTGTTGGTATTGATTATTATACCCATATAGTTTTAAGTTGAGTCTTAAGCTTTAGGTCCTCCTTGAAATCATATCATTTGGTTATTACCTTATAATTGTTTGCCTATAAGGCTAAATAAATAAATAGTCCCATAATGAGTTTATGTTCATGGTTTATTACTTTACATGTTAGTCTTATCATGTTCACTACATTTACTATATAGCATTTATATACTAAGCAAATCTCTTTGTACTTTTGATGTTTCCTGTTTACTAACTCATTATGTTACCCCCAAGGCATCATTTCCCATAATCATAATTTGTTACTTAAACAAGTTAATTCAAGTGTTTGTTGAACTATAATCTATGGGCTAGATGATGACCAATCCAATTAAAGTAGGGCCCGAATTAATGACCATAGACTACAACCATTTATCTAAGGCTGCCTACTTCATAAGATTAGACATTTATTTATTGGGCCCGAAAGATTTGCATGAGCCAACTAGGGCCTTTGGGCCGAATGGGTTTTTGAGCCAAACAAACTCTTTAAGCCGGTTGTGGGCCAGAGGGAATAGGTTGGGCTGTAGTCCAATAGGCTAGGGGAGTGGGCCGAAACAGATTAATGGGCCAGTCCCGAGTTTGGGCCTTAGGAAATTACTGTTAGGTCCAAATAGTTTCCAGCTATAGGGTTTCTGGACTTATAATAGTTTCTGCTGGGTCTCGCTAGTGGGCCTTGGGCCGATGGGCTTGACAGAAAAAGGGGTGGGCTGTGTAATTGGGCTTCTGTAAGTTGAGTCGTAGGATTGGGCTAAGAACTCTCTAAGTCCACTACTTGAATTTGGTTGTGTGAGGTGTTTGGCCGAATCAATGGCCTTGGGCCTTCTAACCATATCTGGGCCGTGATTGGTGGCCCAATCCAAGAAGTAGGATGTGCAACCTATGTGACTTTGTTGCAGGGCCTCATAATTGGGCTTTAGGCCCACTCAGCCTTCTTTGGGCTTAAGCCAACTGGGCTGGATTTAAGTGGGTTTATCTTGGCTATTTCTGCCGAATCAGTGGTAACCAAAGAAAAGGCGTGTAGGCTGGAGAAGTGGGTGTCCCAAGAGTGGCTATGTTCGACTAGGGTACCACCGAATGAGACCCAAATGCCGAAGGGGTGAAGCTGCCGAATGGAATCTTGTGAAGCCGACAGAATAACAGTCGAATGAGAGGCTGCCGGATGAAGGTGACCAGCGAATGAGGGTGGCGAAGGAAGGTGACCAGCGTATGAGGTGGCTCCGGCGAATGGATGGTTGGCGACTGAAGAGGTGGCGAATGGGGGTGGTTCTGTGGTGGTTGGCGAATGAGAGCTGTGGGGTGGCGATTGAAGACCGGCGAAGAAGAGGGGGTCCTTCGGCCTTAGGCCTTTCGGCCGAGGTCATTCGACCTGTTTCTTGGGTCATTCGGACACAGCTTACCCAGGTAGGGTTTCATGGTTTAAGGTTCTTGGTCCAAGCTTAAGGCGGTTGATGGTAGATGTGAACATTTCAGTGTTGTTTCGCATGAGGGTGGGTCGAGTTAACATGGGTTTTAACCGGTTAAAGGGTGGTGGTCGACTAGTGACTAAAAACCCTAAAATCGCACCATTTGACCTCGACTTTACCTCGTTTCCAGTGAGTTTTAGAGTAGATCCCTTGTACTTTCGTGTAGAGAATGACGAGGGCTTCGTGTGGGTTCGAAAATGGAACGATTTGGCTGAGAAATGAACAAGTTATGAAGGTTTAAAGCTCATAAATGGTGGTGGGAGCTTGAAATCCGGAAATTAGGGTTTAGAGAGAGAAGAAGGAGAAGAAAGTGAATTATTTGAACTCATTCAAGGTATTTATACCTCGGGTGAGTTCGGGTTCGTTTTCGTTGCTCGGTTCGCGGTTTCGTCGCGTATCCGGATCGTAACGCGCGCGTTCTTCGTAACAAAATAAATGAATTATTTAAGGATGACAAAATTATAAGTATTATTAGAAATTATATTAAATTTTGTTGCATACAATTAAAATATCGAGTTATAATATTTTACGCGTTTATTAAGTTTATTTAAACGAATTTCGTATTATTACGCGTTAATTAAATTTATTTGCGATTTTCTTAAAATAGTTTAATTTAATTTATTTAATGATGAGTTTCAAAATTGTAAAATAAGAAATATCTTATTTCTTTGAATTTATGATCGTTCGTATCTTTTATCGTTTTCGTTTTCGTTTCGTCAGAACGCGTCGCCATCGCGCGTATTCGTTCGAATCGTCATTCGAACGAACACGACGATGGTTTTGCTTTCCGACTTTTGTTTTCTACTTTTCAGTTATTATTTCAGAACGTTAAACTATCAGAATCATTCGTACAGATCGTCACCTATGCAAATAATTCATCGGTTTAGCACTCCGTAACAACAACCGTTATTGTTTTGTTTTGTTTAACCTCACATACGCTTACACATAATTAGCACATCAATAAGCATTAGTATCACCGTTCCATGTTGTCTGATGTGTTTCTGACTGTTAAACTGTAAAGTTTAATCAGATTTCAGAAACAATAGCATAATAGTTTACTGTTTAGCATTACGTATTTGACAGTACATCAGTATTTTGCATAGTTTGTACCTGAGTTACTGTTCCGTTCATAGTTCCGGCGACGTTTCCGGCACAGTTGTTACAGTCTCCCCTTGTTAGAGAAATTTCGTCCCGAAATTTAAGCATTGCTCTCGGGTACGGCTTCCTCTGCGAACAGTTGGGGATATTTGTTTCTCATGTGGTCTTCGCGTTCCCAAGTAAACTCGGGTCCGCGCCTTGAGTTCCAACGCACTTTGACAATAGGAATACGGCTTCGCCTTAATTGCTTAACCTTGCGATCCATGATTTCCAATGGTTCCTCAACAAAACGTAAGTGTTCATCCAATTGAATTTCTTCAATCGGTATAATAAGAGTTTCAAATTGAGGCAAAAATGATGAGACATTATAATGGTAAAGGAAAAAATCAACAAAGAGACACGGCTAACAATAGTAAGTAACAAATATTACTAAGATTTACATACCACAAGATGTCTAGGGCACGTAATACACATCATAACAAATACAACCCACTCACTTTATACAACAATGAAAAATAAATTCTAGCATAATTTTTTTTATGAATTTGTAATTAAATTGTTAATCGAGTCAAACGTTTTGAACTTAAGTAGTGTTGTAATTGTCTAATCATCACAAACAAGCATTTGAGTATTCTAGACTTCTAGCTAGAGGTGGGCAAAGGGTTCAAAACCGGGTTCAAAGTGTACCGGGTTAGGTGGAACCGGTTTTGAGGTGAACCCGAACCGGTTTGGAACCGGTTTCATAATTCTAGATCTAGATCTAGTTATGTATGTATCTAGAGTTTGTTGGACCTATATGCCCAAGATACAAGTATAACAATGTTGCCACTGATATGATATCCCAACATGTTACACAGTGTGCAAATATTCCAAACATACGCTCAAACTCTAGTTTGATGTGTATAACCCAAGTGACGTTAAAAATAAATTATTATTATTATGTAAAATAATAATGTATAATGAAACATTGTGTATTATATATAATATTCACTTGGTAACATTTCATTGTGTATGTAACATTTAATAAAGACTACATGTGTTAATAGATTTATAATATATATCTACCGAGAACACCAGTTTTTGTCTAGAGTATATATGGAATTAAATCCATACGTTCTCCTTTCATTGTGAATTCGACTGAGAGCATGTATCCATGCCATTGACTTGGTTGACTTGAATCAAATTGTGAAAAATAAGGTTTGTATAGATTTGGGGTTACAAGTTTTACTATTAGAGAAAGCAAGTTATTAACTTTCCATTTTATGATTTCAGATATTTAGTTCTCTTGAACCATTTTATGATTTCAGATTTACAAGGGAGAAAACTAGGAGCATTTTTGAATGAAAAGCACACCAATAACAAGAGCAAACTTTTAATCTTCTTAATAGTCTCTTTAGGTTCTTAAAGGTGTTTGGATTTCATCATTACATACAAATATTCACTAAAAAAAATGCGAGATAGTGTGTGTTCTTGACATTGGGTTTTGGCTAACTTGATGCTTGCTTGGTGTGCTCATATAGACACTTGAGTTTATACCATCTCATTTTTGTAGCTATCACTTCTTTACAAATGTTGTTTCTAAACACATTATAGTTGTTTTTCTTTTAACATCAAGAACTACATATGGATCCCTAATGGATTTTGGTTTCTAAACCTTTAGATCGTAGCATGTTAAACAAGCTTATATTACAAATGATTTTATGAAACATGTTTAAAACCCAACAATTGGCATCAGAGCCACTTATGTATGTTCTTTCAATTTTATACATATTTTGGTTTTAAAGTTACTAAACCAAAAGCATATTATTTTTCAAGTAAGAAAAATAATATATGGTAACAACAATTTTTTTAGTTTTATGTCTCCAACTTGCACTATGCATGCAAGTGGTTAACAAGTTGCTAAAAATATAAGATAATATATATTTTGTGTTGAATATGCAAAGCTAGCCGTTATCTTGTGATTATTTGTGTTGGATATTCAATATGGTTGTGATATTCTTTTATTTGGACATGTTATAATTTTCAAGTCTTGCGATTTATTTCCTTTGGAGATGTAAATTGTAGATACGTTTGTATTTTATTTCAAATGTAATGTTCGAGACTTGGAAGATGGTGTCCAAAAGATGGTGCAACAAAAGAGTCCAATAAGGTGACCAGATATGGATCTTGA
This sequence comes from Mikania micrantha, assembly GCA_009363875.1. Lineage (NCBI taxonomy): Eukaryota > Viridiplantae > Streptophyta > Magnoliopsida > Asterales > Asteraceae > Mikania > Mikania micrantha. Next base: position 9,699,899 of record CM018687.1, read on the forward strand.
AGCTAATGGGAGATTGAAGAGATTGACCATTGAATTGGTGATCTTTAATAGCTAGCAAGTGTTCTTTTCTTCTTTCTTTAGTTCTCACATGATCTTTGATGAGAATAGTTTGGGGTCTTTGCTCAAGAGCTAAAATTGAAGGTTAAATTGGTTTATAAACCATAAAACTATGCTTATGATGTTAGTAGATAATTAAATTAGTAGTTGCTATGAACCTTGTGTTGAAAGTCTTTTGTATGGGATATGGGTAGCTTGTTGATTTATGAAAAATCCATACAGGAGTGTTTAAAAACTAGTAAATATGGTTTATGTAGTTGATTTGTAGTAAAATGTGCATAGCTTGACTACCATTTTGTGAAATTCATATGTTTTGATGATTTGAGAATCATAAGTGAGAGTGGTTAATGTTTAATGAAATACATGAATTAAAATTCTATGATAAATAGGATCATACAATGAATAACGGATAATCTGGCTTCCATATAACACATATTAATGAAAATAGGCTCAAATAGATCAAATGGATGTGAATCAATATAATTATGTGTAATATGTGTAAAATATGGTTGAATGGGAGTGTTACAACTAGGTGGTGATAGTAGAAGTCAAGGGTTTAACCAAAGAGTTGGAAATGAGCTTGTTATAGCTAACCCATCATCTAAACATGGTAAGTAATCCCACCACTATGACATCATATAATGAATGTAAAACTTGTTGAATAATTATATGATAATTGATAAGTAAGGTATTGGTGCTAGTTAAAGCAGTGATATTTTATGATGGAATGACCAGCAGGTGAGCATCATCGAGAATTGATTGAGATACAAAAACCACAAGTGTGTTGATAGATAGAGGTGCTATCAAGTATCTTATATGGAAGGACTGGTGGATGAGCATCTTAAGACTTAAAAGTATATATGCAACCATAGGTGTGTGGGTAACAAGAGGTGCTCGTAAGTGTCTATGGTTGAAAGACCGGTGGATGAATATCATGGTTTTGCTATGATTGAAACCACGACAACTAAATAATCAATGGTCAAAAATATGATGCTAGTGAATATGTGGGTCAATTGGATAGGAATTGACCCATTTGAATATTTGGTGTTAAAGATATCTTGGATTGGATTAATGATTGTTTGCAATAAAATTTTGTTCCAAATGGATTAACTTCATCCATGAATGCTCTAGGTATATGTTAGCTAAAAATGTGGTCATAAAACGCAAATGGAGAATTGTTTGTTAAAGTTGACCCGTTAGCAAATTCTTAACTGTATCATGTAAAAATATATGATATGAATTAATGTATTATGATTAAATAGGCCCCTTGACAATGTTAAAGCACCTAGATAATCTAAGGAATGAAAAAGGGACGTTAAACTTGACCAAACTTCACAAAATAGGAAAACTGCAGCATCACAGTGCAGGTGGCTATAACTTATGGTCCTGGGGTCGTAAGCTACGGCCTAGGGGCATGGAATCTCGGTTATACGGTCATGAGGCAGTTGGTTACAATCTTGCCTACGGAAATCACCTTAGACACGTAAACAAGAATCATATATGATTAAAATCCTTTGACATATGTGAATCTTGTCTTTGTGGAAAGATGACAAAAGTTCCGTTCACGGTACACGTGGACGTGCTTCCAATCTACTAGGATTATGCATATTGTTATGTGTGGTTCTTTTAGTATAATGTCAAGAAGTGGTGAGAGAAACTTCATTACATTTACTTATAGATATGGATATGTCTACTTTTTAAAACATAAGCATGAGTATTCAAAGTTTTCAAAGTGTTTTAAAATGAAGTACAAAATCAACTTGGTAAAACAATAAAAGCCATTAGGATCGAAGTGGTGAATATCTAAGATACAACTTCAATGAACATCTCAAGAAATATGGGATTGTTTCTCAACTCATTCCACCAAGAACAACACATTATAATGGTGTATTAGAAAGAAGAAATCAAATTTTATTGGATATCTTTTGATCCATAATGAGTCGGGCTAACTTGACTCGCTCTCTTTGGAGCTATGCCTTGAAAACAACCGCTTGCATAGTCAACATAGTTCCAACTAAGAAGGTGGATAAAACACCGTAGAAACTGTGGTATGGAAAAAAAAACCAAAATTATCATATCTTAGGATATGGGGTTGCGAGGCTTATATTAAACATGAAACCTCCAATAAGTTAGACCCAAGAGACAAAAAGGTAATTTTCATCGGATATGCGAAAGGCACAAAAACATATTATTTCTATCAATGCATCGACAAAAATGTTTTCCTTGCATGAATGCCATGATAGAGGATTTTCTTGGAGGAAGATTTTCTTTCAAAGGGGATGGATGGAAGGTAATGTAGATCTTGATGAAATTCAATTGCCCCTAGACCGCTTTTGGTTTAAGCACCACATGTAATACATTATACATGACGTCCATGAAACGATTCGTCACTAACCTAAGAGGTATGACGGTGCATATTTAGTGGATCAATCAAAACCGACTAACTATAAATCTGCTACAACGAAAACAAGCATTAACATGGAGATGCAGTCCATGTATGACAACCAAGTCAGGGGTTTGTTGATCTACCTCAAAATAGCAAGGATGTTGCAAGTGGATTTTTAAGAAGAAAACCGACATGGATGGAAGTGTGCATACTTTTCAGGCACGGCTAATTGTAAAAGGTTTTACTTAGACTCAAGGAATTGATTATGAGAAAACCTTCTCTCCTCTAGTCATAAGCGAATCTATCAGGATATTAATTGTCATCACTACTTATCATGAATATGAAATATGACAAATGGATGTTAAAACGGTTTTCTTTAATGGACATCTAAATGAAGATGTTTATATGATGTTTTGTCAATACCAATTAGCCCGATAAGGTATGCAACCTCAAGAAATCCTTCTATATATTGAAGCAATCATGAAGAATCTGGAATCTTTATTTTGATGAGAAGATCAAAAAATATGGATTTCTCAAAAATAAACGAATTCAACTTTCAAAGGATTTGAAGGCGCCAAAGCGGGTTTCCCCTTAGAATGTTCACCTGTTATTAGGTTCTATCTATGGGACCTTCACAATCGTTTGATTTCGTAGTTGAAAAACAACCATCTCAGTAGTTTAAAACCAGGAGCTAAACCTTCAAAACGAGCTACACCTTCAAAAACAGAGGCTAAGCATTCAAAAAAGCAAGCCTGCTCTTTTAAAGACTAAAGAGATGGACATGGTCATCAAGTCTAGTCGATGTCTAGTGACGTGCAAGCTAAAATTCAATGTGTGTTTGGTTAAATTGTTGGTTAAAATGTCTATCAGGTGATTTTCTATTAAATACAAAGAAAACTTGTACACAAAATAATAGAACTTACTAGTTTTTTAAACTCTAGTTCAACTTTCACTGTTGAAAATTAATTAATTTAAAAACCTCATAAGAAGACATATAGCACAAATGGTCTTGGAAGTTTAATCATATGTCCACATTGTGCAAAATTTCAAGCACAAGTGAATGCAATTAACATTAAACATCCACAAAAAGAAACAATTAAACAAGTGTTACTTGACCTGATTCTTGCATCTTTCATACCAACATTCTTCATGCATTTTTCAAAATCATCACCAGCCAAGAAGTAAGAGCTTCAACAAAGCCATCCGAATAAAGAGTCCATTTTTGGCCTGTCTAAAGTACGCGGCTCTAGGATCCTCATCAACTTCCACTGTAATCTACATATAACAAACACGGTGATTTTCAGGATTTTACATCTTGAAATAAACAAACCTCTTTCATAAATATAGTGTGCTCAAGACAAGGAATGGGTGGGTAGCTAACAGGTTTAGTCATCAAAACAAGTAGTTCCCATTACGGGTTGGGATGGGTTGGCTTGATTTGACATCCTTTGTGTTGATCTGACATCCAATGTGGGAGTAGCCTACTTGGTAGAGGCTTTGCTTCTTAGAATGGGAGGTCATGGGTTCTAATGCATGCAATGGTTTAATTAGTTTGGAGTAGTTTAGGAGGAGATAATATTTGCCGTTAAAAAAAAACATAAATGCAAATATAAATACACAGAGAACTCTAACTAGTTTTCATAAAATCAGGAAAATAATAAATGCTGAAAAACACACACACACACGACTGTTATCACTCCCTCACTATCAAAGCAGTAGCTGGACTAATGTGCAGACTAGATCTGAATTCCATGAATAACTGGCACAGTCCCTTAGTAAAGATGTCCGCATTCTGATAATCAACAGAGACATGCACAACTCAAACCAAACCTAATTGCACTTTTTTCTTCCTACAAAAGGAATATCGATTTCATCGTGTTTGGCATATTGGTCTTGGACCAAGTTCTAAGATAGGTTTACAACCAAGATGTTATCTCAATAGACAAGTGTGGCATAACTCACAAGTAATGGGGACATGTAACTTAGTGAGAAGATTTCATAGCAGCTAGTCTTAGCAACCGCTCTTACAACACCTTGATACTCAGCCACAACATTTGATCACGAAATAGTAGCTTGTTGCTTAGACAATGAAGAAACGGAATTGTCCCCCAAAAATACACAGGAACTAGAAGTAGATCGTCTTGACATCTCGTATAAGAGCATCCCGTAGTCAACATCCAAGTAAACAGTAGGAGCAAGTGACCTGGAAGGGGTTACATGAAGACCACAATCAAGTGTGCCTTTTATATATCGTAAGATCTGCTTCATGAAATTAAAATGGTGGTTTCGAGGTGCATGCATGTAAAGGCATATCTGTTGGACTGCATAAGCGATATCCGGCCTTGTTAAAGAAAGATATTGCAAGGTTCCAGCTAAACTTCAATAGAGAGTACCATTGGCTAACACGTCAAGCAGAGGTGCTTAATTTAGCAGTGTTATCAAAGGACTTTGTGCAATTCTTTCTAGTATGAAATGAGTCAATCATTCACTTTGGTATCTTTCTGAACATAAATGGTGATATTGTTCCACCCTTGAACAAGAATTCGATTTTTGGCAAGTCTGTAGATCATTTAATAAGGGTTTCAATTTTTTCAAATGAACGATCTGAAGACCTATTGATTCTAAAAACTGAGGATCATTCAGACCTTTCAATTCATAAATGTAGATCTTGGACCTATGAATCGGTCTTCGGTGGCAGATTTGTGCCATCAATGTGATGCAACACTTTGTAATCATGAGCATGAAATTGAAACAGTTTCACCCATAACGAGCAGGCAATCTTGGTACATCCAAAACACGCACCTTGTTTTGGATGTTGCCATGGTGTAAACTGGATAAAGTGGTTATGGCTACTTGGATGTGGCTCTTTTGTCTGCCATGACAATGATTAGGAAGGAGGGCCATGAACAGGACCAGGAAGTCAATGATTGAAAAGGAGGATGAACAGATCAAGAAAACTGTCACATATCAAGGCGACATCAGTCGGAGAAGATGAAGATCAACGATGGTAAGAGCTAGGGTTGTAATACCAAGTTAATCATTAACCCCTCTTCCTCCATTGAAACAGAAATACAAAAACAAATGCACAGAGAACCCTAAGAAATTTCCGTAAACTCAGGAAAATAATAAATGCAGAATAACTACAAAGGTATATATATCAAATATAGAACACACACACACACACACGGCAGTTGACACTTTGTTCCTTTTTCAAGATATATAACCAATTAATGCATTATATATTATAACAAATGAAAGGGCCCGTGGCATTACCAGAGTATGTAGAAAAGGGGTACCTTCCCAAGTGGTTGATGGTTCAAGTCTTGTATTAGATTAAAGGTGTAAAAAACTTGTTTAATATACTTGGATGACAGTGTTATAAGATGCAAGCATTTAAATAGACCAAGACACTTTACCCATTTCCAACCCATTTGACATGTTGCATTTCAACTAATTTTTTAAAGTTCACATATTAAGCAGTAATATAACATGAATGGAAAACGAACTAAAATTACCACCTCAACATGAACTAGGGCAACTGGCAAATCAGGGATGGCCTTGACTCATAGGTTGGACATGTAACATGCATATTGCAATAAACGTTTTTTATTGTTTTTTCAATTTGGAAATAAAAAGTAAAAATGATACATTTTTTAATGAGATGTATACCCAAAGTTATGTTAAGGATTAATTTCATATGTATCCTTCCAAAAGTTAAAAATACACTATTCACCCTTTTAAAACACCTAAAACAACATATCAACCCATTTCACAATAAACGAAATAAATACCATTTGATAAAAACCAAACTGAAAAACAACATTCTGAATATGAATCATCTCGGAGCATAGTGTTTTCTTCTATTATCGCAAGTGAAACACATTCTTATAAGTGTCTAATTTTATTCTAGTTAGCATGTAATGAGTAATTATGATATTCTTAGTGTTTCGAAAGTATGCATATGATTTTATAAATTCAAAGGGATAAATTTGAAATTTCAATTTTAAGAAAGATATGAAATGGCTTGTTGCTTTCATGAGGAACCGGGTATACTCTTACCTCATCAAGCCTTGGAAGAGGATGCATGACCACTGCATGCTTCTGCATGACACTCAAGACATCACGGTTGACAATGTACTTGCCACGGGCTTCATCGTAAAGATCAACTCTTTCCCCAAACCGCTCTCGTTGAATGCGAGTTTGATACACAACATCACATTTGGATGCCACTTCCATTAGATCTGCACTTTCTTCCCATTTGATTCCTTTTGATGTTAAGTATTCCTTGATGTCGTCCTATGGGAGTATGGGTACAATTTTAAAATTTAAACCAAGGAAACACCCACACACCCACACATATATATCTTATAATGAATTTGAGGAAGACAAGATTGCCTTTTTAAATTAATTTTCAAGAGTTAAGGGGCAAAATTGTCTTTTATTAATCTGAGTTATGTCATGAAATACAAAACTGTAACTGAATAATAACGATTAGAAGCACCATAATTTAATTCTAGTATTACATATTTACTTTATTTTATAAATTTTTATTAAACCTTTAAATTTATATGATATTTCATCAATTAATTGAGCAAACACTTTACAAATATCTATGTGTGTGATATGAGACGTATCCTTTGCTGACCAGGCCTTTGAAAGTTAACCCTTAAAGGCTTAAACTCTATCATGGCCGTTCATTTGATTTCCTACTTTTCTGATTTAATAAAAAACAAAATAAAAAAGTCAAGTTAACCTTCTATCCCTTAAATTTATATTACATATTCTTTTCCAATTATTTTAAAATGTGTCCTTTAGAGAGTTTTAGGGTTAACTCTCTAACTAAGAGTTATCAAAGAATACATCCCTGACAAAATCGAAGAATTTAGAAAATATTGCAAGCAAAGGTGGAAGTGGGTTGGGATAGGGGTCACAAAAAATTCTTTTATTACAGGTTAGATGGTTAACTTGACCAGGGACACTTCTTATCCAAATTCTTTATATGAATAGTCTGTGTGTCGAATATGATTAAAAACAAATATGTTATTTTAAGAAAAAAAACAGATCAAATGACTTTGTACCCATTTGATTTTTGATCCACTTCCTTTTCAGATCACTTTTATTTAACCTATTTGGACCATTGGAGTGAAACATGACCAGTATCGGCTTAGTCAAATGGGCAGAAATTGCCACCTCTAATGTGGGTCTTGCTAAGCTAGTATTTATGAACATTGGAGTGAAACATGACCAGTATAAGCTTAGTCAAATGGTAGAAATTGCCATCTCTAATGCAGGTCTTACTAAGCTAGTATTTATGGTGCACTTAGGAGCATGCTTCAAACATTGTAGAAGAGGGAAATATTAGTTTGTAAGGTAGTTACATATAAACTATTTTTTTTCTCTTTTACAGTTATTCCATTTATTGTCTAACCCTCTTCTAATAAAAAACATAATGTATGTGAATATAGGAAAATTGTTGAATCTTGCAACTATTATTGTGCATGCAATTATGGACCCAATAACTTCACAAACAGACCACAGCCTTTGAGTCAAAAGCACGAACGTGCGACAACCATTGATTTCCAAAAAGTCTAGACTAAGCGCATACCTTCATTTTGACAACTTCCGGAGAAACAAAGTAGATTTTCACATCATTGTATTTAGCCAAAAGATATGCAAGCGATCGAACGGTCCGTCCATTAGCAAGATCCCCTACTAGACCAACTTTAATTCCATCCAACCTTCCTATCTCTCTTTCAATAGTGTATACATCAAGAAGAGCCTATTTCATTATCACAAATAGAATCAAAATAAGTAATCCCAATACACAAAGCAAATGCATGGAGATTGTAGTGATCAAGTATAAAGAAAAGAAAACTTTAGATATGCAAAGTGCCCAAAAATCTTATGGAATTTTTTCATAAATGACAAGTAACAACAAATTTCTTTCATAAAAAGATCTCTTCATTTCCAGGGTACCTGAGTAGGATGCTGTCCTGGTCCATCACCAGCATTAATAACTGGAATATTAGCTGTCATGGCTGCTCTTCTAGCAGCACCACTTTCAAAATGCCTCATTACAATTATGTCAGAATACCCTTCAACTGTCCTTATTGTATCTGAAAAAGGTAACAAACCAACATGATTTGAAATATATAGAGGTGTCAATCTCGATCCATTAACACTAGTGGGTTAATTTGGTTTCTGTGCTTTTATTTTTTTATCTCAAACAGAACCAATATAATAAATGGCTAAAAAGGGAATGGGTGGGTTGGAAAGTATCCAAAGTCTATTTTTGAAGCATACAACCTGCTAAATCATTTTACTCAAGATTTATGCTACCATTTATGAGAATATTGTTTTCGAGTTCATAATTATCTCATTAATTATATATATATATATAAGAACAGAAGGGTATGGGTACCCAACTTGATGCGTACCAAAACATGATACGTTCCAACCGACCCTTTTTGATCCATTACAATCCCACTCATCTTGTTACATCAAATAGTATAAATTTAGCTAAACAGTAAATGGTTTAAACGATTTGAAGTAGTCCAACGTCTATTTATACAACCTCATAACTTGATTTATTCAAATATTTAGATTATTATCGTAATAAACTGTATTTGTATTCATAATTATTATAAAAAGACTTTAAGACTGGACAAGAAAGTGTGTGTGGTTCAACACAACCTGACCCTACTTGAACAACTTTGACCTATTGCCAGACCCACTCATCTATTCACTTCAGATAAGAAGAAGAAAAAAAGAACAGATATTGAACAAGTATTGAACAGGTTGAAAGTCTTCCAATGTTTTTTTTTTAATTCGTACAGCCTCCTAACGGTTTTTGCTCAAAGAATAAGATTATAATTGCAATAATATAGTTTCTCACTTCCTATAATAGTAACTCATTATCATTATCATCGTACTCAGTATCTCCAACTGTTAGCAAAGCTAAGGTAGGGTGAGGGTAACATATAGATAGCCTTACCTCTACTCGTAAAAATAGAGAGGTTGTTTTCAATGAAACCCCCGGCTCATGATGCCTGATTAATCGACCAACCAACGCTTTTAACGTTATTTCCACAAAGATTAAGTAAATAACATTAAATTTAATGCAATTTTACTTTTGCCCCTCGAAGGCCGACACATATATACATTATACGCGCGCACCACAAACGAGGGCCTATATATAATGGTAACTCGCATGTTAATTAATTATAAAAAACGATAAATTTATAAGTTTTAACCCATTATCCAACCAAGAACCAATTAAAATTACCTTCGAGTGTCTCTCCTTTTGCTGCAGATGAAAACTCACGTGCATTTTCTGTTGTCAAAACTTCACCACCCAACCGTTTCATTGCTGACTCAAACGAAAGTCGGGTTCTTGTTGAAGGCTCATAAAAAAGAGTAGCCATTAAATAACCTTTTAGGATCTCATTTCCACGCGACTTTTTCTCAACTATTTCCATTTCACGTGCCACTTCAAATATTGCACTCAAAATCTCTCTATCAAACTGTTGTGCTTCAATTACATCATCAAGTTGAAACAATTCCCCTTTCAAGAAAGCATGCGTATTTTCAAGATCTAGTGCCCTGCATTCAAGCCTACTTCGGGTTTCATTACATGTCATCGTGTTACACCGGGTCAGCTTCAGATGAGAAATGTTTGCCGAAATGCAGTTTTTCCTGAAAACACTTGGTTTTTTGCATATGAATTCATGGCATTGCAGGGTCTCACGCAATGTAGAAGCAGAAAATGCACAGGATGACATTGCTTCAAGTAGATTTTCTCCTGAATAATGTTTTACACACACTTTTTATGATATATTTATATATGTATAACCATAAACTTACAAATTTTAGTTTCTATCAAAGATATACAAAACAAGGAAAAGAATAACAGCATATTCCTTAGGGTTTCTACTTCAAACCTAGTATATTCCAAATGTAAACACCAACATCAATTTAACATTTTGACATATAATTTAGGGGTGTTAGGACATTAAATCCAATGTAGATAGATTTCCTTTATTTTTAATTTGTTTTTTTTCCTAAAAATGCCTAGAATTCATCTTAATTTCATGCTTTTGTTATATCTCGTTAAGGGTTTAGGGTTTAACAGTCAAATCCAACATTTCTTTTATTTTTTATTTTTGAACACAACACTGACCAATTCCTCACTCAAAATCGAAGTATCCTTAATAAGTTTCAAAAATGCTTGTAAATCATTTACGTATGAAGTGCCATTCAAATCAAAGTACCTTTAATTTTTCATTTATAATGGTTACGTATGAAGTGAGATTCAAATCATTAGAAGGTGAGGACTTTTCGCGAATCAAATTCCAACATATGTGGCCAATTGCGTGACTCCCGTGACTATATTATAAAACCAAGAGATAGTGAACAGTAACCACATAAGTTAGGCGTTCCCGAATTAGGTCAATTTGTTCTTAATTGTTGATGAATCGCGTACCTGATTGAAGAAAATCGTGGTCCAATTCAATGCAAATCGCGTTACAGGAGGTCGAAGATGAAGAGCCGATTTACGATTTCAATTGAACATCAATTGGCAGTAGAAGATGAATCGCTTCCCTGATGGAAGAAATTTGCGATTTCACATTATCGTTTCGAATTTCTAGGCATGAGCGGCTCCTGTGAGCCTGTGTGGTGGATTGAGGTTTCAATGATTACAAATGTTTCTTTCAAAAGCAGGACACAAATTTTAGCAGCTCGAGTGGTTGCATGTTTTAAATTTTAATGCTTAAAAATTGAACGCAGGTTTGAATCCTACGCCAATTATTTTTTATTTTTTTATAGCACGTTAAACCTCGGTCTTTAAATTTTATTAGGATATTATCATACAAGGTTATTAACCCGTGTATAATACAGAATTGTATAAAAATAAGCATTTGTTAAATTGATTCCTTATGAAAAAATTAGACATAAATAAAGAAAACCTTTTAATTGATCATTTAATATAGTTGCTCTTTTTTTTCATTAACTGTATGTGGCATGAGTTAGTTTAGTTAATAAAAATAATGAATTGAAAATCTATAAAAAAAGGAAAATTGTTTTTTAGTAAATTATATTTGTACTGGTGACAAAAAACTGTAACATTAAAAGATAATATAGGTTAATAAATGTAAAAGAATAAACAATTACGTCTTTACATACAAAACAAATGTTTTAAAAATCAAAACAATAATAAGTGTGATTATTATAGATTTAATAATTATACGAACCAAATAATCAATAACTATATAATAAATGCATATAAAAATTTAGAACTAAAACTTAGTTTTTAAAAAAAAAACTTATTCATTATTATTTAACATATTACATTTTACCATGTAACGACATTAAATTATTAAAAATTATAAATATCCATAAATAATAATTATTATCGTTCTTCTTTATATTTTAGTAAGGATTTAAAACTTTTGAATTTTGTATCTTGATAATTAAATTTGATTAAATTTTTATTTATTGAGTAAAATTAACCGAATATTTGAATATAAGATTTGAAAATTTTGAATTTCAAAATTATTGATAAAAAAAGGAAAATTTTCACATGATTGTATTTTTATTAACATTTAAAGATAATTTGACTTAATTAATTTACCTCATTTAAAGTATGAATTAATATTTATTAAAAGAAATTAAATTTTAAATTTTTTATAATTGATATAATGTTGACATGTGCCACACATATGATGTGGATAGCCTAAAATGATGTTCATGTTGATAGCCTAAAATGATGACATGTGGCCAAATTGTTATTCTTTTATTAGATAAATATAGATATAGATATCTTTTTATTAAATATCCAAATTACATATATCCTTAATGTTAAAAAATTAAAATTACAAATATCCTCATTTTCTAAAATTGCCCCTTAGTAAGGAGAAATATGTAAATTGTTTTTAGTTAGTTCATTAAGGGTAATATAGGAAATATATAATTTTTTTTATGAAATGGATAAATATGTAATATATTTGGTTTAAAAAGGGGGAAAATGTAATTTAGTTTTATGATTGGGAAAATATGTAATAAAGGGGTTTAGCAAGGGAAATATGTAATTGGCACAATTTTATTTGTGTCATCCATTTAAAATCTTGAAAATAAATATGTAATCTACATTAAACTATATTTTTTATTCAAATTCCAATTTTCTATTTAATTTAATGTAAACAACATATTTATTTTTAAGATTCTAAATGAACGTCTCAAATATAATTTAAAGGTTTTCTTTATAAGATATTGTTTTAACAGTATACAATCCCATGTACTTATCAATACCGATGGAGACGACATGTATATGAATTTTGTTGTCTTTAGTGGTTTAATGTCTTTAGTAAGACTATGTGTAGTGGTATAGCCCACATCACTTCACGTAGTCACCACATGTATTATCATCACTCCCTCATCAAACCCACATCATCCCCCTCCCCATTTTTTCCCTTTCTTCTTCCTCTTCACGCTGTGACGCCTCTCACGCTAGCCTCCCACACGCCCATATATAGTGGGAGGAGGGTGTCATCAGGGCGTGACACATGCCCCTCATGTTTCACTTACATCACCACACATGGCATAAGTATGCAGGTACACTCTTGTGTCTGTAAAAAAACACATTTTTTAAAGGGAGAATTACTATTTCCTCTTCTTAACTTAAAAAATTACATATTTCCCCAAGGTACAATTTTACAATGCATCTTAAAGTATGATTTAGAAAAATATGTAATTTTACAAGTTAAGAGAGCCGTAGAAATCGAGCAATCAGAAGGTAAAATGAATCCAAACTCCACCTTCAACCATCATGATTTGTAGCATCCATAGTCGGTTAGTCACCAAGAAATCACCTCCTTGTACAAGATTTAAACTAGAGGCGGATCCGGCACCTTCTCCGACGTCTACAAAGAGCTCTCCGGCTCTCCGGTCCGCTTTTCGTAAGATCAAAGCGTTTCAAACTCTGCAACATTCTCCCAATCAGTGGCGGACCCAGAAAATTTTTTCATGGGGGGCGAAAATCTTTTATGATCATTTGAGGATCGCTATATAATATTTTTTTTCCTCTTTATTCAGATCGGGTTGGGTTGAATCGGGTAGGACCATGTTAAAAAAAAAGCGAACAAACTTAATTTCATATATAAAAACATAATAAATATACAATATATCTAAAGTGAATTGTAACTAAACAAATTGTTTAATTGAATAATTTTTAGTGATTTTCTAATCAAATATAATACTGATCATTCTTATCCGTTTAAATCCATTATATTCACATAATTTTTAAGTTATCCATCTTACACGCGTTGTGTTAAGGTGTTAGTCATCTCAACCCATTTGAAGTTATGATTTTATATTATATGGTTACCCATTTCAACCCAAAATACAATAATTATTTACATAATTTTTGCATTTAAATTGTTATGAGTTAAAAATGTTAGGCATAGTTGTTCCTATTGAGTTTTATTTTTAAAAGTATATCCAAAACAACATTTATGGAAACTTTTTTAAGTATCTCTATATAAAAAACAAGTATAACTATCACTTAAATTCTCAACATAAGTCCAATTATTCAAAGTTAAGGGGGGCAGTTGCAAAATATTAAGGGGGTCGATCTTGATTTTAACATATATATACTACTAGAAAAAAAAATCAGGGAGGGCGGCTGCCCCCCCAAGGCTTGGGGTGGGTACGCCACTGCTCCCAATGTCGTCGTATTGCACTAGTATTTTTGGAGCCCTGATGAGAATGTTGTGCTTCTACTTGAGTATTCAACTATGGATTTGGCGTCAGTTATTCTACGAAGAAAGAATGGGATGAATTGAGTATCAAGGAGATCAAACGGTAGATTGTTCAGATTTTTTTGCCTGTTGATGCTTGTCATCAAAGTTCGATTATCATTGTGATTTGAAGCCCTATAATTTGTTGATTTCAGCTCATGGTGTGCTCAAGTTGGGGATTGTAAGCAGGTGTATTCTAATCTAGATTTGGTCTTTTTTTAAGAGATTGACAGATCACTAAAGTATCATCGTGCTACAAGCAGTGTCACCCGATCATATCAACCATCAAGTCACCGGTTTTAGAGAAAACTCAATAGTTTGAGAAATACCCTTGTAAGATTAGAACCTAAGCAGGGACGGATCTTGTTAAAGGCACGGGGGCCCCGGAACCCCTGTTTTTCCTGTCAGAAGGGTCGATTTATTAGTATTTCATCTGAAATTCCTTCGGTTCTCTTCATTTTCTTCCTAAAAATCCTTCGGCCCTCTCCGTTTTCTTCCTAAAAATTCTTCGACAGCATCCGAGCTTTTTTTCAAGCTCTGTCACTGAACCTAATACCACTTGGTTCCTGATCATTATCTCACCAACAAGATACCACTACACTTTAATGTATTTGTATCTAGGTTTGGTTGTTTGGTGTTTAGAGAATGATTCATTAGCCAAACATCACACTAATATTGTGTGTTGACAGAAGATGATATGCTTACAAGCACTTGATGGGAGTCCTGTTACGACATACAGTGACAGAGTTTCACGCGTCGATGATTATTTCGATGATGAAGGCTAGTGATATGATGAGGTGAGGGTGCGAAGCCTAGTTGGTGCATGTGATTGACGAAAGGATGGAAACAATGATGATTGATGATGAATACCAAGTTTCTAAAAAAACATCTTTATTATTTATATTAATATTACTAGGCTATTACCCCGTGTGTTACGCTGATTAAATATAAAATATTAAATAGCTATAACTGATAATTTAAAATTTATAAAATAATATTTCGATATAAGATGATTAAGTTATGTATTAACAGATACTTTAAGCATTAAAACAAAAAATTCGAAAGTTTAGTAACTACATAATTGATATTTGATATGTAAGATATACTATTTACGTAATTATTAAAGTTATTTTGAATGACTAACAAACACATAAAAAAGATGTAATACGAATTGAATAAATTTAGCATTTACAAACCAATAATTTTATGAAAATTTTTATATTGAATGTCATATCAGTTATTAGTAAAATAAGAAAATAATTAAGATTTGAAAATTATAAAATTATACTTTAAAATAAGATATAATTGAAATCTCCTAAGTTATAATAAATTATTAGAATAAAAAAATATTAGTTTTGCATTTAAGTATACAATTTAAATATGAGCATTCAAGCAGCACCGTTTGAAGCTTGTGTAATTGATTTTGGCGATAGCTGGGAGAATCATTTACCGTTGGTGGAATTCTCTTACAATAATAGTTATCATACAAGCATTCAAGCAGCACCGTTTGAAGCTTTGTATGGTCGCAAATGTCGTTCACCAGTTTGTTGGGCTGAAATTGGTGACAGTCAGTTAACAGGTCCTGAACTGGTGCACGAGACGACAGAGAAGATAGTCCAAATCCGGAACCGTATGGCAGCGGCTCGAGATCGACAGAAGAGTTATGCAGACAAACGTCGCAAGCCGTTGGAATTTCAAGTAGGAGACCGAGTTCTTCTAAAGGTATCACCTTGGAAAGGTGTGATACGATTCGGCAAGCGCGGGAAGCTTAGTCCACGTTACGTAGGACCTTTTGAGATTCTGAAAAGGATTGGTCCGGTTGCGTATCAACTCAAACTACCGGATGAACTCAGTGGAGTTCATGATGTGTTTCATGTGTCGAACTTAAAGAAATGTCTTTCTGATGAGACATTGATTGTACCGTTGGAAGAAATACAAGTAGATGAACAACTGCGATTCATTGAAGAACCAGCAGAAATCATGGACCGAGAGGTCAAACAACTGAAGCAAAGTAAGATTCCGATAGTCAAAGTTCGATGGAATTCAAGACGGGGTCCTGAATTCACATGGGAACGGGAAGACCAAATGATGAAGAAATATCCTCATCTATTCAAGACAGCTACTGATAACACTGAGAGCGCACGTTAAATTTCGGGACGAAATTTCCTTCAACAAGGGGATGACGTGATGCTTTCACACATCAACACTGCAAATTTCAAACTGTAAGCACAAACATTTTATTTATTCAATTGATTTTGTTACAAACATTTGTGCTACACTACATTACATTCTATATGATTTATGTGCTACTACATTACATTCTATATGATTTATGTGCTACATTTCATATGTTACATGTTATGGTAGTACAACACATGATTAGTTATGTTATGGTAGTACAACACATGATTAGTTATATATTTTGCTATGTGCGGGGTTGCATAGTACACTCACAATATCAAACACAAACAGTCACAGTTAGGTGAACTAACTAGTGTACACGCAAAACGGTCACATTGAACGATCACAATTGAGTTGTGATGTTGCAAGCATTAGACTTTGTGTGTGAGTACACACAAGCACACAGAATGATCAAATCACACTAACACGTACGATTTAAACTCGTAAGTAGTTTCCTAACTACTCTTAACACTTGCTAATTTTCGGGACGAAAATTCCTTCAACAAGGGGATGATGTGACAATCCGACTTTTCACACTAACCTTGTTAACGGGTGTTGGTGCTATCACAGGCCCAACAAGGCCAATCAAGGCCCAATAAGATCAATGAAGGCCCAACAAGGCCAATGAAGGCCCAACAAGGTTAAAGAAGGCCTAGTAAGGCCCAATAAGGCCCAGGGAGGCCCAATGAGATCTAGGGAGGCCCAATTACAAGATCAAGGTCCAATAAAGCCAAGTAGGCCCAATAAAGGGGATGGTAGGCCCATTGAGGTTTAGTTAGACCCAATAAACTCAAGATAGGCCCAGTGAAATTGATAGAGGCCCAATTGAGTTAATCAAGTTCAATATTAGTTCAAGTAATTAATCTGGGACAATCCGGCAAATTCGGATTAACCCCGGTAGTCCGGAATTGGCAGAAATGATCCGGAACTAAACAAAATCAAACTACAAGTTATAAGATTAATCAAATTGGTTTTAGAGATATCCAATTTAATAGAAATTGATTTGTTAAGGATTAAAATGATTAAATTTTGACCTTTACAAGTCAAAATTCGACTAAGTAGTGATTAAATTCGAAATTTCATTAGAATTAAGTTAAAAACCGAAATTTATTAACTTTAATCATGCTATTGATGATTAGTATCGATTCCCATACGTTATAGGAGCATTAAGATGTCGAATTTAATAAGAAAACAACTCTTGGGTTTGAAACCGTCACTAGTGACATTAAGTTTTCACAAATCGATCGAAATTCACAAAATTGCATATCCATATACACTAGTCGGCTTCTTCAGAGGGATTACCACAATCCAATTTAAGCGCATAAGCTGTGGAAAGAAGAAAACGATTTGGAGGTGACCGAACATAGGGCTCAAAGTGGTTTTATATCGATTCTTCATCAAAACAGGTTAGAAATTCATCCTACAATTTCTAAACATGCCGACTAAAGTTTAACTCAAATCAATTGCGGTTCATAATATCGAATTTATAGATTTCGATTCCTAGGGTTTATGTTTGAAACGGTTTTGGGGGTTTAAATCAAAATGTGTTTGATAATCAAATTAAAACACATGGAGAGGTTCATAAGGTTCCGAACAAACTGATTAGTATGTCAATTTCATCTATAAGCATCGAATGTTATAATTTCGCGATTCTAGGGTTCTTTAAGAGAACCATTTGGGGTTTTCGATTCTAATGGATTCTTGAATCAAATTGACGGGTACCATTAGATTCAGAGGGTCCCGATTAGGCTTAAGCATATGTAAATTTCACTTTGTAGCATCGAATTGGTAATGCTCGAGTCCTAGGGTTCTTGAATATGGTCGGATTTGGGGGTTTTGGGTTAAAACGTTTGTAATATCTAAATTAACTGATCAGATAACTTCAAAAATCTATGTTTCAATGAAACCCTATGGTTTTAAGATTAACCGCATTCGAACTCATGGTCAATTAGGTGAATGAGGTTTCGGCTATAAGAACAAAGGGGATTCGAATTGAAAAAGTGGTTAAAACATTTAAATTCTGATATCTTTCGCGAAACCCTAGCGGGCTTGACTGGTTAAGGGCGTGTGTGTTTGGTGTTGAGGGTCGCGGGTTCGAGTCCCGGCCCCAACCATTTTTTTGGTTTTTATGCCAATTTAGTATTTCAATCATATCTTATTCATTTCAAGTCCGATTCGATCCGTTCAAGTTGCGTTGGAATCGTAACGAGAATACGAACGCATTAGAATGATAAAATTCATATTTTAGTCCGAACACGAAATCGCGTATAATTACGTTTAATTAAATAAAATCAAATGTGATTTTATTTAAACGATTTCAAAAGCACGCGTACTTCCGTATGCCAAATTATCACACTTTAACATACGTATGTTGATACGTATGTGGTTTTAAGCACAAAACGACATTCCGAATAACTGTAGGTTATTGTTTAAATCACAGATTCTTCGTAGAGGATTTCTACGCAAGTTCACACGTGTTTGATCATTCTACTATTATCAAAGGTGCGTACACGGCCCCTTTCTTATTTTAAACTGTTTTGGGGGAGAAAACATGTGCAACAAACTACTTTTAGATACATATCACTTGCATGAGTTATCTGTTTACATTATGTGACAACATATCAACTTGAAAGTCCTTACACACCTCGAACCGTTTAGTTTGCTGTAATGCAAAGCGTGGTAGTTGGAAATAGATCTATTAGGTTTGACAAACCTCACCTGGTAGATGGGATCTACGCAGGTGTTTGACTGACCAAACACATTTTTACTATTGTTGTGATAGACAATAGTGGCAAGGCTAAAACATGCTATAGCATGGCAACTAGTCAGCTTCGGTGTCGAACACGTATGTAAATAGTTTATATGACTAGCTATCATGACTGTGCAATTGTGATTATGTTATCTACAAACTTGTTATTCAAACTGATGTTCTGAACACTATGATTACTTAAAACCTGTGTTATGCACCAACCTTTGTGTTGACTTGATTTGCATGTTTTCTCAGGACACTAAGGCGCGCGTAACAGCTGGCATGGACTAGGGAGATAGAGTCTCATGCATTATAAACTTTGAACATTTGAATTTGAATATTTCAGTATATTGATTTGTAATGTTTTACTTATCAACAGTTTATTGATTGTGATTTGAAACGCTTCCGCAACTTTTTGTAAACTCTGATTATTATGTTTTTAAAGACCAACGTATGTTTTGAAATTCATATAGAGGTCTTCACTATGTCTAATGATCTGAGATCCTGGTTTGTCACGTTCCCAAACGGTATGATTCCGTTAGTTGAAATTTGGGGGTGTGACAGATTGGTATCAGAGACATTGGTTATAGCGAACTAGGTTTGCATTTGTAGGCCTAGACTATGACTGTTAGACATTAGACACACACACATACTGCTTAGAAATTACATATGACATTATGTAATTGATTTGCTTACGTATTCCATGGCACTGCACTTACATATGATATTATGTAACAGGCATGGCTTCATCATCAGTTCCTTATGTTATCATTGATGATTCCGAGGACGAGGAGCCGATGGTTCCGGCACCACCATCATCACCACCACCACCCATTCCATCACCTCCACCATATGAGATGGAGGACTCCGATCCAGAGGAGGATCCGGAGGAAGACCCGGAGGAGGATCCGGAGGAGGATCCAGACGAGGATCCTGATGAGGATCCAGACGAGGATCCCGACGAGGATCCAGTTGAGGACCCGGATGAAGATCCGGAGGAGGCACCATGGGTGAATACCCAGGGACTCTATGCTGCAGGACCATCTACACATCCACCACCCGTATTAGATGCTCCTGAGCCTAAGAGGCGAAGGACGGACGCGGAGGAGATCGCCAAGTTGCGCGAGGACTTGGATGAGACAGAAGATAAGCTCATACAGAGATCCCAGGAGTTATGGGATGCCATTGAGAGGCAAGATGAACTTGCCCATCTTGTTCACGATATGCGGGATGAGATGATCAATTTGATTGGTCGTCTAGAAGAGTCAGAGAACCGAGAGGAGATCTTGGCAGGCAGAATTGAAGCTTTAGAGGATCTAGTAGTAGTTGAGAATGAGGAACAGGACGAGGATGAGGAGGAGGAACCAGCACCAGTTGCTGAGTCCGATCCTGAATCCACTGTTGAGGACGACTGATTATTTTCATTTCTTTCTTAGTTTATTTAAACTTATTAGGAACGGGTTGTGTTCCTACCTTAGTAGTTTGAAATTTTGTATTTCATTTCAAAAGTATTGTACTCAAAGAAAGTTTCTATTTATGGAAGAATTATTGTTTGTTTCCAACAACTGTGTTGATTATATTACATGTTGTGTTTGTTGTTTTACTTACACATGTTACATTGGATTTTGACTTCGTGCTAACACTTCTTATAAATAGGAAACTGATGGCTGAGGGAAACGTACATATGACTGTTGCTGAGCTCAATGAGCTAATCAACAACAGAGTCGCAGAGGCTATTGCACAGTATGCTCAGACACACAACACAGGGCCACAGGGTCCAGCTGGGGGGTTGGTTAACCCACAAGTCTGCACGTTCAAGATGTTCTTGGACTGCAAACCACACAACTTCAAGGGGTCGGAGGGGGCCATAGGACTTCTCCGATGGATTGAAAAGGCAGAGTCTGTGTTCGAGATGTGCAACTGCCCTGATGACAGCAAGGTGAAATTTGCTACTGGAACGTTGGAGGGTCCAGCACTGACTTGGTGGAACTCCAATGTTCAGACTCTGGGGTTGGGAGAAGCAAATGCGTTGACCTGGAACAACTTCAAAACTTTGCTACAAGAGGAGTATTGTCCTCGTAGTGAAATGCAGAAGTTAGAAGAAGAGTATTGGCACCTCAAGATGGAGGGGTCAAACATTGAGGAGTACACGACCAGATCGCATGAACTGGCCAGACTGCTACCACACATGGCTACTCCAGCCAGTAAGTGGATTGAAAGGTACATTGGAGGACTAGTGCCTCAGATTCAGGGGATGGTTACTTCAGCAAATCCCACCACTATCCAACAAGCTGTTCGTCTAGCACATCAGCTTACTGACCAGGCAGTGTTACAGGGGACTCTGCCCAAAAGAACATCTGCTACCAAGGTAGGAGACCATAAGAGAAAGTGGGAAAGTAACAACTTCAAGGGCAACAACCAACAATCACATCAGCAAAACAGGAAACAAGACTCAAACAAGTCTTATCATGGTTCAAGCAGTGGTCAACAATCATCATCATCGGGGGGCTATATTGGTAAGCACCCCAAGTGCAACAGGTGTGGTTACCATCATGCGGGTAACCAGTGTGACAAAGCAAAGTGCCAGAGGTGTGGCAAGATTGGGCACGCGGCTAAGGATTGTCGCGGGGAACTGCAGAACAACCATAACAACCAGAATAACAATCAGAACAATGCGCAGAAGGGTTGTTTTGAGTGCGGCAAGATGGGCCATTTCAAGAAAGATTGCCCACAACTTAAGAAAGGCGGGGACAACAATGGTAATGGTAATGGAGGTGGCAACGGTAATGGAAATGGCACCAACAATAACAACAACAATAACAACAACAACAACGGTGCTAGAGGCAGGGCGTTTGTGATCGGAGGACGTCAAGCGCGGGAGGATCCCAACATTGTTACGGGTACGTTCCTCTTAAATAATCACTATGCCTCTATGTTATTTGACACTGGTGCCGACCGGAGTTTTGTATCTAGTTCACTTGCTAAGTCACTAGATGTTAGTCCCACTGCCTTAGATAGTCCCTATACTGTGGAGTTAGCGGATGGTAAGTTGATTGTAGTAGAAAACATTTATAAGGGATGTATTCTTGATTTGATGGGTCAGACATTAGAGATTGATTTGATGCCTATTGCCTTAGGCAGTTTTGATGTAGTTATTGGCATGGACTGGTTGTCTAAGAACCAGGCTGAAATTGTATGCCATGAAAAGATTGTTCGTATACCTCTTCCGCAGGGAGAGACATTATATGTACAAGGAGAGAAGAGCAGTACGCCACTGCGTCTCATATCTTGTATGAAAGCACACAAATGTCTGCGGAAAGGTCATACGGCAGTTATAGCACTTATAACTGAAAAGCCAGTAGCTGAGAAGAAACTTGAAGATATACCTATAGTTTGTGAATTTCCGGAGGTGTTTCCAGAAGACTTGCCGGGATTACCGCCTGTCAGACAGGTGGAATTCCGAATCGACCTTACACCAGACGCAGCACCGATAGCTAGGGCGCCTTATCGACTTGCACCGTCAGAGATGCAAGAGTTATCCACACAATTGCAAGAATTGTTGGATAAGGGGTTCATACGACCTAGTTTTTCACCGTGGGGAGCTCCAGTATTGTTTGTCAAGAAGAAGGACGGAACTTTCCGTATGTGTATTGATTACCGGGAATTGAATAAGGTTACTATCAAGAACCGGTATCCGTTACCCAGGATTGATGATCTGTTCGATCAATTGCAAGGTTCGAGTTACTATTCGAAGATTGATCTCAGGTCGGGTTATCATCAACTAAGAGTCCAGGAGGAGGATATTCCGAAGACAGCATTCAGAACACGATATGGCCATTATGAGTTCTTGGTCATGCCATTTGGGTTAACAAACGCTCCAGCTGTATTCATGGATCTCATGAATCGTGTTTGTAAACCTTACCTGGATAAGTTTGTCATTGTTTTCATCGATGACATTCTCATCTATTCAAAGTCTGAGGAGGAACATGCTGAACATCTTCGATTACTACTAGAGCTATTGAAACAAGAACAACTGTATGCTAAGTTCTCGAAATGTGATTTCTGGATGCGAGAAGTACAGTTCTTGGGTCATATAGTTAATGAAAAGGGTATACATGTGGATCCAGCGAAGATCGAAGCGATTAAGAATTGGGAAGCGCCAAAGACCCCTACCGAGGTACGACAATTCCTTGGTTTGGCGGGTTATTATCGACGATTTATTGAGGGTTTCTCAAAGATCGCTCAACCACTTACAGCTCTTACGCACAAGGGAACAAAGTATAACTGGACGGATAAACAGGAAGCTGCATTCCAGTTATTGAAACAGAAACTCTGCAGTGCACCGATTCTGTCTTTACCGGAAGGAACGGAAGACTTTGCGGTGTATTGTGACGCATCTGGACAGGGTTTGGGATGTGTGTTGATGCAACGGGATAAAGTGATCGCTTATGCTTCCAGACAACTACGAACACATGAAAAGAACTACACTACTCATGACTTGGAGTTAGGAGCAGTGGTTTTTGCTTTGAAGATTTGGAGACATTATTTGTATGGAACTAAGTGTACAATTTATACTGATCACAAGAGTTTGCAACATATCTTTGATCAGAAGGAGCTTAATATGAGGCAACGACGATGGGTTGAGTTGTTGAATGATTATGAGTGTGCGATTAAGTATCACCCGTGAAAGGCTAATGTGGTAGCCGATGCTTTAAGCAGAAAGGATACTTCAACAAGACGGGTTCGTGCACTTATGATGACAATACACACTGACTTACCTGACAAGGTACGCAGTGCTCAGATCGAGGCCTTGAAAAAGGAAAACTTGGTACAGGAATCCTTACGAGGAATGGAAGAACGGTTGGATACGAATGATGATGGAATTCGTTATTTCATTAACCGAATGTGGATACCTTTATATGGAGGTTTAAGGGAACTCGTGATGGACGAAGCACACAAGTCTAGATATTCAGTCCATCCGGGATCAGACAAGATGTACCATGACTTGAAGGCACTGTATTGGTGGCCTCACATGAAAGCTGATATTGCTAAGTACGTTAGCAAATGTTTGACTTGTTCGAAAGTCAAAGTTGAATATCAGAAGCCATCTGGGTTATTGCAACAACCAGAGATACCGATGTGGAAATGGGAACAGATTTCGATGGATTTTATTACTAAGTTACCCCGTACACCGAGTGGTTGTGATACGATATGGGTAATTGTCGATCGATTAACGAAATCTGCACACTTCTTAGCAATAAAGGAAACTGATAAGATGGAGAAACTGACTCGCATTTACATCAAGGAGGTAGTAGCACGGCATGGTGTGCCAATATCTATCATATCAGATCGGGATGCCCGGTTTACTTCTAATTTTTGGAAATCTCTTCATAAGTCATTGGGGACTCGCTTGGATATGAGTACCGCTTATCACCCACAGACCGATGGTCAAAGTGAACGAACGATTCAAACGCTCGAGGATATGTTGCGAGCTTGTGTAATTGATTTTGGCGATAGCTGGGAGAATCATTTACCGTTGGTGGAATTCTCTTACAATAATAGTTATCATACAAGCATTCAAGCAGCACCGTTTGAAGCTTTGTATGGTCGCAAATGTCGTTCACCAGTTTGTTGGGCTGAAATTGGTGACAGTCAGTTAACAGGTCCTGAACTGGTGCACGAGACGACAGAGAAGATAGTCCAAATCCGGAACCGTATGGCAGCGGCTCGAGATCGACAGAAGAGTTATGCAGACAAACGTCGCAAGCCGTTGGAATTTCAAGTAGGAGACCGAGTTCTTCTAAAGGTATCACCTTGGAAAGGTGTGATACGATTCGGCAAGCGCGGGAAGCTTAGTCCACGTTACGTAGGACCTTTTGAGATTCTGAAAAGGATTGGTCCGGTTGCGTATCAACTCAAACTACCGGATGAACTCAGTGGAGTTCATGATGTGTTTCATGTGTCGAACTTAAAGAAATGTCTTTCTGATGAGACATTGATTGTACCGTTGGAAGAAATACAAGTAGATGAACAACTGCGATTCATTGAAGAACCAGCAGAAATCATGGACCGAGAGGTCAAACAACTGAAGCAAAGTAAGATTCCGATAGTCAAAGTTCGATGGAATTCAAGACGGGGTCCTGAATTCACATGGGAACGGGAAGACCAAATGATGAAGAAATATCCTCATCTATTCAAGACAGCTACTGATAACACTGAGAGCGCACGTTAAATTTCGGGACGAAATTTCCTTCAACAAGGGGATGACGTGATGCTTTCACACATCAACACTGCAAATTTCAAACTGTAAGCACAAACATTTTATTTATTCAATTGATTTTGTTACAAACATTTGTGCTACACTACATTACATTCTATATGATTTATGTGCTACTACATTACATTCTATATGATTTATGTGCTACATTTCATATGTTACATGTTATGGTAGTACAACACATGATTAGTTATGTTATGGTAGTACAACACATGATTAGTTATATATTTTGCTATGTGCGGGGTTGCATAGTACACTCACAATATCAAACACAAACAGTCACAGTTAGGTGAACTAACTAGTGTACACGCAAAACGGTCACATTGAACGATCACAATTGAGTTGTGATGTTGCAAGCATTAGACTTTGTGTGTGAGTACACACAAGCACACAGAATGATCAAATCACACTAACACGTACGATTTAAACTCGTAAGTAGTTTCCTAACTACTCTTAACACTTGCTAATTTTCGGGACGAAAATTCCTTCAACAAGGGGATGATGTGACAATCCGACTTTTCACACTAACCTTGTTAACGGGTGTTGGTGCTATCACAGGCCCAACAAGGCCAATCAAGGCCCAATAAGATCAATGAAGGCCCAACAAGGCCAATGAAGGCCCAACAAGGTTAAAGAAGGCCTAGTAAGGCCCAATAAGGCCCAGGGAGGCCCAATGAGATCTAGGGAGGCCCAATTACAAGATCAAGGTCCAATAAAGCCAAGTAGGCCCAATAAAGGGGATGGTAGGCCCATTGAGGTTTAGTTAGACCCAATAAACTCAAGATAGGCCCAGTGAAATTGATAGAGGCCCAATTGAGTTAATCAAGTTCAATATTAGTTCAAGTAATTAATCTGGGACAATCCGGCAAATTCGGATTAACCCCGGTAGTCCGGAATTGGCAGAAATGATCCGGAACTAAACAAAATCAAACTACAAGTTATAAGATTAATCAAATTGGTTTTAGAGATATCCAATTTAATAGAAATTGATTTGTTAAGGATTAAAATGATTAAATTTTGACCTTTACAAGTCAAAATTCGACTAAGTAGTGATTAAATTCGAAATTTCATTAGAATTAAGTTAAAAACCGAAATTTATTAACTTTAATCATGCTATTGATGATTAGTATCGATTCCCATACGTTATAGGAGCATTAAGATGTCGAATTTAATAAGAAAACAACTCTTGGGTTTGAAACCGTCACTAGTGACATTAAGTTTTCACAAATCGATCGAAATTCACAAAATTGCATATCCATATACACTAGTCGGCTTCTTCAGAGGGATTACCACAATCCAATTTAAGCGCATAAGCTGTGGAAAGAAGAAAACGATTTGGAGGTGACCGAACATAGGGCTCAAAGTGGTTTTATATCGATTCTTCATCAAAACAGGTTAGAAATTCATCCTACAATTTCTAAACATGCCGACTAAAGTTTAACTCAAATCAATTGCGGTTCATAATATCGAATTTATAGATTTCGATTCCTAGGGTTTATGTTTGAAACGGTTTTGGGGGTTTAAATCAAAATGTGTTTGATAATCAAATTAAAACACATGGAGAGGTTCATAAGGTTCCGAACAAACTGATTAGTATGTCAATTTCATCTATAAGCATCGAATGTTATAATTTCGCGATTCTAGGGTTCTTTAAGAGAACCATTTGGGGGTTTCGATTCTAATGGATTCTTGAATCAAATTGACGGGTACCATTAGATTCAGAGGGTCCCGATTAGGCTTAAGCATATGTAAATTTCACTTTGTAGCATCGAATTGGTAATGCTCGAGTCCTAGGGTTCTTGAATATGGTCGGATTTGGGGGTTTTGGGTTAAAACGTTTGTAATATCTAAATTAACTGATCAGATAACTTCAAAAATCTATGTTTCAATGAAACCCTATGGTTTTAAGATTAACCGCATTCGAACTCATGGTCAATTAGGTGAATGAGGTTTCGGCTATAAGAACAAAGGGGATTCGAATTGAAAAAGTGGTTAAAACATTTAAATTCTGATATCTTTCGCGAAACCCTAGCGGGCTTGACTGGTTAAGGGCGTGTGTGTTTGGTGTTGAGGGTCGCGGGTTCGAGTCCCGGCCCCAACCATTTTTTTGGTTTTTATGCCAATTTAGTATTTCAATCATATCTTATTCATTTCAAGTCCGATTCGATCCGTTCAAGTTGCGTTGGAATCGTAACGAGAATACGAACGCATTAGAATGATAAAATTCATATTTTAGTCCGAACACGAAATCGCGTATAATTACGTTTAATTAAATAAAATCAAATGTGATTTTATTTAAACGATTTCAAAAGCACGCGTACTTCCGTATGCCAAATTATCACACTTTAACATACGTATGTTGATACGTATGTGGTTTTAAGCACAAAACGACATTCCGAATAACTGTAGGTTATTGTTTAAATCACAGATTCTTCGTAGAGGATTTCTACGCAAGTTCACACGTGTTTGATCATTCTACTATTATCAAAGGTGCGTACACGGCCCCTTTCTTATTTTAAACTGTTTTGGGGGAGAAAACATGTGCAACAAACTACTTTTAGATACATATCACTTGCATGAGTTATCTGTTTACATTATGTGACAACATATCAACTTGAAAGTCCTTACACACCTCGAACCGTTTAGTTTGCTGTAATGCAAAGCGTGGTAGTTGGAAATAGATCTATTAGGTTTGACAAACCTCACCTGGTAGATGGGATCTACGCAGGTGTTTGACTGACCAAACACATTTTTACTATTGTTGTGATAGACAATAGTGGCAAGGCTAAAACATGCTATAGCATGGCAACTAGTCAGCTTCGGTGTCGAACACGTATGTAAATAGTTTATATGACTAGCTATCATGACTGTGCAATTGTGATTATGTTATCTACAAACTTGTTATTCAAACTGATGTTCTGAACACTATGATTACTTAAAACCTGTGTTATGCACCAACCTTTGTGTTGACTTGATTTGCATGTTTTCTCAGGACACTAAGGCGCGCGTAACAGCTGGCATGGACTAGGGAGATAGAGTCTCATGCATTATAAACTTTGAACATTTGAATTTGAATATTTCAGTATATTGATTTGTAATGTTTTACTTATCAACAGTTTATTGATTGTGATTTGAAACGCTTCCGCAACTTTTTGTAAACTCTGATTATTATGTTTTTAAAGACCAACGTATGTTTTGAAATTCATATAGAGGTCTTCACTATGTCTAATGATCTGAGATCCTGGTTTGTCACGTTCCCAAACGGTATGATTCCGTTAGTTGAAATTTGGGGGTGTGACAGGTAAGATAATATTTTTGTAATTATTAAAGTTAAAAAAACTCATATGAAATTATCTATAAACACACAAGACAAAAAGGTAAATTGTATTATCATTTATATAAGTTTTGGTTGATTATCATTTTTTTTTGGAAAAAAATTTGTTTTTTAAGAAAACTTATATTTTTATACAACTTTTATCTCTAAAAATTTTTACATATTTTTTAAAATTTTGATTTAAAAAAATTATAATATATTAACATTTTCATAACTATGTTTTACTATGTTTTTAATAAAATGTTTTGATTTTTAATTTATTAAAAACTTTTATTTTAATTTGTAAAAGATAAATAATATCATTAGTTATAATTATCATTATAAATATTTAATATAAGAGATAATATAATTATTTAAGAAGAAAGAGAATCATGTAAATGCACAAAAAGTTGACAAGTGGCAAATGAGGATTTTTGTTTATTATAATAATAAGATTATGTAAGTAATTTACTTTGTTTTTGAATGGCTAAACTTACTACCACTTAAATTACACCATAATTACAACATTGTATGGAATTGAACCCATGACCTCTCATTTTAAAAGACAAACATCTACCAAGTGGGCTAGTTCTGGTGTAAGTAATTTACTAAATATAATTTATGTTGTTTTAAACGCATTTCTATAAGCACTTTAGAAATGGGTTGCTATTGAAATAAAGGTTTCATTATTCCATGAGTTTCATGTGATATTAATTATAAATGAAGTAGGAAACAACTTCAATTAGAGAAGAAAATGGTGTTAACTCTATATATTAGACTTCTAACCCTTCGTTGGTTTTCCTATTAGGGTGGATTCCTAGCATTGTGTTTTAAATTTCTTTATCTTCAACTAAATTCATAATTATAAAATATATTTATACATGTAAACATAAATGTCAGGAGGTATCATTATTTCACTTTCTCTTCGTGTACTTTGGTTTCAAGTTTTATCTTATCTTCGAGGCTTATGACATCTTAAATTAGATCCATGATACTAAAGTAATCACTTAAGTAAATGCACATCCCTATTGATTCCAGTGTAAGACTTGCACATCTCTATTCGAGAACTCATCGATCATGTCCCTTTCCTAAAGATTTCACGAAAATATTGTAAAATTATTCGGTCATGACTCATAAAGTACTTTTAAAAATGGTTCAACCACGGGTTCGACCGCCGGTTTACCGGTCCGACCGCCGGTTCGCCGGTTCAACCGGCATGTTCGTCTAAAACGGCCCGGAACCCCGAACCGGACCGGTTCACCCACCGGTTCCCGGTTCGTCCGGTCCGGTTTTCAAAACAGTGCAAGTCTGTCGTACGAAAATAAATTAATATTATATAAAACACATTACGTATGGAAACATACCCTTATGCAAATTAATTGATACATTATTGAATACCCTTAAAAATATTTTATTTTATAAATTAAATATTGTTATTACATAATCTAAAATTTGAAAAAACTAATTTCGCACACATAGATATGAAGACAAAAAAAAGTTTAAAACTAATCATTTGTTTCATCATTTGACACAAATTATGATCTATCTAATAAGCATTAACACAAATGTATGATTCAATTACACTTGAAGTTGATCAAATGTTAGTAGTCAAATTCACTAATTAAATTTCCAAAATAAATAAATAAATAAATATTTCTTTAAATTTTTCCAAATTTTAAACAATAACATATTAGTTTAGTATATGAGTCATATGAGTATAATAACGAGATTGAAACGCCTCTCGAATCATGTTTTTTCACCCTAGCATTGTCAAATTGACTAAACCGCAAAACTTTTTGACTCACGAACTTCTCCATACTAACTAAAAGAAAAACTCGATTCAAAACCCCAAGTTGAATATGGTTTGGCTTGACCTAAATGCCAATCAACTAGTTTGCATCCTTAACCACACTAATAACCAACCACCATACCCAATAAATCATACTCTCAGTTTACGCAAATCTTACGCCGACTCAACTTTGAATCAAATAAAATTTAAAAATACATAAATAAAAGAGATACTAATATAAGCAAAACAATACCTTGATATGTGATAGCATATGTATATTATAAGATCATAATCACATGGACACATACATCACCCTTGACCACACGTGTGTTTGCATGTGGTAATGTTTCATTTTTAATCCACTTTAATTATAATAATAATCCAAATAACTCCGCCAAACTAAACCCAAATTTTTAATTTTTTTTGTTATTTATTATACATGTACAAGACTATACTTTTTTATGTGTATATTGTAATTGAAATTGTTTATATTTTACAAGCTTAACTTTACATTACACTGTCAGCATTTATTTAATATGATTTAATATGATAACACCCAACACTGGTGTAAGATCTTAAAACAAAAAGAATTTGCACAAATACATAAAAAATATAATCTTGGACACGTATAATAACGATAATGAAAGAAAAAAAAAAAAGAAAAAAAAACCCAAAGATTTTATTAATCTTAATAGAGTTATCTGAGTTACCACAGTTAAATAGGGTTATTATTTGATGCCATATATGTATAAAAGAAGCAAACATACCACCAAAAATCTACTCAAAAAGTTGAGCAAACCTGACCTTATTAGGTTACCACAACAACCTTACCTAATATATTCCCACCTTTCGGTAGGGTCGGGGGGAGGGAGGATATATACAAACCTTACCCCTATCCCAATTGGGACAGAGAGACTGCTGCGAAAGAATCCCGATGAGGTTACCACAACAGAAACCTAAATAAGATATATAGTAGTATTCACATATTACATAGCCTCCAGAAGAGCCCGACTCAAAGGTGAAAGGTCCCTTGTAAATTCAAACTGGTCAAGTTTTTTGGTTGAGTTATAAAAGTAAGATAAAACATAAATTGACTGCAGGGTTTGTTGCAGAACGAGCCTTTTTGCACATTTACGCACGTTATGAAGACAAACAATATATGAAAGGGCACGCAACAGGAGTGTGCCAGGATACAATAGAGTGAACTCTAAATATAGAAGCTATAGAAGCTTGCTATATGCATAATAAGTATTTTTCAATTTCCCAAAACCAGCCTCATAATCAACCATTTGATACTCCAATCGTAGAATCTAAGGAAAATAAAAGTAACAAAAGCATGTCACCTGTGATTTACAATGAAAAGTGCATGCAGAAACTTCTAAAAGATATGCGCAGGCCTCGATTAACGTGGGCCATGACGGGCTTTAAGTTTCTTGCCTGTTTGGTCAATGGCATGGCAGAAGGAAGAAAATGAGTCCTTTAGTTCATTTGGAAGGGGAAAGCTCAAAGAATGAAGGAGTCCATGGTCTTGTTGACCTTTTGTGTCCCGAGATGAAAACGAATAGGCCATTGCCATTGCGGGCTGCTGTTTGTTAAGGCCTTCGATTATGAACGAAAACGCACCAAATGTGATGCAGCTCTGGAGAAGAGCTTGTGGTGCACCTGGAAAGGAAGATTAAAAGTTTAATTTAGTTGAAAATTAGATTAAAAATAAACTGAAAGAAACTAACTAAAAATCATACAAACTAATAAAATTTGTGAAGAAAGATCATTTTTTGAATTTCTTTGGTTGAATAAAAGACAAGTGCTGATCAGATTGGTGTCGAAATTGCAAACATTCTGCATTCATTCAAACAAGCCACTGTCCCACTATGTTACTTTAGATATCTATTTCATACATTATTTATGTAAAAAATATCTAACTAGCATCTCTTAATTTACATATATTAACATATATACGTGTTTTAACCCATTACACAACCTGTCCAACCAGCCCCTAAAGAAGGGTATGTTTGGAATTGTATTTTGGATGTCATTTTAAATACTAATCTCTCTATAATAATCAAATAAACAGGTTCATCCAAATGCTAAGAATTTAATTATCTTCTATTTGAAAAGGTAATCATCACTCTCAGAAAATCAATTTTGCAATTACAATCCCAAGCACCCCCTAAAGGCCGAAATAAAAAGCTCAATAAGCAATTAAATTCTTCCATCTGATTATACAGTCACCTCTTGCTTATTATTAACTAGGTTAGAAACCCATGTATTATAATAAAAAATTAGTCTTAATTAGAAGGAAGGAATAAAATAAATAAATAAATACATAGAGGGTTGAAAAAAATATATCAACTATTACATGAGAATGAAATAAAGAAGCCGGAAAATAAGATATGTGACAAGTGGCACTGATAGACTTATAAATAGAAAAAGATTTCATAGGCTCTGAGAGGAGACCAATGGCATGTTTTCCGCCAATAAGGCATCTTGTTTTTAGTTAAAGATGAAGGCAAGAAGCTATTTCTTAAGGAAATTAAACATGCAACAAAAGTGTACACAAGAAAACTGTAGGCAAACAAAACATAATAATCCAAATATCTTTATTATGATTGGCATATCAACATAATTTATTAAGCTATTAAGTACCTGGAAAACTCAAAGCAAGACCGGTACAACATCCAGCTACACCCGCATTAATGACTGTAAAAACAAAATTAATTAGTGTGACTGATTTCGTTACGATTCATGTCTACAATTAAAGACTGGTACCATCATCTTTCCCTCGAAGCCTCTTTAGGAAACATACAACCAGACTGTGCACCCCAGACAGAACAGCAAAAGTCTGATGAGAACAAAAAATAATCAAACATGCTAAAAGGAAAATACTTCAATAAATAGCATCCATATTTCAAAGTCTAGTTGCAACCAACTAATATTCAATACCTTAGCAGATGACATTGCCTCTCCGAAAGATCCCTTGAATCCTTGCTTCTTAATCAGACCAGAACCTTAAAAAACAAAAATCCCAATATCAAAACACACATTCACAAAAATAAAAGGCAAGTTTGACGGGCAATTTTATATATCCCCACCTTAACTTGCAAAATTACATATTTCCTCAAATTGTGCTTAAAGAGAATTATACATTATGCATCTAAAAATTGTACTTTGGGTAAACATGTAATTTGCAAGTTAGGAAGAGATGTACAAAATTCCCCCATGTTTGACACACCAAGCAGACCAAAATAAATGGCTAATCGATGTCCCAGTTGGGAAACAAAAAATCTCATCTATAATTAATATAAAGAAAACAAACAAAATACAAAGAATTAGACAAAAAATATAATATCTTCAAAGACACAATACCAATGTCCAACTACATCAGCGGTTACCAAGCCTCACGGAATGCCATCAAAAACCAGGTTATCAATGCCCGAAAGAGCTGAGAACTTTAGGAACTAGTTGGACAAATAAAGCTCATTTGAGAGCCACAAAAAACTCAATTTTGGCCCTTAGATCACAAAAGAACTATTTCACATTTAAATATGTTATAATTACATCCATGTGGCATGCATCACATGTCACATTTCACATGTGAAAAGTAAACCCTTGACTTTTATCTTAGGGGCACAAGTATTATTTTCTTCTCGAGTTTTTTGTGGTTCTAAAATGAAAATACTCCTCAGTTACACACTATAAACTAAACCACTGCACTATTTCTCTTCTGCTAAAAAACTAACAACCAAATAAAGTAAATGATTTTAACTGAATACTAAAACATTAAACTCCTATTATGTAAGTTATCTATGTGAAATACCAATCTCCATATACAGATTTCCCAGTGGAAATGTGCAAGTGTCTAACCCAATTACTGGTACAAATCAATGTGCAAAACTCCAATGAAATTCCGGCGAATTTGGAAATTCCTTCAACATTTTTCAAAAACTTTTGGAATTCCGGCAAGATTTTCCAACAAATTTGGAATTCCAGCCAGATTTCAGGCGACTATTGATATTCCAACAAAAAGTCAGATGATGTTTTGGTAAAATTCTATGTGTATATATATATAATTTAACATTTTTATAAAAATTATATAGAAAAATTGAATGTATATATAACTCTGAAAAATTCTATATAAAATTTTCAAAACCGACTAATCCCGATTAATCCCTAGTCCCTACCCTACCGACCGACTAGCGATTTCTACAACACTGTCAATCACCTTTATGGTTTCATTCACATAAACTACCAAGCCTAAATATACACAAGCTCCCATGATAAGGTAATATAATATTGTGAATAACATTATCCTAACATAACAAACTAAAGTGCTCCAATCACGAACTCGGATAAAAAAATATATATAAAAAAGCATGTTGCAAGCAGCTTCATACACTAGAAAAATACACATATGGTTAATACTTAATAGCAATGAGTACCATGGTTTAAAAAGGCTTTCTGAGGCTCGCCTTGAGGCTTACGCCTCGACCGAGGAGGTGGAAAAAAGCTTAAGAGGCTTAACCTCATAGGAGTAGTTAGAACATAAACCTCAATCTTTCCAAGGTGATGAGACAACGCTTTGAGGCTTAAGCAAATAAAAATGCCATATTTTTTTTCCACTGGATTGTTTTTTCATCTATTTTTAGGCCCTTTTTGATCCCTTTAATAGAAAACACGTTAGCCACTTATATCTAACTTAAATTCGAAAGTAGCTTTTCTTCCATACTTTGAACGCACGCATCATACTTTGAACGTACACATTATGTACAGTAAGAAATTTAAGCAAAAGTTTATAAGGAAAACTAATCTAAGAGAAAATGATGATCCAATAGTTGGCGAGGAGGTTTTGTCGAATGATAAGTTGGTAGCCAACCCAAGTTTTGATGAACATGACATTCGTAGAGTCGATGGGTCAAATGGGGAAAAAGTATAAAGTTTATCATCTAGGAAAAGAAAAAAACATTGAAGTTAATTTAGTTGATAAAGATTGAAGATGACAATGAGAAATTAAATTTCATTGATGAAAACATTGAAAATAATGTGAAAGAAAATAAGTTTTATAATATTAAAATCTCAAAACATTACTAACTAATGTTGTTAAAGTATGTTTGTGCTTAAATTGTGATACTTATGAAGTTTCTTTCAAATTATGTTATGACTTTTATGAGATGTATCTACTATTTTATTTTTTTTTAATAATGTTTCGAGGCTTACGCAGTTACGCCTCTTTAGTCTAATAAAAAATGCCTCGAGGCTCGTTTTTGTTCTTTTAAACCTTGACAATAACACACAAAAAAATTCATATCTAAACCATGGTTGTAGAAGTCGCTAGGCGCTGGTCGGGCGGCGAGGTACCGCCTAGGGATTAATCGGGATTAATCGGCGCTAGGCGGATTGAAATTTTTATATGTAATTTTACAAATCTATTATATATAATAAATCAAAATAAAAGATGACACGTGTCATTCATCTAGACTATCCTCACAATAACTTTCCCGCTTCTCTCTCTTATTTAATACGTCATAAATTAAATAATAATATTAAATATTAAATACATATTTATACATTTTTAAATTGAAAATATTTTTTAAGACATTAAAAATATATTAATATAAAAAATATTTTTTTTTTCAAAAGCAAAATTATTATAAAATAAGAAATATTGAAAACTGTTTTTTCTAAAATATTTTTTTTGGAAAACAAATTTTGAAAAAGTAATAATGAAAAAAAATATTATTATTATTATTTAATTACTTAAAGTATTAAGTTTTTCAAAATTTTTAATCATATTTTATTTTAAAAAATCGACTTATATTGTAAAGATTTTTTCATTAATGACTATATATTATTTGTGTATTTAACCCGTGTAATACACGGGATACTAACCTAGTATATACTATATACACACATATAAATATCAATAATTTAATACAATACTTCAAATAATTTAAAAAAGACTTAAACATACTAAGTGAAGTACTTCAAAGTTCAAACTTAAACACTAATTTCAAAGTTTAGAGATAAATTTCGACATTTAGTGGGTATATTTGAAGCTTCAGATGTTAGATTCGATGTTTTAGAGACATATTAATGATTTTGAGTTGAGAAATGTGTCAAATAATCATATTAATCTAGATCCTTTTTACCAAAAAAAAAAAAAAAAAAAAAAAATTGGCCGCCTAGGGCAAAATCGACAAGGTGGGAGGGCGCCTAGGCCCATTTTTACAACACTAATTTAAACATAGATAACCTTACTAACAATTCACACAACACATATTCTCATTCACTTGAAACAGGTGTAGTTAATAGCCTTGGCACAAAAAGATAAAAACTCACAATATCAAAGGTTTCTAACACAATAATTTAGGTAAGCTTACTAACCATTCACATAGCATAACCGCCAAGCAACCAAGATGTGATTTTGGCTAATTGGTTACCAAAAATTTACGAGGCAAAATTGGCATGACTTGAACTCTAAAGTGATTAGCTAAATTCTTTAAACTTCATAATAATAAACGATAACAACATATAATATGAGCGAAAACATTGTTATCGATGCGAATTAGAGGTGTTCATTATTCAGTTTGAACCCAATTAAACCGAAAACCAAACTGGACCAGAAACCGAAAAAACAAGCCAAATTCTTATTCCAATAGGTTGCTCAGTTCTACAAAATTCTGAATCCTGTTATAACCAAACATGTATTAACTACATATCCACAACACTGATTTAAGAATATATTTTAAATAATACATAAGAGTTTAAATATTACTTAATAAATTTTCTTATTAACCAAGTTAACTTTTTTTTTAAGTTTTAACAGTAATGAACCAAAAGCGCCTTGAGGACTCTTCCCGCTATCAATTTTTAGGCAATAAACTTGTTCCTCCAGAGACACCACTGACTGGCTGTCTCTTACTACTTAGAAGGAAATCTACCTCTTAGGTTGCACCTTTGGAGAAGCCTCGTGCTCATCTAGCAGCAACTGTTGCTAGAGAAACTTGAACCAAAGACCTCTCATAAAAGAAGTCAAGTAGGTACCGCTAGGCAAAATCCCACTAATGATAAAACAAAATATGTTGTCAAAAGTCCTCAAATGTGCGACTAGGCCCTCACGCAAGCCAGCAAGGTGAGGGACAGAAAAAATGTCTTGCCATCCAAGCCCTCAGGAAACATTCCAACAAAGTAACAAAGATTCTAGCCAAATTTCCCGAAAATTCCGACTAAATCCTCATAATACCAGTAAATCTGTTGCAAATTTCGACCAAACTTTCTTGAAACTCTAAAAAATGTCCTCACCATCCTATACTAGCCCAAAACAAGCATATAACATATCTAAAACCCTTAAAATGTATACTTATCTTACGTGTGTTCCTTATCTCAGGCTCTCGCTTATCGAGGGCCTTGCGTCTAGGCCCAGGGCTCACACTTTGCACTTTGAGGGCACCTTGCACCATTGACAATCATATGAAGCAGTAGGGGTTCTCAGGTGAGACGAAAGCAAACCATATCCTATCTTGACCACATTAAGATAGTAGTCTAAAAGAGACCTGCCTCAAATACTATTATAAAATAAAACAAATAAGGTTAATTATTAGGTTATTCGGTTCAATTAGGACATCATCAAAAATCAAGCCAGCAAGCATCCCTATTACCAATGTTTAACTGACAAAACAAACATCTACCGATCAGACGAATATATATACCTAATAAGCATAAAACGCAAAATAGATACTACAATAGATGATAATGCAGTTGTTCCAAGTAATAACATATTAACATAACGCTTTTATTAGAAGCACATAGTGTTTTTAAAAATCTAAAATGCAGTTGTTCCAAGTAATAACATATTAACATAACGCTTTTATTAGAAGCACATAGTGTTTTTAAAAATCTAACTTCCTAATATCTTGAATAATTCAAATCTAATTTTGAATAATTCTAATCTAGTAATTTTTGATTAATGAAATTTTACATACCATTCGAATTCAAACAACTCATATAAATAAAATAAACATATACGCATAGATATTTTTACTTTGGATTTTGGATCGAATAGAAAATCACAAATTCTAAATTAGATTCATAATTCGATGTCATACTTCAAATGAATAGAATTAGAATTTGAAAATTATAACCCAATTTTCACTTGGTGATTTGGAATCCAAATCAAATAGCATTTTGAGATTTTGAATCTTATTCGAAAATTGGACACCCGTTAAACACGCCATCACCTAATCTTCAAATAAACTCATAAACCATCGATAAAACATCAAAATCTAAAAATCATAGCCAGTTTATGTTTCCAGTACGACGAGAGAAATTACCGTAACCGAATACGGAGCCCATTAATCCACCGGCAGCGGAGTCTCCGGCAAACCGGAAAAGACAAACTAGCGGTGGACTTGCCTGACTGGCAGTCGTCAAGGCATCGGAATTCACAGTAGGCTCAGAATTAGGGATCGTAAGACCAGCACTGTTGGTACCGACAGTTTCTTTGCCGGAATCGGAACCCGAAGGATTGGCAGCCGACGTCGTCGATGACATCTTTTTTGCTTTATCCAGAAAGTAAACCCTAGAAAAAGGTTTTTGCGAATGTTGGTTGCTGAGCCCGTGTGAGCTTTTATATGGTTGGGAGGTATATTCTATTTCCTAATTTTTAACGATAAATTATCCTGTAATAAAATTACTTTTTTTTTTGCCTGAATTTAGGATTTTAGGTACACTTTGTGTTTACTTATTTAATTTTAAAAAGACTTTTTGTTAAAAGTGTTTATTAACTTATGATTTTTTAAAATTAAGTTTTTAATAATGTATTTGGATTAGCTTTTTCGAAATTAATTTTCAAAATGATCAAAAAGGACATTTTTTTTATTAACACTATTTTACTGTTATTGGGTAATATAACATTCTAGAAATTCCGATGACGGGTTTCGACACGCAGTTTTGACACATCTCAAAATCAGAATAATTACGTGAAATTTTTTTAAATCTAACTATGTTACAACTTATAAATATATTAATATGTACAGTTTATTAAAATAAATTAATATAAGATTTAATTAATTGAAATTAATTAAGTTTTATAAATGTAAGGTTATAAATGTTAAAAAATAAATTGTATAAGTTTTTATAAATAATTTTAACTTAAAGTTAAACTACAACTATCCATCTATTTTGAACCAACAATCCATCTCTCAAGAACGAAGACTTAGGTTGATTAAAAACGTTGAAGACTTCGTGAACACACCTAAAACTCATATCATGGATATCTTATCATACAACTTAAATTATACACATATCCTAAGATACGACATTGTGTTTTGTAAGGCTTAGATGTAAATGATAGCAAGTAAGAAGCTCTACATATTGGATTCTTAATATTAACATAAGATAACTTTCGGACAACTATTTAGCCAACATTTCCCCATCCTTAAACTAGCATTTTGGACCACCAAAATCTTTTAGATATAATAGTATATTAAGGGGCAACTAGGTTCAAACGGTGCATAAAACCGAGCCCAAACGAAGCAAGAATCACAAACAAAAGTTTGAAAACATAACCCTTGACTCACACCAAGATACAAAGTTTAAACCCAACTCTCGACACCATGAATGTTGGATTACTCTCTTCCATGTGATAGCACTCTGTAAACAATGAACGTAGGCGAAAATCGTGCGCAAAACGGAGTTATAACGAAGCGGGAATTGCAAGAACAAGTTTGACGTTTGTTGACAGCTACAAGTCGCGAATCCTCCCTTAAAACTATCTCACATCACCCAAGAAACCAATATTTTGTCTCTTTAAACACCTATAAATACCCTTGCTTGGTTCCTTATAACTTGCAACTCCTAGTTGAGTATAAACAAGTGGAACAAACCAAATTTTGGTGGTTCTACA
This sequence comes from Mikania micrantha, assembly GCA_009363875.1. Lineage (NCBI taxonomy): Eukaryota > Viridiplantae > Streptophyta > Magnoliopsida > Asterales > Asteraceae > Mikania > Mikania micrantha. Next base: position 9,740,347 of record CM018687.1, read on the forward strand.
AGTGCAACACCCTTTGGGATGTTGAACATAATAGGTTTTTTTATGATATTGACGAATAGGTGCTTCCCTTTGAGATCGTCTCGTCTGTAAAGCTTCTTTGAGGTAATTTTCTCTTTCTTTTTCTTCTCTTCATTATTCGTTTATTTATTGTTTTCCTAGTCTAAGTAGTTGAGCTTAGGTTCTTAGTTAAGGGGCATTAGTCTCGTTTAGGTAGCCTTGTTTAGGCCGCCTTTAGAATTGTTGTAGCCTTGTAGAGACTCGTTAGGCCTTACAAGTCCGGCCTATGATGTCCTTCATTTAGTTATGCATAGCATAATGTGTCACCCATCCTTGTTTAATTCGTTTGACTAGGTTGAATCACGTTTGGATTCGAATCATATACTTGTTCTTTTGAGCTGCTGTCTAGCCACACACGTTCAAACCTCAGGGCATCCAGTTTTATACAATTGTTCATCTTGATTCTTCTTCATTATACTAATTTTCTCAGCACCATTAATGTGACTTTATTCTTTTTCCTTTTTTCCTTTTGTAAACTTTTGGGATGTTACATATGCTATATACACAAACATATTCTTAGAGTCAAAACATATATATGAAGCAAGCTTTTAAGCTTATTAAACATGATTTAGATGCTATGTAAACTTATGTGCTAATTGCCATGTGGGATTTAGGTTAGAAGACGTTTCATACATCAAACATAAACATTATATAGTAGCCTAAGATTGTAGCTACGTTCTTCGCATTGACTTATGTCGTGTGTTAAAAAGGTGAAAGATACACATACATAAACATTATGATTTACATTGTTTAAGTTAAGATCTACATAGTCTTGATTTAAACTTTGTAAGATCACTTGTTTGAATTATTGATTTGTGCTACTTGCAAATTTACATATGATTTAGATATAGTCTATTTAGTTTAACAGTTTTGCATCCTTTTAAGTATTGTATTAAACTATAGAATTGCTCACAAACTATCCAAATAGTTGACCTTTATTATACATACGTAACAAGATAAGATGAAGATCAAGATGGAAGACTTAGTGATGGACCTAGTTTAAATTAATCAATTTTATTTGTTTCTTTGTATTTGAACTTTGAACAATTGTATTTGAATCTTTGTTTGTTAAATGAAGGATGGTTGCATTTATTTAAAATAGACAATGTAATTACTTAAACTTAATTATAGCATCATGAGCTTTTGAACATTCACAATTGCGCCCCGACGTATTCCGCCGTCGGTCGGGGCGTGACAGGTAAAGGGTAAAGAGTGGGGTATATTTGTAATTTTATATCAATAAGTCATAAGTCATTTTGAAAAGCTATAATTTTTAGCTTTTAAAAAAATTACTTATTACCCTTTTACAAAAAGTCATTTTCAAAAGTTCTTTTAGGTTTGTCAAACAACTTATTGATTTATTGCCTTTTTAATAAGTCAATAAGTCATTTTTAGATGAAATCTCAAATACGGCCTGAATAGCCCCTAATAAATTCAGACAAACATTGCTAAAAAACATTCAAATAAATTGGTGCAACATGTGTGAAATTTTCGTGACCCTCAAATTTTTTGTTAAGTCGTTGTGTTTTGGATTAAATGTTTGAATCAGATAAAACAATTAAATTAAATATAATTAATTTTCTAGTTATAAATTTTTGTTAAAATCTTTGAAATCAACGCACATCCGCTAGCTACTGCATGGCTTCGTTATTATCAAAGAGTATTGTGACCCTCGTGAACAGCCCTTAATATCGTGATGAAACCATCGTTCCTTAATGACCATCTAAGAGAAGAAGAACACCATTAGCCTAACCGCATGAAAAAGCCTTTTGCAGCTAGACTTTGGTGTGAGAAGAAGTAGCTTGTTTGAGAGTAAAAATGCAAGTGATAGTGAGAGTGATAACCAAGTTAAGTTAAGCATGCAATTCCTTAATTTCTTGACATTTTCCTTAGTTTCCAAAAATACTTTATTTTTGGTGCTACATGTGACTATTGTTTGCTTACACTTTGTTGTCTTAGCCACCTCTATTCTTAGGTGTTATCGATGTTGTCAGAACCCGACCGGACCTATCGGTCGGACCGGGATCCGGAGAGTCAGCCGACCCAAAATAGGCATGGGAACCGGATTCAAGCTAACCGGTAGGTTGAACCGGTTCATCGGTCGGACCGGATTTTAGTTTTTTTTTAACTAAAATCCAAAAAATAAAACAGAAAACCAAATCCTATGTTTTAAACATGGGTATGCTTGTTTAAAAATTAATTATGTTTGTTTAAACGTGTTTATAATTATATAATTTTTTTGGAATATATTATATATTTATCATGTTATTCGGTTCTTAAATCCGGTCCAACCGGTCCGACCAATAACCAGCAAGATGTTCAGTTCGACGTCCAGTCCGGTTCCGAAAACATTGGTGTTATCACTTTTATAGAGATTAACTCTGCTTTCACTAGTATGTTATGATCCTTTTGGTACCCTATTCGTCTATTTCACACTCATTTTATGACTTTAGTTTGAACATGCTTTTATTCAAACTATATGGTCGTCATGACATACTTGGTTAGACTATTTAGCAAGTCAGTCGGGTTATTATATCTTACGTCATCAGTTATATGAACTATCAATAGTTAAGAATCCTTTATATATAGATGCAAGAAAGTGCATTTTAAATGTAGGAAATAAAATCAAAACATATGTAAAACTTTACCAAATTGTAAGGCCTTGTTTGTTTTATTATAAAAGGTTTGTGCAGCCTCTTTTGTCTGCGCCGCGCATACCACACGCATACGTTGACATCTGCAGATTGTTTGTTTTTTTATAAAAGGTCTGCATAGCCTTTTTTGTCTGCGCCGCGCATACCATCTGCAGACTGTTTGTTTTTTCGAAGACGTTTCATTAAAAAAATGTCTACGCTATTTTTTCTTAGTGCAGATGTGGACCAACCACTTCTAGGACCTTCTAAGGTCCTCAGAGACCACCCACGCCGCCCACCCCCTCCGGCCACCGCCGCCGCCCACCACCGTCGGTCACCCCCGCTGCCCACCACCGCCAGCCACCTCCATCACCCCCCACCGTACACAGCCATCAATTTTTTATGAGTTAACAGACGTTAAAAAACAAACACTCTTCTTCTTACAGACTGCTGACGTTTGATCCATCTATTCTCATACAGATGTCTGCAGATGTGGTCCGCAGACTGCAGACATTTTACCTCTTAAAAAACAAACACCACCTAAGAGATGTTACAACTTACAAGAACTGAAAATATGCCTATAAAAGGTTCGAAATTTTGAGAGAAATAAGTACGTGTGCGTCACGGCGAAGGGCACGATCCAGATGGTGAAAAAATTAGGGTTTCTTGTAAATTAAAGTGTTGAATTAATGAGAGAATTGAAGATGATGTCTAAGTTCTATCAATAATCAACACATACAACCTACTCTCTTACATTTTGGGTGGAAATAGGTGATACCACGTAAGTGAAACATCCCACCCCCACCCCAACCCCATTTAAGACTTTAAAATAGGGCTGTCCAAAATACAAGTTGCTCGATGCTCGCTTGATATTCGCTCAAAAAAACTCTGAAAAAACTTGTTCAAATTTCACTTGTTCTTAAATGAGTTGAGCACGCTCAGTTTGGGTTTGAAACGAGTTGAACACGAGCCAAGATAAGCTCACTCGGATAGTCGCTCATTTGTTTCTACTCTTTTAAGTATGGCAAAATTGCACACACACACATACATATGTAAAGTAATATCAAAATTTTTTTTATATTAATATTAGCATGTTACAAGTTTTTTACGATGAATAATTATGTTCCTGTGTTTGGCCTAATTAATAATAATGTTAATAATCGATTCAAATATTTTAAACTCTTTTTATGTTTTTATATCATGACAATTTGAAATTTACTAACTTCATTTTTGATTTTGGATATGTATATGGTTGAATTTATTGCTTTTTAATTATTTAGTTTGAAATTGATATAAATATTTTAAATTTCCATTAAATTTTATTTAAAAACCGTGCCAAACTTAACCAAGCCAAACACGAACATAACCCCGCTCAATTCGGTTCGGCTCGTAAACAACAAGGAACAAATTGTTTAAGAGAAAAACATATATAAACTCAAAACTCCCAAACATATCTTCTCCAAAGGCCACAAATGTCTGCCCCTTTCTCTTTACTCTCACACACATCTTCTCCGATCTCCTCCACCATCTCCGCTGGTCACACCACAGCCCTCTCCACATCTTCTGGTTCACCGTTCAAGCCAGCAATTCAATATCGGTAACAAGCTGCTTCATCAAACATGACTAAATCACTCGTTGATCCAATTGTTGGTACCAACGACGACAAAGGTGGTCGAATACGCTAATGGAGCCAATGTATTGAGGATGAAAAATACAATTTCTACGAGGAAACGATAACCATCATCATCATCATCATCATCTATCTTCATATCTTTTGAATAAACCGAAATCGTTGAACCGATAATCGAAACGATGGGGGTTTCGCGAGTCGCAATTAGGAGATTCAATAGGTTTTTTCATATCGAAAACATAATTCGTAGAAAAAATTCGTGTGATTATATACAAAACAGAGAATTTTCAACAGATTACTCGAATAATGACGCGATTTTGCCGGTTCTGATCGTTGGCGCTGGTCCGGTTGGGCTTGTTCTTTCTGTTCTTCTTACCAAATTAGGTATAATTTTGCAATGAAAGTTTTTATAATTGATGTTTTACGTTTATGGCATTGTTGATGCTTTTGAAGCTAGAGAGTGATTTGATTTCAAGTTTTTCACATAGACATGGACAGGGTGTCTCAATAACCCAAACAATGGTTTAGGCCCTTCAAATCCTAGGGCCCCTAATTTATACAAATATTTTCATTTGTAACGAGCGTTTGTTATAAAATATGAGCTAGAAATAATCCATATACTAGGATTTAATGAATTGCCTTTCACATTAACCCAATCACATAATAAAAAATATAACGATAGATAAAAGAGGGAGTTTATACAATTTTTATAAGAAAAGACCTCAAATTTTTTTTACCCGACCCTGGATATGGACTATTGTTGAGTGTGCTAAGGTTGCTTAATGAGTGGGCCTTGCAAGCTGGAAGGAGCTAATTCAGCTTGATTTGCTTACTCTTAACAAGATGGAGTTTGAGCTCGGCTCGGGAGCTTGGGTTGTTTAAAACTTTATTTTTAAAGATTGAGCTCCATACATTTATCATTTAATTATTTTATTTATTTGTTTTAAAATTAGTTATATATATTGAATATTATCTTTTATATCATCATCATACTACCATTAGCAAAGCTAAGGTAGGGTCTGAAGAGGGTAAGATGTAGACAGTCTTACCTATAACTCGTAGGAATAGAGAGGCTGCTTTCAATGAGACCTCTAGCTCATGATGCTTTATTAACTGAGCAACCCAACAATTTTAATGTTATTTTCACAAAAATTAAGTAAAATAACGTTAAAATTAGTGCAATTTTACTTTTGTTCTTCGAGGGCCAACACATACATACATTATATGAGCACACCTCAAACGGAGCAAGAAATATGTTTCATATTATGTATTATTTAATTTTATTAGCATAATTTTATATATAATGATCATTATTTATATTAATATATACTTTGTAGTTTAAATATAAATTATATAAATAAAAGGCTTCAGGCTCAGTATGTGAAGCTTGGGCTCGAACTCTCTTTTACTAAGTAACCCAGAATATGAGCTTAAGCTCTAGCTCGAGCATTTAATCTCAGCTCAATTAGAGCTTAATAGCGCATCTCACGAACAGGTTTGACTCGTTTACGCCTCTAGCTAGAGCTAAGTTGTTTGTTATTCCAAATTTTTTATAAACTAATATTTTATACATACGTGATGATCGTGTTTACTTTATCTCGAGCTTGGCTTGTTTACAAACGAGCTGATTTCGAGAGAGCGTTTTTTGTGCTTTTCTCGGGTTAGTTTTGAAGTACAAACTTTGTGAACAACCCTAGATGTGCTCATCACTGTATGCTGAAAATGGAGACTGTACTCTATTAGTAACATATATGAATCTTATCATCTAGAAGTTGAGTTAGCCATGATATTTTGATAGATTTCCATTTTAATTCATGGTTGCCACTCCCTCAGTCTAACCTTCTTTTAGGTATCAAGTGTGCAGTTCTGGAAAGAAGCATGGCATTCTCCAAACACCCACAAGCACATTTTATCAACAACAGGTCTATGGAGGTCAGTTGTTTTTGTTAATAATCAATATACTAGTTATTTAAGAAGTTAAATTGTCATTAAACATATGCACTTTGTTTTGATGTTGACTTATTTGTCAGGTTTTTCGCAAACTTGGTTTAGCTGAGGAAATTCAAAGGGCTCAACCACCTGTACATCTTTGGAGGAAGTTTATATACTGCACATCACTGACTGGTTCTGATATAGGGTCTGTAGACCATATGCAAACTCAAGGCAAGGCTTTCCAAATAATTTAATCAATGATCAATTCATGCATTTTATTGACGATATAATTATTGTACTGTTGTTAACCCAGGGTAACTTTTATTTAAAATTATCAATAACTTTTTTCTGACACATTTACCTTCAATGTGGCAGTAGTAATATCATATGAGGATACAATGGTTTAGTAAAATTTTATGGGTTTGAAACGAGGACAAATGGGCAAAGAGTGATTGAGACACGGGATACATTGGTTAGATATACTAGTTTTAGCCTTTTAGGAATATAGTAGCAATAGTACTCCATTGCATATGGGGTCAAACAAATACTTTACTAGTGCTTTCCTTGCAAACTTCAGTTTTTTTTGTTTTTTTTGTTTTTTTTTAATAATATTAAACAATAAAAATTTAGTTGGCTGTGATTTCCTTTTGTTGTTTAAAGTATAACTTGTCTGTAGTGGTGGTCTTTTATAGCCCATTTACTTCCAAACATCTCAGTACGGGCTATGTTTGATTTATAATGAATGAAATGTTGACTAAATGTATTTTAAATGCATACAACCTACGAAATTGCTATGTGATACAACACCACCGTTGAAAGTTTATTCTAGAAGGGGTCGTAACAAATCAAGTTTGAACGGGTTGGAATTAAACATGCTGGAGCAGCTTGACTTGATTTATGGAGCCGGGTTTGACCCATTTCATCCTTTGCGAGAGGCAGGGATATTTACTGGAGTAAGTGGTGCTGAAAAGAAGGAAGTAACCGACTAGAGTGGTGTTTTTAGTTATCGTATTTCATTTTTCATCTTCTTGTCTTGTTTTTGTTAATTATCAACTTTGTTGGTTGTTTTGGAGATCGCCTATCTCGAATTAGGTTTGTTATCAGTAAATCCTTCAGTTGTTTGTTTTAAGTTCTATCAATTGGTTCCATTGCCGGGAAATCGAAGGAAACATGGTGCAGACCCGGAGTGAAGGTAGCGGTTCAGGCCCGGAACCGACTGTTGGCCAAGTCGCAAATCAATTAACGGCGATCATGTCTAAATTGGAGTTGATGGAATCCTGGAAAGAGGATCTCACCAATTTGAAGCGGCAGTTCGCGAACAAGGAGAAATCGGGACCTAGTGGAAACCGATATGACGATGGCGATTCAAGTTTCTACCAACCCAATCGTAGGCCTTTCCACAAAATTGACTTTCCCACTTTCAGCGGGGGTGATCCCAGGGGTTGGATTTTGAAAGCGGAGAAATATTTCATGTTTTACAACACTTCGGAAGAAGAAAAAGTGGATATCGCCGCAATGCATTTAGAAGATGACGCTCTGGATCTCTACTCTTGGTTATCATCCGAACAAGCAATAGCTTATTGGGATGAATTGACCTTGGCATTCCAGAAGCACTATGGACCTCCTGAATTCCAAAACCCAGACGAATACCTCATCAGTGTTCGCCAAACAGGTTCCGTTCATGATTATCGGCAAGAGTTTGCCAGGCGCGCTTCGAGGGTTACGAATTGGCCTGATCACTGCTTGCTAGGGGTTTTTTTACATGGGCTGAAAGAAGAATTGAAATCGGATGTTCGCATACACAAACCGCGAACCGTGTACAAGGCAGTTAGCTTAGCTCTGGAGTTTGAATCAAAACTTACCACCCTTAAACCGACAAAACACTCTCAAACCACCCTGAAACCCGAAGCCAAAACTTTTACCCCAAATTCCTACCCTACTAATAACCCTTCTAAACCAGAAACCAAACCTTCTCCCCGAATTTCTGACCCGGAAAAGCAAGCCCGATTTCTCAGAGGAGAATGTTTTCGATGTGGGAACAAATACGGTCCAGGCCACCGTTGCAAAACAGGTACGTTCAAGCTACTTGAAGCGGAAGAAGAAACTGAGAAGAACCCGGTATTGGAAGAAAGAGAAGTGGAGGAGAGTCCAGAAGAGATGGCTGAAATTAGTTTGCACGCCATTTTCGGTAAATCTCACACGACCACAATGAAAATTCATGGTACCTTAAACTCCACAGAAGTTCTTATACTTATCGATAGTGGCTCAACCCACAATTTTATATCTGATATGCTGGTTCATGAGCTAAAATTGATAACCCAAGTTGTCAACCCTTTTGGGGTCCAAATTGGGAATGGAGACATTATACGTTGCAGCCGTATATGTCGCGATATTTCATTGCAGGTCTCAGAGCTTAAGATTACTCAGGATTTCTATCCTTTTTCTATTGGTGGGGCTGATGCTGTGCTGGGTATACAGTGGCTTTCTTCCTTGAATATGGTCCAAGCAAATTGGAACGAAATGTTCCTAATTTTCACAGTTGAGGGGCAAAAATACAAACTCCAAGGGGTACCTTCAGGTATCCAAAAATCAGCCACCTTTCAACAACTTTCTATGGAGTCAGACATACCAACATCCATCCCTCTCACATTGCAGCCTTTAATCACCTCTTTCAAATCTCTCTTCCAAGAACCTTCCACATTACCACCTTTTCGATCTCATTACCACTCAATACCTCTTATCCCAAACTCATCCCCTCCCAACATAAGACCTTACCGATACCCTCATGCTCAAAAAACTGAAATTGAAAAACAAGTTGCATCATTACTAGCCAATGACTTCATACAACATAGCAACAGTCCTTTTTCTAGTCCTGTGTTACTAGTAAAGAAAAAGGACACCACATGGCGCATGTGTGTTGATTATAGGGCCCTCAATAAGATAACGGTGGCTGATAAATATCCGATTCCTAACATAGATGAGCTTCTTGATGAGTTGTATGGCTCTACGGTTTTTTCAAAAATTGATTTAAGGTCCGGGTACTATCAAATCAGGGTTAATCCTACTGATATTGAAAAAACCGCATTTCGAACTCATTCGGGTCACTATGAGTTTAAAGTGATGCCTTTCGGTCTTACTAACGCCCCATCTACTTTTCAAGCATCAATGAATGACTTATTTCGACCTCACTTGCGACGTTTTGTGTTAGTCTTCTTTGATGACATCCTGGTGTATAGCACCTCCATGGACCAGCATTTGCATCATCTTCAAATTGTTCTAGACCTGCTACTCCAACATCAGTTTTATGCAAAGGAATCTAAATGTTGTTTCGAACAAAACCAAGTGCTGTTCCTCGGTCATATTGTTTCAGCTGCAGGAGTACAAGTGGATAAAGATAAAATTACAGCAGTGGAATCTTGGCCCCTGCCTACTTCAGTACGTGAAGTAAGGGGATTCTTGGGCTTAACTGGCTATTACCGTCGGTTCGTGAAGCATTATGGGATCATTGCTCGCCCTTTAACTGCCCTCACCAAGAAGGATGGTTTTATTTGGAATGAGGAGGCTACTTTGGCATTTGATAAGCTGAAACATTCATTAATCTCAGCTCCGGTTCTTCGTTTACCGGATTTTTCACAGCCCTTCGTTGTAGAGTGTGATGCTTCCTCTGAAGGTGTGGGGGCCATCTTAATTCAGGATGACCACCCAATTGCTTACTTTAGCAAGGGTTTTTCTCCTAATAACAAATTGAAATCGGCATATGACAGAGAATTATTAGCCTTGGTGTTAGCGGTTCAGAAATGGAGCCATTATCTCATGGGGCGGCACTTTTTCATCAAAACCGACCACTACACTCTCAAGTATTTGTTGGAGCAACGAGTTACCACAGTGGAACAACAAAGGCTCCTTCTTAAACTTATGCCGTATGATTTTTCTATCATACACCGGGCGGGAAAGGAAAACAAGGGAGCCGATGCTTTATCCCGGAGGCCCGCCACTGCCAAACTATGCACCTTGGTTTTACCTAAATGTTTGGTTTTTGATGATATCATAGTTGGGTTACAAGCTGATCCCTACACCCGCAACATTCTTCTGAAATTGCAGGAGACTCCTTCCTCGATTCCCCATTTCAGAGTTGTTGATCAGCTTCTGCTTTATAAAGGTAAGGTGGTCATACCTAACATTCCTGCAATTCGACAGGATATCCTTCGGGAAGCTCATGATACCCCAGCTGCAGGTCATGGAGGGTTTCTCAAAACCTATAAAAGGGTCACTGCCCAGTTTTTTTGGCCCAATCTTAAACAGGATGTTCGGTTGTATGTGCAACAATGCCTTATTTGTCAACAACAAAAATATGAAACTTTATCCCCAGCTGGGCTGTTACAACCGTTGCCTATTCCCAACCGAGTTTGGGAAGATATTATCCTGGATTTCATTGTGGGTCTCCCTAAGTCTAATCGTTTTGATACCATATTAGTGGTGGTCGATAGACTGAGTAAATACGCTCATTTTCTCCCTCTATCACACCCTTTTTCTGCTACTAGTGTGGCAGCCCTGTTCTGCAAAGAGATAGTTCGTTTACATGGTTACCCTCGCTCCATTGTGTCTGATCGGGACACCATTTTTCTTAGCAATTTTTGGCAGGAACTTTTCAGGCTGGGTCAGACTAAACTCAAGACAAGTACAAGTTACCATCCTCAGACAGACGGCCAAACTGAAGTTGTAAATCGTTGTCTAGAAGCCTATCTGCGCTGCTTTGCTCATGAACAACCCACCAAATGGAGTTCTTTTCTGGCTTGGGCTGAATATTCTTACAACACTGGCTTTCACACTTCTACCCGTACAACTCCATTTAACATAGTTTATGGACGAGATCCACCACTGTTACAGCCTTATGTTGCAGGTGATACTAACAATGCAGAGCTGGAACAACAGTTGATGACTCGAGATGACATGTTACAGCTCATACGTGCTAATTTACAAAAAACCCAGGATCGTATGAAAGCTCAAGCGAACCAACATCGAAGGGATCTCTCTTTTGAAGTGGGAGATGCTGTTTTTCTCAAAATTCAACCTTACCGGCAGCGTAGTCTATCCAAGAAACGTTGTGAGAAGCTTTCCCCTCGGTTTTTTGGTCCATATTTTATCATCAAAAAAGTGGGAAAAGTTGCTTATGAATTGGCATTACCTGCGGATTCTCGTGTTCACCCTGTTTTTCATGTGTCTATGCTCAAGCCAGCTCGTGGTACTATCCCCTCTTTTCCAATTCCTCCACTCCCTATTAACCAAGATTGGGAACTGCAACTACAGCCGGCAAAAGTTTTGGATCATCGTTGGCTTTCTGCTCATAACAAATCCACTCTGGAGTTGTTGGTTTCATGGGATTCTCGACCTGACGAGGAAGCTACATGGGAGGACTATGATCTATTAGCCGGCCAATTTCCTCACTTTCGACTTGAGGACAAGTTGTTTTACCGGCAGGGTAGTAGTGATACAACACCACCGTTGAAAGTTTATTCTAGAAGGGGTCGTAACAAATCAAGTTTGAACGGGTTGGAATTAAACATGCTGGAGCAGCTTGACTTGATTTATGGAGCCGGGTTTGACCCATTTCATCCTTTGCGAGAGGCAGGGATATTTACTGGAGTAAGTGGTGCTGAAAAGAAGGAAGTAACCGACTAGAGTGGTGTTTTTAGTTATCGTATTTCATTTTTCATCTTCTTGTCTTGTTTTTGTTAATTATCAACTTTGTTGGTTGTTTTGGAGATCGCCTATCTCGAATTAGGTTTGTTATCAGTAAATCCTTCAGTTGTTTGTTTTAAGTTCTATCACTATGCTTAAATATTCTGATTATTATTGTAGTCGTATGTTATTAGTGTGCATAATTTAACACACAATTTACTTAAAAAAATTCAGACTGGTTCTTGGGTTCAACTGGACGTGTACAAAAAAGTGCCCATGTTGACCAAAACCAGTTGGACCATTACCCTACTTATGTGGCTACCTCTTCATGTTAGTATTGTGATTTCTCAAGTGATCATTGTTCTATCATATGCAGATTTTGACCAAACCGTCAGCCCAATATCCGTGGCCCATTTCTCACAATACAAACTTAACACATTGCTAGTTAAACAACTTGAAGCCATTGGATTCACAATTCGTGGTCATGAGGGTTTGAATCATAGACCCCTGCTGGAAAGGGAAATACTGATGGGGCACAATTGTATATCAGTTGAACCCACCGAAGACTTTATTAATGTAACCACATCTGTTGTTAAGGAAGGAAAGCATGTGGAGAATCAGATCACTTGTAGCTTCCTCGTTGGCGCCGATGGTGCAGGAAGTACAGTAAGAAATCTGGTTGGAATAGAAATGAGAGGTGAACAGGACATTCAAAGGCTTGTTAGTGTCCATTTTTTAAATCGAGAACTTGGGCAATATTTAATGTATAAGAAACCCGGCATGCTATTTTTTATCTTTAATCCTGGAGCTATAGGGGTTCTTGTTGCTCATGATTTGAAGCAAGGAGAATTTGTATTGCAGGTCCTGAAAATTTACTTTTTTTTTTGGTTTTTATTTTACTTTTTTAAGTTTTTATAGCTTATCATGCCATGGTCTGAAACATGGATTTCCTTCTGTGATACTCTTTTACAGATGCCATTCTATCCACCACAGCAGAAGTTTGAGGATTTTACATTGGAGGTACTTTTCCCCCCTTAACGTCATTGTTAATTTTTGCATGATATTTAATATGCATCTTCTAATAAAAAGATATGTACCCCTTAAACTTCTCAACTTTCAGAATTTCAACCTTATTCTATCTAATCTATGCAAACTGCAAGGATTCTCATGTGGGAAGTTGAGAGGTTCGGGTATTTGGTAGCTTGGTGCAGGTTGAATGGACCAGGCTGGGTTGGGCTGACTCACAATTACTTTTGTCTAGTTTTTGTTCTTTTATAAACAATTGAATTTGCTAAAAGATTACAAAAGCGATATTGTTACAATAAAAATCCAAATCTAAAACTTTGATTAAATGATTTAGGTGGATGTATTCATTAAAAGGACTCTACACTACTTCCAACCCCTGCTGACCTATTTCCCTTTTAGCTGAGCTTTATTATCTATGATTGTTTGAGATGAAACATAACCAAATTAGCCCCTCTTATAACGAAATTGATGAATCTTGCAACTTCTCGTTTGATAACAATAGGTCCACTAGAAATTAGAAATTATTGAGGTTTTAATGCTTTATCTCAAGCATAAAAGGGTTGTCATTTTGCAACTAAAGCGACTTCCAATCTTTCTCACTTGTTCAAAATGATGTCACAACCTTTTTGCTAATAATAAAAGCTAGATTGACCAGTTTTCTTCAGCATCCAGCTGCAAATATTAAAATATTAATTCTGAAACAACATCAACTTCTTGTAGACATGTAAGCGGTTGATCTTTGAATTAGTAGGGCACGAACTGGCAGACATTAATGTGGTAGACATAAAGCCATGGGTAATGCATGCTGAAGTTGCTGAGAAATATCTTGCCTATGAGAACCGTATAATACTAGCTGGTGATGCTGCTCATCGGTTTCCTCCAGCTGGTGGTTTTGGTATGTGTATTCTTTCTTAATTTTTTTTTGTGTGTGAAAATACTGGTAATATTCCTTAAATGGATGGTAACATGTTAGATGCTTTGAATCATGATTGAAATTAACTTAAGTCTGGCTTCCCATTAGTCTGAAGCTTAGCCTCTAGAACTAAGTGAAGGTGTACATATCTAGAAAATTTGGAGCAGAGGTTGTCAAGACCCCATTTGCGGTGCGAGCATATAATGTATATATGTGTTATAGCCCTTTAGGGGCAAAAGTAAAATTGCACCAATTTTAACGTTATTTTACTTAATTTTTGCGAAAATGACGTTAAAAGCGTTGGGTTGATATGTTAATTAGACATCATGAGCCGAGGGTCTAATTGGAAGCAACCTCTCTATTCCTATGGGGTTAGAGGTAAGGTTGTCTACATCTTACCCTCCTAAGACCCTACTTTTGCTTTGCTAATGGTGGGATATAATTGTTAGAAATCAAGCGGCGCAGCGAAACCAGATTAAACAACACACGTACACGATTGCAAAGAAAAAACAGAAAACAGAAAATAAACGACACGAAGATTTAACGTGGTTCGGTCGATGTGACTTACATCCACGGGCTGCAACTAGGATTTATCTTTTATTACTTAGGTGCTCAAAGATTACAATTACAAGACTGATATTTATAGAGAACTAATTAGGTTACAACAAACAAAACCGGGCCAGGCTTAGGGCTGGCTGCCCTAATTCCCTCCCAAAGGTCTCCGAATCCTAACAATAATGAGTACGATGATGATGATGTTGTCACACCCCCGCCTAAGGCGGAAACACGAGAGATGTGACGAAACAGAATCATTGTGCTCATTGCGTCATGAGAAATTATAGCATGCATAATTATTCAAAACATACGTAGTACAAATAGGAGTTTCACCAAGATTGATTTCAAAATATGGCCTATATATCTAAAGGCTATAATAAGCATTATCCTCTTATAGTTCCTAGCATTGTCTCATGTACCTTGAACTATTAATTACCTGAAAAAACGCTAAAGATGGTCAACAAATATGTTGGTGAGCACACATGTTTTATGAACAATAAACTAGATGAATGGGATTTGCATCACGATAGATGTATGCTACAATGTAATATGTGTAAACACAAGTATAATGGGTGCAATCTACATGAGTCCACAACCAAGCCTAATGACTAATCGTCCCTCCGTAAAGACTTAACAAAGTCCAAACGGGTCATAGATGATTCATAGTATATAAAAATAGATATATTCATTCAAGTGTCATAACTATGACATGAATTGGTCGTAGCTAGCAGATCCAACCCGACATAAATGGGGGTATCAACCCAAATCCATTGGCTCAAATCCATGAGTTAAATGATTGTGTAAAAACAAGCGGGATTTACATAGTATAGTACAGTCTCATGCAATGTACAATCCAAGATTAACTTATGCACAACATAAACATATATAGCATTGGAAAATGTATAGTCATAGTATAGTATGTCTTTCCCCCGATTTAGAAAACAAAATAATAGAAAAGGGGCCGCGAAACTATCATCCAAAATCAATATATATATTCACACTTGCATCAGGTATCACAACTTCTGTCAAGGCAACATTCAGCAATTGTCAAAAACTTGATTTTGGTGTTTTAAATGTAATGAATTGTTTTGCTATTTTTTTTTAATCTGATTTCCAAAGATTTTGACCATATTTTATGATCTCAAAGTATTCTTTGATTCTTACACACGACACAAGCTTAAGATATTTCATCAAAATGACAATTGTAATTTTGTAATTTGTAGAGAGTGTTTGATGCTTCACTTTTTTGTCTTGGTCTTTACCCATTTTAAGTTTATTTGTGTCTTCTGTGATAAAACACATGTGAATACTTCTTCCTTTGGAAGATTCCACCTACATCTTGATTCAAAATTCAAATCTTATTTCTTTAGAATAACTACTTGCACAATGTTTATAAGATTTGAGTTTTATACAAACTTAGAAAATAATATATAAACTACTTTGAGAAGCATTAACAACAAGCAACAACAAGCATACCCAGTAAAAATTCCACTTAGAGTAGGGTCTGGGGGGGATTGATAGAGACAAACCTTACCCCTATCCCAGTTGAGATAGAGAGGCTGCTCCGAAGGAGTCCCCGGCTCAAAGTTATCGTTTGAGGTTAATCACCTCAACACTTTTAATGATTATTTTCACAAAACAAGTAAAGTAACGTTAAAATTAGTTCAATTTTACTTTTGCCCCTTAAGGCCAACACATATATACATTATATGCGTGCCCCACAAATGGGGCGTTACTTTGAGAAGCATCATGATTTATAAAAATCTCATCTTTATAAATCTTGTTAAGTTTATATAAAAATGGTAAAATTAACTTTGTATTTTATAAAGCAAGGAAGATGTCTTCCCCTTTGATTTTGATCCTTTCCATTTAAAGCATGTTTGTGTCTTCCATGAACCTTGAGTTAGGATTTTACCACACATGACAAATTCATCTACTTGGATTCATATTTAAAAAATTCAAGTTATTCTTTTCAATTTAAAATGTTACTTATTATTAATTTTACAAGGATTTGAATTTTATAAAAGCTTAGCCGAGTTTTATAAAATGTTTTCAAAAAATGACTTATGTTTTGTAAAAATTCTATTTTTACGAGTCTTATTATTATATTATATAGCCTTTTAGATCATTCTCATTCCCATATCATATTACTTTTTTCGTTCTTTGTCTTGATTGCTTATGTTGGGTTTTTGTTGGCTTGTTTTTAATCTTCATATCAAATCTCAATTTTTATTGATCAATTTGGCATACATTGATTTTGTCCTGATTTCATATTTCACTTTGATGAATCAAAACAATCTTGATCTTATAATAATTTCCCATTCAACATATCTTGATATCTTGAAACATTTGAAATTTGAATTGACTTTAAAATGACTAATCAAGTGTTAAGGGAATGTGTAGCATGTCAAGTCATATTTAGTTGGTCATTATCAGAATAAGAGATTGATTAAAGTTTAAGCATTGTTATACCAACACTAGTAAAGACATTCTTTAGTAATATTAGTTGAATATAATTTATTTACTTGATATTTAGGGATAACATGTGGATGTCAGTATGCCACCCATGTGTTCTATTTTTTTTCATTAAGATCACTCATATATTGAAATTACTTTATAGGCCACCTAAGGGTGTGTCCAAATTTTTTTACACCAAATTTGGCTAAAATATGTTTGATGACATAAATGCCCTAAATTTTGGAAAGAAAAAAATACCCTTGATTTATGCATAAAAAGGCATCGATTGGACAAAAAACAAAGTGAATCTGTCATGTTACAAGGTTGATAAACCTGTAATTATTACAGGGATGAATACTGGAATTCAAGATGCTCATAACCTTGCATGGAAACTGGCTGCAATCATCAAGGGCATTGCTCCAATTTCTATTCTTCCCACTTATGAGATGGAGCGTAAGCCGGTACTGTTTTTGATCTTTATTTTTTTAATTTTCTTTTATATAATGATATTCTGTTTTTCATTCGTATTCTTTTCCCTGTAATTCTTCTATCTCATGAAAATTGCGGTATTTGACTCCACACTCTTATAGCAAAAAGCTGATTTTTTGTCAAATACCTACTATAGCTGAAATAAAGAGAAGTAAAGCAACCTCGCGTATCCAAATCATTACTAGTACTTTACTTGTAATGATCTACAAACAAATAAACATACCCAGTAAAATCCCACTAAACAGTAGGGTTTGGGGAGGGTGAGACGAAGGCAAACATTATCCCTAACTTCATAGGATAAAGAGGATGCTTATAAAGAGATTATCGGCTCATATGTGTCATAAAACTTTTATTTTTTATATTTATTCATGATAATAAATATGACTTATTATCCACATACATAAATACACACACACATACATATATAGACATATCTATATATATGTGTGTGTGTGTATAGGGCTGTCCAAAATGTTCGTCGCTTGACACTTGCTCGATGCTCACTTGGAAAAAGCTCATTGAAGCTCGATTTTAAACGAGCCGATCACACTCTGTTTGATTTCAAAACGAGTATAGCATGAGCCAAGGTAAGCTTGTTCGTCGCTCGCTCGGATAGTCGCTCATTTGGCTCGCTTGTTTTGGCTCGTTTATGTATAACACAATTTTATATATATGTGTGTGTATATAAAGTAATATTATCTTTTTTTTATTAACATTAACATGTTACAAGTTTTTGACGATGAATGATGATGCTGGTGTATTTGAACTAATGAATAAAGATCTTAATAAACTATTCAAATATTTTAAACTTTTTTTTATGTTTTCATATTATGACAATTCGGAATTTATAAACTTTATTTTTGTTTTGGATTTTTATATGGCTGAACTTATTCTTTTCTAATTATTGAGTTTGAAATTGATATAAATATTTTGAATTTACATTAAATTTTATTTTGGAACCAAACGAAAATGAAGCAAGCTGAGCCGCTTGGTTTTAAAACGAGCCAAACAACAAGCACAACATTTGACTCGATTTTACAAATCTGAACCAAGCCGAGCCTCTCGTTTCGTAAACGAGCCGAGCACGAGCATAGCCTCGTTTGGTTGGGTTCGGCTCGTGAACAACCCTATATATACACATGTATATATATGTATATATTTATACATATCTATGTATGACCTCGTTTGCGGTGCGCGCTTATATGTGTGTGTGTGTGTGTGGGTGGGTGGGGGCGGGCGGGCGGGCGGGCACACATGCATTTAATTTATTATTATTATTATTTACTTTTCTTTTATTTGTTTATTTTTTAAATTTTTTTTTTCACACGCGCATAATCACAATCATAGGCAATCAACATAAACATACAATATTGGCAATGTAATATATGTAGGGGAACACGTAACAACATCAACTAAAACAAAACAAAAAAATACAAAGCAGGAAATAGAAGAAGGGCAACAACAACCTTACCCAGTATATTCCCAGTTTTCAGTAGGGTCTTGGGGGAAGGATAGATACAAACCTTACCCCTATCCCAATTGGGATAGAGAGGCTGCTCCGAAAGAGTCATCGGCTCAAAGTTATCGTTTGAAGTTGATCATCCCAATGATTTTAATGTTATTTTCACAAATAACTAAAATAACGTTAAAATTCGTGCACTTTTACTTTTGCCCCTTAAGGGCCCACACATAACAAACAAACAAACAAACATACCCAGTATATTCCCACTTTTCTGTAGGGTCTGGGGGGGAAGAATAGACACAAACCTTACCGCTATCCCAATTGGGATAGAGAGGCTGCTCCGAAGGAGTCCCCGGCTCAAAGTTATCGTTTGAAGTTGATCATCCCAACATTTTTAACGTTATTTTCACAAAATAAGTAAAATAACGTTAAAATTAGTGCAATTTTACTTTGGTCTCTTGAGGGCCCACACATATATACATTATATGCGTGCACCCCAAATAGAAGAAGGGCAACATGCCTAATTACACCATGTAATCCTAGCACATAGATATAAAGAAGCATTACATTTGAGCTAATCTATACCTAATACTAAGGTCTTGTATAAAATTGAATATAATGGTCAAATAGATTTTTTTTAGTCTAGAATCTTGCCTGGAATGTAGAGGTGGCAAGTTCAACAATTTTGCATCTATTTAATCTCAAAGGTGGCAAGGTCATTTTAAAATGCTGGCAAGAAAGGAAATGGGGCAAATGGGTTGAGAATCTGCCAAATTTAAAGCTAAAATTATTTATTTGACTGACAGATTGCACTCTACAATACTGATCTCAGCATCCAAAATTTTCAAGCTGCAATGGCAGTTCCTGCTGCCCTTGGTATTGATCCAGCTACTGCAAATTCAGGTACCGTTTCAAAATTCAATATATTTGACTTCTTACATCACTTTTTTTTTCTTTTATTTTGTTTGTCCATAAACATGTGATTCATTTTGCTTTTGTTTTGTAGTACATCAAGTTATCAACAACACAGTAGGTACAATCTTACCATCAACAATTCAAAAGACTCTGCTAGATGGAATTTTCAGTTTAGGTCGTGCACAACTGTCAGATTTAGTTTTAAATGAAAATAATCCTCTGGGATCTTCTAGACTTGCTAAAGTAAGACGCATTTTTGAAGAAGGGAAAAGCCTTCAGCTACAGTTTCCTGCAGAGGACTTAGGATTCAGGTATGACCTTTAAGAACATGGTAGATTTCTATCTGTTTACAGTTTCCGACCCACGTAAAAACAAACACAAATAGGCATAATCAAACAAAATACAGAAATTTGAAGATAAAAAGCTATTAATAAAAGAGAAATGGTGGCATATTAAGTGGCAACGTATGTAAATCATAAGACTCAATATCATAGAGCAAGTATATGTACATGCACAAAGTATCATTGGTTGCACAAAGCATCATATTACCTATTCCATCAGTAAGTAAAATAGAATCGTTGGTTGCGCATGCACCTAGTAAAAGAAGCTGCTACCCTGAATCATCTGAAAATGTAATAATCTCTATATTTATTTAGTAAAAGAAGTTGCACATGCACCTAGTAAAAGAAGTCGCCACCCTTGAAGCTGTTAATCTCTTAGCACATTCCACACGTGATGTGCTTGCATTGTGCAATGGATTTTTTTGAAACAATCGCATCGGGTCGCATCACGCAATTTAAAACCAAGGCTATTATAAGCAACAAATTTTATGAAATCTATGATGGAATGGGTATATATGATAGTGTTTTAAAAGGATAAGTATGAGTTTGAAATATAAGAGTTAAATGAGTTATGACATATGTACATAAACTAGGGTTTTACCCGCCGCATTGCAGCGGTAAACCCGCTTTACCGCATTTAATTGGATAAAAAAATCTCAAATATCAAAACTTGAATCAGATTAAAATCTTTACCCTATTGTAAAACATAAAATGTAGTTGAAAATCATATCCTAAAACCATGTCAAAAGAATATCGCAAACTGTGAATAAAGCACCTGCTTAAAAAAATCTTTACGAACAAAATGATATAAATGCTCGATAATGTACTGACGTGCATAGGCTCTTAAAGAAAGTGCAGAATTATGCAACCATTTAGTTAAACTAATATACTAATGACTACTATCCAAAATTCTTCACGAATATAAGACGGCTAAACAAAACGGTAACAAATTAATTATTATTTAACAATTACTATTATTAATTAATGTTGAGTCTATCATCCTGTCGTGGTGACAACATCACGAATATCAAAACGTAAACAAAAAACTGGTTACAACGGCTGTCAATCAATCTTAAAACAGTAAATCAAAACGTGTGCAAAAGTTTTGACTGTTAGTTAATTAATTATTATTTTTATTTAATTATTATTGATATTATATAAACAATTAATATTTATTAATTATCATTATGGCTAGTAGCCGCCTTTTAGACTCATCATGCTGTGGTGACAGCATTACGAATATTAAAACGTAAACAAAAAACTGGTTGCAACGGCTGTCAATCCATCCTAAAACTGTAAATCAAAACGTGTGCAAAAGTTTTGACTATTAGTTAATTAGTTAATAATATTATTTAATTATTATATAACCATTAGCATATTATTATTAAATAATAAATTATTTAATTATTACTAATATTATATAATAATTATAATCCTGTTGTGGTGACAACATCACAAATATCAAAACGTAAGAAAAAAACTGGTTGCAACTACTGTCAATCCATCTTAAAACGGTAAATCAAAACATGTGCAGAAGTTTTTAGTATTAGTTAATTAATTATTATTATTATTATTATTATCATTATTTAATTATTATAAAACAATTAATATATTAGTATTAATTGAATAATAAAATATTTAATTATCACTATTGTAGCCGCCGTTTTTTTGACCAACATCGTATGTTACATAATTATTAATATTTAACTAATATTAATATTAATAACATATAATAATCATTATTTAATTATTATTACTATTCATTCGTAATGATGACTTTTCCTAAATGTATATATAGAGTAATTTTTCTAAAAAGCGAGGAAACTGTTCAAATGGCTTTAAAGTTATGTGTTTTTAAATGCATAAAAGCTCCTAAAAAATTTTATCAAAATAATTTGATTGTTATTCCAACTATATTAGTGTTTCAATCAATTATTCACAAATTAAAAAAGCCTGATGAAAGGTGTTTCTGGTTGAACAAACCCAGCACGTTTAAATTTATTTGTTTTAATCTGTACTGTTATGACCTGGAATTTAGAAAATTGTTTGTCATAGTATCTAGTTGGTCAAATACCCGTTTATCTCTTACCTGTAATTTATTTTAGGTTTTGACTCTATAATTTAGAATACTGCTTGAAGAAAATATATTTTTTATAAAATCATATTTGACTTGCTTGTTATAGTCTGATAAAAAAGTGTAGGGCTGACTGGTGACCCGACCCGACCAAAATTATTTTTTGATCTGAAAATAACCATCCCTTTGATTCTTAACCTGAAGCTATTCATTATAGATATCGTAAAGGAGCACTGGTACCTGAATTTGACAGTGAGGGTGCATCAATTAAACCAGAACCACCCACGGGTCGTAGGCGGGAGTATATTCCTTCAGCAGATCCTGGCTCAAGGCTGCCTCATATGAATGTTAAGGTTTTATCGGATGTCAAAAAAGAGGTACTTCCATTTACCAATGAAAGTAGGTTGAATTGGGTTGTATTTTTATCTCAAACGGGTCAAATAGATTTCAATTAGCCAAACCGGAGGGTCAAATGTGTTGAAAGTTTTTAGAAAATTATTTTTTTAACGTTCAGATATTTTGATTTCTATTTTGGGAAATGCTAATCAAAGCTTCAAGGGCTATGGTTAACAAGCCAACTTCCAACTACTTTTTTACAGAAAATAAATAAAAATAAATTAGTTTTTAACTACCCATAGGTTGTCTCCAAACCATATCTTCCACTTCTTTCCTCCATTTATCTAATTAAAATTTTCTAATATTAGTAATTAACATTACTTTCTTAAAATTTTTTCTCAAAATCTTTTTTTGTTATGCATAACACTACGTAAGATTTGGAAACTAATGCATTGCTTATTATAAAAATATGGACAAAAAATGTTTGCAGGTCAAGTCAATATGACCCAGCCTGTTTTGAGTTTTCTTCCAAACCTATTTTGACCCGTTACCCAACTCGTTTGACCTGAACGACTTCCCACTCCTTTAGAAAACCAATCTTTTTTAATGACCTTCCATGCATGTTACTTGTTTAGGCGATAATTTCAACATTGGACCTTATATCTATAGACAAAGTCGAGTTCCTTCTCATAATAGCACCAATAGATTCATCCTATAGATTAGCTCTTGTTATACTAAAAGTCGCGAGTGAACACAACATCTTGGTTAAGGTTTGTGTTATGTGGCCAAACGGCTTAGTGAACGAGGATGCAAGGACAAAAACATCATTGGCACCATGGGAAAACTATGTTGATGTTGTTGAGGTTAGACGATCTTCAAATTCATCATCATGGTGGGATATATGTAAAATGACTCATCGGGGCGCCATTTTGGTCCGGCCTGATGATCATATCGCTTGGCTAGTGAAATCGGCTGTCGTCGGTGATGTTCAGGTTGAAATAAAAAAGGTTTTCTCTGCTATTTTAGGATTGTAGGGTGTGATGGATGACTAATAAGATGCATGGTTATGTATATCTTTTAGAATAAATAAAATCTTTATTTGTTTATTTGAATATTACACATCAATTGTTATTTAATATGTGAACTAGATTCTTGAATTCAATAATAAATATAATATGTTTTAAACATTGTCTAGAAGCAGTATTGTCTTACGTGTTCCAATATTCACTGTGCCCTAATAAGAATGACGTCTTGATTAATATGAAAAGCACGAAGCTTATGTCCTAAAAGTTTTATAAAAGCTTATGCAAATGAATTATACAACCCTAAAAATATTTGATAGAATTCAATATAAATGATATTTTGGAAAATTTGGATACTTTGATACTCAAACTTAAACTGAAAATAAGACCAAAGGTAGCTCACTGAGTGTTGGATTCTATATATAGAAATAATGGTTCAACATAACCGAGTAATAACAACTGAGTTGGCTGTGTCGAACTATATACTATATGCAATTGTACCTGGTGTATGAACTATAAAATAGGCAAGGCCAAGTATCGAATACTAAGTATAGGAAGTCTAATAATAACCCTAAAAATGATAAAACTAAGATTAAAGAAGGAAAGTTGCTAAATCTAGAAAATTAATATTTTTGTAAAGAGTTTTGAATAATGAAGGAACAAATAAATAGGATTAACCTAGACAAATGAAATGAATGAAGAACTAAGAAATCATATAATGAAGAGTTTACCTAAACATGGAA
Organism: Mikania micrantha; assembly: GCA_009363875.1. NCBI lineage: Eukaryota > Viridiplantae > Streptophyta > Magnoliopsida > Asterales > Asteraceae > Mikania > Mikania micrantha. Next base: position 9,764,611 of record CM018687.1, read on the forward strand.
TTCTAACGATAACTTTTTGAAAATGAAATATGAGATTTATCCGGTCACTAACAATAAGACAAGTCATGAAACACTCAAAAACATCACATCACAATGTCAATCTCACTGATACTAAAGAATTATCCCAAGAGTTTATGAAAGATCTTCGGGATGTGCAACACACCGGCTGGTTAGTCCTTTCAAACAAATAGTTTTTAAGGGTTTAGAAGATCGTATCACTTGGTCGGTATACAATCTTAGTACGCAAAAATGCAAGGGAATGGAATAAACCTAATGGTCATGCAATTCACCTGAAAAACCCTATACCTAGGCAATCCAAATTCTCTCACGTAATTAGTCTTCTTTGTAACAAATACTATTTAACAATATCCTAAGGTTTAATTGATCATAGCAAATCCTGTTGGAATCAGATATCAAATCTAGCCCCAAAACTAATTAAACCCGGTTAAAACACAAAGTAACAACCAAGACTCACCAATTGGACATTATCATTCAATTATAAATCATTCAACAACAACATTCAACCAATATTAAACACATAATCTTATAATATTGTCATAAACAATCCACAATCCCAAAAAACAAACCTGAAAGCAGAGATAAAATTAACCATTAATCATCTAGATTTAGGTAATACAATTGATTTAGCTAAGAAACATGTGTATAACGTCAATACTGATCAAATCAGATCTAAACATGTCCATGAATTCAAATACAAACTGAAAAGAACAAAGAAAGACATAAACAAACCCGAAAACACATTTTCGAGCACTCTAATACCCATCTAACATTAGTCGGAAACAATGTATTGTGTTGAAAGCCAACATGTTTGACCACATCATACTTGCATAAAAAATGCTTACATTCATAGAACTTTAATGAGTTGCACCTCAAATATCAGGGGCTCCTTAACATGAGACAAAAGGCTACGACGAGGACCGAACTGCAATAAGCAACATAATTCCCAATTTATATAAAAAAATTAGAATAAATGCCATTACTTCCTTTTTTGGGCAAGATTTCAGCCCAAAATTACTACTTTGCCATATTATAATTTGTGATGTGTTTTAGGCAGAGGTGGCAAGACTTCGGATCAGGTGTCTAGCTACAAAAATTATCAGGTGCAGGTCAAAACATGTCGTATTAGGTTAAAACATTTGTTCCCCTTGTTAATCTTTTTATAGTTGTTTACTGTGTTAATGCTGAGAGATGGCATATATGCCGCGAAAACGAATTAAACAAATGTTGGGTGCAACAAAAGTTCTCACTGTATGAGAAAGGTCTCATTAGCTTTTCTTAACAGGTTCATATGGCTATTTAAAAAACAAAGAAAAAAAGTTCACATTTTTAACCCTTGTATAGAGTGCTATGAGTAAGATTTTACAATGTACATTTGTTTAGTTATTTATTATATACAATCTTTAGCAACTTTCAACCTACCTGACTCGTCTCCTTTCAACTATTTTTTAGCCCATTTGAAGTCAAACACAACCCATACAATCCATTCATACGTGAATAAGTCAAAATTGCCACCAAAAATTTTAAGAAGTTTGCTTAATATGAACAATTTAATTAGATCATGTGTCATGTACTTGTATCAAATGCCTGACAAGGGTTCGGTCCGGGACCGTTTCGTTTTTGTAGGCTAGTCTGGCAGATGTATAGAACTTTTTAACGAGATAGTTCAAAATTTGAAAAAAAAAAATTGTACTTATTTTGAGAAATGGAGAGTAATATAGTCATATATAGCATGCAAAAAAAGGTGAGCTTTAGGGTTCATATGAATACAAATTAAGGCAAACCTCATCTGGAATTGGTCCCAAATTCTCATTGACATATCCTACAGAAGGAGGTATTAGTGCCCTTCTCTTCCCTGAAAATGGTGTATGACAGTTTAGCAAATTTAAAACAAAATTTATTATCACTAGTCATTAACACATAAAAGCAGTTAATAAATTTGTTAAAGCTGAAAACATGAAACGGAATGAGATTTAACAAGTATTTTAGATTTTCCGTTATGTGTGGGAATGAAATTTAATTACCACATCAATCACACAAAGCATTAGTAAATATCGTGAAAAATCATGTAAGCCCGTCTTGTTTAGTTATAATAATAATCATCATCACAATTATAATAACTTGTACGACATTATCCAGGATAGGAGTTTGCGATGACGTAGAATTAAGGTATATAACTTTTAGGAGATAGTGTAAAAGTAGCTTAAAAGTGCCTTAGGGGCACTGTTTAATCTTCAAAGATCCTTGCATATTACTTCCTTTTTATATCCTATGTCTGTATAGGTGTTGACTTGTGATTTTAGAATATTGCATATGTTGTTATCTATCCTACCAACATATCTTTTGTTCTACACTAATGGTAGCTGTTTATCTCTATCATTTTGTCTAAAACAATATGTTTGTACAGTCTTTGTTTGTATATCTAGTATGTTTTTGATTATCTACTTTGTTTGTCATTTTGAGGTAGATGTCTCTCTGCAAGCAACCACGTTCACACCCTCCACAAAGCCTACAAATAACTTGGCTATTACTGGGATTTTGCTTGGTATTATTGTTGTTGTATAGTAATAATAACAATAACTATGATAACAAATTAAAAAAAATATTTAATAATAATAACAATCATATATAGTAAGATTAAATGTATCTAAATAAAAAAAGTTTAAGATATCAATATTTTTTAATATATCATGAGAATTTGGCAAAATGAATGCCATTAGAACTTGGGATTTGGGAAGTCAACAAAAGGAAATTCAAAATCTCATGAGAGAAACATCTAAAGTAGTGGTTAAAGTGAAGGAGAGACAACATAGATGTCTCAAGTTCAATCCCCACTTAAAGCATTTTTCCATGGAGGCCCGGTTGCTTGGGGCCGCGCTTTACCTGCTTCTCTCGGTTAGTTAAGTATTGGGAGGACTCAGGGGTTTACCACGTAAGTGGGTTCCCACGGTCATAAAAAAAACTCATGAGAAAATGGAGATTTTGTTAGGAATTGATATTTATAAGGTAAACGGCCCTTATCATCTCGAATAAAAATATAAAACCTCTTTCAAAATTGTAATTTGTCAATACTAAGAAAGCAAGAATATCAAATGTAACCTTTATCAATTAAAATTTTGAACTTTTGAGAGATTGGAAACTACTTTCTTTTTCCCTTTTTAGGTTGGGGATGGTAGTGTGTTTATGTGTGTGTTCTCTCTTTTTGTAATGGGGTTGAGGGACATGCTTTGAGGGTAAGTTTTCATACTCGATCCTAACTTCTATTGAGAAGCAGATACCAATTTCTTGCATTGTGGCCTTGTGGGTCCATTGTTATTTTACATAAATCAGAATATTTATATAGAAGTGACTTACCTCCAGCCTTCATTCCAATTATGACTTCTTTCAAACCTTTGATAATCTGCCAAACAATTAGTTATATCATTTACATTTCAATAGTCTTTTTTCATATAAAGAATATACATACTTTTCTACATTTTCCAAGCTATATTCAATCATACATATTCATGTTCACTTCTTAATCAATTAGTAACGTGGTCATGAAAATTAACAAAAAAGAAAACATTTTTGCGTTAAAAATAATAAATGATATTTGATTAAAAAAATTTAGGAGACTTTATGCATCAGAAATAAACTTTGGGTGACTTTCAACCCATTTGACTTGTTCGCTTTTGGTTAATATTTTTTATTTTACCTATTTGAGATAAGCAAAGTCAACCCAAGATGGGTCAAAAATACAAAATTGGCACCTCTACTTGAAAGTTGAAACCATCAAAGCAAAATATAAGCAAGAATTGATGTTGCTAACCGAATGACACTAACCTCTTTCTCATTCAGAGGAAGTATAACCGGAGCACTTTCTCCACTGAATTGATCCACAGTGCTACAAATTTTACAAAATAATTTCAAAAATTTTTAGCCCAAAGAATGACAATAAAAATAAATTAATATCTAAGAGAAATTTTTTTTGAGCCCACCTGTGCACAAAATATCCGTTTGACCGTCGGCAGACATAGTTGATTTTCACCAGATCTCCTTCATGAGCCTCTTTACCCTCCCCGTCAACTATATCTACAAAGAGAAACCCGAGGAAGTAACATAAGTTCAACTTCAGTAAAGAACGTAAGTTTTAGGTGCCGTTTGGTTAGCAATTGTATGGGTATGTGTATGATAGAACAGTGGCACTGAAATAGAATGAGAATCCATTTCTACACCCACTATCTTTGGCTGATATGAAGAAGCCCCATTTGAGTAAGGATTTTCTAATTATGGAACCCATACCTTCAAACCAAGCATTGCCTATCATTCCAATCACTCTCTGATAGAGATCTTAGTTATATTAATATGTTAGTATTAATTAGTAGTTATGGTAGGTTCTAGATATGGGTAATTTGGTAATATTAGTATCTAGTGTGTGTGTTAGTGGGTTATAAATAGAGGATAGTCTTGGGAGTTGGGGAGGAAGAGATTTAGCTATTATGAAAGGGCTACTGCGTATGGCAGAGAGAAGCGTGTAACCCTGGGTTGGGAGATTTCATTCTCTGTATTCATCTCTTCCAATTAATATTACAATAATTCTTGTTTGATTACTGTTCTATTTGTTGATTGTTCAATTGATTTGTATTCAAATCCTATCATTCTCCCTCAATCCAAACACACCCTAAGACTCATAATCTAGTTGAAGCACGTAACCACTATACCCATCAATTACAATTCATTTCAAGCCAAGACTAATTAACCAATTAGAAAATTAAAACAACATAAATACCTAATATGTCATAGAAAATTCATAATGTCATACCTCTGAGGGATGAATATAAAATGAGTATCTACCTTGTATTCGCACTCCACTATCAAGCTTCTGGGTCCTGCATGCTTCCAATTTAAAAATAGAAAACGAAAAAAATAAATAAATAAATAAACTGTTGGTTAAGCTTAAGATAAAATAAAGTACAGACTTTATACAACACACACCGAATAACCTCAGGTTCCTTTGTCTCCAGGGCTTCAGCAATGAGAGGAACGTTCAATGAAACATGAATGAATCCAAATGAATGCAAAAGAAGCCTTCTTGGAACCATTTTGCATGTTAGTAATTGTTCGGCTGACTTTTGGATGACATAATTCTTGATTTCACCAGATCTAGGATAACTGTGTTCTTCACAGAATGTTAACTAAGTTTTGAGATCATGAACTAGAATCATCATTAGGCAATAAGGGGTATTTGGAAATAGCATATTGAGACCGCTCGTCTGCTTGTTCTTTACTAAAATAAGCTGTTTGGAATAAGCAACTTCAATCTGCTTATTCAAAACAGTTTATTTTAGAGATTAATCCCAATAAGCAATCCAAAACACTCTCAAAACAGAATATTATATCCAAACACAACAAGCAGATAAGCAGTTTTCCTAAACACTATCAACATCCCCCAGGTGTGAACTAACTGTCAAATAATATGTAATTTCATATTTTTCCACATTTAAAGCTGCTGAAATCATGAACATGTAACTTGGTTTAACTTTGTTATTGGAAACTTGGAATCACACACTTAAATGGAGTTTCATGTTCATGAAACATGAGCAGATTTTGAATTAAAGCCATGGCTAAATGCAATTGCCTTTTAGTCAAAATCTTTGTTCAGATTAACCACAAACAAGACAAATTTAGTTACAGAGTACATGTGTATTTCTCTTTTTTCTAATAGTAACAATCTGATCTAGCAATAAATGTTGCTCAAGGTTGTACTATTTGCAACCAATCATCTCATAGGTGTCACTCTAGCATATCAGTTTTGCACAACAAAAGCAGAGGTCAACAGGAGTTAATTAGTTTGCACTAATCCTATTTAGTTAGAAGATCTATGAGTAAACTAACAATATGCATACTCATCAGCAAAAATCAGTCAATCCAACATTGCTTTACAAATTGCATTTCTGCTTATTACTATTTATTTTGAATAAGCAGCTTCATAACAGCTCAATTCTCATTTTCTCTAGTAAACTATTACTTAAGCAGTTTAGATAAGCAATCCCAATTCCCGAACACCCTCAAAACCACTTATTGCTGCATCAAAACACAATAAGTAATTCTAAATGGCACCCTTCAACCTTGGTTTTAAAAATAGCGCCTGAGGCATGAGGCGTGAGGCGCAAGCACGTTAACGCTTCAAGGCCTTGAGGCAGCACTTTATGAACTTATGGGTCAAATTTGATTAGCAGTTGGGTATGTAGGAGGGGATATGTATAAACAACCAATGAGATTAGAGATTCATTATGGTTTGCATGATAAAAAAAAGCCCAATATGTTAAAAAGACAAGACAAACGTATCTTTTAGTTGTAGATAAAACTTATTTTGTTGTATACAGAGGACCGCCTCACATACGTGAGGCTCTCGCCTCATGGCTCATGCCTTATGCCTTGGCATTTGAGGTCTAAAGGCCTCAGGGCACCTCGAGCTTTTTAAAACCAAGCCTTCAACACACAAAGTACATAAATCTATTTTATGGCTTTAACTTTCATAAACGATGTTAAATGTATTAGACAGGTCACAGCATACACTATTATCTATCAATTTGCCAAAAGCAACAATCTAAACTAATGTAGCTTGAGATTGTTCACATTGAATTTGCTCAAACTTGCAATTCAAGCATATCAACTTTATATATACTGTCAAATGTATTAGGCAATCAAATATGCCAATTTTACACTAAACAATCCCAAATTCTAGCTCATAAAGTTCTACAAATGAACAACAATAACTCGTTAATAAGATGCTCAAATTTCCTTCTGTTGATCAATTCAAACTTTCCAGAAACCCTAAAAATCATTCTCGATGCAGTAACATAACACAATGATCCTATGATTTACCAAAACTGAAGGAAGAAAAACGATACCATAAAGAATCGGAAACGTTGATTAGGGTTTGGAATCGAAAAGATTCCATGGCTCCAAATGTATTGCTTTGAAGATTGATGATGAAAATGCAAGTGAAGTGATGGGATAAAGGCGATAAAGAGCTAACGGATGAATCTTTTTCGGTTTCCGAATTATGTTTGCATGACACAAATTGCCCTTCGAGTATCTTTCATCTTTCATTTTGGTCCCTATTGAATTACTTTCTTCAGGATTAGTCCATATACTGACTGTTTTGTATTACTTTGGTCACATGAGTTTGACAGGTTTGTCGCTATAATTATAAACATGAATTATGTTTATAACTAGTAAAGTTATCCGCCGCGCGCTGCGGCGGCTGCGCTATAATGTAGAGTGCTTTATTTTTAGTATGTCAAATGAAAACGTGATATATTTGACTCAACCTATCTTCTAAAAGTATTTACGTTGAAACGTGGACTAACAAAAAACATATATACAGTAAGCACGATAATGTGCTATATCAAACCGAACATGTTTTTGAAAAAAAATTATATGAAAACGTGTATCAACATAAATTTATATGAGCTCTTGCATAAACGAATCACGTAAGAAAAAATTATTTTTAGATAGCGAATGAAAGGAATAAGACGTTCACTTTAGAAACGCAAAGCAGTTAAAGCAACATTTTACAACTTTTTTAAAAAATTGAAAAAGTGAAAGTGTTAATGTCGCAAACATAAGGGAGGGAAAGCTTCGAGAAACGAAAGGGATGGGTTCGAAATTTTAGAAACTTGAGTGGTTCAAAACGAAATTTTACGAATTTTATAAAAAGTTGAGAGGGTTAAAATTTGAATCTTAGGCAATAAAATTTAAAGAAGTAGATCTGCTATATAAAAATCACAACCAACTGCGTCAGACGCAACTTGGTATAAAAAACATGTTTTACACATGGGCCAAATACGATGCCGACACCTGAAATGGCGAGACAACAATAGATTGGTTAATTTTTTTTTAAAGGAAAAATAAGAAGTAAAATGTGAGGAACAAATTTAAAGTTTAAAGAGTTAGCTGATTGCATAACAATAAAGATTAGTTGCAATAGCACTTCCTTATTTGTGGAGTGTTTCCATGTTGACGGAGTAGTAAAAAATGTAAAAAGACGAAGATAAGATAAAAAATTAGGATAAGAAAAAAAAAAGTAAAGAAAAAAAAAAGCATAATAAGAAATATGGGAGAAGTCGAGAAGATGACAAAAAATAATTGAACGCGGGATTCGAACCCTCACGGTTTATGTGAACCAACTTACAAAAAAATGATACCCATCTTACAAAAAAAAAAGGATACCCATAGCACTTGGTTGAAAGCCTAGCAACGAGAAAAAAGAGTCCCATGCATCAGAAACGTGAAATAAAAGTAGGCGATAAAGTAGCTGGAAGACATGGAAATATATTCAAATTGTTCTTTTTTACATTACAAGAATTGATAAGAACTAAGAAATCAATATGGGAACCTGATTCGATTCCATCTTGTAAAAAGCGAATGCGTTACCAACTGTGCTACACAAACAATAGTTAATATATGTTGAAGCCATCATATAAATACAAAAAAAGTGTTTAACCAGTAAAAGCGGAGTAATCCACCGACCTTTCAAATTGTATATGTATACAACAAGGGGTTACCCCGCGTGTTACGGCGGTAACTCTATATTTAACTGGGATAAAAGCATGATCTTAAAAATTGAAATCTATATAACATAAAGTCATAAAGTTAGTCGTAAAACTTTAAATCACGAAACACATGACATTTTAAAAGTAATTGTAGATAAACAAAAACTGCATAAACTTGCATCAAATAATTATACATAAGTCTCATTTAGCCGTAATATTTTAAAGAAACCCAAACAATTAAAAAAATAAGATTATAGAATATTATTATTATACTAATATTATAAATATTTATTATAATAATATTATTATTATAATAATAATATTATTATATTATTATTATGATTATAATAATATTTTAAAATTATTATATTATTAGTATTAATATAATATTATTAATATTATATTATTATTAATATTATATTGTTATTATTATTAAAATAGTTTTACTGTTCATTTAACTTACAAATGTATATATGATAATAGGTTTCATATTATAAACATGTCGACACACTTAAGACACGATATAAATCATGTCTAAACTGGTTAAACACATATAAATTGTTAACGATTTGTTTAAACCTGTTAATATATTAACAACCTTAAAATATTTTGTTTAGACTTGAAGCACCTGTTTAGACTTGGTTAAACACCGCTTTAAATCTGCCAACAATATGTTTAAACTTATCAAAGATATGCTAAAATATGTTTAAACACCTTTTAACTTATTTGAGACTTTCTAAACACACGTTAACTATTTATATTTTTTTAAAATACGAATTTGTGATTTTTATTGTGTTTCTAAACAGGTTTTGTTGTGTAATTTGTTTCTAAACAGATTCGTGTTTGTGTTTAGAAAAAGTGCCATGATTAGTTATCGTGTTGTGTTCGTGTTTGACACTTATCATATTTATGTCTTATTGTGTCGGGTCTAACATGTTATTCCAACCCTATTCTAAAATAATGAAACATTTGTCATATTTACACGTCAAAGGCGTAATTTGTTTATACAAAGTTGGTATGATTAATTATTTGGAGATATTCACAAAAATGTGTTAGAATGTGCTTTAAATGGAACTTTTAAACAGTAGTGATCGGTTGTATCATAACCTTTCGAGTCATAATAGAATGAATTAACTACTATTTTTATCCCTGTAGTTTAATGCAACTTTCATTCATTTTTCTTACCTCTCCTTGGTTACAATGTGGTTTCAATTTTTTGTTATTTCCATTCATCAATAGCGCATTCCATATGTATCGTTTGAGGTTAAATTGAGGGCATTTATTTTCTTTTAGATTTAACCATCTTTTAAACCATTTATTCACCCATGTCCACATTAAACCCTAAACCCACCTTATTGCACACCATCATCCTTCGAAACCAAGAGTGACCATGGTGCTCTACTTTATTATTATTATTTTTTGACGACAGGGGAATCCACTTGTGTGGTAAACCCCGAGCCCCCTCAATACCCGACTAACCGAGGGGAACAGGTAAACCGCGGGCGCAATCACCCGGGTCGGTGGCCTTGCGGAGAAAATGTCACCCTAATGACTAGAACTCATGACCTCAAGTTTGAGGCCCAACACCCTTACCACTAGGCTATCTCCTGACGGAATTGCCACATATGAAATTGAGCACAATTTTGCAAAGAAATAGCCCTCTTGTTTCTCAAGAAGAGATGAGAAACATGCTCCATTTGATTGAATAGTTGACCCAGCCCCTTGTTGTTTGAAAAAACCTTCTACTTTAACTCATATGTAGCTCCCTTCTTTTTGGGTGTGAAGCAGTGTCAAACCAAAATACCCAACAAGCATTAGCTCTCCCTGAAAAGGAGGTGATCCAGCCGCACCTTCCAGTACGGCTACCTTGTTACGACTTCACTCCATTCACTAGCCCTGTTGGTGCTCTACTCTTGTGGCTAGAAACAATGGTTTGCGTTGGTTGGTTGTGTGTGTATTTACAATATATTTCTCATCATCTTCTAATACCAATTTTATTTTTCTTGAAATTAGAGATGAGGTATAAATTCTATTCTCAAAATCTGAATCAGATTCATTTATTGGTTGTATAGGTTTATGTATAGGTGTGAAAGGTATATATGTTCTTTTGGCAAAACTTTTTGTCTTTCTAGTGAAAGCAAGAGTCACATCTGGCTTTGGTTTTGAGGGAAGTTTGGATAGATTTAGTAAGCCTTCAGAAATGGTTTTTGGTTAAGGATGTGATGGGGAGGACAGTTTGAAGGATGGTTTGGATGGAGATGGTGAAGACGATTTGAAGTATTCATAGGTGTGGTAGAAATGTATGTACATGTGATGTAGAAGTTGTATGTGAGTGTGCGTTGTGCGGTTCGGTGCCGCTATTTCGGTTAATTCTAAATCCATATCCATAACCATAACCAATTGATCGGTTAACCATTAATCGGTTAACCACCGGTTGTGGTTTGGTTTCGGTTAATAATTAAAGTGTTGAAAAACAAAAACAAAAAAAAACTAGTAAACAAGTTTGTAAATCAGAGATATATTGATGATGAAAATCTAAGTAAAACTTGTATAACTTTAGAATGACTGAGAATGAGTGAAGAAAAAGAAAAAACCTTATGAACAATAACTAATCTTCTAATATATTTAGTCTCACATGTAACACATAATATTTTCATTCAATAGAAAATTATAGCTCACCTTTTATACTTAACTTGAATCATAACTTCTTAAAAAAAAGAAACACACATACTCCTAAAAATATTTAGAAAAACAAATATGCAATAATCGGTTCAGTTCGGTTAAAGTCGGTTAATGGCTTGGCTTAACCATAACCATAAGTGAATGGTTTGGTTAATGGCTTAGCTTAACCATAACCGTCGGTTAAACTCATTTCGGTTAAAATCGGTTATGGTTCGGGGCGGTTATCGGTTAATTTTCGGTTATGGTTTTACCATGCACACCCCTATGTGCAGATGTGGTAGAAGTTGTATTTACAGGTGTGATATGTACAAGAGTGGTGGATACAAGTGTAACTATTCAATAGGAGCTTGAATAATTGTTTTTCAGATTTGATAGTAAAATCAAAATTTGAAGAACCAAGCTCAGATATCAATTGTTGGATCAGACGCTCAAATTATGCTCTTAGGTGTGTACGTAGATTTCGCAAAAAATGCTCTAAGGTGTGTATAATGAAAGTAACATCAAACAAAAAAAATAAACCACGAATAAAAAATAAATACAACTACAAAAAGTAAAAATACATAACAACTCATACATTATTTATAACAACTGATCTAAAGTCTTAAATTGTTGTGCTTCAGTCTTCAACATCAGTGATTGTCATCCGTGGTTAAGGATTCGATGGTTGTGGGTCAGTGGTTAGGAGATAAAGTTAAGGCTTCGGTAGTTGTGGGCCAGTGGTTGAGGTATAAGGTTAGGGTGAGTGGTTAGGCTTAGTTGTAGTTTTGTACAAGGTATATGTGATTATAGTTCATCAGTCATTTATTTTCCAACAACATCCATAAACGTTCCAACTGTTCAAAAGTTGCTCATTTTTAATTTTTCCTTGCATAATTTAAACATCAGCAAATGTTCTAATTGTGCAGTATTTTGTTGATTCACAAATGTGGTAACTATGTACTAAGTTGAACATTCGTAAATGTTCCAACTGTGCATGTTGCACATTCTCAAATGTTACACGCAAACATTAGTAAACGTTCCATGCTCGGTTCAATTATTCTCAAATGCTATAACAGCATCAGTTGCACTACGCATCTGTTGATCATTCGTAGTTGTATTAATTGAGCATCCTTATATCATTCGTATAAGTCCACGCGATGGTGGTATAGTGGTAAGGGGTGGAAAACCATAATAAAGGTCTAGGGTTCAAAGCCTGGCATCACCCAATTTTCCCTAGATCACACGATTTACCTCTCTCATATTTGTCGTGGGACCGGTCGGTGAGGGGCGCCTAATGGTGACATTCACCATTTTTTTTATATCATTTTGTATAATAAGAGGTTCTACCACTTGATAACTTAAACCATACTTGTTTTTGTAAAATTTTCGAGAGTTTTCAGTTACTTGTAGATGTTTCTCAAACATTTTTTCTTGAATCATATACTTTTCTTAATAAGATTGAGCAAATCCAAGATATGTCATTAATCTGACAATGGTAGTTAGTTTTTTAATGTTTGAAACTAAAAACTATTCTTTCATGAATTTCAATCTTTTCGTTATAATCTCTCTTCTTTTCTAAAATATGCTTTTACCACATGTTTTTTTTATCGACAATTTGGATCACTGACGGGTCATAGACTCACTCGATCATATCCACACCCCATAGGAGGAAACCCACCATAGGTGAGAGAAAACCCCCTAGCCTAGCATGAAACCCCTATTTTGTCCATGCCAGGACTTGAACCCGTGACCTCCTCAATATTGAAGCCACATGGTACCTTCCCTCAACCGCTTGAGCTAAGGATCATTGGTATGCTTTTACCAGATGTAGTTACTCAAGCTCTTCGTAAACTTCAGTATTAAATATTTTGTATATATTTATTATTTTAAGACATAGTACACACATCACTATTAGTTACATTAAATGTTGAGAGTAAATAACTTCTCAACTTGAAAAATTCAAGTCATTGTTTTGTTAAAAAAGCAGCATGAACACCATGATTTGTTTTTGTTGCCGAATGATGATATGGATGATTGATTTGCTAGCAAATCTTTGCATTCTCTCGATAAACACCCAAATTTTTGACATTTAATGAGACAAGCTTTTATAATCAGGTATGAGGTTGGGATTACTCAAACATGTCTCAAACCCGACCCATTGTCATCTCTACTCAAAGGTATCTAACCGAACCGATTTTATCGCAAGTTTCCGGTCCAAGTAGCCAAGCTAATCCAGTCATGTCATCGAAAAGAAAGAGCTAGAACCAATAATTTAGAAGTTAGAAGTTGCAAGAATTAGATGGGTACTAAAGGAGTAAAGTCTCATGAGGAAAGAGATTATTGGCCTAATAAGGCTCCTTTTTTGAGGATTGCATTTTGATTTTTGAATATAAAGCACTTTATGAAGGTTGGTGAATTAAGGAGACCGTTTCAAAAGAAATTAAACAGTTTGAAGTATATTATGCCAAACTACTTAATGTTTGTGGAATTATGAAGTCATTTATTGAAGAAACAACTTTGAATTTTCATTTCAAAAAACCATTAAGGGTGTGTTGAATAAACGAGGGCCGAGACATTATGTCGTTAATAATGTCACATAACGTGAAATTACACTAAAACATTATTTTACTTGATTAATTTTTATGAAAATAATATTAAAAACATTGAATTGGTCGGTTAATTATGTATCATGAGTTTGATGTCTCATAAAAAGCAATCTCTCTATTCCTAGGATATAAATGTAATGATGTCTATATCTTATCCTCCTCAAACCCTATCTTAGCTTTCTAATGATGAGAGATACTAAATACGTAGTTCACCCTAGTTTGACTGAAGCATAACACGTCCGAAACAAAAGTAGGCATGGCTTGACGAGAATTTTTTATTTTCTAAACAAACAAAAAAACACTTCCATTAGCCTCGAGTGAATCTTATCATTACCCACCAAAATTACTTACACTAATTAACCCAACACTTCTCTTAGATGAAGCCTACGTAACGCTTCTGTGGCACTTAATAAAGTCCCGTCAAATCCCTACACGTACCCTATTCATCACACCCCTCACACCACGCATGCGTCACATAAACAACTAACACCCTCACCACCTCTTTACATATACATATGTCTTATTATCACCGCCTCTTCACAGAGGCTTCTTTCCCGTGACCACTCACGCCTACCATCTTGCACGACCAGTCACACTAGGGTGGAGTGAGTTTCGGGTGGCATGCTAGCACGACCCTTCATGCCCGGGTCACCCCATTATACATGGCCTTAACATGACCAAAATTGTTTTAATAAATTGCCCATAACAACCGACAAATGAACAAGAATTCATAACTAACAATCTTTAATCAAATCTTAAATAACACAACAATGTTTTGCATATAACTTTACATAACTTGCCTATCAGCAGCCTCTGCAACAATGGGTAATCTTGGAATCTGCCCCAAAAAGCAAGAAGATGACCCATAAATCAAACAAACCAGCATAAACAAAAACACAGTGCTATCAAGACTCATCAACAGATCTAACCCAACCCCATCTTTTGGATTAAAACCCCTTTCCAAAAGATCAGGAAAGATCAACAACACATCAAGAACAATAGCCTGCATAGTATTAAACCTAACAAATCTACTAAAATTAGGGTTTCTAACAACAACAAAGTAAAGGGTCAAGAACACCAAGAACCCATTAAAGGGGAAGCTTTTAAAAACCCTAATTGCGGGTACCAGAGGCTGAATTAGAGCCTGGAGGAATGAAAACTGGTTAATCACATATTTTCCGTACTGAATTCCGTCGAAGAACGGGTAGAAGTAACACACGGCGGAGATTAACCGGTCGGGGCCGTCGGCGGAGTCCGTGTTTTTGGATTTGGCGATGATTACGGTGGTCCGGCGAAGGCGGTGGCCTGAATTGAGGTGGTTCGGTGATGGGGTTTTGAGATTGATGGAGAGAATTGAAGGTGGATGAAGGGGTAGGGTTTTTATGCATGGTGAAAGGGTGAAGGGGGATGATGTCGATGAAAGGCTGCTCGTCATCGCCATGGTTATGGTGATGATTTGCAGTTGGTGAAAAATTGAATGAGAGAAGTGTGAGGTTGAAGATGGAGGGACGGCGGTTTCTCTACAATATCCTTTCATAGGTCCACAAGTCATGTAACCAATGTTTTCGTAACCCGACCACACTTAGAACCGGACGTGTTACTGACTATGGTCGGACCGGATTCAAGAACCGGATAACATAATAAATATATAAAAAATTCTAAAAAAATTATATAATTACACACACATTTAAACAAAACATAATTAACGTTCAAACACGCATAATCATGTTAAAAAATACAAGGTTTGATTTTAATGTTTAATTATTTGAATTTTAGTTTAAAAAAAAAACTTGAAATCCAGTCCGACCAGTGAGCCGGTTCCCGGTCCGACCGGTGAACTAGTTCAACCGGCCGGTTCCCTTGAGACCGGTTCATATGTTGTTTTTGGACCGGTCCACCTCCCGGTTCCCAGTCCGGCCGACCGGACCGATTCTGACAACACTGCATGTAGCAACAAAATGATTATTTGCATAATCTACCCTTTATAATTTAACACCTCACCAGCTATGTATGTATCGTATAACTCTCTATGATGCGTCCAAAAAATACAACCACCTTGTTGTCGAGCGTGTTGTACGCCACGTACATTCCTTTACATGTCGTATAAGGTATAATATCTGCAACCTTAAATTCTCTAAAGTGATAAAATTCTGTGTTATACGCTATGTATAGATCTATACGTGGCATATAGTTATTTCAATTAAAATGAACTCTGGATCTCCTGACATTGTAGACTAATACGTGTAGTATAAACCTATATTTAAAAATATTAACTTTTTTTTAACTTTAAAATGATAAAAATTTATAAACTTTATAATCGTGATGTTTATTATTTCATTTGTCGTTAAAAATTTTAAATTGATAATGTTTGTGATTTAAATTAATAATGTTTGTCATTTATTAGTATTAAACTAACAACGTTAATATTATTTCGTTTTAATAAATATAAAATGATACAACACATATTGCATATGTAAACAACCAAACAAACAAACACATAATATATATGTAAACCACAAGACTTCATCTAAAATCATTGTCCTCTATAGTCTACGTAGATGCCTATACGTAGCAGTTCATCTTTTCAACCTGTCAGAGCCCAGATTGAGCGATCATATTAGGGCTGTCCAATCGCTCGCTCGTCGCTCGCTCGGAAAAAACTTGGAAATAGCTCGTTCGAATTCCGCTCGGTTATAAACGAGCCGAGCACAAGCCAATGTAAGCTCGCTTGTTGCTCGTTCGGATAGTCACTCGATTGGCTCGCTCGGATAGTCGCTCAGTTGGCTCGCTCGTTTGGCTCGCTCGCTTAAGTATAACTAAATTATATATATATATATATATATATATATACTAGGTTAAAATCCCGTGTATTACACTGGTTGAAAAAATAATATGTTACATACACATATCTATTGACAAAAAGTTATGTAATTAAAAAGTATGCACATTATAAAATTTACTAAACTCGTTATTACATAGGTTGAATAAAATATAATATAATTTGTTAATTCATAAAGTCATCAAAATATGTTTAAATTATTTGATGTAATAATTATAAATTATGTTTTTATTTTAAATTTTTTTTCAACAATGTTTTAATATTTTTATGTAATGTAATTCATAAATAATTTAATTAAAGTATATTTATTCTCCTTTCAACACACTTAAATTAACTTTAACTAAAATTTATATTAATATATATAACTTGGATTTCTAAAAATTACTTACTTTTTACATTTCAATACAATATATTTTTATCATTAAAATCATCCAATCATGTTAAATGTTTAAAAAAATTTATTGGCAATTATAAAAAACAATTAGTAACATTATTTTTTTTTGTAAGTATTTTAAGAAATATCATTTGAATTCGATTATATTTACAGAACTAAATAAAAGTTTAATAAAAAATAAGTTTACTTAAAAACTTCATAAATAATTTCATTCTTAATGTAATTAATTCATAATATATTAATTCTTATACATATTATAATTCATTATCCTTAAATCCTAATTCCTAACTACATAATAAATAGACAATTAAATAGGAGAGAGAAGCGGGAAAAACAAAAATATAGGTGGTCTAGAATTGTGACAAGTGTCCACAATTATTTTTATTTATTAGTATAGATAGATAGATGTATGTATATGTATATGTATATAATATTTTATCAATGCATAACTAATATAATTTTTTTTATATTTAAACTACTTTCAAAATACCCAAATAGGCAAATACCCAATACCCAAAAATTTAAATCTAATGTTTAGATCTATTTGTTTCACTTTTCACGTTAAAGCATAAATCCCAAATACCCAATACTCAGCCGCTCGTTTACTTTGAGCCGTGATCTTTTGGCTTAGACTAGTATGGATGTTTGGATGTGTTGTTAGAGTTTAGACTCATTGGATTATGTTTTGAAAAAATTATGTCATTGCTTGAGATTGTTGCTACTAAGCATGGCTTCATTTAATTTCAAATTTGATTATTGTGGTTTATGATTATTACTTGCTAATGTGAGTGTTGATATATAACTATAATAACCAAGTAGTTGGTAGTTATTCGCTGCATTAAATTTTATTTTTAAACCGAGCAAAACCGAACCAAGCCGAGCTGCTCGGTTTTAAAATGAGCCGAGCAACGAGCACAACATTTGGCTTGATTTTGCGAATCCGAACCAAGCTGAGCTGCTCGGTTCGGTTCGGCTCGTGAACAGCCCTAGATCATATAATCGTTCTTTATACGCCACGTATAAGGCTTTTCGTGGTGTACAATATCCAATCATGGCCCGAAATGTCAATATTTTTTTGTATGTGATATTATATTCAATGTATACCACTTTACGTGTCGTATGACTTCAAATCATTGCCAAAAATGTATGGTATGACAGTTGTTGTACGTGACATATAGGTACTATACGTGACGTAGGGTGTTATAGGACACATATAAATGGTGTCAAAATATAGATTTGGGTGTGGGAAAGGACCTTTTTGAAAACACAAATCAGTTTTTGTCTATAAAAATTGCAAAAAATAGTCGCTTTTACCGGTTAAAGTGACATTTTAACTATTAAATTAAGAATTTTAAAAAATTCTAGCCAATCAGAAATTGATGTTTGGAAAAATATCCCTTATCATGATATTTGAATTTAAAATATCGCTAAGTTGTCAAAATATCTTTGTGTAACATCAGTGCCGGAGCCGTCACCGGAACAGTGATCGCGAACAGTACATGAACAGTAGTCAGGGACAAATCTTATGAAATTCAGTGTATTTCATGTTCATATCAAGTCTCAGTATCATTTCATGTTATCAAAACAGTGAAATCATAGTCATTTCAGAGAAACAAAGTTCAGAACAATGGTTCTTGAGTCAGATAATTATCTGGCAACACAGAACCATCATAAGATTTACTTGTTAGGATTTATTATGTATAAACGTATGTGAGGCTTACAGAACAAAACAGCACGGATATCGTTATGTGAATGCTAAACCGACAGATTATTCGTACAGGTGACGATCGGTACGAATAAATCTGAAAGTTTAACGTTCTGAATGATATTTGATAATTAGAAAACAATATTGAAAAGTGCAGTTATCGTCGTGTTTGATCGGGTGACGATTCGAACAAATACGCGCGATGACCGCGCGATTCGATTTAAATGTTAAATAAATATTTTGAAATTTAAATAATTAAAAGATATTTAGTTAATTTATTAGGAATCGCAACCTAAAATAATTTTAAGTTGTCTATTTTAAAACTGGGTCGTTTCGTTATGAAAATGACGCGAAACCGACGTTTCTACGCGAAACCACGCGAAACCGAACGAACCCGGTTATTTTCCCCACATTTAATGTGGCTTTTTGTGACAATCCGACTTTTTGAGTTAACTTAGCGAACTGAAAATAGTGAGATCACAGGCCCAACAGGGTAAATGTAGGCCCAATAAGGCCAGTGTAGGCCCAATGAAGTCTAGGAAGGCCCAATGAGGCCCAAGGTAGGCCCAATTGGATTTATGAGGCCCAAAAGGATTAATTTAGTCCAACAATGTTATGAGTAACCGATTAGTGACAATTCGGTATTTCGGATTAACCCCGTTAATCAGAATTTGACAGAATCGATCCAGAATCAAACAAAACTTAACCAGAAGGTATTTAATTAATCCAAGTGAGTTTAGAGATATCTAATTTACAAGAATTTGATTTGTAAAGGGGTAAAATAACCAATTTTGACTTCCATAAGTCAAAATTCGGATATAGGAGTCAATTGGATTTGAAATTCAATGTAATTGGTCATGACTAATCGAATTAATCATCCTAATAACTCATATTTATGATAATGGTCAGTTATCATCATAATTAACATCATAATTAACGAATTAAGTCGAGTAAATGTCGAGTTATATTGAAACCGTTACTAGAGTCGATTAAACTCACATAATTCGATCAAATTTCATCCAATTGAACATTAAAACATTCTAGTCGGCACATTTAGAGAGTTCTACATACCTCAATTCGAATCCAGAAGGCACGGGACGAAGACTTCGATCAAGGGGCGGCCGAAAGTCAAGTTAAAAGTTGAACTACTACGATTCAAGATCAAAAACAGGTAAGATCAACTCCTACAGACTCTAAAAACTCCGACTAAGAAAACCCATATGTTAATTTCATGTCTTAACATCGAATTAAGGGATTTCGATTTCTAGGGTTCATCATCAAAGATGTTTTGGGGGTTTCTATTACATCGTGTTTAAAAACCAAATAAAAACACACAGAAAACTTCGAAATATTGTACTAAACGAAATACCCATATCAATTTCATATAACAATAACGAATTGACAAAGTTCAAATTCTAGGGTTCTTGAAACAAACGATTTTGGGGATTTTGATCGAGATGGGTTCAAAAATCAAATTAAATTATACCACAGCATCAGAAGATCCCGATTAAAGTAAATCCTATGTTAATTTTATTAAAAACCTTCGAATTGGGTGTTAACCGGTTTCAAGTATTCATGTTAAGAACGAGTTAGGGTTTTTGGTTAAAAAGAACACGAAAATTCGATTAAATTGTGCAGAGTGAGTCAAAACCAATGTTGTAATGAAAACCCTATGAGTTCAGGAACAATTGATTGTTAATTCGATTGATTTGAATTGGGAATCAACGGGTTAGGGTTCGGAGGTGTACAAACCCGATTAATCGGGTTATTGTGAATTGTTATCGAATTAAACCCACCTGTGAACTCGTTGGGATCTATGGAACAATAGCCCCATGGTTTTAGGTTCTATCGGGGTCGAATCGTGGGCCAATTTGGCTTAGTAGTTTGATGTGAGAAAACCAAGGGGATCCGATCCTTTGTTGATTAAAACAAATTGTTATGGGATCTGTTAACGAAATCTGAACCAGAACAGTTGGTAAGATGCGTGGGTTTAGAGGCGCAGGTCACGGGTTCGAGCCTAGGGCTCCACCTGTTTTTGAAAATTTAAAACTATTTTGAGTTTTAATTTGTAACTTTTTCGTTCTAACTCCGTTTCGATCCGTTCCAGTTGCGTTGAAACCGTAACGAAATCCCGAACTAAATAAAATAATAAAATCTATATTTTAACCCGAAAACGAAATCGCGTATAATTACGCTTATTTAAATAAAATCATATATGGACTATATGATTTTATTAAACGAATTTAAATTCACGTATAGTTAATTGTGCACGTTTCTAACACTTTAACATACGTGCGTTGACACGTATGTGATTCCAAGCACAAAACGACATCTCGAATAACACAACAATATTGTTTAAAACACAGATTCTTCGTAGAGGATCTTCTACGCGAGTTCACGAGTGTTTGATCATTCTGCAAATAATCAAAGGTGCGTACACTGCCCCTTTCTTATTTTAACTGTTTTGGGGGAGAAAACATGTGCAACAAACGCTTTTAGATACATATCACTTGCATGAGTTAGCTGTTTACATTAAGTGCAAACATAGCATTACAAAGCCTTCTCTTTCGAACCGTTTAATTTGCCGGAGTGCAAAGCGTGGTAGTTGAAGATAGATCTATTGGGTTTGACAAACCTCACTTGGTAGATGGGATCTACGCAGGTGTTTGACTGACCAAACACACACATTACTATTGTTCGTGCTAGACAATAGGGTTAAGGCAAAAACATGCTATAGCATGGCAACTCGTCAGCTTCGGTGTCGACCACTAATGTAAATAGTACAAATGACTAGCTATCATGACTATGCACGTGTGATTATGTTATCTGCAAACTTTACATTCAAACTGTGGTTTCAACATTTGTGAATGCTTAAACCTGTGTATGCACCAACCATTGTGTTGACTTGATTTACATGTTTTCTCAGGACACTAAGACACAAGCAAGGACAAGCAGGGACTAGGATGTTGAGTCTCATGCATGCATTTCAGTTCAAGTGTTTTAGTTTTGACCAATTAAAACATTGAATGTTATTGGATTTGTAATTTACATTTTCAAACCGTTACGTTTTGTTATTGGTTTTAAAACGCTTCCGCAAACATTGAAACTTTGATGTTACAGTTTTAGACCAACATATGTTTTGAAATTCATATAGAGGTCTTCGTTATGTCTAATGATCTGAGATCCTGGTTTGTTACATTCCCAAACGGTATAATTCCGTTAGTTGAAAATTGGGGGTGTGACACTTTTAATGCCACAACAACCCACCAACCAGCCATCACCACCCCCAATCTCGTTCATATCTCTCCCAAGCTTTCTCTCTCTAGAACTTCCACCATCTCTCTAAGTTTCCTCACTCAAATCTCCACGAAATCGACCCATCTTGGTGTCAAAACGACCACCATCATTTGTAGATCACGAAAGTACAACAGATCTAAGCTTCCATCCTTCGATTTGAGGTAAAATCGTAAATTTATATTCGGTTTTGGGGTTTGAAAACCCTAAATTCGACCACACCTTGTTAACCGATTTTACACCATCTTAACCTTTAGGATTTGCACTACATAACCATACAACAAGTTAGGAACAAGTTTCCCTTCATTCCTCATCCGATTTGCCCAGAAACTATGGTTGTTCTTCTTAATGCTCGACCGGCCGAATGGCAAAGGCCATCAGGCCACCGAATGACTATCCCCACTCATTCGCCGAATAACCTAGGCCGAACCATACCTTTATTCGCCGAATGGCCCTTGTGCCGAAGCAACACTCCCACATTCGATCAGCTTAGTTTCATTCGCCACTAGCCATTCGATCGGCCAGTCACATTCGGCCATGACTCCATTCGATCGGCCATGTTCTTTCGGTCAACCCTCATTCGCCGCATGCCTCCATTCGACCAGGCCTCCCGCGAATGAACCTTCATTCGACCCTAAGACTTATTCGACCAAGACCCCATTCGATAGTAGCCCATTCGACAGAAGCTACCCACATTCGGCCAAAGGCCATGTGGGTGCCATTCGTCCTGGTCCTTAGCCGAATGAGTTAAGGCGATTTGCAAGGTGTGCAAGTATGGGTACGTGAACTCATGTATGGAGTGTGTACATGCATGGATGAGTGAGTGTATGCATGGGGTGACATTAGGGTTTTCATTTACATGCAACCATGGGTGTGTGTTTGCATGGACGATTAGGATTTTATAAACAAGAAACTAAATTTGATACTAAGGGTGATAATTTCATAATCTTTTCATGATGAAAATCTAACACTAATATTTGGTTATCATAAACTATCAAGGATTAGTGATCAAATAACTAACAAGAAATTGTTCGAAGATAGAAATCGAATAATGAACCGAGGTTGGCCCAATGGGCTTAACTTAAGCCCATCATGCAAAGAAACTTATATTCTTTAAAAGTAATTACGTTTTAATAAAATAAAATGGACTTATAAATATTATTAAATGATTTACTAAATAAAAGGAGTAACTTGAAAATGTTAAACAAAGTCTTAAAGTGGTATTATGGGATTAAGGCTACTACTGGGTATTATGTTAGTCTAAGTTGGATAGAATCCTAGAAACACATTAGTAATCTAGGACACTTAGTTGCACACCGAGACCAAACCCTATATCAATCGTCTCTTATATATACTTATCGTATGCGAATTCTTTTAAAACAAATCAGGAACCGAAGATATATAGGCTACAACTACGAGCGCGCATTTTGTGGTAATTCTATACAAAGCAACACAGGTGAGTTCATTGCCCCTTTTCTAACATTTTGTTTTAAAACGCGGGGCTGAGAAGCATGCATAAACTG
Source organism: Mikania micrantha (assembly GCA_009363875.1). NCBI lineage: Eukaryota > Viridiplantae > Streptophyta > Magnoliopsida > Asterales > Asteraceae > Mikania > Mikania micrantha. The sequence continues at coordinate 9,788,191 of CM018687.1, forward strand.
TTTTTATTTAAACTGTTTATCTAAATGCTTTTATTTATTATATATATATGTTATTGATACTTCTAGACTCCTGTCTAGGAAATTATTAAGCAGATCAAGTTATCAAATAAATTTAAGTACTCTCATGAGTAATACCTTAAATTTAAACTCTAAATCAACCCTTAGTCCATCAAGCTCAAATTCAAGAATCTAAATTCAAAGTGAAATCATTTGAACAAATTCAAAAGATCATATTCAAAGAAATCATAACTCAGTGTGGGATTTGAGAACAAAGAATCATAATCAAGAATCAAACATCATTGTGAATCATGGAAATTCTAAGGATCAAGATCAAGAGACTCAAGGAATCAGAAATCATAAATGTGTGTGATTCATTGTAACAATGAAATCATTATAATCTAATGAAATCATTAATAATCAAGTCAAGGTGGATGTCAGTTGTATATGGAATCAAGACCACGTGTAACACACATATAAAGTCCCTTCAGGTATAGAAGACTCTTGTAGTCAGGCTATACGGGCAATAACGTGAACAATCATTGAAATCAATATCAAAGTCTAAGAAAATCAAGAGGTCAAGAATCAAAGGATATCCTTAAAGTCCCCGCATGTACAGAAGACCTTTGGGTCAAGCTGTAAGGGCAAAACATTAAAGTCCCCGCATGTACAGAAGACCTTTGGGTCAGGCTGTATGGGCATCGTTAAAATCCCGTCACGCCCAGGTATACTCCTTGTGAGTTATGCCTGGTATGGGTCACGTGTGAGAGGTTACAACTCGGACAACCACCAATAACTAAGCCTAATTGATTGGGTCAAATAATACCCAATCATCATGTCTTAGTTGCATTTAAATGTTTATTTATTTATTTTATTAAATATTTAACATTTTATTTTACTATCACTGATTTTGAGAAATCATGAATCTATGTTCAAAATCAAGAGAATCAAAGATAAATCAAGTTTTGGGAAATCATAATCTAAATCAGAGGTGTATTAGGTAAAAATGCTTAATTATCATTAACATCAATGTCCTATGCGGATTAGTATCTGGTGGGACGTCGTCTGGGCGGGTTTGTAGCCTTGACCCAGGGGTATGCCCTATATATAAGCATACCGATCTGGATGATACAGCTGATGTTAATGAGGTTAGGGTCTTTACCGAAAGAGGTTTTCAAATCATTTTCATTTACTAAACTATATGAACTCACCAACCATGTGTTGACTTGATCTTTGCATGACTTCTCAGGTGACGAACAGGTCAACTAAGGAGTTATTCCTTTTGGACTAGGACTTCAGATAGAAGGCTTAGCATTTTGGACCTGCATACTTTTGAAGACATCATTATACAAATTTATTTTGTATATCTTGTGTAAATACAAGATAGAAATTTATGATGTTGATGGTAGATTTACATTGTTAAATTATAAACATTACTGATGTAATTTAACTTTTGTAATTCTATTATATTTAGCATTTCTCATTTGTATCATGTGCAATGTAAACAATCTGATCATCACGATTATCACTCACGATATCGCGCCCCGGGAACCTTCCGCCCGACGGGACAACCGATCCTATCCCGCCGGCTCGGGGTGTGACACTTTGAGTCAATGATATTTTATGTGAAAATCTCTCTGACGTGTACAAATATAGTATAGTTAACGATATTTTTCAATGTAATGTCGTTCAAATAATAAAAAAAGAAATGAAAATTATTTGCCATGTAAGTGATTTTCTTGGCACATCAGCGATTTTGTTATGTAACATCAGCTATATATTAGACTAAATTACGGTTTTGACTTCTATGGTTTAAGTGTTTTAACTATTTTGATCCAAAATATAATTTTTTATCAATTACGCCCATGTGGTTTAGACAACTAACGGTTTTGGCCCCTCAAACTTAACTATTATAATGGTCATGGCCTAAAACTTACCAATAGTTAGGAGCCAAAAACGTTAGTTGTCTAAACCACAGGGGCTGAATTGATATAAGATTGTATTTTGGGCCGAAATAGTTAATACACTTAAACTACAGGGGCTAAAACCGTAATTTGCTCTATATATTATTTACTAATATCCCTGAATTTTTTATTTAATTAATTTTTTTTAAGAAATAGTTATTTTTTAACTATTTCAACCTAAAATATAACTTATATCAATCCAACTCTTGCGGTTTAAAACATTAGTGGTTTAAACCACGGATGCTACATTGATAAAAGATTCAAAATAGTTTATTATTGTTAGAAAAAAAATCAAAATAATTTATTATATTTATATTTGTTACATCGATGTAAATAAATGACATATGAGAAAAAAATAAAAACCAGTCCAGATTATAACGAAATTAAAAAGAAACTTACATTGTTGTAAATAAAGTGTTACATCACCGTAAATTATATCATTGTATATTGCTTCATTTTGTATTACATTACTTTAATTCATCGTTGTTAAAAAATTAAAAAAATGGTATGTTTATGTTCGTTACATTGATGTAAAAGGAGATATATGGGGAAAAAAAAACAAACTAGTCTAGTTCTAACGGAATTAAGGTAAATTACATCGCTGTAATTTACTATTGTTAGAAAAAAATTACATCATACATCACTGTAAATTATATCAATGTAAATTACGTTACTGTAATTTACCATTGTTAGTAAAAAAAATTCAAATAAATTCGTTATTTTTAAGCTCATTTACAATGATGTAAATAAAGGACATCTAAAAAAAACTAGTCGAGACTGTAACAGAATTAAAGAGAAAAATAAGACGAATATAATGATACACTTTTTTTTAAAAAAATAATATATTAAAAAAAGTTATGAATATTTTTAAAAATATGGTGATAAACTTTATATAAAAAGTTAGATTTATTAAAGTATTTTAGATGGTGACAAGCCACCATATTATATCTAGCTTTTTGAATTTTATAAAATATCATATATGCCCTTCCATATTAAAAAAAAACACGTGCCACGATCTTATGCACTTAATTTTTAAAATAATCATGGGATGATAGTTCATTGGTTGTGGCAAATTTTATGAGTTATGTATATTTTCATCCCGTGTATATATGTATATAGAGAAGTGATATTCTAAAAAGGCTAAAAACTCAAAAAACCTAAAAAGTATTCTTAAATCGTTCATAACCTGTTCATGCGAACTCCAATTTAACTAGTTCAAGTTGCGTTAAAATCGTCTTATCGAACCCAATTGATGTGTGTAAAGTAGCTTAACTAAAACTAATAAAAATTAAAACTATCCTAGACACTAAGTAATATTCTAGACTCTCTAAAACCTAAGCTACTAACAGGCAAGTGTACCTATCGTATGTAGCAAGACAGAAGTAAGTCCGGATATCGAACCCACAGACTTCTACAGACTGTAATAAATAGACTCAATGACTTATCTATACAAATATTTAAATTAAATTAAATGTTTGAAAGGGGGGGGGGGTTTGTGATTAACTGCTTAAAATAAAACTAACAATTTAGAACAATCAAATCAAGACTTAATAAAGAGAAAATACAACTAGAATCCACGAATGATGAAATGACTACCTAGGGTTTACTTTATTCATGTTTGAAATGTTTAGATTGATTATGGAACTTATTTTGGAACCAGGATCTTTGAATTTTAACTTATCAACATATTAGAGATTCTTTAACCGTTTTCAAAGATTTCAACTAAAGTGTCTATAAGTCTACTAAGCACCGGTTTAGGTTAATTACTCTCACGAGTTAACCAACCCATCAATGATTTATCCTAAAAACCATCTACCTCACAGTTATGAAAGTCTCAATACATGAACATGCACGGGATAATAAGGAGATTCCTCTTGGACTTAGCATACAAGAGTATGTTTAATTGACCTCGTCTTAATCTTTTCACAAAGACCTTAACTAGTCCTTAAACATGCAAGATATACTAACAATTTCTCACCTCACGGTTATTGAACTTGGTTAAACATCTAATTCATTTATGATCCAATTATTATTCCTATGAATTACTACGTCTAGTAACACATCCACGAATCAAGAACACCGAGTAAATGACCTAACATATGCTCATTACACGAAAGACATTCGCCAAAGCATACGAGGAAACAACAATTCAATCACAAACATCATAAACATTCATCCACATCCAAGAGTTCAAAACCAAATCATAAATCATTAAAAATCAAAACTTGTTCCACAATCAATCGGTATTACTAACAAACATGCATAATTATAAAACCCTAGGTAGTTCAAAAGGTTTAGCCAATAGTCATCATGAACAAACAGAAAGATCTAATGTATAAACCACAGCAAAACATCATACGAATGGAAAACAAAACAAGAATAAGAACCGATCGTGATTACACCCTTCGATTTGCAATCCTAGGGCTTCCCGATGATGGATCTTGCCTTACTTGCCTTCCAGAACTCTTTGGTCGCCTCCAATGTCGTCTCTGATCGTCCCAAAATCGAATTCTCTTGACCCCAGCCGTTTTCAAAGTTTAAAACTCGAAATTCTGAAAATTTAACCCTGTCGCGTAGCGCGACAGGCTTCTCTAACCCTTCGCGTAGCGCGACGGGTTCTACTACCCGAAAAAATAGTCGGGTCAACCGGCATTATTAAATGAGGGGCATTTCAGTCATTTCCACCTGTCGCGTAGCGCGACAGGGTTTCCTGTGGTCCTCGCGTAGCGCGAGGGGTTGAAAAATCCAGAATTCTTCTTTCTTGTTCTTGTATCTGTTCTCGTTCAACCGGACACTCGTTTTCTTTATCTTTTATGCCAAAATGATGTGTTTATAACCTGCAAACATTAAATTATAGAAATGTGAAGAACCAGCATCTATCGACTCTAAAATTGATTAAAACTGCACAAACCGAATTAAAAACAAATAGAAAAACAGATGTGTTTTACAACACATCACATCCCCACACTTATCTCTTTTTCGTCCCTGGAAAAGACTTATGCAAAAATCTGAGATCATAGCAAGGTAAAATAGTTTCTACACAATTAACCTTATTAATTCAAGATTAACTGCTTCGGAAAAGATTGCAAGTATTGTTATCCCATTAAACCCATACTGATTTTCTCAATCCCTTAATCATGGTTCGTTATATTCATATCCTACATTTCATTTCATTAGACCCACACTTAGGAATTTAAAACCAAATCAATCCTGGATTCTAGCTTTCAAGTCATCCTTACATATAAACTAACAAGAAATTTCTCAAATCAGATTTTTATGAATGAACGCAGATGAAAGCGTGAGCATTTTTCTTTTACACATTGAACTTAACTCAGTGGTGTTTCAACCAGGCTGCAACCCGGCGTGTGACACATAAGTTTTCATCCAAATTCTTTCTTTTATTTTTTTCTTTTAGCTCAACTTGTTTGGTGAAATGGAGGCGCCATAAGACTCGGATTTATTCTCATAAAAAGAGTACTTATGTGCCAAACAAAAATCAGATTTTCAAAAACTCTCATTTGTTATTATGCAAAGATTCATTTACAACTAGAAAACAGTTTCATTAATTCCAAATCCCAAGATGTTTCCCATGAAAATCATGCATTTAAGTCAAATTATACCAATCTTAAGGGACAATTACAATCAGTTGAGCCTACTTACACATCCCATAACCAAAGCATATAACCCAAACCAAACCAGTTAACTATTAAAGATTCCATAAAACCAAACTTTCTTATCATTTCCCATCACGCTTTTGCAACCAAATTAACCAGGAACAAGAAAGATCTAAGCTAAAGATGTAAAATGCACAAAAATTAAAAAAAAATTTCGACTCAATTACACACTAACTAACACTAACTAAACAAAATTAAAACAAGTACCCATCCCCACACTTAAACTGGACATTGTCCTCACTGTAAAGAAGAGGGAAAACAAAAAGAAATAAATGAATAAAAATGACTTAGCTGGTTACAAAATAAGACTGTCGAGTGCCAGTCTTTCCAATAATCTCCACAAGCTACAATTTGCTTCACATGCCATACACAAACAATAAGATCTGGACAAAACAAAGATCAAGCAACCATCAATACATCCAAAACATAATAATATCATAACCAAGATCATGTCCAAATACAACCACAGATGCAAAGTATCACATGTACAAGATGATCGTGACAATACATATCCAAAATGAAAGAACCCATAAACATCCCCACACTAATCATCTGCAGCATCTCCTCCTGGCTCATCCTGCTGATCAGGTGCTCTGTAGAACTCAGGGATCTCAATGTGTAGGGATGTCATCAGATAACGCATCACGTCCTCCTGTCTCCTCTGCCCTGCTAAAAACCAATCTCTGTGCTGCTCATGATAACCATCAATCCTGGCACACAGAGACTCCAAAGTAAGGGGATCAGGAATGGGCTCCCTAAGTGGATACTGTCTGGGAGGCTGGTCTCTCCTAAATATAGGCCTCTGACGATGGGTGGGAACTGAACCCCTCACAACATCGGCTGCCGCAGACCCTGGTGGTGGCATCACCTGTGGTCCCTCAACATAACCTGCCCATCTCGGTGGGTCGTCTACCTCACAAATACCTGCCCTACGTAGGTCCCTCAAAGTAATTGAGGTGGTCACAGGCCCTACAGTCATCAAATCAGCTCGGTATCTGTCAAATACTCCTAAAAACTCAGCAATCCTATAAATGTACGGTCCCATGTCAAGTCTCGCTCTACCACCTCCACGCCTACCTCTAGCAAACGACTGTGCCATCACACATGCCACATTGGCCTCCCTGCCTCTCACCATGCAATACAAACAAAATAGGTCCATCCAGTTCACCTTCTCCTCTCCTGAATACCTACCAATCACCGTACAAGCTAAAACTCTGTGAATGTATCTCAGAACTGGATCCCTAATCTCAGATTCCACCATGCTGGTGGAAAATGGAGAATCTGCTATAGTAGCCCAGAAGTCACTAAGATCCGCCTCAGATAAACAACACTCCCTATTCTTCTTAGAGGCACCTCTAAGGCAAGTAGTAAACCTAGGTGACATCACCTCCTCCTCAGTATAAAATCCAGTAGCCACAGCAAACTGTGGAATGGACATCTCATACACTCGTCTCCCCAAAGCAAATGATACTGCATCCATCGAATCAAACTCAGAGTCATCATACATGAAAGTCGAATGAAACTCTAGGGCCAGCTCCTTGTACTGAGGCCAGTCACAAGCTAGAACGGTAGTCCACCGTGGCCCTAGAAGTCTCTCTATCCTATCTCTCTGACCCAACTGATCTAGCAACTCCCAATCGATATTCCTATGGTGAAGGAGCTCTAAAGAGATAAACCTATCAAGTCTCTGACTCTCAAATGTCCCTAAATCAAAACTAAGCAGAGTGTGCTCCCTGACCCTCCTAGGCCTAATGCTAGGCACCCTCTCCACATCAAAGTAGCTAATGGTTCGCTCCTCCCTCTAAAACTGAACTGGCGAGCCTGGTTTTCCCCTGGGCCTTGGAACTGGCCCTCTCCTCCTCTTTCCTGCAGCTCTGGAAGACTCAGCTCCCGACATACCTGAAAAACAAAGTTAGATAAAAAGGAAAGCTGCAATATTAGTATAAAACCAAAGAACAGGTAACCGTATAGCATTTCATTCGCGGTTACAAATTCAATGTCAAAAGAGTTCCAATACCAATCCCATAAGCAAACTATCTCACAAACAACCCTTTAATGGACATTATCATCTCAAAATTCATTCCAACATTTAAAAGAAGTAAGTTGACATTTCAAGGCTTTCCAGACTACAACTATGGTTCTTGGACATCATAACACAAGGACAAGATTGAAACCATTCCAAAAATTTCTCATTGTCAACAAAAGAACGGACCAAAGCAAACACTAACATGGCCAAAGTGTATAAAATTGAAACACATTCAGTTTATAGGCCATCAACAACCACTCACTTCCAATCGAACAAAAACTAATGTTGAATCTCTCATTCAAAACCCAAATGGTTATTGTCAGCCTTAAATCAAAAAGGTTCAACCACAATGAGGACCCAGTAAACATATTCAACAATAAACACTAAGCTAAACTAAAAATTATAAACTAAACTAAACTAAAAATTATCAATAACAATTCTAATGCAAGAACGATGAAATGGAAGTGCCACATTACCTTAGAGACGACTGCAAAACACGTGAAAGAAAGGAGAAGTGATGAAAATTTCTGTGCCTTGTTGCTTCAGCCCGAAATTGGTGAATAGTGGTGGTTACCGGCGGTGTTAGATGCGGCGGTAGCGGGGGTGGTGGTTGTAGGTCGCGGTTGGTAGGGCGACGGCAGCAGGAATGGGGATGGGTGTCGATGATGGTATTCGGCGGTGATGATGGCGGTTGTAGGGATGATTATGGTGGTCGATGGTCCGGGGATAGAGAAGGTAGTGGTAACCGGAGTGTTTGATGGTGGTTGATGATGGTGATCGGGCGAGGGTGGTCGAAGGGTGGTGGTGGGTGCGGATGAGGGGGTCGCCGGAGTGAGAGGGAGAGTGTTTTGGGGTAAAATGAGTTAGGGCTCGAATCAAAAGGGGTTTTTACCCGTCTGTGTACCTGTCGCGTAGCGCGACAACCTTCTTAACACTTGTCGCGTAGCGCGACAAAATGTTGACCCGCGTTATTGACCAAGGATCTCGCGTAACGCGACCGGTCCTCCAGATTTTGTCGCGTAGCGCGACGTGGCACTTTTTACAGAAAGTTTTCCAGAATTCCATGCCTTAGCCAAATTTTCACCTCTTTTTCCTTCCTAAACATCAAAAATAAATTCTAAGTAAAGAAAACATACCTGATGCCTCTATTCCGTCTTTCTTGCATCCAAATGCTTAAAAACCTGCAAAACTTAAGAAAACACAAAAAAAAAAACCGAAAAACGAAAACAACGAAAAACGAAGAAAAATACGAAAAACACCTAAGAAATGCATTAAAAACTCTAAAACTTGACATTTACATACTATACACTTGGGTTTCACCCAAGAACCCTTCACTATTGCTCTCATTCGGGTTTCTCTAGGAGGATCTCTTCCCCCTCCTCATTCTCGTCTATCGGTCCTCCGATGTAATGTTTCAATCTATGACCGTTCACTTTCCAAGTGTTCCCATCAACTTCATTTTGTAGCTCAACGGTTCCATATGGAAACACTTCTTCAACCACATATGGACCCGTCCACTTGGACTTCAACTTCCCTCCAAACAATTTCAATCGGGAATTGTAAAGCAAAACCCGATCTCCCTTCTTAAATTCTTTCAAACCCTTCAACTTCCTATCATGCAATGACTTGGTTTTCTCTTTAATGCTCAATGATCGTGAATAAACCGCATCACGAAGGGCTTCTAACTCATGGATTTGAAAATACCTCTTCCTACCCGCCTCGGTAAGATCAAGGTTTACCGTCTTGAGAGCCCAAAGAGCTCTATGTTCTAACTCAACGGGAAGATGGCATGCTTTGCCATAGACGACCATGTATGGTTTGGTTCCTAAGGGTGTCTTGTAAGCCGTTCTAAATGCCCACAATGCATCGTCTAACTTGTCGGACCAATCCTTCCGACTCTTCCCTACCGTCTTCTCAAGTATTCGTTTCACTCCTCGATTTGCATTCTCCACTTGACCGCTTGTTTGAGGGTGGTAAGCAGTCGCTAAACGATGAGTGACACCGTAGCGTTGTAGTGCCTTTTCTAACATGGTGTTACAAAAGTGCGTGCCACGGTCACTTATTAAAGCTCTAGGAGTTCCAAACTGACTAAACAACTTTTTAAGGAACTTGAGAACTACTCGGGCATCATTTGTAGGCAAGGCTTGAGCCTCAACCCACTTTGACACATAATCTATGGCCACGAGTATATACCTATTCCCTTTAGATAAAGGAAAAGGTCCAACAAAATCAATGCCCCAAACATCAAAAACCTCCAACACTTGAATGGGGTTTTGAGGCATTTCATCCTTAGATGAGATGTTGCCGGTGCGTTGACAGGAATCACACTTCTTAACAAACTCAAGTGCATCCTTCACCACTGAAGGCCAATAGAATCCACAATCGAAAACCTTTTGGGCGGTGGAGTGATGTCCATGATGTCCACCCGTCAAGCCTTCATGGCAATGTCTTAAAATGTCTAGGCCTTCCTTCCTACTAACGCACCTCCTAAGGATCCTATCTCCTCCAACACGATAGAGGTACGGGTCATCCCAAACATACTTACCCGCATCTATAAAGAATTTCCTCTTTTGTTGAGAGGTCATTCCTTCAATTACCACTCCATGAGCAAGGAAATTTGCCAAGTCGGTGAACCATGGCATTCCTTGTTTCTCCGCCTCTACAAAGTCGATCATCTCGTGAGGGAACCTATCACCAATCTCCTCCTCACTCATCTCATTCCTCTCCGGGTCCTCCAACCGGGAAAGATGATCGGCCGCAACATTTTCAGCCCCTTTCTTGTCTTTGATCTCAATGTCAAATTCCGATAATAGTAAGATCCACCTAATGAGGCGAGGTTTCGCATCTTTCTTTGTAAAAAGAAACCTCAAAGCCGAGTTATCAGTGAAAACGGTGGTCTTTGAAAGCACTAAGTATGACCGGAATTTGTCAAAAGCAAACACTACCGCAAGAAGCTCCTTCTCGGTGGTAGTGTAGTTCTCTTGAGCATCATTGAGAGTTTTGCTAGCATAGTATATTGGGTGAAAATGCTTATCTCTCCTTTGCCCCAAGACCGCCCCAACGGCTTGGTCACTAGCATCACACATGAGTTCAAAGGGCAAACTCCAATCGAGGGCTACTAAGATAGGAGCACTCACAAGTCTCTCCTTCAAGAATTTGAATGCCTTCATGCATTCCTCATCAAACAAAAACGGGGTATCTTTTTCTAAAAGATGGGTCATAGGCCTAGTGATTTTGGAAAAATCCTTTATAAACCGCCTATAAAAACCCGCATGACCAAGGAAACTCCTAATGGCTTTGACACTAGAAGGTGGTGGAAGTTTACTTATGGTCTCTATCTTCGCCTTATCTACCTCAATCCCCGCTCTCGAAATTTTATGACCTAACACTATTCCCTCGGTCACCATGAAGTGACACTTCTCCCAATTAAGCATCAACTTAGTCTCTACACACCTTTTCAACATCTTCTCAAGATTCTCCAAGCATACATCAAAAGAATCACCATAAACTGAGAAGTCATCCATAAACACCTCCATGGATGATTCAATCATATCCTGAAAGATGGCTACCATGCACCTTTGAAATGTAGCAGGAGCATTGCATAACCCAAATGGCATGCGACGGTAAGCATAGGTGCCATAAGGGCACGTGAATGTGGTCTTTTCCTGATCCTCCGGTGCAATGGGGTTCTGGAAGTACCCTGAAAAACCATCTAAGAAGCAGTAAAACTGCTGTCCCGGCAATCTCTCTAACATCTGATCAATGAAAGGAAGGGGAAAGTGATCCTTCCGGGTGGCATCGTTAAGTTTCCTATAATCGATGCATACTCGCCACCCTGTGACTGTGCGAGATGGAATGAGCTCGTTCTTCTCATTTGTGATGACTGTCATCCCTCCCTTTTTAGGGACAACCTGAGTGGGGCTCACCCATGATGAATCCGAGATGGGATAAATCAGGCCTGCATCCATCAACTTCAGCACTTCCTTCTTCACAACCTCTTGCATATTCGGATTTAAACGCCTCTGAGGTTGAACTACCGGCTTGTACTCATCCTCCATGAGTATCCTGTGTGTACAATAAGCAGGACTAATTCCTTGGATATCAGAGAGTCTCCAAGCAATAGCCCCCTTATACATCCTCAGTACACCTAACAATCTCTTCTTCTCCTCCTCACTTAACCTAGATGAGATGACAACAGGTAAAGTGGAATTCTCTCCTAGAAAGGCATACTCTAAGTGTGAAGGTAAAACCTTAAGCTCTAGAGCGGGTGGTGACTCAACAGAGGGCTTCTTACTCTCCTCCCTCAACTCATCAATCTCTAAAACTTCAGAAATGACACCAACTCCCTCATCAATACTCTCACACTCCTCTTCACTTCTCTCAACTACCAAATCAGCACCGCACACGTACTCAAGACACCTATCCACGTGTGACATGAAAGAATTAATGAAGTAAACAGAGTGACATGGGTCACTAAAGTCATCATGATCACTGGGATGCCTCATAGACTTCACAACCTCGAATGTGACAGTCTCATCACCCACTCTAAGAGTGAGTTTCCCATCAAACACATCAATGATAGCCTTAGCGGTCCTCAAGAAAGGACGGCCCAGAATGATAGGCACAGTCTCGTCGGCCTCCATGTCAAGAATCACAAAGTCCACAGGGAAAACGAATTTATCCACCTTCACCAACAAGTTCTCAACAATACCCCGTGGACATTTGACCGTGCGGTCAGCAAGGGACAATGTCATGCGCGTAGGCGAAAGTTCACCAAGTGCTAGCTTCTCATACAAAGAATAGGGCATCAAATTGATGCTAGCACCTGAATCTGCCAACGCGTGTCTCTGAGTGTCACTACCAAACAAACATGGGATTGTAAAGATCCCAGGATCTGTCAATTTCTCCGGTAGCTTGTTCAGAATCACCGCAGAACACCCCCCACTCAATGGAACATTAGAAAGCTCCCCAAGCCTATCCTTCCTCTTCAACAAATCTTTAAGGAACTTAGCATACTTGGGCATATGCTGAAGAGCCTCAATGAATGGAAGATTGATCTTCAACTGTTTAAACATGTCAAGAAAATGGCCATACTCCTTAGCATGCTTTTGATGAGCTAAGCGAGCAGGATATGGTAATCGTGAATGATCAATCTTAGGACTCGGCCTAACCTCTACCGGTTTCTTCTCAACCAGGATCACTGTGGGAGACTCACTGGTCGGTACTGTACTTGCTGGGACTGGCCTCATGTGTACCCCCCCAGGAGTCTCCATTTCAATCTCTTCATCCACCAGTTCCTCATCTTCTACCTCAACCGGTGGCTTCACACTCACACCCCCTCTTCCACTCCTCGTAGTCACTGCCTTAACATGAGCGTTCGGATTAGCCTGAGTATTACCCGAAAACTGACCTTGAGGCCTCTCATCTAAACGCTTGGCAATATCACCAACTGATCTTTGAAGATCAAGGAAAGCAGATTGTTGGTTTTTTAGAAGAATGTCATGCTCAGCAAGGGTTTTCTGAGTATTGGCATCCTTAGCAACCAACTGGGTGAGTAACTCCTCAATCTTACTCATACTACCCCCAGAACCACCACCACTACTACTGCTACCCGCTCCCGGTGTATGACTCGGATGACTAACCGAAGAATGACCCTGCCCCTGGTTATTAGATGACCCAGAATGGAAACCAGGGGGATGACCGGAAGAGCGCCAATTAAAATTAGGGTGGTTCCTCCAATTTTGATTGTAGGAATTATTGAAAGGGTTCGTGTTACCCCTTCCTTGACCCCCAAGATAGTCAACCTGCTCCTGGTTGACCACCAAACACTCAGATGTGGCATGGCCACCCCTACAAATCTCACACCTATCTACCTTCATCTTCAGCTCCTTCACATCCTTCGATAAGGCCTCGAGAGCAGCTGCTACACTAGTATCCACATTAACGTGGTGAACTCCTCTCGTGGAAGAGGAGGAACTAGAAATAGGATTTGAATTCCTATTAGCTGATCTCTGCTCATACTCAGCCTGAGCAAAACTCTCAAACATATCAGTACACTCAGCTAAATCCCTCTTTCCCATAAGATGACCACCAGCAGAAGTGTCAAAACGAGCTCTGGTCTCATAAGTTAGACCATTGTAGAATTTCTCTACAAGGGCCCAGTCAGATAGACCATGCTGAGAACATCTGCTAAGCAGATTCTGAAATCTTTCCCAAGCAAGATAGTATGGCTCATCAGAGGCCATACGGAAAGAGTGGATCTCATCACGAAGGCGAGCTGCCTTAGCAGGTGGAAAGTATTTCTTAAGGAATGCATCCCTAAGACTGCCCCAAGTCGTGAAAGATCCAGGAGCATGCGAATCGAGCCAAGTGGCGGCCCTACCCGCAAGAGAGAACGGAAATAGCTGCAGAAAGATAGCATCCTCAGTAGCACCTTGAAGATTGAAGGTACCACAGATGCGAGTGAGACGAGCTATATGGGCTGGTGCATCCTCATCTTCCCGGCCATTAAACTGAGTGTTGTTAATGGCTGTCATGATGTATGAAGGAATCTGCCACGAATTTTCATTCGTGATATTTGGCACAGTGATGGGATTGTTAAGTCCCGTGAATCCAGCAGTGGCCTGCTGGTGAACCGTGCGACGCTCAGCCATGGGTGGAATGAAATGAAAGTGTGGACTAGAATGGGTGGAAGAACTCGAAGAAAATGGTGGTGTGTGATCAGAAAACTCTGCAGAAACGGGAGTAGAAGCACTTACCTCGCTCGTAGAACCCTCAGAGAAGTCCCGAGAATCGCTCCTTAAAGGCAAAGAAAGCTCAGGCGGCGGTCCTTGCGAACGTAGGTGTGGCATACACTACCAAACCTGTAAATAAAACAAAAAAAATCAAAAACAAATAAAACAAAATAAAATAATAAAACTAAAAATAAAAACAACTATGCACAGATAAGACACAAGACTAAAATACACAATCGACTAAGAAGTCCCCGGCAACGGCGCCAAAAACTTGATGTGTGTAAAGTAGCTTAACTAAAACTAATAAAAATTAAAACTATCCTAGACACTAAGTAATATTCTAGACTCTCTAAAACCTAAGCTACTAACAGGCAAGTGTACCTATCGTATGTAGCAAGACAGAAGTAAGTCCGGATATCGAACCCACAAACTTCTACAGACTGTAATAAATAGACTCAATGACTTATCTATACAAATACTTAAATTAAATTAAATGTTTGAAAGGGGGGGTTTTGTGATTAACTGCTTAAAATAAAACTAACAATTTAGAACAATCAAATCAAGACTTAATAAAGAGAAAATACAACTAGAATCCACGAATGATGAAATGACTACCTAGGGTTTACTTTATTCATGTTTGAAATGTTTAGATTGATTATGGAACTTATTTTGGAACCAGGATCTTTGAATTTTAACTTATCAACATATTAGAGATTCTTTAACCGTTTTCAAAGATTTCAACTAAAGTGTCTATAAGTCTACTAAGCACCGGTTTAGGTTAATTACTCTCACGAGTTAACCAACCCATCAATGATTTATCCTAAAAACCATCTACCTCACAGTTATGAAAGTCTCAATACATGAACATGCACGGGATTATAAGGAGATTCCTCTTGGACTTAGCATACAAGACTATGTTTAATTGACCTCGTCTTAATCTTTTCACAAAGACCTTAACTAGTCCTTAAACATGCAAGATATACTAACAATTTCTCACCTCACGGTTATTGAACTTGGTTAAACATCTAATTCATTTATGATCCAATTATTATTCCTATGAATTACTACGTCTAGTAACACATCCACGAATCAAGAACACCGAGTAAATGACCTAACATATGCTCATTACACGAAAGACATTCGCCAAAGCATACGAGGAAACAACAATTCAATCACAAACATCATAAACATTCATCCACATCCAAGAGTTCAAAACCAAATCATAAATCATTAAAAATCAAAACTTGTTCCACAATCAATCGGTATTACTAAGAAACATGCATAATTATAAAACCCTAGGTAGTTCAAAAGGTTTAGCCAATAGTCATCATGAACAAACAGAAAGATCTAATGTATAAACCACAGCAAAACATCATACGAATGGAAAACAAAACAAGAATAAGAACCGATCGTGATTACACCCTTCGATTTGCAATCCTAGGGCTTCCCGATGATGGATCTTGCCTTACTTGCCTTCCAGAACTCTTTGGTCGCCTCCAATGTCGTCTCTGATCGTCCCAAAATCGAATTCTCTTGACCCCAGCCGTTTTCAAAGTTTAAAACTCGAAATTCTGAAAATTTAACCCTGTCGCGTAGCGCGACAGGCTTCTCTAACCCTTCGCGTAGCGCGACGGGTTCTACTACCCGACAAAATAGTCGGGTCAACCGGCATTATTAAATGAGGGGCATTTCAGTCATTTCCACCTGTCGCGTAGCGCGACAGGGTTTCCTGTGGTCCTCGCGTAGCGCGAGGGGTTGAAAAATCCAGAATTCTTCTTTCTTGTTCTTGTATCTGTTCTCGTTCAACAGGACACTCGTTTTCTTTATCTTTTATGCCAAAATGATGTGTTTATAACCTGCAAACATTAAATTATAGAAATGTGAAGAACCATCATCTATCGACTCTAAAATTGATTAAAACTGCACAAACCGAATTAAAAACAAATAGAAAAACAGATGTGTTTTACAACACATCACCAATCTAACCCCTCCCTCACCCCTACCCCTAAAAGCCCAAACCCTCCACCCACCACCACCCATCCCCCAAAAGCCTAAACCCCCCACCCACCCCCCAAAAACCTAAACCCTCAGCCCAACCCTCAAAAACCTAATCCCCATCCTCCCCACCTACCCTCGAAACCTAAACCCCTACCCTCCCATACCCAGCCCTCCAAAAACCTAAACCCTAACCCTCAAAAGCCTAAATCCTAAAACTATACCCTAAAAGCTAAACCCTAAGGATAAAAAATTAAATCATAAAATCTAAACCTTAAAAGCTAAAAATGTAGAGTTTGAAGAGACGGTTCTAACGCCGCCGGAATGAATCAAATTGGAGTTCGTATGAGCCAGTTATGAGCGTTTTAAAATCATTTTATATTTTTTAGAGTTTTTTTTTCCTTTTTAGTCAAACCTAACACTATATATATAGAGGTAGGTTTAGATAGAAAAAGAAATTTTTGTAAAAACTGTAAAAAACAAAATGCTATTATAAATAATAATGTGCTATTATTAACAAGGAACTGTTAAATATTATAATAGTATTATGCTAATATTATAATAGCATTTTGTTTTTTATACTTTTTACAAAACTATCACTTTATACAAAAACCTTACAATATATATATATATATATATATATATATATATATATATATATATATATATATATATATATATATATATATATAGGGGATGAAATTTTTTATAACCCTTATCTTTTCCTACAACTACATAACTCATTTCAACCAATAACAAAGTTACACATAAGCTTTTAATTAACATATTAGAAAATGCATCATAGTCATTTTGCCTTTTATAAGTTCCCCCTCTTTTTTAAACATTAATAACTTTTTTATAATATATATATTTAAAAAAAAATTGCACCATTATATTCGTCTCATTTTTCTCTTTAATTCCGTTATAGTCTCGATTATTTTTTTTTACTTTTTTTAGATGTCATATATTTACATCATTGTAACGAGCTTAAATATAACAAATTTATATGAAATTTTTTCTAACAATGATAAATTACAGTGATGTAATTTACATTGGCGCAAAATTCGGTTTCGGTTTTTTTCGGTTAATTCGGTTCCGGTTCGGTTTTTTCGGTTAATTTGGTTCTGGTTCGGTTTTTCCGGTTAATTCGGTTTCGGTTCGGTTTTTTTGGTTTTTGCTTATCCCTAATTTGTAACGAGCCTAAATACAACAAATTAGTTTGAATTTTTTTCGAACAATGTTAAATTACATCACTATAATTATCATTGTTAAAGAAAAAAATCAAAAAAATGTGTTATATTACATCACTGTAATTTATCATTGTAATAGAAAAAAATAAAATAATGTGTTATATTACATCACTGTAATTTATCATTGTTAAAAAAATTCAAAATAATGTGCTATATTTATGCTCGTTACATCGAGGTAAATAATGGAAAATGAGAAAAAAATTAAAAAAACTAGTCAACATTATAACGGGAAATAAAGAGAAATTTACATCACTATAAATAATGTGTTACGTCACCGTTAATTATGTCATTGTAAATTACTTCATTTTGTGTTACATTACTTCATTTTATGTTACATTACTGTAATTTACCATTACTAGAAAAAATTTCTAATTAATTTGCTGTCTTTAAGCTCGTTACAATGATGTAAATACATGATATCAAAAAAAAAAAAACTTGTCGAGATTATAACAAAATTAAAGAGAAAAATGAGACGAGAATAATGGTGCAATTTTTTTTAAAAAATAGTATAGTATAAAAAAATTATGAATATTTAAAAAAAAGGGTAAACTTTACTTAAATAACAAATGTTCTAAATGCCCTTCTTATTAAAAAAAGGAAATTAATACGTGGCACGATCTTATACACTTACATTTTTAAAGTAACCATTGGATAATAGTTAATGAGTTGAAACAAAAGATAAGGGTTATAAAAAATTCCATCCCTTATATATATATATATACTAGCCTAGAATCCTGTGTATTACATGGGTTGAGTAGTAAGAAAACATAAAATTTTTAAATGTATATATAATAAAAAAATGTGATAATCTTTTACAAAGAAAAATCGTACAAGTAAAGATCACTTAATACAAAAATTAAAGTTTGTTTTTAATTTATTAAAAACCTAAAATAAGGGGTTTCTAATTAGGTATAAAATGATTCATGTAAAAATTAGTTTTTGGGTTAAGTAATATGCGGGAAAATGAAAATTTTGGGATGCTAAAAAATTGACAAGTGTTCCTAAAGATACTCCTTTATTAGTTTATGAAGATATATAAGGTGTGGTTCCTTTGGTAACCCATGTTTATTGCGTTAACCGAATAACTACATTTTATTAATTTGGGGCCCATATTGAAGTAAATATAAAGGTGTAGGTTTTTCTTTTTTTTTTATTAGTGTAAGTGAACCCTACATTAATTAAATTAATTAAAAAAATAAGAAAAAAACTATACCTTTAGATTTACTTTGATGTGGGTCTCAAAGTAATAAAATGCAGTTATTCGGTAAACGTAATAAGAAATGGTTAATTTTTAATCATTTCCATATATGTGTATATGTATATGTATATAGGAATTGAATCATATGAAACCCGATCTTAAAGAGAAAATCTTTAAACCATATATTATTTAAAATGTTAAAAATAAATGTGGTCCACATTAACCTACATTAAAAATAATTTATTTATTCAAAACCTAATTTTTTTATTTAGGTTTAATTTAGACCACATATATGTTTTCTAGATTTCAAATCAATGAATCAAATAGGGTTTAAAGGTTTCTTTATAAGATTGAGTTTTAATAGGATTTAATCCATATATAGGATTTGAATCAAATAAAAACTCGATCTTAAAGAGAAAACCCTTAAACTGTATCTCGACCGTTAGATTAACATTTTTTTCTTTCTAATTTATTAATGTGAAAAGAGTATCATAGTCTTTAACCACTCACCTATATATATAATAATTTATCTCTTTCTCTCTCATTTAAAATCACCCATATATATACAATAATTTATTAATATCAAATTTCTTTCTCATCTATCTCTTCTCTCTCCATCAATTTAAAAAATGTTTTTTAAAATTTCAAAACAACAACAAAAATGTATATTTTTTTATGCAAAATAAAAAAACATATTTTTACAAGATGATATAAAAAATTTCACATGCGTATAAATAAAAATGTACAAGTTTTAATACACAAAGTATGCTTTACTCGAAATATTACGCATGTGTAGAAATAAAAATATACACATGTGTATATTTTATATATTTGAGATTTATAAAATATTACACCTACACATGTGTAGTTTTTGGTGTTTTGGTTAATTTGATGCTCTTTTATAAATATACATATGTGTAATTTTTTGTTTCATATGTAAAATACACATGTGTAATATTTATTATGGTTGAAAATATGTAACATTGTGTTTGTGTAGTGAAATTTATGTTTGTTACACATGTGTATATTTTTTGTTTTTCTCTAAAAAAATATTTTTTTTATTTTAATTGTTAAACATATAGAAAAAAGAGAGATGATAGAGAAGGACGAAATAAGAGAGAGGAGAGAGAAAAAGAGAAGAGAAAGAAGAGATATTAGAGAGGAGAGAAAGAAGAGAGATGAGAGAGAATTTGAATTAATTAATAAAGAGAGAGAAGAGATAGTGAAAAAAAAAGTCACTTAAATAGAAAACCCTTAAAGGGTAAAACATGTATTTTCTTCAGAAAAACTCCATTAAAATATTCAACTTTAATTGTGAACCATATGTTTTTTCTATTTAATAAATGAAAATCTAAAATAAGTTTGATCTAACGGTCCACGTAGGATTTAAGGGTTTTCTATTTAAGATCGGATTTTCAAAGGATTCAAACTCTCACACAAGGTTTAAAGGTTTCTTTATAAGATAGAGTTTTCATATGATTTAATCCATATATATATAATATGTTTTTCATATAAAAATAAAAATAGTTATTTGTATTTTTATAAATATGTTACATGTTTGATTTTATTGTTAAATAATACAAATATTGTTAACTTTTATTGTTAAATAAGACAAATACGTCATTTTATAACATGTGTAATAAATGTTTATATTTTTTTTATTTTTATATTACTATAATAAAATATATTAAATACCCAATGAAAAAAATCTATGTATTATAATAAATAAAGGTTTTCTTTAGCCACATGTTATTTTTTGGTGAAGTCAACTTGTGATTTTCCCGCCTCTTTCTCTTCAATTAATGTTATCCTCTTATTAAATAATGAATAATTATTTTTAAAATAATAACATTGTCTACTTAAATAAATAAAAACTAAAATTAAAATAAAAAATAATAAAAATTAAAAAAATATAAATGAAAGTGAAATAACTATAAAATATATAAATAGAAACTTCAAAACTTATATTTATTCAACCTGCATAATAGGAGAGAAAAATTAATAATTTTAACAAATTATATATGTTAAACCCATTTTACCTAGTTAAATTATAGACACGAGTTTTGTTAACCTAAGTGGAGTAACAAATTATTATTCAGGTATATATTTATTTAGTTATTTTAATTCCTAATTTGTCGGTGGAAGCATCTGGTGCATCGTCTACTTAGACAAATTTCATCGGAGATACAGCTATCACTTTTATTTCTATTATTTGCCTTTGTCTTTCTCAAAACTACAAAATCACCCATTAACCATTAAAAGTTATTCTTTTCCTTTGAAAGATTAATTTTAAGAAACTGAAAATTATAAATAAATATGATATAAAGCATATAAAATTAACTTAATATTGATGTTTTGATTTTTGGTTTTCCATAAGAAATAAGATTTTATTTAAAAAGATTAAGTAAAGTATGTTATTGAAAAATATAACCAGGTTAATTTGGTTATTTTTACACATTACTGCATATACAAAAATGAAATGTAATGATTTCAAATCAACAATAAAACTATTTTAATAATAATTATTATTATTAAATAAAAAGCTTCTTTAATTACATTAAAGTTTTCGTAATTAGTTTAAGTTTTCTTTTAGTGTATAATCAATTTTTATTCCTTTACCTTTCTTTTAACATTTTTATTGCAATTTAGTTAATATTTTGTTGTTTTAATGCGTATATTATTAACTTACGTTTGAGTTCGTATTGTTTGAAAGTGATTCTTCGTTTTGAGACGGTTCTCTTTAATGTTTTTGTACAAACTAACTAATGCGATATATTTCTTTTATTTGTGTTACATTTAATATTGTGTTTTATAATATTATATGTGAGTTTCTATCGCAATATGCATGTAAACCTCTAGTTGTTTTGATTTGTTGTTAATTTAAATTTCTCCATTATCATGTGACATTACATTGGAACCTGGGCTCACCTCTTAAGTATATATAACAATAAGCAAATAATAAAAATCAACTATCAAGAAAAAAATATAACCTCACCAGCAGTTATCTATCACTTTTTTTAGTAGTATTATAATTCAATTTCTTTTTATTCTTCTACTAATTAATACATTTAGACTTCGATTGAAGAAATTATATTTCAATTTATTATTTATTTTATCTTTTCCAAATCAACTTATTTATGCTTGACTTAATTTGAATTATTAGTAAATCAATATCAAGTAATTTACAATTAGCTCTAACTGACAGTTTGTATGTAAGTTATAATTCTTGTTCTAATATTTTTTTTTTAGTTTGAATATTTTTGAAATTACAAGGGTTTAAAGTTAAATGTTTCCAAATAAAAAAAAAAAAATAAACCGGTGAAAGAAGACCGTTGATGATCTGGAACAGCGTGGAACACTTCAGTGGCTTTATTGTAATTAACAGGAAGTTCGAGTCCTTTAAATCATCCACTTTACATATCTTCTTCTACACTTTCATACCCTGCACTCTCTGTCTCTCACTCACACACACACACACACACACTCTCTCTCTCTCTCTCACGCCGGAAATTACGATGCATCTGCGTTCTCCGGCGGCCTTCACGGCGGCGTTCATCTCAATAGTAGCATTATTACTCCCCGGAGCCACCGTCAACGGCCACAACATCACCACCATTCTCGCTAAGTTCCCGGAATTCTCAACCTTCAACCACTACCTCACCATCACACACCTCGCCGACGACATCAATAATAGGGAGACAATCACTGTTTGTGCCGTAGACAATGCCGGAATGTCAGATCTATTAAGCAAACACCTGTCTGTGTACGCTATGAAGAATGTGCTAGCACTTCACGTTCTCCTTGACTACTTTGGCGCGAAGAAGCTCCACCAGATCACCAACGGCACCGCCTTAGCGGCGACTATGTTTCAAGCCACCGGCACGGCATCTGGCTCCTCCGGATTTGTCAACATTACGGATCTGAAAGGCGGTAAAGTCGGATTCGGGAGCGAAGATTCAGGTAAAACAGATGCTACGTTCGTGAAATCGTTACAGGAAATTCCGTACAACATATCGGTTATCCAGATCAGCAGTATGTTGCCGTCGGCGGAGGCGGAAGCTCCGACGCCGGAACCTGCCTCCGTGAACATTACTTCTCTGATGTCGGCGCATGGATGCAAAAATTTCGCCGAGGCTCTGCTTGGTTCCGACGCGATGAACACTTACGCCGGCAACCTCGACGGTGGATTATCGGTGTTTTGTCCTCTCGATGATGCATTCAAAGGATTTATGCCGAAATTCAAAAACCTAACCGTCTCCGGAAAGCAATCGCTGCTTGAATACCACGGTGTGCCGGTGTATCAATCGATGTCGATGTTGAAGTCAAGCAATGGCTTGATGAACACTCTAGCAACCGACGGTGCTAGTAAGTACGATTTCACGGTCCAAAACGACGGTCAGGATGTAACGATTAAGACCGGCATCGTTACGGCGAAGATCGTCGGAACATTAATCGACCAACAACCGTTAATCATTTTCACCGTTGATAAGGTGCTGTTGCCGAAGGAGCTTTTCAAAGGAGCTGTTTCTCCCGCGCCAGCTCCGGCACCGGGAGCCGATGCTCCGGCGGCGGATTCACCGAAGGCTTCAAAGAAGAAGCATAAGTCTCCACCGGCGCCGGCTTCTTCGGATTCTCCGGCGGATTCTCCGGGCGGTGCCGTTGCAGATCAGGAAGCTGATGGAAACAATGCTGTGGAAATCAAAGGCTTCAGATTTGCTGTTGTGGGTTTGATTTTCTTTTTTGTTTGTTTAATGATGTGAGTGTTTTCTTTTGGTTATTTACTTTTGAAGAAATTATATTTGCATTTCATTATGATTAAATAATGAAATATGAATATGAATTTGAGGTATTTTTCATAAATTTATTTATAATTTAAAAAGTGTGTGTTAAGCTTTTATGATTTTTCATCTTTTGCTATGTAATTTTAGCATAATTAGTTTAAGCTTTAGACGTAATCTAATATTAATATGAGTTGAATTGAGTCGAGTAGAATCGAGTATTCTAGTTAACACTGACAGCTCAGCCTTTTAAACATTCTTATCACATGCATACAACATACCCTCTCATGACTTACTTCAACGCATCCTTCTCACATTTATCATATTACTTCCATATTATCATTTTTTATTACATACATTTATGTTGATATTGGAAAAGAGGGTCCACATGAACCCTAATTGCACTTCACTAGTATAAGTGCAATTCTTCAAGTGCAACTGTTTAACATCTCCTTCCAATGTGCCATTCCGAATAATCACCTTCACGTGGGCCTAGTGGAGCCTCCCAACGTACGCGTTGAGACAGTCTAACTGACTAAGTTTTTAATCATCTTGTATTTAACTCGAGATAGCTTGTTGTTATGTAAATTGACTAACATCTGATTGAATTTTTAAGTTAGTGGTTATTCTTAAATCCCTCTTTTTTATTTTAACGTTCTAACAATATTATATGTCTCGTATAGTTTTATATGAGAAGTATAGCCTCTTTGATACCACTGATTTGATAATAATTAATCTCGTATACTTCTTGCATAGCGCATATATAAGACATATAGACATATATCCGAGTCATATTGGCATGTAGAAAAACGCTACAAGTAAAATGAGTAACACCAAAAATTTAACAAATAGTAATTGTGTGCCCCTTGTACGAGACATATATTGGTGTGGATTATGATGGTTTGTGTGTGTGAACAACAAAACCTATTATTTATGGCTATTATCAAATCATAAGTCAACAATGACTTGAAATTTACCAGATTTTGGCATCTATGTTTTTTTATATTTTAATAAGGGCGGTCCTGATAATTCAAGTGTCCCGTACATAGTAAGAATAAAAGACCCCTAGTGAATTATATGTTTGTGTTTTTTCGATCTTGCATTTGGATATATAAGTAAATATATATAATTTAAAAATGATTTTTAAAATTTTTGTCCGCTTGCGATAAATAGACCATGGATTGAAGTCGGGTTTGCCCTCTCCAGGGCCTCCCATTCAACTTTTAATGATTTTTTTTTTTAATTTTTTTTTCAACAATTAATAAAAATTGTTGTTATATAGCGTTGTTATTTTCACACCATGCTTAATGAACTTTGACCTTCAATATGACATATGATGATGGTATGTACGAGCCATGTTGTTCTTCAAACCCGACCTCCTCTGAAATTTTGGTTTGCTACGGCCTAGTACTAGCTTGTATGATCCGTTTCATCTTTTTTTTTAATCAAAATTGGCATTTTGTTCTCGCGTTAAAAGCAAACATTGTTGTCTAAATCCAGGGGCGGCCCTGAGAATCGAGGTACCCGGGACGAGTCGCAAAAAATAGGCCCCTTAGCGTAGAGGTGGGCAAAAAAACGGAACCGACAACCCGAACCTAAACCGGTCATACCCAAACCGGTAGATACAGGCGGGTACGGTTTTTCAGATAAATACCGGAATCGGTTCCACTTTTACCTGGCCAAACCCGAACCAGAACCGTCCAAAAACCAGAACTTGTTCTTGACTTTGTTGACCGGAACCGGGTACAAGAAAAACACGATTTGCGCACCTCTACCTTAGCGAATTCACAAATTAAAGTAGGGGTGCTCAAAAAATCCGAAAACCATTTAATACCGAAAAGCAAACCGTATTCGTAACTAAAAAACTGAACTACATTCTGAATTTGGTTTTCGCTTCCAATTTTTTTTTTGAATTCGGTTTGTACGATTAACCGATTAAACGAATTCAGATGTAAATATATTATCTTGTTAATAATATATAAGATTGAATTCGGTTTTTTACTGGTTTATTTGGTTTTTTATCGGTTTATTCAATTGAATTCGGTTTATTCGGTTTTTAACCGATTTATTTAGTTTTTAATCAATTTATTCGGTTTTAACCGAAATCGAACCGAACCTCTTCTCGAATTCGTTTTGGTTTTTGGAAAGAGAAAAAAATATGAAAACCGATTAAACTGAATAAATCGTTAACCAAACCAACGAACACCATGTCCCCTAGTTTAAAGAGCATTAAAGTAACTTCCTGTATAAAATTACTTGTTGCATCCCTTAATTCATATCTTTAAATGGTTCTTTTAGTTATCTTTAACTTGTTGGTTCTTATCTGAATTAATCTCTATATATACATACATATAGAAAAGTTTGTGCCCCCCTAAAAAAATGGGCCCGGGACAGAGGTCGGGTTTGTCCCTCCCCTGGGCCGCCCATGTCTAAATCGATTGGCGCTAGTCGACGGCAATGTAGGAGCTAAGCATTAATAGGATTGAAATTTTTAGATGTATTTTTTTCCAAATTTTCTATATAATTTTTATAAAAATGTTTACAAATTATATATAATTTGTATATATAATTTATATATATATATACACACACATCTTGACGAAATTTTAGATTTTTTACCTGATTTTTAAAAGTTATCAAAAAAAACCAAAATTTCAAAACCCGTCGGAATTTTCTCCTGAATTTGAAAAGTATAAAAAAATGTTCTACAAAATTTGTAAATTCGCTAGAATCTTTTATTGATTCCTACATATTTTTTGCCGATTTTCGGCTAATTTGGCCGCTTATGCTTGATTTTTTGTCAGTCTGTTTAATTGGCCAATTAGCCTAATTCAAAGCAGCGGGTAACCTTCTATACCCATTTTTTAACTCGTGTAGTTCTATACAAGTCATAATGGAAGCTATACGCTCAATATGCATCCTAGTATAGTCATACGACCAATAGTTAGCTATATACCACTATACGATGAGGTTTGAATGTTTAACAAAAAGAAAACATATACAACTCATATATAACTTCACGCTCAATATGCATCCTAGTAATTTTGTTCGAAGGAATAATATTACTTCAGCTCTAGTCTTTCAGCCATATATTCACATTTGTATTTGTAATTCAATCAAATCAATGTTGTTTTGTGACAAGGATTTCCCTTATGGCAAATATTCCAATGTTTCATACATGTTGGAAAACAATCATAACAATTGTTTAATGAGGAGATTGATTATGCGGTAGGTTGGGTAAAAAAGTAGAACAAAGGCTCAACAACAGTTGTATCAAAATTAACAGACAATTTCATCAAGCTCTAGTACATGTGTGTTTTGTCACATTTCAACCAACTACAGAATATGCAGGGGCATGAGTTTGATTGCTCATTTGACATTTGCTCATAGTGTTATTATAACGCTAAATTCAAACATTACAAGAATTTCAAGCTCTAATTACAATTGAAATACTATAGCATTGTTTAATAATTATCTTGGTCTAATGTAGCTTATCTTATGTCTTCACCGAGTCTTCACCTTATCCTGTTACTTATGTAAAATAATTTTGGATCAACTATATGAAATCGTTTGTGAGTAACAAATACAAGTTACAGATACATAAATTTAAAACTTAAACATCGACATAGCCCAAAATAGATATGACCTAAAGCAAGTATACTACAAGTTCAATATGTTTCCTGTGACTCTTTTATCTTTACTAACTTAATAACACATGTCATTTATGAAAGATTGCTAATTTAGGCCCTTTCACCAAGTTATTGTGCAAAGACTGCTAGTTACTACAATTGATTTTGGCTATTTCACATTTGCATTACAACTTAAGTTATTTTGCAAAGGCTATTAGTTACTAAATATACTGGCATAACAAGTTAACACATAACATACAAACAAGTACACACACAAAAGCAATCAAGTCAAACAACTTAGACTAAGAGTTTGTATCTGTTTTTGATTTTTGAATCTAGAATACCATTGAGTTGTATAACATATATAACATCCTTAAGTACAAAAGTAAAAGATGGAGTATAAGTGAAGCTCACTTGGATTACTTAGCAAGTCAAATGGTATTTGATTAAGTTAATGACTGCGCTTCAACCAAAAGTTCATAATCAATATAATCTTAGTATTTTCAAGCTCTGATGTCTTAGAATCTATGACATACTATTAAAGTTCTAAAAGAACATGTCTAAGTTTGAATGACATCGATTTGCAATATTTATAAATATTCATATTGGAAAAGTATATAATTTTTGAATAATTTATTTCTATCAATTTGTTTTAATTTACATGTTTAATTGTTTAAAAATAAAATATAATGTTTATGTGTAAACAAATTTCTTTTGGAGAATCAATGAGAAATTATTTAGACGAATTAAAATTATTATATTTATAGGTTTAACGATTTTTTGTACTTAACTTAACATTTATTGATTTTTCTTTTAAATAATTTATTCAAATCTTTGATAGTGATTATTTGTTTACAATAATCATGTAAATTTATTTATGCCTTGTTTATTAAACTTGAGTTTTTAATAAAACTTTATTCAATTAAAAGTTTATTTAAATAAGTAATTTATTTAAATGTTAGGAATGCTTGTTTTGGAGAGAGAAAGATCATTTATGAAACTTCAAATATTTTTTAATTACAAATAACATTTCTTAAATTTTAAATAAACCTTTCCATTTAATGAAATAACATTTTTTTAAAAATTATTTTAGAATGTCTTAGTTTCTAAAATTTCATTTTAATTTCTAGTTACATAGTAATCTAATTAAATAATACTTTATTCGATTTTTAAGAAATTTGAGTATTAACATAATAATATTTATTCAGAAAAAAAATAAAAAGATAATTTTGTATCTTTGATTAAATTGTTATGAAATAACTAGAAGTAATTTAAATAAGTTTATGGAAATGTTTAATTTTCAACAGATTATTAAAATTTAGTTTTTAGGATTATTGAAAATTTTTATTAATTTATAAATAATAGAAAATGGCTGAAAAAAATGGATAATATCATATATCCCCTCATTAAACATCAAAATTATATATATACCCAATGTTAAACTAAAATTACAAATATCCGTATGTTCCAAAATTGACTTTTAGTAAGGAGAAATATGTAAATTGTTTTTGGTTAGTTCATTAAGGGTAAAATAGGAAATACACAATTTGTTTTTTAATGAAATGGATAAATATGTAATATATTTGGTTTATAAAGAGTAAATATGTAATTTAGTTTTATGATTGGGTAAATAACTAAATATGTAATAAATTGTTTTAGCAAAGGGATATATATAATTGACCCAAAAAAGAAAAATAGCAAAAACCGGCTTAGCCCAGTGTCAAGCGGGTTTCAAGCTCACATCCTTGAGCTGCGCAGCGTGCGCCACGCTGTTGCGCTGGCAGGGGATTCACTGGTAGTCATCGGACCAACTTGGTTTTATATCTACCCCTAATTCAACGCCCTTTTCAGAAGAACCCTAATTTTTAAGTTTATCAAATTCGTAATTTTTGTTAGTTAGAGTCCAATCACCTTAGGCCTCTTGTTCCTAGTCTAGCTAAGATCACAACGAATATAGACGCTTTCAAGTTCCAGAAAAGCTTGTTAGGCTATCCACAACGGTCACCCCACTGAAAATCCCTCCCCATCGAAATTTCCTGTCACGTCATCACCCTACTATTCCACATCATCAAGAATATTTAAATTTAATTGATTTTTTTTGTTGCAAACTAAAAATAAAAGAAAGAATATTATAAAAACATTAATATTTAATTAAACCATTGAAAAAAACTAACAATTCAAATAAAAATACAAGTTAACGATATTTATCGAAGAATTTCATTTTCAAATTGATTCGGTGACATGAAATCTGATTCGTAATAGGGTTGGGAGTAGGAAGCAAAACCGGCTTGGAAGTTTGGCTGTGGTTGGACGTTCGGGTTTTATTATGGAAATTAAAAATTTGGGTTTTGTTGTTGGAATTGTTGGATGTTCGGGTTGTGTTGTAGTTGAACCAATAAATTACGAAGCGATTCGAGATCGTACGAGAAAGGGTTGAATTCGGGATTAGGATTGTTAGACTTTGGATTCATGTTTGTAAAGTTTTTTTAAAAAAAAATATAGACAGAAATATGAAAGATGAAGAGAATGGGGTGATTTTTTGTTGAAGTAATAGAGGTATATTTATACGGTGGTTTTAAATTTTTTTTTCTTTTAAGAATCTAGCCATTGGAAATGGCTATATCAACGTGGCCCAATCAGAAAACTTGATCCACAGTGGGAAGTGGGGGCCGCGGAGCCGGGGGCCAGTGTTCCCGCTAGTCACCGCGGAAGGTGGCAGGGCCGCGGACCGGGCGGGACTGGTGCTGCGCATGGTCATAGTGTTCTTGAAATTAACCAGAAGATTAGAGTGTTTCAGTATATAATTTTGAGTTAGTTATGCCCATAAAGATGTCTTGAGAGTATTTGGATGCTCAATTTAGGTATGATATCACCTTAATCTCAACCATGATTGTAAAAGTCACTAGACGTTAGTCAGGCGGTGAAGTAGAGAATATGGATTAATCGGATTAGAATTTTATATGTAATTTTTCAAAATTACATGCATATATACAAAATTTTATAAATAAATTTTCGAATATTTAAAGATTTTAATCAATTAATCTATGATTTATGGTGTCTTTCTTTCGTTGATTCTTCTTCAAATTAGGGCAACACACACCAGCCTGCAAAAAGATCTATCTTCTTTCGCCTTCTTACTAGCCACTGCAAATTGTTCTATTGTTCACACTAGACTGTCGACGCCACCAAAAATAGGGTTATGCTGAGGGATCTTTGGCATCGTAGGATCATTAGTTTTCGTATCTTCCTGGAATTGTCGGAAATCGGCCGATTAGGACCGACCATGTCCAACTTTGACCGTCGTTGACCGCCTAGCGATTAATTGGCTATTTTGATGACAATTACTTGGTGGACCTCCAATTAGCGATTAGTTGCCGATTAATTGTCGATTTTTACAACCATGATCTCAATATATATAACTGCTTAAAAATATTATTGTCGGTCATGAAAAAGAAATACATAACATATGCATGAACCATCTTTTATGATTGAGAAGAAGCTATAAACATAAAGATGGGACAAATAAACCCAATTCATCTAGAAGTGAAGAAATGAAAAAAACATCAAAATCAAAACAAGCAAACAATCAAGTGGCAAATGTGATGCAGAATTCACAGGTTGATACACATTTGTAATGGGAGGAGGGTAACCACAGTTTTGCAAAGATGGTTGACAGTTTCCGGGAAGTATCGGCGATGGCGGCGGTCCATATACGGGACCAGGGAGCACCGGTGGCGCTAGTGGTGGTGGTTCACAAGAAGGTTTAGTTGGTGGTGGTGGCACACATGAAGGTTTAGTTGGTTGGGTTGGGGAATCATACACTGGTCCACTCGATGGTGGTGGACCAGGTGGTGGTGGGGCTCCATACACCGGCTCGACTGCCGGTGGCGGTGGCGAAAATGGTTGACAGGGATATTCACAATGGATGGGTAGAGCAACACCAGTAGACACCATGAAACTAAAGTTTAAAAGCTGTAGAAATGTAGTAAAATGTGACCACATTTTTTTTTCTAAACGAAAATGGATCATTTTTGTCACATATTTAACATGCACCGATATGACATTAGATACATACGTAAATAACAAAGAAAATGACACATGGGAACTGTGAGGGACAGTGGACAAGGTGGTTTGCTGCCACGTGGAGCCTTATCGTCATTCTTTTACAAGGTGACTCTAAATTTGACCTCACTTAAGTGGTGCACAATTTGAACACATATACTTAAATTGGGTAGATTTGGACTAAGAGGGTTTTTTTTGGAATCGGTTTTAGTTTCGTATGGTTCTAGTTTCGGTCAACAAAGTCAATAACCAGTTTCGATTGGGTTTTGGCCTTTTTAGGTTCAGGTTTTGCCGGGTAAAGGTGGAATAGGCTCCGGCTCCAATTTCTCTTGAAATCCGGAACCGCATGTACCTACCGGTTCGGGTTGTCGGTTTCGGTTCTGGTTTTTTATCCACCTCTAAAATTGGGTGTGGGTCACGCAGAGTTGGGTTAGATAAGGGTCAAAAACCTGATTTAAAATAATTTTAGGTCAACAAGATTTTTATAGGACAATTAGACCCATACTAACCCATTAAATAAAAAAATGTCAAAATTAACTTATTTCATAAATAGTGACTCATGATTGTACAGCTGATTCCATCTTATTTTTCGAACCAAACAATGATTTGATTTTCAAAAATTTTAAACACAAAATCCTATAAGATTATAAACCAAACTCACAATAAACATGGTGCATCAAACGGATAAATATGTAAAACTAAATACCTTGCAATTTATTGCAGCATTGCCTTAAAATACAGATAACTATCAGTTCGGAAAATTACACATACAGATTACAGAGCATGCAAATTTAATGAACAATTCGTACTTATTTTTCAGAATTATTTATTACAATTTTTTTAGATTTAACTAAATAAATTGTACATGTGGTTTGCGGAAGGCATTAGGGTTGGGTATCAAGGGTTAAAAGTAACACGTTTGGGTTTTATATTTTCAGTTTTGATAAATTTGGATATTAAAGCCCGCTTCTATTAACTTTTCTGTTAAATTAGGTAAAATGACCAAATAATCATTGAATTAGACTATTCAAGAAGTCAGGATATTTTGGTCATTCATTCTAATTTAACTGAAAAGTTAATAGAAATTAGCCTTAATTTCAAAACTCGTTACAAAATTGAAAACATAAAACCCAAATTTGTTACTTTAAATCCTTAATACCCAAACCAGTTACTTTAAAACCTTGATAAATAAACCTATTATCTTTTGCAAACCACACAAACCACTTGGCAATTAACTCAATTTTTTATTTAGATCTTTGTTAAAATAAATATAACTTGGGTTTAAATTTGAATCAGTTGCTACTGGAAATGGAGAGAATCCAGAATATCCCCTCCCAGTTTTTGCTATGCATAATTCAGTAATGTACTTTCTTAGACCTTGTTCTTGAACTGAAAGCTGAGCTGCATAGTCCTCCAATGGCATCCACTGTGGATAATAAGTCATAAATTATGAGTTTTCAATTTCATTTGATAACTGCTATGGTTATTGCTGAGTGGCAAAATATGCGGCCGGAGGGAAATGTTAAAAACAGATTTTTGTCAAAATGATCAAATTTAGTATGGTTCGGTTTTAGGGTTTGTGCATTTCAGATCATTTTCAATCCTTGGGCTGCCTATTTTGCCATACTAAATTTGAAACACTTTAAAACTTGTATTCAAGAGTCATTTTGAAAGGAGTCTCTCTTTCTTTAGAGAGATAAATAAGATTTGCTTACAACCCATCATTTCCAGACCCTACCAATATCTTTACTATTAGTAAGAATTACTATGTACAATTGCCATTTGTATTCTTGATTCTTGACAAGTGACGAATGCGGGTCATTGATCAAATACGGGTCAGCAGAAAATCCAATTAGTCACATGTTATTTATGGTTTATTAGAGTAAAAGTAGCGGGTCAAAGTTGCGGTTCATGTTTTGCTTGTTTGTAGGGCAAATTGAGTCTTTGTTGTCCACATTCTATATAGTGAAGGGTCTAGGAGGTTAGATTGTTTTCTCTATTTAATTCCTGCAAGTTTCTATTGTGTGTATGGTTTTTCAATGTCAATCAATATTAGACAGAAAAGAGTCATGATGATTGATCAAAAAATGTGTGTTTGTGTTTTGATTCAATTGTTCCAACAATTGGTATCAAAGCTCAAATCCAAGATCTGTGGAACACAAGAAAGATCAATGTGAAGTGGATAAGACAAACTTGAAGGCATCAAAACCAGTTCTGTGTGAGCTAAGAAACAACAGGTCTATGTGATCCGGAGTAAACCAATCTGTGTGAGTAAAAGGAGCAGCTACATGCGCATTGGTATGTGAAGCGATTGAAAACCTGAGCGGTAGTGTGTTTCAATCAAAAGGTGGGGCTGTGTGACCAAAAATAAACCTGTGGTGAAGACGCAAAAGTAATCTAGACTAGTGTGAAGTTTTATTTGAAGCACAAGCCACAAAGCAAGGAGTTTTGTGGGACCAAGCAAAACTGTGATAGTATGATGTTTGAGATGGTGAACGGTGATAAAGTGAATCAATTACTGTTCAAAAGTCAATATTGAGGTGTTGCAATTTAAAAAGAAAAAGAAAATACAAGTCATATTTTCGTTGTTTTGCCTTTCAACAGGGAGCTTTAAAGATGGAAGATACAAGTCATGTGGTGGTGTAATTGTGCATGCAAGCAATTAGGGCAACATCCTTTTACATTATCCTAAATTAAACCAAATAAACAAACATACATACCCAGTGAAATTCTACTATTCTACAATGTCCTAAATTAACGGCTACTAATTACACGAGTTGATCAATGATGGTGGAGTCAATCCTAAAAGCATATGGTTTGAGGGAAACTATTGATCCAACAACACGAGGAGATCAATGATGTGTTGCTTCAAGTTGCAAAGCATAAACCAAGTTAGAGATGTTGAAGATGAAAGAGAGAAAAAAATTGTTGGGCTTTCAGGCAAACTTAGTGGGATTGCTAAAAAGTTCAAGAGCCTTAGGTCTAGCTTGGAAGATGAGGTTGTGGTAAGAAAGTTGTTAAATTCGGTACAAAGAAGTTTTTGCAGATTGTTGCTAATATTGACCAATACTCCATGATAGGAAGTGTGTCGCTTAAAGCGGGCATGAGAAGGTTAAAGGCGTATGAAGATAGGATCAAAGTTCTTGATGAGGATAATGATCAAAACAAGTTGTCACTATCAAAAGAGGACTTGGAAGAGAGAACCAAGGTGAAGAGTTTGATCAAAACCAATTGATCAAAAATGAGGTCATGGTCAAGGACAAGGTCGTGGTTATGGTAGGGGTAAAGGAGGTTGGTTCCAATCTCATTAAATTGAGATAAAAGGCGCATTAAGTGTAAAAATTGTCAAGTGTTTGGTCATTATGCGGCTATGTGTCCTAAACATGAACCAAAGGCGGAAGAAGTTACATTGACTAGAGATAATGATGAGCCAACATTGCTTTGATTAAGAAATGGGTTAAAGTCAAGATTACGGGGGTGATTGTGGGGTAATCTTGACAAGTCACGAATGTGGATCACTGGTCAAATACAAGTCAGCGGAAAATCAATTTAGTCACATGCTATTTACGGTTTATTAGAGTAAAAGTAATGGGTCAAAATTGTGGGTCATGTTTTGCTTGTTTGTAGGGCAAATTGAGTCTTTGTTGTAAACGTTCTATACATGGTTTAAAAAAACGGCCTGAGGCGGCGCCTCGAGGCGAAACGGCAAAAAAACGTGTATGAGGCGGCGCCTCACTGCTTTTGTAGATACGTACGCCTCTTGGGCCTGAGGCGGTGGGCTTGGGCTGAGGCGTGAGCGTTAATGAGAGGCGGCCCAAAAAAAAATTAACCTTCCCGTCCTCTTTTTGAAGCTGGCCGCTGGAATTAAAAAAAAATTCTATCGACGTTTAACCTAAATCGTCACTTCCAAGCTCCAATCGACATTCACTCTGAGTCGTCCCTGCAATTCGAATCGAAGCTGGCCTTCTTTGAAATCGATCTTCTTCCATAATCCAAAGTAAGCTGACCTAAATTTCTTCTATTTCGTTCTTTTTTTTTTCTGATGTCGATCTTCTATTGCTTCTGAGTTCTAATGTCGGCCTATGCTCTGAACTTCTGATTAAACTACTATGTGAAGTTCATGTACTGATATTTAGTGTTACATATTCTGATTGCTTCTGAGTTCTGATGTTGGCCTTTGCTTTTAATTGTCTGACATTCAATTTAGTCTTTAGTGTTAACTGTTAAAGATATTTAGTGTTACATATTCTTTGATTTTAGTGTTATATTCAATTGTCTGATGTTCTGACTTCTGATTAAACTACTAGTTGTGTATCTTAATGTTTGATTTTAGCAGTTCATCACTTCATCATGATTATTATACATTTATACTGTATTGTCTGATGTTTCTGACTTCTGATTAAACTACTAGTTAAGTAGTTATGTATCCTAATGTTTGATTTTAGCAGTTCATCACTTCATCATGTTTTTGTTGTTTGTTTTCATTTGTTTTAACATGCTGCATATTATTTATACTGTGTTTTTTGCAAAGATTTTTTGGGATGTCGACTAAAAACGCAAGGAAGGATCCTGCTTGGAAGTATGGGGTAGAACATCAAGTACCAGCACAAGGTGGGAAAAAGGGTTACAAATATATAAAATGTAACTTTCGTAGCAAAGTCATTACAGGAGGAGTCAAAAGAATGAAAGAACATTTAGGCTGCACACACAAAGATGTCGCTCCTTGTGATAAAGTGCCCCCTGAAGTGAAAGAAGAAATATTACACTATTTGAAGCAGTTTCAGGAAAATAAAGTTGCTTCACAACGCAACTTTGAAGAGAGTGTGGGAAGTGTGGCATATTACAGTGGTGATGGAAGTGTCAATCCATCTTCTAGCTCCAGGGGTGTTAGAGGACCAATGGACCGGTTTTTGGGGAGTGCAAGAGACAATGAAGATGGATCACTACCGAATGAAAAAATGACACCAGCAAGTGCTAAAGAGCACCGAAACAGAGTATGCTTGGATATTGGGAGATTCTTTTATGAGAATGGAATCCCGTTTAATGTAGCAAATAGTCCTTCATTTGCTAATATGCTACGTTCGGTTGGAAACTTTGGACGAGGATTAAAGGCCCCTACAATGCATGAATTAAGGACTTGGATACTTAAAGAAGAAGTTAAGACAACCACTGCAATGGTGGATGACATAAAAGAAACATGGAAGAAAACCGGGGTTTCGTTGTTATCGGATGGCTGGTCGGACATGAGAAACAGAAGTCTAATTAACTTTTTGGTCAACAATCAATATGGTACTGTTTTTTTGAGAACCGTTGATGCATCAGATTGCATAAAAAATGCTCAGAAAATTTTTGAGCTGCTTGATGAAGTTGTTGAAGAGATTGGGGAGAATGTTGTCATTCAAGTGGTGACCGACAATGCTAGTGCATACAAAGCTGCTGGTGCGTTGTTAATGGACAAAAGAAAAGGCTTGTATTGGACCCCGTGCGCTGCTCATTGCATTGATTTGATGCTTGAAAAAATTGGGGAATTACCACAACATAAAAACGCTTTGCTTAAAGCAAAAAAAGTTAGCAATTTCATCTACAATCACCAGTATGTGTTGAGTTTAGCCCGAAAGACTCTAAAGAAAGATCTTCTTCGACCTGCTACCACAAGATTCACCACAACATTTCTGACTATTCAAAGCATTTTCGAATCAAAAGAACCTTTACAGCAAATGTTTGTTTCAACTGAGTGGAGGAATTGTGCTTGAGCCAAGAAAGCTGATGGTAAAGAGGTAAAAAAAAATAATCATGGATGAAAGAAATTTTTGGCCTTCTGTGGATTATGCCATTAAAACCACAATGCCACTTGTTCAAGTTTTGAGGCTTGTTGATGGGGAGCAAACACCAGCAATGGGATTTATATATGGAGCAATGGATGAATGTAAAGAAAAGATTGCAAAGAACTTGGATAACAAGGTCTCTTCTTATAAAGAGATATGGGACATCATTGATAAAAAATGGGAGCTGCAAATGCATCGTGACTTGCACGCGGCAGCCTACTACTTAAATCCACAGTATCGATGGAGCCCCAATGTTTCTGAGCATGCGGAGATTAAGAGAGGATTGTACAATGTAATGGCTAGATTCGTTAAAGATACACAAGTTTATATGAAGATCGAAGATCAGCTCATTGCTTACAAAGAAAAGAAAGGATTATTTGGATTTAGAGGTTCTTTGGCGACATATAAGACACGTCCACCGGGTATATTATTTGCTAATTTTTCTATACTTATTGTAGTTTTATTTTATATAAATTAAATTTATTAATATTACTTTTTATGAATATATATATAGTTAAATGGTGGGGCGAATATGGAGATGATACTCCAGAACTCAAGGCCTTTGCGATGAAGGTTTTAGGCCTTACGTGTTCAGCTTCAGCTTGTGAGCGTAATTGGAGTACGTTCAATCAAGTCCACACAAAGCGACGAAACCGATTGAACACGGAAAGAATGAACGACTTGGTTTACATCATGTACAATAAAAAGCTGAAGCAGAAATTTTTGAAGAAAGAGAATTTAAAAGAAGATGATGATCCTTTAGTTGTTGATGATGTGTTGTCTGATGATGAGTGGATTGTTGATCCAACTGTTCTTGATGAAGATGACAATGGAGGTAGCGGGGCAAGTGAGAAGAGAGGTGTTGGGCCAAATGAGGAAGTAGGTGGATGTTCTTCATCTAGGAAAAGAAAACAAGTGCAGATTAATTTGATTGACGAGGATGATGATATTGAAGTAAACTCAGTTGAGGAAAAAGATGATGAGGATGAGTTAGATAGTGATGCTTTTTATGCTGTTTGAATATGATTATGTGTTTCTGATGCTTTAGACTTCTAAACATTCCAAGTCTTTTTGTGTTTTAAAGACTTTGTCTTTTTTATGTTTATTGAAGGATGTTTATCTTAGTTATAAAGTTCTTTAATTGATGTTTAATATTTACTATTTTTTTGATATATATATTATAAAAATATTTATTTATCTACAACCGCCTCGGACTTACGCCTCGTTCCACCTTGAGGCGTACGCCTCGTGAGGCGGAGTGAAAACGCCTCGAGGCGCGTTTCCGTTCTTTTAAACCTTGGTTCTATATAGTGGAGGGTGATACAAATCCTCTGTTGGTTTACTCAAGAAGAAATGTCAAAAGGCCAGCTAAGGTAAGTGGATCAGAGGATATGCTTATTTAATTAGAGTTTGACTCATTCTCAACCCACTCATGTTTTTATGCAGCTACCATGTTTAGTGGGTAGTTTATTTTGTTTTTGGGTAGAATTGATTATCTTTGATTTCGTATGTATTGGAGACTTGCCCTCTCGAATCAGGGCGATTGTTTTGTTCTATCAATTTGCAATTTCGTTTGAATTTACTTGTTTGTATCATTCGTTCCCTTGTCAGGAAATCAAAAACATGGTTCAGACCAGGAATAATTCTTCAGGCGACGCCGGTGGCAGCAATCCAACAGACCAGATCGCTACTCAATTGGTTGCCATCGTTGCCAAATTGGAGATGATAGATTCCATGCGAGAAGACATAGCAGCCCTCAGGCAAAAATGACGAAGGGGAAAGTTCCTGGAAGCCTAATTCACAGTTCTGACCTTACAATAATATATACTTCCCATCATGCACTTGTTGTGATGCTCTTGATTAGTATTCGTGGGTAATTGCAGATCAACCTTTGAAGATTACTGAAGTTACCGGATGATAGGGTTGTTATGTGCTTTGAATGGCGGGCTTGATTCTATCGCAAGACCTTCGAGTGGGAGATTGTTAGGTTTACGAAGGCCTTTAAGGAGATTAGGGCAATCGGCCCTAATCTGGCCCTATGTCTGGCTCGTTTATTTGTTTAACCTAATTTGTGTCTCTATATATACCCTTGTCATGTGATTGTAATCTTTGGTTTGAACTTAATGAAAAATACCTAGTTGCAGCCCGTGGACGTAGGTTCCCCACTGAGACCGAACCACGTAAAATTCTTGTGTCGAGTTTATCGTTTATTATTTTCTCGTCTGCGTGATTATCGTGTTTACTGTGTGTGTGAGATACCAACATTTATACACAGCTTTGGAACTACATCATACTCACAGTTTTTTTGCAAAATGAACTAAATGAGGTTTTGGTCAATCACAGATCTTGTTTTAGGCCATTTAATAACTTCTTCAAGTGTAAACATGGACCAAGATAAGATTGTAGTGACTCAAACTTGGGCTATCCCGAGAAATGTACGTGAAGTGAGGGGCTTTTTGGTTCTCATGGGGTATTACCAACGGTTCATAAGGAATTATGGGTCTATCGCACGGCCAGTGACTACTTACAAACTTAACCAAGGAGGAGGGGTTTCATTGGAACGAGGAGGCCCTTAATGCATTTAATATGCTCCAACAGGCATTGATTTCAGCCCCTATTCTTCAACCACCAGATTTCACAAAACCTATACAGTCGAGTGTGATGCTCCTTGGATGGTATTGGGCTATACATGCTCAGAAAAATCATCCAGTGGCATACTTTAGCAAGGGATTTTCATCATCTAATTGGCTCAAATCGGCTTATGATCGAGAACTTCTTGCATTGGTATTGACTGTTCGGAAATAGAATCACTATCTTTAGGGCATCACTTTTTCTATCAAGACTGATCATTACCCCTTGAAGTTCCTATTCGAGCAGTGAATCACCACTTTGGAACAATAACGCTTACTTATAAAGCTTATGCTATATGATTTTATGATCATTTACCGAGCCGGGACTGAAAATCGGGGACCTGATCCCCTATCCCGAAGACCACAGTTTCTTAACCTTAACCTTCCCCATTGTTTGGATTTTCAGAAATAGGAAAAGGGGTTAAAAGAGGATCCACAAACTTGCTCCATTTTGGATCAAGTGAGCTCCGATCCTAACTCATGTCCAGGGTATTCACTAGTTGGCAGCAGGTTAATGTATAAAGGTCAGGTAGTTGTTCCAATGGTCCCATCTATTCGTTAGGCTATTCTCACTGAAGCTCGTTCAATACCAACCGGAGGTCTGGAGGATTTTTGAAGTCCCTCAAACGTATTCAAGCACTATTTTTTTGGTCCTCTCTTCAACACGATGTTCCCTTGTTTGTTCAGCATTGTTTAATCTGCCAACAACAGAAACATGAAACACTTTCCCCCGCCGAACTGCTCATACCTTTACAAATACCAGAACGTATTTAGGATGGGCTTTATTAGTGGGCG
Organism: Mikania micrantha; assembly: GCA_009363875.1. NCBI lineage: Eukaryota > Viridiplantae > Streptophyta > Magnoliopsida > Asterales > Asteraceae > Mikania > Mikania micrantha. Next base: position 9,828,748 of record CM018687.1, read on the forward strand.
GCCATCTTCTAATCGTCTTCATACTATTGTTGTGGTTGTTGACAGGTTAAGCAAATACGCTCACTTTATTCCTCTCTCACATCCTTATAACGCTAAGGGTGTAGCTTCGGTGTTTTGCAAAGAAATTGTTCAGCTTCATTGTTTCTCATGTTTAATTGTTTCTGATCATGATGTTATCTTTCTAAGCAATTTTAAGCAGGAACTTTTTTGATTGAGCCAAAACAAATTGAATACGAGCACAAGTTACCACCCTTAGACCGATGGGCAAACTGAAGTAGTTAACCGTTGTTTGGAAACTTACCTTAGATGTTTCACTCATGAGCAGCCCTGCCAATGAACTTATTTTCTTCTTTGGGCAGAATTTTCTTATACTACGGGATATCATTCATCCGAAGGTACCACTACCTTCCCTGCTGTTTATGGTCGTTCTCTACCGCCCTTCTTCCTTTGCCAGCGGTGAAACTCCAAATGCAGAGTTGGAATCTCAACTCTAGGTTCGAGGATATGCTTCGGTTGTTACGTGCTAATCTGCAAAAGGCCGAAGGCCGTTTGAAGTCTCAGGCTGACTTAAAACGTCAGGAGCTCTCTTTTATTGTAGGAGTTTTTTTTTCCTTAGGATTCAATCTTACCGGCAAAAGAGTATAGCTAAGCGTCGTTTTGAGAAGCTTTCTCTTCATTTCTTTGGCCCTTATCCGGTTATTCTTCATATTGGAAAGGGTGCCAACGAGTTAGAGTTGCCACCAGCTTCAAGGATTCATCCTGTTTTTCATGTCTCCATGTTAAAACCAGCCCAGGGTCAGCTCCCACCTTCTCCATTACCACCTTTACCTATTACTTGTGATTGGGAGGTGGAACTTGAACAAAAAGCAGTCCTTAAACATCGCTGGGTGTTAGCAGCTGGTCATAAGGAGCAGGAATTACTAATTTCTTGGAAGCATTGTCCTATTGAAGAAGCCACATGGGAAAATTATGATCTGTTGATGGGCCAATTCCCTTCTTTTCACCTTGAGGGCAAGTCATCTTTCCAGGACGGTAGTAATGATTCAAATTCTCTATTGGTTTACTCAAGAAGAAAAGACAAAGGGCCAGCTAAGGCAAGTGGATCGGAGGATATGCTGATTGAATTAGAGTTTAACCAATTCTCACCCCACTCCTGTTTTTTTGCAGCTACCATGTTTAGTGGTTAGTTTATTTCAAGTAACGATGGTGTATCCTATTATTAATTCCTAGTATTAATACGTATTTTGTCTTCGGGTTTTGGATAGAATTGATTATCTTTAATTTTGTATATACTGGAGACTTGCCTTCTCAAATCAGGCCGATTGTTTTGTTCTTTCGTTTGAATTTTCCTGTTTGTATCAGAGGGTCTAGAAGGTTAGATTGTTCTCTATTATTTTTTTCAAATTTTTGTTGTGTTTATGGTCTTTCAATTTCAACCAATATTAGACAGAAAAGAGTCATGATTGACCACAAGATGTGTTTGTTTGTTTGTGTTTTGATCCAATTGTTCCAACATATGCCATTTTATTATAAAAATCGACCAGTTATTAGACAGTAGTTGTTTGTAAAATTTTAAAAATAATGAATAATATAAGTATCGACACTTAAAACGGTCACTGACATGCCAGACACCTACCACCGCCGGAGCTCCTCCTCTCACTTCTCTCCTCTCACTTCTCAGACCGGCCGATCGGAAACCCAGCAACCTAGACCTTTGCTATATTCTCTTCTCTCTCTTTCTTCTCTGTCTTTCTCTTGTTCGAACCACAACGGGAAAACCCTAAACCCTAGACTCGGCCGGAAATCCCCAAACTCTAACCCGACTATCGTGCAATATCCATCAATCCTTCTCTCTTTCTCTCTCTCTACCTCTCTATCTCTCTATATGTTTGCTCGCCTGCACTCCCTTTCTCGTGTTGGGAGACCCGCTAGAGCCAGACATAAGCTGCCATAAGCCGCTCGGAGGCTTTGGTTACTGTTTCGGTTTCCTTTTTTCTCGTTTTGGTTGCAGGTACAGCAGGGAGCATACTTAAACGCGCATAACACAACACCATAATGCTTTTGGGCAAACCCCGGTTAGATTGTTTCATTTCTTGTTGGATTGTATCACTGTAGTTTTGGGCACTGTCATCTTGATATAGTATTGCTACGTGTTGTATTGAGCGCTTGATCGGTATACTTTACGATTTGTAGTTGTTTAATGTTTCTTTAATACATTCTCTTAGATCAACAATCCACTCATCATCAGACAACACATCATCAACAACTAAAGGATCATCATCTTCTTTTAAATTCTCTTTCTTCAAAAATTTCTGCTTCAGCTTTTTATTGTACATGATGTAAACCAAGTCGTTCATTCTTTCCGTGTTCAATCGGTTTCGTCGCTTTGTGTGGACTTGATTGAACGTACTCCAATTACGCTCACAAGCTGAAGCTGAACACGTAAGGCCTAAAACCTTCATCGCAAAGGCCTTGAGTTCTGGAGTATCATCTCCATATTCGCCCCACCATTTAACTATATATATATTCATAAAAAGTAATATTAATAAATTTAATTTATATAAAATAAAACTACAATAAGTATAGAAAAATTAGCAAATAATATACCCGGTGGACGTGTCTTATATGTCGCCAAAGAACCTCTAAATCCAAATAATCCTTTCTTTTCTTTGTAAGCAATGAGCTGATCTTCGATCTTCATATAAACTTGTGTATCTATAACGAATCTAGCCATTACATTGTACAATCCTCTCTTAATCTCCGCATGCTCAGAAACATTGGGGCTCCATCGATACTGTGGATTTAAGTAGTAGGCTGCCGCGTGCAAGTCACGATGCATTTGCAGCTCCCATTTTTTATCAATGATGTCCCATATCTCTTTATAAGAAGAGACCTTGTTATCCAAGTTCTTTGCAATCTTTTCTTTACATTCATCCATTGCTCCATATATAAATCCCATTGCTGGTGTTTGCTCCCCATCAACAAGCCTCAAAACTTGAACAAGTGGCATTGTGGTTTTAATGGCATAATCCACAGAAGGCCAAAAATTTCTTTCATCCATGATTATTTTTTTTACCTCTTTACCATCAGCTTTCTTGGCCCAAGCACAATTCCTCCACTCAGTTGAAACAAACATTTGCTGTAAAGGTTCTTTTGATTCGAAAATGCTTTGAATAGTCAGAAATGCTGTGGCGAATCTTGTGGTAGCAGGTCGAAGAAGATCTTTCTTTAGAGTCTTTCGGGCTAAACTCAACACATACTGGTGATTGTAGATGAAATTGCTAACTTTTCTTGCTTTAAGCAAAGCGTTTTTATGTTGTGGTAATTCCCCAATTTTTTCAAGCATCAAATCAATGCAATGAGCAGCGCACGGGGTCCAATACAAGCCTTTTCTTTTGTCCATTAACAACGCACCAGCAGCTTTGTATGCACTAGCATTGTCGGTCACCACTTGAATGACAACATCCTCCCCAATCTCTTTAACAACTTCATCAAGCAGCTCAAAAATTTTCTGAGCATTTTTTATGCAATCTGATGCATCAACGGTTCTCAAAAAAACAGTACCATATTGATTGTTGACCAAAAAGTTAATTAGACTTCTGTTTCTCATGTCCGACCAGCCATCCGATAACAACGAAACCCCGGTTTTCTTCCATGTTTCTTTTATGCCATCCACCATTGCAGTGGTTGTCTTAACTTCTTCTTTAAGTATCCAAGTCCTTAATTCATGCATTGTAGGGGCCTTTAATCCTCGTCCAAAGTTTCCAACCGAACGTAGCATATTAGCAAATGAAGGACTATTTGCTACATTAAACGGGATTCCATTCTCATAAAAGAATCTCCCAATATCCAAGCATACTCTGTTTCGGTGCTCTTTAGCACTTGCTGGTGTCATTTTTTCATTCGGTAGTGATCCATCTTCATTGTCTCTTGCACTCCCCATAAACCGGTCCATTGGTCCTCTAACACCCCTGGAGCTAGAAGATGGATTGACACTTCCATCACCACTGTAATATGCCCCACTTCCCACACTCTCTTCAAAGTTGTGTTGTGAAGCAACTTTATTTTCCTGAAACTGCTTCAAGTAGTGTAATATTTCTTCTTTCACTTCAGGGGGCACTTTATCACAAGGAGCGACATCTTTGTGTGTGCAGCCTAAATGTTCTTTCATTCTTTTGACTCCTCCTGTAATGACTTTGCTACAAAAGTTACATTTTATATATTTGTAACCCTTTTTCCCACCTTGTGCTGGTACTTGATGTTCTACCCCATACTTCCAAGCAGGATCCTTCCTTGCGTTTTTAGTTGACATCCCAAAAAATCTTTGCAAAAAATACAGTATAAATAATATGCAGCATGTTAAAACAAATGAAAACAAACAACAAAAACATGATGAAGTGATGAACTGCTAAAATCAAACATTAGGATACATAACTACTTAACTAGTAGTTTAATCAGAAGTCAGAAACATCAGACAATACAGTATAAATGTATAATAATCATGATGAAGTGATGAACTGCTAAAATCAAACATTAAGATACACAACTAGTAGTTTAATCAGAAGTCAGAACATCAGACAATTGAATATAACACTAAAATCAAAGAATATGTAACACTAAATATCTTTAACAGTTAACACTAAAGACTAAATTGAATGTCAGACAATTAAAAGCAAAGGCCAACATCAGAACTCAGAAGCAATCAGAATATGTAACACTAAATATCAGTACATGAACTTCACATAGTAGTTTAATCAGAAGTTCAGAGCATAGGCCGACATTAGAACTCAGAAGCAATAGAAGATCGACATCAGAAAAAAAAAAGAACGAAATAGAAGAAATTTAGGTCAGCTTACTTTGGATTATGGAAGAAGATCGATTTCAAAGAAGGCCAGCTTCGATTCGAATTGCAGGGACGACTCAGAGTGAATGTCGATTGGAGCTTGGAAGTGACGATTTAGGTTAAACGTCGATAGAATTTTTTTTTAATTCCAGCGGCCAGCTTCAAAAAGAGGACGGGAAGGTTAATTTTTTTTTGGGCCGCCTCTCATTAACGCTCACGCCTCAGCCCAAGCCCACCGCCTCAGGCCCAAGAGGCGTACGTATCTACAAAAGCAGTGAGGCGCCGCCTCATACACGTTTTTTTGCCGTTTCGCCTCGAGGCGCCGCCTCAGGCCGTTTTTTTAAACCATGGATGGGACACACAGATCGATTACCTGTTGATGCGACGAGGAGATCGCAACAAGTGATTGGATTGCAAAGTCTTCCTGAGGGAGGCAGCGGCATCGCAACACAAACTGTTAGTGGCAGATATTGTCATGCGAAAGAAGCTGGTGAAAGGGAAAAAGGTTACACCTAAGATCCGATAGGGTAGGTTAAAAGGACACAACCTAAAGGTGTTCAAGGATAAAGTCTTAGCAGGCAAAGTTAACATACGATATGACGATGCATACGTCATGTAGGAGGCAATGGCTGGCAATGTGATAAGAGTGACAAAAGAGACATTGGGGATGACAACAAAGAACTTAGGCGGCCATAAGGAGGCATGGTGGTGGAATGATGAGGTGCAACACAAGGTTCGAACAAAGCACGAGAGATTTAGAGAGTTGGTTAAATGTAGGGTGGAAGCACAAAAAGAAAGCTTGAAGACAAAATACAAGGAAGCGAAGCGAGAGGCAAAGAAGGCAGTGACGGAAGCTAAAAACACAACGTACAAGGAGATGTACAAACGCCTCGGAACTAAAGAAGGAGAGCATGACATGTTTATGATTGCCAAGGCAAGGAAACGAAGGAGGGAAGATATAGGAGTATTGACATTCATAAAGAACGAGGAAGGTCGAATCCTAGTAAAGGAGAATGACATCAAGAAAAGGTGGCAAACATATTTTAGGGATTTATTCAACAACAGCAGCGACACAAAAGATAGTGAGAACGACACTACAAGAGGAGCATCAAGAAACAAATGCTACTGTAGACGCATTACTAAGGAAGAGGTGCAGCGAGCTTTTAGGAGGATGGGTAGAGCAAAAGCGGTGGGACCAGACAATATTCCGATCGAAGCATGGAAATGTCTAGAAGATGAAGGGGTTACATGGTTGACAGCGTTGTTCAACAATATATTCAGAACAGGTAAGATGTCGGATCAATGGAGAAGTAGTGTCCTAATTCCCCTATACAAAAAGAAGAAGGAGACGCTCAATATTGCGAAAACTACAGGGGAATCAAACTTTGGAGCCATACCATGAAACTCTAGGAAAGAGTGATCGAGACAAGATTGAGGAGAGAAACCCACGTAACAGCGAACCAATTTGGATTCATGCCGGGGCGATCTACCACAGAGGCGATACACGTTTTGAGGATGCTCATGAAGAAATATAGAGAGAAAAAAAGAGATTTGCATATGGTGTTCATTGATCTTGAGAAGGCGTACGATAGTGTACCATGTCAGCTAATTTGGAATAGCCTTGCGAGCAGAGGTATCCCTTGGAGATATATAGAGATAATAAAGGATACCTACACAAGCGCTAAAACCAGTGTCAGAGCTCCGATGGGTGATACAGACCCCTTCCCGGTAGAGGTGGGACTGCACCAAGGTTCGGCACTAAGCCTGTTCCTTTTTGCAATTATTTTAGACGAGTTGTCAAGGTCGATTCATGAAGATATTCCATGGTGCATGCTTTTTGCAGATGATATTGTGCTGGTGGCAGAAAGGAAAGACAACCTAAATGTGAGGTTAGAGGAATGAAAAAGCGCCTTGGAGAATAATGAACTACACATCAGTAGGTCAAAAACATAATATCTTTGGCGCAACTTTAGTGGGACAAACGACGGGGAAGAGGTGAACCAGGTCCTATTGGAGGCCAAGAGGTGCCACAAACAACCAAGTTTAAATACCTAGGATCTTTCGTACAGAGTGATGGAGACATTGATTGCGACGTGGCCCATTGGGTACAGGCAGGATGGAACAAGTGGAGAGCAGCTACAAGCATCCTATGCGATAAGAGATTCCCAGACAAACTAAAGGGTAAATTTTACAGAGTAGTAGTCCGACCAGCCATGTTGTATGGAACTGATTGTTGGCCGATCAAAAAGATTCACGAAAGGAAGCTAGAAACGGCAGAGATGAGGATGCTTAGATGGATGTGTAGGCACACGAGACTTGACCGAATAAGGAACGAAACCATAGGGGAAGAGTGGGGGTAACGTGCATCTTAGACAAAGTCAGGGAAGGGAGATTGAGATGGTTCGGTCACATGAGGAAAAGACACGTGTTAGCTCCGGTTAGAAGAGTAGAGAACCTGAGTGTGGAGGGGAAGAGGTACAGGGGCCGACCTAGGTTGACATGGGAGGAGCAGATCCGTCAGGACATGATAGCATTGCACCTTTCTGAGGACATGATCAGTGATAGGAATTCATAGAGGCGTAAAATAAAGGCTAGAGACTACTAGAATGATAGGATATAGGTTAGCAACCTTACTTATAGGTAGAACCTTAGTTTTTACAAATGCATGCTTGATTGGTTGGTAGTGTTTACTCTGTGTGTTTCGGCTTATTTACGTGGTTTATGTCCCTAAATTATATATGGCTCTTGTTTTGCATAGGTTGCATGCGTAGTCGGTGTTCATATGCCTTGCTTTTAATCATGCTTTCTTTATATGTGATTGTGTATGTGACCACCATATGATTGAGATAGTTGTTTATAGTTTTTCTCTTTCTGGCTGCCTTATACTTCTGTAATTTTACCCATGCAAGGTTTACTCTTTTTTCTTAATAAATATGTCTTTGAAAAAATAAAAATAAAAATTTGAGCCAGGGGTCTCTTCTGAAGCAGCCTCTCTACCTCTTCTTGGGGTAGGGGAAAGGTTTGTTTTCATCTCACCCCTCCCAGGCCCTACTTAAAAGTGGGATTAAACTGGGTACGTTTGTTTGTTTGTTTATAAGTATTGAAACTTGACAGGTCAAGTGATCAAGCTAGCCTACTAACCACTTGTATCCTTAACCAACCCACCTGACCTGGCTATCTTAGTACATTGTTTTCTATATGCTACTGTTTAGCTTCTTAATGATCTTAAGAGATAGATATTTAGATGTAGATAATATACTTAAAATAAACAAATATACATTACATAGATTTGCATATTTATAGGTTTTCTATATATTATAAGTATTTTGTACGATTCACAAAAATCATTACCTGGGCTGCCTCAATTTCTGTTTCTTGAATGTGGATCTCAAACGACAGTGGGCGCATCATGCACAGAAATAGTATCTCTGATTTTCCAAAGAATACATTGTGTTCTTGACTGCAAATCAGATCAATTTGTATGCAAAACGATATCAAACACATACCCTCACACACACACACACATAAAATACGAACTATTGTGAGAACTATGAGTACTTTTTTTACACATGCTTACACATAGTATTCGTCAAAAAGGAATCTACATAGTTCTCACAAATTAAAAGTTATCATTTGTTTTATGTGAGAACCATGAGACTTCTTGTTTAAATGTGTAAAAACAGAAATCTTATAATATTTTGAGCTCTTAAGAGAACCCTTACATATGCATAACTTATCAAGTTATGTCATTTAATTTATTTAAATAAAAACTAAAGCAGCAACAACCACCACCATATCCCTAGCAAATCTCACTCATAGCAACGCTATTTGTAGGGCTTGGGTGAATGAAACGTAGGCAACCTTACCTTTATCCCTATGGACAGAGAGGTTGCTTCTAGGGAGACCTTTAGTTCGATAAAACACACACAAACAAACAAGAAAACACAATAACACATAAACATGTTGTTTTGGACATATGGAGAAAAAGAAATGACGGCATGATAAGTATAACATATATACCATCATAATATCATGTGTTAGAGGCATAGTCCTAGCAAACCCTACCTACCATGAGGGTTTTCACTACTCTAGGTGTCACCACAACTTGCCTTATCTTTACATGCTTAAACCATCCCAAGATTTCATCCTTGCATTATCTGCTATACTAGCCACTCCTGGTCTATCCCTAAAAACCTCACTTCATATCCTTCATAACCTTGTATGCCCACACTTCCACCATAACAACTTCATCTTTGTTACCTCCATCTTGCTCACACGTGTTTTCTTGATCGCCCATCAGTATGTTCCATGTAGAATTGTCAATCGAAATGGCAACCTTATAGAATTTCCCATTTAACCTAGCTAGAAAGATCTTAATTCACACAATATCCCTAAAGTTGCCCCCTATCCAAGGTTTAAAAGAACGGAAACGAGCCTTGGGGAGTTTTCTGTTAGACTCACGAGGCACAAGCCTCGAGGCGGACCAAGGCATAAACCTTGAAACATTATAAACATAATTAAAATAGTAGATGCGTATCATAATAGTCACAATTTAATAAAAAACAAACTCACAAGTATCACAATTTAATATAAAACAAACCTCACAAGTATCACAATTTAAGCACAAAAATACTTCAACCTAATTTAGTAATGCTTTAGATTTAAATATTATAAAACTCATTTTCTTACGCATCACTCAAAATGTTTTTATTAATCAAATTTAGTTCCTCACCGTCATCTTCATCAGCCAAATTAACTTCAACGCCTTTTCTTTTCCTAGATAATGAACTCTAGCTTCTTCTCTATTTGACCCGCCAACTCCACTAATGTCATCTTTATCAGAACTTGGGTTGGCTATCCACTCATCATCCAACAAAACCTCCTCGCGAGCTAACAGATTCTCATTTATCTTTTAGAGACTTCTTTATAAACTTTTTCTTTAATCTCCTACTGTACATAATGTTCATCGAATCGAATTTGAAATTCAAGAGAATGGATTTGTTTGAAGTGGGAGAATGGAAGGGTGAAGTGCGTGCTCGAAGTCTTTTGGGGGGGGGGGGGGGGGATGAAGTGAGCGTTTGACGCTTGGGAGAGAAGTTGCGCTCGAATTAAATTTGGGTTTGCATGGCTAGCGTGTTATCTAACAAATGGGTAAAAAGGAAACAAAATAGATCAAAAAACAGTTCTGAGGAAAAATTAAGGCATGTTTAGTGAGGCTTAGGGGCCGTTTGGTAACGTTTGAACCATTAAGTGCTGAATAGTTAAGATGTCTGAATAGTTAAGAGGGTCTGAACCATTAAGTGCTGAACTGGTTAAGACTTCTTTAGAGTCTCAATGGAAAATAAAAAAATTACCCTTCTATTTAAAAAACCCTACAAAATCAAATCAACCCTCGTTGTCCTCAACATGGCAACCCATCCTCCGCCTACAGTCGTCGCCTCTCCTCCGCTGCCTCCGTCTCCCGTCGTCGACCTCACCACTGTCATCACCATCGCCATCTGTTAGGGTCGCCTTCATGACCATCGACCTTCGCCTTCGACCTCAGATTCAGACGTCGCCTTCGTCAGCCCTCGGTGGTTTCATTCTCCTGTGACGGTTGTGGGAGCAATGGGGGTTGTGGAGCGGCGGCGTTGAAGCCGATCGATGTGAGCCAGGCCCTCCTCTTTTCTCGTCTCTTCTCATTCAGACTCCATCTCATGTTTGAATAACTCAGGCATTGGTTCAGACACGGGAATCCACTTAGATGTGTTTTTTTCCTCGAAACAAACGGTCTGAATTTGAACCATTCAGATTTAGACCCATTCAAACTCAACCAAACAACCCCTTAAGCCTCAAAGTCTCGCCTTACCGCCTCTGACCGACTGAGGCGTTTTCTAGCTCAAGGCGAGCCTCGGAAAGCTTTTTTAAACCATGCCTCCACCTACACTAGCCTGCAATCAGTGTGTGAAGTTATTATCTATGTCCCCATCACTCTATAAAATTGATCCTCAATACTTAAACTCAATCAACTATAAGACCTCTTGGCCTTCAATAGCAATCCCTAAGTGTGATCCTCGCTTGTCAATGTCATAGACCAACAGTAGAGGTGCTCAATACCTTAACCTCAACCCTTTACTCTCTAGAGTTGCTTTCCACTCCTCTAGCCTCAACCCTAGAATCTATATTTCTTAATCTTACTCTCCACATTAAAATTATTTTTTAACACAACATATTATGAAGATAAAAGTTGAACTCACCACTAAACAAGCAAGAGTCATGATAAGAGAAACATTGTTAACAAAAAAACTTTAATGTGGAGAGTATAATTAGAAAAAAAAAAATTCATGCACTTTTAACTAAAATATTGTACTTTTGATGTGAATTAACCAAAATAGTATAGTTTAATAGGTTTTCACATCTAAGCTTTGGTGTGTTACAATACCATGTCAGCAACAAAAATATCATTTGTAAGACGGCTCAAATGTGCATATACCTGAATGCTAGTACTTCAACAAACTCTGTATCTATCTGAGACAAGTTAAAACATCATATAAAATTATAAGTTCAAATTTATTAAAAAAAAAAAAAAAGTGATAATATTTAAATGCCCATAAGAGGCTTAGCACCTACTCCAGTCTCTTCTTTGACTTCTCTAACCACTCCTTTACAAATATCCTCACCCTGTAGAACAAAACCTCATGAGTTTATTTGGATTTCAACCCAACAATGGTTGAGGTGGTTGAATCAGGTCTGTTTGATTTCTAATGGGTGAAAGTCAACCACGAGTATCTATTCATAATTTCATATTCTCAGTCATAAAATTGTTTTCTCATTTTAAATTGTTAATCATATTCAACACACAAACTAGTTATTGAAATAAAAAGGTAATAAAAACCCTACTGAATTTTGCTGAATCTAACACTAGTCCCTAGACTTGATTGTTGCATGATTTAATACCTTGAGTTTAAATTTAAAACTAAACAATAAAGTCCCTGGATAACATTCTTAACAAAAACTCTCTTTTTGCATGATTATCAACTTGTGAAAATAACAAAAAGTTACTTTTTACATAATTATAATCCCTAAAATCTTAAACTTTATAGTTTACAGTTTATAAAAAGGGCCTTTTAATTAACTTACAAAGGTCCAAGGTTTAATAATTCAAAATTTAGGCACTTACGTGTGATTTCAGCAAAAATCTATTAAGGTTTTTCAACAAGTGCCTGAACAAAAAGTGATTCAAGTAAAACCGATCCACCAAATTTTAACCCATACCAAATTTTACCATTTGACTTGTCAACCAAACCACCCATTTTGACACCTTTTAGATGTACCTCATCTTAAAAAAATAATAAAATTCCATTTAAACATACACCTGGTGAACAGTTCCTGTAGAGATTTTCCACACTCCCCGTAATGTCCCCATCTTCTCCTGGACAACAAGCATCTATAGAAACAAAAACACAAAATGCAGAGATAAAAATTAATTCAATAAGCTAATCCACAAAAGAAACTAAAGTTTAGATTTTTGGGTTTTACAAAATCTATAGATCTACAAAACACACACATGTATAAACCATCCACATAGATTTACACGCTTTCAATAAACGCATATATACTGACATGCATAAATACACAGTTAATTTGCAATCTTCTCATGAATCTTGTTATCTATGAGGTGTTTAAATCCAAAAGTAAAGGCACAAGGCATGCGCATCGCGCACACAATGCATTGCTCGATGCGCAACGAAATAAGCTCAAATTACAAAAGAAAGTTGTGTACTTGTGTCTCTCTCATCTATTTACGTATCAACCCTTTTTATCAAGTAAACTTTTCATAATTTCTTCATCCATTTGGTTGTTTTTACCTACAAGCCTTATGCAGACCCTATTGACCTAGAAGTACATGAGGCCACACCTCAAGCCCCTTATGTGCTTTTGAGTGCCTTAGGTGCACCTTTTAAAATCAAACGGTACACTTATTTATGTGTGGGTAATTGAGAATGTAGATGAGACTATTTGCAGGAAATGTTGGCAAATGACACATACCTCCCATTTATCATTTAAGATGATAGCACCAACACGTGCTATATGTGAAGCATTGCCAGGGATGGGGTTCACAGTTTCAGGGATCCAATAAAGAAGCATCAAGTACTCTGGCTCAGCATGGTGATACCAGAAACCCTCCTGCCAATGATATATAACATCTTGATCACTAAAAAAATTATCAGCTTCAAGAGAATACATGAATTAACAAACAAAACACTATACTCTGAAATCTATTATATATTAAAACATGCATCATGTTTTTCCTACAGGTGGCAAGATGGACAACTTGGATGACAGGTTTAGGTTTAAATGGATCATTTGACCCCCAAGCACTTAAATTTTTTAATTTTTTTTAATATATAATCAAGGCACTATATTACATATATAAACTAAATTTTTTGAGTAAAATAATTTGGAGGTTACATGCATTAAAAAGTAGACTTTGTGTTGCTTTCAAGTTTTAACCTTTGTTACCCTTTTAGCTAAATGTTTTGAGTTCACCCATTGGCATGTTAGAGAATAAACTTAAATCAATAAACCACATTATAAGTAATTGAGTTGAAATTGCCACCTTCAATTTCTATCCATAATTTACCTAACAGTGACCAGACATAATTTGAGATAGCCACCTTAACTGCTGTATCAACAAGATTTGAAAGATTAATTGGCAGTTTAATCCAAACACCCTTCTTTCCCTGCATTACCATCAAAATTTTAGACCACAAAAATGAAAGTCAACAATCCCCAAATATAAAGAGCACCTGCAATTTCCATTGTGACATTGAAGTTTTAAGCAGTGTACAGAAGACATCAGAATCCATATGTTCCTTCATCTCTACCACAACACCTCCAAACTCATCATCAATTGCAGGAAGTTTTTGAACAATTTCAACTCCGTTTTCGGTAGTCAATCGATCCATTTAAAACAATACTGATGTATAATTGGTTAAGACAAAACCTAATGAACATAAAAAGAAACCCATCAAAGCAACCACAACAACAATCGTACCTAGTAAATTTCATTTGCAGCATGCCTATTTGTAGGGTCAGAAAAGGTAAGATGTAGGCAGATCTTACTTCTATCGTGTATAAACTATTATTGGGTTTTTTTGATGAGAAAGGGAATAAAACGTATTGTCAATATATTTTGTTGAGGAATTTTCTAGTGGAAATATTAAATCATGATGTAATTAGCAATATTAGAAGGTAGCATTAAATAAATATGCTTATCCTATATAACCCTCATTATAAACTATACCACACACAATCAATATGCAATATTCTCTGGTTCAATTATCACATTTCCTCATATATGGAGATCACTTTGCAAAAGTAGTATTTCGGCTTTCTCGTGTAGGAAACAAACACACAAGTAGTAGTGCTCAAATCGGTTAACCGGTCCAAACCGGTTTTTTAATTAACCGAACCGGTTACCCGGTATAGAAGGTTTACCGGTTTTTCCTAAAAACCGGTTCGGTTATTAACCGGTTTTTTCACCTAAAATCTCTAACCTATGGAACCGAACCGGGTATAAACCGGGCCGGTTAACCGGCCAAACCGGTTCAAAAACCGGTTTTTAAACCTTTTTTTTATCTGTTAATCCGTTTGACCGTATTGAACCATTTTTTCTTTTATACATTTGGAACCTTAAAGTTAAATTAATAAAACCATAATAAAAAACTTAAAAAAATCAAACCTAAAACTAATAATTACTAAACCCTAATAAAACTTTAAACTAATCAAACTAATATTAAACTAATAACTAATAAACCTTAAAATAATCAAAACCTTAAACTCATAATTACTATACCCTAATAAACCTTAAACTAATCAAAATAATATTAAACTAATAACTAATAAACCTTAAAATAATCATAACCTTAAACTAATAATTACTAAACCCTAATATACCTTAAACTAATCAAAATAATATTAAACTAATTAAAACCTAATAAAATCTTAATAGTTTATGGTTTTATTAAATAATAGTATGTTTAGGGTTTTTTAGTTTAATACTATTTTTATTAGTTTAAGGGTTATTATGGTTTAGTAATTATTAGTTTAAGGTTATTAGGGTTTGGTAATTATTAGTTTTTATTAATACTACATTACTACTTAACAAACTAAATTTAAATAAAATTAAATGAACTTTATTAAGTAAGAATTTAAAATAACAATGTTTCATTTAAATAAATTAATTACACAAGCTATTTCGTAAACTAATAAATATAAAATTTAAAACGAAATTAGTCTTCGAATTGTGCTTCGGATTGTAGTTCCGGACTATTGGTCCGCATCCACTCATCCATTGCTTGTTCTTCGTCGGAAAGTGGGAAAATCATTCCTTCTTCAACTTCAACCTCATGTATTGTTTCTTCCACGTCAAGCTCGCCTTTAAGTAGTGTGTGGTTTTGTACACGTTCCATTGCGTCCAAATGGTCTTTCAAGCAAATGCACATCTCCAATGATGCAGGAGTAAGTCTCGTCCTTCGTATCGATAAAACCCTACCACTAAGAGAAAAAGCAGACTCCGAAGCTACCGTAGAAGCTTGGACGCTTAGTAAATCACGGGCCATGGCAGATAGAATCGGAAACTGAGATTCCTTTTGTTTCCACCAGGCCAAAATATCAAAGTTTTCAAATTCTTCCGTAATAAGACCGGAAATCCAATTTGTCCCTAGGTACCTTCCAAGTTCGCTACTTGCACTAGTACCTCGGGCCCCTTTAGTTACATTTTGTCTTAAAGTGTTAAACAAATCAAAGTTAACATCTTGGCTTCTACTCGAACTAGAAGCCGCATACATTGTTTGTTGTATGTTAGATGTTTCACCATACTTTTGTAAATAATGATCAAACATATTTTGAAAACAGATGTTAAAGTTATTTTTAGTGTTTGTAGCAAAGTTTGGGTCATCCAAACCCAAAGCACCAACAATTTCATCAATTAATGTTTCAACGCCGGCACCATTGAAACATGGTTTAATGCCGTCGCACAAGTAAAAACGACCGGCATTTCTTGAAAGTATTTCAATAGTTTTACTTTCATTGAAAGTAACATTCCAGTATATATCTCATTATCCTCACCAAACGATGGAAAATCGTTAATTTTTCTTGTCATTATAAATAATTGTTGAAGAACCAAACAAGACGTGGGATAATAAACACCCGATAAAATTGTTGTTGAATTTTTAAAAGTTCCAAATAAACTAGTGAATTCCTCTATGGCGACCCAACATCGGCTAGGAAAAGACCTAACCTTACGTTGTTGGGCTAAATTGTTATGAAATATTTCCAAGGTTTCCCGTTGTCGTACGGCGTTGTTAAACATACGCCAAGTCGAATTCCATCTTGTTGGTACGTCCCAAGACGGACCTAAAAAGAGGGAGTTCGTATCCTCAAAAAAAAATTTGATATTCCGTATATCTTCTACGGCTTTTCATAAAAACATCCTTTAACATTTGTTTAAACTTTTCTTTTAACGTATTCATTTCGGGAACCGCAAGAGCATCACTCACAACCAAGTTAATGATGTAGGCAAATCATCTTGTATGAAAAAAAACACCGTTACATATTGGTTTATATTTCATTTTTAACTTTTGAACCGCATTAGTATTATTTGAAGCATTATCAAAACTTATTGAAAGTATTTTATCTTGTAAATGAAATGTTTGTATTATTCCATCTAACATGTAAAACAAATTATCCCCGTGTGAGGATACGGAAACATTTCGAAGGCAATCGTACGTTTCATCATTTGCCATGAATCGGGATCAATCCAATGCGCGGTAACGCAAAGGTACGATTCAGGCAAACCGTGAGGTGCCGAACAAACATCCGTTGTTAGGTTAACACCGGTTTTAAATTTTGAAAACCCCAAATTAATTCTTGTTTTGCTTGACGCCAACGTTTCAAACAATCACGTCTAATAGTAGTTCGACTTACTTGATGATATCGTGGTTGTAGCGCCTTTTGAATCATCCTCGTCAAGCGTGGGTTGTCAAAATGATTGAAAGGCAAACTTTCTTAAATCACCAAGTTCCCCATCATTTCACGAACCATGTCGGGATCGAAATTCCAAACCTCATACTCTTGAGACATTTGTGCTTGATCGTTTGCGGGATTATTTTTTACAACAACATGCTTGGTCAAATGGCTTCTTAAAGTATAATTAGATTCCGGTTTAAGAAAAGTACCGCAACCTTTGCAACGTGCCTTATCGACACCGTTTGACATTTCGCATAAGTCGAAATGTTGAAATAGATCTTTGTTCCTCGTTGTAGTTTTTATTCTAACAATGGTTTGTTCTGTTGAAGTGGATGCACCAACACCAACAAAACTTTGAGTACTTTGTGAGCTTGCCATGGATGAAATAGAGATTAAATTAAGATTTACGAACGTAATAGAAGAAGAGATTGAATCGAGAAGAAGTAGGGGATCGTTTTTTTGAGCGTTTTTTATCGTTTTCGAGCGTTTAAGAAGAAGAGATGTTGTAAGACGTTGTGTGATCAAACCAAAACAATCCGCATCTATTTATACTAACGTTTAGGGGCAAAATGGTCCAAAAAATTGTTTAAAACGGCTAGAAACGGCCATAAACGGCTAGTTTTTTTGGCTCCATCGGTTAACCGGTTAAACCAGTTTCAACGGCTATATTTTGGGCCTTTTGGCTCCAACGGCTAGAAACGGCTAGTTTTTTGAACTGCTAACCACTTAACCGGTTTCTAACCGGTCTAAAAAACCAGTTTTGCTTTAACCGGTTACTACCCGGTTTTTGCCCAAAAGCTCCCAACCGGTTTAAAACCGGCGGTTTTTCAATGTAGCCCAAACCGGTAGGAAAAACCGGTCCAAAAAACCGGTTCGGGTCGGGTAACCGGTTATTTTGTGCACCACTAACACAAGTATAAAGCAATAACTAAAGTAAAAATTATAGAGAGATTGTACGATAGATTGTATTTCCAATAAATCTTGTGAGTTTTGTAAGTCTCATGACTCTATCTGTTCAAGATATAGAAATAGCAAATAATTACTCAACTGATGCTCCTTTCATTTGTAGCCATAACTGAGTCGAGCCGAATAGTGGCGGACCCAGAAATTTTTTTCATGGGGGGCGGAATTTTTTTAGGTTCGTTAGTGTTCAAGTTGAGTTGGGGCGGATCAGGTCGGGTCAGGTCATGTTAAAAAACGACAATCAAACTAAGTTTCATATATTAATACATAATGAAAATACAATATATCTAAAGTTTTTCACTACATGAATTTAATTTTAAATATATATTCAAAACAAAGTATAGGAGACATTACAAAGTATCCCCTTCTGTATAAAACAAATACAGTTATTGCTTAAATTCTTATAATCAATTTGATTACACAAATCTAACTTCAAGTATTATGTTAATATTTTATTTAAATTAATAATATAAGTTTTTATAATGGACTAGTCAGGGACAACCCTAAGAATTAAGGGTGCCTAAGACGAGTAAAAAGTAAGGCCCCATAGTTAATTCGAATATTAAAGTTGGAGTGCTCAAAAAGGTTGCAAATTGTTAGTATAAAAAACGAACCAAATTATGATTTCGGTTTTCAGTTTGGTTTCTAACTGGATCCGAATTCCGAAGTCGGTTCTTAACTGTATTTGAATTTCGGTTTTGGTATGGTTATCTGTTCCAATTTTTTTTTGAATTCAGTTTATTTGGTTAACCAATTAAAGCGAAGTCAGATTTAAATTTGTTTTCTTTATAATATATAAGGTTGAATTTGGTTTATTTGGATTGGTTTATTCGTTTTTAATTGGTATATTCAATTGAACTCGGTTTTTAACCGGTTTAGTGGTGGTTTGACGTATTATAACTAATACTAAACTTGATTTTGCATTGGGTTTAAATTATTAGTTGTGCATTTTCAACTTAGTTTATTAATTAACACTTATAAATCAAAAGTTTAAAGGGGGCGATTGCAAAATTTAACGGGGGGGCGATCAGGATTTTAACATATATATACTAGTAAAAAAAACATTCAAGGTGCGCGGCTGCCCCCTTGAACTCTATGTGGGTACGCCCCTGGAGCCAAACCAAGGCAAGCCGATACAATCTAGGTTTGGCTCAGTCTCAGGCTTGAAGTTAAATGAGCAAGCTCAAATCACGGCTCGCCTTGTTTATCTCAATGAGTAGAAATGTTGAAATTAAGCTCAACTCATAGAAAGCATAAGCCAACCCGTCACTCGTGAAGCCAACTTGTTTATTTTTAAAACTTTTTTAGAATTTTTTTATATTTAGCATGTATTTATATATATATACATATAAACATAATTTGGGCATACATATAATGTAAAAAAGCACATTCAAAAATAATATTTTTATCATCGTTTTCACACACATGAATATGTGTATATATGTATCTATGTTGTCAAAAGCCCTTTGGGCATGTGCCTAGGCTCTCAGGCATGGAGAGGCACTGAGAAAACGCCTTGTGGTCATCTAAGCCCTCGGATGAGGTTCCGACAATATATTGGCAATAGCCAGATTCCACTAAAATTTCGACCAAATCCTGTACATTCCAACAAACATGCGCAAATTCCGACCAAATTTGCATCAAGATTTAAACAAAGTGGATTGGACCAGCCATAAACAACCCTCATAGTATTACATTATCATTTTTAAAGGTTTTACATGTTTTAAGCTTAAGAATTTTTAAAAAATGTATATAGTCTAACTACAAAACAACTAATAATCTAGTCAGAGAGAGTTTCAAAAATATAAAAACCTTTTTAGACTGATTTATGCTTGGATTTTTTTGAACTTCGCCGGAATTTCCAAAATTTTGCCGCATTTTCCATAATTTTGCCGGAATCTAGCTTAAAATTCACCAGAGTGTGCCTAGGCTGCCATGAGGCGTCTTTCGCTTGCCTGTCTTTTTTTTGCGCCTAGGTGAGCGCCCGAGGGCTTTTGTAACCAGCTACAATGTCCTAAACTAGCCGTAAATAAACCTAAAACATGTCTAAAACGTCTAAAAATACTATCCTTATACTATGTCCTGCAGATAGTGACAGAAATCGCTAGGGTACCCACTATTTTCGATCCTGTACGACTCTTTAATCCGTTCCTGATGCTATTTGGTTCGTGAAACATTCAAATTGATGCACGCGTATTGTGTACAGCCAAAAGAAAGAGACGAGGGGGTCAAAAATCACCTGAATTGAAGGAGAATGCTGTGGAAAAACGTTGTTGAGGAGCTGCGATGAAGGCTGACAGTAGAAGAACTGAGAAAACCCTAAGATTGAACTGTAATTGGAGGAGAACCTGCGTGATTGAAGGTGGAAGGAGACCGCGTGTCTGATAAAGCTGTTTTTCAATTATTCAAACAAGTTTATCCCACCACGTGTAACAGCAAATAATTTGGATAGAGCTGTTACGAGACGCCAGAGAGGATCAAGTGACACCATCAATACGGGTCGTATACTCGTATTGAGTCATACGGCTCGTATGAATATTTTATTTCTAACAAAAGATGGCACGTTAAATCATAGTTCTGACACGCCCTCATACGGCCCGTATGGTTTTTTTCTTTCCACCCTAGAAAATTAAAACTTGCCTGTTTCGTGTTCTTAGTAGGAATAGCTCAGTTCTTTAGGAGAGTCACTTTCATGCCATCCTTTTCCTGCTGCACATTATTAACCTCCTGCACAAGAACAGTTTGCACACCATGGGTCTTCCCACCTACTGTTCCACCCACTTGAGCATCACTCTTATCCTTAACTCCACTGTGTGGTGTCAATTCAGACATCACCATCACACCAGCTCTAGAGAGAGAGAAAAAGAGCATTGTGTGGCTCTAGAGAGAGAGAAAGAGAGCATCTTTACTTCTTTAGCGGCTCGATGCACACAATATTTCACATTTGATTTTGTTTTTGATTTTGGTCCTATACGGGTCGTATATGGTCATACGGCCCGTATGTACTTTCAACCGTCAGACATTTGTCTGACAAAGTCTGACATAATTGACCTCGATACGGCCCGTATGGGGTCATGCGGCCCGTATAGATATAGGTGGTGTCAACTGATCTATAGAAGGTGTCCAAATAACCTCCTCCTTTGGATATAATAAAACTTTTTATAGACAAATTTCATGTTATTAAGACACCTTAATTTTGTTTTACGTGTCTCTCGTATTAAATATATCTTATATCAATTGATTTTTTTAAACAAATTTAAATTAAAAAAATTACATTATAAATATATAAATATTAAAAAAAACGTATTTTTTTGAAAAACCAAATTATTATAAAATGTAATAACACTTTTTTAAAGCACAATATTCAAATAACAAACTTAAAAAAAATGGTGTTTAAAAATGTAATATAATTATTTTATTTAATGTGTTAAATAAAAAAAAATATTATATTGTTTAAATTTTTATTGATAACTATATATTATATTTTTTTTATTAATCTTGTGCAATGCACGTGATATTAACCTAGTAATAGTAATAAAATACAATATAAGATCATTACTATATATACATTTACGAAAGACAATTATTTTAGTTAGATATTGTTTTTCTTTTAATTTTTTAATAAGAAATCGTTGTAAAACACAACTTTGAACCGCTTCAAAATATTTGAAATCGCTCTTTTCTTTACTTTTACCATGTATTTTTGTTTGAGTAAAATACAGTATCAACATTTTGATATTCGAAGGTGTGGTGAATTTATTGTTGTAACGTGCGGGAAAACCCCTAGGTAGAACTCAATGAAGATAAAACTTAAATGGAACCAATTTTGAATTCTGATATCATACATTGGAATTGGGTGCATTGAAATCAAATTTCATGTTTAATTCTAAATTTTAGAATTATAACAATGTAATATGAAATGACTTAATAAGATCATAAGGTGTGTCTCATGGCTGGAACCACTCCACCTAGACGTCACGTAGGCATTTATCAGCATCACCTACTCAACCACTTGTGGTGGAAATGTAAAGTGGTTGGCATTATTATGCCATCATGATGCAATGATTGATTTTTTATTTTAAATTTATGATAAAGTAATTATTTTTATTATATAAATCTAGAAATAATTTATTAATAATTGTATAAAATATTTAAAAAAACATAACAATAAATATAATTAAAATTTAAGATTAATAATTTAAATGAAACAAACGTTAACTCTAAAAACATTAATAAAACATAAAAATTATTAAAAGAACGTAAATAACAAGTTCATGAGTTTTCTATAAATATTCAATCAAATCTGCTTTGAGGTTCGCATGTGTATCCTCATTACGAATCATTTGACGGTTTGCTTGTTTTTCCTCGTCGTTGATCTCCGCATGCTCAACCAAATTCGATTATCATATTGTCCCCTCTTGACGATTTTGGAAATATAGACGTCTATCATCTACAGTTGTCGTGTTGTAAACGATTTCACGAAATTAGCCCATTGCGGATAAATCATCATATTCCTGTAAGAACTACATTTTTTAACAAAAACTAGTTTTTTTTTTTATTTGATGTTTTTGTGTGATGTTAATGTGTGAATTGTGTGTTATGTGATGTGTGAATTATGCTTGTATGTACAGGTATTTCTTTCTTTTTTTTAAGAAAGAAACGGGCAACAAAATTTGATTCAACGGTCAAATTAGCCTGTCTCACCCCGGGCTACCGACGGCCCAGGCGCTGCGACCTGAATTGGTTTCATGGATATGTCTTGGTCATAGTTTATTACTCTATTTCATATGTTTTAGCGGTAGCGTTGTTTCATTAATTTCATAATTTTTCACATGATTCACATGCATGGATGTGAAAACCGTTTTTCATGATTTATAAAAAGTTCATACGCATGGGTATGAAAAACCACATTTTCATCGTTTGTTAATACTTTTCAAAAATAACTTTTCAGGATTTCATAAAATTTCATACGCATAGATATGAACACCATCATTTCATATTATTGTAAACCGGATTTTCACAAACACATAATTACAAATCATTTATAATATTCGGTTTATACATGACTTGGAGACATAGCTCTAATAGCTCCATGGTCTCATTACAAGATCTTATTTAAGGCATCATATGCCAAGAATCTCTAATCTTGCTTCTTTTTTACATTTCATTATTACATGAAAAGTTTTTGAAAATAAAACGTCAACATAATGTTGGTGAATACAAATAACAGACTCGATACGTAAGCATAGCATGTTCGGTCCTTTAACCATAATTAATAATGACAATACTACACATTTAGCATGTTATTTCATTGATTGATACAACCACTGCATACTCTGGCTTGTACTGTCACTGGTTATGAACAACAGCATAGTGCGTCTTATAATTGTTCCCTCCAGCCCACAGGTCGTCATTGGTTAGGTTGCCTGCGGAGTGCGTCTTACGTATAACCTTCCAACCCACGTTACCAGCCATGTATGGGAATTTCACCCATAGCGGATACAATTTGGAAATCATACGTATATTAATGGCCTAAATGCTGGTATCATAGCATCCCTTTATGCGTCAAAGTTAAACATACATGCTCATAAGAAATTCATTTATAAATTTAAAAACAAGTTAAATGTATTCAACTGTAATTTTGATAGGCTCGGCGACAACTCAGAACTTCTTAATATAAATTGGACAGCGTTCCTGCTTTAACATATCCTCATAATTACCTTCAAATAAATAATTCCTGATGCGGTTTATTTTTCTGATCCTAAAATAAACCATAAATTCAACATATTATTTGTATATATGGGTTGGATGTTAACCCTAACCCTATAATAATCTTTAAACTTAAAGACTAGAGTATGTACGTAAATATATAGCAGATTTGAAGACGAGATGGTCGAAAGAAACCTATGCGAATAAACTTGTTTGCTCAGAACTTATTTTAGTTCAATGTTTCATTCATAATAAAGTGAATTTTTTCAAAGTAGATATGTTGTACAAACGAAGATAACACTTGTCTGCTTTTTTTTTTCATTCATTGTGTGACACCCCGTAATTTCCAGGTCAGCTTATTATTTATTTAAATGTTTATTTAAACGATTTATGTACACGTGGCACTAGAATTAGTAAATTTAATGTGACGCGTGGCACGACAGTACGAACACTGACACATGACTAGATGATTCGTGGAATTATCGGCAAACAACACACACGTGTCAAAACACACGAACGTTGGTGAACGTCAAACACATTGTGTAGCACAACACTCGAAACCTCACGAAACACTCACACTTTGAACTCGGAAGTTCAAACGAGGCCAAACGATAGTTCGTAGACGTGAAAACGGCGACGAACGGAGCAAACCCACTAAAATGGGCCTATTGGGCCTCCCCAGAAACCCGTCGCGCTACGCGAAGGCCCACAAAGAACCTGTCGCGGTACGCGACAGGTGGGCGGGGGAAATTTGAACCCCGAATCCTCTCGCGCTACGCGAGAACCTCTCTTGAACGTGTCGCGCTACGCGACAATGCCCAGTTCGCAGAAAATCTTTATAAACCCAAGAAAATCATATCCTACTCTACCTTAATCATTTCTCTCGACCAAACACGCCACCCCTCGACTGATTTCGTCTTCTACCCCCTGCTACCACCATTGTTACCCAAAAACTCCATTGTTGAAGGCATAGATTGAAGATTTGAAGCCTAGAAGTGGAAAGGGATTGCTAGGAACTTGAAGAACCACCATCACCTCCCTTGTTCTTGATCCAAAGCCACGAACCAGAAGTTTAGAAGCTGTTACCATCATCATCTCAGGAACTTTGAAGCTTTGGAAGGTAGTACATCATTCCTTGTACCTTAAAAACACTCACAAGCACACATGCATGTGTTAAAACCCACATGCAGGCACCCATGGTTCACATGCAAAGAATTTGCTTCTGGGTTTGTTGATTTAGATGTGTTTTATGATGATCTAGGATGATTAGAATGCACCTTATGATGATACAAGATGTTGTGTATGTATAGAATTCATGTTTTGTTCATAAAGTGTTGAGATATTTCCATGCATGTATGATCTAAGGCATTTTAGATAGTTTTGTTGATGTTAAGATGATTCTTGATAATGTATAAGTGTCCTTGCAAGGTTAGATTGTGGCTTATATGCTTGAAACATGATTTGTTGTGAAACTTTCTATTTATAGTAACTTTTTAGTTACAAGATGGTGATTTGATGAAGGTGATGAGCATGCATGTATGTAGAATTGCTCTTAGGATGCTAGAATGATGATTTGAATACTTGTAATGTGATCTTGATAATGTTTATGGTCATTTCTAGCGATATTACTATATATAGTAACTTTTGTGAATGAAATGTTTTTAAATGATGATTTGAGTTAAAATGGCATGATTAAATGGTGTTAAGTGGTTTATTATGTTGATTGGTGACATAAAAATGGGATAGAAGTGGTTAGATTGTTCATTTGGGTGAAATAGCCAAAGTTACTAATTTTAGTAACTTTATTTTTACAAAAACGAATCTATGAATATGTTGTATGATTTAAACATGTTAGATGACTTATTATGTTATAATATTATGATTAGATGCTAAGTTAGATGGTTTCCGATGTCACGTATGCTATAAATGGAAACTTTCCATTTTAGGAAACTTTTATGTGCTAACATGCTATAAACGACTTATGTGAAACCGTATGATGACGTTGCTATGTGTTAACATGATCACGTAGGACAAAAGAGCATGCTAGAAATTTAAAACCGACATGCTTTGTGAACTTTCCATAAATGGAAACTTACTATAAATAGTAAGTTGTCCATAGACGCGACTTACGCGTTTTGCACATGACGAGCACTTACACGATTGCTACACTATTCACAAACCGTCACACGGTTCACCAACGGGTCGTTGACTTGACACGGTCAAACTTGGTCAACTCCGGTCAAACATGGTCAAACACGGTCATTGTGGACCAACACAGTCAAACACGGTCAATGTGGACCAACATGAGCAAACACGGTCATTGTGGACCGACACGGACAAACATGAACAACCAAGGATTGTTGGACACAAACACGAGCACTAACACAAACACTAGCACGGCCACATACACGAACTCACGTACGGTATACGATATAGGTTGCCAGTGACCGACGTGCCATCTACGCAGGAGCTTACGCTTGACTTACTACTTCATCACTAAGGTGAGTTTACGGCCCCTCTTTACTCATTTTCAAACGCTTTTAAATAGGGGGAGAATACTAGTTGCATCGAGTCAAACATCTATTACTGTACAAACACTATGTGTATGCTGGTTTATTGGACAAACATTAAGTGTTGAACTCGTAACAAGCCCTCACAAAGTCTTACCGTTAATGTACGAACAACGTGGTAGATTTGGATGGATCCATTAGGGAATGACTAACCCCACGGGGCACAATGTTGACTGGATGTCATAACCCGTGCAAACTCTGACCTAACTTGCTATGCATACGAGGCATAGCGGAGGCAAGGACAAACAAGTCTAGTTCGGTAGTGACGCACTGACACTTTGGGCCTAGGGCTCGGTACTAACATTGATAAACAACATGACACACTCTTATTACTATATGTATATCAAAACCTGTGAACTCACCAACCATTGCGTTGACACTTTTATAACTTGTATTCTCAGGTAACTAGCTGCGTATGGAACAGGATGCACATCTAAGGGATGAGCTTTAGGAACCGCATGCATTCTGTTGTGTCTTTTGAAAACAATATTTAATCGTTATGTAATTTCTAAACAATGTGATGTCTAACATTTTCAACTTTCCACTGCATGTTATGACTTATTTATTCCGCTGCACTACCATTTGATATTCCGCTGCAATATGACATGATAACTCTTATTCCGCTTCAAACAATTTTATGAGTGTATGTGTCAAACTTTGGATTTGTAAACGCATATAGAAGTGTTCTATATGACCTTGAGCTGTGATTCTGGACACGTCACACCCACGTGGACTGACACCACGAGTGGGAAATTGGGGGTGTGACACATTGCCAACACACTACACACGTGCACTCATTTGTAATTTTTTTTCTTTTTTTCAGAGTAAATTGTCATTTTGCTCCCTATGGTTTGGATGAATTTGACATATTCATCCAAATTCTTATTTTTTGCCAATTTAACATATTATGGTTTCTAGTTTTTTGTCATTTTGCTCCACCTTGCTAACTCCATCCAAAAAGCTAGTTAAGTTTAAGGGTATTTTTGTCTTTTACTTTGAACCCTTAACAAAAATAAGAAAATTGTAAAAATAACAAACAATTTCAATAATATATATGGGAAACATAAATCTTTGCTCTTATTTTACATGCATTGAAGCTTTTGTACATTTTTTTTTAATTCTTAACCATTTGTTTGTAAGACCTTGTTAATTTATATTTATATATATATAATATAAAAAGAGACATAGACTACGTGCTTTTCTTTTATCTAACTAATATTTAATGTGTTTTTTACCTGCCTATATCATATCTTTTAATTGAGTATTTTTACTAGTTTATATAACCATATCATGTAATAAAATAGTGTTTACAAAATTATAAAAAAAAAATCAAGAATGCTATTTATTACATTACATTGTCTAATTTATTATTATGTTTTTCGTAACAACCGGAATACAACCATAGGGAACACTTTTGAAGAACTTGAAATAGGGTCCATTAAAGCTATTGAAAAACTTGTGATGCTTCAGGTTGGACCCCTCGTTCCATCGGGATTCATAGTTGGAAGAAGCCCATCATGCAATTCATTCAGCTGTGATTTATTCGAAAAACCAGAAGAAGATTACATCAAATGGCTAA
Organism: Mikania micrantha; assembly: GCA_009363875.1. Taxonomy (NCBI): domain Eukaryota; kingdom Viridiplantae; phylum Streptophyta; class Magnoliopsida; order Asterales; family Asteraceae; genus Mikania; species Mikania micrantha. Next base: position 9,856,424 of record CM018687.1, read on the forward strand.
ACACAAAGCCTTATTCATCCGTCGTGTATGTTCCATTTGGAATTTATCGATGGATCAGGCAGAGGAGATAGCTTCTGGTTGCTTGAAAGTGGCTGGTCGTTTTTATGGGTCATTAGGGACAGTGACCAAGCATAATAATAAATTAGACAATGTAATGTAATAAATAGCATTCTTGATTTTTTTTTATTTTGTAAATACTATTTTATTACATGACATGGTTATATACACTAGTAAAAAATATTCAATTAAAAGATATGATATAGGCAGGTAAAAAAAGTTAGATAAAAGAAATGCGCGTAGTCTAAGTCTCTTTTTATATTATATATATATATATATAGGGCATGGAATTTTTGATAACCCTCATCTTTTGTTACAACCCATTAACCATCATCCAATGGTTGCTTGAAAAAGGAAAGTGTGTAGGATCGTGACACGTGTCAGATTCCTTTTTTTTCTTTTTTTTTAATATAAAGGGTATTTAAGACATTTGTTATTTAAGTAAAGTTTACCCCATTTTTTTTAAACATTCATAACTTTTTAATAGTATATTATTTTTAAAAAAAATTGCACCATTATACTCGTATCATTTTTCTCTTTAATTTCGTTATAATCTCGACTAGTTTTTTTTTATGTCATATATTTACATCATTGTAACGAACTTAAAGATAACAAATTAATTAAAAAAAATTATAGCAATGGTATATTACAGTAATGTAACACAAAATGAAGTAATGTAACACAAAATGAAGTAATTTACAATGACATAATTAACGGTGACGTAACACATTATTTATTTTTTTTCTTTAACAATGATAATTATAATGATAAATTACAGTGATGAAATAGAACACATTATTTTGATTTTTTTCTCTCACAATGATAATTATAGTGATGTAATTTTTCATTGTTCGAAAAAAATTTAAACTAATTTGTTGTCAATGTAAATTACATCACTGTAATTTAAACCAAATTCACCGAAAAAAACCGAAACCGAATTTTACGTCAATGTAAATTACATCACGATAAATTACGTCAATTTAACTTACATCACTGTAATTTATCATTTTTAAAAAAATTTCAAATAAATTTGTTATATTTAAGCTCGTTACAATGATGTAAATATATGGCATCTAAAAAAGGTAAAAAAAATTAGTCGAGACTATAACGGAATTAAAGAGAAAAATGAGACGAATATAATGGTGCAATTTTTTTAAAAAAATAATATATTATAAAAAAGTTATTAATGTTTAAATTACATCACTGTAATTTAAACCAAATTCACCGAAAAAAACCGAAACCGAATTTTACGTCAATGTAAATTACATCATGATAAATTACGTCAATGTAACTTACATCACTGTAATTTATCATTTTTAAAAAAATTTCAAATAAATTTGTTATATTTAAGCTCGTTACAATGATGTAAATATATGGCATCTAAGAAAGGTAAAAAAAATTAGTCGAGACTATAACGGAATTAAAGAGAAAAATGAGACGAATATAATGGTGCAATTTTTTTTAAAAAATAATATATTATAAAAAAGTTATTAATGTTTAAAAAAGAGTGGGGGGAAACTTATAAGGGGTAAAATGACTATGATGCCCTTTTTAATATTTTAATGAAATGCATATGTGTAAGCTTATGATTGGTTGAAATGGGTTATGTAGTTGTAGCAAAAAAAGAGGGTTATTTTTTATACCCGTCCCTATATATATATATATATATATATATATATATATATATATAAATTAACAAGATCTTACAAACAAATGGTTAAGAATAAAAAAAATGTACAAAAGCTTCAATGCATGTAAAATAAGAGCAAAGATTTATGTTTCCCATATATATTATTGAAATTGTTTGTTATTTTTACAATTTTCTTATTTTTGTTAAGGGTTCAAAGTAAAAGACAAAAATATCCTTAACTTAACTAGCTTTTTGGATGGAGTTAGCAAGGTGGAGCAAAATGACAAAAAACTAGAAACCATAATATTAAATTGGCAAAAAATAAGAATTTGGATGAATATGTCAAATTCATCCAAACCATAGGGAGCAAAATGACAATTTACTCTTTTTTTTTTTAATTTTCTTGGCGTACATAGTACATACTAATCCAAGAAGATTCTATTATTATTTTATTTATTAATATTTGTTGGCAGCGCAATTACAATCCAACGCACACATATATTATTATTATTATTATTATTATTATTATTATTATTATTATTATTAATAATTAAGCTCAAATTTTATTTCACTCTTATAACTTTTAAAATATTGAGTTTTATAAAATTATAAATATACGGTTAGAACCTACTCATTTTTATCTACGTTTCGAACTAAGTTTCGTTAAAAACGGATTAAGATCAAATATAATATTTTAATATTAGTATAATTATTTAACCGACTCTTGACTAAACTTAATGATTGTTTAGACATCGGTTCATTTCTAATAATTGTTTTATCCTACATATTCGTTTAAACGGACGCCAAAAATTTTGAACGCTTATTTCTACAGTTATAAATTAAAATGTAACTATTTTATTTATTAAACAATACTTTATAATTCAAATGATCATTTTTTTATTATATTTTTGAGTAATAATATTTTAATTATAAACCAGAATATTTTATTTATATTTTCAAAACAGAATGTTACATAGCCGTTGTTGTGGCCACACCCAAACCCACCCACGCCCAAACCAGCCCCAACCACGCCTCCACCACAAGGCACACCGCATGCTTTAAAGATAGCAAAACTAATACTCGTACAGGTGGGCAAAAAACAAACTTTATGAACAAAAACTAAACATCCAACCGACCTTGTTCCCAAACTGGTTTAAAGTAAAACTAATTCTATGCTAATCCAAACTCCTAGAGTGTAACCAAAAGATTTGAAGCTGGTTCAACCTGGTTAAATACAAATCGAACCGTTGTCAACCTGATAAAAACCTAATCCTTAAAGTCTTAAAAGTTAAATCCCTTAGAAACCTAATCTGAACTAGATTTTGACTTTGTTTTAAACAAAAACGAAACCAATTTGGACCAAATAGATGTACATTATTTTGGGGAACTAGTTCTAGTTCAAAATCAGTTCCAGTTTCAACAAAGAAAATCAAGAACGGATTCCAATTAGGTGCAAGTTTTGACTAAATTTTGGCTGGTTTCGGTTCCTATATTGGCTAGAAAAGGTGGAACCAAAATCAAATTTTAAGGTTGTAATTTTTCTAAAAAGCTGAAACCACGTGTATCATCATTTGAAGTTGGAATTGTACCGGTTCAAATTGGATTGATTCTAGTTCCGGATTCGATAGTCGACTCTGGTTCCAGAACCATTTTTTTGCGCACCTCTAGAGCCAAAAACCAACTTGTACACCTCTAGATACTTCCAAGGCTAGAGCCAAAAGGCTTGGGTCAAATAGAATGGATCTAAATTAAGGGTGGGCAAAAAAACCAGTTTCCAAAGACCCTAATGGAGTACCCAGGGAACCATAACTAATCCTGCTACAACCGATAGGTACATGCCCTTCTAGTTTCGTAGATTAATCATAATCAAAACTGTAACCAAATTGTAATTAGCGTCCAACTCTACCTGGGAAAAAAATATAATCAAACCGACCAATAAAAGGTCAGATACCTGAACCTAATTATAAACGGTTCCATTTCTACTCGAATTTTTACTGTGTTGGCCAAAACTGAAATTGGTTCCTAACCGAAACCAGTTCTTTAAAAACTTGATTTGCCTAGCTCTAGTTTGTACTTTAGAAAGAGTGATGATCATGGCAGCCTTAGCCCTTACGTAGGCCAATGCCCAAAAGACCTGGCTCACATATAATCTTACCATCGCACATTGGCGGGAAAAAACCAAGTTGGGTTCCAGAGCAAACCCACCATAACTCAAATCTCAAACCGCCGAACCGGTTTAAAGTGGCAATTCCAATCCAAACTGGCCCGCCGATTTAGGTTTAGTTCCAAACTGATAACATAAAATCAGTTTCAAAACCTTTATAACTGAAACCAAACTAGCCTGATAACTCCTCCCATAAAACTGGTTTCCAACCTGAACCGGATCCTAAAAACAAATTATGGCATTAGTTGACCCAACTAGAAGCTGTTTGGGTCAAAAAATTGTTTTGTCTAGTACATCAACCATTGTAGCAAATATTATGTCCACCCTACACCTGAATGGCAAATTTGTGTACTATATAAAGATTATAACAAAAGTTGTAAGAAATGAAAAGGTAATACACATTCCACAATCTATTGGATCACACATTAAACTCTTGACATCCCAAGTTTTCGTTCAAACAGACGTATGAGAAGGTACACCTGCAGCACGCTTGCTCCGATCAAAGCTGCTGATTCAACAAGTGCTTTGTGCATCGCTCTCCTGCTCATCCCTTCGTTTACTGCAAATATTGAAAGAAACAGATCAATGAGAGTAAAAGACCATCTTAGCCCCAAAAACTGCTTTTCTAGAATGTTATTAGAGGTTCACAAATGGCCTCAGGCACGAAAAAGCCCAATTGGCTCTGGCCTAGTTTGAAATTTCAATTTGGGCCACACTATCTTCTCAAAGCCTGGGACTTTTAGACCTGATTTAGTCCAAAGCCAAAAAAAACTTGAAAGCCCAGCTTTGAACGAAAAACTCTGTTCAAAGAATACCGAAAGACCGGACAAAAGTCCACAACAGCTTAAACAGCCCGTAAAAATCCCAGAGCTAGCCCACTGGACCTATCCTAGGGTCCAAATTATTTATTTCAAAGCATGGGTCGCTTCTAGAAGTGTTCTACCCAAAGATCTTGAAGGCCTGTTACAGAAGGTTAAAGGCGCGATCCCAATAGTTAAATACGGCGACGATTTTTAGCCATTGGGACGGGTCTCGTGAATACCTAGTAGGCATGGAATGAAGTCTTTGCAGTCCATTTGTGTTGCTGGAACCTAAAACCTTCCAGTCCACCTAACTTACTAAATAACATGGGCATTCACTTGTAATGAAATAAAAGAACATTTTTCAGCACTTTTATCACTCATGCATATTTAAATACTGGTTTGACATTGAAATTTAAGTTGAGATAATATGTTACAATTTTGGGTTATAACGTATATAAATCATTATTTAACACTTTAATTTGAACTAGCCAAACGAGCGAGCGCACCATGAGCAAATCTTACCTTGGCTTGGACTCGGCTTGCTTACAAAATACAAAGTACTTTGAAAACTATCGAAATAGCAACATTCTTTATTTTTTTTTTACCAACGATAGGAAACATGAGGTAAAATACTTTGCTATTATTGGTAAAATAATTGATGTTGTTAAGATTGGTACTGGGGGCCATCAAAAAGACGTCATTTGATCATTCATATGGATTAGAAATCGAGAAAAGATGGAAACTATAGATTTGGAATCATGGTGTAAATTTCTTTTTTGAGTTTGCTTTGTATTCTAGCAATTTGCAGGTTTTTATCATAGTTCATTTGGTTGTTCAATAAGCATATAGGTATCAGATAAAATGACGCAATTGGTATGTAAATGTATGTGATTTAGAACATTTTATTTAGGTAATAAGTTAGAGGAAAAGATCATCGTTAACTTTATATATTGTCTTTAGTTAAAAGAGTTAAGAGATTATACTCAACGCCTGACGATCAGTTTCTGCCTCAAGCCAATGTTGCTCAAATTGAATGTTATATAAAGCATCCTCTAACTTAGATATCTGTTCAAGAATCGGCTTGAAATGATCTGCAAAAGAAGAATCATTCAAAACAAAATTGAGAGAATCGATTCATACGGAACAAAGTCATGGGTTTCTACACCATTTTACTTGCCTTTTTGTTACACCCCCCCCCCCCCCCCTCCAAAAGGAAAAAAAATGTTGTTTGCAGAAATGAATGGTTTGGCTCAGAATTGTGTCACAATAAGAGTGGTCTGATTGTAGTATGATGGTTTAAAAAGTCTTGCTCTATAGATACACTATTTTAGTTGAGTAAGTGGCAATTTGGACTTATTTATGTACATACGTGTTGCATACTTGCATGGGTCATCTTTTATCAATAAAGGGTCACATAAAGAAACAAGAAAAAACAAAGAAACAAGACAAATGGGTAGAACATGTTAATGGGTCAGAATTTATATTATTTAAACTGCAAACCTCCGAAACCCGTGATATTAATAATAAAGAAAAACTTCTCTTTTGCTCCATGTGGTTAGACATTTTTAACCCTTTTGCTCCAAACTTTTCAAAATGACCATTATGCTCCATGTGGTTTAATAGTTTTACCATTTTGCTCTCTATGGTTTGACAAAATAACACTTTTGTTTCCTATAGTTTCGAAAAAAATGGAGCATAAGGGAGACATATTGGAAAATTTTGGAGCAAAATGGTTAAAATGTCAAACCACAGGGAACATAATGACCATTTTGAAAAGTTTGGAGCAAAAGGGTTAAAACTGTCAAATGACAGGGAGCAAAAGAGAAGTTTTTCCTAATAATAATTAAATTAATATGACAATTATATTAAAACCGTGGCCATCTATAACTCATTATGTACAAAATTCAGATAATATTTGACAAAGAGGTGTGCAACCCAAACCTGCCATTTTGTCTCAAATTAAATTATCTGTTTAACCTGAAACAATTAGTCATCCAACCCACCTTACCATTTAGCCACCTCGAAAAATTGTCAACAAGTCAACAAGAAATGCAAATCTTGTGGTCAACTATTTAAGTGATATCTTCAGCAAATCGATAATATATGCAAATCTTGGACTATATATTGATGACATGACAATTATATTAAAACCGTGGCCATCTATAACTCATTATGTACAAAATTCAGATAATATTTGACAAAGAGGTGTGCAACCCAAACCTGCCATTTTGTCTCAAATTAAATTATCTGTTTAACCTGAAACAATTAGTCATCCAACCCACCTTACTATTTAGCCACCTCGAAAAATTGTCAACAAGTCAACAAGAAATGCAAATCTTGTGGTCAACTATTTAAGTGATATCTTCAGCAAATCGAATAATTCAAGTTTTTTCATCAGGGTCATCAACCAATTGAAATTAGTCAAATTACTTTACATGCCGCCTAAAAATGCATATAGTTTCGTTAACGACATATAACAAAACAAAAAAAAACATTAAAAACATTAAAAAAAAAAAAAAACTGTGGTTGCTACTTTTTTGTTTTCTAAAGTAAAAAATTATCAAATGGTTAAAAATTGAGGAACATTTTCATCATTCAGCTTATTTTAGTTCAAATTTAATACAACAAAACCGGATGCTACTAGAGTGTCCGATAGTCTTTTTACTTGGGTGCCCGGTTCCCTTAACGCAAAAGTTGACTTGTTGGGTGACCTCCTTTAACATTATCTCTAATTTAATTTAACATATGACATCGAAACATAATATAATACACGAATGATTAAACAAAGGAAAACAAAGGACTTACCATCTTTTGCATGCTCAACATCGTTATAAAAGTGGCTAGAATGGACATCAAAGTCTATAGTTTCATGGTAAGGTGATTTGTTAGTGAAACAAAATTTGTAAAGGCCTTCATTATGTGCCACAAAATCCGATTTGTCACTTGTTTTGTCACGGAAATCTTGAATTTGTTCGCCTTTCGGTCCTTTCACCTAACAATCACAAGGTCAAGATAATTCATTAGCAAGCACAAGTCTTTAGCAGCAAACAACAAAAGTTTGTAAAAAATTACTTTTTCGCACGATGCAGTAAACCCTAAAACTACAATTTGTTTTTGACCCTAATGCGTCCATATAAAAATTGAATGAGAAATGTAAAACATTAACACAAAATTTGAGTAACAATCAAATCCAACTAAAAATCGTTTCTAGTGCTCATTCAGCTTAAGTAATGATATACACCGACTATTGGATTAAAAAGATGTATAATTCAATTAAAATACCTAATATGAGTGCTAACAACAGAATTGAGCATCCTAAACAGAAATCACAATATACGTATAACAAACAAACAAATTTACCCAGTATATTCTCACTCTTCAGTAGGGTCTAGGGGAAGGATAAAGACAAACCTTACCACTATCCCAGTTCGGACAGAGAGGCTGCTCCGAAGGAGTCCTCGGCTCAAAGTTATCGTTTGAAATTCATCACAATATACATATGCAGATCTAAAAATACCAGATTTTAACAGTCCGTTCAAACAATAACATTCATGTTATCGAAGTTGATATCTTCAAAACCATTAGAGGGCTGTTTGGTAACATATGAACCATTAAGTGTTGACTGTTGAATGATTAAGATGTCTGAATAGTTAAGAGAGTCTGAATCATTAAGTGTTGAAACAGTTATACTGTTTGGTTGAACATCTAAATATAAAAACAAAATAACCTCATTTTTTCACAAAACCCTAAGGACCCCGTCCGAACTCGTCTTCGCCATGGCCACCCAAACCCGTCTTCGCCGTCGAGCGGTCGTTGTTAGTTGGTCATCAAGTGTTGTTGGTCGGTCATCCTTCCTCGTTGTTGGTTGGTCATTCTTCGTCGGTTGGTCGTTCGTCATCATTGCTTCCCTGCTTCACAACCATCGAGCGTGGGTCTTCGAATGGGCGGCGTTGCGGCGGATAAAGGCGGCAATGGTTGACAAGCTATCGATGTGTGCGGTGGTGCGCCGGATTCAGGCTCAGATGGGTGCGGCGGAGAAAAGGGGCCAAGGGAAGTGAGCCGCTCGTTTTTCCATTCAGACTTGAGAACAAGTCTGAATTATTCAGACCCTCATTCAGACATTCTCATTCCATGCAGATGCGATTTTTTCTTCAAAAAACGGTATGAATCTGAACCACAAATTCAAACCTATTCAGATGCTACCAAACAGCCCCTAAGGTTTAGATTATGTAATACAATCCAAGTTTTTAATCCACTAATCAACACAAAACCCCTCCCTTGAATAAACACTTGGTCAGCCCAGTTCTGCAATTTTGACTTTCAAGAGTCAAAATTGATACTCTGCGATTCTTTTACCCATGTAGAAACATCAACAACAAATCATAGGAATCAACGAATTAGGTTTCAAATTTGAATCTTAAACAATCGGAGTGATGCAAATCATGCAAATATCAAACCTAAAATAACAAAACAGAAATAAATACCACAAGATCAACGCCGTCTTCGTTATAATGCCAAGCTCCTTCGACCTTAATAACAACAAACGAGAATCGAACGGTGGAACCGTACTCTGCTTTATGCGAAAAACATTCTTCCCGGTCTATAACAAACCGGATCCCGACAACCAATCCTATGTTCGCCGTCAGAAGCACCATCATGGCCACCGCTGTCGCCATAGACAGCTTTCTCATCTGAATCGAACACAATGGAGACTGAAAATTAAGGATTGTGATTGACGATCGAAAGAATGATAGATCGGTGGTGAAGTTACCTCTGATTCGTTACGGATTTGGGATTTGAAATCAAGTACGATTGAGGATGAGTAGAACAGGAGACCAGACGAGAAACAGTAGTTTTACACGAAGTTGAGGTCGCACACAAGTCGTACGATAATCGAATGCTATGTTTGACGGATATATGTCGATGTCACTCAGCCGTAATTCAGTTAAATTTGGGCTTGAAGCCTTGAAATACCCGTGCCTGTGGCCCTGTACTATTTTTTTTTTCCAAACTTACTTTGATCTCAACGTGTAAATCACTGATTTTCAGGCCATGTTACTAAAGTCTAGTTACCAGATCTTCGTTGAAATCCAACCACCACCCCAGGAGGAAACCCTACCGGAAAGGCGGAAACCCCCTAACCTCCCAATAACCCCTATTTCGCCTTAGGAAGAATTTGAACACGTGACATTCCATTTGAAAAGTCAAGTTGTACCGCTAGGACAAAGCCTCATTGGTGCTTGAATACTAACTAGAAATGTGTGAATCGGGTTTTTTTAAAAACCGGGTTTAGTTCCAAATCGGTTTCAGGTTCAAATTGATTTCGGTTTTAGTTAACAAAGTTAATAACCGGTTTTGGTTAGAGTCGGTTTTTATCAAGTTTTGACTTGTTTAGGTTTTGGTTAGATAAAGGTGGAACCGATTATGGTAATTCCTGTTGTGGTCACAATTTCTCTGAGAAATCATGATTGTTCGTACTCATCGGTTTTAGTATGACCGGTTCCGATTCTAGTTTTGGTTCTAATTCCGAATTTTTTGTCCACCGTAGCCCTAACCTTTTCACTTAACAAAAACCTCTAGCCCTAAGCTTTTCAATTATAAAAAATAAATATCTTAATCTTAATTTTGACACCAAAAAACTTATGTTTATATATATTTTATGAGTTTTGTATAAGCTAATACAAGAAATAAATGTCTCGTATAACCATTGTATAGATCTATACGAGATATGCATATGATTTTCTGCAAAGTTGAAGGAGAATAATATGTATTATATATCTCATGTTGATCTAAACGTAACGTACAAGTATGAGATTCGGACATCATGCAATATATAAACACACAGACAAATAAAATGCTAAATAATAATGTTTATTGAATAAAACCTAATATATAAAATTTGATAACAAATATAATTTATTTATTCTTGGATTTAAATTAATTACAAATCACACAAGTTCATTAACGAACTAAATTCAAAAATCCGTAAAATTTTTAAACGAACAAAATGACTGAACCATATATCTTATATAAATTATATGATACATAACCGAGTCGTCTGAACCAGATTATGTTAAACCGCTTAGTTTATGTGTACTCAGGCATGACCCCCACCAAGCAATGACCATGGCGCCCCCGTCACGCCATCCCCCACTATACCTCCGGCGTGAAGACGACATGAGGGTACCAACGTGAGTTGGATCACGGCGTGAAGGAAGAAAAAAGGGGAAAAAAGAGAGTGGTGGAGGCTTGATGAGAGAGTGATGATAGCACATGTGACGATTATGTGAAGTGATAAGAGGTGTTGATGTTAGCTGTTTATATGATGTCTGCGTGAAGTAATGAGAGTTTTACCACTACATATAACCTTATAGTTAAGCAAATAAACTAAACCCGCGTTATAATTAAGCAAATAAACTAAACCCATTAGTTAACGCTCAATCTTTAGATTGTATTACCTAATCTCAGTTTACTATAAAGCTAATAATCATCTAAAATAGTTTTTTGTTTATATTTTTTTAATAAGAGTATAGTACCCAATTAAATTATCACCAAACCTATAATCAAATCACGTCTAGTATCTGTTTTTCTAGTGTTGCTATTTTAATTCTCATGATAACCGACGGGCCCTTGAAAGCCTCATTTGAAGTCACTATTTAATTGCATCATTAGTGTATATAATAGAAAGAAACTGTTTGATCAAGGGCGTTCGAAAAAATCCGTATATGAAATATTGAAAAATCCGAATCCAAAATATACTAAAAGTTCATATATCTGAAGGTTCATATTCGGATTCCGATACTTATTTTGAAAATTTTCGGGTAGTACGAACATCCGCTATTCAAAATACTTTTTTTTCAGATAATTTTTAGGATTTTTTGGATATTCGGATAATTTTGCGGATATTTTTCTCGGATATTTATATATCCGATATATTTATTTTTTATAATTTTTATTTTTTTTTCTGGGTTTGGATATCCAAATTTCGGACATCCAATTTTCGGATACGTATTCGGATCCTGAATTTCACTATCTAAAATATTTGGATATCCGGAAATAAACACCCCTACCTCCGATCAAATGTTGTGTCTATTTGCCCTTTTTGACGTGTCGTCCCATCTTGTCGCCATAACCAATGTTTTCAGAATCGGGTCGGACATTGAGCCGGACGTCTTACTGGTTATCGGTCGGACCGTTTCAAGAACCGGATGTCATAATGAATATATATAATACTCCAAAAGAAATTATACAATTATAAACACATATAATCAAACATAAATAATATTTAAACAAAAATAATCATGTTAATAAAAATATATCATTTGGTTTTAATGTTTTATTCCTTACATTTTAGTTAAAAAAATAAAAAAAAATCCGAATTCGGTTCGACCAGTGAACCGGTTCCCGGTCCAACGGGTGAACCGGCTCAACCGGCCGGTCCAGTTGAAAGAGGTTCACAAGCACATTTTGGGCCGACTAACCCACCGATTTCCGGTCAGTCCGGTCCGGTTCTGAAAAGAGTGGCCATGACCATTATATAGAAAGGAAAAAAACAATTCACATATAACTCACGAGAGAACTTGAAGGGCCTCATTAATACACCATTTAGTGCATTTACATATCATTTAATTTCATTAAGTGATAGGTAATATAAACCATCGAATACAATACTCATCACTTTGGTTACTCAGGGCCGCACAATAGGCCAAACAACACAAGCAAAAGCTTGAGGTCTTGAAATATTTAGAGTCTTCAATTATATATATATATATATATATATATATATATATATATATATATATATATACTAGGTTAAATCCCGTGTGTTACACGGGTGAAATAAATGAAATATTATGCTTTTAGAATACTTGTATATATTGCACTACGTTATAAACCTGTGTATTACACAGATTTAATATAAATTATTAAATTAAAAAAGTCATTGGATGATAAAAATCTCATTGTTTAAAAAATCTTTTTATAATATATTTTATTTTAAAAAAAATCATTTTTTAAGATAACTTGTTTTTTTACATAAATTTTGTTTCTTGAAAATAAAATATTTCTTACTTTAAAAGTTTTGATTTTAGAGAATTTCATATTTTATAAAAAAATTTTAAAGTGTGCTCTATAATAATAAGATAAATAATATGTTAGTTATTAGTATTATAATTATTTATTTAATAAGAGAGAGAATTAAGTGTAATTATAAGGTGTTTACAAGTGACAATTGTTGTGTAAGAAGGTGACATGTGGCATTAGTGGTGTAAGAATGTGACATGTGGCAAATTTGTTACTCTTCTATTATAGAGTATAGATATAGATATATATATAGGGGAAGGTTCCATTGTTAACCCTCCCTTATAGCGTTAACCGCTTAACCCTAGCGTTTTTTGCCCGAATCTTAAATTTTTTTTTCATGGTTTTTATTATGCATAAATAGGGGGGTTTCTTTTTTGTGTTTTTGCTAATTCATCACCGTTTAAAAGTTATTGTAACTTACACTTACTTACAATCCGTATCTGATGCAGTAAATGTAAGTAAGTGTAAGTAACTTACACTTACAATAACTTCTAAACGATGATGAATTAGCAAAAACACAAAAAAGAAACCCCCTATTTTTGCATAATAAAAACCATGAAAAAATTTTTTTTAAGATTCGGGCAAAAAACGCTAGGGTTAAGCGGTTAACGCTATAAGGGAGGGTTAACATTTGAACCTCTCCCTATATATATATATATATATATAGGGGAGGGTTCAAAAGAAAACTCATTACTTTGGAGAAAACTAAGAAAACTCGTACTAAACAATCAATTTAAAGAAAAATTCATGATTTTTTATATTTAGCTTAGAAATGGTATAAACAAAAAATTTTTTTTAATAAAAATATGTAGATTACAAAGCTACGTATAAGTAACCAACAAAGTTACATATATGTAATCAATGAATTACACATATGTAATAACATGAGTTACATATATTTTTTTCTTTTTTTCTTTTCGTTAATAGATCTAACCTTGTAATAAAACAAAATGTAAAACAAAAGACGAAATTGATTGTAACATCTGTGCCGGAAACGTCGCCGGAACAGTGAGCTGAACAGTAAACGCACAGTAACTCAGGTACAAACTACGTAAACTATTGTTATGCTATTAATATCATGATGCTCGATATTAAACTATTATGCTCTTGTTTCTGTAATCTGATTAAACTTAACAGTTTATGTCACACCCCCAAATTCCCACTCGTGGTGTATGTCCACGTGGATGTGACGTGTCCAGAATCACAGCTCAAGGTCATATAGAACGCCTCTATATGCGTTTACAAATCCAAGTTTGACACATACACATAACAAAATAGTTTGCAGCGGAAAAGTATTTCATAGCAGCGGAAACAAATATGTTTGAAAGCATGCAGCGGAAATGTAAATAGTTTAATACAACATTGTTTAGAACATTAAGAACTAAATTGTTTTCAAAAGAAACAACAGAATGCATGCGGTTCCTAAAGCTCATCCCTTAACGTGCATCCTGTTCCATGCGCAGCTAGTTACCTGAGAATACCAGTTAGAAAAAGTGTCAACACGATGGTTGGTGAGTTCACAGGTTTTGATATACATATAGTAATAAAAGTGTGTCATGCTGTTTATCAAATGTTAGTACCGAGCCCTAGGCCCAAAGTGTCAGTGCGTCACTACCGAACTAGACTTGTTTGTCCTTGCCTCCGCTATGCCTCGTATGCATAGCAAGTTAGGTCAGAATTTGCACGGGTTATGACATCCAGTCAACATGGTGCCCCGTGGGGTTAGTCATTCCCTAATGGATCCATCCAAATCTACCACGTTGTTTGCACATTAACGGTAAGACTTTGTGAGGGCTTAATACGAGTTCAACACTTAATGTTTGTCCAATAAACCAGCATACACCAAATATGTTTGTACAGTAATAAATGTTTGACTCGATGTAACTAGTATTCTCCCCCTATTTGAAAGCATTTGAAAAGAGTAAAGAGGGGCCGTAAACTCACCTTAGTGATATGATCGTACGTAAGCGTAAGCTCCCGAGTTGTCGTGTAGCACGTCGGTCACCGGCAACCTATATCGTAGATCGTACGTGAGTTCGTGTAAGTGACCGTGCTAGTGTTAGTGCTCGTGTTTGTATCCAACAACCCTTGGTTGTTCATGTTTGTCCGTGTCGGTCCACAATGACCGTGTTTGCTCGTGTTGGTCCACATTGACCGTGTTTGACCGTGTTGGTCCACATTGACCGTGTTTGACCGTGTTGACCAAAGTTGACCGTGTCAAGTCAACGACCCGTTGGTGAACCGTGTGACGGTTTGTGACTCGTGTAGCAATCGTGTAAGTGTTTGTCGTGTGCAAAACGCGTAGGTCGCGTTTATGGACAACTTACTATTTATAGTAAGTTTCCATTTTTAGAAAGTTCACAAAGCATGACGGTTTTATAGTTCTAGCATGTCCAATAGTCCTACGGGATCATGTTAACACATAGCACATCATCATACGGATTCACATAAGTCGTTCACAACATGTTAGTGCACAAAAGTTTCCTAAAATGGAAAGTTTCCATTTTTAGCATACGTGACATCGGAAACCATCTAACTTAGTATCTAATCCACATATTATAACATAATAAATCATTTAGCATGTTCAAGTCATACAAAATGTTCTCGAGTCGGTTTTTATAAAAATAAAGTTACTAAATATAGTAACTTTGTAGTTTTTGCATCAAATCACCATTTAAACATTTCGAAACAACTTTTCATATCATCATTCATCATAATATGTCATCTAACAACATTTAATCATGTCAACATATCCGATTTCATCATCTATCAATATTCTTACCCAAAAAGTTACTAAAAATAGTAATAACACTAAATTTGATCATAGACATCATCAAGACTACTTTCTAACACATCAAATCATCATGTTATCCTCCTAGCAACAATTCTATATACATGCATGTTTATCATATATCCCAAATCATCAATTTGTAACTAAAAAGTTACTAAAAATGGCAAGTTTGTCTACAAATCACATTTTAACCATCCTAATCACAATCTAATCTTGCAAGGACACTTATACATCATCATGAATCATTTCAACATCAACAAGACTATCTAAAATGCCTTAGATCATACATGCATGTCCATATCTCATCACAAAACATCATTTTAAGCAACAAGACCCATACCCATCATCTTAGATCGTCATAGATCATTATATAAACACTTTAAATCATCATAAAACACTGATGTATCAACAAACCCAGATCTAAACATTACAAAATCCGTGCATGTGACGGGGTAGTGCTTGCATGTGGGTTTTACCCATTGCATGTGAGATTTTAAGTGTTTTTAAGCTACAAGGAGAGTATAACTACCTTCTATAGCTTCAAAACCTCTGAGATGTTGATGAGAACAGCCTCTAAGGTCTCTGGATTCGCTGGGTTTGACAGGGAAAGCAAGAGAAGTGGTGGTGTCGAGCTCTAAGCTTGCTTCTTCAAGTCCCAAATCTTCAAACCTTCAATCTTGAGCTTCAAGATGCTCAACAATGGCTTCCAGGACTATTGCAGGTGTTGGGAAGGAGAAATTGTCACACCCCCACCCCTCGTCACCTCGTGTACAGTCTGACGTCACTGAATCGGTTGCGGAAGCATAGTGGTGATGTCTCTGAGGTGAGGGGTGACTTACTTGAACCAATATCATAAGCACACAGATTAACTTAAAGTAAATACTTTACCAGGGTGTCGCAATTACAACCACATTACAACTATATTTATTTAATTACAATACTATTATTAAAGTGCAAATAACTCAAAAGTGCATCCTCACCCGGTGGTCACTGTTTCCCTGCAAAAAGGATTTAATTTGAAACGTCAGCACAAAGCTGGTGAGATCGACAGTTTAATTTAAAACAATATGATATGATAAGCACGTTCTCAAAAGTTCAGTTCTGGATAACCATGGGACCCGTATCTAGTTCCTTTCGGACGTCTAGTTCAGTTCTCAAGATATTACCCGTCGGTACATATCTTAGTGCCTCATTATCTTAATGTCTATCATACCATTAAGAAGTTCAGGAAACAGACAACAAACATTCACACAAGGGGAGATGCAATCCTCCCAGCGAATGGGGTGTCAACCAATAGTACTATCAATGTTTTCTGCTCGGCCACACATGGGTTCACTAGATACAGTTCAAAAATGAGGACTTTCAGTTCCATGATAGGGTTCAGTCTACAGGCAAAATCCCATGAAATCCCACAAAAGTCTAATGAAATCACACAGATATCATTGAATCATATCATATATTCAGTCAACAGTTTGCAGTGTTACCCCGATGTTTATAAAAGATTAAGAATAAAAAGGGGTTGTACGAAACTCACCTGATGATAATATGGTAGCAGTGTATCACCAAACTGATAGTACAGAGATGATTCTGCATTTAGTTATCTTTAATAAGTTATTTATGTTCTAGTTTACTGATTAGATCTTTCTGAACGTTCAATGTCAAAGACATTGCTTAGTAAATCATCAACTCGATATTAATTATATAATTAATTAATTTAATGTCATATCATACAATGTATGATAATGTAGGAACCTACATTGCATTAGATTCCTAACACAAAGCTGATGACACTCTAGATTAATCAGAATAATCCCTGATTAACCAGATAGCTAATGTTGTTGATTATGATACTGTAACAGTTTCTAGATAATTTAATGGCTTAGGAATGATCAATCCTTGTTATTGATTACCCAAATATCATAAGATATCACAATGTAGTATCATAATAGGTGTAATAACCAGGTTAAACATACTAATCTGATTGTTATCATAAACATCAGATAATCGTTCCAATAAGTATGTTAATGATTATGATTAGTTTGAAATACTTGGATTTAACCTTTGCATTTCAAAGATTAATCAAACTAATCACCTACATTGTTATAATCAAATGGTTTAAACCATTATAATCATAGTTATGGTTTCATGCAAACCGGGCATTACAACGGATCAAAACAAGGATTTAACCGTTAGAACTTCGTGTTCTTTGTTTATAATCAATCCTAGCCATCATTTAGGCAATAATCAACAATCCTAACTATATCATTACGTTCAAAATCAAGATCTAATCAATCAAAATCAAACCAGAAAGTTTAAACGGATCATTACCTAATCTGACGGATTTCCGACTTCAAAATAACGATCAGAACTTGTTATGATGATCCCTGGTGCGATCCTTAGCTTCAGATGGCTTGAAAGATAGATTTAGATGGTGTATATGTGTGTGTTTTCGTCTGGTTTGCGAAACAGAAACAAGAAGAAGAATAACTTCTTTCTTGCATGAAATCTGATGAAATAGATCAGATCACTGCACCGCCACATCCGTCGCGTACCGCGACCAAAAGCCCAAAAATGCTTCGCGTACCGCGGAGAAATCCGGAGATCTCAGATTTCTTTCGTGCATCGCGTACCGCGGAGAACTTCCAAGCCCACCTCCGCGTACCGCGATGAGTCCAATCGACCAACACTTAGTGATTTTTCTTCGTTTTTCGATTCCGGACAATCCAGGACTCCGTTTTGAACACGGTTTTCGCCCACGTTCATAATTTCTCACCTACTATCAACCTGTAATAATTACAATTATTAAATCAACATGGATTTCTATAACGATCAAATGTGCTCACATCATTGATGACGTAAATTCTCGTATGCAACTGTCACAGTCTCCTCCTGTTAGAGAAATTTCGTCCCGAAATTTAGTGAAGACTTACATTATGACAGTCGTTTATGAGAATAGATGTGGGTATTTTAACTTCATTTGATCTTCACGTTCCCACGTATACTCAGGTCCACGTTGCGAGTTCCATCGTACTTTAACGATTGGTATACGACCACGTTTCAACACTTTCATTTCTCGATCCATTACCTCTACTGGTTCTTCACTGAACTGAAGTTTTTCATCAATATGAATCTCTTCTAGAGGTACGATCAATGATTCATCAATTAAACACTTTTTCAGATTGGATACATGAAAGACATCGTGAATGTTACCGAGTTCAGGAGGTAATTCAAGTCTGTAGGCTACTGACCCAATTCGTTCAAGAATTTTGAATGGTCCTACAAATCTTGGTGAAAGTTTACCTCTTTTCCCAAATCTGAAAATGCCTTTCCAAGGTGACACTTTCAACATTACTCGATCACCTACTTGGAATTCGAGTGGTCTACGGCGATTATCAGCATAACTCTTTTGACGATCGCGAGCAGTTTTGATTCGTTCCTGAATGAGTGCGATCTTATCTGTTGTTTCCTGAATGAGTTCTGGGCCTATGATTTGACTTTCACCTACCTCTGACCAACAGATAGGTGATCTACACTTGCGTCCATAAAGTGCTTCGAATGGAGCGCATTGAATACTAGTATGGTAACTGTTATTGTATGAGAATTCAACAAGTGGAAGATGAATATCCCAGCTACCTCCAAAATCAATCACACAACTTCTAAGCATATCCTCAAAAGTTTGATTTGTTCGTTCAGTCTGCCCGTCTGTTTGAGGATGATAAGCAGTGCTCATATTGATTTGAGTGCCCAAAGCATTCTGAAGAGTTTGCCAAAATCGTGACATAAATCGACTATCTCTGTCAGAAATGATAGAGATCGGTACTCCATGTCGAGATACAATCTCATTAACATAAAGTTTAGCGAGTCGATCCATAGAATAATCTTCTCGGATGGGTAAGAAATGCGCAGATTTAGTAAGGCGATCAACGATAACCCATATAGAGTCATGATTACGTGATGTTCTGGGTAATTTAGTAATGAAATCCATAGAGATCTGATCCCATTTCCACATGGGAATCTCAGGTTGTTGCAATAACCCAGAAGGTCGTTGATGTTCAGCCTTAACTTTGAGACATGTTAGACATCGGTCCACGTATTCAGCTATTTGTTTCTTCATTCCAGGCCACCAATAAAAGTCTTTAAGATCTTTATACATTTTATCAGCACCTGGATGAATAGAATACCTGGATTTGTGCGCCTCATCCAAGATAATTGTTCGAGATTTACCGAATAGAGGAACCCACATTCGGTCTTTGAAATACAATAGTTCATCGTCTTTTGTATCAAGTTTCTTATCTAATCCTCTCAGTCCCTCAGCAGAATAGTTCGTTGCTTGTAAAGCTTGTTGCTGAGCGTCTTTGATTTGAGGAATTAGACTGGTTTGAATAGTCATACCTAACGCTTTCACACGTAAAGGCTTGACTCGTTCCTTGCGACTTAAAGCATCAGCTACAACATTTGCTTTGCCTGGGTGATAACGAATCTCACAGTCGTAATCGTTCAACAGTTCAATCCATCGCCTCTGTCGCATGTTCAACATTTTCTGATCTAGAATGTGTTGGAGACTTTTGTGATCAGTGTATATAATACACCTAGTTCCGTACAAATAGTGTCTCCAAATCTTGAGTGCAAACACTACCGCACCAAGTTCTAGATCATGAGTGGTATAGTTCTTCTCATGTACTTTCAGTTGTCGAGAAGCGTAAGCAATTACTTTGTCGTTCTGCATTAAAACACATCCAAGACCTTGACAAGAAGCATCACAATACACTGTGAAGTTATCAATACCTTCCGGTAGTGCCAAGATAGGTGCGTTGCAGAGTTTGTGTTTCAACAGTTGGAACGCCTCCTCCTGTTGAGAATTCCATACAAACGGTTGATTTTTCTGTGTCAATGTAGTCAGTGGCAAGGCTATCTTTGAAAAGTTCTTAATAAACCGGCGATAATAACCTGCCAACCCCAAGAATTGACGTATTTCAGTCGGGGTTCGTGGTGTCTCCCACTGTTTCACCGCCTGAATCTTACTGGGATCCACTTGAATACCGTTTTGATTTACTACATGACCAAGAAATTGAACTTCTCGTAACCAGAACTCACACTTGGAGAATTTGGCATATAATTTTTCACGTGCCAAAAGTTCTAGAATTAATTTCAAGTGTTGAGCATGTTCTTGTTGATTTCGAGAATAAATAAGAATATCATCAATAAACACAATCACAAATTTATCCAGATAAGGTCTACATACTCGATTCATCAGATCCATGAAAACTGCTGGTGCATTTGTTAAACCAAACGGCATTACTAGAAATTCGTAATGTCCGTATCGAGTTCTGAAAGCAGTTTTAGGAATGTCATCATCATGAATACGTAACTGATGATATCCAGATCTCAAATCGATTTTTGAAAAATAAGTAGCACCTTGTAGTTGATCAAACAGATCATCGATACGAGGTAGTGGATAACGGTTCTTGATTGTCAGTTTATTGAGTTCCCTGTAGTCAATACACATTCTGAATGAACCATCCTTCTTTTTCACAAAAAGAATAGGTGCTCCCCAGGGTGAGAAACTAGGTCTGATAAAACCTTTGTCTAACAGTTCTTGTAATTGACCTGAAAGTTCTTGCATTTCGGATGGTGCAAGCCGATACGGGGCTTTAGCAACAGGTGCTGCACCTGGAATCAAGTCGATTCGAAATTCAACTTGTCTCACTGGGGGTAATCCTGATATGTCCTCAGGAAAGACTTCAGGAAAATCCTTGACTACTGGGATATCTGTGATTTGTTTGGGTGAAGAATTGTGCTCAGTCACATGTGCTAGGAAAGCATAACAACCTTTCCTTAAGAACTTCTGAGCTCGCATACAAGATATGATACCAAGTTTTCTACCAGCTCGTTCTCCTTGAACTATCAGTGTATTACCGTTAGGTAATGGAATGCGGATCACCTTGTTTTGACAGACAACTTCCGCTTGGTTATTAGAAAGCCAGTCCATACCAACAACGACATCAAAGCTCCCAAGCTCAATAGGAAGTAAATCAATTTTGAAAAGATGATCATTCAAATTCAAGGAACATCCTTGAATAACACTGTTAGTTTTGATTAACTTGCCATTAGCAAGTTCAATGACATAAGGAGTTTCTAGATCTACCGTAGGCAATGAAATTAATGATGCAAATTCAGGAGAGATAAAGCTCTTATCCGCTCCTGTGTCAAACAAAACTGATGCGTATAGATTATTAAGAAGAAACGTACCAGTAACAATATTTGCATCATGTCTCGCCTCGGTCGCACCAATCTGAAAAGCTCTTCCCCTAGCTTCAGTTCCCGGATTGGTGTTATTGTTCGGACAGTTTCGTATGAGATGATCAGGGCTTCCACATTTGTAACATGACCGGTTGGTTTGAGTGGTTTGTCGTGGTGCTTGGTTTGGTGTCTGAGCAGGAAAGTTGCAATATTTAGCATAATGTCCAACTCGGTTACAGTTCAGACAAACAGGACATGGTCCCGTGTGATGGAGTGGACACTTATTGCATTTGGGCGCCTGCCCAGTATAAGTTTTCCTCTCAGGAACATTTGCACCATAGTTTTTCACAGTTGGCTTGCTCTGGGTGATCTCAGCCGGAGCCTTCGCCTTGGTTTTGCCAAACCACTTTCGTTTGGTACCTTTTGACACATTCGAGGTACCGACATCACTACGACTATGAACCGTCTGAGGTTTCAAAGACAGAGTACCACTCCTTACCGCCTCATTGGTAAGCTTAGTGGTCAAAAGAATCGTATGTTTCAGGGTTGTAGGTTCAGCAGCAGTCACCATTCCTCGTATCTGAGGAATCAGACCCTTAATGTACTTCTCGATTAAAGCGGCTTCCGTAGGAAACATGTCAGGAAGCAAACAAGTAAGTTCATGGAAACGATCGGTGTAAGCCAGACAATCAGCACCAATCATAGAATGATTCCAGAATTCCTCCTGGAGTTTTTGAATTTCAGTGATGGGACAGTACTCTGATCTAATCAGAGTTTTGAAATCGTTCCAACCCATCGAGTCAACTGTGGCTGAACCCAAAGTCTTGGCCTGGGTATTCCACCAGGTCAAAGCAGAATCTTTCAAAGAACAGGCAGCATAAGACACCTTATGCTCCTCCAAACACTGACTGATTTTGAGCTTAGTTTCCATTTCCTCAATCCACCTTATTAGACCAGCCGCTCCTTCTTTGCCAGTAAAAGTAGGAGGGTTACAGGAAGCAAAATACTTGTAAGTACATCCCTGTCGAGGTGGATCAGGAACAATAGTAGTGGTACCGGTAGTGGTATGAGTTTCAACGTGACCACCAGTAGCATTATGTTCAACATGATCATGATCCCCACCAGAACCTGCAGTGATATGTGGTTGGTGTTGTGTCAGAACACCACAAGCAGATAGTTGTTCACGCACAATGCGAGCTATCATAGCCTCATTTGTTTCAGATCCGCTTGTACCAGCAGGTGGAACAATGCCTGCTCCAGGGTTCACTGGTGGAGTAGTATGCGTTTCCAAGTTCCCAGGTGGAACTACGTTCGCTTCCGGATTAACATGCGGATCCGGATTTGAGTCAACATTCAGAGATGGAATTTGATTCGGTTCGGGGTTTGTAATGTTCTGAGTAGCTCTCTTAGCTGGTCGACCTCGTTTAGGAGCCATTATTCTGCTTACAAGCAGACAAAACTCAGGTCAGTTCAAGAACATTAAAGATATAATCCGTTCTATCACATAAATACAATCCCATTCAGTTACACTGAAAAGTTGTATTAAAAGGTGATTTTAAGAATACAGTATAACTACATAAATTCAGTCCAGACATGTTCACGTTACACACAGATCACACAATTATTCGTAGTTATACTTAGTCCTGTTATTTCAAAAACATGTTAGAGTCTTACCCAGCTCATTGCATTGCAACACATGTTTTTTAAAAATATGTTCATACAGGACTAGGACATGTTCTCAGACAAGTTCTCTAATATGTTCTCAGTTCATACATTAAGTTCTCATACAGACTATAGATATGTTCTCGTACAGTATGGCTCTCGTACTGTACTTTAGTTCCAGACACATTCACAATTCAGGCACGTTCTCAATTTAGACATGTTCTCGTACAGTATGGCTCTCGTACTGTACTTAAGTTATAGACACATTCACAATTAGATACATTCACAATTCAGACATGTTCTCGTACAGTATGGCTCTCGTACTGTACTTAAGTTACAGATATATTTGCATACAGTATTGCTCCGTACTGTATTCCAGCAAAATATATATTTTAGTTCAATATATTCGCATACAGTATTGTTCCCGTACTGTATTTCAGCGAAATATATATATTAGTTCAATATATTCGCATACAGTATTGTTCCCGTACTGTATTTCAGCGAAATATATATATTAGTTGGACATGTTCTCATATTAATTCGTTCGCATACTATTATGTTTTCACACAGAAAAATTAATTATAGTTTACACACAAAGTTCATTGTACAACATATATACAAAAACACCCATATATTACAGTACCATAGTTTTATACATACCAAGTTTCGATACAACCAAAAGTCATAATACTCTAAACCAACAACATCATACACTACATCTCACAACTCAGGATCTGTCCAAACCAAAATATCCCGCTCTCACAACTACTGATCACACTATATCACGTCATATGTACAATAAAGTCACAATTGTTCCGCCTCCAATCAACCCTCACCGCAGAAAATACCATAATCCGTCCAACACCATGGCTATAATGACCAACCCTATAGCCACACATAATAACCTAGCCTCTAAGCTCATACCCTCTAACACTCCCATCATCACTCCTCTCATCACTATCACTCGCTGCCAAAATGCAGCTATCATCCCCTGAATCACGGTTCTCCTCATTCTCTCCTCGATCATAGCCCGCCAAGCTTGCGAGCCAGCATCTAGTGCATTCATCTGTTCCATCAACAACAGATGAGATGTGAGTATCTCGAACACAGTGGTACGTGTATCTTCCCCAATAGCACGAGACTCCTGTAACTCTAGTCGAGTCCCCTGAAGATCTAAGGTCACCTGGCGAAGCTGTGCCCTAAACTCCGCCTGCTGTGAGGACTCTCCTACCTCATGTACAGCGTGAAACTCATCCCTGAAAGCCAACTGCTTCCGGGGAGGTAATCCTGTGGTCTTGCGGGCCTGACCCCGCATTCTCCTGAGTCCATCCCAAACAGGGACTCTCTGTGGTGAATGAATATGCTGTCTCTCAGCTACTACATTCTCAGCATGAAGCTGAGAATGTCCGGGTAATGCTACATGTGCTGGTGGTGGTGGTGTAACTGGTCTAGGCTCCAATGGTGAATGTGGTAATGCTGGTTGTGCCTGTGGCACTACAGATAGAGCCCGTGAGGCTGCAGTCGATGCCTCTGAAGGATCTGAATCCGGTGCTGAGCTAGAGCTCGGAGTATCATCCCTCATCACATGTGGGACTCGCTAATGAACATGCTGTTCTCCTTGATCAGCCATCACTAGTACAATAAAAAAAAATTTTCTAATCAGTATCATGACATAAATATTAAATAACAATATTTAATATGAACATGATATGATGCTCTCTCCTATCTTAGAGCAGCTATTCGTCTTTATAGTTATTAAGGTTCTGCTTGAATTAAAATAAACTAGAATGCACACGTGTTGCAAATTACAGTTGTGCTGGCCAGTCAAAACTGTAGTTTGTACCACCTGATTATCCTGGCTTAATTCAAAACAAGTTTTGTTCAATATTAATGTTCGGTGCTCTCTGTGTAACTATACGAACCTATGGTTATAGTCTAGGTTTCTAAGTCAACCTAATTCTCTATAACCTGTGGCTCTGATACCACCCTGAATCACACCCCCACCCCTCGTCACCTCGTGTACAGTCTGACGTCACTGAATCGGTTGCGGAAGCATAGTGGTGATGTCTCTGAGGTGAGGGGTGACTTACTTGAACCAATATCATAAGCACACAGATTAACTTAAAGTAAATACTTTACCAGGGTGTCGCAATTACAACCACATTACAACTATATTTATTTAATTACAATACTATTATTAAAGTGCAAATAACTCAAAAGTGCATCCTCACCCGGTGGTCACTGTTTCCCTGCAAAAAGGATTTAATTTGAAACGTCAGCACAAAGCTGGTGAGATCGACAGTTTAATTTAAAACAATATGATATGATAAGCACGTTCTCAAAAGTTCAGTTCTGGATAACCATGGGACCCGTATCTAGTTCCTTTCGGACGTCTAGTTCAGTTCTCAAGATATTACCCGTCGGTACATATCTTAGTGCCTCATTATCTTAATGTCTATCATACCATTAAGAAGTTCAGGAAACAGACAACAAACATTCACACAAGGGGAGATGCAATCCTCCCAGCGAATGGGGTGTCAACCAATAGTACTATCAATGTTTTCTGCTCGGCCACACATGGGTTCACTAGATACAGTTCAAAAATGAGGACTTTCAGTTCCATGATAGGGTTCAGTCTACAGGCAAAATCCCATGAAATCCCACAAAAGTCTAATGAAATCACACAGATATCATTGAATCATATCATATATTCAGTCAACAGTTTGCAGTGTTACCCCGATGTTTATAAAAGATTAAGAATAAAAAGGGGTTGTACGAAACTCACCTGATGATAATATGGTAGCAGTGTATCACCAAACTGATAGTACAGAGATGATTCTGCATTTAGTTATCTTTAATAAGTTATTTATGTTCTAGTTTACTGATTAGATCTTTCTGAACGTTCAATGTCAAAGACATTGCTTAGTAAATCATCAACTCGATATTAATTATATAATTAATTAATTTAATGTCATATCATACAATGTATGATAATGTAGGAACCTACATTGCATTAGATTCCTAACACAAAGCTGATGACACTCTAGATTAATCAGAATAATCCCTGATTAACCAGATAGCTAATGTTGTTGATTATGATACTGTAACAGTTTCTAGATAATTTAATGGCTTAGGAATGATCAATCCTTGTTATTGATTACCCAAATATCATAAGATATCACAATGTAGTATCATAATAGGTGTAATAACCAGGTTAAACATACTAATCTGATTGTTATCATAAACATCAGATAATCGTTCCAATAAGTATGTTAATGATTATGATTAGTTTGAAATACTTGGATTTAACCTTTGCATTTCAAAGATTAATCAAACTAATCACCTACATTGTTATAATCAAATGGTTTAAACCATTATAATCATAGTTATGGTTTCATGCAAACCGGGCATTACAACGGATCAAAACAAGGATTTAACCGTTAGAACTTCGTGTTCTTTGTTTATAATCAATCCTAGCCATCATTTAGGCAATAATCAACAATCCTAACTATATCATTACGTTCAAAATCAAGATCTAATCAATCAAAATCAAACCAGAAAGTTTAAACGGATCATTACCTAATCTGACGGATTTCCGACTTCAAAATAACGATCAGAACTTGTTATGATGATCCCTGGTGCGATCCTTAGCTTCAGATGGCTTGAAAGATAGATTTAGATGGTGTATATGTGTGTGTTTTCGTCTGGTTTGCGAAACAGAAACAAGAAGAAGAATAACTTCTTTCTTGCATGAAATCTGATGAAATAGATCAGATCACTGCACCGCCACATCCGTCGCGTACCGCGACCAAAAGCCCAAAAATGCTTCGCGTACCGCGGAGAAATCCGGAGATCTCAGATTTCTTTCGTGCATCGCGTACCGCGGAGAACTTCCAAGCCCACCTCCGCGTACCGCGATGAGTCCAATCGACCAACACTTAGTGATTTTTCTTCGTTTTTCGATTCCGGACAATCCAGGACTCCGTTTTGAACACGGTTTTCGCCCACGTTCATAATTTCTCACCTACTATCAACCTGTAATAATTACAATTATTAAATCAACATGGATTTCTATAACGATCAAATGTGCTCACATCATTGATGACGTAAATTCTCGTATGCAACTGTCACAGAAATGGCCGAGGGTTTTCGTCTAGAATCGGTTATAATGAGTGGAATAGGTGTCATGATGGTTTTGGGAGCTTAAAAAGGTGATTTTGCGAATCTGGCGCCCCAGGCGTAACGCCTGGCGTGGGCGAACCTCTTTGTGCGTTACGCGCGGATCGTGGACGGACGAGGCGCTCAATTTCCTCCCGCGCGCATCGCCTGTCGCGGGCATCCCGGGTCAGGCGTACCGCCTGGCTTGAATTTCAAGCCCAATAAGCTTGTTTTTGTTGTTCTGGCCCATTCTTGCCCGTTTCTCGACTGTAAAACATCATTCGAGCGTCGTTTGGACTATATTGGTCAATTATTAGCCATAATTGGCTTGTGACAGTGTTTCGTGAAGTTTCGAGTGTTGTGCTACACAATGTGTTAGACGTTCACCAACGTTCGTGTGTTTTGACACGTGTGTGCTGTTTGTCGATAATTCCACGAATTATCTAGTCATGTGCTGGTGTTCGTACTGTCGTGTCACGTGTCACACTAAATCAATCTAATTCTAGTGCCACGTGTACATAATGCATTTAAATAATCATTTAAATAAATAAGATGCTGACCTGGAATTTACGGGGTGTCACAGTTTAACAGTTAGAAACATGTCAGACAACACAGTGTTGAAACATAGGTACTTGAATTGATGCCATAGTGTATAAACGTATGCGAGGTTAAACAAAACAAATACATAACGGTTGTTGTTACAGAATGCTAAACAGACGAGTTATTCGTATAGGTGACGATCTGTACGAATGATTCTGATAATTTAACGTTCTGAAATAATGACTTAACAGTAGAAAACAAGAATCAGAAAGCCAAACCATTGTCGTGTTCGTTCGAATGACGATTCGAACGAATACGCGCGATGGCGACGCGATCTGACGAAACGAAAACGAATAACGATACGAACGATCATAAATTCAAGGAAATAAAATATTTCCTATTTTACAATTTTGAAACTCATCATAAATGAAATTTTAAAGAAACTGTTTTAATAAATCGCGAACCAATACACGAAACGCGTAAAAAAATAATAAATTCGATAAATAAATTTATACAACGATATTTAAAATGATTTCTAACAATAATTTTATTTATAACCTCATGAAATAATCCTTTTTATTTAAATAATGAAAAATACGCGTCACGTTCCGGAAACGTAACAAAAATGCGAACCGAGCAACAAAAACGAACCCGAAACCTCTCGGGGTATAAACCCGAATGGCCTTCATCCCCATTCGCCGGAGCTCATTCGAGCATGTCATTCGACCAACAGGCCATGCGCCCATCTGACACCTCCATTCGTCCTTGTTTCATTCGTCAGCCATCTTCCCTTTTCATTCGGCCGTGACATTCGACCAAGGTTGGACTCATTCGGACCTACACATTCGCCTGTTAGCCATTCAGTCGAGAGCCTCCATTGGTGAACTCTGAGTCGACCTAGACCCCTCCCTCATTCGACCACATTCATCCGACCATCAGCCTTCACTCAAGGCCTGTTGTGGCCCAAACACCCTTCATTAGGCCCAACAGAATTATTCTGTGGCCCAGACATTTTGTTTTGGCCCAGCAGCTCTCATTCGGCCCAACAGCATGTGGTTCGGTCCAGGTCCACTATCCCGGCCCAATAGCAGTCATTCGGGCCCAAAAGGTTGTGTTGGCCAGTCATGCAGCCCAATATAATCCTAAACCTCAATGAATGGGCCTAGGGCCTGCCATTCGGCCCAGACAGCTTGTGTCGGCCCATATGCACACATTTAGGCTCACCCTTCAGTCGGCCCATATTGCTGTTTCAGCCCAGTTATTCGGCCCATGGTGTTTCAATTAGCCAAAGTTCATTGGCCCACGGATTCCTTGTTTAGCTACCTGTTTGGGCCAGACCTTTTTCGGCCCAATAACAAGTGTTTTGGCCTTATGAAGAATTCGGCCCTATATTATTTGGTGTGGCCCATGATCATTGGGTTCAGCCCACATTTCAATTGGATTAGTTATCATTCGGCTACATGGTTAAATTTCAATGAATACTTAAAACGACTCATCCAAATAACAAATATGGTTATGGGAAATAATGCCGTGGGTTAACATAATGAGTTTAATAAACTTGAAACATCAAGAGTACAAGGATCTTTGCATAAGATCTAAATACTATGTAGCAATTGTAGTGAATATAATAAGACTAATATGTGAGGTTTTAAACTATAAACTTAAGCTCATTATTGGGTTATTTATTTGACCTCATATGAAAACAATTAGAACGTGATAACCAAGCGAAGTGATTCCAAGAAGGATTTAAAGCTAAAAACACAACCTAAAACCATATGGTTATAATGACCAATAACAATAATATTGGGGCCGAATGATGACCAAGACAAATCAATGTTAGCCAACTCTATGGCTAACACATACACACATATGAAACTCCACAACGTATACTTACAAGTTTCAAATAATATGAAATCAATGTAGGATCGTGAATACAGCCACAATCACAACAAAGAGCGCGTGCATTCTTATTTTAGGCTAAGTCAACCACCACAACTACAAGGTGAGTTCATTGTCCCTTTTCAAACTATTTTGAGTTTTACTTCGGGACTGAGAAGCATGTTATACAATTTAAACAAATGTTTTAAATTTAACAAAATGCTTTATACGATTCTTACATACAGATGTTAATGCTACATGATTATGCCAAGTGCTAAAGGCATAAGTTCACTACTAATACTGATGCTACATGATTATGCCAAGTGCTAAAGGCATATGTTCACTATTGATAGTAATGCCACATGATTATGCCAAGTGCTAAAGGCATAAGTCAAGTGGTTAATACTAAAACTATGTGTTAATACCAAGTTAAGGGTATTCACTGTCTGTTGATGCTATTGTAAATGCAAATACTAAATGCTAATGCTATGCTACGGGTCTATGCTACAACCTAATGCTACGAGTTATGCTAAACACTAAAGCAATGGGTTATGCTAAATGCTAATGCTACGGGTTATGCTAAATGCTAAAGTTATGAGTTGATGTTAAATGCTAATACTACGGGTTTATGCTAGGTGCTAATGTTAACACTAAAAGCTAATAATTCTATGCTAACACTAATGCTATATACATACATACTTAATGCTCAAACTGCTCAGAATGCTCTAAACTTTGTATGCTTTATATGCTTGCCATGCTCAAACAACGGTTTGGCCTGTCAGTGCTTGCCCTACCGGTTGTAAAGCTAGTACTTGTGCACAAGTTACGTAAATGCTGGACTATTTGAATGCTATGCTAAAACTATTGGCTATGGAAGAACAATAGTTGGTCTCTCAGTGCTTGCCTTCATGTGTTCTTCCTAGTCGGGACTTGAAGAACAATAGTTGGTCTCTCAGTGCTTGCCTTCATGTGTTCTTCACAGTCGGGACTAGAAGGCACCTACTATGGTCTCTCAGTGCTTGCCATAGGGTGTCCTTCATGGTCTGAAACGAGGAAACGGACTGATGGCCTCTCAGTGCTTGCCATGCAGTGTTTCCCAAAACTATTTACACATGTGATCAGTAACTAGGACGATATTGGTAATCCTTAGTTGACTTTGTGTCATCATGAAAATCCTCTATCTCCCCTAAGTTGCTAATTACACCTAGTGCTGGTATGGATTGATACCGAATTCCTTCGGGCATTCAGTTGTCCATTCTGGTGACTCTCAAGCTAAACTCACGGATGCTATGGGTAAACTTATAAACAAAATGCGTAAACTATACTGGGAACGGAATGGATAGTAGGTAAAATGCTTAATTATCATTAACAGCAATGTCCTATGCGGCTTAGTATGTGGGGGGATGGCGTCTGGGTGGGTTGTAGGCTCGACCCAGGGGTATGCTCTATATATAAGCATACCGAGTCGGATAATACAGGTGGTGTTAATGAGGTTAAGGTTTTACTGGAAAGGTTTGCAAAAGCTATTTTAAACTTATAAACTATATGAACTCACCAACCTTTGTGTTGACTTTGTTTCTTTTACATGCTTTCTCAGGTGATGCACAGGTATAAGCTAAAGCTCAGGATTGCATACTAGGCTGCCCAGATAGAGGACCTAGTTGACTTTTGGAAGCACACTTTTTGTTAATTATACGAATCACTTTTGGATGTCTTGTACAGTTACAAGATAGAAAACAATTGATTCTTTTGTTAGGTTAACCGAGTTAAATTACTGAAAATTGACATTGTAATTTAACTTTGTAATCCTATTTAAATGCTTTATTGTGCTTTAGTTATTCTTAACGTTGATGCTATGTAAACAATCTGATCCTTATGATTATCACCCACGATATCGCGCCTCGGGAACCTTCCGCCCGACGGGGACTCCGATCCTACCCCGCCGGCTCGGGGTGTGACATTGATTAATAACAATTGTGATTAGTTTTCTAAGTTTTCTCCAAAATGGAGGTTTATATGGAACCCTCCCATATATATAGGGGATGGTTCATTTGTTAACCCACTCTTATTGCGGTAACCCGTATAACTCCGCCAAGATCAATCTAAATATTTGTTTTCTTTTTTAAATATCATTATTATATATAAACAATACTTTCTTCTTTTATGTGTATGTGTAAATTTGTCACCGATTTAAGATTTAAAAGTAGTGTAAGTTTTTGTTAAATTACTTAATGTAACCTAAACTTACAATGCTTTTAAATTTAAACGGTGACAAGTTTACACATACACATAAAAGAAGAAAGTATTGTTTATGTGTAATAATGATATTTAAAAAAAGAAAACAAATATACGGGTTGATCTTGGCGAAGTTATATGGGTTACCGCAATAAGAGTGGGTTAACATTTGATCCTCCCTATATATATATATATATATATATAGGGAGGTATTCCATTAAGAACCATTTTTATGTTAGGAACTTGAGGAACTGCATAATACACTTGTACATTATGCTTTAAGTTTTGTACATAGGGTGGTTATTTAAAAGGGTAAAATAGTAACTTCTCCTATTTTAAAGTAAAATTACTTTTATACCCCTAAAAATGTGGTTCAAAATTAGTTCCTTTGGTTCTTTCATATTTAGTGGTTCTCAATTGAATAAGTCCCTATATATATATATATATATATATATATATATATATATATATATATATATATATATAGGGCATGAAATTTTACATAACTCACTCTTAAAGCGATAACTCTAAATAACCCGTCAAGATCAAGCGAAATTTTCGATTTTTTATTTTAACATAATTGTAAACACATTTAGAACACTTTCTTGTAAGATCTTGTAGAATTCCCAAGAAATTCTTCGA
The DNA here is from genome assembly GCA_009363875.1 of Mikania micrantha. Lineage (NCBI taxonomy): Eukaryota > Viridiplantae > Streptophyta > Magnoliopsida > Asterales > Asteraceae > Mikania > Mikania micrantha. Next base: position 9,889,306 of record CM018687.1, read on the forward strand.
TTTCTTACGGAAGCATATGATTAATCATCTGCTTCTCACGTTCCGTAAATAGTCGGGACATTAAAGAATATTCAGAAAGGCATTTATGTGCGTTCGTACCTCGACACCCCAACCCCGGGTTGCAAATACGACAACAATTGACCTCGAGCATAAATTCAAATTCAAATTATGATGGATTAAGTATGTAATTTAGGAATAAATTATTCATTGTTACAAAATATAATTAATAAAATTGATTGTGGACAATATAGATCATGTCCTCCTTTATCAATATACTACACAAAATAGAAAACAATAGAAATAAACAAAGCAAGAAAAACGGATTTAACTGTAACAGAATTTGGGATCTTCCCTTTGTCTTTTCGAACAAAGAGAGCTAAGTACAATGGCAAGTTGAGTACCACCAATGCAGCACAAAGTACAACATGAACAACCATGGTCTCATAGTACACTCTCCTAGTTTTGGCATCCATCAACACAGATTTCATACCAAACCCAAGAAAACATACCAGATTGAGCATTGATAGTGTTGCCACTGTCGTTGTTAGCGGCGACGACACGCCGAATTCCATCATTTCTTTCTCGTATCGAGCTTGAACGTCGTTGTCCATCACTTTTGAGCTGATTACAAACGATAAATCGGAGCCCAAAATGGTGTCAAGTAGCGCGAAAAGATAGGAGCTTGTCCGTCTGTAGAGCCAAATTCTCCGGTCGTTGCACCACCCTCGGGTGGTGCCACCGCACCGGAGAAATTCGAGGTAGTCGAAAGCACTTATGGAGATTATGATGTATGCAAATGGGAGACACCATCCGCTTGTTACCTGGATATTGACAAAACGGTTATGTGTCACATAGATCTAGTTAGGTTATGGGTCATGAAACTAAACTGATGATCGGTTCACATTAAATTGAAAGTCGACCCCAACGAATCGAAGAATTATAGATGAATTTACAAAAAAGAATTTAATTTTGTAAATCTAAAACTTAACATTGTCATCACACAAATTGAAAAGACTTATGGAAATCCTAATATTCTTGCTGAATTTATAGCCGAACAATAAAAATAATATAGTCTCTTTTCGCAAAGCAATGAAAAAAGCCAATTGATTGTAGATTTGTGGTAACTTTTATTTGATGTGGGCTAATAGCCTAATAATTTCTTATTAGCTATTAATATTATTAAGTGAGTTGTGTCAAAAATCAATTAAACACATTGTGTCATTCATATTATTGAACTGCTTACATCTAATCATGTTAAACAAGTCTTGTCATGTTATTTGTATTAGTAAACTATATATATTTAATCATTTTAAACGTGTTAACCCACTTATTAACATATCAATGTTACTATTTTAGTAAATGACATGTTTAGTTAAAGAGTGTCGTGTCCGGATTTACCAGTTGTGTTAAACAAGTCCTATGAAACATGACACGATTAACACAACATGACACGTTTTACTAGCCTAAAGTTTTACGATAATTTAACTTGAAAAAGAAAAACATACCGATGGGAAAAGTGGAACCCCTTTAAGGAGACAAAGGGAAGGAACAATAGAGTAATAGAGAGTTGGCACCGAGGATGGTGACCATAAACAATACATCAAATAGCCCATTATGAGACCAGGGTTAATCTTTCCAAGACCGTACCAAGCCGGGCTATATTTTGAGATCAAAATCAACAAATCACCCTCGGACCATCGTTTATGTTGCACAAGGGTCTGGTCAAGTGTGATCGCAGACATGCCTAGAAACGCCTCTCGTTTTGGATTATGAAACACCGATTTCCAGCCTCGACAGTGGATCGATAGGCCCGTTATTACATCCTCGACTGGACACCCGTATTTCAAACCCATCTACAATACAATATAGAGCATTGCAATGTCAAGTGTCAACTTCTTGAATTATGATATGAAATGTTGTTGTAAAAAGTAGTTGTAGTTTTTTTCTTGAACGGCGAAGGTCTCAATCGTGTGAGTCCACTGTTTGTAGGCCATATCATCAAGGTCTAGTTACTTGTACCTCTCATGAGCCCCCACAGCCAACCTAGAAGGAAAATCCACTAACTCTCCTCCAGTGGCGAAGCTTGACCATAATCCCAGGAGGACGAACTAATTTTTTTGTTTTCCAGGGGGGCGAAATAAAGGTTTTTAAAAAATTTTACACTATGTATCGGGAAATTTACACTACTGCACGAAAAAACAGGGGGGCGGTCGCCCCCCGCAGTCTGAATAAACCTTCGCCCATGCCCTCCTCAGACCCCTTTTTCACTGCGGGAGGGTTTCGAACTCGAGACCTCCCATTTGAAAGAATCGCGGGTTACCGCTGAGGCACTGCCTCGTTGGTTTGTAGTTTTGATACTAGATAAAAAGGGTTGGGCTAGGTTGGCCCATAATGCCATGTTCAAAAATTTTGTTTTCTTTGTAATTGTAGTTAGCAGTGTGTCAGATATGATCATACAAGCAACTCAAAAAATTATAATTTTTTTTTATTTTTGAATAAAATAATTTTGGAAGATTTATATGATATGAATACAAATATAATTTGATAACTTTCATCAATTCGACCCATTTCTAATGAAGCTCATTTGATTTGTTGGATAAAAACATACCAAAAGTACAAATTTGACCAACTTGGTAGGACCAAGATTTGAAAACTAGACACAACGAGAAACTCGTGGCATATTTGAGACGGGTCGCTAAAGCTCAAACTAGTCGAGTTTAAACAGACTCAGGTTTATCATAAACGAGTCGATCTCGAGCTTTAAAAATAACCCATGAGTCATCTCAAGCAGTCGAGCTCCAACGAGACAAGCTTGAACCCTCTTAAGTTAGAGACAAGCTAGCTCTATCTTTGACGAGCTCAGGCTCTGTTTGCTTGGCTCGTACGCCTCATAGACGCAATATGCAAACGATTGATTATAACATTTTAAGAGCTAAGAAACACGAAAAATGAAGACTTCTAACCTCTTTACCCCATTCGGTATCGATTTCGAAGGTGCAACTCGCAAGATTCTTCGTTTCTTCGATGGTGATTCGCGGTGTGTCGTCATGCTCGTTATCTGTTTTCCATTCGAATCTGCTTTTTTCATCGAAGCTTTTTCCAAGCAGAATATCTCTTCGGTGAAAGCAGCCCGTTCCAACATACAAAGGTCCACCATTGCCATCCAAGCCGTGAAAATCGACCTTCATTAATCAACAATAAACATGTTTTGACTCGTATTAATAGAGTTAATTAGGGGTGTTTATTTTCGGATATCCGAAAATTTCGGATAGTGAATTTCAATATCCTAACACGAATCCAAAATTTCAGTTTCGGACTCGGATATCTTAAATCAGGATTTTTTTTAATTTAAAATAATATATTTCAGATATCCAAATATCCGAAAACTATCTGGAAAATTATCCGGATATCCTGAGTATCCGAAAAAGGATCAAAATATCATAAAATTATCCGAATATCCGAAAAAACACTCCAAAATATCCGAAAATTTTCAAAATAGGTATTCGAACTCGAAGTCGAAAGTTCGGATATCATAACATCAGGTATTCGGTTTTTTCTCGGATATTTCGGATTCGAATTCGAATTTAGATACGGAATTTTTAAAACACCCTTAGAGTTAACTCAGTTTTACATGTAAATGCAAGTTGACTTATTTACTCAAACGCAAGTTATATTTTATCTTTGACTAGTCAAATGAGAGATGTTATGACATTATCTTAAAAATATATACATCAAAAACATACTACTTTATTAAAAAACCTAGATTATAATGACATTGTATAATTAGTAAAATGTGCTATTAATGAAATGAAAACTTTACACAAAATACGTTTTGGGATAACATAGTTGACCCCTTTTAACTCGTACCGAAAAATTACCTATTTTGACCAATTATTTAACCAACCAGAACCCAACCATTTTACTACTTTTTTTAAATGGCAAAGGTTATTCTCATCCTAAATTACTCAAAACTAATTCTATCAGTGCATGAGATAGAATCATAACCTTCCGTTCTAAAAAACAAAGCCTCTGCCAAATAGGTCACTCTACATTAGCCCATTTTACTACCTTTTAAGTTAGAAATTTGCATCACCTCGCGGAGTACTCTCATAGAACCACCATAAACTTCATTTTTCGTAACATTTTCAAAACATTGCGGGTATTGAACGAAAGCGATCTCGTGGCCTTTTTCTTCATCCATGAAAAAGCATAGCGCGTCTCTAACGGTATCACTGGTATTTGAGTACATATCACAATCGACATTGAGAATTATAGGACCATTGCTTATCTTTGATGAGACCCTTATCTGCATTTAACCATTAAGTCGTTATGGGGCTTATATAATCTACTTTGATAAAAAAGGGGTTGTGAAAAACTAATGTTTGTTGTAAATATTAACTATTTTTAGAGCATCTTTTATTATTTAAAAATTTAATAGATATGACAATATTTGTATGCATGAATGAATGATGTAATTGAATTACTCTTTACATTGAAATGAAAAAAAAACATGTTTGTTAACTACTTAGGAATGGAATGAATTATTACATAAAGACAGTGATTATTTATTTTCTAATGATTTTCATTCCATAGGAAAGGGTTTCTTTTTTTTTTTTTTCATTACTTCAAGGAATGAAATGATCATACCTATTTCCCGATCCAACCCGACACATGACCTGAACCATGACCCGACCCATGAACTGAACTCAGACCCTACCCTTGTTCGAACCATGCCCTGACCCGTGTCCAAACCATGACTTGACCCTCAACCCGAACCATGAACCCACCCATGTCAGTATGTCATTAACCATGAACTAACATGCCCATGAATTATATTACATTCATTCACTTATTTTTTGTCTATATGAAGCAATGATTTATTTCATTTAAATAGGATATCAAACATGACAATGGAATGATAATGTTTATTTCATTCTCTCATTCATTAATTAGTTACTTATTTCATTCACTCATACCTAACAAACCCTAATGTTGTTAAAAGTGGGGTGGACATGAACTTCGACCCTAACACGTTTTGTTATTGTGGGTTTAAAAACAATTGATTTTTACAAGTGACGGTTGAACTGGGTTCGTTTGTTAAGACTTATTTTGAGACTTTTTTTATTAAGATTTATTTATTTATTTTTTTGTCTATTTTCATTATTTAGGCTATTGGTTAATATATATATATATATATATATATATATATATATATATATATATATAGAATATCCCTTCATTATTTTTTTCTTTCTATAAAAAATATTATATTCCTTATAATTTTTTTATGTAATTTTAGAAACACAACAGGATACTATTCCAATTTTATATAATACATGACATTTTTTAACAGTAATTATAACATCATTAAGTTTTAGTTCTCGGGTCATTGAACCATTATTGTTACCCTTTCAATAAATAGCTTGGTATTCGATACAATGGTAATTTTTTTACTTATTTTCTAACAAAAAACTTTTACATTAATCCATCTTTAATGGTTTTACCTTTTTTTAGGTAAAGTTAGGTTTGTGTTCATTTCTTCCCTAGGTCTTACGTAAAAGTGAGATTTTACTGGGTATGTTTATTTATACGTTTGTCATCTTTTATGGAGCTTAAACCCTAAACCTTATCATTTAGATCCGTCCCCGCGATGGTTGCCTAGTAGTAAGGGGGTGAAAATCCATAATGAATGTCTATGGTTCAAAGCCTGTCACCACCCACTTTACTTGGGTCACGTGATTTACCTCTCTCATGTTGATCGTGAGACCGGTCGGTGAGGGACGCCTAATCATGGCGTTCACATTTTTTTTATCATTTAGATCCAACCCTCCACCTGAATGTTATATACTTACCAATGCATTCATGGCTCCAGCTTTAAAGTTATGGAAATGGTGTGGTCTCTTTTCCCTAGCCAAATATACCAACTTTGGAAGGCTATGCCCTTCTTCATCTTCATTATGATCAAGTAAGATCTGCAAAACAAAACAAAACAAAACATTTTATGGGATTAAACTGATTTAAAGTATCATAATCAGTATGCCTGGCAAAATGGGCGGGTTGGAATGAGTAACAGGTCAAAATGGGTGCGAAACAAGATAGACGTGGGTCATGATGAGTTTTAAGGAAAATCAATTTGGGTTTAAACGAGTCACTTATAAAAAACATCAATTTATCAATTTAGTTTAAGTTAAAATGAGTTCTAATGAAACAAATAGTTTATTTAAATAATTTTTAATGATTTTACCATCAAATATGTTATTAATCTTTCTTGCTTGTCTTAACACACTATATTTACATAGTTTTTAACTTACTCATCTTGAACCGTATTCTGTTAAAATGTTGCTCATCTCAACCCATTCTTGTTATAATGTTATATATTTCAACCCAAATTACGATAATTCTTATCCAAATCTATCCATTTATCTTGATATGGGTCACGATCGTACCAAACCAGCATTTTAGATTTAAAATTTTCAGATTCACTTTGATAATTGATTTTGAGGACAAGAATACAAGATTATATATAATTCATAGAATGAAAGGCTTTACTTGAACAATAGCCGCATGATCTCGTGGAGATGTATATGAATCCCATTCACCATATCCTTTGTGTTCTAAGCGTAAGTCATCAGAAACTCTTCCATTGTTCGTCACATTTTCGATTCGATTCTTCATTTCTTCAAATAATTTCTGTAAAAATATGTGAACCATACAACGGTTTTAGATTTCGTAATTCTCTTAATAGTATATACGTGTGTGGGCCTGAAGTAGCAAAAATAAATGTAAATATGTGTGGGGCTCAAGGGACAAAACTAAAAATTGCACTAATTTTAACGTTATTTTACTTTTTTTATGAAAATAACATTAAAAGCTTTGAAATGATTAACTTTAAATGATAACTTTGAGCTTGAGACTTTTTTGAAGCAGCTTCTCTATCCTAATTGTAATAAAGGTAAGCTAGGTTTGTCTTTATCATTCCCCCAGACCCTAACGCAGAGTGAGAATATACTGGGTAAGTTTGTTTTGTTGATTTAATTCTCTTAATTGCTTTTCTGAATTGTATTATTATCAAATTAAAGTATTTCTCATTTATACAAAATCTTTAAACAGATAAAACAAGAAGTTTATCAAGAGCGAAAATGAATTTTATGTAAACTTTGTATTCTGTCATACAAGGATCAAATCATGGTATCAAATAGGGTGAAACATTGCATCTTTTCATGAAAGGGTGTAACAAATGTCAATACAACTTCTAAGTAGTTTTTATTTTATTTATTTTTGAACGGAATCATTCATAATTTTAGGAGATATCGCACCTCTCCCAACGAAGAGGTTCACATCCCATTCTGACCAATGTGTTGTCTTAAACGGGTCTACTAGGCATCAGAGTTTGACATGACATTCAACCGAGGAAAGCCCCACAACTGGGGTTGAGACGCACAACCTTGGTCCATGGGTAAAACCAGTTCGGGCTCAAATACCTTCATTGCCTTGATGTCCTTCGAAAACAACCCATGGCAGATTCGATTATTCAAACTTGTAACCCCTAGGTCAACAAGTGGAATACAAATTAGGTGTTCAAAATATCCGAAATCCGAATCGTATCCGAAAAGATGCAATGTTTTTTGAACGAAACCCGACCCGAATCTAAAATCATATTATTCGGGTTGTTCGGGTCGGATAATATGATTTTAGATTCGGGTCGGGTTTCGGATATACAAAAACTACTTTTTGGGTTGGATATGAGAATAACCCGAATAAAACTGGTTTGTTAGGATTGTTCGGATTTAAGAATCCGGGTTTTTCGGGTTGTTCGTGTCCGGAAAAATTTTCATCCGAATAACCTGATTCGAAAAACCCAAATAACTCGTTATTCGACTTGATGAACACCCTAAATTACAAACCATTGGGACAATCATCGCAGGACAACTTCTTGTTAGTTATGTCAACGGTAATCAACCAGTTGCTACTAACATCAATACATCATGTTGCAGCCACTTGTTAGTTACTACCGCACGTGAGTTGCTGTTGGTTGGTCATGTGGTGCACATCTCAATTTCCATTATAGGTCAATTGCCACTTATCTACATTGCTACTACTTTCTTACACTACAAGGAAAAGGGTCTAAAAGGACAAGATCTATATACACGACATATGTCGTTTCTGTATATTGAGCTATATCGACGACATGTCGTCACTGTAGGTCACAATCAATTTTTGCAACTTTTTTAGTTGTAGAAACGACATGTCATCATTATAGGCTAAGAAGAAAAAGACGGACTTTGACTGAAAATTTGTTGCTCTTGGGAATAACTATAGTGATTAATTGTCATCCCTATATAGCTCAATCGATTATTTTAATTTATTATCTATAGGGACTGCATGTCGTCGCTATAAGATTATTTAATTATTAATTATTTTTTTAAGATAAAGAAAATAAAAATAATTCAAATTAAAAAACCGTCGTCCTCTATAGTGACGAGATTTAATCGCTGTAGGTTATAAGATTGCGACGACAATTAGAAGTGTACAAAATTAAAAGTCAGTTTTGATAAAAGTATACATTTTAGGGTTAATTACCAAAATAATCATGTTTGACCAAAATTTTACCAAAATAATCACTGATATTTAGCCTCTTGTTTCAGTTTTAGACTTAGCTTTAGACGCTAGTTTTATGTTTTAGTTTTAGACTTAGCTTTAGACGCTAGTTTTATGTACATTTTTGTCTAAGGAAGAAACATACGGGGCCACATGTTGACGGCTTTGTTGGGAATATGTGTCTTAAGACCCCTTTTCTACCGACATCATAAGCCACCGACAAAGTGGCCCAATTTAGACGCCGCTTTAAGGGCTTAAGACACCCAATTTGGGCATATGAAGGGGTCTTAAAATGTCGGTAGAAAAATGGTCTTAAAACATTCATTTAGACCCCAACAGAACTACCAATATGTGGGCCCATATGTTTTTCTCATACAAAAAGTACATAAAACCGGCGTCTAAAGCTGAAACGAGTGACTAAATATCAGTGACTATTTTGGTAAAATCTTGGTCAAACATGATTGTTTTGGTAAATTTCCCTACATTTTATATCATCTAAGTCAATTCAATGTTTAATTAAATTTCTTTAACAAAACATGATATAGCAATTACCTTAACATCGTTGTAATCTTGTTCATGTTTCATGTTTGAAGGGGGAGTTGCTGATCTAAAATAGGCAATTGGAGACCGTGGCTCCACCTTGTAATTTCTGCAGTATGGTAACCACTTCTTGGAAAACATGGCAGCTTGAGTGAGCGCGTAGAAGGTAAGTTCCGAGCCACCATCGTCCGACAGATAGACCGCGAGCTTTTCTGGCGGATAGTCATACGCCATTACTGATAAAACGGTGCTGACCACCATCATTGGTGGCTCAATTTTGGGATCAGCAGTGCAAACAAATATGTCCACCCCTGGCAGTTGGTTTTCATACCTGGTTTATGTTGTCATATTACTTGGTTATACACTTATAATTGGTGTAGACCTTTTATGAATGTGTCACGAATATTCAATGTTAGATATTTACATTGGCGAAGCTTATGTAGGGCCGGGGGCGACCGCCCTTCTCTTTTTCCGTCCGCAGTGTTAATTTTTCGGCCGAAAGATTATTTTTAGTTGAAAATAGCTGTTTCGTCCCTCTTCTTTAAAAAAATTAAATAACATGTATTTGGGTCATGTAAATTTCTGTCCCCTTCTAAAACACTCAAGCTCCTCCACTGGTTATTTATTAACTTGATTACTTGTTTTTAATTAGGTTCTAATATGCTCAAGTAAGACTATTTAGTTGTAATTTGGCGTTACGCTTTCATGCAAAAAAAAAACATAATAGAGAGAGTTAACAAAAAAGAGAATTAATTTTATTGTGATGAAAGTAGAAGACTTGATTAAAAATAATAATATACAGAGTATATTACATAAATCGTCTATTATATTCACTTATTTTATGTATGTCATCATTTATTAGAAATACTGATAAAAAAAACATTCTTAAAATGAAAATATATAATATATCTCATGGATAAGTAGAAAGCATCTTCACATTAAGTAACTGGTTGCTAGTTGTTTGGAGATTAAATTACGTTTATACAAGAAAAAAAACAAAATTTCAAAAATAGCTTGATAATCAAATTTATATCACCATGAAATTTCATTAGAGAAGATTCAAAATTTTGGCTAAGAAAAGTAACAACAACAAAACATTGTCACTTGTTGATTTCAAGACATATGTTGAATAGTTTGTTTTTCGATTAATACACACAAATTGATAAAAAAGAAATTACATATAAAGCACAAAAATCAGTTCACTTCTACATAAAAAAAGCCAAAAACTAAGAATACATTAGACCATCCTCATTCACAATCCAATCCAACTCGACTTTTTAATAAAAAATTAATTTCTCTCTCTTCTCATTACACAACTAAATTAAATCCAACTTTTTACCATCATTAACAACGCAACCAACCTTTACTATTTTTTTATTAAATAAATATAATTTAATAAATATAAACAATCATTGATTAATCATATCTAAAACTATTCAACATATGTCTTGAAAATTCATTAACAACGCAACCAAACCAACACCGATTAAAAAAGAACATTGTTAATTGAAAGTGAACATGGCATAAACCCTCGCTTTAAGTTTGATATTTGATTTTGATTTTTAAAATTCAGGTTAACTTCAGCAACCCGAATAAGTGTTTTGATAAATAGGTCTAACTAGAAAAGTAAACCTCCTGCTACCGCGAGCGTTACGATGAAGACACATGAGTTGTAATGTGATACTATGATTAAAAGAAACATGTCATGAAGTTACGACCGGTCAATTATGAATATTAAAGCGTAGACATATAACATTATAGTGTCATATACATTGTAGGTATACGGAGTTTAAGAAAAATTAAAACATAGATATAAAAAGAATCGGATAAATGGGTTACACATCAATGGTGAATGGTGCACGGAACCTTCTAAAATTAAAGATGAGATTTGGAGTTTCTTTCACAATAAGTTTTCTGAACCTGTTAAGGCTAGGCCATCCTTTACATGCCCTATCTCTAAAATTCTTTCTCAGGAAGAAGGAACCTTGTTAACTAGGCCTTTCACGTTGGAGGAAATAAAGGGCGCGGTTTGGGAGTGCGGTAGTAATCGCGCACCTGGACCAGATGGCTTTAACTTTGCATTCATTAAAAAATTTTGGGATCATTTACATAATGATTTCAAAGAGATCATGGATGTTTTCTTTAACACTGGGAATATTTCAAAGGGCTGCAGCTCGTCTTTTATCACTTTAATCCCAAAGAAGGTTGATCCATCATCACTCAAAGATTACAGGCCGATTAGTCTTATCGGGTGCATTAGCAAGGTGATTTCTAAGGTGATGGCCAACCGGATCAAAATGGTGATGGACTCCATAATATCTTAATCACAAACTGCCTTTCTTGGTAATAGAAACATCATTGATGGTGCGTTGATTATTAATGAGACTCTATCGTGGCTCAAAAAATCGAAGTCAAAAGCTTTCTTGTTTAAAATTGACTTTGATAAGGCATTTGACACGATTTCATGGGATTATCTTGACTCTTTGATGGGCCAAATGCACTTCCCGGATAGATGGAGGATGTGGATTCGAGGCATTTTAGTGTCTTCTAAAGCTTCTGTATTGGTCAATGGAGCGCCAACAAATGAGTTTCAATGTCAACGTGGTCTTGGACAAGGAGACCCTCTCTCACCATTTCTTTTTATTATCATTATGGAGTCCTTAAGCTGCTACATTAACAGGGCCTGCTCCATGGGGATGTTGTGTGGTATAAAACTTAAGAATGATGTCCTGAGCCTCTCGCATTTGTTCTTTGCTGATGATGCCATAATTTTGGGGGATTGGTCTGATTCGAATTTGGCAAATCTCAGGAGATTAATGAGAAGCTTCTTTATGGTGTCTGGGCTGAGAATGAATATGCAAAAATGCAACATTCTAGGGATAAATGTCATGGAGGAAATAGTGCAAAATATGGCTGATATTCTAAATTGCAAAGTCGGCTCACTACCCTTTACGTATTTGGGCCTAACAGTGGGTGCAAACATGAACATCATACGTAACTGGCAGCCGGTTATTGAAGTCTTTGAGAGTAGGCTATCTCTTTGGAAAGCTAAACATTTATCCATGGGTGGAAGGATTGTGCTAATCAAATCAGTTCTCAACAGCTTGCCCTCATATTTTTTCGCTCTTTATAGAGCTCCTATGGCCATAATCCAAAAGTTGGATAAGATTAGAAGAAACTTCTTGTGGGGTGGTTCCGAAAGGCATAACAAGATTCACTGGGTTGCATGGGAGAAAGTGATTCAACCGAAGGAAAACGGAGGTCTTGGTTTAGGCTCCTTAAGTGATATAAATTTATGCCTTCTCGCAAAATGGTGGTGGAGATTCAAGGTGGAATACAATAGTTTATGGGGTCGGGTTATAGCATCCATTCATCATGTAACCATACCTGGGGACCTAATTCCAAGTAAGCCGATTATTTCTGGCGTTTGGAATAATATCGTAAAGATTGATGGTCTCTTACATCGAAGGGGTCTAAATCTGAAAGTGATGTTTAAAGGAGTGGTGGGCGATGGGAGAGACTTGAAGTTCTGGACGGACCTATGGATTGGTGAAATACCTTTATGTTTCAAATTCAAGGAATTGTTTAAGCTGGAAAGAAATAAGCATTGCAACATCCATGAAAGAATGTCTATTGCATCTACTGAACAGGTACTAAATTGGGAATGGAGCAGAATGCCAAATGAAGAGCAACAGCAGGGGGAATTGGAAGCCCTGGAGGCCTTGTTAAATGATCTAAAACTGTCCACCAATAAAGATCGGTGGGTATGGTTGGGTTCTAATGACATGGTATTCTCGGTTAAATCACTCAAAAGGAGGCTAACTATCGAGACCAATGGGAGCTTTGTTCTTAAATGGTGTAAATGGGTGCCGGCAAAAGCTAATATAGTCGCTTGGAGGGCTGAAATGAACAGGCTACCAACCCGCTTGGCGCTTAGAAGAAGGGGTGTTGCTGTTAACTCCACGGTCTGCCCAATGTGCAATGAAGGTGAGGAAACAACCGAACATTTAATAGTTGGGTGCCCTTTCGCAAATGAAGTATGGCAAAGTCTATCTCAATGGTGTAAAATTCCTCCTATTTATGCTTTTGAAATTAAAGATCTTCTTCAATTGTCTAACTCTCTCAATGAGGATAAATCCAAAAAGGATTTAATCCATGCAGTAATAATATGTGGCTTTTGGTGCATTTGGATGGCAAGAAATGAAAAAGTGTTTAAAGGAACTTCCCCATCTATAGGGGGAATTGTGCAGGAAGTCAAGAGGATGAGATTTCTTTGGATCAAGAATCGAGCCAAGTTAAATAGTCTTGATTGGAATAGGTGGAAATGTTTTAATGTAAATTTCGGTGTCTCGTTTTTGGTGTGATATGGGCGTGTTTTGTACCTGTGGCCCTTCTCTCTCTAGTGTCTTGCTAGTTTGGAGGGGTTTTTTGTTTCTATAAAATATCTTTGCCGTTCAAAAAAAAAAGAAAAGATATAAAATACTACTATGCCTTATATGTTTTGGTTTATGAATTTAAAAAACAATTAATTGGAAAATGTGTACAACGAATCCAACATAAAATCACGTGTAGCAGCAAATTTATGAATTTCATTGCATACTTAGAGTCCTAGGTATATAAAATATATGTATAAAAGTTACAGCGACTCAATTTTGGAAATCAAAACATATATAGGAAGCATTTATAAAAGAGTGATTTGTTATTATCGGAAAAAATCATATTGTATTGTTGCAGGAGATAAACTTTATATGTAAAATTTTGTAAAAAAAAGTATAAGAAAAATGAAAACCGAAAATGTGTGAAGCACATTTTTACGAATTTAATTATGTATGTTGTGTCCTGTGTATATAAAACAAATGTATAAAACTACAACAACGTGATAGATATATTAAATTAACGAAGGAGACTTATCCTGAAAAATCATATCATATATAACATAGGAAATAAATTATATATTTTAGAAACATGTCACAACGGTGTGTTGGAAAATTATGAATAAATTACATCATTTTGAAAAAATGTTAACATAAAGTGAAAACAATCGAAATGCAGCTAAAATATCACGTAGTTGTAAAATTTAAAATCAAGAAACTTAAAAGCGTATTTAACAAATTTAAAAATATCACATGTAACCCGACCAGAAATATAAACAAAATGGGTTTGGACTAATATTTATGTCAAAACGTGTAGAAGTAAAAATACTTTGTAGTTAACTAAACCGAAAATATAGACATACTTAGTTTTGCTTAATATTTATGCTAAAAGGTAGTTATCAAAAAATATTACAATATGAACTCAAGTTATATAAAAAATTATATTTAAGAGAGAAAAAGAAAAACGATAAAAAAAATTCGCTCGAAAAGGATTCCATCGCTTGAATATATTATCTTGCCTGTAAATAAAATATGTTTGAATTTACAAACATAACCTTATTGTTTTATTTTATTCATTCTATGCATGAAACTTTATATGCAATTTGTTACTTTTTTAATATATCTGTTTGTTATGGGAGTGAGTAAACGTGTCTTCATGCATTGAACTTACATATGCCTTCTTCCTAGAGACATGGACGGTCTGAGAATTTAAGTACTCCGGACAAGCCGAGTAGATAGGCCACTAACGAATTATATATTTGTGGTTTTTTCCGTTTTTCATTTTTAATTATAAGTAAATATATATAATAATAAAAATGATTTCTAAAACTTTGTGCCATTGCAAAAAATAGGTCATGTACGAAGGTTAGGTTTGCCTCTTCTCAGGACCTCCCACGCCTAGAGGGATACTGATTATTTACAAGAAACCCCAAAGTTTATAAAAGTATATATAATCATTTATCGGCACCCATAATTACCCATATATAATTTTAACTCGTCCAGTGGATTTTTGAGCCGAGCTAAAATTTCTTCCGAGCCAAAGATTCGAGCTCGAGCTTGAACTCGTAAAATCAAATATTTAATGGATTTTAACCCAATACATACATACAATAAATCGAGTCGAGCCAACCCTGACTTGGGCTAGGCTCATTTTAAATGAGATGTTTTCAAACGAGCATCGAGTTGCTAGCTTTTTAAAAACAATATAAATAATTCAAAAAATGAATTGGTGAACATTTTTAGTGTATTCTTTGATGACAAATAAAACTTATCTTTTTATCATAAACCTAAAATATGTTTTTTTCAATTGAAAATAATTGAACAACTTGCAAATAGTCAAATCTTTCTCAGTATTGTTCAATTATTATATTATTAAAATAAAATAAAATGTCAACAAAAGAGGTGGTTGAGATGAACCTTTGCGAGAGTGTTTGTTTGAAGGTGCGTCGGTAGGTCGGATTCCAGCGAGCCGATTGGGTGAACACCCAATACACACCGAACCATATCTCCGCCATAAACAACCCCATCCACCAACCCCGGCCGCCGGAAACCGCCGCTAACGGCGGAAGTTGTGTGGCTCTGTAGATCCATATGCATATAATACTTACCAACACCGTCGTTGCAAACACCCTGTGTATCTTCCTCCCTTTTCTTCTTTCTGTCACAAATAATCCATTCTTATTACTTTTGTTATCCATTTTATTTCTTCCTCTCTCTATATTTGGATATGCTTGTATCTATATATATATATATATATATATATATATATATAGATATATATGTGTGTGTGTATAGAGAGAGACAAAAACACACACGTTTAGACGCAAACACGCATAGGCGGCATAGCAAACTTATAAAAGATGGCCAATATTGATTGACTTCTGGTAAAACCAATAATTAGTTATAAAATTATTGACCAAAGGGGAACCTAAGGCCACCAGGAGTCGTCTAGAAACTCCTCACTTTTCCCCGTTGTCACATCAGCGTCACATCAGCTTTCCTTACTTTTCCCCACTTTTTCCCATTTTGCACGGTGTCGTCCCACTTTTCCCCACTTTTCTTCATTTTCAAATCTTATTTTTAATTAATTATTTAAACAATAAATAATAATAATAATAATAATAATATTAATAAAATAAAAAAAGATTCATTAAATTTAAAATAAAAAAAAAGAATTCAAAAAAAAAATACAATAAAAAAAAAAGATACAACCAAAAAAAAGAGTACAAAAAAAAAGTACAACCTAAAAAATTAAATTAAAAACCTAGAAAGGGCAATGACATCCCCAACGAGCAGAAATTTCTCGTTTACGATCGAGAATCAGTTGTAGCATTGGTTCTTGATAAATTGTGTGGTCTTTCATCATAAACTCTAAATCTACAGCCTTTTGCTGTTCGTCTAAAGCATGTTGTTGTCGTCGCATTAATGCAACGCGTGCTTCTTTCTCCTCTTGCAAAACACGGAGTTTTTCTTCTCGATGGCGTTCTCTTTTTTGGGATTCCTCTTTGTTCAACGAGTTGAATTCCGCCATTTGTTAAATTAAATCGTCATGCGACGAGGAGGACGCGGCCGATCTTTTGCCCTTTCTTGTTGGCCTATCCGGTTCATAATAAATGCGTGGGCCATCACGATCAAGGTTGATGTTGATGTCTTCGTCATCATCAAGGTTGATGTCGATGTGGGGGTTCGCACTACCCATTGACTCGTTTGGCTTCGGCCTTTTTGTTGTAGATTGTGAGTCACAACCTACTGGTGGAATGTCGCACCATAAAGGGCTATCGCGGATCACATCCCACGCTTGGATGTGATCGAATCCCTTTGACTTGACCAAGCTTTTGTAGTTTTTCATGGCCGTTTTCAAAACTTGTTCATCCCCTTCACCGCTTTTGCGATTCATTGAACAATGTTGGTAAAAACCATTCCATTTCTTCATGGAGGCGTTCATATCGTTCCATTTGGAATAGATATGATCAACAGTCCTCGACCTGTCCTTCACGAGATGGTGAACATGTTCGGTTACCTACATATAAACAACATAAATTTAAGCATCAACCGTTACTTTTTTTGTTAACTTAAACAATGTTAAAAGATACCTTTTTATAAAAACCATCCCGTTTTTGCGCATTACCAACATCGGGATTTTCAGAAATAGTTAGCCAAGCTCTGGCCAACGCAACCTCCTCTTCATCGGACCAACGCTTGGCCGGTGCTTTCTTTCCAATTGGTTTCTTTCCCGGTCGCCTAACCGGTTCTTGTTCTTCTTCTTCTTCCGACTCGACTTGAACACTTTTATTATGTTCGCTTGAATCCGAGTCGTCTTGATTATGGTCACGATAGTCTAAACATAAAAATAAACGTATAAAAATAGACATAAAAAATAAACGTATAAAAATAGACTTAAAAAATAAACGTATAAAAATAGACTTAAAAAATAAACTTATAAAAATAAACAAAAAAAAATAAAATATAAAAATAAACGTATAAAAAATACCTTGAAATGGAGATTGTTGTTGAAAATTTTGTTGATCGAATTGTTGGTAACTTTGTTGGTCTTGTTGATACGATTGCTCCCACCGATTGAATTGTTGTTGAGTGCCCGGTGAATATTGCAAATATGGAGGCGGATTCATTGGATCGTAGTAAAATGTTGGTTGATTCGGAGATGTCATTTGTGGATGATACCCGGGTGTGTTGAACGGGTTCATTTGAGGCGTTTGAACATTTTTTTGTCGTGGTTTTCTAAATTTCTTGGTTGACGACCCACCACGTGATGAACCTCCTTCCATTTTTGTAACACCCAAACCTTGCACACGATTACACGTGTCTAATCTTGGTCCCAGTTTAAACTTTATCAAAAATTTATGTTCGGAAGCGTGAAATTTCCTTTTTATAAGTTAAACACACTTAATTTCAATCATTTACATTTATGATTAATAAAAACTAGTGTGTTTAAATTTAATCTCACCAAAGATTTACATAACGTTTGGTTCTGCTTCACAACGTGCCCGATCTGATCGCCCGATGCATATATATCTTTGACCTGTAACATCACATATAAGGTCACAATTAGTTCATATGAACTAAGTAAGTAACCCCAATGGTTTCTCAACAACAAAATGTATAAATACATTTTTCACAATCAATATTCAAACTGAGTCATTTCTATTCGAATTGACTCTCACCAGGTAATAATATCACATTACCAATCATCAACTATTGTTCACAATAATTTAATCAAAATTACACTATGGTGTTCACATTTCTGTACTTCCACCATAGCTATTTGTCAGCACATCTGACTATTCACACATTTGTGATATCATAAATAATTCAAGTCTTAAGATGTTCACCCACCGGTACTTCCATCTAAGACAATTGCCAGCACCTCTGGCTATCCACCATTGTGGAGTCATATTTATTAAGTCTAAGATGTTCACCCACCGGTACTTCCATCTAGACAATTGCCAGCACCTCTGGCTATCCACCATTGTGGAGTCATATTTATCAAGTCTAAGATGTTCACCCACCGGTACTTCCATCTAGACAATTGCCAGCACCTCTGGCTATTCACCATTGTGGAGTCATATTTATTAAGTCTAAGATGTTCACCCACCGGTACTTCCATCTAGACAATTGCCAGCACCTCTGGCTATCCACCATTGTGGAGTCATATTTATTAAGTCTAAGATGTTCACCCATCGGTACTTCCATCTAGACAATTGCCAGCACCTCTGGCTATCCACCATTGTGGAGTCATATTTATTAAGTCTAAGATGTTCACCCACCGGTACTTCCATCTAGACAATTGCCAGCACCTCTGGCTATCCACCATTGTGGAGTCATATTTATCAATTCCCAAATTAACCGGTTAGCCACACATTTGTGGTTCAACAATTTAGTTCCCGGATTAACCGGTTAGCCACACATTTGTGGTTCAACAATTAAATCAATTTCACCGGCTCATCTGGCTAAATTTTAATGCATTTATATTATGCACCCACACAAGCATAACATTCGTTTTGAAACTAATCATGCCTTCTCAAAGGTCTTATAATTCCATTAGATTCATTAATCAAGTTATGCCCCATTATTTTATAAACACCAAATCGTATTAATCAATCACCGGGTCATCCAGTTATTCTAATGCAAATATATTGCATATACGTTTCCCATTGAAACTTAACAAACACAAACTAAAGGATTTCTCATCCCATAGTTTCAATCACATATTTAACATTATTCACATATATCAAATACGCAAGTAGACTCTTTCTAATACTTATATGTAATGTTACAGTAAGTTGGGTAACTTACCTGGTTCATACGGTTGTTCACTTCCTACAACCTCTTTTCCACTTCTGTGAATTGTCCTTTGACTTTCACCACCAATACCTAGTTGTATTCACATATATACAACTAGTTTCAATACATATATCACATACAATCAAGTTCAACGCGCTTGACTGGTTTGACTTTCTCAAAGTCAACTTATCACATAATTGACTCTATCTTACTATGTTTAGCAAGTTTTAGTCAATTATCACAATTACTCATTTCATGCCTCCCCAGGCATTTTATCAAATAATTGATGTTCATTATATTAGTTACGATCTTTAATTGTTTTTATTATTCAATTTTTATTTTTAAGATCATAACTTGTTAATAATTTTAACATCAATTCATCAAAATCATCATTTAATCGATGGATTATAATCCATAATTTATTTAAAATCATATTCAACCCATCCTACTAGTTATCATACCATGATATGGTTTTCATAATAACCGGACATTATCCCGGCTTCAAAACGAACATTTCACCATCACAACAACAAGTTCTTCGTTTCTAACAATCCCTAGTTATCAACTAGGCAATAATCAATACCCAAAATCATAGTATTACAATTAAATTACGATCGGGACTTGGAAACACGATCCTATGCGCGATCTGGATGATTAGAAACCTTTAAATTGAAGGTTTTAGGCTTAAAAGTTGATGGATGTTCATCTGGAGCAAAAATGGATCGAAAATGATAAGAAAATTGCTTCCCCGATGCGTTCTGATCGTTTTAACAAGTTTTTGCCGACATAGGGACCCAGACGCATCGCCCCAACTGGTGCACCCAGTTGGGGCGTACCGCCCCACATCAGCATTGTCAATTTTGATTTTTTTCTTGTTTTCGCGATTCCGGGAGCATACGAACTCCGTTTTGCGCACGGTTTTCGCCTACGTTCACGATTTTTCGAGCTCTTTCTAATGGTTATAATTTCAAGACCTGAAAAATTCAAAATATATGATCTCTTATTTAACGCTATCTTCAACTCAGCGTATCTTGAAATCAGAGCCTCGTTTCGTGATTCCGCAATTAACGATTATTTTAAACATGTTTGATTTACTGAAAACGGGTCGTTACAATTTTAGTTGAAAATTTTATAAATTTTAGTGTATAGATTGTAGAAGATGAGAGAAAAAAGTGTGAGATTTTGGTTGGTTTTTGAGTTGTTTAAATAGAAAAAAATTGTTTTTTTTTTAAAAAACTAACCGTTTGACAACGGTTATTTGGTTTCCCCACGGTCGGTGAGATTCGATGTGATGTCCCCTATTCACCCCACCCCACTTCCGGGGGGGTGGTGTTCCCGATCGGCCCCGGGGCTCCCCTGTTCTCCCCGCCACTCTCCCGGCTTCCACTCCGAGTCCTCTAATGTAGCCTTTTAACTTTTCCATGAGAGGTAAGATTCTAAATGAAACGAACATTCAACGAATAGTTAGTTCTTGAACCATTCGACTAAAAGTTAGTTTATGGTTGCTTATTTAATAAACAAACGAACACGAACAAGAAATTACGTCGTTTAGTTAAATGAATGAACGTGAACAGAGGCCGTGTTCGTGAACGTTTGGTAACATGTTCGTTTACGTTTGTCTATGTTCGGTTAAGTTCATTTATTATATTTATTCATTAAATGTGTTGTATATTCTTAATTTTTTATTTTTAGTTTAACATCATAATATTTAAGTTATTTTTAGTTTAATACCATAATATTTAAATTTATATATTTATATAAATAATTATCTCCAGTGCTTGAGATTAAAAATATTGATTTTTATTGTTTAAATAATATGTGGTCGCTAACTTTCGTGAACCGTTTGTAAACAACTTAAATTCCTTAATGAATGAACACGAACAAGAATTTTCGTTCGGTTAGCGTTCGCGAACCGTTCGTATGCAAGTTAAAAGTTAAACGAACGAACA
Organism: Mikania micrantha; assembly: GCA_009363875.1. Classification (NCBI taxonomy): domain Eukaryota; kingdom Viridiplantae; phylum Streptophyta; class Magnoliopsida; order Asterales; family Asteraceae; genus Mikania; species Mikania micrantha. The sequence continues at coordinate 9,910,568 of CM018687.1, forward strand.
CGAACAAGGGCTCGTTCGTATTCATTCGGGTCGTTTATAGGTGAGAGGTCTTGGGTTTGAATCAGTGCCAAAACATATTTGCTGAGGTAAGGTTAGGAGGTTTACCAATTTATGGGGTTCCTCCTGCGGTGGGCTCGAGCGTACGCCCTGGAGCGTCAAAATCTGAGAGAATGTTTGAAATTACGTCCTGGGTGTCGTCGTACCAAGCCGTTAAAAAAAAATATAAAATTATCTACTTACAAAAACGCACTCTCGTTGTTCAATCGTGTTCCATAGGGTCAGCCAACGTAAAACAAATTGTATGCATAAAATTAATAAAGGGTTGTAGCATACAAGTCAGGAAAATGTAAAAATAAAAGCAAAAACAAAAAATTTACCTAAAACATAAAGCATTTTATTTTATGATCAGATTTGTTTATTTTTTATTTAATTAATGTTTTTTATTATTTATATCTTATTTAAAAATACAGTAAAAACATACAAATGCGATAAAAAATAAAAGATAAAGAATTAAATAAATAAATAAATAAATAAATTAATTAAATTAATTAAATTAACTAAATTAAATGCTTAAAAGTAAGTTTGAAATAAAAGAAGAGAACAAAATAATAATAATATTATTGACAGTGTTGATTGATGATTTAGTGCGTTTCAAACAACAAAGAATAAATAATTATTATTTTATTAGTTATACTATTTATAGGCATCCATCTTTGTTTAATTTACTAGGTAGAGCTTTCTGGTCCGTGAAAGTGGCTTGGTGATTAAGTGAGAGCCACATTCTCATTTGAGAAGCAGGTTCGAGCTCCGTGTGGGTCATTTTCAAGTGACATCATACGAAAGGTCGTGCTCTAATATTACTTGGACACGATTTTGACAGAGCCGGCCTCGAGAATGAAAAAAATTATAGGGCCTGGGACGAGAAAAAAATGGGCCCTTTTAGGGGCGGTCCTGAGAATTGAGGTGCTCAGAATCGAACCGTATTTGTAACTGAAAAAACCCGAATCACATTCGGTTTGGTTTCTAACTGTATCCGAATTCTGAATTCGGTTCCTAACCGTATCTGAATTTCGGTTTTTGATTATGTTTTCGTTACAATTTTTTTTTAATTCGGTTTGTTTGATTAATCGATTAAACCGAATTCGGATTTAAATTATCTTATTAATAATATATAAGGTTGAATTCGATTTGTTCGTTTTTAACCAGTTTATTCGACTTAATTCAGTTTATTCAGATCGGTTTATTCAATTCTTAACGGGCTTATTTGGTTTTTAATCGGTTTATTCGATTTGTTCATTTTTAACTGATATCGAACTAAACCACTTCTAAAATTTGGTTTGGTTTTTGGATAGGAAAAGATATCGAAAACCAATTAAACTATACCAAATAAACCATTAACTGAACTCATAAACACATCTAGTTTAAAGAGAATGAAAGTAGCTTCTTATACTTTAAAAAAAATTACTTTTTGTACCCTTTAAATTATGTGATTTTAGATGGTTATTTATATATTATTTATATATTTTTTATATAATATATAAAAAAATTTAAAATTTCGGCCCCCCTAAAATGTTCGGCCCGGGGCGGTCGCCTACCTCGCCCATCCTCGGGGCCGGCCTTGAATTTTGATAGGAGGCGAGGGTTTACGTATTTCATGGGTTTCCGTTCATCAGGGGTAAGTGTACAACTCTGCTAGGTGGATTAAATTAAGACAAATATTGAAGTACGTGGAAACCACTACCGTTCAAAATAAAAGATAGAGTGATTTTCAAGATTCATTGCGGGGAAACTCCTTTGAAGACTCGAATATCAAGACTGCACATAAATCCAATAGAAGGGCAACCCTTTGCCTAGTCTACCTTGTGGGAGTAGTCACATCACATATTTTTCTTTTTTACTCTATTATTCCTTTCGAATTTTCTTTTTTTTCTAAACTACGGAAAATTTTATTAATCACCAAATACTAAACTAGCAAGCAAGCTGTTGGCATTTAAATACAATACAACAAGACAAAACAACTTACTCCAAGTGAAAAAATCTCCACTCATCTCAATCCAAAGTTTCTTTTTTCGCCCTATTTTTATACCACAAAAAAAAACTGTACTTTTTTACGTTTTCAATCAGTTGGTGCAACGACAGGCTTATCCCATTAAAGATCACCTCATTCTTCAACTTCCACAAACACCAACAAGGCGTGATAATAATGGAATGAAACACATTCCTATTGCTCTGCATGACTGAATGCATTTTGAATAGTTTCAATAGAACCCTAACCTCAAAAGCGAAAATGAGAGGCACCTTACACCAAATTGAGATATACTGCCAAAGTGCTATAGCAAGCTCACACCCAATCTGTCACATCCTTATCGTTGCGGAAGCATACCGTGTGACTTTCAAGGTTTCACAATCATTGTTTACAACAAAAGACACATACATTTATATATTACACAACCATATTACAACTACGTTAGTCACAAGCCTAATGTAATAACAATTTTAACTGAGTTTCACGCACACATATATATAATATGCTATGTTTCACACTGTTGAGTCTAACTCTCATAGACTCTACTATATGTCTCCAAAGATTGAGCTCCTAGCTCCATTCCCTGTATCATTATGCAGCTCAGAAAACATGATTTTAAACAATCAGCGTATTGCTGGTGAGTTCACAAGCTTTAAAATGTCAAAATGTATGTAATGTATTCCAAACAATTCAAATGTTTGCATAAAAAGAGTTAAATAATATTCATTTCCCAAATTGGGTGTAAAACATTGGTATTTAGTGCGAACATTGTTCCTTCCAACAATGTCGTGTGTAGTTTTCGACCAACTGTCCAATTATAACTCCTGGGCTCCCGTAACCGAGCTGGCGAGTTCAGTGTTTGCCCCTTCCCAATGTCCTTGTTGCAAGACATTGTGTGTTTTAGCCCTATTGAGCGCCTGCTCGACATCTGGTCGTGGTTTCAGCTACTAACCACGGACGAGGATTGTTAATCACAAATAGAATCTATTCTCAACAATCACACCCCCACGGTTAATGGTTACAGTATAGGGGACTTAGCGACAAATGTGTAACCCATGAAATAATGACAAGTTTGGTCATGTGTTTCGCCACACTGTCACGTGTTTCAACCAAATGTTTTACAACGCTTTCGTTTTAATGTTTCACAAAGTGTTTCAAATTTGTTTCAGCGTTTCCCATGATGCAAATCAATTTTCATGTTTCGCAAAATGTATCGAAAGCGTTTCAGAGTTCCACCTGATCCAATCAGGTTTCATGTTTCACAAATGTATCAAAAGCGTTTCAAGGTTTCACCTGATCCAATCAGGTTTTATGTTTCACAAAAGTATCAAAGCGTTTATAGTTTCACAAAAATCAAAATGTTTCAAACGAGTATTATGTTTTCTCATTCCCTGAGTTTCAAAAGACAAAATATAGGAAAAAGGGGTCATGAACTCACCTGAGTTGATTGAAATCACTAACAATGCACAACGTTTGTATCACTAGTTCTTGAACTCTAAACCTGTAATTTATTAGAGTTCTATGAACTATTTATGCTTAATCTGACTATCAGAACTTTCCTTGACGTTCACCGCGAAGAACCTTGCAACTTTAGTCATCAATTTGATCTTACACACTTAATCAGTTTCCTTAGCTTAACATCGCACAACTTGTGATAACTGAGAACCTATAATGATTTAGGTTCTTATTAAGGAACTTATGACTCATTGGATTAACTAGGACATTCCCAGATTAATCAAATTAGTATTGTTGTTGATTATATTAACAAAACAGTTTCTTGATAGATTCCAAGTTTAGGAATAGTAAATCCTTATCATTGATCACTCCAAAGAATGATCAAGACAATCACAACCATTGTTAAAATTAAATGGTTAAAACCATTATAATCTTTGATATGGTTTCATGATAATCAGACATTATAACGATTCAAAACAAAGATTTCACCGTTAACCTATCGAGTTCTTCGTTTCTAACTATTCATAGCCATCATCTAGGCAATAATCAACAACAATAAAATGGTATCACGTTCAAAATCCAGATCTAAACCATACATTATCAAACTAGTAAGAGAGATCGAATCGTTACCCTTTTGAACGGATTTCTGGTTACAAAACGATGATCCAACTTCGTAGAATTGATCCTTAGCTTAAATCAGATGATCCTATGGTTTTAGAGCTGAATTTCTGGTGCTAGAGGTTGATCAGATCGTGTTTGAGGTGCTGAGGTTCGAAAGAAAAAGATATAGATAAATTTTGCATGGAAATATGATGATTCTAGCTGATATATGCGCACCGCCTCTTCGTCGCGTACCGCCAAGGAGGCATGATTGGGGCTTGGCGTACCGCGAAAGAATCTGGAGTCCTCAGATATTTTTGGTTCTTCGCGTACCGCCAAGGGGACCCAAAGTAAGCTTGGCGTACCGCGAAGACTTCCAGAATAAGATATTTTTGATTTTTTCTTGTTTTTACGATTCTAGAGAATCAAAAACTCGGTTTTTCTCACGGTATTCACCCACGTTCTCGATTTCTCATATATTTTCATGATTTGTGTTTCAATTATTTTAAATTTTAATACAACTTCTTTAAGACTAATGCATACAAATGTAATCTGAAAATTTGCGAATTGTCACACAATTAGGAGATGGGACGCAAACTCCTTCACCTTCTTACATATTAGGCACATATTCGTACCAAATTGAAATGTTTCTGCACACTAGACCATCCCTTGTCGGAAGGCGCCCCATTTCAGCTCTCCATACCAAAACATTTGCTTTAAGAGGCACCCATTTACTCCAATGTAATACAAAATTTGGTTTGATGTAATTGTGTTCATCCAGCCGCAATTTGAGTGATTTGACTGTGAAGATCCCATCTCTAGCTGCTTGCCACACCCACATATCTTGTGAGTTGTTTAGTTCAACCTGCCTTAACAACGTTGTACACATAGCTTCTTCATCAAAATCCTCCTCTCGATTTAGTGGTCTTGACCTGCTCCAATTTAACAACAACAATTCATTATTAGCCTTTGCAATTTTATCTTTCACCTCACACTTCTTTTAGGATTCAAGTATAAAAAGGTTAAGCATAGAAGAATCTCTCCCACCCATAAGTCAAGCCAGAAATGTACAGAAGACCCATCCGTAGCATTTGCTTGAAACAACATCTTTAGGTTCATACCTAATTTATGAAAGGCTCGATCCAGTTTTGAAATATTAACCCATGTACCTGAAAACATTGATCTACAAGGAACCACACCTCTTGTACGTGACGAATTATGAATACCATATATCACTATCCTTCATAAGTTTTGTGGTTCCACTTTAAACCGCCACCACCTTTTGGAAAGTAGTCAGACATTAATGTCTTGCAACAATCCGATCCCAATACCCCCTTTATATTTAGAGGTTGTAACCGTCTTCCAATTAACCCAATGTATCCTGGCCTGATTATTCGCTCCTCCTCAAAGGAATGACTTCCTTATTTTCTCGAATTTTTCAATGACTTTCAAAGGGGCTTTATAAAGAGAGAAGAAGTAAGTGTGCAAACTGTTTAATACCGGCTTAATAAGGGTGATACGACCTCCAATGGATAGGTGTTTAGCTTTCCATAGTGATAATCTCTTTTCTAATGCATCAATCACTCGTTGCCAGTGAATCGCTTTATTCATGTTTGCCCCAACTGTTAAGCCAAGGTATGTGAAAGGGAGGACACCAATTTTGCAATTAAGCAAGAATGCCATGTTTTGCACCGTTTGATCTGGCATATTGAAACCGAACAAATTGCACTTTCCTAGTTTTATTTTCAGCCCCAATGACATATGAAAAGCCCTCAATAACCTCCGTAAATTTGCCAAATTTTGATTTGACCACAAACCCATAATAATTGCGTCATCCGCGAAAAGAAGATGAGAAAGAATAGGTCCATTGTTTGGGATATTTAGACTAGTGAATACTCCAACCGAGCAAGCTTCAGTAAAAATGCAACCAAAGGCCTCCATTAGGACAATAAAGAGAAAGGGTGATAGCGGGTCTCCCTGTCTTAAGCCTCTCGAGCATTGGAATTCTAGTTTAGGAGAGCTATTGACCAAGATCGAAGCCCTGGAAGATTGAAGAATTCTAGTGCAGGGGGAGAGGTCCAATTTTCTAGTAACACTATTATTTTTTTTCTTTTATGAATATATATATATATATGGTATAAATAATTTGAAAACCTCTCCTTATTGTGAAAACTACGAAAATCATGCAAAATTTTTTTTTTGAATTTTTTTATAGGTTTGTAACATTATTTGGCACATTTTTAAAAAATAAAAAAAACGTCGAGTAATATTTTTTTAAAAAATATTTTATAAACGACGTAAAACATACGTAACGCTGCGCCCAAATGTTACGTATGCTTAAATGGTTTTACAAAATATTTTTTTAAAATATCTACTCGGCGTTTTTTTATTTTTTTTTATAAAAATGTGCCAAAATAATGTTACAAACTTGTAAAAAATTTCAAAAAAAGACGTTTTTACATGATTTTAACATGGTTTTCATAGTTTTCATACTAAGTAGGGTCTTCAAATCTATCTATTATAATAAATCAAGGTTTTTTTGGAGACATGGCTCATTCTTAGAGCATCTCAACTTTGATTTACCGTTCCTCTCTCCTATTAAATACACCTAATATTAAATAATAATATTAAATATGATTTTTATACATTTTTTAAAATTAGGAAAAATATTTTTAATACACTAAAAATTTATTAATATTAAAAAAACACATTTTAAAAAAGCAATTTATTATAAAATAGACAATTTATAAAAACAATACTTTAAAACAAAATATTTAAGGAAACATATGTTGAAAAAAATAGTGTTTAAAAAATAGTATAATTTTTTTTATTGATGATCAACCCGTGTAATACGCAGGGTAATACCCTAGTTACACAAACACACAGACACACACACACATATATATATATATATATATATATATATATATGTATGCATGAATCCTCTGAAAACTCAATGTTAGAAAGAAAACACTTAAACTATATGTAAGCCGTTGATTTGGAATCTTTAAGATAAATATGTGGTCCATATTAATCCACATTAAAAGTGATTTGTTTATTCAAAACCCTATTTTTTATTTAGGTTTAATTTGAAACATATATTTATTTGAAGATTACAAATCAATGGTTCATATAAGATTTAAGGTTTTCTCTTTAAGATTTAGTTTTCATATGATTCAATCTATATATATATATATATATATATATATATATATATATATATATATATATATATATATATATATATAGGGGAAAGATCAAATAAGAAGGGCATTTTGCCTAAGAAAAGTGAGAACGAATAAGAATTTGACACGTGTCACATAATTTAGGTATAAAATCTTATTTTTTATACTAGATTTTTATTTTTTTTGCACTAGATTTGTTCTATATTTTTTTATACGGTATTTTTGTAGTTTTTTGTATTAGATTTTTGTTTTTTGTACTATATTTTATTTTTTTTATACTGGATTTTTTTTGTACTAGATTTTTGATTTTTTGTACTGGATTTTGTTTCTTTTTGTACTGTATTTCGTTTTTTGTACTGTATTACTGTTAGTCAAACAAAACACACAAAACAGTGGGAAATGATTAAAAGAAACAACAACATCGTTTAATCGGTCAACACCTTTGACTATCATGTTGTAACTTTGTTTCATATATGAAGAGCCTCATCAACGAAACTGACAAGTCCCACACTCATCTCTCTCTCATTTTTGTTTATGCTTTTTGACAAACAAACAAAACTCCAAGTATCCAACGAGTAGAAACAATAACAAAACTTGAAATTGATGCTACCATTCGTCATTCCATCTTGTTCCCCTTTTAATGACGTAGGATAGCTACCGATATTTCATACCCCAACTTATGACGTAATGTGTCGTTGTATGATTTGCATTTGTTTAAAAGCTCATGATCCTACTTTAAATTTTGAATTATTAAATATTAGTATTAAAATTTCATTTCATAAACATTCAATCCAATACAACACAAGAATTCAACAATACACATTCACAACTAAAAAGTAACAATATTTTTTTAGTTTAGCTAGGTCTATTATCATAACTTAGTCTTCACCGGTTTTACTTATCATATTACAAATGTAAAATAAATTTGATCAATTATTTGAATAGTTAGTGAAAACTCATACAATTTTATATGTATACTTATAAAATTATGCAATCATTAATATTAATAGAATTTACTTCAATAGCATATATTTCTACAAGTTTGCATTTTGATATAAGTTTCATTAAAGTTTCTTAAACAAGTGTCGATACTTTTTTTCTAATTAAGACCAATTAAGTCTTGAATTAAAACATGTATGTCACAAGTTTGCAATAGATATATCGTATTTCAAACATGTATGTCAACAAGTTTGCAAAAGCGTACATTTTCACATTTTTTCACAATGACATAAGTCAATGTGAAGGAAGTATCTAACTATTAGTTACAAGTTACTAATGTACTGATAAAGCATGCATGAATCATAGATTAAAATATAACATAAACAAAATATAACACATATATAGCAATCAAATCAATTCATCTAGACTTAATAGTTTTACATCTATCGTTTAAGTTAGTTCTATATCTCATGATCTTTGATATAAAAGACATGTGTAACAATACTATATTTTTAAAAGTAATAGGGAAAATATGAGAAGAACTCACTGGTATGCGTAGCTATCCAAAAATCTCTTGATGAAGTTTGTGAAGTAGGATGAACATACATTATCCTAATGCATGTATAAAAAGGGATAACAGTTATATTTTTCTAAATACGTATAACTTTCTGGAAGTTACAAATTCGAATAATAGTTTGATAATATTTTATTGAAATAAAATATTATAATATTTTGTAATAATAATAGTTTGACAAAGTTAATATTAATATCTTATAATATATATATACAAGTTTTAAATAATTGTCTGATGAATATTGTATTTAAATGATTTTAAAAATATTATAATCCTTTGGTAAATAATATCTTTAAAAACAATTTACTATTGTTTTTTTAGGATTTTTCGAACCGTCGCCTGCGGGTTTCAAACCTGTGCATCTTGGCTCCAGCTCGAGTGTCTTAACCATTAGGCAACCAAGGGGTTTCGCTGATTAACCTAGAAATGTTTTGTATATGTGTTTTCTATTCTCATGCCCTAAACCCCATAAATCATTTTGATCGATTCGATAAGTTTGTTGATCGTGGGTTTCAAGATTCATAGTGCTTTCATTCACTATAGAAAAACGAGTAGAATGACAATAAGTTTTACCTGTGATCAAGTTGATTCTATCACGATTGAGTTCGAGTTAGTCTCGGTCCACTCTTGATTATGGTTCATAAATCTGGTAGAGTTTTCGATGGGGCTTTTGGGATGATTAGTTTCAGAAAGATGTCGCGTATGGGTGTAAATGTTGAATTTGATTACTATCTTCATTTTGAACGATTATGATTATTACTTTGTGTCACCCGTTTCAGTCCAAGGTCAAGGAGTTTGAATTCAAGTTTTTGATGAAATTAATCATCTGGTTAAAGGTCGGATAATGATAGAAACACATAATCAGTCACATAAGCATAGAATAGATAATATAAGTTAACATAAAACATATAATATAACATATGTTATAATTACATAGCGCATCATCATATAAGCATAAAATATATAATATGAGATATGGTTAGCTTAGTTATAGTCTATATCATCATTTCTAATAACTTAATTTCTTATTCCACACGTAAAATAAGGTTTTGATCAACTATTTGCATAGTTGGTGAGAACTCATAAGTTTTTAAGAATGTACATAAAAGATGTGTCACTAAAAGCCTAAATGGATTTGATTAATAAGTATACATGTCTACAAGTTTGCCAAGTAAGTTTATGTCTCAACCAAGTCTCTTGTGACAAACTTTTGTTATTCATAACTCAATAAAAATTAATATGATAAAAAACTATTTTAATTTATATTTTATATATCTACCTATTATAATACAGGAGTATTTTTAGGAGAGACATGTCGCGTTCTGGTGCAATCTGGAAAATATTTTCCCGCATCTCTCTCCTAATATATATATTTATAATTTTTTAATAATTAAATCATATAATTAAATATTAAAAAATTTAAATCTTCTTATTCTAATATTTACTACTTTATTATAATTTATAAATTATAAAAATATTTCAATTATACTTTATCTTAAAATATAATTTTATTATTCTTAAAAAATTTATTATTATTATATATTAATAAATTATAAATTATATTTTTTATTATTCTTAAAATATATATATATATATATATATATATATATATATATAGGGGAAGGATAAAAAATAACCCACTAAATATACAATAACCCGAAATAACCCGTCAAGATCAAGTCAAATCTTCGAATTTTTTTTTCACATCATTGTAAACACATTTAGAACACTTTCTTATTTTATGAGTTTGCGTAAATTCATTACCGTTTGAGAGTTATCATCGTTGTAAGTTTTGAGGAAAAAGCACCTACAGTACTGTAAGTTACAAAAGGTTGATCGAAAGAAATAAAGCAAACCAATTTTAAGTATTAAAAAATAAATAATATAAATCAAGTTTTACAAAATAATAATATTAAGAATAATATAATTAATATAAAAATGCTTGCAAACCACACATACATACATATACACACATTCATACATATATTATCTATAAAATTTTTGTGAGTAAAATTTAAAACATATAAATTTTATAATATTTTTAAAAGGATTCTCAAACTGTGAGGGACTGGAATTGACAAAAAAACAAAACAAATAATAAAGAGCTTAAACCACTAGGCTGATATTGCCATTTCCCTACTTTTGACTATACAAACATAGACATATTGTCGAAATAGGGCTTTCTATGTTGTTTAATGCTCACTTACTTGCGTCCTATTGGGTTGATGCGTTTTGTTCTTTCACCTATATCATAAACCGGTTACCTACTACTTACTTAAAGGTAAATCCCTATTTTAGCTTTTACACCACCTTTCGTGCATTTGGTTGTTTAACCTTTGCTACGTGACTGAGCTTGCACCAAAAAAGTCTTCCTTGTGTTTTTATTGGCTATTGTCCAAAATAGAAAGGATACAAATGTCTAGATACATCTTCACATGTGTGTTACTCAACATTCACGATTTGATTAAAAATGTGTTCCCTTTTTTCGTTGACTCCGATCACACCCATCTTAAATCTTGATATCTATCACTTTTCTTAACTTGTCATGAGACTTCTTTAGGGTGTAAACAAACCAAAACAACTTGTGAAATACTCAGGATTGAATCGGTAAAAAACTCGAACGAGCCGAGCCTTAATGAGCCCGAGCTCGAGCCCAAAAGTGTGGCTCGTTTAGTTATTGAGCCCGAGCTCGAGCTTTACATAACGAGCTCGAGCCGGCTCATGAGCCTTAATGAGCTTTTTGTTTATATAATTTTTATTTATTATATTAAATGTTTATTTATAAAATTAATTTTTTTATATATAAAATTATGATAAATATATTTAAATCAAATATTTTATGTTAAATTTAGAAAATATAATTATAATTAAATTAGTAATTAAAAGTAAATAAATTAAATAAGTAAAATCTAAACGAGCCGAGCCGAGCTCGAGCCTAAAAATTTTCTAACAAGCCGAGATCGAGCCTAGTAAATAAAGCTCTTAACGAGCCGAGCTCGAGCCTTAACGAGCTCGGAATCGGCTCGGCTCGGCTCGTCTCGTTTACACCCATAGACTCCTTAAAGTCCCCTCCCTCTTCCCCCATCTCTTCACCGTTATCCACCTCTCTTAGACCGTCCCCATCCTCGATCAAAATTTTGTTTGGTCGTCCAAAATGAAAAAAAAAAAAGTCAAAGAAAACCAACAATTTGTTTGCTTTAGCAACCTTTGTTTGGTTGGACATTATTTTAATAGGATGATTATTTTTGCGTTTATAATAATAGATTAAAATAAAAATTACATAAATTAAAAATAAAACTAAAATTTAAAATTTACACAAACAACAACTAATATTCAAAAATTACATAAACTAAAATTTAAATATTACATAAATTAAAATAGTTTTATCATATTCAAATTTAAGTGCCGTCAGAATATAAGAAAAAAAAAAGAAATTATTATTATTTATTTAAGATATTTATTTATTATTTATTTATTTTATTTTAAATTTTATAATATGTATATTTTTAAATAATATATTTTTTTTGATAAAAAAATAATCATAAAGAAATATTTATTCAGTAAAAATTGGGTTAGGTTGATTGTAAATAAGGGCGAAAAAATTAAGTTTGATTGGTTGTGTAGATGAATGAAAGAGAAATTAATTTTTTAATGAATAGTTTATGTTACTTGGTTGTCAACAGAAGTAGTATTTTAAGTCTTTTTCTAGCACATGCATACTTTGTGAGATTGATTTTCCAAAACTTTTTGCTTCTAACAACTTTATCACAACCAACTCCCAAAATTGACTCAAACTCCTCTCCCATGATCACCCGAACGAAAGCCGAAATATCATCAAGCCAATTTATCTCATACTCTTTCTATTCCTCTTCATATTGCATTTTTTGCATCTAATGATCCAAAGTCTTACAAAACTGCCTCTAAAGATAGTAAATGGATCCTAGCCATGTTGCATGAAATTCATGCTCTCCAATGCAACAACACCTTAACCTTCATTCCTCGAGTGTCAAATAGGAACATTGTCGGAGGTAAGTGGGTCTATCATACCAAGTATCATTTAGATGGTTCAATCGATCGCTAAAATGCTCGTCTTGTGGCTCAAGGTTTTAGTCAGGTTCCTGGTCTTGATTATTCTCTTGTTTTTAGCCCAGCTATCAAAGCCTCAACTGTTCATATTGTTCTCTCTTTGGTGGTCCTCAATAATTGTCATCAGTTAGATGTCAACAAAGCTTTTCTCCATGCACGTCTTTCTAATGTGTCTACATGGAACAACCACAAGGTTTTGTCAACCCTAATTTTCTTCATCATGTGAGTAAACTAAATAAAGCCTTATACGGTCTTAAACAAGCTCCTCGTGCTTGGTTATTGTCACACCCCAATCCGATGACCCATGGGTGGTGACGTGCTGGTATATGGATATGTCATTTATTTATTTATTAAACATTTTTAGCGTAATTTTATCGGTCCCAATTATATAAGCAATTATTTAGAAACTATAAAATTTTACGTATTCGAGTATATAAAATCCGTATTTTTTAGTAAAAAACGTTATATCAAAATCTCCTGGCTACATACAAAAATTATTTCGAGCATACAACATATTAATAATATTGTCTAAGCGTAGTTGGAATTAATAATATACACATTTAGAATAACTATCGTGAGCACAGGCATAATTATTCAAATAAAACCGCAACTTTAAGATACTCTACTATATAAAATGCTATTGATGTCTTTAAATATTTTGCACCCTGGTCTATTGATTTATTTATGTTAGACCCACTAGATCATAATCATCATACGTATATTATTTGATCAAATCATACATACACATTATAGCCTGATTGCTTTCTATTGATTATCCTATACTCTTAAACATATAATAATTTGCATGCTAATTTTTAAAATAATAAAATATTTAGATAAGTTTAAAATTAATAAACGTAGTCACCTTGAGATGGTTGGTTGATAATCTATACTGATCAACACCTATTAGCCTCCAAAGATTCTATTTCCTTCTCAAATGTGTGTAATTATTTATTTATTTATTTGTGTATGCATGTGAATTTATGTTGCAGTAAAAGAAGTATTATAGGCGGTTTTTAACTTGACACCCAAGCATTTCGTAGATATATGTTTTATACGTGTCTTGTATTCGGTAGAATGAATCACTCAAATTTTAGTTTGCCTTCTAAAAAGGTTACACGTAGCCTTCCATGAGTTACCTTTAAAATTATACTAGGTTAAATCACGTGTGTTACACGGGTTTAATATACAAAATGTTGTATACTTTTAATAAAAAAGTTATGTTTATAAAAAAAATAAGAATTATATTTGAATTTGTTTTTTATAATTATACATATTGCATCTTAACATTCAAATATCCTATCAAGCTAAATATTTTAAGATATTTAAAAATAATTAATGGAAAATAATTACTATTACTATTATTATTATTATTGAATATTTTAATGAACATAATCTGAAGTTAAAAATAGTAAGAGACCCACATGGAAGTTTAGATAAGAAAAAAAGTTTAAGTAAAAACTTTATAACTAATTGCAGATTAACTTCATTTGCTTAATAATATATTAACTATTTTTCATATCTATAATTCACAATGCATGATTAAATAATGGATATCAATAACTAAATAATAGATGCACATTTAAAAACAAAAACTAAATGACTACAATGATAATAAATGTTATCAATTATTAATATTTTTTAAATTAAGAGTTATAAATAGATAATAACAATTTAAAATAAGTTGTTGTAAAAAAAAGGAAATAAAATATATGAATATTAAAGTTAATTTTCATATTTTATTATATAATTAGTTGAATAAGTAAAAATATTTATATACTATCATTTAATAATATTACTATACATAAAAAGAATTAACTTTTATGAATTATGATTATACCATAATTTGTAAAATATATAAATAAGTACTTAATTTTTGTAACTTACCTAAAAAATGAAAAAATTTAAAAGTTTTATATTATTTACTGAAAATAGTAAGTTAAAATACAAAAAAAATATGAATATACATGAAATAGTTTAGGTTTTTAATATTCTCATTATTAATAAAATCATTATTTGTATAGTTTACGATTTGTTTTATAACAAGCAAAGTGGCTCACCGCGTTGCGGCGGGCTAGTACGATTAAAACTCATGTCAAATCGATTATGAAGATGTGTGGTAATACAGCTAAAACTTATGCATTATATCTTGGCAATACGATTACAAAAAATATAAAGTCACAATTAATCTGGTATTGAGATTGAAATGTAATATAATATCATTATATCCATTATATTGCAGCATAAGAATTTTTAAAAATTATTTAATTGAAAAAATATAAGGATACGTTGGTTTCATACTCATAAAATATATTTAAATTAATGTTCAAAAACCTATATATATAAATTGAAAATTTTGAAAGCCAGGTCTTCTAAGTTTTCCCGTCGCCCCACCAAAAGGAAAACAAACTTTAAAGGACGTGGTATTCGAACCCACGACCTACCGAACAAAGCAGACACCTTTTACTGCAAATCCAAAGCCACAAGCAAAGTGACCTGCCGTATTGCGACGGGCTGGTACAAGTAAACCAATCACCTTACCACTTGAGCCAAGGATACCAATGTTAAAATTCACCTAATATTTTAAACACTTAAAAATGTGTGTACTCATTTCTTCGAACCCGTTACCTAGAAACCATTAACCAACTACCTTACCGCTTGAGTCAAAGATACCAATGTTAAAATTCACATAATATATATATCGAGATAGAAGAAAACAAATATATATGTATACACACACACACACGAAAAGGTATTAACCACGCATATTGATATGTTTGTTCGTATGACCCCTCCTAATTGAGACGATAGATCAAAGACTTGAAAGAATCACGTTAAAGAGAAACCGACATTTAAAAAAAACTAAACAGGGAAAACAAACATAGTGTGCGGTTACAAAAAACACTACTAGAAAAAAATTTTCCGACGCCAAATTGCGTCGCAAATGCGTCGGAAAATGTTAATTCCGACGACTTTCCGACGAAAATTTTTTGTTGGAAAAAGTCCCATAGGAAAAAGGTTGACACATTTCCGACGCAATTTCCGACACGTTTGCGACAGAAAAAAGGTGTAGAAAATTCCGACGCTTTTTCGACGCATATTTTTATACATAATAACAATAATATAAAAAAAAATACGACTATTTTTATTTTATGACGCATTTGCGACAAAAACCGTATACATTTTTTTTAATGTTACGACTCATTTCCGACACAATTGTTTGCGACGCAATTCCGACACAGTTGCTACGCATTTGATTTTTTTGCTTTACGTACGTTGCGACTCATTTCCGACACATTTTTAGCTACGCATTTGCGACACACATTTTTTAGCTTTTCCGACACATTTGTGACAAATAAGTGGTTTTGCTTATCCTGTTTTGCGACACATTTGTGACAAACGACTTTAACATTTGCGACGCATTTGCGACGCAATTTAAAAAAAAAATCAATATTTTTAAAAAATTCAAATAATTCATATTTTTTCCTGCTAAAAAGAAAGAGAAAACACCCACAAAATCTGATTTACAAACCAACTCAAACTAACATAATTCAACTACAACATCCAATCCAACATAACCAAAAAAAACAAATTTGTAAATCATATATTACAAAACAAACATAGTTCTAAATAATGTCTAACAAAGTCAACTAAATTACTAAGGGGCTGTGTGGTAGCATCTGAATGAGTTCAGACTATATGTTTCACTTAAAAAAATCATGTCTGAATAGGAGTTTACATCTGAATGGATGTCTGAATCATTCAGATCCCACAACAAGTCTGAATGAAAAAAATTAAACAAGGAGTCATCTTTACCCTTTCATTTTTAACCTAAATCTTCTTTCCCTCATCTGCTCACGACCAAACACACCTCCCCCAGCTCCTTCCAGCCGTCTCCCTCTCCCCGCCGTCGCCCTCTTCCCGTCGTCGCCACCAGACCGGTCGTCGCCTTATTCCCGCCGTCTCCCTCATCTGCCTCGCGACCAATCTACTGTGCCGCACCTGTCGACCACCGGAAATCGCCTCCCCATCTCTGCACAGCCACCGCCTCCACATAGCCACCGCTGGATCTGGTTTTCAAGAATATTATCAAGATGAAGCTCGGTGATCTATGGTTTTCAAATGGGCCGATCGTTGATACGCTGATCGTCGTGGATATGATGATCGTTGATATGCTTATAAAGATGTAAATGGGTAAAAATAATTAAATATGTGATAAACGTGATGATCGTTGATATGCTGTAAATAGGTTGTAACCAGAGATAGGTTGTAACCGGAGATGAGTCATAAGAGTGGTTGAATTTATTATTTATATTATTATTAAAAAAAGATTCAGAAGGGTAAAATAGTCATTCTACATATTCATTCAGATGAACAACCAAACAGTCTTAACTGGTTCAGCACTTAATGGTTCAGACCCTCTTAATCATTCAGACATCTTAACCATTCAGCACTTAATGATTCAGACACTATCAAACGACCCCTAACTACCACTAATTATCAGGAGGATCAAACTTTTTCATAAATTCATTCATTTTTTTCATTTGTTCTTCCACCTCCTCTCTTGCTTTTCGCTCGATTTCCAATCGAGCTTCCAAATCTTACAACTACAAATTAGTTAAAACATACGTAAAAATTAGTTAATAATAACAATAATAATCATAATCATAATCATAATCATAATCATAATCATAATCATAATCATAATACTCTTTGTTGTGCTTGTTGGTTTTCATATTTTGTCTCCTTTGAAACATTGAAAAGGCCCTTAAAATTGAAAGCTGTAGGTGAAAACAGAATAGCATGCCATTTAAACGAAAAATTAGAATAAAAACTGAAAAATAAGATTGATTACCTGAACGTTCCGATAAAGGGAAAAAATGAGCAAGGAACATAATGATACGCCCACAAAAGACCATATCATTTGCCTGCAAAATGTAGCAATGAAAGAATTTTTCATCACCAACAAAGACTATGATTCACAACCTATTTTTCATTATTGAAGGGTATTTTGCACATTTGAATAAAATACCATTGACAGACGACGAAGAAGTTGATTGCAAGTCCTTAACATCACGAGCTTTCCCCTTGCAAACAGTTCTGGCTGCATTAAACGAAACACGTATTATTGGAAACCAATTAATCAATTAAGCAATCACATCAATAATATTAGAATTTAGTAATATGTTAAACACAATGGAGTTGTAAACAGTGGCGGACCCAGAAATTTTTTTAATGGGGGTCGGAAATTTATTGGGTTAAGATCGGATCATATATAGAACTTTAAAATAAAAATTCAAAAAGGCCAAGTCCGCCACTGGTTATAAAGGACTTAGAGGCATTGTAAAAGTATGACTGTCCCATACCTTGCCCAAGATATGTTGCTTACTTTCAATGTAACCAAAGACATCTTCACAGTTTTTCATTGTGGACATCTCTGTTAAATCTTCCAAAAGTTAGAATATCATTTCCCCTTCAATGTGTTCATTTTCACAGAGATATAGCACAATGTCTGACAAGAATATGCGTATATAAGTTCAAGAAAATTGACCAATTTCTTATAAGAGCTAATCATTAAACGGTTTAACCAAATAGGTACTTCATGTCTAGCCCCAACACCCATTTACAATTTAATAAAATTCAACTTTGTGTTTTCATATGGGCATGCAAAACATATACTTACCAAGAAGTCTAGGTAACTGCCCATGTGTGTTTTCACCATCATCAATTGACTCCCCATGCTGCATAGTTTTTTCTCCTGATTGAAAAGCAGCAGCCTGTGCCAATTAAAAGGGGATAATTACAGTAAACTAAACCTACAAAGGTAGAATGGTTACAACTTGCAAAAAATAATTTGTAATGTTACATAACTGAAAGAAGCAGTTCATGATGTTATGAAGAGTTGACTTATTAATTAGTCCACTGAGCTCAAAGTATGATTATGAAGAAAGTATGTAAGAAAGGAAAGTGCCACCAGCTCCTGAAGTAGCATTCTTATAATGTTCTCCAACAATTGATTTTCATCCTGTATTAACTTTGTTTGCCTCTGCATAAGATATAGTTTATCATCAATGATTATAAACTATAACAAACTTGTTAAAAAAATCATCATACACCTAACAATCATTTTTAACAATCATTGAAGTAAAAAAAAAAACAACTAACAATCATTGAGGTAAAAAAAAACTCAACGCATCTATAAACTAGGCACCAGCTCACTAAATAGCTTATAATAATAGACACCTGATAATCATAACACTTCCTCTTGATTCTAACAAGCATGAGGCGCACCAAGGCAATAGGTCCCAAAGCCAAGACACAATCGTATCATATACACAACACGCAAAGTATTAATAACTTTTGTAGGCTTTTATCATCACATTCCAATAATATAGATATAAATACACTCTATATGTAATTTAACATACATAAATAACCTGTATGTATAACCTAAAAAGGCTATATGTATAATTTTTTACACTTCTCATAGATTTCTCCAACTCCACTCTTGTTTGTAAGCATCAACACCGTTGAAAATGGCATCCAACAACATAGGTTAAGAAACGAACCTGGGGTTTGATGGCTTGTTGAACTGATAAATAAAAAGATTAAAAAAGCATACGCATATAACAAGACAAATAAGCATAATCTATTATCAGAAACCCTAAGGTTCTCAATCAAAGAACTGTTTTACTACGAAAAATCAGTAACAACCCTAGTTTCATCGATCAACTACGCAACTCAAATTAAACAATAAACATAAAATCTAAGTAAGATTACCAGAAATCAAATCTTGGTTTTTACCTTGCTGAAACACACAACTACAAGGGAGCACGAGGTGGTGAGAGGCGGCAGGAGGAGGGGACCAGTGAGCAGCGGCAGGAGGAGGGGACCAGTGAGCAGCGGCAGGAAGAAGGCGCCGGTTAGCGGCGGCAGGAAGAAGGCGCCGGTTAGCGGCGTCAAGAGAAGGCGCTTGTGAGCAGCACGGTGACATCCGGTGAGCGGCGGCGACAGGAGGAGGCCCGGGGAGCTGCGGAAGGAGGAGGGTACCCGACGGTTTGGCCCACGCAAGTCGATAGTGGTGACGGTGACGGTGACAGGGAGCGCGAAGTGTATACGGTGGCTGCGTAGATCCTGAACAAGAAGAAGGCAAAATCAATTTAGGGCTTCTTTATGTACCAAATAATATAAATTTTAAATTTAAATAAAAAAAAGAATAGTTTTTGCGTCTGAAATGTGTAGAAAATACCGACACAATTGTAACACAATACACTATCTAAGGGGCTGTTTGGTAGCATCTGAATGGCTCTGAATGGGTCTGAATCTGAACCATTCAGATTCAGAGCGTTTGTTTGAGACATCTGAACGAAAAAAAAACATCTGAATGAAGGTCTGAATGGTTCAGATGTGAAGACTAGTCTGAATGAAAAAAAAGAGGGGAGTTCAATCCTACCCTCATTCCCCCTTTCTCCCAAACCCTATCTCTCGTCTCCTCCCCAAAACTTCCAGTCGCAGCCAAGCAAAAGCTTCCCGTCGCTGTTTTCGTCTACCACCACCACAGCACCTCTCCGCCGCCTCCCTCCCCTCCGCCGCACACCTCCTCTCAACCGCCGCACACCTCTCAGCCACTGCAAGTCCTCTTCTCAGCATCATGTAAGCACAATCCCGATTTGATTTCTGATGCAGCCATCCTGATTTTTTTTTGATGCAAATTGGTGATGTTCTTGACCATCCCGATTTGATTTCTGATGCAACAAAAGACCTTGCAGAAACCGTTTTCTTATTGTTAAATGAACCATCCCGATTTGGTGATGTTATTGATTATCCCAATTTGGGATATGGACATTGGACATAGTTAAGTTTTAGATTACGGGACCTTTATTTCATATTTGGTTGTGATTTTTGTTTTTGAGCTGATAAGATTTTTTGTCTTCTGATGCAAATTGGTTAATTGATGCAGATTGGTTAATTGATGTTTTGTTCAAATGATGTTTATCCTGTTAACATTTGTTTGTGATGTTCTGATCCAAATTGGTTAATGTTTTGTTCAAATTATGTTTGTTCAGTTAACATTTGGTTGATCATCAGTTTACATACTTAAAGATTAGAAAAAAGAATTCAGAAGGGTAAAATAGTCATTCTGTATATTCATTCAGATGTTCAACCAAACAGTCTTAATCATTCAGCACTTAATGATTCAGACCCTCTTAACCATTCATACATCTTAACCATTCAGCACTTAATGATTCAGATACTACCAAACGACCCCTAAATAGAATAATTATATAAAATAAAAGGTGTCGGAAATGTGTCAGAAATACCAACAAATTTTCTACACAGTACATTTTAAAAAAGGAATAATTCAAATAAAAATTGTTTCTTCATAAATGTGTTGGAAATTCCGACTCATTTGTGACGCATTGTATTTTTTAAAGCATAAGTTAGGTAATATATTACAGTAATATACATTTTAATATTGTTGTTTTCATTTTAGTTTTTAATTAAAATAAATTTTATTGTTTTTTATTGTAAAAAATATTATTATTGTAATCATTATTATTTTAGAAAGAATACTATTATTATTATTATTAAAGTAAATTGTCATTTTCATCCATGTCGTTTGATTAAAATTGTCATTTTAGTCCAATAGTTTAGATTTTGCCTATGAGACATTGTAGTTTTAAATTAGTTGCCATTTTAGTCCACAAATTTAACCCTGTTAGTTTTAACATTAAATATGTGAGCAAAAATGTCTTTTGGCAATTAACCTAAAATACAAAAAGTTCTTCCCGTATACCAGATAATCCAATCGTCCTCACATCTTCTTAGTTCTCGTCATCCCTATTGCCGTAAATCACAATGTGGCTGCCAGTAACCTCTCGCTACCAGTAATCTATAATCGATCAGCGTTGTCATCATCGTTGTAATCCCTATTATCGATTGTCCCTGCCGGTAACCCTGCGCTCGAAACTTCTGTGCTCCCTCACTCTGGTCATGGATCTCACGCTATGGTGTCTTCGTGGTCCCAATGAGAACATTGATCTTTCAGATATTTATAGTAAGTTTTGTAAAATTTTGTTTTTTTATGGTGTCGGTTCTCACTCTCAAGTATTTTGATTTGTATTGTGGTGTTGATTATAGGAGAAAACCCTAACATATTTTCGCTTACTGGCGACCACATTGTAATTTACGGCAATAGGGATGACGAGAACTAAGAAGATGTGAGGACGATTGGATTATCTGGTATACGGGAAGAACTTTTTGTATTTTAGGTTAATTGTCAAAAGACATTTTTTCCCATAGATTTAATGTTAAAACTAACAGTGTTAAGTTAATGGACTAAAATGGCAATTAATTTGAAACTACAATGTCTCCTAGGCAAAATCTAAACTATTGGACTAAAATGGCAATTTTAATCAAACGACAGGGATGAAAATGACAATTTACTCTTATTATTATTATTATTATTATTATTATTATTATTATTATTATTATTATTATTATTAATTTAAAAGATAAAAAAGTTATTCTTCTTTCTAATGTTCCAAGTAAGTGAAATGAATATATTTCACATATATTGAGTGCTACAAAATAAAACAATTGAATAAAACTACATTGTAAGTTGCTAAGCTTTATCAGCGCTTAATACTTAAACGTTTGTTTGTAAATTATATATTATAATAGCACACATGAATGTATGTAAGTTCACGTATGTATAAATTTGTGAAATTAAAATAGTTCATGTTATATGAAGTTATAACACATATCTATTGAAAGAAAAGACGTTTGCGTATTAGAAAACAAAAAATATACTTGTGCCTATAATTTGTTTTATACTTTTCAGGGCACAAGCATCGTTTCGTCCCAACTACTTTACTACAACTTCAATTTCAATATACGTGAATGTTTTATTTTCATAAACTTATAAATAAAATGAACTTAAAGTGTTCTTGTAACATTACACATATACATATGAAACTTTATAATATGAATAGTTTGTGAAATAATAATATTACACGTATAGTCTAGTTATTAAAAAGATATCGTATTATGAAACATGAGCATTGGATGCAAATGGTATATTTAATCAAAGTGTTTTCAAAAGATTATTGTAATTAATTAAATATTAGACGAAACACATTGCAACTTACGAAACATTTGTAAAGAAACATATTTATGTAACAACTAATTTAAATAAATTAAGTTTTTTTTGTCATGAATGTGTCGGAAATTCTGACACATTTGTAACACACTCTTCTTTTATCTAAGAATCTGTCATAAATTTGTCGCAAATACCGACACGATATTGACACATAAAATTCATTTCATCCAAGTTATTGTTGGAAATTCGTCGGAAATTCCAACACATTTGTGACACATTTATTCTTAAAAATAGAAATTTTAAATGCTCTTCGCATTTTGTCGAAAAATCGTTGGAAATTCCGACACATTTTTGACAAATTATATTTTTAAAAGAATTACTCTTTGAATCTAAGTTATTGTCGGAATTTTTGTGACGCAAGTTATTTTAAATAGAAAAACCGTAAATGTTCCAAGTGGTTGTCGAAAATGAGTCGGAAATTCTGACACATTTGTGACGCAACGTATTTGAAATAGAAACATCGTAGATGTTCCAAGCGTTTGTCAAAAATGCGTCGGAAATTCCGACACATTTGTGACGCAATGTATTTTAAATAGAAAATCTGTAAATATTCCAAGCACTTGTTGAAAATGCGTCGGAAATTCCGACTCATTTGTGACGCAATGTATTTTAAATAGAAAATTCGTAAATATTCAAAGCAAGTGTCGAAAATGCGTCGGAAATTCCGAACCATTTGTGACGCAATGTATTTTAAATAGAAAATTCGTAAATATTCCAAGCACTTGTCGAAAATGCGTCGGAAATTCTGACTCATTTGTGACGCAATGTATTTTAAATAGAAAATTCGTAAATATTCCTAGCAAGTGTCGAAAATGCGTCGGAAATTCCGACACATTTGTGACGCAATGTATTTTAAACAGAAAATTCGTAAATATTCCAAGCACTTGTCGAAAATGTGTCGGAAATTCCGACACATTTGTGACGCAATGTATTTTAAATAGAAAATTCATAAATATTCCAAGCACTTGTCGAAAATGCGTCGGAAATTCTGACACATTTACGACACAATGAAAAAAATACGTGATTTTTTTAACAACTACATTTTTTTGTATTATTATATGTATAATATATGATTAATAATTAAATAAAAAGAAATAGAATAATGATTTGTGACACATTTACGACACAATGCTTGAATATTCAGATTTTTTATTTTTGTGTCGGAAATGTGTCGCAATTAGCGACACATTTGTGACAAATATAATTTTTTTTTGTTTTCATCGCAAAATTTGTCACAAAAATGGTTTTCATTTTTCGTCGAAAATGTGTCGGAATTGTGTCGCAAATTTTCGTCGCAAAATTGTGTTTTTCTAGTAGTGAAATAAAAGACAAGAGAAATAAAAAAATCAAATAAAAATACAAAAGAAATAAAGAAAATAAAAAAAAAGTACAAAAGAAGTAAAAAAAAAAAAGCTGGTCCGTGGATTCGAACCTCCGCCCGGTATGTGTAAAGCCTCAAAAGGACATATGGAAACCACTTGAGCCAAAGACACATATACGTAAATTGGTAGCAAACAAATATATATATATATAATCGAAATTGTAGGTGGTGCAGATGGTCACCTTTCAAAATGTATATATATACAATATATCTATTTTATTTTATTTTGTTATAAAAATATATGAATATACATAAAATAATTCGGGTTTTTAATATTTTCATCTTTAATAAAATCATTATTTGTATAGTTTACAATTTGTTTTATAATGTATCTATTTTATTTTATTTTGTTTTATTTTGTTTAGTCATTTGCTTTTTTCAATATACTTTAAACATATTATTAAATTTTTATATTGAAAGTGTAAGATATTCATGGCGTAATTATTTATTTGTATACATAATTTATTAAATATAAGAAAATAAGTTAAATTAACGATTTATCAAATTTTTAACTAGCACTATTAATAAAGGAGTGTTAATAAATGATTTAATGTTACAAGTTTTAGGATGTAAACAAAATTGAAACATGCTCCATTGCATAACACGTGCCAATAAAAACCTTAATTTATTATATAAGATAGATATATACACAAAAGGGTAACGACTTTATTATATAATATTAATATTAATGAACTAATAATAATTCATTAATATTCATTAATATATGCAGTGAAAGTCAAAGAAATCTGCGCACAATTAACTGAAAATAATAATATTTAATAAATAATAATTATTATATAATCTTAGTAAAAATTAAATATTAAATAATAAAAATAATTAATAATGACTTTTATTATTATATAATATTAATACTAATTATTAGATAATAAGTAAATAATAATAATAATAAATAACTAACATTCAAAACTGTTACAAATGTTTTGATTTATTGTTTTAGGATCTGTTGCGATCGTTTTTTGTCTACGTTTTGATATTTATGATGTGGTCACTATTTAATAATAGTAATTAATTAATAATAATTAATCACCGTTTTATTAGGTTGTCTTGTATTTGTGTTTATTAATGTTAGATTTTACAACTAATCACAACTTCTTTTTGTTATAGTGTGATGGATACGTTTATAATGGCTACACTATAGTGTTTTGCGTCGGATTAACTAACTTTTTTTTTGTGTTATAACTTTTAATACATGCTGTTTTAAAAACTTTCAAACATGTCATTGGAATTTACTTATTATTCTCTACGTTTTTACTTAGGTTTGATTAAAAACGAAGCAAAGTAAATTATAATATATTTTATTAATTTTAGATATAATGTCAAATAGTCATTTTACTCGTTACTTACTAGTATGTAATTATCATATAAATGTATATAATAACTATATTTTTTAAGATAACAATATCGAATGATATATGCATATATTACATTCATCGTCTACGCATGTTTCTTCTCAAGAATGGCTTCACGTGCAATTAAGCAGATCCATCTCCTTTTGTTTTCAAACATGACACGTGTCTCATGTACTTACCTGTCTATGTCGATGACCCCATTCTCACCGGTAACAATCATTACATTCTTTCCACTTTTATCTCTCGTCTCAACACTGAATTTTCCATCAATGACTTAGGGGATCTCAACTATTTTATGGGTCTCATAGTTACTTAAAATCAAATAGGACTTGTCATTAGTCAATCCAAATACATTGTCGATATTCTAACATGTGCAAAAGTGTTGGATGCCAAATCGGCTCTCACATCTTTAAGCACAAATGTTTCTTTTGTTTATGTAGGTACCTTGTATCCCGTTTCTACTCATTATCGTTGTTTATTGGTGCTCTACAATACCTTACCATTACTAGACCACACATCTCCTATACAGTTAATCTGGTTAGTCAGTTTCTTCATTCGCCTACCGTTTCTCATTATCAGGAAGTAAAAGGGATTTTACTTTAGTTAAAAGGAACATTAAGTTTCGGTCTTCCCTTTAGTCTTCCCTCCACCTTAGCACTTATTGGATACTCTGACGCAGAAAGGGCTCCTTTTTTAGACACACGTAGATGCACATATGGCGACTCTATATTTCTAGGTGATAATCTTGTCTTTTAGAGTGAAAAAAAGCAACCTACCATGCTCTAGCTATGAATCCAAGTATCAATCTATGGCTATTACAGTAGAAAGTGATGTAATAGTTAAAGTGGAGCAGAACAACTTAGAAGTTTTAAGCAATGTTTTCAGAACCGGACCGGACATCGAACCGGTCTTCTTACCTGTCAGAGGTCCGACCGGTCAAATTGGATTTAAGAACAGGATGATTTTAAAAATATTTTATAAATATATATATATATATATATATATATAAAATCAACAAAAATAAAAAATAAAAAAAAAACGGTTCAACCACCGGTTCTCCCAAAACGGCCCAAAACCCCTAACTGGACCAGTTCACCCATCGGTTTCAGTTCGACCGGTCCGACCGGCCGGTCCGGTCCGGTTTTCAAAAGAGTGGTTTTAAGTTCAATTCCTAGTTTGGATGATTTTCCTTGGAGCCCACTAAAAGAACATTCTATTTTTTTCTAATTTATTTTATCATGCTTTACCTTAGACCTATGTTCTTTTGTCACTTAAGGAGATGCTATAAAAAGGTAATCAAGTAATTCAAAATTTTACTAAAAATTGACCTATCCCGCAACGAAACGTGGGTCGTATCTCCTCGTGTTTATTCAAAGACCAAACCAACTAAACAATGATAATAATATAATAATATTTCAATTTAAAAAATGTAGCTCATATATAATATGAAAATAATAATATTACACAAATACCACCGATGTGCGTATGGTTTTCATGTGTTTAACTGTTGAAAACTGAGTTTCTCAACGAGACGAAGCTGAAGAAAAAGTCAGACTGGGCGTAGGCTATGCCCAGGTCACCGTAGGCTATGTCCGAGTGTAGGCTACGCCCAAAAATTCGGCGTTGGTAGAAAATATCACCGTTTTGATGTAGGTCAATGTAGGCTACGCCTAAACGCGGGAAAATGGGTTTTTAACCCTATCTTTGCCATTTTTAAGGATCTATCTTTCTAGGTCGAAAATCAAGGTTTTTGGGCGATTTTGGGACCAAAAATTACCCTTTTTTGGGTGGTTCTATCTCTCCAAATTACCATCTGATTCAAGAATTCATTCATCAAATCAAGCATTGAAGATCAAATAGTGATGAGGCAAGGCTAATTTCTTCGTAATCGCTTCAGGCAATTAGGGTTGTAAGTGAAACAATGTTTGATGTTGAACTTAGGTTTTGGATTGTAAACTTGATTTGATTTTGGTTTGGTTGATTTAAAAATACTTTTATGTTTTAGTTCTACGCATTGCCATCAGTGATTCGTTTTTTTTGCATTGTTTACTCATTGGTACTTGTGTGTTGCTTTGCATAAACTATTGGTAATTGTGTGATTGAGCAAGTCTTAAACGTTTGTTCCATTTTTATCACTTTAATAAAATTGAATAACAAAGTCATGTTTATATGATCTCAATCTATGTTTAACTTAAAATCATTGTGGATCTTGCAACCTAAAACCCAGAAGTGATTACCTTTTCATTAGTTGTTTGCAAATTATAATTAAAGTGTTGCTTTAAACCATTTTCTCAATTGCTTTGAACGTTTTCTCAATTCATTTCAATTCCAAGTTTTAATTTTCATTAATATAGTTAAGTAACTAGTTAAGATTAACACTTTTCAAGAATTCCCTGAGCATAGCTAAGTCCTTATTTTTACATTGTTTTTGATTGACCTACAACACCTCGATCAACCACAAACAATTTAAATGACCATATTACTTGACCAATAATATTTGCTTAACTGAAAATGCGGTATTTGAACTGGTAGGTTAACGGCGGCCTTAATGAGAAGCAGGTGGTTAACCGGGTATTTTCTTAATATTATCAAAATTTTCTTAATATTAGCCGGTTCAACCGGTGAATATCGGGCTAGCTGGGAACTGATGGTTGAAGCAGGCAGCGAACTACTGCCTAACCGGCAAACCAATGGAAGAACCATGTATTTTCTTAATACTAGGTATTTCCTTAGTATTAGTTAAAAGTCTTTTCATATTAGCCATTTTCACGGGTGATATTAACCATTTCAAGGCGGGCTAACTAAAGAACCGATGGTTGAACCGCTCGGCGAACAATGGCCTAACCGATTAACCATCCATGTTTTATTAATATTGTTTAAATAAAAATACAATACCATAAACGATTTAAATAATAATAATATCATTTTAATAATATTTACTTAATTGAAAGGCAGTGTTTGAACCAGCAAGCTGACAGCGGCCTAACCGGGGAACCAATGGTTGAACCGGGTATGTTCTTGATATTATTTAAATTTTCTTAGCATTAGCCGTTTTAACTGGTGAATGACAGGCTAATCGGGAAACCTGTGGTTGAAGCAGGCAGCGAATGACGACCTAACGTGTTAACAGGTAGCAGAATCAAATATTTTTTAATAGTAGTTAGATATTATTTTAAAAGTTTTTAATATTAGACATTTTAACAAGTGATATTAGCCATTTCAACCAGTGAACGATGACCTAACTTGGTAACTAGTGGTTGAACCGAGTGTTTTCTTAATATTATTTAAATAATAATTATATTTAAGTAATAATAAAAATTCTAATCCATAAATGTCTCTAATAAAAATTTTCTTAATATTAGCAGTATCAACCGATGAACAACGGGCTAACCGGAAAGCCTGTATTTGAACTGAGTGACGAACAAAGACCTAACCAGGGAACCGATGGTTGAACAACTCCTAATCATTATTTCTTTTAATATTAGCCGTCTCAACCGGTGAACGACGGGCTAACCAGGAAGCCGATAGTTGAACCCAGAGGCGAATGAAAGCCTAACCGGGGAACCGATGGTTAAACCGGGTATTTTCTTAAAATTATCTAAAGTTTCTTATATTAGCCATTTCATTTCACCGACGGACTACCTGAGAAAATTAAAATAAAACCCGCAGCAAAGCGTGGGATAACCCTCTAGTTGTAAATAAATGTAAGATAATTTCGTATAAATATTCTAAATGTTTATTTAACAAATAGTTAATGTATTAAAATACTATTCTAAATACAAAACAAATACTATTAAACATAGTTTCAAAATAATAAATATTGTCATATTAATATTTCAGTATGATTTACCAAAAAAAATTTAAAATATTAAATAAAAATAATTTCAAGCCATGACTACCATTCATGTTATTTTTAGATAATCTAATAAAAACGTTAGAATAAAATGCTATACTTTGAATTTAGTATAATGTAAGTCTATTCTATATTTATACAAACTTAAGGTGAAGGGTGACTCTTTGATTCATAACGGCCATAATGAAAATTCCTGGAAAAGCTAATCAAACCTGTGAGTTCATCACATACTCTCTATTTTTATTTTTCTATCTTTTAGGGATGCTACACATATTTGTATTCAAACATATTCAAACTTTAGAAATCATTCAAATATAATGCAATCTTTAGATCTGGTTAGTCTTTGTATTAATCATTATGTTTGATACATGATGTGATTCTTTGTTGTTAATCAAGCAAGCAAATATTAGTACTTAGTAACCTAAGGTTGGTTAGATATCACCTTCGCATTGGCTTTGATCATGGTGTTAAAAAGGTAAAAATACATTTAGCAAACTTGTTGAAATACAAGTGTTAGTTCAATGTATATATATACTTGAATTACCATTTTGTATGGATACTTGTTTGGACATAAGCGTTGAGAAATATTCATTCATATCAAACTGTTATTATACATGCCTTTGATACATACCAGTTATATTTACGTTTGCATCTTTTATACATATTTGTATCAACTGAATGTGACACACACTAACCATGCAAATAGTTGAATAAAATATCATTTTACATTTGTATCCTGATTTGTGAAGACATGAAGACAAACATATGATTCTTGGACTTAGTTTGTTAATTTAAACATTTGTAATATATATCTTTTGCATGTTGAATATTTTAATTTAATTTAATTTCATGGTTGTTGAAATGAAATTGTAATATGGTTGTTTAAATACTGATTGTTGGACAAGTACAATCATGCCTCGACATATTATGTCGTTGATTGGGTGTGATAGTATATAATTCATTATCTTTCTCATTGTCACACACACACCACTGTAATATTGGTGTGATCCTCCATTACGTTGGCAATAAAAGTTGTGTAACTTGTCTTCCTGTTTTGAAAGGTCTAGAACATTTTTAACATCATAGGATTATGCCAATTGCAAACGTGAGTCAATATTATGTGATGGTACAATTAGAAGGAGATTATCCTATGTCTTGCAATTCGCATGCTGAATCCATCATAGAGCTTCGTCTGCAATTAGACGACAAAATATGTATTCGTGTCATTTAGAACTATATAACTAACTCACTTGTTGTAAACACGGTAAACTTTTATACATATCGAGGATAATTGTTAGTTTATGAATTATGTTATATTTTTATTTATATCATCAACGGTATTTATATTAAAATATCATTTTGTTGTAAATAAAAATATATGTTGTTTTCTTTAATAAAGCAACTAATATATATATATATATATATATATATATATTATGTTAATAATTAATGGAGTAAATTACGATTTTGGCCTATGTGCTTTAAGTGTTTTAACTATTTCGGCTCAAAATAGAATTTTATATCAATTCAATCCATATGATTTAAACAACTATCAGTTTTGGTCCTTCAAACTTAACTATTATAATGGTTTTGGCTCAAAAGTTAACTATGGTTAGGGGCCAAAAACGTTAATTGTCTAAACCACAAGGGCTGAATTAATAAAAAATTCTTTTTTGGGCCGAAATAGTTAAAACACTTAAACCACATGGGCCAAAACCGTAATTTTCTCTAATTAATGAGATCAACCATTAAATAATAATAAATATAATATGACAATTAAGAATTAAGTAACTAAATCTTATTCTAATAAAAGAATAGTTTGTGACACCCGGCAATTTCAGGTAAATTGCAACACTCATTTCACATCCATACTTGTTGCATTTCATTTAATTGAGTTCAATTAGATGAGCTAAACACAAACACAAAACAATAATTCGGATTATTATTGAATTGTGCATTACACGTTGATTAGGACTAATCAAGCGTGCAAACACTTCGTAAACACACAAACACGAACAATCAAAGATAATTCAAGGAATTATCGAAACACACACACGAGTCTCACGAACGTTGGTGATCAAACAATAACCGAACTTATGTGCTTATGTGCTAAATATGTGTTAGACGTTTAGGATAAACTCTAGGAATCGAGTACGAGCGTAATCGAATCGAAGAAATCGAAAAAAAAACAAGGAAATGGACTTGTCGCGGTACGCGACGGCCCTTAGCGAAAGTCTTCGCGGTACGCGAAGAAAACCGGGAGTCGATACTCCCGAATCCCATCGCGGTACGCGATGATTAATTTTGATTGGTCTTCGCGGTACGCGAAGGCCATGCAGATCGAAAATTTCTATATAATCAACCCCAATTCATTTTCACTCGATTTCCTTTCCATTTCTCCGACTTTCTTCATCAGTTCTCGACCCAAACCGCTGAAATCAAGCCTTGAAACCTGCTGGAATCATCATTGGGGTTATTCCTTGCATTGGCGAACCACTTGGAGTTCTTGAAAGCTTGGAGAAGAAGTTAAGGGACTTAGAACAACCATCAACCGCTAGAACTTCATCATCAACCACTGCCTTCACCGGTTTTTGCATTCTAAGGTAGTTTTACTTGTTTATCCTTGGTTAGATCGTACATGATGATGTAAAAACACACATACAAGTGTGTTTGAGCACATGCAACTCCATGTGGTTATTGAGCATGGATTTGTTGGTGATTTGGTGTGTTATCAGATTTAGATATACTGATTTTAGTATAAGATTGATTGAATTTGAGTTTGGTTGAGTTATTGATCGATTTGATGATGTTTTGTGGAACTTGCCATGAAAGGAAACTTTTATGTTGCAAGTCTTAGATTTGTGATGATCTAGACATGTTAGACATGTCTAGATGTTGTGAAATGTATATTGGAGTGTTTAGAAACACATTTGGGTATTTGATTTTGTCAAAAACATGGTTTTGAAAGAACTTACTAAATAAGGAAACTTTTCAAAATCAAAAGAGGGCTTTTGATGTTTTGAATGTTTTGGTAAACTTTGATTATTGAAACATGTTTAAAATGGTTTTTTTAACATGTTTGAAAACTTGGATTTGTGAAAACAAGCTTTTAAACGAGAACTTGCTATTTTAGGAAACTTTGTTTGGGCAAAATGACATAAATGGTATTTTATGCACCAACGACTTATTTTAAGTGTTCACATATGTTTTTACAAACACGCCCCGTTAGCGGTGCGCACATATAATGTATATATGTGTCGACAACTCTTGAGGGGCAAAAGTAAAATTGCACTAGTTTTAACGTTATTTTACTTATTCAGTGAAAATAACGTTAAAATCGTTTCGAACGGTTGATCAAGCATCATGAGCCGAGGGTCTCACTGGAAGCAGCCTCTCTACCCCTACGGGGTAGGGGTAAGGCTGTCTACATCTCACCCTCCTCAGACCCTGCCTTAGCATGCTAATGGCGGGATATACTGAGTACGTTGATTGATTGATTGATATATGTTTTTACAAACATGCTAAAGTTATTAGTTTTATGAAATAGGATTTCATAACCATACTTTCCAAAAATAGAAACTTTCTAAATATAGAAAGTTTCCTGAAACAAGAACATTATGATTTTCAAAACTTGATTTCGTGAAAGCAACGTGAGTCGAGTCATAGGATGCATTATGGTGTCTTACTTGCATTAAGACAACTTAACACAACAAACGTGTCACCAACGATTCGTATAGTCAGCACAAGTCAACACACACACGCTCGGTTGAGCACACCAACACCTGGAGTTGTATGGACTACAACACACCACAGAACACATACTTACACCTATATGATTATAGGAGCTTACTAGCAGGACTGCTAGCTCTGACAGTCGTAAACACCACATAAACCGGAACTGCTTTATCAGGTGAGTTCACGACCCATTTTTACATTTTCTACCTTTGGGGGAGAAAACATTGCATACAACTGATCTTGATCAACATACATACTTTTAGTTACATTTGTACACGCTAATATCGTATATGCATATGTGTGGCATTCATCCACAAAACTGATAAGTCCTCATTAAACACATCTCGAACCGTTAATAACGCGTAGCGCTTAGCGTGGTAATTCTGAATAGTACTATTTGGGCCTGACAAGCCCCACTGTTGAGCGCCGTATGGCCACCCCGACTGGAGGTTGGAACAGTGCATAATTGACCAATAAACATTGCCATTGTCTAGTTGGATGGACATGGCGGGAGGCAGCATGTTAGCTTCGGTTGCGAACCCGCATATGATATATATATAAAACTGCAAAACATTTACTTTAAACATTTTGATGTTTACTGCTGATACAAACCTGTGCTCTCACCAACCTTTGTGTTGACCCTTTTACTCTCATGTTTTCTCAGGTAACTAAGGCACGCACACAAGGATAGGATGCTAGGATGGAGTCCCATGCATCAGCTTTAGTGTCATAGGCAATTTGATAACGATTGACATTTGTTTTGTTATGTAATGTTAAATACTTGAACCGCTTCTGCACTACTATTCTTTAAGTTTTCAAAACTGTTAAACTTATGCTTCTGCAACTTATAATTACAATGATGTTTTGACAACTTAAACTTTTACTTCCGCAACTCTGATTCTACTAAACTGTTTTATCCAAGTTATTGGATGTACGTATGAAACCAGACATGTAGGTCTCGCAACATTGTGTGACCGGAGACTGCGATCCTGACAATCTGTTGTTGCTCGCGCCCCAGAAGGGACGGGATTTCTCGAGGTGCGACATAGTTAGACTAGACATATGTCAACACCTCATGTACTTTAGAAAAAATTTTCTCGTCTATCTCTCATATTAAATATTAATTGTCTTTTGTATTAAGTAAATTAAATCTTAATGATTTTAAATAATTAAATTATAGAAATATATAATTGCTCTTATAAGAAATTTCAATTATATAGTATCTTAAAATATACTTTTATAATTCCTAAATTTTTATTATTTGTAATTTACTATTTTTAGTATTCATCATTTATTGTTTATCAACAAGTATGTTATTAAACATACAAATCTTTATAAAAAGGGTCAATTACATATATCCCTTTCCTAAAATCATTTATTACATATTTACCTATTCATAAAACTAAATTACATGTTTTCCCGTTTTAAACCAAATATATTACATATTTATCCATTTCATTCCAAACCCTAGCAACCTGCACCCCCCGCCCTCACCCCTCATCTTTTCTTTCTGTTCAAAGTTCAAACCAACGCTTTCTTCTTCACAAAAACCCCCATGGCCCCATTCAATACAAATCAGATCTGAAGTGCAATACAAACCTCACTTCACAAAAACCCCCGATTCAATACAATAAAACTAAGGTGCAAAAATGGCGGTTGAGAATCGTGGTGACTAGTGGGTCAAAATCGCCACCGTTGGAGTCACAATCAAGCAATTCCTTCGATTGCCGTCCACTGTCGCAGGGACGAGCGGCGGACGAGCGGCGGCGCTGTCGGGAGTGGCGGTGGAGCCGGAACCTCGACATTCTGCTGTTGAATCAAAAGATCGGAAACTTCGGTGATCATTCAGACCCTCTTCCCTTATCTTCTTTCTCATTCAGACTTGTTCTCAAGTCTGAATCATTCAGACCCTCGTTCAGACATGCAATTCCATTCAGATGTGCTTTTTTGCACCAAACAAACTGTCTGAATCTGAACCATTCAGATTCAGACCCATTCAGACCTATTCAGATGCTACCAAACAGCCCCTTACATATTTCTCCTTCCTAAGGGGTAATTTTGGAATATGGGATATTTGTAATTTTAGTTTAACATTAGGGATATATGTAATTTTGATATTTAATAAAGGGATATATGATATTATCACTTATAAAAAATTTTGCTTATAAATATTATATTTATTCATTTCATGTAACACATGATTTTATAACATAGTGATTAATATAAAAAATGACTGTACAAATAGCATAAATCTTTCCAGAATCACATTGTAACGACATTTTGGCGGACCGATTCAACTATAAATACACTGGGTTGGATACACTAAGAAGAAAGTATTGCCTAAAACGAGTAAGAACAATCTAAGTTTGACATGTGACATGCTAAAAATATAAAATCAAAAATTTAGTACGAAAAATCAAAAATCTTGTACAAAAAAAAATAAAATTACACCACAAAAAAATAAAAAAAGTAGTACAAAAAACAAAATTACAGTACAGAGAACAAAATTACAATATAAAAAACACAAAAATTCAATACAAAAAAATACAAAACAAAAAGAATCTAGTACAAAAAACATAAAATGTAGTACAAAAAATAGGCAAATTGAATTTTAATAATCTAAACTTTGATCAATTGGCCGCTGCCGGTCCCAACTATAAAAATCCCCAATAATGATCCGAACTTTCGACATATTTACCTCTGGCAGACCGCTGTAAAAAAAACCCTAACGGCAACGGATTTTTGAGGGCTTTTGTTCAGATAGAGAATACGAGTCGAATGACATAAAACTTACCTCGAAACATTGTTTCAAATTTCCCAATTTTGGTGTTTAAACTTTCAATTCATCAAAGAAATCATCAAATTGGGAAATTTGGAGCGACGTTTTGAGGTAAGTTTTATGTCATTCGACTCGTATTCTCCATTTGAACAAAAGCCCTCAAAAATCCGTTTGAAACTCGAAAAAAGCTTAACGCCGTTAGGGTTTTTTTGAAGACGGTCCGCCACAGGTAAATATGTCGAAAGTTCGGACCATTATTGGGGATTTTCATAGTTCAGACCGACAGCGGACAATTGATCAAGGTTTGAATTATTTAAATCCAATTTGCCCAAAAAATAAGATGTTATACCTAAATTATCATACCGTATATAATTTTTTTGTCATTTCTTACTTTTTTTAAATAAAAATCTCTTTTTTTTTTTCATATATTTCCCTGTAAATACATTCTAATAAATTTTAGTTGCTACTCTCCTTTGACTAAATAAACTACTGCAGCGATCCATCACTGACTTACAAGTCACGAGGGTCACACACTACTTATGTACGTATCACATTATTCAATATTCAGCAACACACAGCTGCATCTTCACCTTACAAATACCCTCATTCTACACACGATTGACCAACAAACGCTCGCAAAATCAACAATGAGCACTGATCTGAAGCCTAAATTTCTCAAAGTTTACAACACTCTTAAATCAGAGCTAATCAACGATCCATCATTCGAGTTCGATGATGATTCTCGTCAGTGGATCGAGAAGGTAAAATCCGAACTCTTTGAATCGTCGTCAATCTTATTTTAGATTATATGATTTTACCTGTTTATTATTCGTGTTATTTGGATATGTAATTGACGGATTTACTTATGCATGAATGCTTGAGTTGTTGGCAATTGCGTCGATTTGGCGTTAGAAGAAATTTATTGCGAGAATTTAGTTTTTTAGGGTAATTAGTAATGGAATTATTAGGAGACTAGGAGAGCAGGGACGAGCTTGAACCTTTTGAAAGGTACGGAAGTTTACGAGACCTGCTATATATGTTAATTTTTTGAAACGATGAGACAACC
The DNA here is from genome assembly GCA_009363875.1 of Mikania micrantha. Taxonomy (NCBI): domain Eukaryota; kingdom Viridiplantae; phylum Streptophyta; class Magnoliopsida; order Asterales; family Asteraceae; genus Mikania; species Mikania micrantha. The sequence continues at coordinate 9,947,779 of CM018687.1, forward strand.
AACGCTTAAAACAAAAAGTAACCTTTCGGACAAAAAAATTAGGGAAAATTACCGAATTAGTCAAAGTTGACCACCTTTTTACCAAAATAATCACTCAAATTCCAGCCCCTTAGACGCCTCTTTAGACGCCACTTTAGACGCTCCTTTTCTGCACTTTTTGTAAACATACGAGCCCATATGTCGGCAGCTAAATGAGTGTCTTAAGACCCCTTTTTTTACCGGCGTCTTAGACGCCTCTTTAGACGCCACTTTAGACGCCCTTTTTCTAAGACGCCGGTAGAAAAGGGGTCTTAAGACACCCATTTAGACCACGACAAAGTCGCCGACATGTGGGCCCGTATGTTTACAAAAACTACAGAAAAAGGGCGTCTAAAGCGGCGTCTTAGACACTGGAATTTGAGTGATTAGTTTGGTAAAAAGGTGGTCAACTTTGACTAATTTGGTAATTTTACCAAAAAATTAACTAGACGAAAAAAGAGGGAGTTGTACTTGAATGATTACAGTGAAAGATCTTCTTTTAATAGGTCACCATAGTTCTTAATTTGCGTAATTAGTTTGGACCATACATTATTGTTTCATGAGTGTTTACGGATTTATAATTACGCCCCATTTGTGGCGCACACATATAATGTATACATGTGTGTGGCTCAGCCAAAAGTAAATTTGCACTAATTTTAATGTTATTTGACTTATTTTGTGAGAATAATGTTAAAAACTTTGGATGATTAACATCGAAAAACAACTTTGAGCCGGGACCCTTGGAGCAGCCTCTCTATCCCAACTGGGATAAGGGTAAGGTTTGTCTCTATCCTTCCACCCAAATCCTACTAAAAAAAATATACCAGGTAAGTTTGATTGTTTGTATCAAGCTTACTGTTGATCACTAGAGTTGTATATGAAGATTTGACACATACGTTAGTTTTTTTTTTTTAGTTTTTTTTAGTTTTTTTTAACAATAATCAAAAATTAAGTTCACTTGAATCTGAGTATTATTCTGCATTAGAATCCAATTGTATGATTGGGGGTGAGTAAAAGACCTTTGACCATTTGAAAATAGATTATGAGTTTATCATGTACGAATGTTATCTGAAATTTTTATACATTTTTTACTATGAAAGTATAAAACTAAATGAATGCAGACTTTTTATTTTAATGTGTAACTACTAGTATCAGTGTCTTGTTGTGTATAACGAAGAACGAGACAGTAACTAAGGTTTAATTTTAAGGATAGCAAAACTACACACTACCTATGGTACAAACAACAAAAATGCCTGCTTTGAGCACCCACATAACTGTTTATTAAAAAGAATTGGCATGTGATGCTGCATCAAGGCTCAACTATATATGAGAATTTTGCATTTTCCAGAGACCACAATGAGAAATTACAAAGCTTTGACGGATACTTTGGTATCTAGCCAGTTGGTTTGAAACTTTGGGAGTTGCCAACTTTTTTAGAGTCATGCGCCTATGTTCTATTTCATCATTGCAACATGCAACTATGCAAGAGACCTACTACTAGAATTAATCAATAGCATATGTTAATATCCTTTTATTGAATCTCCTTTCAACTCTATAGCTCAAAGGAAACAAGGTTCTAGTTGCATTGAATTAAAGTCCGTCAATTTGGCTGGTTTTTATATGATCATAATAGTGTTATTTTATCATCTAATTATGTTATGTTTTCAATTCAAATTTTGTATAAAGATGCCTTTAGTATTTAAAGCAATAAAGAGTAAATGATCGACATTAGTCTTTACTCACTACAGCTGTTCAACATAAGACATAAACAGAGTTAATTTTCCAAATAAATGTGCAAAACACTTCTTGTATATCATTTATATCTTATATCTAGTATGTATAACATTATATAATATCTTCCTGTGAATGCAAACACTTAGAATATAAAATTTTAATAGCACCTCTTGTGCAGATGCTTGACTACAATGTACCTGGAGGTAAATCACTAGCTCTTTTCCTTTCAATTGTTTGATTGCAAATAATTTTGTTGCATTAACAACCAGAATGAGATGTGCATCTTGCAGGAAAGCTGAATCGTGGCCTCTCTGTTGTTGACAGCTACCAGTTACTCAAAGGAGAAGAACTGACTGATGATGAAGTTTTTCTTGCATCTACTCTTGGTTGGTGCATTGAATGGGTAATCACAATATACCTGAATCAATTTGGGTCTAAGGGATTGTTGTTTCTACTTCACTTTAAGTAGTTTCTTAATGAGGTATGTAATTAACTAATGATATATGAAGTAAGCAAATCTGTTGTTTATATTATGTGTTGTAGAACACTTTGAATGATAGCAGTGACCATCATTCGAATGAAAATTATAAATGACAATAAAATGCCACAACTTATGAATTATACTTCTCAAAAACTACTTAAGATAACGCAATGATATTCATCCAGTAGGGATAAATTATATTGAATGAAATGGTAACTATGAAATTTTGAGTATTTTGAATTTATATATTTTATATTAATTTTTTTTGTTTTTATAAAGAAGATAGTATGCAAGTGTTAAAGGGAAGATAAATGCAAAAGTGTAATAAATATCAAGTTAAAAAAGATGCTATCTAATTCACACACTTAAGATCTTAAATGTGTTTGATAAAAGTTTACAGCAAATTTAGTGTTGCTTTTGAAAAATACACACTTTTTATCAGAAATTTACAATTTTGATTAAAGTATGAGCATTGGATAGAAATATATTTGAAGTTAACTTGTTGTCTATAAGGAATAAACGAGGAAAGCAGCATCCCCATGTCTTTTTGATTAGGGTATCCTTTCTGGATTAATAAAACAGGCTCCTTTTGGCCTGCCACCCTAAAAGTCATTTCCCCGTTAATTGAAAATAAACAACTATATTGCATGATTTACTTAAATCCTACATGTCATTGGATTTTGCAGCTTCAAGCATACTTTCTTGTCCTTGATGATATTATGGATGCGTCTCATACACGCAGAGGTCAACCATGTTGGTTCAGATTACCCAAGGTGTAATTCTACATTAATAAGCTATTTATTTCATATAGTTCCCATTTGATTATGTTCATAGATAGTCTCTAAAAATTCCATTTAGGTTGGTATGATTGCTGCGAATGATGGAATACTTCTTCGCAACCATGTCCCAAGAATTCTCAAGAAACATTTTCGAGGGAAGCCATATTATGTGGATTTAGTCGATCTATTCAATGAGGTTGGCTTTCTTCATATATTCAACTTATGAATGAATCTATTACCTTTTTGGTACTAGCAAATCGCTGAGAAATGGGTGAGTGGGGTGATGAGTCAAACATGTAACTTTTATTTGGGCGGAACTGACTAATTTGGTACAGTTGACCTAAGACACTTTTTGACCGTTATATCTTTTCTCCTTTATAAATAATTAGTGTTCAAGACATGTTTACACAAATTACAGGGCTAATATCTTGGAATATGTAGGTTGGTCGTCCATCTTAGTACTTGTGCTCAATTGCCCTGACTTGATAATTATACTTTCTCAGATAGGCTAATTTGTTAATTTGATCACTTGATGAGTGTTTTCTTGCTTATCTTATGCACTTCTTTTTTTTTTTGGTGAAGTGGCTTATTATGAAATTAGTAAATTACCAAAGTAGCTCATTTCAAAAAAGTATACTTTTCAAACTAGCTTATTTCAAAAGAAGTATAATTACGAACGACCTACCTAAATACATTGCTATTCTATTATGTTAACCCAAAATTATATTGGTTTAATAATAATAATAGTACACTTTGGGTGACTTTCTATTGTTTGATTCAATGCCTTCTAAGCAATAGTTTTTTTATTTTACTTATTCGGCCTTCAGGAGATCAAAGATAACCCAAATCTAACCATTCATAAGCAAAAATATTTAAATTTCCACCTCTACTTATAAAGTAATGTTCACCGAGTACAGGTAGAGTTCCAAACAGCTTCTGGACAGATGATTGATTTGATCACTACACTTGTTGGAGAAAAAGATCTCTCGAAGTATTCATTGTCTATGTAAGGGGACACCACCTATTTTATTATTAAAAGATTCACCCATTGTTTTATGCATGTCTGCATATGTTTCTATCTATAGGATGAGTCTAATTTAGAAGCATTAGGAACCAATGTAACCACCTTTTGTTTTTCTATCATGGAGTTGACGGGAAGGGGATGGTTGTGATACATGGAGTGGAGATACATAATTGTGGTTCCATACTTTCTATTTATCCTAATTATTTAATGGTTCCCTTTGAACCTCCCTGCATTACATGTTTATGAAGTAAGCTGTGTTGTATTGCCTTGCAGTCATCGTCGGATTGTTCAGTACAAAACTGCTTACTATTCATTTTATCTTCCAGTGAGTAAATTTCTCTCCACTTCATTCATAATTTTCATAAGAAAATCTTGTCACAACACCATTAGCATCTTCTTTTTGTTGTTTAAATCAACATACGTTCATTTTTCATATCTGAATATTATAAGTTTGTGGAAGAGAGACAACCTAGAGGTTTCAAGCTCAATTCTCAGTTTTGACAATTTTTCTTGGAAGCTACCAACCCGGTTGCTTGCGGCTGCGCTTTACCTGTTCCTCCCGGCTAGCTGGGTAATTAGGGGGGGACCGGGGGGTTTACCACGTAAGTGGATACTCACGGTCACAAAAAAATGTGTTAAATTAATGGATTTTCCAAACGAAATCGGAATTAATTTATTTGTTTATGAATCTTATGATCCACAAATGGTACTTGCATTGTGATGCATAGTAGGGGAAAATGTTCTAGTTTAGCCTTTAGAAAGCATTAAGGTTTTAGGTTAAATTGTCGTTAAAGCTCATTGTAGTGTTGCTTACATTAGTCCACTACATTCTACTTTGTCATTTTCTTTTCTGATTCATGGCACTGACCTTCACTACATATATTAGTGGATAATTAAATTTACTGCGATAGTTTTCCTTTTACTTTCTGCTTAAAGGTTGCTTGTGCCCTCCTTATGTTCGGTGAGGATTTGGAGAAGCATGTTGAAGTGAAGAACGTGCTTGTTGAAATGGGTACCTATTTTCAAGTGCAGGTATTAGATCATCATTTTACTTATTTAGTTATTTATATTCACTAGATGTTTGACCACAACCCCATTCGATCATTTTAAGACTATTTTGTACCAGTTTTTTATTCTTCATGGTAATTCACTAGACATGTATTCAGCACCCCCTCCCCCTTGGGAATATTAATAATTATAATTTGTGAATAGAGGTGGGAATATGGGCATCTTGAGTAATGGGCTAAAAGAGGTTATGTTGGAAGTGGTTAATTTTTTACATGCAAAAACAATATTTTTACTATAATGGTCTAAATCTTGTGCAATTGTCATGGTATTTCACTAATCTCTAGTCTATACTAATGTTGTAAAAATTGGCCTAGACAGCCAATTAATAGGGGACTAGTCACTAGACAGCAGTTCGGCGCTTCGATTTTGGCTAATTGGAGTATTGGACTCTATAAAAATCAATCAAAATCGGGCCTAGGCGGCCCTAATCGCCTGTACTCCTGCTGGCGACTTATCGGCAACTTCTTGCAAATCCGGCTGAGCCCTGAAAAGCTGGCAAAATTTTGTATATATATAAAACTAAACATTTTTATAAAAGTTGCACATAAAATTTGGTATATATAATTTTGAAATGTTACTACATGTTGCAATCTGGTTTACCAGTGTACCACATATTGCCTATACCAAAGATGTAGTTACGAAGTTGTTCCAATTTATTGATTTACATTAACCCTAGATCGTTTCCTTTGAGAAATTAATCAATACTTTCTACTCGAGCTCCATCACAAACTATTTATGTATACAACCCAATAAAAAAAAGAAGGGTTTTTGTAGAATATAAAAAACAACATCACAAGAACACCTTCATTCCTATATAAAATGGTGGATGTCACAGGATCGTGTCCTTCAAGTCGCACGTTGCTTTCTACCACATCGTTTTAAACGAAGTTTTACAATAACATTCTCGAGTCATGAACCTCTCTTACCCCAGGGTTATAGGATAGGTAAGGTACGCCTACATTCCATCCTCCTCAAACCCTACAAATAGTCAAGCTATGAGTGAGATTTGATGCCCAAGATCTCAATAGAACAACCAATTGAAGATGAGAAGAATAAGAATCTTGAAACGTAAAAAAACATACGTATGAAATCTTCGATGATCGATTATGTTTACAGACAACATATGTAATTGATGCCCAAGATCTCAAAATGAGCACACAATTGTAAAAACTTGAAATATACATATGAACCTTTTGTTCTTCGATTATATGCGTATGCTTTTCAATTGTGATTTACAGACACATAAATTTGGTATATATAGCCCTAATCTTATTTTGAGCTTTACAACTTTAACCCTTCTAATAATTACATATTATATATTTACACATAAAACACAGCTATAACCTATTTACATAAATGACCCATTAACTTTCTTCAACCTTGGTTTAACAATTATGTCTAAGAAGATTTTCTAGTCATGATTAATATATAAATAATTTTGAAAAATTGCATATAAAATTCACATCCAGTTAATCCATAGTCGGTATCTCATCGCTCGACTAGGGCCTAGCAATGTCTACAACCCCTTTCTGTACACAAGTCTCTAAACTTTATTTTTGCATAGTTAGTTGATAGAGATCATAGTTATATTAATATGTTAGTATTAATTGTGTGTTTGAATCGGGAATTTAACTGAAATCGGAAACACGGCGGCGAACAGATCCAGTAAGGAGGAGAGTCGGCAAATCGAGTCAGCAGAGATGAAATTGAAGGTGTCGAAGGCAAATCGGCAGGTCTTGGGTAGGTCGGACCATTGATAAGGTTTAAACACTCACTCAATCACAATATACTATGAATTCAACACACAATTAAGAAGATTATCTTGTATTGATAGAAATGGAAGGATTACAGAAAATGGAATGGAAACGATTACATCATCTGATGATGTCCTAGGGTAAAACCCTTCTCCAAGCAGGAGCCCATACAATCTATAATTCTCCCTCCCCCAAACTCACAAGTCTATCCTCTATTTATAACCCCCCAACACACACACTAGATATTAATATTACCAAACTACCCATATCTAGAACCTAACATTACTACTAATTAATACTAACATATTAATATAACTATGATCTCTATCATTAGTTCCCTTAACTTTTAAAAATAATATTACTACTAGAAGTAGATAAATATAGGGCAATTGTCAATACGCCCTATAGGGACTTTTATTGAATCTGTACTTAAGACCCTGGATTTTATTTTTAACAATCAAGTATTTTTTGCATCCTTTAACTCTTCAACTTTATAATTATAAAAAAGGGGTCCTTTTTAAATGATTTATGTCTCTGCAGTTTATTAAAAAAGACCTTGTTATTAAGTGTTATAGGTTAAAAGACTAAAACTAAAAACTTGTGTGTTAATTTAGAGAAACTTAGTAGGGTTTTTTGATTTCCTTCTATATCTCTTAGGATAACTACTTGCATAGTTGTATGTAACAAGATAGAATTTGAGTGACTTTCAACAAATCCCTAACCAAATTATTGATATGACCCACATGACTTTTAAAATAAAACACATGCCCAATCACCATTCATGATAAATGGGTAGAAACGGCCATTTTCTATTTGTGACTGTTAATCTATAAAACCTTTGATATGATAACAGGACGATTATCTAGACTGCTTTGGCGCTCCTGAGGTAATCGGAAAGGTAAGTCTCGCAATATTTTTTATTAATTTATCCAGTTCTTGGGTCACTGTAGACTTAAAATTCGCAAAAATAATGAAATATTGCTAATCTTACTGTGACAGATTGGAACAGACATTGAAGACTTTAAGTGCTCATGGTTAGTTGTGAAAGCTTTGGAACTTGCCAATGAGGGACAAAAGAAAGTCCTACATGTGAGCATTTGGCAACAAACACCAACTTCTATTTTTATGATGTTTCTATATAGATATACATGCCAGCTATACATACATATAATGTGCATACACATATACATAGACACAGGCAAAAAGTACACTTATTTTCTAGTTGAATGTTGTTTGGGATTAGTCATATGTCACACCAACCGTAATTTCCTTGATAAGTTCAAATTGGGTTAATGGTTCAAAATGGTTGGGTTGAAATTGGTCATTTTCAGTACGGGTCAAAAGGGGTAACCTGGGTTGACCACAACACAACTGTATCTCTATTCCATATTAACTAGAGGTGGCGTGGTGAGTGGTTTGGGTGGGCTGGTATTGATTTGAGTTGAAATGGGTCACTTTTAGCTCAAGTCAAAACGGGTCAGATTGGTTGATGTATCTTATCTCGCTTATCATCTTGATATTTGCAGGAAAATTATGGAAAGAAGGATCCATCTTCAGTTGCAATAGTAAAGGAACTATACAACACTCTAAATCTTCAGGTTTGCATTTCTTTCTCCCTGTGAGTGAATTTGAAAAATGAAATGGAAATTGAAAGAAGTGGAATTCAAATTTAAATCCATAGGGTGTTTCACTAGGCCAAAATGAACTGGAATCCCTAATTCCATCAAATGAAGGAACTCAGGATTCCTTTGCAAAATTGTTTGAATTTGTTCAATTCCATTGAAAATTTAAATTTTGACTAAAGTAAATCGTCAATAACCATATATTACTATCACTTTAGGATTATATTAATATTATCAAATTTATTTAACAGATTAGATATCATTTAAAACTATAATTACTTGTATTATTTATATTTTCCAATTATGTATTTAGTTTACAAAAAAAAATGTCATAAATAGTTTAAAGTTTTAAGCAGAATAATTCCTCAACTTTTATTAGTATTTATAAGAATAGTTGCTTGTTCAAGTAACGATTGGTTAAAGTAATAGTTTATTAATTATTATTATCTTTAAATACTACTATTCATTTAATACTATTTTTTAAAGTTGACTATGTTAGATATTTTAGTGTAATTGGGATTAATTTTATCGATCAATACGAATTATGAAATTTATTAAATAAGTTGGATGTGGGGTGCACGCTTGTTTAATGATTTATACTTCAAGAGGGTTCCAAGGGGGCAACGCCCCCTTGGCGGGGGTCCGGGGGCAGCGCCCCCGGTTAACGTGGTCCAAGGGCCAGTGGCGCATCTTAGTGAGGTCGCCCCCCATGTTTTTTCGTGTAGTAGTGTATATTTTCCGATACGTAGTGTAAAATTTTTTAAAAACCTTTATTTCGCCCCCCTGAAAAAAAATTATTTCGCCCCCCCTGAAGTTTCAGTCAAGCTCCACCACTGCAAGGGGCGGCAGCCCCTGGCGGGGTCCAAGGGGCAGAGCCCCTAAGTTGCTATGTTGAAAAATCAATAGAAAAATTGATTTTACGAATTTGGATATAAAATTCGTAATAAAAGTTTGGTGGCAATTTTATGAAACTGAAAACTGCTTGAAAGCGGTTTTCAAAACCTGCAAACAAAAGATTGATCGATGATTTCATTATTCTCACTGGGTCATTCTCGAATTACAACAAATTCTCATACTTGTTCTTGAATCGAAATTGAATTTTATCCGATCAAATATTTGAGTGAACCGCAAATAGTTTGATCTGAAAGTGCGATCACGACTTTCGTTTTCATCCGGGTGTTCATGTTCTGGAAATTCTCTAGAGACTATATCACTATAAATTTCATTTTATTTTCTGTCAAGCAAACACGACCATGATTTATATTCTTTCAAACAACAAATTCCAATCTTCAAACAGGCTTTTTCTTCCAAAACTTTCACATGTTTCTAACTGATTTTGCACATATATAAACACATTTGTGTGCGCGCGTGTAGGGTGTATTTGAAGATTACGAGAACACAAGTTATAATAAGCTGATCACATCCATTGAAGGTCATCCTAGCAAAGCAGTACAAGCGGTATTGAAATCATTCTTGGGAAAGATATACAAGAGGCAAAAGTAGATAAAGTCATTACGATCGCGATCCCTGGTACGAGATATCGTTTGATGTCGCGTGTATCTTTGGCTGTTGTATTCTTGCATTCTTCCTAATAATATCTTGTTTAGTGTTCTTAATATGTGTAATAAGACATTTACATTGTTTCTAAGAACCGATTCGTAGCTTCTGATTCCTTCCGCGTATAGTTTTGGTCGCGCGATAGCCGATACTAATGTTCTTTGTTGATGGAGTTAGCAACCATCACAAGAGTGTTCTAGTGGTGAATATGAAAGAAACTTATCACGGAAAGTATGGGGCAGAGCAACGGCGAACTCCATAGGCGAACCAGGTTATATCACTAAGGGACAAGTTTGGCAAAATGGTTGGGTTGGGTCAGATTGGAAAACAGGTCAGAACGGGTTTGGGTCAGAATGGGTGCAAGTCAGGAATAGTTTTAAACAAAACTAGTTTGGGTCTAAATGAGATGTTTTTTTTAAAAAAATTCATTCTAGTTCAAGTCAAAATGAGTTGTAACTAAACAATTAGTCTATTAAAATAATTTTTAGCGTTTTTTTCATCAAACATATTATTAATAACTATTATCAATTTGAATCCATTCTAGTTACATAGTTTTTAAATTACCTATCTTAACATGTATTGTGTTAAGGAGTTACACATCTAAACATGTTCTATCATTCTATATTCTATGTTATGGACTTATGGTGTTACTCATTTCAACTCAAAATACAATACTTATTTACCTAAATCAATCTATTTCCCATGTTTTGTGTTAACATTGTCGGGTCTACTAAGGGAGTCTGGGTTTCGAAAGGAACCGTTGCCTCCCACTTCTTTGGGTCTAAGACGAACCTGTCGGGCCACCTAACATTTGGTGGTGCATTTGAATGGCCTCCGCCCTCGTCTAGATCCTCAAACGTAAACAAACGTGTGGCGGTAGGGCTACATGTACAACATATATTTATGTATAACATCTTAATTTTTTTTAATGAATGTTTGGAAAATGATACAACGTTGGGGTGAAAATAAGTGTTTTGTATGTGAGCGCAAATCTAACTTATAAGAGAAGTGTTTAATATAGAAGATAGGGAAAACGTCATACAAATGTAACCAACTTTCATTTTTGTTCCACTTAGGTCACTCATACTTTTTTTGTTCCGATTAAGTCACTCATACTTTTTTTTTTCTGATTAAGTCACTCGTACTTTTTTTTTGTTCCGATTAAGTCACTCATACTTTTTTTTTTGTTCTGATTAAGTCACTCATACTTTTTTTTTGTTCCGATTAAGTCACTCATATTAAAAGTACAGTGACCTAATTGAAACAAAATTAAAAGTACAGTGACCTAATCGGAACAAAAAAAAAGTATGAGTGACTTAATCGGAACAAAAAAGTATGAGTGACTTAATCGAAACAAAAAAAAAGTACGAATGACCTAATTGGAACAAAGCTGAAAGTTGGTTACATTTATATAAAGTTACCCCAACTTTTATAGTGAAATGAGTGTCTTTTGAGATGATGAAAAGAACCCAAGCGTGTTCTTTTTCAAGAGTATCTAAAACAAGCAATATGTATCTAAGTGCTAGCTTTAAACCAATGTCAAGATCATCTTGTTTTAAACTTGGTAGTTTATAAAGTGATGAAGGTGTTCTTGCAAGATGAAATTTAAAACCTCAAAAGAACCAAACTAAAATACACTAATTTACTTGGTAAATTATTATTGCTCTTAAGAGTTTTTTCTTTCAAAAGGGAGGAATCATTTTGTGTGTGCATTATTGTCTTCAATCCTCACCATTTGAAAATAAAGGTTATATATTAAGAAAGATGTGGTTGAATATACACCACATAATACTTTCTTACACATTCACCTTACTTTGCAAAAGTAAAAGAAAATATACAAACCAAACTAAAATCATGTTGAAAGAAATGGTTTTTAAATAACATAATCAAAAAGTACTCTTACACTTGATTATTTTTATTTAAAATATACAAAAATATACAAACCTTTCTCTCTCATTTACAACTTCACATTTGTATTCGTCATTACATATTATTTACACTTTATGTTGCCTCATAAAACGTATTAATAATAATAGTTTATGATTCATTTATAATTATTTTATTTAACAATGTTTTTATTGACATAAGATACTAGTTGTACATGTAAAAACTTAGTTTAAACGTGTAGTGGATTATTTGGTTATTGTGTGACCTTTTGAAATTATATATTATTGTCACACCCCCAAATTCTCACTCGTGGCGTCAGTCCACGTGGGTGTGACATGGCCAGGATCACAACTCATGGTCATATAGAACGACTCTATATGAGTTTGACAATCACACAGTTTGTAAAATAATACAAATTTCAATCATGCACAGCGGAAAAATGTTTAATATTAAAAGCAGCGGAAATAAAGAGTAATACAGCGGAAAGTAAATTGTTTACGGCACAACATTGTTCAAATGGTTTACAATAATCAAATGCACACGAAAACCTAGGACCAGAGTCCAAATGCATGAGACTCTCTTGTAATCCTCCTGTGTGTCCTAGCGTGTGCTCCATTAGTTACCTGAGAATACATGCGAAAAGTGTCAACTAAAAAGTTGGTGAGTTCACAGGTTTAGACAGACTGAAAAGTAAACAGACATATACTGGGTATGTTAAGTTTAGTTGTGGATCTACGATCCGTGGAGTGTGTCAGTTCATGTCACACCCTCAAATTCCCACTCGTGGTGTCATTCCACGTGGGTGTGATGTGGCCAGAATCACAGCTCAAAGTCATATAGAACACCTCTATATGCGTTCACAAAACACAGAGTTTGCCATAAAAAGTTCAACACAATAGTTTGCAGCGGAAATATAAGTAGTTTCATAATGCAACGGAAAATAAAATGTTTAAACAAATGCAGTGGAATCAGAAATTGTCAGACACAACGATGTTTGATAAAAATACATATTCAAAATAAACAGTGTTTGGATGAAAACATAGATAAATGCATGTGGGTCCTATGCTCGATCCCCTACGTGCTTTCCTGGCTTCCATAGCCTGCTAGTTACCTGAGAATACAAGTTAGAAAAGTGTCAACACAATGGTTGGTGAGTTCACAGGTTTTGATATACATATAGTAATAGAAAGTGTGTCATGTTGTTTATCAAATGTTAGTACCGAGCCCTAGGCTCCAAGTGTCAGTGCGTCACTACCGAACTAGACTTGTTTGTCCTTGCCTCCACTGTGTCTCGTACACACAGTAAATTAGGTCAGAGTTTGCACGGGTTATGACACCCAGTCAACATTGTGCCCCGTGGGGTTGGTCATACCCTAATGGATCCATCCAAATCTACTACGTTGTTCGTACATTAACGGTAAGACTTTGTGAGGACTTGTTACGAGTTCAACACTTAATGTTTGTCCAATAAACCAGCATACACCAAAAATGTTTGTACAGTAATAAATGTTTGACTCGATGTAACTAGTATTCTCCCCCTATTTAAAAGCGTTTGAAAAGAGTAAAGAGGGGCCGTAAACTCACCTTAGTGATGTGAATGAAAGTACGCGCAAGCTCCTCAAGAAAGTAGCGCGTCGGTCACCGGAACCTATATCATACACCGTACGTGAGTTCGTGTATGTGACCGTGCTAGTGTTTGTGTTTGTGCTCGTGTCTGTGTCCAACAACCCTTGGTTGTTCATGTTTGTCCGTGTCGGTCCACAGAGACCGTGTTTGCTCGTGTTGGTCCACATTGACCGTGTTTGACTGTGTTGGTCCACAATGACCGTGTTTGACTAGAGTTGACCAAAGTTGACCGTGTCAAGTCAACGACCCGTTGGTGAACCGTGTGACGGTTTGTGAATCGTGTAGCAATCGTGTAAGTGCTCGTCGTGTGCAAAACACGCAAGTCGCGTCTATGGACAACTTACTATTTATAGTAAGTTTCCATTTTTTGAAAGTTCACAAAGCATAACAGTTTTAAAGTTCTAATATGCTCGTTAGTCCTACGTGATCATGTTAACACATAACACATCATAATACAAAGTCACATAGGTCGTTTATAACATGTTAACACACAAAAGTTTCCTAAAATGGAAAGTTTCCATTTATAACATACGTGACATCGGAAACTATCTAACTTAGCATCTAATCATCATGGTATAACGTAATAAGTCATTTAGCATGCTCAAATCATACAAAATGTTCACATGTTAGCATTTCTAAAAATAAAGTTACTATAAATAGTAACTTTGTAATTTTGCATGAAAATGACCATTCTATCATTTCTAAACCATTTCCATGTTACAAAGCATCATAATAAACCATTTAGCATCATGTAAACATATCAACATAACCCAAATCATTAACTATCAACATTTCATCAATAAAGTTACTAAATATAATAACTATGTCAAAATGACCATAACCAACTTCTAAGCCATATTCTAATCATCAATATCATTCTAAGCACACTCAAATAACATATCTAGATACATGCATGCTCATATTTTCCATCAAAACATCCATTTGTAACTAAAAAGTTACTATAAATAGAAAGATTCATAACAAATCATGTTTCAATCATAAAAATCACAATCTAATCTTGAAATATCATTTGTGCATTATCAATAATCATCCCAATATCAACAAAATCATCTAGAATGCCCTAGATCATACATGCATGGCATTCTTTCATGATGTCATGACCACATAACGCATTTTAATGACTCACATCATCATGGATTGTCATGAAATGCACTCTAATCACTCTAGATCATCAATATCAGTTGATAAACCATCAAACCCAGAAACAAATCTCGTGCATGTGGGTGTTTCGTGCTTGCATGTGTGATTTAACACTTGCATGTGTGTAGTGATGTGTAAATGAGTGTTTTAGTCACAAGAACTACCTCAAAGGCTCAAGAACTGAGAAATGTTGATATTAGCAGCTTCTATAGGCTCCTGGAACTCTGATTCGAGCATAGGTGAAGTGATGGTGGTGGTGTCAAGCTCCCAACGTCTTCCTTCAAGCTTCCAAAGCTTCAAGGACTTCAACAATGGCTTCAATGGCTTCCTTTATGTGTGTTTTGCATGTAACAGAGGTGTTTGGGAAGAGAAACTCGTGCAATGGCGTCTGGAGTCGACTAAAATGATGATATAGGAATAATGATGGATTTTGTGTTGCTCAAGATGATTTTAAGCTGTCAGAGATGTCAAGCGCATCGCCTGGCGTGGGTGAGTGTGGCTCCGTCGTTACGCGCGAGGCAGTCGGATGAGGCGCCATCTTCCTCATCCGCGTGCATCGCCCCATGTCAAGATCTCGGGTCAAGCGTACCGCCTGGCCCAATTGTCAAGCCCAATAAGCTTGTTTTGTTGTTCTGAGCCCGTTCTCGCCTATTTCTCGACTGTAAAACATTGTTCGAGCGTCGTCTGGACCCTAATAGCCAATTACTAGCCATAATTGACTTGTGAAGTGTTTCTGTGCTCGAGTGTTGTGATGTTCACCAACGTTCGTGTGTTTTGACACGTGTGTGCTGTTTGTCGATAATTCCTTGAATTATCTAGTTGTGTGCCAGTGTTTGTACTGTCGTGCCACGTGTCACACTAAATTAAACTAATTCTAGTGCCACATGTACATAAAGCATTTAAATAAATATTTAAATAAATAACAAGCTGACCTGGAAATTACGGGGTGTCACAGTTCATCTTACCGAAACTCGACTGTTCCCGTTTGCCTCCGCGGGTCATCGCTGAACCCGACATCAACATCGAAATTACACTCGTTATGACCTCCAGTCAACATTGGTGCCGAGTGGGTTAGTCAAACCCAGTAGTACTACGTAATTACGACTCGTTTGGTTATACAACTAACGGTAAGGATAAGTGAGGACTTTAAGCGATAATAGTTACACTCGAAAATGGTTTTCACAATATACCAGTCATATATCTAAAACAGTTGCAATGTAATTCTCACCCCAAAAATGTAATAAAACAGTTATAGAGTAAAAGTGGGGCTGTAAACTTACCTGAGTTCGAGTGATGTGCGTTCATACAAGAACGGAGTAGCTCGCCGGCTAGTGGTTACCTATATCATATAGGTGTCATAAGTTCGTGTTCACATTCACGTGGGCCTCACAGGACCGTGTTCGTGTTTAACAACTCTAAGTTGTCGTGTGGTTCGTGTTGACCGTGTTTGACAGTGTTGACCGTGTTTGACCTAACGACCCGTTGGTGACGGTTCTTGGATCATGTGATCGTGTGATGTGCGGTTTAGTGTCGTGTGATGTGTACGGATACCAAAATCACTTCCATGAGGAAACTTACTATTTATGGTAAGTTTCTATTTCAGGGAAGTTTCCAAATTTGGCAAGTCATGCAATAAATCATAGTCCGATTATTCTAACATGCATATTTATCCTAAATAAGCATGTTATCACATAGCACATGGTTACACATAGTCGGTTTAGCATGTTTTGCGTGTAAAAGTTACTAAAATTAGAAAGTTACAAAAATATGCATATATTACAAAGTCTAGATACCAATCTCATCATAATATCATCATTTTAGTCCTAGATAGCCATTAAATCATATTTGTTACAACAAACATGTCATCATTTATAGACTTTGCAAAATAAAGTTACTATTTATAGTAACTCATGACAAAACGCATATTTCATATCCTTCAAGTCATAAAATTACTTATTATTATCATAACAACTTCAACTAACCATGTTAAACTTACAACATTTTCCAAATTCCTTATTCTTAACAATTTCATGACAAAAAGTTTCCATTTATAGTAATAATCATGAATACCATACTTCTAGCTATTTTTACCATTCTAATACACCAAATAACCATCACATTGGTTTCCAATCATCATATTGAACATATCTTATGGATCTAAACATACAAAGATGGCCATTTCATCAAAAACACATACTTGTATCATTAAAGTTACTATTTTTAGCAATAATCACCAAATGACCATTTATTGACAAATCAATCATCTTAAACCTTGTAAATCATTACCAATATCACTTATAACACATTTCAATATCAATAATCATGTGAAACTTGCTAGATCATACATGCATGTGGTTGAAAGTACCCATTTTATACTAAAATCAACAAATAATCATAAAAATCACCATGGATCATCATTAGATCATCAAATCAGTAACAATATCTCCAAATAATAGATCCATAACATCAAAATTTCATGGTTAAGGTGATGCTAGTGATGCATATGGCCAAAGTGGCTTGCATGAGTGATTTCAAGTGCCAAAAACACCAAATGGTGATAGAACTACCTCAAGAGTCTTCTTGGGTGCTTGAATATCGATGGAGCAGAGGTAAATAGCTCCAAGAGGTCCTGGGATTGCTTCCACAACAGCTTCAAATCGTTCAAGATGTTGGATGATGCTCCTTAGCTTGCCTCAAGTCTTCAAGAGCTTCAATTGTAACATCAGTGCCGGAAACGTCACCGGAACATTGATCTGAACAGTAATCATGTATGAACTTTATGTAATTAAGTGTATTTCATATTCATGTCAAGCATCATTATCATTTTATGTTATCATAACGCAAGCTCAGAATCATTTCGGAGAATCAAAGCTCAGAACTATGGTTCATCAGTCAGATAATTATCTGGCATTACAGAACCATCATGTGATTAATTGTTAGGATTTTATTACGTATAAACGTATGTGAGGCTTTATTGAACAAAACAATATGGATGTCGTTACGTGAATGCTAAACCGACGGATTATTCGTATAGGTGACGATCTGTACGAATAAATCTGGAAGTTTAACGTTCTGAATGATATTCAATAATTAGAAAACAATATTGAAAAGTATAGTTATCGCCGTGTTCGTACGGGTGACGATTCGAACGAATACGCGTGACGACCGTACGATTCGATTTTAAACAGTAAATTAAATATTTCTGAAAATTTAAAATAAATAAAAGATATTTAGTTAATTTATTTTGAATCACAACCTAAAATAAATTTTTAGTTCTATTTTAAAAACCGAGTCGTTTCGTTACGAAAACGACGAAAAACCGACGAATTATGCGAAACTGAACGAACCCGAACATACCCGGGTAAACCCAAGTCATTAATTATGGCATTCAATGCCATAATCACACACAACCACCAGCCACCAACACCCATTCTCGTCACTCTCTCTCTCTCTCTTCTTTCTCTCATTAGAACCTCAACATCTCTCTAAGATTTCTCATACATCTCTCCATGAAATCGACCCATTTTGGTGTCTAAACGACCACCATAACTTGTAGATCATAGAAGTACAACAGATCGAGGCTTGGATCCATCCGATTAGAGGTAAAATCGAGTGAAACTTTCGGTTTTTAGGGTTTTTGAAACCCTTTGTTCGAACACCATGTTAGCCGGTTCTACTCTCCTTCAAACCTTAGGAACTTCACAAAACCTTGCTTAGGATGTGTATGAACAAGTGCTACTACTAGATCTAGTCATTTAGCTTGAAAATCCCACGGCTGTCCTTGTTGAACTCGACAGGTCGAATGAAGTCCACCCAGGTGGGCCGAATGGCAGGTTAGCCGAAGAACACACCACATTCGGCCGAATGGCTCCTGTCTGGTTAGCTGGTCCCATTCGCCCGAACCAAGAACCCATTCGACCACAGCCCATTCGGGTCATAACCCATTCAGTCGGCTCCTCCTTCGCCGGGATTCATTCAATCGGTCTAGGGCAGGTTTAGTCGGCCAAAGCCTCTTTCGGACCAGGCCCTTATTCGTTCGGCCAAGCTTCATGCGGCCAGGTCCCATACGGCCAGGTCTTAATCGGCCAAGACCCATTCGGCTGGGCTCTATTCCCTGGAACCCATTCGGTCAAGGCTGATTTGGGTTGGGTGATGTATGGGCTGCATGAACTCTAATCGAAGTAGTGTGTGTATACATGCATGAGAACCGGACGTGTAGCATGCATGGGATTGATCTTATGTGTGTGTGTGCATGGGGGTAAATTAGGGTTTCTAAGGAAAATCATATGGAATAAAGGACTAAGGCTTCTTTGAAAGACAATGGGGATTAATCTTGTTCATGGTGTAGTCTACGATTCATTAAGAAAATCATAAGTTAGGGTTTGCTATAATAAAAGCTTTTCATGAAATCATACTATTATCTAAACAAGGAATGTTAACACCATTTTGGGATCAAAACAACAATCTAGGTTTTCGAGTGTGGATTTAATTATTAACATCTAAACCATAGGAGGGCTTATAAGGACATGTAACTAGTCTAGGTGATTCACTCGAATTTCCTAGGACAAGTTATTCAAAGACATTGAACAAGAGCCTTTTGACAAACAAAGGTTACTAATTGGCCCGAGGTTAGTCACACGGGATTAACCTAAGCCCATCATGTTAAATTATGCTCTTCTCTTAAAAATTTATTATGTTTTAATAAAAGAAAGTTGATTTATAAACCTTATTAAAATTTAATTTAAAGGATTTACTAAATAAATGTGTAATTAAAATAAATTGACTTAAAAAGGTTTAATTAAAGACTTGTAATGTAATTAAAGTAAACACTACCCATCTAGGGTTTGTTGATGAATAATATTAGGACATGGGTTATTTACGGGTAATACATGTGGATTAGTTAGGTAAAATCTTAGAAACACATTAGTAAAATAAGACACTTAGTTGCACACCGAGACCAAAACTCTAGATACGACTATTATAAATACTTATCGTCTACGAATCTTCTTAAAATAACTCAAGTGCTAAAAATACATAGGCAACAATCAAATTGCCCCTTTTCTAAACATTTATGTTTTTAAAACTCAGGGCCGAGAAGCATGCGTAAACTGTTTTATTTAAATTGTTTACCTAAATGCTTTATTTATTGTATGTTGTATATATTGATGCTTGTTATAATCCTAGACTCCTGTCTAGAAATTGCTATGCCAAATTAACTAACAAGTTAATTAAATTACTTTTATGAGTCGTATCTAAATTCTAAAACTCTAAATAAACCCCTATTCTATCGAGTTCAAATTCAAGAATCTAAATTCAAAGTGAAATCGAAAGAACCAAAGTTTAAGATCAAATGCAATGGAATCTAATCCAGTGTGTGATCAGTAAACTAAGGATCCTACTCATGAATCTATAATCATTGTGAAATCATGGAATTCTAAAGATCAAAATCAAAGGAATCAAGGGAATCATAACCGTGTGTGAATCATTGAACTAATGAAATCATTATGATCTAATGAAATCATTAATATTTAAAGTAAGGTGAGTTGCCAGTTGTATATAAATCGAGACCACGTGTAACAAACGGAAAGTCCCGTCACAGTAGTAGACTCTTGTAGTCAAGCTACATGGGCATAACTTAAACTATTAAACAAAATGAAGGAAATCAAGAGGATCATAAATCAAAAGGATCATAAATCAAAGGATATCCTAAAGTCCCGATGCATACAGTAGGCCAGTGGGTCAAGCTGATATGGGCACATCATGAAAGTCCCGACGCATACAAGTAGACTCCTAGTGGGTCATGCCTGATATGGGCCACGTGTGAGAGGGTACAATTTGGGAAACATGAAGACATGGTGAACCCAGGAAATCAGAGTATTTCAAATTGTGGAAATCAAGCTTTTAACATAGAAGTGGGTGTAGGTAAGGATGCTTAATTATCGTTAATATCAATGTCCTATGTGGCTTAGTATGTGGTGGGATGGCGTCTGGGCGGGTCGTAGGCTCGACTCAGGGGTATGCCCTATACATAAGCATACCGAGCTGAATGATACAGGTGATGTTAATGAGGTTAAGGTTGTTACCGAAGAGGTTATCAATGTTATCATGTGTGTTTTAAACTGTTAAACAGAGTGCTTTAAATCTCGGATGATCATAGAAGGGAATGGTAGGTATAATGCTTAATTATCATTAACACCAATGTCCTATATGGCTTAGTATGTGATGGGATGGCGTCTGGGCGGGTCGTAGGCTCGACTCAAGGGTATGCCCTATACATAAGCATACCGAGCTGGATGATACAGGTGATGTTAATGAGGTTAAGGTTTTGCCTAAGAGGTTCATAAATCTATTTTTCAATAACTAAACTACATGAACTCACCAACCATGTGTTGACTTGATCTTTTTGCATGACTTCTCAGGTGACGAACGGGTCAATTAAGAAGTCATTACTTTTGGACTAGGACTTCAGATAGAAGACTTAGTATTTTGGACCTGCATATTTTTGGAACATCAATACACAATATATTTTGTATATCTTGTGTAAATACAAGATAGAGATTTATGATATTGCTGGTAGATTTACATTGTTAAATTATAAACAATACCGATGTAATTTAACTTTGTAATTCTATTCTATTTAGCATTTCTCATTTATATATCATGTGCAATATAAACAATCTGATCATTACGATTATCACTCACGATATCGCGCCCCGGGAACCTTCCGTCAAACGGGGAATCAGATCCGACCCCGCCGGCTCGGGGTGTGACATCAATGTTGCTCCTCGAGGGTTGATAATGGCTTTCTTGTGAGTAATGGTGATGTAGCAGAGTGGAAATGGTCGAGATGAGGATTTTCAGTCGAGAGGTAGAGTGTAGAGACACCAGAAATGATTTCATCTTGGATAAATAAATATTCTGCGTATAGGGCTGCATCGAGTACCGCGACACCTGATAAAAAGCACCGTCGCGTAGCGCGACGATTAAAATAATCATTCGGTTCCCGAAACTCGCCACGTATCGCGATGGTGGAAGATGATCGGTCGTCGCGTACCGCGACGAATTTCAGAGAATTCAAATTCTCCCGCCTAGGCTTCACGTGTCGCGAAGGCCCAATTGGGTGCCCATCGCGTACCGTGATGGGTCTCGGTTGAGCCCAATAAGCCCAATTTCATAGTTTTGAACCGATTTTCGCGTTTCTATCGATTACGATCATCGTTTCCCGACTCATAATCATTATTCTACCTATTCTAGGTTCCTTAGAACCTAAGTTAAGTGAAAGTGTGCTATGGTTTGATCCGTTCACCAACGTGCGTTATTAAAGACACGTGCGAGTGTTGTGCGATAATTCCTCGAATTATCGGTGCGTTTGAACTGTTGTGCCACGTGTCACACTAAACATTTATAATTCTAGTGTCACGTATACAATAATAACACATATTATTATTAAAAATAAAGAATGCTGACCTGGAAATTACGAGGTGTCACAATTATTGGCAACAATGATAAGTTGTGTCTTGGGCATAATGGTCCAAGAATATGTTACATGCATAAGATTCAATGTATCTCAATGTAGACAATTGTGATGTCAAGCAACATCTATATGACTTAATGTATCTTCAACACACCCAAACAAATCCTTATGCTTTAGAGCAATATATGGTGTATGGTTCTCTACCTATTATCCATCTATAATAGATATCTAATTGAACACAAGACATGGATTGACATAAATCTCACAAAGTGCCCAATCATTATATTACTCGTTCAAGATTCAACCAACTAAAATCAAACCTTGTTTGAGCATGTCCATGCAATTCAATTAGCTTGAATCATCAAGGGGCCCAAAGGATATCACCCTTATAAAGGGACTGATACCATATTGATTACGCACGCCTCTCACTGTACTTTACATCATCCCCAACTAAAGTCCTTATTACTAACTTGTTACAGAACAACGTTAGACAATGTCAAAGAACTACGTTCCATGTGATCAAGTTCGAATGTGTATCTCAGGTCAAAGTAAATAAAGATACTATCAGTTTTTCAAGACACTTATGACATCGATCCATGAACAGTCCTTAAAAGCGATCACACCCATTATTTACCTTCCATAAATATCTGTGATCTTTGGTTACCTTGCTTGGTTAATTAAATGATCCTCAATACTCTTACTTCAAAGTTGCTCCCACAATCTTTGACTTAACATGGACATTTAGGATGGCCTAGTTATTCATGGATTATAAACACTGCTTATATAAAACAACATATGCATTATTGTAAGAGACAACTAATCTAATCAGATAGTTAGATAATTCTATATAGTTCCAGAATATTTAAGTAGAAAAAAGTACATATCAGGTCCATTTAGTACATAAATGAAGCTCAATAGAATTGGCATGAACCTCATGCTTCTCATAAGCCATAGGCTTTGTGAAAGGATTCACCAAGTTCAAATTTGTGTGTACTTTGCTGACGAAGACATCTCCCCATTCCACTGTCTTTTGAATGTAATTGAACTTCCTCAAAACGTGTTTGCTGTTATGATGTGACCATGGTTCCATAGCGTGAGCAATAGCACCAGAGTTTTCACAATAGATCTCGATAGGTTTTTCAATGCTTGGTACAACCTTAAGATCAACAATGAATTTCTTCAACCAAGCTGCTTCTTTTGCTGCTTTTAAAGCCAATGTATTGAGACTCTGTCGTTGATTGTGCAACCACTACTTGTTTGCAACTCTTCCATGTGATTGTCCTTGTATTAAGTGTAAATTCATAGCTTGACTATGATTGCGAGTCATCACGATCAATATAAAAAATATCTTCTGTGTAGCATCTCACACTTAGCTCCTCCTCATGCACTCCTCTATAAACCAAGAACATCTTTCAGTCCTTCGAAACTCAAGAATGCTCTTGAAAACAATCTAGTGCCTCTCACCATTATTTTGTTGTAACGAATCATCATGCTTAGAGCATATGATACATCCAGTCTAGTGCACAAAATGGCATACATGATACATCCAATTGTCAAAGCATATGTTACATTTTTCATCTTTTCAATCTCCTTATCCGTACTAGGACATTAAGAATTGTCAAGGACTGTACTATGTACCACAGGGAAGAAACCTTTCTTTGCATCTTGCATTAAGAAGCATTTCATTAATTTTCCTGTAAATGCACTTTGACTTAAGCCAATGAGCTGCTTAGATATATACCTATAGATCTTAATTCCTAGAGAGTAGGCGGCCTCTCCTAAATCTTTCATTGCAAAACACTTTTCTAACCAAGATTTAACATCCTTTAAGGTTGGAATGAATACTTTGCATTTAAAAAAAACATGATTGATCTTTATTTGGGTTGAACTTAACTTTTAGGATGATTGTTCAGTTGTAATATTCTAGATACCTTTTGAAATGATAATCAAGGTTCTCATATTTCAAACCAATGAGCAGTTTGGGAAAAAAAATTCCAAACCCTGAAGACCAACTTATTACTATATTAAAACACAATTATTTTGTTGATAATACTTGAAATGAGATTCTCTTTGGTTGTTTTGGAAGTTGAGTAGTTTAGTAACCTCTAAATAGACATGATGTTGAAAAGCATTTTGCTTATGACAAATTGGCAAAGAATCTTTTATACATACAATTTTTGGGTAATGTTTGTAACCATTCAAGTAATTACAAACTTAAGAAACTCTAATATTGTTCTTTGAACTTCACACTTCACATTTGAGCATTCAATTTTGTTCAATGTGGCTAAACGTGATTTTTTTTTGTTATTTTAACAGGTTCAAATCGGTCAAGACTTGACAAGTGGACTTGGTCTTATTTTGGTGCAGAATAGATTTTTTAGGTTCCTAATCTTATTTTGTTTAACTGAAGTGGTATTCTTAAGGTTTGAAGGTAATCTATTACAACTTACATTTTTACTTTGTTAATAACAAATGGAATTTTAGATTTGAATTGTTAAGAGTTGAATGAAACACTACATGTTTTTGTAACCGGGTATGTGAGAACATTTTAACCCAAAATGTGATGAGGTTTAAACTTCAACACCTAAGGATGCTCTTTGTTTGGCTATAGTTTGCTTCCAGTTGCAAACATACTTGAAATTCATTGTTTTCATGAATACAAAACGCTTTTTTAATTGTGTTATGTTTTAATAATATTAATATTGATTCAAATGATTACATGTAGTTTATGTTATTAAATATTCAATAAACTTACATATGGAATTTTAGGGAATCTAAAAACAAATGAACGATCACAAAGAGATCATGATCCATGCTTCTTATTTTTAATATTTATACCCAATATTATATATGATGACGGGAGTAGGTGCATCCCTTTAGCCAAACTAAACGCGTACCACGGTTGACATTTACCATTGATAAAGCACAGTCTGGATAAGCCTTAACCGGGATACCAACATCACGGATAAGCCAGGTGAGGTAAAATCTATTTCCCCTCTATAAATAGAGGGGAATACTACAGATGGTGACATCCCGTTTGCAAGTGAAACCCACACTTAGCATCCATTCTCTCACTTTCTCTCTCTATCTAGCTAACAAGTTTCTTTATGATCTTCCTATCTTGGCTCATCTATAGCAAGACTTGAAGATCATTGTATGTTTAATTGTTTGTTCCTTCTCCTGCTGGAAAGATTTTTCTTACCCTACTCTCTTATTATTAACTTTGGTAAGCATCAAACGCATATTTTCTCAATAGACTCTCATGGGTCTCATTGTTCATCTTCATATGTTTTCTTTACATGTTCATATGTTATAATATCACTATTTTGTATCGATTACTGACTTGAGCGTCGGAGTGTCTTCGGGGGTAACCCCTTGGGCCCTCTAACGTAGGTTTTCTATGTTGTTGCAGCTAGGATCCATGCTCGGGATAACAAGGCACGACTTAGCCGGACTCAAACCCGACCCGGATCTGGATACGTCAACAATATAAACTATTTTTTGCTAACAATGATCAATCTTGGATTGAGAAATCAAATTTCTACTATTAGTTGCAACTAAAAAGCGAATGGATCAAATGGGTTCAATGGGTCAAATCCATGCAACGTTCTAAACTGCTCACATGAGAAATTTTTATCATTTTTATGATGACGTGTCTTCTACAATGTACTTAACATGTTAATATCATGGTTGTAAAAATTCCTGACTAGGCCGATTAATCGTTAGTTCCCTAAGGCCGACTAGGCCCGACTATCCGATTAGGCCGATTAGTTGGCCGAATAATCCCTAGTCTCCACTCCACCGACCGACTAGCGACTAGCGATTTCTACAACATTGGTTAAAATATCTATAAAAGTGTGCAAAATTACACGCTAGTTACAATTTACAATTTAGCATGTTAATGCACGCCAGTTACAACTTGCAAATCACAAGTTCTTTTTGATTTGTAAAAGATAAGGTTGCAAGTTGGATGAAATATCGCATGTTATTGTAACCAGGTATGTGAGATCATTTTAACACGAAATGTGATTAGGATTAAACTCCAAACCTTAAGGATGCTCTTTGTTTTTTGTCAGTTCATCTGGCTATGGTTCGCTACTTCGCTTCCAGTTGCAAACATACTTGACATATGAACATGTAAATTTGGTTGACATATTGTAACAACCGGTTTTTAATAATGAATGTATTGCGAATAATCGTTAATTGAACGATTGTGGTTGTTGCAATTTGAAAATATGTGAGAATTACGTCATTAATGGCAAGAGCACATGTGATCGTTCTAGAATCCACGTTAATTTGATGATTGTAATTATTACAAATTGATAGTATGTGAGAAATGATGAACGTGGGAGAAAACCGTGCGTGAAACGGAGTTACGGATCATCCGGAATCGCGAAACGAAGAAAATTATAAAATATTATGCTTTGGGACTCTTCGCGGTACGCGAAGGTGGTTTTGAGGTTCCTTCGCGGTACGCGAAGGACTCAAAATATCTAAAAAAGTCCAGAATTTCTTCGCGGTACGCGAAGACTTTCTTTGATCTTCATCGCGGTACGCGACGGGTGAGGCGGTTTAGAAACATCTCAAATTTATCAGATTTCACAGAAAGTTTATAACTTTCTTTCTTTCGAACTTCCAACATCTGATTTGAAGCCGATTAAACAGATGAAGCCGATTAAACCCACGGATCGTACCAGAGAACGTATCTGCAACATCTGATCGTTGTTTTGGCATTGAATATCCGTTCGATTGGGTAACGATTCGTTTTATCCTACTAGTTTAATATTTTGTGAATTAAATCTAGTTTTGATTGTAATACTATAATTATGGGTATTGATTATCGCCTAGTTGATAACTAGGGGTCGTTAGAAACGAAGAACTTAAGATTTTGATGGTGAAATCTTCGTTTTAAAGCCGGGATAATGTCCGGTTGTTATAAAACCCATATCATGGTGTGATAACTAGTAGGATGGGGTTGAACATGATTTTACATGAAATATGGATTATGGTCCATGAGTTAAATGATGATTATGATAAATTGATGTTAAAAATTATTAAAAGTTATGATCTTAAAATAAAAATTAAATAATAAAAGTGATTAAAGATCGTAACTAATATAATGAACATCAATTATTTGATAAATTGCCTGTGAAGGCATGAAATATGATTAATTTGGAATAATTGACTAAAACTTGCTAAACGTAGTAAGATAGAGTCAATTATGTGATAAAATTGACTTTGAGCAAGTCAAATCAGTCAAGTGTGTTGAACTTGATTGTATGTGATATACGTGTTGAAACTAGTTGTATATATGTATTTTACAACTAGGTGGTGTTAGTGAAAGTCAAACCACTAGTCATAGAGCAGGAAAGGAGCCTGCAGTTGCTAATCCCTTATCTGATTAAGGTAAGTAATCCCACAACTATGACATCACATAATAAATATTGAATTTGTTGTTGAATGAATTATATGATAAATATGGCATTGGTAATAGGGAAATGTTGAACAATAAAAGTTCAACAACCTATGATAAATCCAATACCTTGGTAAATAATAATGTGGGAATTCTATAATGGAAGTACCGGTGGGTGAACATCATAGTAATTTGATTGATTTATATATGACTCCACAATGGTGGATAGCCAGAGGTGCTGGCAATTGTCTAGATGGAAGTACCGGTGGGTAAACATCTTAGACTTAATAAATATGACTCCACAATGGTGGATAGCCAAAGGTGCTGGCAATTGTCTTAGATGGAAGTACCGGTGGGTGAACATCTTAAGACTTGAATTATATATGACTCCACAATGGTGGATAGCCAGAGGTGCTGGCAATTGTCTTAGATGGAAGTACCGGTGGGTGAACATCTTAAGACTTGAATTATATATGACTCCACAATGGTGGATAGCCAGAGGTGCTGGCAATTGTCTTAGATGGAAGTACCGGGGGGTGAACATCTTAAGACTTGAATTATTTATGACTCCACAATGGTGGTTAGCCAGAGGTGCTGGCAATTGGCTATGGTGAAAGCACAGGAATGTGAACCCCATAGTGTAATATTGATTAAACTATTGTCAGCAATAGTTGATGATTGGTAATGTGATATTTTATATTGTGAGAGTCAATTCGAATAGAAATGACTCAGTTTGAATGTTGATTGTGAAAAATGTATTTTTTTACATTTTATTGTTGAGAAACCATTGGGGTTTACTTACTTAGTTCTTATAAACTAATGGGAATTATTGTGTGATGTTTGTAGGTCAAATATGACGTACACGGCTATAAGGATCGAGGTGGAGCAGGAATCGAACGAACAAACCTTGTTGCAAACATGTGAAATTTTGGTTTAAACTTACTTATGTAAATAAGTATTGTAAAATGTGTGACACGTTTACGTTTGCGTTAAGCTTTGTTTAATATTATTAAATAAAGAGGGTCAGACAAGGTTTTAAAATTGAAAAATTTGCTGGGACCAACTCTGATATTATTTAAAAATATTGTATAGTAACCGGGGGTTATACATATGAGTGTATTCCAAACCTTAAGTACACCCTCAAATACACCCTAAAACTGACATGAAAACAGGATACCATGATATCAAAATGCCATAAAAAGAAATTGAATACAACCAATGTAGTTTAATTTGGTTGTTTAAACTTTAATATATGAAAGTTTTGTAACAAATATAACTTGCCATCAAGAATTCATAAAATTCCCTACAACTGGAATTTAATGGCTAGTTTCTTTACTAGCCTCTGTACATCTCTCCATTTTACAGGACTAAAAAATAAAAATTTACACTTTAAAAAAAAATCATGATGTTTATAGCCTGAAGGAATGACCATCAACAAGCGTATTCATGTCATGTCATTAAATTAGCGAATCCAAATAAAAATTATCACGTCTCCGTCCCATTTCGAGTAGGCCGCCATACGTACGATCCCATACTCCAATGAATAGTGACTCTGTATCGGGACTAAACGATATACCAGATATCTCACCAAAGAAATCAATTTCTTGTTCTGTTTTATAACCATGTTTAACATCAAACACGTGTACAAAGTCAGCAGGCTCCGCCATGGCCATGAACCGGCCATCAGATGAGTAGCGTATAGATCTAACGGCTCCTATGTTGCCTTTAAGAGCGGTAACAGATTCTGACAGGTTACGTGCGTCCCAGATTCTGCAGGTTTTGTCTTGGTTTCCTGTGGCAAAAGTTTGACCGTTGGGATGCCATGCTGATGCAAATGAGAAATCCAAATGTCCATGCAAGGATGCAACCGTCTGCAAACATTACACAATTTTTGTATAAGTTACATTGGTAAAAATGTGAAAATCATTAAATAGTGACAGCTATTGTTTCACTAAACTCAGATCAAACTTTTTGTCCCTATAAAAACCACTAGAGTTTTAGTATTGTCAATTTTTTCCATAACTACTTTAAACCAAGTGACTGCATATGATTGCTATCTATAATAGGAGCAAACATACCCGATAAAAACCTAGGTACGGTATGAAAAGGGGTGGGAAGAGGGGAAATCTATCCTATATATATATATATACTTTCTTGTTTTTCGTAACAATAATAAGGGTGATAACATAATCAATATGCTATACAAGTCCCTGATAATAAAATCCCTAAACTTGTATGAAATGTGAACGCCCCATTTGCGGTGCACGCATATTATGTATATATGTGTGGGCCCTCATGGGGCAAAAGTAAAATTACACTAATTCTAACGTTATTTTACTTATTTTGTGAAAATAGCATTAAAAACGTTGGAATAATTAACTTCAAACGATAACTTTGATATCACTAGGATTCGGGTAAGGTTTGTCCCCATCCTTAAAGAGTGATAATATATTGGGTAAGTTTGTTTGTATGAAATGTTTGCACTTGTTTCATTTTAAATAATGGTTGATTATCTTAAATTAGTCAAAATTTTAGTTTGGTTGTAAGAAATGTTTGCACTTGTTTCATTTTAAATAAAGGTTATAAATTAGTCAAAATTTGATAAAGTAACATGAAAAAGTGCTCGTAGAAAAAAAATTGTATATCTTATATTGACGAATTTAAAAGTTATAAAGTAGCTATTCCAAGTGTTTTTTTTTTTCAATTAGTGCGTGTATTTGAGACAAGTTAATTGACTTTGATATAAGAAAACAAGTTTAGTGACTTTCTCGTGTTTTTCTACAAGTTGAGAACTTTAAGATAACAAAATTAGGTTGCGACTTGACCAAAGGGTTTCTAGCCTGGTGGTAGTCCCTTGACTTTTTTTATGAGAGGTCTGGAGTTGGAGTCTCATCTAAAGCAAATATTGCTCTACCATGAGCCTAATGAGTTGGACTTTTTTTATGAGAGGTCTTGGGTTGAAGTCTCAACAGTATCACAGTAAATGTGAACATGACCAAAATTATCAACACTTCACCTTCTTTGACAAGATAACCTATGTTGACTACCATAAGTCTAAATTTTAGAAATTTGAAGGATTTTAATAAAACTTTTTAAAGTCATCAAATATCAGAAAAAGTCAACATAGTCAAAGCTAATTGATATTGCAAATAACAAATTTACCTTTCCTGAACGGGAATCCACCAACATTCCTTCAGGATTGTCCCCCACAACTATAAGAAGCCTGCCATCAGGGCTAATAGATGTATGCTGCATACATAAACAATAAACAAAACAAGAAGATTTAGTTACATTACAACACTGAATAAGAAATAGAATTAATGCTCTCAAGAACGTGTGTATGTGTGCACTGTTAGATAACTTTAGTGTAATTGGGATTAATTTTATTGATCAATACAAATCATGAAATTCATTAAATAAGTAAGGTGTGGGGTGCACGCTTGTTTAATGTTTTATGATTCAATGGGGGTTCCAAGGGGGCAACGCCCCTTGGTGGGGGTTCGGGGGCAGCGCCCCGGGATAGCGGGGTCCAAGGGGCAGAGCCCCTGGCTGGGGTCGAGCTAATAGTTTAGTGGCAATTTTGTAAAATAGAAAACTTGAAAATTGCTTGGAAGCAGTTTCCAAAAACCTGCAAATTAAAATTGATCGATGATTCTTTTTCTTTACTCTGGTTCATTCACGAAATTCACAAAAATTCATACTTGTTCTTGATTTTCAAATTGAATTTTATCTGATCAAACACTTGAGTGAATCACAAATAGTTTGATCTGAAAGTGTGATCCACGACTTTCAATTCATCCGGTGATTCAATTGTGATCGTGTTTTGGAAAATTCTCTACACTCGCGCCTGTGGCCCGTGTGTGTGTGTGCGAGAGAGAGTGAGAGAGAGAGAGAGAGAGAGAGAGTACATTCACTGGCCAAGGAAAACGAAAGTGTTGAGTCATCTGAAACTTTTCCATATCAAATACTCTGACTCCACAATCATTGTTTGAAGCTGCAAAATGCACAGCACCACTGCAAGAAAAAAGAAAATAAAATTCAAAAGATGGTTTGACAATCACTACAAGAAAAGAAAAAGAATATACCTTGGTGTAGTATATATGTCAATAGCATTAGTTATAGCATTTTGCTCATAAGTTGTCCTTGAGCAGAAGCAAACTCCAGGTCTATCTAAATACTGCACTCAGCAACCAAAATAAAAATAATTAAAAAAGGATAGAAGTCATGTTTGATCACTCCTCAAATAAATAATACAGTAAATTACGGTTTTGGCCCTTGTGGTTTAAATGTTTTTAACTATTTCAACTCAAATTAGAATCTTCTATCAATACAGCCCATGTGGTTTAAAAAACCAACGGTTTTGGTGCCTAATCATAGTTAGGTTTCTAATCATAGTTAGGTTTGGGGGTCAAAACCGTTAGAATAGTTAAGTTTGGGGGCCAAAACCGTTAGTTGTTTAAACCACAAGTTCTGCATTGAAAGAAGATTCTATTTTGGATTGAAATAATTAAAACGCTTAAACAACAGGGGCCAAAACCATAATTTACTCTTGATAATATATACAAAGAATAGGTAAACACTTAATGCCAAAAAATTGATATTTCTTTGCGATAATGTTTGAGGAGGCTACCAAGTATGAATTTGGTTTCATTGATACAAATTTTGTCCAAAAAAAGCTCATTGACAAAAATGTCCTTAACTTCATATAAATACAACAATCTTAACATATAACATGTCATTGCACTTCCAAAATTTTTAAGAGAAATTTCAACAAGTGGCATGTTTTTGTCTAAAATTGATTTGAATGAAACTAGATGTTTACTTGGGTGGCCTATAAGTTGTGTCCATATACACAAGTGTGGCATTGATAAAAAAAATTCAAAAGGGTAGCCTACACATCACACATGCATTATCACATCATACATAATATAGGAATCCAGTTATATGATTATATATTTTTATAAATTCATGATTGTACTTATGTTACCTTGCATATTATTTCTCCTTGGAATCCACCAGCAACAAGCAAATTATCTTTTACTGCAATTGTGCTAACTTGGGTTTGAGTAAATCCCTCTAGTAGACTTCCAGGATGTTTCTGTACACCAAAAAATTTTAAAACACAATCTACTAAAAATTCAAATGACATAAAAAATTCGAAGGAAAAAGTAATGGAACACTCACCTCGCATGGTGCCACACGTCCTTGTACGTTAAGGACATCAGTCTTCTTGTATTTCAACGCAGACCAATGGAAGACGGAGAAATTTGACATAAAGTAGACATCATGCTTTGATGTAGCCCATACTAGGTTTCTTAACTAAATCAACAACAGCAGCAACAACAAAAATTATTGAATGCTTCTTAGAATCAAGAAATGACACAATAGCCAAAGTATGTGTAAAAAGTGAAAATCAAACCTGAAAATGAAGTATTTTTGATCTAACAGATCTTGAGTTCCGTCTAAATTCATAAAACGTGCCTGTTTTGTTTGTGGCTTTACATACCTGTTCATATAAAGCAAGTAAAATATATGTGACAACTGACAACTATTATAAATAACAGAAAACCAATAATAGATGGCATATATAACATATAACAAACCTTTTCTGAATCTTCTCCAGATTGAGGGATATTTTCGTAATTCTTGTATTGTTCAAGTCTAGTTTGCCTATATTTTTCCCTAGTAATGCCTAGCCTTTCCCAAGGAATACCTTGAATGTCTTTGCCTCTTCTTGCTTGAGCAGCAGTAGTATCTTGCCATCTATTACTCTACATTATACATAAAGTTATTAGTTAATGTAATTGATATCAAAAACAGAATAGTAATCTAACACTGTTTCATTATATTTGAAGTAATTTAACACGTCCCATTTGCGGTGCACACGTATAATGTACATGTGTGTGGGTCCTCAAGGGGCAAAAATAAAATTGCATTAATTTTAACGTTATTTTTACTTCTTTTGTGAAAATAACATTAAAAGCGTTGGGATGATTAACTTCAGACAATAAGTATGAGCCAGGGACTGCCTCTCTATCACAACTAAGATAGGGGTAAGGTTTGTCTCCATCCTTCCCCCCAAACCTACTGAAGAGTGGGTATATACTGGGTATGTTTGTTTGTTATGTATAAATTTTAAGGGAGTTAAAGCTAACCATGTGGCCATAATCATCCACATCAGAGTCTGAACCAATATCTTCACCATGATCCTCATAATCCATATCATCATCCATATCTTCTATGTCATACTCATCAACCAAATATTCATCATCTTCTTGGTAGTGTGACATGATCTGCGCAGCGAGTAAATTCATCAAGGAAAACTATCATTACAATTTAAGTTTCAGATTGTTCTTTTCTTAGCTGATTATGCTTCATCTTACACAGAAACATATAGTTAGCTAACTGAAAACAATTTATTTCATCCTAAATTAATCAGATAATCATAATTCATAAACACTCTTCTTCATCAAAAAACCAAAAGTATTTTGGCGCTCCTGAATGCTCTAATTTTAATAAACTATTACGGAGTCGTTAATTAACAACTTTAATCCAACTAGATCAGCGCTAATTCGATCAATGTCAGCAAAAACAACCCATTTGACCATTTCAACTCTTATTCTGGTCAAATAAAAATATCAAAACAATAGGGCTTAAACATATTAAAATCAGCTTATTAGACTTATTATAATCATAATTCATACCCACTATTCTTCATCCTAAAAATCAAAACTAATTATCTGCTTACTGAAAATCTAATAGCTCCAAAGGCTTGATATTTTAATATAAGAATAAATTTCATGTCATCAATCCATTTGACTACTTCAACTCAAATTATGAATTCCTATTCTAAATAAATATAAAAATTAAAACAACACTTGTTAAATATACAATAATCAGCATATTGTAAATAAGTTATTTTGCCCAAATATTATAATCATAGTTCATACCCACTCTTCTCCATCCAAAAAATCAAAACTATTTGTCTACTTATTGAATTTTTTGGTGGTCCTTTTTGCTTAATATTTTAATTAAATATTAAAGTGGCATGTAATCAGAGAAGCCTTGGAGCAACAATTATATTGCTCAGTTACGGAGCTTAACGTTTCGAAAGGGGAACGGAAATTTACGAAAACACAATGCATGTTAAGTTTTTGAAACAAGGGAGCGGCCGAAACCAATACTTAAAACAAAAAACAACCGTTCGGTTAAAAAATAACACCACTAACGGAAGAAAAAAAGGGGTCGGTCGCCCCATGGCCCTTTAAGCTTAGTCCATGATATTGCTGCCATGGTCCGACATCTGGACCCTCCCAATTGAATCAATGTTAACAAAAACAACCGATTTGATCCTTTCAACTCAAATTATGGATTCCTTTTCCGATTCAATATCAAAAAATCAAAGAACAGGGCTTAAACATCGAAGAATAAACCTAATTAAGGAATTATAGGTATATCAATCAGCGATATACATGTGATAACAAACAACTAATCATCATCATCATCATCATTCAAACAACTAGCATCAACAAAAGACAAAAAACACGAATTGATGATAATCAAGATGAACAGCGAACCTTTTCGTCAAATTAGAGGATCAAAACGTTGATTAAACGCTGTATAATCAGAAATTTGGCGTCGAGATACAAATTAAGATCACCAAATCGTGAAATCGCCGGCCGTGAAAAAGCAAAAATAATAATTCTTTCAAGTTGTTGGGCAAAACGACATTCAGGAAATTGATATTTGATGAAGGGGGGAAATGAGTGGGCTTATATATAGACGTCAATAGTTGCATCATCGTCCACCATCATCGTTTATCCGTTCACCAACCCCGCTAATTTGACACGGTTAACCCCACCAACAATCGTTACTTAACGGCCGTTATCTCGCAAAATGTTTGAACTTTGAAGTTTGGACCATTCCTCGAAACATCATAGTGTTTTGAAACATTATGTGGACTCAGTTGCTGCGGAACTAGCCCTCCAATTTCAAAGTCAAAACTTTTTGAAACTTTATTTTAATTTTTGAGTAAATTACGTTTTTGACACATGTGGTTTAAGTGTTTTAACTATTTAAGTTTAAAATAGAATCTTCTATCAATTCAGTCCCTGTGATTTAGACACTTATTGGTTTTCGCTCCTCAACCCAACTATGGTTACGGGCCAAAAATGTTAGTTGTCTAAACCACATAGACTGAATTGATAGAATATTCTATTTTGGGTCGAAATAGTTAAAATACTTAAAACACAGGGACCAAAACGTAATTTACTCTTAATTTTATAAAATGTTGATTTTATGAAGTTTTACTTTAATCCTATTAAAATTTTAAGACATACATCCCTTTTAAACTTGAAAAACTCAAATATTTCCTCAATATATAAGTTTTTAATACACGTATACAATATAAATACTCTTAAAACATGCTATAAGAAACTATGTAATTATGAAAGTTTGGAATAAATATATGAAATTGCCCCAATTTTTTTAAATATAGAGCTTATTCATATAATATATATAAATTGATTTTTTCCCGATAAACGTTGGGTTATTAGTTCAAAAAGAATAATAATTAGATTTTCATAATCAAGTCATTATAATTTTATATATTTCTTTTACGTAATTAAACATGTTAATGTCACAAATACAATATGTGTATAAATTTGTTAGTTTATTTTAAAGGATAAATACACTTGGTATATTTGGGCAAAACTGGGGTGTAAATGAGTCGAGCCCAAGATCGTTAAGGCTTGAACTCGACTCGTTTTGATTAAATATAGATCGAGTTCAACTTGTTAAGAGCTTTATTTTCAAAGCTTGAGCTTGGCTTGTTAGAAGATTTTCATGCTTGAGCTCGACTCGGCTCGTTTATTTTTTTTTTTAATTGTTCATTTTATTTATTTTAACTAGTAATTTAATTATATGTAATTATACTTTTCAAAATTAACATAGAATATATAATTTAATTATATTTATCATAATTTTATATAAAAAACAATTACTTATATAGATATACATTTAACAGAATAGATAAAAACTTGTATAAATAAAAAGTTTGTTTATGCTCGTGAGCCGCCTCGAGCTCGATAGAGATGAAACTCGGGCTTGGGCTTAATGACTATATGAGCCATATTTTTTGGCTAGAGATTCGGATCGGGCTCGTTTAGTGACGGCTCATTCTAACTATTTACCGATCCAATCTCGTACGGTTAATGAGCCGGTTTGATTCATTTAGACTTGTTAGACAAAACCATAAATCACGCATTTGTGTGGTTTATTACCTACACATGCGTAGTAAACATTAAAAAACTAAAAACATACGAAAAAATTATTTTAATGTTTTTATTATTTTAATATAACCAACTGTATATAAAAGTGAAAATTTTAGAATACATAAACTTACTAATATCATAGGTTGGATAACTGGGATTCGGTAGAGAAGTTTTACAATAAAGTTGTCTTAGGCTACTAAACACACACTTGAAAGTTTGTGTTTCATGTGGCTTTTGAGATTCTGTCTCATGGACCTAGTCCTCTGATTAGTGAGTAGAGGTGGGCAAAAAACCCAGTTTTGGAACCGGAACCGGGAACCGAACCGGTGGGTACGGCCAGTTCTGGATTCTCAGAGAAATCGGAACCGGAACCGGCCAAAAACCGAACCGGAACCGGCCAAAAATCGAACCGGAACCGACCAAAAACCGATTGGAACCGGCCAAAAACGGAACCGAAAACGGAACTGGTTGTTGACTTTGTTGACCGGAACCAGTTTTAAAAAAAAACCGGTTTGTCCACCTCTATTAGTGAGTTATTTGTTAGCCCAATGTGTTTAAGGTTATAAAAAGGAAAGGGGTCGGCTAAGAAGCCCTCTGTTGTAGAGGTGAGTAAAAAGCCGGAACCGGAACTGAAATTGAAAACCTTAACCGAAACCATAACTGAAACCGAAAACCTTAACCGGAACCAGAATTACCATAACCGGTTCCACCTTTACCCAGCCAAAACCCGGTCAAAAATCCGACTGAAACCGGTCGGAACCGATTTTTGACTTTGTTGACCAAAACTGGAACCGGTTTGGACCCGAACCTGGTTTAAAAAAAACGGTTTGTGCACCTCTACTTTGTTGGGGCACCAGAGTTGGAGTGCTCCTACCGTATCACCTTGGGTACGTGTTTTAGAAGAGGATGTTTGTTTATCTTTCTCATTTCTACTTAGTTTACAAAGGAGGAGAATATTAGGTTGATATAAGTAGGGTGTTAAAAGGGGTCGGGTTGCGGGTTGATGGTTTAACCTGACACAAGCCTAAAAATTCAACATGAACCTAAACACGATTCGAACCTGAAAACTGTGTCTTACATATGAAACCGAACATGACATCAATATTCACTAGTTGACATGAAACAAATAGTTTGACACAAAATTTTTTATTTTGGTTATTTTTAGAATATAAATACTTTTAAAAATATAATTTTATAAAAGAAAATACAAATATACAAAAAAAATATTAAGTTTAATGAAAAATATTTCATTTTACTTTTTTTAGTTTAAACATTTATTATTAAATAACCAACAAAGTTATCACTAAACACAATAAAAAGTAATCAAATACATATAAATGAGTTAAAAGGAATATATGAACCTGCTCAAGTTACAATGAACCTGACAAGTTTAGCTAAACGAGTTCGTAGGGTCAACCCAAGCTCATTTCTATTAAACTCAAATCTGTTGATTTAGTGTTAGCTTCGAGTCGTGTAAGAAATTCACACCCTTAGATAGAAGTGTAGAAGGCACATAAGCGTGCTATTATGTGCTATTATGTGAAAGCTGATGGATATCAAGGGTATCAATTCTTTTTTTTTTTTTTTTGCATGCATAAGATTTTGATAGGAGTATAAGCCTCTAGTGTAAAATTATAGGAGACTAAACCCTAATACGCAAGATGTGGTGAAGGTGGAAGTGCTAAAGTTGCTAGATGCCAGTTTGATTTGCCGATCCTTGACTCAACACAGTTTATCTCAGTACAAGTTATCCCATAAAAAGGGAGCGAAAATGGTAACTAATAAGAAGAATGATTTGATTCCCACTTTGATAGTCATAGGAGGGCTATGGTGCATATACCATAGGAAATTGAATGATGTCACTAGCAACGATCATTATATATATAACAATTAGCAATGTCCATGTCCTGGAACTAGTTATCATTGCGTTTTTAGTTTTAGGTTAAATAAAATAAGCTTCAGGCATTCAGCACTAAACTTGTTGTAATTGGAATGGTAAGGGCTATGTGCTTTTGTTTTGGTGGGTGTGGGTTGGAGTCCCTCCCCTAGGGTTTTTTTTTAATTTGCATTTTCGCTCATTTTTCTTTTAATTTTCTTTTTCCATCTCTCTTTCACTTTCTTTTACACACCACCGTCATCAAATCACTCCCCTACAAACGAGTCAACGCCGTCGCAACTGGCATCTAAACTTTAAATCTTCATCCTATGTTGTCTGGGTAATCACTTCCACACCCTCATTTTTGTACACACTATCGTCATCAAATCGCTCCCATACAAACGAGTCAATGACGTCACAACTGATCTTTACACTTTAAATTTTCATCCTATGCTTTCGGGGTATTCTTTTTCATCCCCTCATTTTTCAAAAAAACTTTATAAAATGTTACTTTAATTACCTTAAATTTATAAACTTTCTAATTTAGCCTTTTTGTTCCTTAGCTAATAATAATTTCTTACGTGCTTAGTTTTGCGTAAAAATTCATATAAATTCGTGTATCAATAATTTTCTTACGTGTTTAGTTTTGCATAAGAGTCCATATAAATTCGTGTTAATACATATTTTGAAATATTTTTTTCCCAGAAACAAGTCCAGTTAAATATAGTATTTTTCTGTACTTACTTATATATGTTAGACTATGTTTCAATGTAATTTTTTTAGGGGATAGGTTGTATCAAATATAATACGCTTTCATTTGATGAAATAAATTCCAACTACTTTACATTTTGATACCGCCGCAACGCGACGGGCACCATACTAGTTTTTTTTTAATTAGGTGATGAAAAGTATTTCAGTTATTTTTTTAACTGTAATCAATTGAATTAGTTCTTCAGACCGTTTCTTCAATTCCTTTTATATTATAATTTATTAAAAATAATTTTAACACATGCATGAGTGACGAATTTTAATATAGTTTAGACGAAATATAATAAATTTGGGTATGGTGATGTTTGTGTTGATTTAATTCTAATTGATCTTTTTTTTACGAATATTACTTGTTGACAACATAAACAACACATTACAAGTTGAGATTAGTATAAAAAAAACCCTAAATTTTACAATTTGTAACATTTCATCTTGTATACGGTAATACTTCGTCCTATTTATGGTGCACACATATAATGCATATATGTGTGGGCCCTTTAAGAGACAAAAATAAAATTGCACTAATTTTAACTCTATTTTACTTATTTTGTGAAAATAATCGTTAAAAGCGTTGGGATGATTAACCTCAAACGATAACTTTGAGCCGGGGACTCTTTCGGAACAACCTCTCTATCCCAACTGGGATAGGGGTAAGGTTTGTCTATATCCTTACCCCCAGACCCTACTCTAAGTGGGATTTTTACTGGGTATGCTTGTTGTTGTATACGGTAATACATAACTTTAAAAAAAATGATGAGATTATTCTATAAGAAAATGGACTTTAGAAAACACGCCGCCATGACACCAAGTGTCCAAAAAGACTAAGCTTAAATATTTTTAAAGGTATTTTATGATTTTGTTTGAAGACACAAGATATCAATGGTGTTAATGCATAAATTGGACACGGTCTATAACACAGACCAAAAAAGGGACCAATCCAGAATCTTGGATTCGTGGGTTTACCAACAATTATAAATAATAACGGTGACTAACACTAATCATAATTACAATAATTGAGTCAAAATGGACCAATATTGGGAGAATTACATATTTCTTCTTTCTAACTTGAAAAATTACATATCTTGGGAGAATTGAGTCAAAAGGATTTAAGGAATAAATTTGAGTTAACTAGATTTTTGTAAAGACTTGATCCCATGTAAATTGAACTAATTGACTTGGTTCTTTTGTCTAAAATTTTTGTTCTTAGCATTTACTTTTTAGCTTTTAGCTTTTAGTTTTCTATGGTTTTAAGGTGTTCATTTTCGGATATCCGATGTTTCGGATATCCGAATTTTTCTGATAGTGGTTTTCAATATCCGAATCCGTATACGAAATTTAGGATATCCGAAATTTCGGATATCCGAAATCAGAAAAAAAATAATAAAAAATTTTAAAAATATATATTTCGGATATCCGAATATCCGAAAATTAACCAGATATCCGAAAATTATTCGAAATATCAGAAAAATATCCGAAAAATTATCCGAAAAAAGTATCCGAATATCCGAAAAAATATCCGAAAAAAATATGTTTCGGATATCCGAAAATTTACAAAATAGGTATCCGAATCCGAAGTTTCAGATATCCGAACTTCCGGATATCCGATTTTTTCGGATATTTCGGATTTGGAGTTTCGGATATTTCGGATTCGGATACGGATTTTTCTGAACACCCCTAGTTTTAATTCGAGTTTTAAAAGTTTTATTTTATTTTATTTTATTTGACTTTACTGTACTTTATTTTATTATTTCTGAAAAGTATGAAGTTTTTTAAGAAGTAAAGTTCTTGTTCCGAAAACTTTGGGCTGGAAAATTCTCCAAACGAAAATTTCCCAGCCTATCGCTTTTAATTACTTCATTTCAGAGAACTTTGAGCTTTTTTCTGAATTGATCTTCTACATTTGACCATTTTTCAAGAAATTGATTGTGTAGATTGATTGAGTAGGCATAGGTGACCTTGGGTCAGAAGTTTCATGAAATTTGGATCGAAAAACATTCAAAAATTGAAATTTTCTAACTCAGAACTTCAAGTGCATAAAAACTAATAAAATCTGAAACTGATAATAAAATTGTACAAATTAGAAAAGGATTTTCACATCACCGATTTTGCCTCGAAAACCGATCATTTCACCAGAGGAATCGAAATATGGATCGAGAATAGTTGGGTTCTTGACCAAAACAAAGATTTCGGAGTCTTCTCCGAGAACTTGTCAAGAACTTGGATAAGTATGAGAACTTTTGCTTGTCTGAAAACTTGTGAAAGTCCGAGAAATTTTGCATGCTCAAGAACCTTTTGTTGTCCAAGAACTTTCACTTGTTCATGCACTTGTAAAGATCGAGAACTCTTAAATGTTCGAGAACTTGTAAAATTTTGAGAACTTGGAATTTTACCAGCTCTGAAAATTTTAAAAAGGTTGGTTTCATTTCATCAAAAACTTGTCTGAGCTACAGACTTGATTTGTTTTTCAATGCAGATATAAGTTCAATAATTCTCAAATATCTTAAATAAAAATAAAGATTTTTCTCTTTTTTGAGTGGTCTTTAACCCCCTTTTTCTTCTCGTTTAAAATATCTTTGGATTCTTTATTTGGATCAGTGAGACAATTGAAGTGGTGTTTCCTTATTCTGGGATCCTTTATCTTGGTTTTAAATCATTGGATTTAGACATCATTTCGGTGCTTCTTAATCCTTTTAAAATGGTAGCAACATACCCCTTTTGTGATTTCTTTCTATCAAAGAATAATACCAATGGTTGATTCGTTTGTGATACACTGTGGATCGAAAAAGTTTTAGCCATTCCAACAAATTTTCTTGAATTGAAAATTTGCTTGAATCGGGGCCTTTCGATTTCTATATCAAAGATATACTTACGAAGTTGTTCCAATTTATTGATTGGCATTAACCCTAGATCCTTGCCCCTGAGAAATTAATCAATACTTTCTACTCGAGCTCCATCACGAACTATTTACATTACAAAAGATTCATTCTAGATCACGTCTTTGCTTATCGTGAAGATCCACAAGCAAAACATGCCATGTTTCAGACTATGGTTCATGGTCTCCTTCTTTCTCCGACAAATTATGCAAAAATGAAAGACTCGAAGATTTATTTCAGCTTTCTCAATGATTTATGGACCAATGCTAAGGAAGCTAAGGATGCAAGTGGAAAGTCAAGCTTAATCAGGTAGATTCAAGATAAACAAGTACAATATCC
This sequence comes from Mikania micrantha, assembly GCA_009363875.1. Lineage (NCBI taxonomy): Eukaryota > Viridiplantae > Streptophyta > Magnoliopsida > Asterales > Asteraceae > Mikania > Mikania micrantha. Next base: position 9,990,505 of record CM018687.1, read on the forward strand.
GAAGAAGTAATCAAGGATGCTTTATGTTTGGTGGTAAAGAGACAGATCCCACTGAAGTTGATAAGCATAATATTGAGTAAAGGTGGCAATTATTACCCAAATCAATGGAAATGGGTTGGTTTGAGTAAACAGTTATAGTATAATGGGTTGAAATGAGTAACATCATAATATTAAATGGGTTGAGATGGGTAGCACTTAAACACAATACAGGTTAAGACAGGTAATCAAAAAACTATGTAAATGCAATGGATTCAAACATTTAAGAATGATTAATAACATATTTGATAAGAAAATCACTAAAAATTATCCAAATGGACTATTTGTTTACTTATAACGCATCTTAAGTTAAACTAAATTGATGTTTTTTAAGAACAATGCATTTAAACCCAAACTAATTTTGCTTAAAACCCGTTCTAACCCGCACTCATCCTGACCCAAACCCGTTATCCAACCCAACCCAACCCGTCCATTTTGTCAGGCATAATATTGAGTCAACTCTTGCTAAAATGGGATACGAAGGGTCGTTTCCTCCTACAAAAAGAAGTTGATTCGCCCTTATTGGAGATATCTAGTGCATGTGCTCACCTAGTGCCTATCATAAAAGAAAGGAGGTTATGATGTTCTCAACTTGACCGTGACATCATTTATGGTTTGTTGATAGTGGGATTGGACTTCAACTACTCCAAGATGGTGTATTATGAATTCTTTGAATACTACATGGATAAAAAGGAAGAGAACTTTCAAGCATTTCCAAGATTTTTCATATTATCATCAACAAGAGGCATTAGTTCCTACTACTGTGCTTCTTGTTCAAAGGAGAACGAACTATGACATTTTCTCCTATATGGTCACGAACAAAAAAGGAAAGAAGATGTATGTTGGTGGGAGACCATTGGAAAAGTTTGGAAGACTTTTTATTGATCCTAATATGGAAGATGATGATTAAGAAACATTCAGTGCATTAGTTGCCTAAGAACATGATCAAGATTCGTTTCATCAATCCGAGCATGAGAATGCAGTGGCTACATATGTTGAAGGAAATGAATCCTCCAATGATGAACATGAGGTAGTTTCTGTTAATGCCTATGAACATGAGCTTATGATCAAGAGAAAAACTTGGTGCCCACAGGATCGATAATTTAGTGGATCATATCAACTAGAGTGGATTGAACAAGATAAACGTTGGATTAAAGGTTATGGATTCTGCACATATACATGTGCAGACTCTCTCGGCAGAAACATACAACACACAATATGCACACACAAGTTCTATATATTCCACACACAAAATGTCATATAAATGAGGGTGTTTATACCCATGAAGTGGTGGTTACACAAACAACAATATTAACTAACTTTTGTTGGTTAAATAACTAACTTTAACCGCCTTTGACTTTCTGAAATTTGACTTCTAATTTTGACTCTCAATTTCTTGATTATTTACTTCTAACAAAACTAAGCAACTAGGGAATCTTCAGTCACAAGAAACATACGAAGACTATATGCCTTCTAATGATTTTTATCCTAAGAAAAAACTTAAGATAATGGCAAGAATTAGATTCGGACTAATCTCTCTATCACAATTAGAATAGAGGTAAGGTGTGTCTCTATCCTTCCCCTCTGACCCTACTCTAAGTGGGATTTTTACTATTTATGCTTGTTGTTGTTATTGTTGTAACCGTTTATCACTTCTAAAGAATTATGACAACTTGGCATTAAGTTACTATTGCTGAAAGGTGTAGATGAACTGCTTTGAAATGACCTAATTAAATGAATTTAAACGTCTAGAATTTAATCTGAGCTATTATAAATGGTCATATTTTTTTGTTCGGGTGATTAATTACACACCCTTGCTAGTTTTTTCCTCTTCCTCAATGGAAATAAAAAGGTTGAATGTGAAGTTGATCCTACAATTTGTGTTAACTGAATCAAAATATAATGTTTCAATTGAACTTAAATAACCAACTATTGAGAACAAATTGACGCTTTTTGAAAGAAAGATAACGTGAATAAAGAGCTAAATTTACTTCACAAAAGAAGAAAAAGAAAAAAAAAAAAAAAAAAGATAAGGTTCATGTAGTATATTTTAGTATAATTGGATGTAAAGGAATATTAAAGAGTTAGAGGTGTGAAGTACACACTCGTTTAATATTTTCTGAGCTCTAGACTAAACACGGTGGTCAAGGGGGTTGCGTCCCCTAGCGGGTCTAAGGTTGGAAATATTGATTTCGGATAGTGATTTCATACATGATCCGATAAATTTCCAAGCGATTATTGTCGAATTTCTCCAACAATCCAAAGAAAAGGGGAAAAGAACAAAACAAACCCTAATGCACCTGAACAAAATACATTAATAAACTTTAAACGAGATGGGTTACTCGGTGAAGAAGCTAATAAATTCGGAAAAAATAAAGTTAGCGGTCGTCCGCGACACTATGATTGACAAGGTCGGCCAACTTAACATTTTCGTCCTTATGTTCATCATGCACGACGTCCGACTAACTTGGTCGAGATTCTTATCACCTCCCTGAATCGTACGATTGGTCTGGGAGGTGATGCTCATATAACAATGGCCACGTATATCGCTCGGTGCATATTTTATAGATTACTTTTTGCCCATATTTTTTATATGAAGCCATTATATATGAAAACTTTTATCAAAATCAAAAATCCTATAATTTTAGGGGACCCAAGGTCCTTATTTAGGGTGCTTGACATGTTAACACCAGTGTCTAAAGAAAAGATTTAACCCATACTCTCCACTAAACATTGAACATTTTAACTTCAAGTTATTAATAAAATTGTGATCCTTTTATAACAACCAACCAAAAAGATTCCTACTCCAAATAGGAAAATTATTAGTTTTCTTATTTTGTAATAAAATTATTATTTTTCTTTATATTTGTACCAAATTTTATTATATAGTGTATTAGACATTAATTGTTTACTTGCTATGTTAAGAAAACCATCAATTCATGCTATATTTTAACGAATCTTTATTGACACTTAACCAACTCTATTTTTATTTTTATTATTTTAGAACAGCAACTCTAGTACTTTGTATCCCACCAAATAATAATATATATTAATTCTCTTTAATCGCATACATTTTTTTGAACAAAGATATTATTACATACCACGTATGTTTTTTTAACAGGTCTATCGGATAGAGGTAAGGCATACGCCCCCTAGATGCACGCCCGTGGAATAGGTAAACCCTTGCCCCCTATTGCGATCGAACCCAGGATAAAACCCAAGTTGATCTTTACCCGATGTTCTTTAAGCTTGCCCCCAGATGAATTTAATCCCCTAACCTCTAATGTGAAAGGTAAGAGTCCTAGCCATTGAGTTGAGTTTTGAAGACAATCATATACACATATATATACTTGCATATATAAGAAATTAATATAACATTATCCTGTCGGCTGCTATAAAATACATTTGTCTTCTTTTCCAAATACATAAATTAGGAAGTCAATATTCCTGTCTAGATGTTATGCTTCCAAGCACCATGCCATAACATAATTTCCATGTAAGAGCACCCTAACGAACCTATTATTTATTTATGTAACCAACAACATCCTTACATCAAACAATAAATGACTAAAAATAAAGCTGACAAACTAGATAGTCTTGTTCTATTTTTAGCTACAATTTTTGTTCAAAAATGGTTGCTACTATTTCGGGTCATCGTTTCCATGGTGTCGTTTTTGCAGGTTTCGATTGAAATAAGGATATATTTTTGTCTTTGTGTCTTGCTGATTTTATCGCCCAAAAAGCATACCATAGTAGTTTCATTGTAACGATCTTATTCGAGAATAGTGTTAGCTCTCTTATAGAAAAAATATGTCTTATCTTAGGGACTTTAAAATCAAATGGTCGCAATTTTTGGGTAAAATGATTTTTTGGTTACAACAAATTCCGGTAAAAGGGGCTTATATAAAAAATGAGAGTTTTTATATATGGTAGAGAAAGAGTCCTAATTTTTCTCTCCGGCTTGGTGCTTGGAGCCACCCATGGGCGGAGGTAACATATAGTGACCGATGTCCCCAGACAGCAGCGATTTTTCAGCGTATATGAACATTTATGAACGATGTTTTCAAGTGACAACATCGGTTTTTAGACTAGTGACTAGGGGTGTTCATTTTCGGATATCCGAAGTTTCGGATATCCGAACTTCGGATATCCGAAAATTTCGGATATCCGATCTTCGGATATCCGAAATTTCGGATTCGGATTCGGATTCGGATTCGGATTCGGATTCGGATATCCGTTCGGATATCCGAAATCAGAAAAAAAAAATAAAAAAATAAAAAAATATATATTTCGGATATCCAAATATCCGAAAATTATTCGGATATCCGAAAAATATCCGAAAATTATCCGGACATCCGAAAAATATCCGAAATATCCGAAAAATATTCGGATATCCGAAAAATTATCCGAAAAAAATATCCGAATATCCGAAAAAATATCCGAAATGAAAAACTACTTCGGATATCGGATATCCGAACTATCCGAAAATTTTCAAAAAAGGTATCCGAATCCGAATCCGAAATTTCGGCCGAACTTCCGGATATCCGAACATCCGGATATCCGATTTTTTCGGATTCGGATTTTCGGATATTTCGGATTCGGATTCGGATACGGATTTTTTTGAACACCCCTACTAGTGACAGCACTGGTTGCAACGACTTGTGTTGAAATAACTTTTTTCAATGAAGTATGTGAAGATGGAATTGCGTAAGAGGATGATAGATGTGTACCTGAGTTATTCTTGCATTTGTTATGTTGAAAAAGATTTATTCCAACAAGTTTCGGCGAAAATGTAATACAACATTTTCAGAAGATGAAAACTTGTATGGAACAACTCTAAGTATTTTTTTATTTTTAAAACCTATCGGATTTATATTACATGTTCTTTTAGTTCTTTTCACGATTTTTATTTGATCGGTTTTTATTATGTGACGAGCATTACCTGACTCGAACGGTAAAATCGAATCGAAAAATTTAAGTTTGGTACTATGAAAATCGAGCATACAAATACAGTGACATCATTGGAAAAAATCCTGTATCTGTCACTGGAGCCACCAAAATCTTGTCCCGGCCTTGATCGAGAAGAACATGTTAGTATTAAGGGTGCTTATCGGGTCGGATAACGAGTTATTCGGGTTTTTTAGGCTGGAAAATTTTTTGGTCTATCTGAAACCCGACCCAAAATTTAAAATATATTACCCGACCCGAAAAACCCGAATTTGTTCATCCAAATAACCCTGTTTTTTTCGGGTTTTTCGGATATCTGACCCAAAAAACCAGTTTTGCATATCCGAAATCCGACCCGACCCTAATCTAAAATCATATTATCCGACCCGAAAAACCCAAAATAGATTTCGGATACGGTTTTTTCGGGTTTCGAATTTCTAATTTTTTCGAGTTTCGGATATTTTGAACACCCCTAGTTAGTATTATAAATAATAAGTTTTGGCTAATATTTCTTTTAATGCTATCAAATTCCTGAACTTGATTGATGTTTAATTGATCAGTCAGGTGTCTTTATAGCTAGGTTTTTTTCCACTAGATGTTATGTGAGCTAGTGTGGTTGGTGTTAGAAGTGGACAAAAAAAAACCGGTTTGGGTTTACAAACCGGTTCCATCCAAACCGGTCCGAACCGCCGGTTTGGAATAGGTTTGACATCCTCATCACCCAAACCGGTTTCAACCCCTCCAAACCGGTTTTAAACCGGTCCAAACCAGTTTTATAGGTTTGACATCCTTGTCACACCCCGGGCCGGCGGGAACGGATCGGGTTTTCCCGTCGGGCGGAAGGTTCCCGGGGCGCGATATCTTGGAGTGATAATCAAATGATCAGATTGTTTACATAGCACATGAGATATAAATGAGAAATGCTAATCATGACATGAAATAGAATTACAAAGTTAAATTACATTGTACATCATAATTTAACTAAGTAAATCTAATCAAAAAGAATCAATGAGTTTATATCTTGAACTGTACAAGATATACAAAAGTGATTCACTGTTTTTGTCATATCAAAAGTATGCAGTCAAAAGTAAGCTAGGTCTTCTACAAGTCCACTAGCTTAACACTTGCACAATTGTATCTACACCTGTCCGTCACCTGAGAAAACATGCATTTAAACAAAGTCAACACTAGGTTGGTGAGTTCATAAGTAAGTAAATTGAAAACCATTGAATTGATCATGCACACATCCACAATGTCATAGTTGTTGCTTGTAATACTTGTTTCATCTGTACCACCCAATGGCCTCTCCTTAGTTATATGTACAAGTAGTGTATCACCTGATCAAGTATGCTTATATATAGGGAATCCTGAAAGGGTCAAGCCCAGACGCTATCCCACCACATACTCAGTCAAGTTCCACACCACTTGCGATACAACTAAAGATATCCATTTCCCCGCTTATTCATCGCACTTGAGATGTATTCAGTTATTGTATTGATGATAGAATAATATATTGTATGGGGTTTAATTATCAAACCGAAGTATTGATAACCCTCGATGTACTAAGGAATTTTAGATTAATATAATCTTGTCCTTGTATTATTCTATACTTGAAGTGGGTTAACTGATGATACTCTATTAAATATTAAGAGTGTGAGTTAACCCCTTGCAACTTGTTCTTGAACCATAGTGCATAGAGCCTAAAAGGAATCCATTGAAATCCTCACGTAATCAGATTTCAATGCATCCGATTTATCTCTACCACTTTGCATGTCTATTGTCCTCAACGAAATCTATTACTAGTAGTGTCACATGAGAGCAGATCACCTTCTCAACCTACCAGTCAATAGGGTTCTCGTTGGATTAATTACTTATCACTGTAGATTAATATCACCATGTGTCGCTTACCAGAACCTGACTTGAGGTCGCCCTGTCACCGGTCATACGTTACCGGCCAATGAATTGTTACGATCAACATACTAGCCCTACAAGCTAGAGGTTTGTCAAACCTATGGTACCACTATGCTATCGTCGGTTTAGTCACGTCAAACTAACTGGTCAGCGAAATAAAGGGGCTTACATGATCAACTTGAACAAATTGGCACATGATTGAAGTGATATAATGCAAACAGGTCAAATGTAACTAATTGTAATTGTATTCACTTGTACTCTTGTTCTCATTGTCATATGTTCTCCGTGATATTAACAAAGTTAAATAAGAACTAGTCTTATTAGGTTATGTTAATTAATTGAGTGAATGATGTTATCATGAAATTATGTTATCATGATTATCATTCCATGTTCCTTGTTCTTCTTGTAATATGTGTTGAGTTGTAAGGTTAAGTATTATAAGATCTAGTCTTATTACACTTGTTTAACTCTTGTATTGAATGATGTAGTAAAGATATATTATCTTTGTATCATTCCTGTGTTTTGCTCTTGTAATCATGTCATTATGTTTCCTTGTAATTGTTACAATGTCTTTTCTTGTAAGAATAACTAAGTGTTGTAGGAGTTAACCTACTACTAAGTTATTCTATTGTATCGATGAGTTATGATATTAAAATATCATCATCATCTTATCTTTCCTGTATTCTTGAATTCAAACAAGCATGCATACATTGATTTATGATAATAAGCAATTTAATATCAAATAATCAAAGTATTAACAATATGTAAGCAAAACTTTTAAATAAATAAAAGTAAAGCATGTTTCTCAGCCCCGAGAGTTTAAAATCAATAAAGATTAAAGAAAAGGGGCATATGAACTCACCTTGTAATAGTGGGGTTTGACTTGACCTATATGAGAATGCACGCGCTCTCGTTTGTATTCGTTGTGTTCACAATCCTGTATTGATTTGTTGTAATTTGTAAGTATAAGCTTAATAGGCTTTTGTGTGTGTATATGTGTAGGTGTTAGCCCTAAGTTGGCTTTCGCGCGTAAGACTTGGTCATAATCACCGTTCGGTCTCTTATGTAGGTTTTAAGTTAAAAACCTTATAAGTTATTATCTTGAAATCTTTGACTTGACTCATTCTTGTAATTGTACACTTTGATCTTATGAAATATGTTAAACCCGAAGGTTTGAAGTGATGTGTAGACCAAACTATGTGACCAAGTCCTATGTTGGGCCTCTAGGTCATTTGTTGGGCCCTAGGCCCAAACCTATGGGCCTTGATCTGTTCTTGAACCACCAATAGTGTTAGACCATTTTGGAACATGTGAATCAGTGATATACAGTGTGGAATTACGAAGACTTGGTCAATTGCTAAGAAGCCTAATGAATAGGTGGCCTTGTGGCCTCCATTGGGCCACGATGAGAAACTGTTGGGCCCGAAGTGGGCCCAGGCAAGATTTGTCAGGCCAAAGGTTAGAATGAACTGTAGGAACCATGGTTGGGCCAAAAATAGGTGGTTGTCCAAGATAATGACAAAGTGGCTCCAAAAAGGGAGGACAAAGGCCTCAAAGTGGGCCTTAAATCGATTTCTGTGGGCCTCGGGTAGATTTTGATGGGCCCCATGGATTTTGTCTCAGGCCTTTGCCAAAAGAACTCATGGGCCAAGTTGGGCCTGGATTAGAATGGCTGAAACAGTAATGGGCCTTGAATTTGGGCTTTTGGCCAAAATGGTGGCCTTGAATCACATTTTGTGGGCCATGGGCCAAACTAGATGGGCCCCAAGGGATTTATCTCAGGCCCTGAGCACAATAAGTGTTGGGCCAACATGGGCCTGGATCAATTGGGCCGAAACTATTGTGGGCCCAATTCAAGGGAAATATGGGCCATTTGGGCTTGTGTGAGTTAATTCTATGGGCCAACTTCATTCCAAACAGGTTTTATGATCAAAATAGTTCATTTTGGGTCAAGTTGAACTGAAATAGAGCTTGGGCCTGTATTGGGCCAAATAATAGTTAATAGTCGAATGGGTGTGTGTGTAGGCCAAAAGAAATGAGGTGGGCCAAATTACTTGCTGTTGTTTCAACTGAACATGGGGTTGGCCGTAATACACATAAGATGCCCATACTTGAAGGTGGCTGACCAAGGTTGGAGGTGGCTGGGTGGCGTATGGCATCTTGGCCGAATGAATGGTTGAGAGGTGGCGAATGAGGGGAGCTCGAATGAGGGATGCATGGTTCGAATGAGTGGTCTCCGAATGAGACCTGTTTCAGTCGAATGTGGCCAGGTCGAATGAGGAGAGAGCCACCGAAAGAGAGCTGGTCGAAGGAGGCCATTCGGCCGAGGCCCTTCGGCCTTGTGTCATTCGGCCAAACACGGTGCAGCCCTCAAACCAAGAATCCATGTTGTGTTCCAAAGGTAATCGGTTCTTAGGAAGGTGTTCTAGTGGTCGTGGTTTACAACGAAGGCCTTAGGCCGGCTGAATTAAAAGATAGATCAAAAAGGGGTGAAAACCCTAATTTCGTAATTCTTTGCAGCCTCATACCTCGTTTTTCAGTGGGTTTGGCTTTAGATCTGTTGTACTTTAATGTAGAGGACGTCGAGGGCTACGCGTGGGCGAAAGAATCACTCGAATCGGGTAAGAAACGAGAAAGTTATGGAGGTTTGAAGGTTGAGAAAACCCTCAAATGGTGGTGGCCGGATTTTTGAGCTAGAGAGAGGTTGGGGAAGAGAAGAATGAAGGAAAAACCCTCTTTCTTGGGTTTTTATACCCCGGGAGTGTTCGGGTTCGTTTTTGTTGCTCGGTTCGTAAGTTCGTCGCGTAACCGGATTTTTACGCGTAATTTAAATATTTTAAATAAAGTAGGTTAATTTAATTATTTTGATGAATTTCAAAATTGTAAAATGTTATTTATTTACTTTTATTAAATTATTTTCGTTCGTGACGTGTTTTCGTTGTCGTTTCGTCAGATCGCGTAACCTTCGCGCGTAATTCGTTCGAATCGTCACCCGAACGAATACGACGATGGTTTTGCTTTCTGACTTTTGTTTTCTACTTTTCAGTCATTATTTTAGAATTCTAAACTCACAGATATGTTTGTGTGAATCGTCACTCACGCAAACACACTGTTAGTTCGTCATTATGAAATAACACTGCATTATGTGTTAATTGTGTTTCCTCACTGTCGGACTCAACTATACATCATGATTTCACACTGTTTTTGTACTGAATTGTCGGTCATCTGATTCCTGTCATCTGTGGACATCAGATCGCAACCGATATGTTTCTGAATATTGTTTGAATTCCGTTGTTTCTCATGTTTTGTTGTGTTAACTGTAATTAAGTTTTCACTTAATAAACACAACTAATGTTTCAAATGTACGTTGTACTTAATGTATTTAAGTTTATACGAAAATACGTACAACGTTTTCTTGTATTTAGGATTCTGTTAATACAAGTACTGTTTAAGCTTACGTATGCACACATAGAATAAGGTGAAAGTACACATACCGTACGGACTTGCCGGACGATCTGACACTTGTTGTTACAATCCTCATCTCGCTAAACCGGTTTTGACCATCCGTTGACCAAACCGAACCGGTTTGTGCATCCCTAGTTGGTGTGCTGCTACCGCTGTTGACAATGCAGTTCACCTTGAATCTCCTGACGGCTGCTTCATAAAGGAAGTTAGGCAGGGTCTTAGGCCCTAAAATTTTAGGTTCTCAATTTTCTAAAAAATGCAATACTAACTATATGTATTTTTACATAATTGATATAGAACTAGTATACAGGACCCGCGCGTTGCGGCGGGGTCTGATATACTGACGTAAAAAAAACCAACAGAACATGAGGTTAAAATCGTGTACAATAAAATGCACGAAAATACCCTATACAAGATCTATAACGTAAGCTTTGAAACTAAGGGTTGAAGATTAAGAACTTATTTAATAGTAAAGAATGTGATTACAGAAGACTTAAAAAAAAGGCCCTGCGTAAATGTAGAATTTATAAATGATGCAAATATTATAAAATTATTAAATGTAAATCGTATATATATGTAGTATATATAATTCTCATGGTTTATAAAATTATTAAATCTAAATCGTTTGTGAACTAATTACGATAAAAATGATATAAACGATACAAATATTCGATAACGTACGGATGCGTTATAGGCATGTAAACAACGCGCAAAATTTCTGTGACCGTTTGGGTTAGAAAATTAAATAAACGTTCATGAGGCCATTGCGATCAAATTAATATAATTATGACATTTATCAGATAACCTAATGACACGTTAAAATCATGTAAACATTAAAAATATGTGAGTAAAGTGAGAGGGCCTTAAAAATAAGAGTTCAAAGTTCAGGGTTATAAACGAAAATTTCAAATTAATTGAAAAGTATTAAAATCTATCTTTTGATCTTTAGACGCGGTAGTGAATAGTGATTATGTGAGGGTTTGTATCCTACCAAAACCCTATCTGGACCATTGATTTGGACTTTTGAAAATAAAATATGTGGTACACATTAAACTTAAATAAAAAATTAGATTTTGGATAAACAAATCAGCTTTAATGTGGGTTAATGTAAACCACATGTTTATTTTCAAGATTCCAAATCAACAACCCAAATAGGGTTTAAGGGTTTTCTCTCTAAGATCGGGTTTTCATATGATACAAACTATATATATATGTGTGTGTGTATGTGTGTGTGATATGTTGGGGCCCACCGTTTGTGTGATGTGTGTGTGTGTGTGATATATGTGTGTGTGTGATGTGTGCCGTTTGTGTGTGTGTGATATGTGTGTGTGTGATGTGTGCCGTTTGTGTGTGTGTGATGTGTGTGTGTGTGAAAAAGTCGTTTGTGTGTGTGATGTGTGTATGTGTGTGATGCGTGTGTGAAAAAGTGAATAGTGATTTTGTGTGTATGAAAATATTTGCAAATTAATATATATATTAATGGCTCTCTTAATTAATTGGTTTAATATTTCTTTTTAGCCTCAAGGTCTTGATAAGGGTGTAAAAAAAGCAAATTTTATTCATAACCAAAAAACTAAACAGGATTATAAATTCGGTTTTTAGTTTGGTTCCTTATAATATTGTATGGTAAATTTGAATTTGGTTTTCGGTTCTAGTTAATAGATATATATTATTTTAATTTGTTTTATTTTGTTAGCAGAATTTGTGATAAGTGTATATGTTGAATTTAATTTGTTAGGTTTGTTTGATTTATTAATTTTTTGAAATGTTGTTTATATGCGTCGCTTAGACACGGGTTGGTAAGTAGAATAACTTAAAACCATATAAATTGGACCATTTAACAATCATAACTGACAGCAGACTCTAACTTTGAAAGGGGCCCAAATTGACGCATTTGTTTTTGTACGCATTGTTTATGTATGTTTAAAAAGTTCGCGGCTCGAGACTCGTTCGAAAAAAGCTCGTCTCGAAAAAAACTTGATAAAAACGAGCCGAGGCCCGAGCCAGGGTTAGCTCGACTCGATTTTTAATATATATATATATATATATATATATATAATTATATACATACACATAATTGTATTACACACACAAACACAAACATATAAATATACAAATATATATAAGTTATACATAATATATTTCTATATTTATTTAATATCTTATACGTATATTTAAATAAAGATATATTATGTATAATATATATGTATGTATATATAGATATATTAGTATATAGAGTAAGGTTATTGTGCAAAATAATAGTTTTGTAAAAATAGTGAAAAACGATCTGAACCTTTGATATATTATCATCAATGGTCATTAAAAAATCAGTGGCATGATCGTAATTAATATGTTGTTTAAAATGGAAATAAAGGCACAAAAGGAATTTCCATATTTGTAGATATCATGCTATCCATTAAATCAGGAGCAATTACTATTTTTAAGGAATAAGTCATTTCCTTTTTGCTATGTGCTATTAGTACATGAAGGAAGCGTATATCAACACATTCGCATAATATGTGTTATTAATACATGTAAGCATATATCAGCTCATATACGTAATATGTGATATTAGTACATGATATATCTGCACATATGAGTACATATTAGCATATAATATCACTACAAAATCTGTCCTTTGGCGTTTTAAATTACAACATGCCAGCACATAACAACACTAAAAATGTGCCAAATAATTATTCTATCATTCATACTAGCAAATATCAGCAAATTATTTAACGATTTATCAATTTAACAAATTACTAAAACTCCCTATTCACATCGTTCTACTTAAAATAGCACATGCTATCACATAACAACACATATTAACACTCATGTTCGACATTATTATAAATAACAACACATACTATCACAATAACACTCATGTTCACACAATCATACATTTAATTTTTGTTCGACATAGATGAACTCACTGTCGAATTATGATATTTTGTTTTCTTGTTTGATGTGATATATTGATAGTCGAATAACCATAATATATTTTTGGAATGATATCATTAAACGTAAATGTTTAACAATATTTTCTTAATTAAAGGGATTATTAAATATGCACTAATACTTAATTTGACTAAAATATCATTTTTTATTAATTAAATGAAATGTCAAATGTCAACACATGGTTGGTTCTTACACTTTTTACAAAAAAAAAAACTCATTTTGTATATGAACATACCTCTTAGATTTTATATATTAGATTATAAATATTATATTAAATATATATGTATGTATGTATGTAAAGTGGAGGAGAAAAAAACAAACAGGCTCGTGGCTTGGCTCGAGGCTCCTTTTTTTACGAGCTCGAGCTCGAATTTTTTGCTCGAAAAAATTTTCGAGCTGGCTTAGGCTCAAAAAATTTTCTAGTTGGCTAGACTCCAAAAATGTTTGAGTTGGCTTGGCTCGACTCAGTTACAACCCTAGCTAATATTTTTAGATCCTATGTGATTGTAGATGTTTTGTTGCCTTCGGGTACTTTATATCTACGGGAGATGACACGATTGTAGCATTTGTGTATAAAATATTTTGAGAGTATTGGAAGATGTTATGTGGTTGCTTGCTCTTTCAATTTCAATGCTTGGGTCTATGTCCACAGACCTCGTGTGTTCATTGAACTTAATCAGATTTTTCCTATGATAAAAGTATATATTATACGCGATAGTTTTAAGTTCCTTTCTTTATTGTTTGTAAAGATTACTAATCTTGAAATCAATGTTGTAAAAATCGGTTTTAGGTTGATTCATCAGTAGTCAGCAGGAAGATAATGCATTTACACAAAATCAGAGGTATTAATTGGTAGTCAGACAAATATTGGCCTAGTCGGTCAAAAATCGGGCTAGTCAGACAAAAATCGGGGCAAGTTGGCCGAAAATCGGGCCAGTTGGTCAAAGGGATTTAATCGGTAAATGCGATTTTTTGGGCCATAACCATTTATTGGCTTTTTAATGGAGTAAATTGCATTTTTAGTCCTTCATGTTTACACAAAATTTCAGATATAGTCATTTATGTTTCAAAATGTCAAAAACAGTCCTTTAAGTTTTCAAATGTTGCAAACTCAGTCCTTTTTCCGTTAACGCCGTTAAGTACTAACAAAATAAATGACCATATTTGAATACTTATGTAAACATAAAGGACCAAAAGTGAAATTTACTCAATTACTTATATGAATTTTTTTGACATTTATACTCCTATTCTGTTAGTACTTAACGCCGTTAACGGAGAAATGACCGAGTTTGCAACATTTGGAAACTTAAAGGACTGTTTTTGACATTTTGAAACATAAAGGACTATTTCTAAAATTTTGTATTAACATAAAGGACTAAAAGTGCAATTTACTCCTTTTTAATGAATTTTTAGGACTCCTTATCAAAATTGGTCAAAATCTTTGAAATACTTCAAAATTATACTTATTTTAAAATATCATATTTAAACTTTTTTGTATATATATAATCTAAAATTGAAAATAAAATTTCAATCCGATTAATCCCTCAAGTCGATGTCTCATAGATTGACTAGCGTCTATCAATTGTTACAACACTACCTGAAATTCGGTGGTTTTAGTGATATCATATCTTCTCCCACATGAAGATTAGTGATTGATAGAGCTTCCTTATTAGCCAAAAATGCTATATATTGGAATAGTGATTTGGATCTCTTTTCCAGCTGCGAATTGTTTTCAACTGTGTTTACTAAACTTTTATTATTATTTACATAAGTAATTTTTATATTAGGGATGTTCTTGGCCTTTCATTAGTATAAACAAACGCAGTTAGGGCTGTTCAAACAATTCCATATCTGAGATATCAGAAAATTCGAACCCAAAAGGTTTGAAAATTTGGATTAGAATACTTATTTTAAAGTATTTCGAATATCCTAATGATCCGAAATAGTTTTCGTATTCAGATATTTCGAATAGTTTTCTGATATTTTGAATAATTTTTCGGATATTTCAGATGATTTAGGGTTCAACTAATCAACCATCATTCATAAATCAAATCTAGCATTTGAAACATCTGGATTAGATTCAGGGAAAACCTATATTGCTGTAGAGGAGCAATAATAGAAAGCCATATAATATCCAAGATTTCATTTATGTGCGTTTAATTATGTTGATCAACAGTAATTAAAACCCAAGTTATATTTTCAAATATTAAAACGAACATGTAGAGTGCGCTAAAAGCAAGGATTTGCATTCAAGAATTATTGAAATAAGCACTTTTTTGAAAACCACACCGGGAATCGGGGTCGGCCGACCCAAAAGTAACATGCTAACCGCCCTTAAGAGAACCAAATGGTTGAGCCTGTTTACCGGTCAGACCGGAAACCGATTCACTGGTCGGACCGGATTTCAAGTTTTTTTTCTAACTAAAATCTAAATAATTAATCATTAAAATCAAACCTTGTATTTTTTTAACATAATTATGTTTGTTTAAACATTAGTTATGTTTATTTAAATTTGTTTATAAATCTATAATCTTTTTGGAATTTTTAATATATTTATTATGTTATCCGGTTCTTGAATCTGGTCCAACCTATAACCAATAAATGTTCGGTCCGGTTCTGAAAACATTGTAAATAAGCAAGCAAAAAAAAACAAGCAAACGGAGATCAAATATATGATTTGACCAATGAAGTAAACAATTATGGAAATTTATGAAATTTTCATGACTATCAAAGTAAAAATTTATGATAATTTTTGACAACCAGCGAAGCTTTAACAATCTATTTTCATCAATAGCGGGTTCGTGAAGAGATATGTAGGGATGTGCTCGGTTTGGTTCGGTTCAGGCTTTACCTTCCATCAAAACTGAAACCAAGGTAATAGGTTATCATATTTTTTCACGGATCGATTTTATGTATTATAAGCGGTTCCGATTCGGCTATTAGTGATTCAATTTTATTTTGATATTAACATTTCGTTTACTGCGTGCGAATCTTGAAATTATTTATGTAACAACCCATTTTGTGGGAATATTATAAGTAAAATGTAATTGGAGTTTAATTATGTTTTTACTTTAATTGATGGGTGTTTTATAAGATTTAATTATCTTAAAAATTATTTGGTGGGCGTTTTTATAAACATTTGTTAATTATAACTATATGGTGGTGTTAATTAAATTAACTAAGTTATAAATAAACTAGTTATATTTAACTAGTAATTGAGGGGCTAGAATTGACAATAGGTGAAACTTAAATTAAAGAGGGGGGGGGGGGGGGTTAAAATTGACTTTGGTCAAAAATTGGTCATAAGACCGTCCTTGTGGCTGAAAACGTGAAAGAGAACCAAGGAAGACCTCAAAAATTCTAAGGATTGATCAAATTGGTGGCTGATTATCAATCTGATCTTGAATGCAAGTTGAAATTGGAGTTCTCCTTGCATCAAGCTACATCTAGGTAAAAGATTTTTTTTGATGTTTTTGTTGGGGTTTTCGTGGGTCTCCCAAGGGGTGTGGGTTTGATGGGTCAAATCCGAAATTAGAAGTGTAGATGGTGTTATATGTTGTTAACTATCATGATAATCACCCAAGAAACAACATTTTAATCATTTTTTTGCATGATGATGTAATTTGATAAAAATGGAGTTTTGGGTTGTTCATGGTTGTAACATCAGTGCCGGAACCGTCACCGGAACAGTGATCTCTACAGTACATGAACAGTAATCAGGTACAACTTTTATGCATTCCAGTGTGAATTCATATTCATATCATATACTATTATCGTTTCATGAATCAAACAGTGAATTCATAATCATTTCAGAGAAACAAGTTCAGAACAATGGTTCTTGAGTCAGATAATTATCTGGCAACACCGAACCATCAAGTGATTATTTGTTAAGATTTTATTATGTATAAAAGTATGTGAGGCTTTACAAAACAAAACGGATGTCGTTATGTGAATGCTAAACCGACAGATTATTCGTATAGGTGACGATCTGTGCGAATAAATCTGAAAGTTTAACGTTCTGAATGATATCCGATAATTAGAAAACCATATTGAAAAGTGTAGTTATCGTCGTATTTGGTCGGGTGACGATTCGAACAAATACGCGCGATGACCGCGCGATTCGATTTAAACGTTAATTAAATAGTTTTAGAATTTAAATACATAAAAGATATTTAGTTAATTTATTAGGAATCACAACCTAAAATAATTTTTTTAACTTCTATTTTAAAACCGAGATGTTTCGTTACGAGAACGAAACGAAACCGACACTTTTACGCAAAACCGAACGAAACCGAACACCCGGGTATGTTGAAAGCCTTTAATGAGGCTTTTGAACCCTCATTTCCCTCATAACTCTCTCATCTTCAACCTCACAACCGTCACTTTCTCTCTCTAGTTTCTCTCTCTAGAAGAAATCACCATATCTTCTCCATTTCTCCATGAAATCGAGCCATCTTGGTGTCAAAACAACCATCACCACTCGTAGATCATAGAAGTACAACTAATCTAAGCTTTACACCACCAGATTCAAGGTAAAAAGGGTTTTGAAAACCCTTATGGCCGCCCCTTTCTTGGTCGGTTCTAGGCCCCTTCAACACTTAGGGTTTTCACTAAATACACTTAGAATATAGTAGGAACAAGAGCCAAACCAATACATAGCCATTTCGTTCAAAATCATGGCTGCCATGGTGATGATGTTCGAGGGTCGAATGGGACAACCCAGGCCAACGAATGACACAGGCCGAATGGCCAGGTCTTCTTCGGCCACCTCTATTCGCCGAATCAAGGCTCCTTCGGCCAAGCTCCCATTCGACAATCATCTTTCATTCGACTCAAGCCATTCGACCGAACCCTCTTTCGGCCAAGTCCCATGCGGCCCACATTAGGCCAAGACCCATTCGACAGTGCAGCCATTCGACCAGCCTAAGCCATTCGCCCCTTTTCACATTCGAGTGGCTTTACCTTCATTCGATGCTAGACATGCGCCACACTTCTCATTCGGACCAAGTGACGGTTATAATGGCTTGATTATGAGGACTAGAAATAGCTAGGGATTTGATCATATGGTTGCATGCATGGGAGTTGGTTGAATATATGTGAGTGCATGGACATGATTATTGTGTGTGTGTACATGCATGGTGTACGCATGCATAATATGGTTGCAGGAGAAAAACATTAGGATTTCATTCATGCAAACCAATCGTAGGGTGAACTTAAAGATCAAACAAGAGTACCTTAAAAGCTAGTATTATTTACACATAAATGGTGAACATTAATGGGGTTCAACATACTTTGGGGAAATCATGAGGATCAAAACAATAATGTGAGATTTAAGGTGTTGATTTGATTATTAACATCTAAACTTTATGAGATTTCATAAGAACTTGTAATCAAATTAAGTTGATTCACTCGGATTATCCATGATGATCATACAAATCAAAGTCTAATCAACAGGCCCGGGGATGGCCCAATGGGTTAATATAAACCCATCATGTTTAACTACATTTTATTAAATTAATTATGTTTTAATAAAGGTTAAATTAATCAAAGACTAGTGATGGACCCAAGAGAGGCCCAATGGGCTTAATATGAGCCCATCATGTTGAATTATACTTTTCTTAACTTAAGTTTGTTTTTTTTTTAATAAAAGAAGTTAAAATTTTAAACTTCATTGAATTAGAATAAATGATTTTAACTTAAAATGTTTAACTAAAGACTTGTGATGTAATTAAAATAAACCCTAATCATCTAGGGTTTAGTAGTTAATAATATGGGGACATGGGTCTATTACGGGTAATAAGTTAGACTAAGTTAGATAAAATTGTAGAAACACATTAGAAATCTAGGACACTTAGTTGCACACCGAGACCAAATTCTCGATTCGACGACTATTATATGTACTTATCGTATTCGAATTCATTTAAAACAACTCAGGAACTGAAGACACCTAGGCAACAATCAAAGAGCGCGCATATCTTTTGTGGTAATTCATTTCAGAGCAACAAAGGTGAGTTCATTGCCCCTTTTCTAACATTTTTGTTTTAAAACGCGGGGCTGAGAAGCATGCGTAAACTGTTTTATTTAAACTGTTTATTTAAATGCTTTTATTTATTATATGTTTTACATATATATGTTTGTTGATACTCCTAGACTCCTGTCTAGGAAATTTATTAAACAGATCAAATATCCAAATTTATTAAAGTACTCTTATGAGTAATACTTTAAATTTAAACTCTAAATCAACCCTTAGTCCATCAAGCTCAAATTCAAGAATCTAAATTCAAAGTGAAATCAAATGAACAAAATCAAAAGATCATATTCAAAGGAAACCTAACTCAGTGTGGGATCTGAGAACAAAGAATCATAATCAAGAATCAATTGCCATTGTGAATCATGGAAATTCTAAAGATCAAGATCAAGAGACTCAAGGAATCATAAATCATAAATGTGTGTGAATCATGAAATTAATGAAATCATTATAATCTAATGAAATCATTAATATTCAATTTAAGGTGGATGTCAGTTGTATAGGGAATCAAGACCACGTGTAACACACATATAAAGTCCCTTTCAGGTATAGAAGACTCTTGTAGTTAGGCTATACGGGCAATAACATGAATGATCAAATGAAATCAATATCAAAGTGAAATCAAGAGAATCAAGTGATCAAGAATCAAAGGATATCCTTAAAGTCCCTTTCAGATGCAGAAGACCATTGGGTCAGGCTGTAATGGGCAAAACATTAAAATCCCGTTCAGGTGTACTCCTTGTGAGCTATGCCTGACATGGGTCACGTGTGAGAGGTTACAACTTGCACAACCACCAACAACTAAGTCTAATTGATTGAGTCAAATAAGGCCCAATCATCATGTCTTAGTTGTATTTAAATGTTTTATTTATTTATTTAATTAAATATTTAACATTTATTTCTACTACTGACTTTTGGGAAATCATATATCTATGATGAACTCAAGAGAATCAAAGGTAAATCAAATTTTGGGAAAAACAAAATCTAAATCAGAGGTGTGTAGGGTAAAAATGCTTAATTATCATTAACAACAGTGTCATATTCATATTAGTATGTGGTGGGATGGCGTCTGGGCGAGTTTGTTGGCTTGACCCAGGGGTATGCCCTATATATAAGCATACCGATATGGATATTACATGTGAAGTTAATGAGGTTAGGGTCTTTACCGAAGGAGATTTTCAAATCATTATCAAATCATTTTCAAATACTAAACTACATGAACTCACCAACCATGTGTTGACTTTGTTTTTGCATGACTTCTCAGGTGACGAACAGGTCAACTGAAGAGTTATTACTTTTGGATTAGGTTACAGATAGAGGACCTAGCTTTTTGGACTGCATACTCTTGGACATCATACCAAGTTATTTTGTATATCTTGTGCACACACAAGAATGAAGACTTATGATGTGATTGTAGATTTACATTGTTAAATTATAAACTTATCTGATGTAATTTAACCTTGAAATTCTATTTTGCTTAGCAAGTTTCTCATTTAGATATATCATGTGC
Source organism: Mikania micrantha (assembly GCA_009363875.1). Taxonomy (NCBI): domain Eukaryota; kingdom Viridiplantae; phylum Streptophyta; class Magnoliopsida; order Asterales; family Asteraceae; genus Mikania; species Mikania micrantha. The sequence continues at coordinate 10,011,360 of CM018687.1, forward strand.
AATGTAAACAATCTGATCATTTCGATTATCACTCTCGATATCGCGCCCCGGGAACCTTCCGCCCGTCGGGGAAACCCGATCCTACCCCGCCGGCTCGGGGTGTGACAATGGTGAAGATGAACTAAGAGATTTAAATGGGTGATTAGATGATAACTTTATGTTATACAACATATGAAATTTGTATTACCTTGGTGATTGTTGAATTTGGTTGATTATAAATAAACATGGGAGATTGTTGGAGTTTTAGAAGCAATTGAAATGAGTTGATGAAATCACTACATACAAGTTGTTTGATTAAATGTCAACAATTTGATTTTTATCTATAAATGTGTGTAAAGGGATGGTGTCGTTAATTAGGTGTTATAATCATAAAAGATGAAATATGTATGATTAAATGGGTCAATTGGTGTAAGCTAAATAAGAATGGTGATAATGGGATGAGTGGGTGCAATTTGACTAGTTATAGTCAACCGTTGTATTAAACCTATTAGCTTTGATAATAGGAATTGATAGTGAAGGTGTGAGTGGAACCAAACGATCCGTGAAGGAAAATATTATAAAGGATAGCTCGTTGGATCAAGGTAAGTCACCCAATCTTCTATTTGTTATGTGTAATGGTGTTATGCATGAATAAATATGTTGTGGAAGATTGACTTCATGGTGAATAGATGATATTGGTGCTTGTTGATAGACAATAATAAGCAATATGTGATATATGTTGCTTGATTGTTTTTGGTATGGTGTTCTAATGCTAGCCTATGATTGACTTAGTGTTTATTTGTGTGTGTGGTGATTGAATGAAAATAGTTCACAAGGCGTGTGAACTTATAGTTGAAATTGACTTAATTTGGTGTTTTGAATCACAAGTGGTGAGATCATGACATTGGATTATCCACATGGTGTGTGTGAATGTCCTTTGTTGGGTGTAATCAAGTTAGTAAAACACAAGTGGTGTGATTTACTTAACTTGAGAAATCTTGTGGAATAAGATTTCAATGGTATTTTGGGTACAAACGACTCGTTAGTAAATCGTTTGACATTATGACCATAATGGTTATAAATTGGTGAATTAAGGTGTTTAGTATGTTTATATGGTGTTATACAATGTTTATGGGTGTATTGGTGTGACAATTCGCAATTTCCAGGTTAGAATCATAACTCGAAAATAAAGAAAATGAGTGTAAGCGAAATTTCGAAACGAGGCTCCGATTTCAAGATACACTAAGTCAAATATATCGTTAAATAAGAGATCATATAATTTGAACTTTTCAGGTCTTGAAATTATAATGGTTGGAAAGAGCTCGAAAAATCGTGAACGTGGGCGAAAACGACGCGTAAAACGGAGTTCGTATGCTCCCGGAATCGCGAAAACAAAATTGAAATCTGACTAAGGCAGTGGAGGTACGCGAAGGACCCTCCTTCCAGCCATAGCGGTACGCGACGGAGCCATCTGGTATAAAAATCTGATCTGCTCGATCAGAACTCATTTTTGGTCGAAAATATGCGTTTTCCATACGAACAGAGCTACTTTCTACCCTCTAAACTCATATTTGAAGCCATCCAAACATCCGGATCGAGCTAGGGAACGTTTATACAAGTCCTGATCATCGTTTTCATCCGAGAAATCCGTTCTAAAGGGTAACGATTCGACCTCTTCTATTAGTTTGATAATATATGAATTAGATCTTGATTTTAAACGTGATATCATGGTTATTGTTGTTGATTATTGCCTAGATGATGGCTAGAAATAGTTAGAAATGAAGAACTTGACAGGTTAACGGTGAAATCTTTGTTTTGATCCGTTATAATGTCCGATTATCATGAAACCATATCATAGATCATAATGGTTTTAACCATTTGATTATAACAATGGTTGTGATTGTCCTGATCATTATTGGGAATGATCAATGACAAGTATTAACTATTTCTAAACCTGGAGTCCATTGAGAAATTGTTTTGGTGATATAATCAACAACAATACTAATTTGGTTAATCTAGGAATGTCCTGATTAAACCAACAAGTTATAAATTTCTTAATAAGAACCTAAATCATTATAGGTTCTCAGTTAACACACGTTGTGAGATGTTAAGCTAAGGAAACTGATTAAACATTTGAGATAAGATTGATGACTTGAGCTGTAATGTCCTTGACATTGAACGTCAAGGAAAGTTCTGAGAGTCAGATTAGGCTTAAGTAACTCATAGAACTCTAATGACATACAGGTTTATAGTTCAAGAACTAGTGATACGAACGTTGTGCATTGCTATTGATTTGAATCAACTCAGGTGAGTTCATGACCCTTTTTTTCTGTATTTTGGCTTTTGAAACTCGGGGAATGAGAAAACATAAGTACTTATTTGAAACATTCTGATTTTTGGTGGAACTCTGAAACGCTTTTAATACATTTTGTGAAACATGAAACCTGATTAGATCAGGTGGAACTCTGAAACGCTTTTGATACATTTTGTGAAACATGAAACCTGATTAGATCAGGTGGAACCTTGAAACGCTTTTGATACATTTTGTGAAACATGAAACTTGATTAGATCAGGTGGAACCCTGAAATGCTTTTGATACATTTTGTGAAACATGAAACCTGATTAGATCAGGTGGAACCCTGAAACCCTTTTGATACATTTTGTGAAACATGAAACCTGATTAGATCAGGTGGAACCCTGAAACGCTTTTGATACATTTTGTGAAATATGAAACCTGATTAGATCAGGTGAAACTCTGAAACACTTTTGGTACATTTTGTGAAACATGATACCTGATTTGGATCAGATGGAACTCTGAAACGCTTTCGTTACATTTTGTGAAACATGATACCTGATCTGGATCAGATGGAACTCTGAAACGCTTTCGTTACATTTTGTGAAACATGATACCTGATCTGGATCAGATGGAACTCTGAAACGCTTTCGTTACATGTTGTGAAACATGAAAACTTATTTGCATCATGTGAAACGCTGAAACACTTTTGAAACACTTTGTGAAACACGAAAACGAAAGCGTTGTAAAATATTTGGTTGAAACAGTGACAGTGGGGCGAAACATATGACCAAACTTGTCATTATTTCACGGGTTACACATTTGTCGCTAAGTCCCCTATTTTGTAACCGTTAACCGTGGGGGGCGTGATTATTGAGAATAGATTCTATTTGTGATTGACAATCCTCGCCCGTGGTTCGTAGCTAAAACCATGACTGGATGTCGAGCGGGCGCTCAATAAGGCTAAAACACACAATGTCTTGCGACAAGGACATTGGGAAGGGGCAAACACTGAACTCGTCAGCTCGGTTACGGGAGCCTAGGAGTTATAATTGGACAGTTGGTCGGGAACTAATACACGACATTGTTGGAAGGAACAATGTTCGCACTGGATACCAATGTTTTACACACCCAGTTTGGGACATAAATATTATTTAATGCTTTTTATGAAAACATTTGATTTATTTGGATACATTGCATACATTTTGACATTTTAAAACTTGTGAACTCACCAGCAATATGCTGATTGTTTAAAACCATGCTTTCTCAGATTCCTAATGATACAGGGGGTGGAGCTGGGAGCTCAATCATTGGAGACATATAGTAGAGTCTACGATAATTAGACTCAATAGTGTGAAGCATAGTATAGTATATATGTGAAACTCAGTTACAACTGTTGTTACATTAGGTTTGGAGCTAATGTAGTTGTAACATTTCTCTGTAATATAGAAACATATGCGTGTTTTGTTGTAAACAATGACTGTGAAACCTTGAAAGTCACACGGTACGCTTCCGCAACGACAAGGGTGTGACAATTGGAATGGTCGGAAATGAGCGGGATGGGTCGAGATGGTTAAAAACATCAAAAATGCCCATGCAGGGGGTGCCCAGCGTATCATACGCCAGGGGGCGTATGATACGCCACTTTCAGCTCAAATGTTTGAAATTCTCTGTGGTACGCCAACCAATACGCCGCGTGCTGATTTTGACCAAAATTGACTATTTTGGTCATGTAAGCTCAGGTGGGTGGGCATGGTGATCTTACTTAGTTCTAACGAACTAACGGTGACTTAATTATAGTGTTTTTAGGTGAACGAAAGGGGTGAAAGCGGTTGTGATCGGATCGTTTTGCAAGGACTCGGATCAAACATGTTTTTGGAGTTAATCTTTGTTAGTTTGAAACAAAGTTTTTGTGAATAACTCCAATGTAATTATGGTTGTTGATTGTTTAACTAACATCAAATATTTTGTAAAACTTAAATTAAAGTGGGGTGTTCAAGTGTTTTATACACTTGTTTGTTTGAAAAATCTGGAACCTATTTTTGATTTGTGGTTTATAACACGTGTCATGTGTTGATGGGTTTTGGGGCTTACAATTTATTTACGAATTTATGTGATTAACAAAGATATAAATATATGAGAAAAAAAATGTTATATCATATAAGGATAAAAAAAACATTTAAGGTTATTTTGTAAAAAAGTTAAAAAACAACGTCAATGTTTGTTATCTGTTGAAAAAAAAGTTTTAAAAAAATCTAACACTTCCATCACCACTTTCCTTTTTGTTATGCGGTGCTCGAAAGTCGCCTGATGCTCACTCGAAAAATCTCGAATCAGAAATGTGTTTGTTCAAATTCGGGTTGGTTGACAAGCGCTCTGTGTTGTTTGATTCGATCTGCAAACAAACTGAACATGAACATGGTGCTCCGTTCAGCTTAGATTGTGAACAACCCTAGCCTGAACTAAACAGAATGAGTCCCTGAGGGTATATACGTCATTTTCTCTTATGCTCAAACGTCCGTCAGACGAAATCAGACGATAGGGACACAATTAACAAAAAATCAAACTTCAATGAGTCATATGGCAAGATTTTGGCGATAAACTCAAGTTGATGTTTTAAGTAAACCTAAAATACATAAATTACAGTTTACTTTAAAAATATATTCTTTTATTCATTTATATAAAAAGTTACATATTAATTAGAGTAAGGTGTCATTTTAGTCGCTATGGTTTGGCAACTTTTGTCATTTTAGTCCAACAGTTTAAGTTTAAATTTTGCAATATTGGTCATTATCGTTTCATTTTGTTGCCAACTTGGTCATTATGATTTCCATTTTATTGCCATTTTAGTCCAATTAAATTTAAACTTTTAGACTAAAATGACAAAAATTAACAAACCACATGGACGAAAATGACAATAAAATGAAACCATAATGACCATGGGGACTAAAATAACATTTTACTCTATTAATTATTAGAAAACCTATTAAAATAATCTATTATTAACTATTAAAAAAGGGTTGTGTTATTCACACACTCACCCCACTCACCTCACACCCCTTATACGCCTCGTATATGTCTATACGAGGCGTATAGGGGGACAATAATTGGGTATCAGAATTTATCAGTGCTAATGATTGGGGACCCATACGAGGTGTATAGACCTATACGTGTCGTATAAGTCCTATACGCGGCTCTATATGTGACCAATCATTGGGTGTCAGTGCCAATGATTGGGGACCTATACTAGTAGTATAGACCTATAGTAGTAGTATAGACCTATACGCAGGGCTATACGCCACGTATAGATCTATACGAGACGTATATGATCGATGGAGGTGTTGAATTAAAAAAATGGGTGTGTGAATAACCAGTCCTTTAAAAAATTACTAACCTAACCCTGAAAATAGAAATTTTAGTGTGAGGCTTAAAAATAAGCCCTAACCACTGTTTTGAAAACCGGACCGGCCGGTCGGACCGGGAACCGGTGGGTGGACCGGTCCGGTTAAGGGTCTTGAACCGTTTTTGGGTGAACCGGCCGGTCGGACCGGTGAACCGGCGGTCGGACCGGAAAACCGGTGGTCGGACCGGTGGTTGAACCGGTTTTTTGATTTTTTTTTAAATTTTTTTTGATTTTTTATATATATATATTTATAAAATGTTTATAAAATCCTCCGGTTCTTAAATCCGGTTCGACCGATCCGACCGGTCCGACCTCTGACCGGTAACGAGACCGGTTCGACGTCCGGTCCGGTTATGAAAACATTGGCCCTAACTACAACTAATGTGTTTTTGGCGCAAAATGGGTTATCCAAACAACGACACGTGGACCCACCTCAATCATATCAAATGACCATCTTCAACCCACTTGCCAGTTCACTCGCACCCACCAGATTTGACCACCACTACCCTCACAAAACACTCAAAAAAATCCCAATTTGGTTGCCGATTTTGAATCACGATGTCAAATCTGCTCAAAAAAGTTTGGGGATCGGTTTCTACTCGTTCGAATTCGAGTAAACTCGCTCCAACTTCATCGTTGTCCGATGAGATTATCATGTGTTCATCCTCAACCGGCGAGTTTGATCGGATACCTGTCGACGTGTTTATGCACATCGTGAAATTGCTACAACCAAATGAAGTGGCTCGACTAACCGCTGTCTGCAAATCGTGGAGATTAATCGTGTCTGATAATAAGTTATGGGTTTATTATCTTCAGAACCAAAATGTTCCATGGGAATCTATCTTCTTCTCCGAAATTAACTTGCGATCTGGTTTTCCTCTTCAGTATGTTTATGATTTTAGTTCTGGATTTGATTTGAATCTCTGTTGTTGGATTTGATTCTATTTGATGTGCCTGAAAACCTTAATCTGTGATTGTAGAACAAGTTCTCAGATGCAATCATTTATGGACATTTATGGATTAAGATCACACGTTCCTGGAGCTATAATCATTGATGGTATGTGATTTGTGTGTCTATCAAATTAAATACTATCACATGAATTTAAATTGTTCATAAATAGTTCTTTATATTTATGAATATTTTGCTTGATTAAACCAAGGGTTTTTCTGAGATGAATGCAGCCTCACTTCCAGTTTCCTAGTTACAGAAAGTGGTATGGTTTTCATTGTATCTCACCCTATAAATATCCATAACCATATGGCTATGGTAGTGGTAAAGCCCCTTTGCTCCACGTGGGCGCCACATAAACAACTAACACAATTACCCCCATCAAGCCCCCATTACCCCTTCTTTTTCCCCCTTCCTTCACCTCTCACACCGTGAAAACACTCACGCACACCCTCACCACGCCATGGTCACGCGCAGTGTGTAGTGGGGAGGGCGCCAATGGGGCGTGACCGGCCACCCTCACGCCTCACTCACGGGTCATTACACATATCCTAAGAGTAAACTGATAATACCAAGCCCCTTGGTTTCATAACTCACTCATATGGTCCCAAACTTTAACATATATAACACATATAGTCTCTAGATGAATTTGGTGACCTAAAGACTGAATGTTACAAATGTTTGAAGTTTAAAATCATGTGAATAATTTATGAAACTTATTAACTAATCAGGGCCAACTCAACAATTTTGGGGGCCCTAAACGAAATAAAAATCCGGGCCATTCACTAACAGTTACGTTAAAATCCCTCCTCTTTTTATCGGGCCTGGAGACCGAGAATAGTAAACGAAAAGTTTTTTCATAGATTTATAAACTACAAAGTTCAAAGTTTCCAACTAAATCAAGTTCTACAAGTTGTTTCATGGACTTATAATCATATCCCGGTCCCTCAAACCCTCCGTGAATGTTAGAAAAGAATAGACTTGTATTTGGGTCTTTCTTGGTTTTTTATTCCCTTTAAAGCCATAAACTAAAAATAGCTTACTGGCCAAAAATACCCAACTACATATAAGTTTTTTAAAAAATTGGATGCTCTGTATTTTTGGGGGCTCTAAGCCCTTGCTTGGGTTACTTGACCCGTTGGGCCGATGCTGGTTCAACTAATAGTGTAATACTTGCAAACCACATGACCATCTTGGCAATTTACTCTGTCCATATATATCCATGTTGCGAGTGAGATTTACTAGAAATGGTTGTATGCTATATTTCCCTTGTTATTAAAATGTTAATTTTCTAATTTTAATAACTATTGGATGTTTTGTAATAGATTAATTTAAATTGCGTAATTAAACAGTTTTTTCTGATTCTTACAAAGGTGGTTCTGGCTACTGTAAATTTGGTTGGAGCAAGTTTGATTCTCCATCTGGACGATCAGCTACGTTCTTGGTAAATGACATTTTTAATAACTAGTTTTTGTTATGGGACAAGACACTAACTTTTTTGTTTAATGCTGTATAGGAATTCGGTAATATTGAGTCTCCAATGTGCTCAAGACTTCGTCATTTCTTTTCAACAATTTATAACAGGTATTACTGATGAGGGTTCAAATCCAGCAGTGTGCAGGTTTGGTTGTGTTGGTTAGTAGGATCAGTGGCGGATCCAGGAAATTTTTTCAGTGGGTTCACTATTTTCATATGTTTCAATTAGATATAACCGGATATAAAAATTTTCGGGTCGGTATGACGGTTCGGGACTTGTAATATCCATCACGTAATAGCAGTGCGATATAATAAGTCAATAATTAAAACAAACATCAACACCAAAGAGTTTGGAGATGCGGAGTGCATGTTTGTTTAAGAGTTCTTAACTCCTAAACAAGCGGATGTCAAGAGGGTCGCGCCTATGATGGCGGTCCAACTGGCCTCTAATGTTGTATTTTGAGAAAAAGTTTTATGAAAGAGTGAATAGTGTATTAAGTGAGTCGTTTTTTAGTTATACACACACGCACACTCTTAACCTTTTGTTAGACCAATAACTTACGCATCCAAATGTCTATCATACTCTACATGAAGTAGAGTATGGGTTTTTTTTTCGGGATATTGGATCGTGAACGTGAAGTAGAAGTTCTGAAGCCGAATTGGGGGTGGGGGGTTGGTTTTGGGGGAAATGAACGTGGTTTTTTAAAAAAATAATCCTTAGTCTCTAATTAAGTATCACCCTTTTCTATTTGAAAGAAAAAACAGATCCAAGATTCGAACTTGTGACCTACAAGATAAAATCCGGATTCCTTACCACTAGACTATTTGTAAATTATTTACATGGGATTCACCTTCAAAATACTAATGGGTTCACCATATTGTTTAACTCTTTAAAAATTTTTTTTTCCTACTAATGTTTCGAATCGCGGTGGGTTCCGGTGAACCCGTATCACCCTAAGTAGATCCGCCCCTGAGTAGGATTAGATTAAGAGACGGTAAAAAAAGAAGAAGAGTAAATTATGGTTTTGGCTCCTGTGGTTTTAGTGTTTTAACTATTTCAACCTAAAATATAATTTTTTGTCAATGTAGCCCCTGTGGTTTAAACAACTAACGGTTTTGACCCCCAAACCTAACTATTCCAAGGATTTGTCCCCCTAATCTAACTATGATTAGGGGCCAAAATCATTAGTTGTTTAAACCACTGGGGTTGAATCGTTAGTTGTTTAAATCACATGGGCTGTATTGATAAAAGATTGTATTTTGGGTTGAAATAGTTAAACATTTAACCACTGGGTTTCGTAATTTACTCAAAAAAAGAAAGAAAAAAAACAAAAAGATTTTGTTACATCATATGTTTAAAAAATTATATAATTATATAATAATAAAAATGTGCAAGTTTGTTACGTTTTGACCACACATATGGAATTACATGCAGGATGCAGGTGAAATTATCCACACAACCAGTAGTAGTCTCAATTCCATTATGCCAATACGATGGTATGCTTTTGATAATGCTTGATAAACAATGAATAAAGAAGAAAATATAAAACTTTCATGATTTTTTGTATGTTACTTATATTAGTTATTACTTTGTATAATTTCATGTTGTTCTTAAAATTAGATACTGAAGCTGCTAAAGCTGCAAGAAAACAACTTAAAGAGGCAATACACTCGGCATTATTTGGCATGAGTGTTCCTTATGTTTGTGCAGTTAGCCAGGTTTGACTGACTACTTACTATTGAACCCTCCTCAATCTAAAAAGATAATAATCAAAATCCACTGAAATAAGAAGTTATAAGTGTTGGAAATTAGACTCAAAATCGAACTCAGGGTTTTTGATCCCAACCAAGATCGACTCTTTCTTGTATTAGAACTCTTGACTCATACAAATAATAAAATCCTAGACGTATATTTATAATACAATAAACCCTGCAAAACCATACTCTTAATCTACTCAAACTCAAACTCCTATTTATCTAAATATTCAAATAATAAACAAGACACTTAGATATTAATATTAGCAACTCTTGACATGTGTCCCATCTAAAGTGCAAATTTCTTTTCCTTTGTGTTTTTTATCTCAAACACTTTCTTTCACATGTGGACCAAAACATCCTTTAACATGGCTAAGTAACTCAGCCCCTAACATGTAAACAATCAAGATTAATCCAATAATCTCCCTATTTATCTGTATTTGTTGCTTCGTAACTCTTCCACTTTAATCCTTGGTTTCTTGCTTCTACATTCCTCTTTTCAATTCACTCCTTGGTCACATAAACCTTTGTTTTGACATTCTTACTCTATCTTGGCAGTCTCATCTCTATCACGATAATCTTTTTGAATATCTTCCTTGACGTCCTTAAACATAACTAAATAATTAATTGATTTGTGCCATTGTTTCTTTGAAAAATCATCAAAAGAAACACACCACAGCCTCTTTTTCCTTCTCATACAGTAGCACCCCACAACAATTAAATAAACTCTTTTGTTTCTGTCTTGATTCTTGTACACTCAATGAATTTTTTACGTGTGTATTCCTCATCACATTCTACCTTGACAGTCTTCTTTGATTTCCTAGTAGCCAAGTTTGATTCTTCTTTTCTTTTTTATCCTCTGTTGTAAATAATCAGGAATAACCACAGAGGTATGTTTTTTCTTGCCCTTTTGCCACACATATTTGTTTTGTTCCACACACAGGTTCTTCTTAGAGTCACACAACTCTCTTGGTTTTTTCTATTCAAACCACACAGGTTTCTCATTCCTCTATCGGTCGATCACACACAGATCCGCAACCCTTTCTCGGTTCACCAATAATCCTTCCCTGCCTTCAATTAATTAAGATAATCACAAATTTATACAGCATCGATATCCTTTCTTTGCTCCACACGGTGACGTATTTGTTTGTCTCTCACAAATCACTCCTACCTTTAGTCGTCTTCTTGGTTTGCACGAAATCACTCCTGCCTTTTAGACTCTCAAAACAACCCTGGTTTCTTCACCTTTGTTGATGTATTGTTAAGTGCTCCATTTTATTTTCCCATTGAGGCTGAACCTAAACCTGTGCTTGAGAGATAGTTGTCCATACACTGATAAGGGATGTATGGATTCTCGAGAAGAGGAGAGCCATGGTGGTCCCCCCGGACCCCACGAGTGAATCGAAAGTTGGATCTACATTGGATCTCACCAGAATTGTCATGCATTAGAACCTAGAATTACTACCGGAAAAATATATAAAAGATCGTTGGGCCATGCGGGCTCCCTGTAATAATTATGACCCATACCTATAGCCAATTTAACTCTTAATACAGGATCATTCAAGTCGGTGTTTTTGTTTTTGTGATAGGTGAATTTTTGTACTTTTGATCGTTTTCCAGCCACTCATTTTTCACAATATTCTTCCGAAAATTCCCTAAATTATTCAGCCAGGCTCAAAATTGAACACATGATTTTTTTTTATCTCAACCAAGATCGACTCTTGTATTAAAACCCTTGACTCATACATATAAACCTAACCCCTAGACCTATATTTTCACTAAATAAACCTCGCAAAACAAGACTCTTAACCTACTTAAACTCAAACTCAAACTCCTATTTATCTAAACATTTAAATAATAAAAAAACACTTAAATATTAATCATAGCAATTATTGCCATTTATCCCATCTAAAGAGCCAATCTCTTTTCCTTTGATTATTTCAAACATCGTCTTCCACATATGGACCAAAACAACCTTTTTCTTGGTTAAATAATTCCGCCCCTCAACATGTTACAGTCAAAATTAACTTCCAAGAATAAGAATATTATATATGAAAAAATAACTTTGATATTGTGTTGACCATGTTACAGGCGACGTTAGCTTTGTTTGCAGCAAAACGAACTTCTGGAATTGTTGTCAATATTGGTTTTCATCAAACATCTGTTGTCCCAAGTATGCTGATTATGCTTCACCAAATACAAATTACAATTTTTAATGCCTGCAAACAATATTTATGTTTGTAATTTTGAGTATTGTTCTTTGTATAACTTTCGGGTTGTATTTCCAGTTTTAAATGGTAAAATTATGCGGAAAGTGGGTGTGGAAGCTGTGGGAGTTGGAGCTTTAAAGCTTACTGGATATCTTAGGGAGCAAATGCAGCAGAGAAACCTACATTTTGATTCATTATACACAGTGCACTCGCTGAAAGAGGTATAAAAAGCAGGGGAGGGATATTCTTAAAAGACTTGAAATCTTAAGAAGTTTAGAAAGTCACAAAGGAAAGATACGTGGATAAGAAGCCACATGTGAAAACAAAAATTGATCCTACACATGCAAGTTTCTCTCATTTTTTTAAATGTTCATAACTTTTTTATACGTTAATATTTTTTTTAAAAAAATTACCTTATCAAATCAAGCGTTTTTTAACTTTCTAATGAGTATCATACTAATATATATATTTTTTTAAATTAAAATAACGACCTAAACTGGGTTTTACGAACTGTATATTTGGTATTATTGAAACTGGGCTTTTATGGTGTTTTATTTTGTGACGCATCTATACGTTTTATGATTTTTTTCAAGATATTTTATGGTGTTTATGGTGTTTGGGTATTAATGAAACTAATGCAGGACATTTTATGGTGTTTTTTAACTTAGTTTTATGGTGTTCATGTTTTATGTTGTTTTTTTGAAATATTTTATTTTTTTATGGTGTTTTTTCAAGATATTGTGTTTATGGTGTTTATAGTGTTCGGATATTCATGAAACTAAAGCTGGGTATTTTATGGTGTTTTTGAACCATAGAAACACCATAAATCCAGCTTCATGAACGTCCAGAAAAACTCCTTAAAACTATAGTTTCATAAACATTTTAAAAAACTCCATAATAATTTTTTGATACTTCTCGTTAATTCAGTGAGAAATGAATAAAATTTTAGATTTGGGATAGTTCAATCTTGATTTTTTCGTTAATTCACTGAAATACGCCATTTAAAATGTTCAGGCTTATGAACATCCGAAAACAACATGAATCATAAAGTTCACAGACGGCCCAATTCAGATGGGTTTTTTATATAGCAATATTATACTCGTTGAAAAGATTAAAAAATGCTCCATTTCATGATGTATTTTTTTCTTCAAATAATAACATATAAAAAAGTTATAGATGTTTAAAAAAATACAGGGAAGTTGTTAAAAAGTCGACAACGGTCACAATACCCATTATAACCCTGCAACAACTTAAATTTCCCCTTAATTCTCTCTAATAACGTGGCTCAAATCTCATCCTACAATATTTAAGGTTTTTTTTACTTTTTAGCCAAACCCTAACTAGAAAGTAATATAAATTGGCATAAAATAGTAGAGCAGCTTATTTAGGTCAGAAAAAAACTAAAAAGTTTTTATTTAAGTTAATTACTCAAAACAGTATGTCAATGCGACCTCCAGGAAAAGTCAAGACGGTCAGTTGTTACTAACAAGTTAGTTGACACATCATCATTTTGACCCGTTACTAGATCAGATCACGATGCATCAATATTTTTCGTGAGATGGTTTTTTTCTGATCTTAATTATATGAGATGTTTAAAGCAGAAATTGGATTAAATTTGGTTACTTTTTTTTGCAATTAGCCCTTAATTTTTGTAAAAATAATATAAAGTTGTGTGTTTATATGACATGCAGAACCTCTGTTATGTTGCTCTCGATTATGAAGCCGAATTATGTAAGGATACAGAAGCATCATATGAAGTGGCTGCTGCAGGTTGGTTTACACTTGCACGAGAGCGGTTTCAAACAGGAGAGATTTTATTCCAGCCACGTATTGCAGGAATGTATGTACATGTATCATTTGACCTTTTTCACTTTGACTTTAACTTTTTGTAATCTTTGTATACCTTTTTTTTCCTTCTGTTTTTGTTATCTTAATTGATTATTGGGTGCAGGCGTGCTATGGGTTTGCATCAGGCAGTGGCACTTTGTATTGACCATTGCCTCGCTGCTGAGTTGACCGCTGATGAAAGTTGGTTCAAGACCATTGTCTTAGCTGGAGGAACAGCATGTTTACCAGGAGTAGCAGGTATTATTAATAGTCTCAGTCGTATATAAAAGTTGTAGGTGATTTGTGTATCACCAAATTGCTTCTTACTTGGGGTGTAAATAAGCCGATTCGATCTTGAGTTTGTCTAAGCCCGGGCTTTGCATGTTTAACTTAAAAGCTTGAGCTTGGCTTGTGACTAATCGATTAAGCTTGAGCTCGGCTGGTTTGTTATCCATTAATTATCTTGTTTATATACATGTTTAATTATAGTAGTTTTTATTATCCTTCTATACATCTAACATATTATATATTATTTGGTTATTTTATCATAATTTTATGTGTTTATAATAGTTACCTATGCTAGAAACTCGTGTATTACACGGGTTGACTAAACAAAATATTAAATAGTGAAGGGGTGAACTAGGAAATTGAGTGTTAAAAGGGCATAACTGGTGCTTGACTTAGTTCTTACTTTGAACCCATGACCAGTTGCAAAGCAACAACCTACCAATTGCTTCAAGACTCGCCCTCAAGAAATTGAAGGTTGAATAAAGGAAATATTCAATATTACACGAGGAAGAAAAAAATGAATGGGTGAAATATGTGAAGCGGGAAAAGAAAATCTTGGGCTTATAAAATTATGACATGTGACGTGAACCAATACTTATTTATTAGGTATATATTATGTAATGTATTATATTGAATATAGAGTATTATTTATTTATGAATAATAGACTCGTTTAGGCTCTTGAGGTTGGTGAAGCTCAACTGGGCTCATTTATTAAAGGAGCTCTACTTTAAGCTGAAGCTTGTCTAAGCTTTGGCTAGATTGAAGCTTTTAGCTAACCGATCTCAGGTAGATCATAAGCTGCTGGCTCATTTATACTCCTACAATTCTCACACCATATGGTTCAGTATGTATTATAGTATCATGTGCTTTTAATATTTTGCATTTGTGGTGTGTAAAATAGTTTGACGGTGTACAAATAATCTTTCTATGTTGATTGAATCGGTTGGTGGTGGCTAATTTCTTTTATGATCGGTTTTTCTACCCTGCAGAAAGATTAGAGAAGGAACTACATGGTTGTCTGTCCCCATCCGTAGTCGATGGAATAAGAGTTATTCCGCCCCCTTATGGTGCTGATTCCGCGTGGTATGGGGCAAAGCTTATCAGCAATGTAAGTTGCATTAACCAAGTTTGTTTTACTGATCAAGCCATTGGTTCATCTGAGAGAAAGCTACAAGAAAATGCAATGTTGTGTTCACTATAACTGGTATATACAATATAATGTTGTTATACTCTTTTATGGGTGTTTGAGATTGCTTATAAAAATGCTTATGCTTATCTTAGCCTGTAATAAGTAGTAACCAAGTTTCTCAAGTGCTTCAATTAAGCCATAAAAAGTTTTTGTCTATTTAAAGTCACTCAAGTTTCACCAAGTGTTCCAATCATACGAAATTTTTTTTATAAATATTTGAATTTTTTAAAGTTAATCTAGGCAAATGAAACATATATGAATATATACAAGTATTTTATTATTATTTTGTCTCAGTTTGACTTAAATTTAACAATTTTGAAACTTTGTTATAAATTCGTAAATTTGTTTTCTTCACGATTATATCTTACTTATAGTTAATTCGAAAAAAAATTCACTTATTATTAATAAATATTTATATATATTTCATTTGCCTTCATTAATTTTAAAAAATTTAAACAGTTTAAAAAAAATTACATAAGATTGGAACATCTACTGAAAGTTGAGTGATTTTAGAAAAACAAAAGAACTTTGATTGACTTTAGTAGAACACTAGGAAAACTCGATTACTATTAGGTGACATATTCCCTTTTTATAATGGTAACACCTAGGTATTTTAAAATAAAATCATCACAACCTGCATTCGAAACCCACAACCACTTGGTTGGAGTGTACTCTTGGGGCTTAGAGTACTTGGTTATTCCAAAAAACCCCTTAATGCAACATGCTTGTCATTTCTAACCAAAGTATGCAATTTGTTGCAGTAAATGATGCAAATTGCTTATTTTGGTCCGACTCGGTAAGCATGTTGCGTATATAATGTGAATAGCACATTGCATTTTCTTGTAACCTGTGTTCCATCATATGGAAGATGTAAACAGAGCATATAATGGAACTGTTAAAAGTAACATTTTTTTGTTTTTGCTGTGCAGTTGAGCACATTTCCAAATTCATGGTGCCTCACAAAAAAAGAGTTTCGGTCCAAAACTCGAAGAAACCTCGTCCGATGAAGGCGTGCAGTTGATAGTTAAAGATGCGGGTAACTAAACACCCACAATAATAGTAATAGTAATAATATTAAATATATAAATAATTAAATGAAACAAAAATTGTAACTATTTTATTCTAATTTTCTTTTCTTTCTATTTGTGTGGGTCTGGTATGTGAAATGGGTTTGGCTCAAAATGAAGCATAAATTCGACCTGTTTTAAGGTTACAATACTACCACACCAACACTAAAAATAACTTGTAAATTTACTCCCTATGTGTAAGGATAGATCTTATTGCAACCGGTAAGGTTGTTTTGTGACCTTCTGGTCATAAGTTTAAGCGAAGGAACAACTGATGGGTTACTTACATCAGATAGCGAAGTGATTCGACATCTCTTCAGATATTACGTAAAGTGAGGACTAAGTTAAGCACATGTATGCCCTTTTTTTGCTTTCTATGTTTGCGACGTTGATCAAGACGAAGCACAAAGTCGCCCTGTCCACACGCGATCACTGAACCATTGATGCTATGGGATTTTAAGATCTTATGTTTGGTTCATGGGGCTAATTACATCTATAATCACACGGATCACAACTTTTTTAGCCCGTGAACACACTCCCTACTTTACATCTAGTTTATTTTAAAAATCATCATATTTGTATTCCATAAGATTGAAACCACAACCACGGCTTCCAACTTTTTTCAACATCGAGCCTTTTGTTTGTGTTCTTATGCATGGTAGGAACATGAAAAATTGATCGCTATTAGGATTTGGTTGAACTGGCATGTATTAAACGGCTTGTCGCAAATTTTATGGTCTACTTTTAGCAAAGAAGTTGAACTTGAGCTTGAATAACACGTAAAAAACCATTGTGCAAAAGTGTCGAAAAAATATCCCGAGTTGCAACAAACACAAGTTGGTATTGAAGGTGGATTATTTCATCATGACGTATGTTGACTCGTGATCGAATAACAAAGTTCGTGATTCAAGAAGCTTTGTCTTTTAGCCATTTTCACATCTTTTATTTCAGAGTTGGTAGAGATGTATATCTGCGTATCACTTGGACACGGTTGATCAAATTCAAAATGTAACAAGTCTCAAAGATAAAATGGAATTTGAAATAAAAGTACATGAATCTCTTATCATACAAAAGCACTGCGAGTTCTCGGACCGTTAAATGACACTCTTTCGCCTTAAACACTACACCACTTTCTTAAAGGTTTTATTTTCAAAGAGTGTCAAGCCGGAAAAATATTAAAACGATAGCTAAAAGCAAATTTGTGAAGAGACCGTAAGTCATGTAAATTTGTATTTTTTAATACATAATTATTTTAAATATATTTAGATAATTAGGTGTGAGAATGATTTCACTTTAATGGTCAAACACATCATACTAAATCTTACGTGAGTGCAAAAGTCTCGTACACAGATTTTTGTTATTTGTCATGAAACAAAATATAATAAAGTAATTTTCATTTTTGACTTTTTCTTTCTTTTAAAAATAACTTACAAACTACATGTCATATTTAGATTTACCTTTTAAATTAAAAAATCTTCATCATTTTCATTATACCGAAAATATTTTCATATATATATATATATATATATATATATATATATATATATATATTTAACCGTGAGAACCCACTTGCGTGGTAAACTCTCGGGTTCCCCAATACACAACTAAGTAACTAACTGAGAGGAACATGTAAAACACAACCGGGTCAATCATCAATGACATACAAGGAAAATTGTTGTTAATGTGAATTGAACTATTTGTGATATTTGATAACTCTAAAAAGCTCCAAACAAAGCAACAAGCCCCAAATCAATTCTAACTCTAAACTTATGTAAATAACTAAAAATATATTCTTCTAATTGTCTAACCCTAGTTCTTTAATGGGTTCCTTAACAGGTTCTTTAACGGGTTTTAACGTGTTCTTTAACAGGTCATTTATAGTGTTAACTGTTAACAGCTTCCTTAACAGGTCATTTCGTGTTTACGTGCTTTTAATGGGTCGTGTTCGTGTTTGAAAAAACAGACACGATAAGAATTTGTGTCATGTTCGCGTCTAACCAGTTTCGTGTCTTAACGGGTCGTGTCTTAACAGTTATGACAGCCCTATTTCAGGGCGCTATTCTTGACCAATTAGGTTACTGATTCCCTGGATACTCATTATTGGTTTTCATTGCATTTGAATACACTTCTTCTGGTTAATTTCATCCTCGAATGTAAAGAGTTTACCATACAACAATGTCAAAAATAGGGATCAAAAGTAAGAAACTAATCTTATGACAATGGAATAAGTCTTCCATTTTTCTAATGGTGACCACAAAAATCAATTAAGGACAGAACTAATGGGATATTATTGACTAGCAAGCTTCAATTCAAACAACAAAGAGGTAAACATCCTCAAATTGTCTAGTTACACCAAATTTATATTTATTTTATTTTAAACTTTCAACTTTATGTTTATATTTGTTTTATGTTTAAACTTTGAGTTGATGGTTCTTAACAGGGGTGAGCAAAGAAACCAAAAAAAAGGAACCATAATTGAAAAAATAAACCGAACAAATAACCGAGAAAAAAACGAACCGAAAAAAAAAACGATACCGAATTTTTTGGTTCAATTTCAGTTTTTCATATTCCAAAAATCGAATTGGATCGAACAGAACCGAATCAATTTTTAATCTTGTTTAAAATTTAACATATACATCGCTATTTTTATACTTATTTAACGAGATGAATACGCAAGGAGTCTACCGTTGGAATAATGAAAATTTAGATTAGATGAACTCCATTATTTTAAAAGATAATGAAGATTGGAATTCTTGCATATTTAGCTATTTACTTTTGAATTTTTTTTTAAATGTAAAAACATGATGATATGATTAGGTTCAACTCAATAGTCTCCTTATCCTAAAAATGTTAGGAAATATTATTTACCATTAGATCATGAGATCAAATTTAAGATGGAAAATTTAAAATTTTAGAGGGAAAAGTTGTTTGAGGGTAATTTAGTCATAATCACTTTCCCCTCTTATTTTTTAAACGTTCATAACTTTTACATACGTTATTATTTTTTTTTAAAATATATCATAAAAACACGCATTTTTTATCTTTAAAATGAGTATACTTTTGCTATAAAAATTGAATTTTTTTTCATCTCACCGTGTCTAATTATCGTCATTGTGTCTTTCTCAAACGTTTTTGTATAATTATCTTTTTGTGTTTTTCTTACATGTTATTATGTCTTTTTTACTTGTAATTGTGTCTTTTTTACTTGTAATTGTGTCTTTTTTAAAGATAATTGTGTTGTTCATACTTGTTATCGTGTTATCCCTGCTTAACATTATATATTCTACAACATCATTGTGTCTAAAAATGTTTAGGAAAACACAACATTGAGCAAACACAAAAGACACAATGACCTATATAAAAGACACAATGACCAATACAAAAGATACAATGACCTGTACAAAATTGTTCATACTTGTCATTGTGTATTTTTTATAGTTAATTGTGTCTTTTTTAAAGATTATTGTGTTATTTATACCCGTCATCGTGTCATCATTGTGTCTTAAATTGTTCACAAAAACACAACATTGAGCAGAAAAACAAAAAGATACAATGACCTATACAAATGATACAATATTATGTACAAAAGACAATCAATGTACAAAAGACACATTGAACTAAAAAATATAATTTTTTCTATAGCAATATCACACTAATTTGGAAGATAAAAAAATATTTGTTTTTGTCACACCCCCAAATTCCCACGTGTGGTATCAGTCCACATGGTGTGACGTGGCCAGAAAAAAATATAATTTTTTCTATAACAATATTACACTAATTTGGAAGATAAAAAAAATATTTGTTTTTGTCACACCCCCAAATTCCCACGTGTGGTGTCAGTCCACATGGTGTGACGTGGCCAGAATCACAGCTTAATGTATTATAGAACAACTCTATATGCGTTTGACATAACAGTGTTTGAAATCATCTAAATCAACCAAAATAGTTTACAGCGGAAATTCCAAAGTTTAATACAGCGGAAAAGTAAATAGTTTAAGATGCAGCGGAAATAAATCGTCAGACACTACATTGTCTTAATACATGTCATAAAATAAATTAAAATTGTTTGTTCAAACGACACAACATAGATGCATGATGTTCCTATGCTTGTGTCCTTAAGTGCACCCTGATATCCATAAGCAGCTAGATACCTGAGAATAGGGCTGTAAACGAGTCGAGCCGAGCCGAGCCGAGCCGAGCCAGGTCCAGCTCGAGCTCGGGCTCGAAGTTTAACGAGCCAGCTCGGCTCGATTTTTCTAACGAGCTAAAAACTTGAGCTCGAGCTCGGCTCGGAAAAAGCTCGAGCCAGCTCGATTATTTAAAAAACATTATATATTGTTTACACAATCTATTCCATTCAAGATTTCACTGTTACAGAGTTGCCAGATTGCAAAATACCGACACATACATAAGAGTTTGTAATGCATCATCAAGTTTTCATAATCACCCCTTTAATACTAAACAAAATAAGATTAAAACATCACATTGCAAAACAAACCAAGAAGTTATAATAGTAGACAAAAGATGATCTTGATCTTTCTTTCCAAACTTCCAGCCTTGTTTCATTTGTGATTCAGTGTCCAGACTCCTATACCATACTCCTAGTGTTAAAGATTGCTACTGTAATAACTTCTAGATTAGCCATTAGTGTTTGAGCTTACTGCAAAATCAAATAAATTCATTATCATATAAATAAGAATGAAAAGTATGATAAGAATTCAAGAATTGATTGTCTAACCTCAACTAAATGCCTTATCACTTGTCAACACTTTAATTTCCAAATCTTCTTCTTCCATTGCAGATAACTACACAAAAAAAAAAAAAAAAGACAAATGTTAGTAGTAAATAATCGAAGGATGGACAAAAAAAATTAATTTAATAGCTTACTTCTAATGTATGCATGGTTGTTTTTGATGTGGACTTTATCCAATCACCTCCACATACAAGAAGCTCAACCATATCTTTTGAGAGTGAGCTTCGACAGTCATCCAAAATACGACCCCCCGCACTAAATGCCGACTTCGAAGCAACCGTTGTGATTGGAATGCAAAATATGTTACGGGCCATATTGCTTAAAATATGAAACTTGCTACAATTTTCACTCCACCATTTTAATACATCAAAATTCATGTTATCCATAAATATATATTTGGGTTCCTCTAAATACACATCAAGTTCACTTTTTTCTGTATTTTCAACCGGCCTGGATTTAAGATAAGCATAAAAAGCATCTTCTTGTCTAGCACGAATGTTTTGGACTCCAGAAGATGTGCATGTGCTTGTTGAGCTGCTCTTGGCAGCTCTAGCTAGTACATATGCATTGAAATATTTTTCATAAAGAGACCTTAACTTATTGATCACATCTTCAACCCGACTATCAACCTCATTGAGCGGATACAACCTCTCAAAAGTCCATGAAACTGACTCCTTTTTAAAACGTGGATCTAAAATAGAAGCAATCAACATAAGAACCCCGGTTTCCCCCCAATACTTCTCAAATTTCTCATACATCGGCACACTCATATTTTTCAAGAAATCATCATTTGATATAAAAGCATTAACTATCTCTTTCTTCACTTTAAAAATTTCAACAAGAAATAAATTTGATGTTGGATATGATGTACCTGAAAACAAATTTGTAGCATCCAAAAATACCTCAAGTAACTTGCACACTTTTTCTGCTCGATCCCATTCTTCATCCGTAAGGGACCATTCAAAGTTTGAATCTCTCAATGCATAACCTTGGAAAGCTAGTTTGTAGTGCATAGCCGATTCAAGCATGCGATGCGTTGAGTTCCATCTAGTGTTTACATCGGTGCATAAAGATCGACGGGTGTTAATACCGTATGTGATAGCTATTTAACCAAATTTTAAAAGACGACCTGGAGACTTTCTCAAATACTTCACACATTCTCTAATTTTCACAAGACAAGTATCAATTTTTCCTAATCCATCTTGCACTACCAAATTTAATATGTGATGTAACAACCTCGAAAATTCAGGTCCAATTTGAACTGTTATTATTTATTGAATTGTCTAGAATATTTCGTAAGTTAATTGCTAAGTTAGAAATGTATTCGATATCCTATGGATCAATTAAATGAATCTGTTATTTCGAATAACAAACTTAGAACCAAACACGAAAGGGATTCGAATCGACATTAGACAGTTAATTGAAAGTCACTTTACTCGGCCCAAACACCTTAACAATTTAATTACGACAATTGGTAAATACAATGCCAACATAATTATGTTATACAAGAATGTATATATATAAATTACTACAATCATACACATAAAAGTATATACATGAAATCATTTATGTAAAACAACTAATTTATTCAACACACATAATTAATTATAAGAAAAACACAAATATATATGTATATATATAGACATGCAACGTTTATATATATGTATATGGACGCGTATATATATGTATAGACAAGCAATGTTTATATATATATGTATATATATATACACACAAATACACGCATACATGCATTTATTCATACACATGTATAAAAAACAATCAAACAATTATAAAACATAAATATATATGCATGTTACACACATGCATGCATGAGTATGAAATCTATACATACATACTTGCATTCATATGCATACACATACAAGTATTCACATATAACACACACATGCATGCAAAGATGCCATGCACACTAACAAACAAATATCCACATTCAAACACACCACCCCTCATGCCCAATCCACACACTCCCTCCTCTTTCTCTTCCCAATACCCTTTTACTTTTCTGCTTTTTGACAGCATTCAGCTGTCAACTTCCAACAGTTATAACTCGTTCCATACTTCACAAAATCACTCCATTCTTTTTCCATAATCAACTTCCATTTCCTCCAGAAAAATTCCAAGTGGTCTCACTCATTTTCATCAAGATTTCGACCTCCAAACAGCCTTCAAAAATCAGGTGCGCTGAAACCGACCAGATTTGCTATCTTCACTTCTTCATCACGGTTAAGGTACCAAATGAACTCCAAATCACCTTATTCTTTTTTTGATCTTCTTGGACTTCAATTTACTTTGTTTGGTAAAAGTTCCAGGAGCTTTTGAGTCCCAGAACTAAGCTTAAAGTCCTTGAAAACGTGGAACAAGTGCAGCAACATTACATGCAAAGGCTTGCATCTTCCTTCTTCCTTGATTCTTGAACTTTTGAACTCAAATACTTGCAACAACTCCTCATAGGAGATTCTTTGTTATCATTTTCAGGTCCTACCATCTAATAATCCATCTCTCTTCATTATCCTTCAAGAACTAGGTACAAATCCTACATTCTAAAATCAAAATCTCATTTTTATTAATCTTTTTGCACTCTATCATATACTCTTTCAAATCTATGACCAAGACCTATTTTTAAACAGAAAATAAAGACCATTTAACATTCAAAATTTCGTGGTTTTGAAGCCATGGTCAAAACTCTTACATGCAACAAGGTTGCATGTACAAAAAGACGAGTTTTCGAGTTCTAAAAACAACAACTATGTATTTTTATCACTACTTCTTGTTGACCACGACCAAGAACTTATTTGGGCAGTAAAAACAAATGTTTTAACTAACAAAAGTTTTTGGTATAAAAGCTTGGTTGAAAAACACACATGCATGGAGGTTGCATATGCCTAAACTTTGTTTTTGAGCACTAATTCCTTCACCGTTGCACCTTCACTTCATCTAAAGCCAATACACTTTTGTTAACCACATTTACAGCCCTAAAACCCTCTGGATACATCAGCCTCACACGTAGGATTGGTTGAGCATCGGTCAAGGCAAAGCAACATCGTTAAGGGTATTCATTCAACTAGTTTAGTTATGTTTTTCTTGCATAGTTTGCATTTAACACTTGTATTAGCACATGAACATATATAACACATAAAACACATGTAATATGACTTAAGATGAGTCAAATTATCTGAACATAAAATGTAACATAATGCATGCAACGTCTTGTACGTTAAAAACGGACATAACGCGTTAAAATCTCAAAAACCGACACAAACCGTACATGCATGACTTCAAACATTCCAGAAGTTTAAAACATCTTAAATGATGTTAAAAATAATTTAAATATGTTTTATAAGACATCCCTAACATGGTTTAAGCTTAAAATCGTTGTATTACCGAACCGACGTGTTCAAAACTACTAAAACGGTTTATTTTTGTGCATATTTAAATTCTGGAAATTTTATAAGTTTACTTATGATAAATAATGTATTATATCATATTTTGATGAGTTATGGTGATTAAAATGACTAACAACGTATTTTATGCAAAACTAGCTACGAAACCGACGTTTTTAAATTGTTAAATCGCATAGTCTTGGACTATAACTTATTTTTGAAATATTACAGAATATATACAAGTAAAAATATATAAAATAATGTTATAAAAATATTTGGGATGATAGGAAATACGAAAGACTCTTTAAAAGCGAAACTACGTACATAACCGACACGCGAAATGCGTAAAAACGGGTTTTTATATATATGCAAGCCAATAACTATTTAGACCAGAATATTATTCTTAATATATTTTATATATAATGAAAATATAATTTCTAAAACTTATGGGCTTAAACTATTTATTTAAAATGGATAAAAACCGCGTTATGGGCGTTACCGGCCCAATTAGCCCACTAAGTAAAATGAGGTATTTTTAATCAAAAGATTTTATTTATATATAGTCTATTTTGAATATTTGAACAAGTATATACTTATTTAGACAAATTATGATTTATAAACGTATTGTTGGGCTTTAAACGTCTTGACGGGCCCAATAGGCCCAATAGTAACTTTACATGTAAAAATAACTTAAAGCCCAATTGTTAACCTATCTAGTTTATTTAATTTGTATACAATAACCATGTTAAAAATTCTAATTACATACATACAAGATGTAACGTAAATGTTATAACTTACAAAACATCTAAACTGGGCCTGAGTAAAGTATGACACTATGCATAGAGCACAATGATACTAGCAACTAAGTCTAATCTTAGCAACACGTTTAAACATAGGTATACACCTATCTCGTAAAGGCAACCACGAGGAACACTCAACTCACAACATTGTTTGCAAAACGTAACCTCGGTGAGTTTTCGTGCAAACCTTTCCCTTCTTTACTATGTTTTGGGATGAAATACATGCTACTAAAAATTTTTATGTGTACTAATGTTTGAGACTTGTTACTTCCCATATTGTTGTCCCTTCTTTAGAGCACACCATTAACCCTAGTTGGGGCCATTAGTATTATGGGTAGCGCTATCTGAGAAACCCTCACACACAGTGGTCTCCCCACTGAGATTTGTAAATCGTTGTGGCATAATTACTAACTATTTTTATTAGTTCATTAATGGGAAATGAACTACACAGGGACGGAACGCCGGCATATGGTCTTGTTGCGAGATCATATGGGTGGTGCAGGATTGGCTGTGCGACTTGAACATTGTACACGAACGAACGAACAAACTATTGTTATCTTTGTTTATTACAAAGGATACAAACTGTTTACTTATTAAATGTTTTAAACTGCTCGAGCTCACCAGCTTTATGCTGACCCAAACTCTTTTAAGCATGTATTTCAGGACGTTAAACTAAGAAGGAGAGGTAGACGGGAAGCTTTTGGTGCCTAAAACTTTGGAGTCTATCTTAGAGACTTGCTTTGTTAATTCTGCTGCCTAGGAACTAGATTTAAACTTCATCTGTTTTATTATTACAAACATTATGCTATTGGGTTGTTCATGCCCACTTTTGGTTTTAAGACAATTGTTAAGACTATTTTGTACTAGTTGATGATGAAGTTATCTTAGTCCTACTTATTTAAGTGTTTTACCAATCTTTCGTCTTGCCCCTACCGGCGGGGTGCGACATGTGAGCACAACATCTTACATGAAATAAAAGTCCCTCAAAATGTAATTTTCCCTTCCCTTGAAAATTATTCATCAAAATGTTTGCTGCTCTATCATTATTAGATGCATTGTCAAGAGTAATTGTACCTATTTTGTCTTGAATCCCCCATTTAATAAGACATTCCAAAATGCTATCAGAAATAACCTCACCACTGTGGGGTGGTGCAAGCTCATTGAAACCAATTATACGTTTCTGCATTTTCCAGTTAAAATCAATAAAGTGAGCTGTGAAACACATGTAACCAATGGTTTGGTTTTAAGTCCAACAATCACTTGTAAGAGAGATCATATCAACATTTTTGAAAACTTTTTTAATCTTCTCTTTTTCTACTTTAACCACTTTTATGCAATCTTTTCTAATTGTTTCCCTACTCACTTTTTGATAAAGAAAGTTGTTGTACTTCATTAACCCATTAAACCAATGATACTCTACAAATGAGAAAGGCAGCTCATGTGCAATAATCAATTTTGCAATTATTTCTCTACATTTTACTTGATCAAAACCCCCATTTAAATTAACTTCAGATGCATTCTCACTACTAGATTTTTCAAAACTAATAAAGCCCTTATTACCTTTTAACCTTTTCATATATGGACAACTTTTCAAGTGTCGCAAGAGATGTGATGTGGTTCCTGACTTTTGGAATTTGTATGTTTTCTTGCAAAGGATGCATTGTTCTTTCTTTACTGTCTGCCATTTCTCATCCAATTCAATATTTATAAAATGAGCCCAAACTCCAGATTTAATCTTTCTTTTTGCACCATCTTCATCATTGTCAACATTTTCATCAATAGTATCGATCTCTTTTTCTTCTAAATCAACACTTTCATCACCACTTAACCCAACAGGATCAACACCACTAAGTGTGTCGACTCCACCCACTGATTCTTTGATCGAAGACATCTGTTACTTCAATCAGATATAGAAAATACAACAAACAGAGTATGAATTAGGGCATAAGAAGAATCCTATGAAAATAGGGCAGCGTATAAAACAAAGATGAAAATGAAATTAGGGTAGGGTATAAAACAAACATAAGAAGAAAAATGTACCTTAATACGAGTATTGCAGTCAATCGAAGAATCCTATGAAAAAAAACATTTTGGTCGAACAAAAAGACAATTAGGGCATGAGTTGAAGATGATGATCGAAAAGAATGATACACGTTAAGCTAGAAGGTTACCTGTTGAAGGGAATAAGGGATGAACAACAAACAAGATTCAAAAACTTGAAGCTCTTGGTTACCGTCGGGTCTCTTGATTTGTGTTTGAAGGTGAAGAGGCGAAGAGCTTGAAGGGTTTTTTTGGGGGAAATTGGATTTTGGGATTATGAAATACTGGAATGTTCTTTTGCTGTGAACCGAAGTTTAAATTAATATAATTTTGATTTTTAACTTGTAGGTTGTAGCCCAAAGCCCAAGTTCAAAGGAATAATAATAATTATTTATTATATATATATATGTTAAAAATCGAGCCGAGCCAACGAGCCGAGCTCGAGCCGAGCCAACCCTGGCACGGGCTTGGCTCGTTTTTATCGAGCTTTTTTTGAGCCGAGCCTTTTTCGAGCCGAGCTTTTTTCGAGCGAGCCTCAAGCCGCGAGTTTTTTGAACAGCCCTACCTGAGAATACAAGTTTAAGAAAAAGTGTCAACACAATGGTTGGTGAGTTCACAGGTTTTGATAAACGTAGGTAGTAATTCAGAAATCATGTGTCATACTGTTTATTAAATGTTAGTCCCGAGCCCTAGGCTCCAAGTGTCAGTGCGTCACTACCGAACTAGACTTGTTAGTCCTTGCCTCCGCTATGTCTCGTAATAACATAGCAAGATAGGTCGAGATTTCGCGTGTTATGACCTCCAGTCAATATTGTGCCACGCGGGGTTCGTCACACCCAAACGGATCCATTCAAACTCACCTCGTTGTTCGTACATTAACGGTAAGACTTTGTGAGGGCTTGTTACGATTACAACACTTAATGTTTGTCTAATAAACCAGCATACACAAAAATGTTTGTCATAGTATAAATGTTTGACTCGATGCAACTAGTATTCTCCCCCTATTTAAAAGCGTTTGAAAAGAGTAAAGAGGGGTCGTAAACTCACCTTAGTGATCAAGTAAGATATCGTAAGCGTAAGCTCCCGTGTAGTCTGCGCGTCGGTCACCGGCAACCTATATTGTATACCTTACATGAGTTCGTGTAATTGACCGTGCTAGTGTTCGTGTTAGTGCTCGTGTTTGTACTCAACAACCCTCGGTTGTTCATGTTTGTCTGTGTCGGTCCATAATGACCGTGCTTGCTCGCGTTGGTCCACATTGACCGTGTTTGACCATGTTTGACCGTGTTTGACCAAAGTTGACCGTGTCAAGTCAACGACCCGTTGGTGAACCGTGTGTCGGTTGTGAATCGTGTAGCAATCGTGTAAGTGCTCGTCATGTGCAAAACGCCCAAATCGCGTCTATGGACAAATTACTATTTATAGTAAGTTTCCAATTATGGAAAGTTCACAAAGCATAACGACTTTATAGTTCTAGCATGCTCGTTAGTCCTACGTGATCATGTTAACACATAGCACATTATCATGCGATATCATATAAGTCACTTTCATCATGTTTGCACATAAAAGTTTCCTAAAATGGAAAGTTTCCATTTATAGCATACGTGAGACCGGAAACCATCTAACTTAGCATTCATTCATCATGTTAAAACATAATAAACCATTTAGCATGCTCAAATCGTACAAAATATTCATAAGTCGGTTTTTGTAAAAATAAAGTTACTATAAATAGTAACTATGGCAATTTTCATACAAATGATTACCCTAAATCATTATAATCCATTTCTATACCATAAATCATCATGATAATCCATTTAACATCATTTAAACATATTCAAATAGCCAAACCTATCATTTAACAATGTTTGGTCCACAAAAGTTACTATATTTAGTAACTTTGCTAAAATGACCATTTTCAACATCCAAGTCACATCCTAAACTTCATTACCATCATATTATCCTTCAAACAACATATCTACATACATGCATGCTCATTCCTATCTCCAAATCATCATCTTGTAACTAAAAAGTTACTAATAATAGCAAGTTTAGCAAATAACCACCTTTTAACCATTAATATCATGGTCTAATCTTGCAAGAACACTTATACGTCATCAAGAATCATCCCAACATCAACAAAATCATCTAGAATGCTTTAGATCTTACATGCATGGCATTATTTCATCATGTTATGACCAAATCATGATATTTATACAAACACATCATCATAGATCTTCGTAAAACTTAATCTAAACATCATAGATCATCATTAATCATAGAAATATCAACAAACCCAGATTCATTCGTCTCAAAATTCGTGCATGCAAAGCTAGAGAGCTTGCATGTGGGTTCTAAGCATTGCATGTGTGTTTGTGTGTGATTTTTAAGCTACTATAGTGATAGAACTACCTTCTATTGCTTTAAAATCCCTGAGATGATGCACCCAACAGCTCCTAGAGCTTCTGGACAGCAGGTCCTTGCAAGAACGAGATGGCGATGGTGGTGGTTTGAGCTCCAACTCCTCTTCTCAAGCTCCCAAAGATCCAAGGTGGCTCCAATGGCTTCCAATGGTGTTTAGTGGGTGATGAAGATGATGACAGAGGTTTGGGGAAGAGAATTTTGTGCTAGTTGCGTCTGATATCAACTGAAATGATGAGGATAGAGTGTATGATGGTTTTGTGTTGCTCAAGAAGATTTTAAGCTGTCAGAGCTCCCAGGCGTATCGCCTGGCGAGAGCGCTTGGCGCCAGTCGTTGCGCGCGGGTGAGCCGGCCAAGGGGCGCCCTTGTTCCTTCTGCGCGGATCGCCAGAGGTAGAAGTTTCGGGTCAGGCGTAGCGCCTGGCCCATATGTTAGGCCCAATAATCCTATTTTGTTGTTCTAGGCCCATTTTCGTCCGTTTCTCGATTGTAAAACATCGTTCGAGTATCGTTTGGACTCTAATTGCCAATTATTAACCATAATTGACTTGCGAAGTGTTTCTGTGTCTAATTGTTGTGACGTTCACCAACGCTCGTGACTTCTGACACGTGTGTGCGGTTTCTGATAATCCCTTGGATTATCCTGTTGTGTATTGGTGTTCGTACTGTCGTGCCACGTGTCACACTAAATTAAACTAATTCTAGTGCCACGTGTACAAATAGCATTTAAATAAACATTTAAATAAATAAATTGCTGACCTGGAAATTACGGGGTGTCACATCCTCCCCTTGTTAGAAAGAATTTCGTCCTGAAATTCAACTTGTGTTGCCAGTGTTTGTCTGTTCCGCGAACAGGTGTGGGTATTTCTGTTTCATCTCGTCTTCACGTTCCCATGTGAATTCTGGTCCTCGTCGCGAATTCCATCGCACTTTAACAATAGGTATCTTACTGAATTTGAGCTTCTTGGTTTCCCGGTCCATAATTTCCACCGGTTCCTCAACGAAGTTCAGTTGTTCGTCGATCTGTATTTCCTCAAGAGGAACAACAAGCGTTTCATCGGATAAACACTTCTTGAGATTTGAGATATGAAATACGTTGTGTACACTGCTCAGCTCGTTTGGCAGGTTTAGCTCGTAGGCCACAACGCCTATTCATTTGGTGATCTTGAAAGGTCCAATGTAACGAGGATTCACCTTTCCTCGTTTACCAAATCGTATGACTCCCTTCCAGGGCGAGACCTTGAGTAGCACTCTGTCTCCCACCTGGAATTCCAATGGTTTGCGTCGCTTGTTAGCATAGCTTTTCTGTCTGTCCTGAGCTGCTGCCATTCGTTTGCGTATCTGCACGATCTTCTCAGTCGTTTCGTGCACAAGTTCGGGGCCGGTCAGTTGGCTGTCTCCAACTTCCGCGCAGCAGATGGGTGATCGACACTTACGTCCGTGGAGTGCCTCGAATGGTGCAGCTTGTATGCTTGTGTGGTAGCTGTTGTTGGACGAGAACTCAACTAACGGTAGATGAGTCTCCCAGCTACTGTCAAAATCAACAACACATGCCGGAAAGCATGTCTTCCAATGTTTGTATTGTTCGTTCGTTTAGCCCGTCAGTCTGTGGGTGGTAAGCGGTACTCATGTCCAATCTCGTGCACAACGCCTTATGCCAGGACTTCTAGAAATGCGGCGTGAATCGACTGTCGCGATCAGAGATAATCGAGATTGGCACTCCATGTCGAGTAACCACTTCCTTCAAATAGATTCGAGTGAGTTTGTCTAGCTTGTCGGTCTCAAGTGTGCAGACTTCGTTAGTCGGTCTATGATAATCCAGTTGGTATCGCAACCACTTGTCGTCTTTGGCAGTTTAATGATGAAGTTCATAGAAATTTGCTCGTATTTCCACATTGGTATTTCAGGTTGTTGAAGTAGACCTGATGGCTTTCGGTAATCACCTTGACCTTTGAGCATGTCAGACACTTACCTACGTAAGTTGCTATTTCAGCTTTCATGTTTGGCCACGAGTAAGTTGTCTTCAGGTCATGGTACATCTTGTCAGAGCCAGGATGTATCGAATACCGGCTCTTGTGTGCTTCGTCCTTCACCACGTTCCTTAATCCTCCGTGGTGTGGTAGCAAAGTTTCTGGCCACCTTTTGTTTCTTAGCCGGACGTTTATCCGACTTCTTGGAAGTTCCAGCTTTGGCTGTTTCAGCCTCCTTCTTGAATGCCCCAGAGGCAACCATCATATCTGTCAGGGATGCTGACAGTGTAACAGCTAATTCCATGGTGGTAGGGTGAGCAGAAATCACATGACCTCGGATACTGGGCGGTAATCCACCAACATACCGTTCTATCCTCTTCTCAAGTGTTGGCACCACATCAGGTGCCAGAGTAGCTAACTCATGAAATCTGGTGGTGCAGGCCAGATGCCCAGCATCAATCATCTCCAGGTTGAGCAGTTCAGTCTCAACCTTCTTTAGTTCATTTCTTGGGCAAAACTCTGCCCGCAGCATGGCCTTGAATTCACTCCAAGGCATAGCCTGAGCCTCATCCCGACCTCTGACTGACACCTGAGCGTTCCACCAGGTTAACGCTCGCTTGCTAAATGATCCCGCAGCATACTTAACTCTGTTCTGTTCAGGACAACCACTGATGTCGAGGGTAGCCTCCATCTTCTCGATCCACTGGATCAGTCCGACTGCACCCTCACTGCCACTGAAACTGGGTGGCTTGCAACCTACAAAGTTCTTGTAGGCATAGTCCTGACTCTGTCTGGTGTTACCGCTGCCTTCTCCAGATGAGTTGGCAACGTTGTTGCTGTTGTTGGTGTTGATTCGGTTCATCATGTCTGGGATTACCTCCCTCAGCTGACTGGTCAACAGAGTAGCCAGTGCAATGGTAGCGGGATCCAGCTGATAAGCCGGTGGTGGCGGAGGAGGAGGTGGAGGTGGAGGAGAATCAGGTGGTGTCGGCGTAGATGAGTGAGGAGCAGAGCCTTGAGTCAATGGTAATAGAGGTGGTTGTCTTCTTGGCGGCATTCTGATCATAACCGAAAGAAAATCGGTTAGTGCAGTGATCAGAAGTAGAAGACACATGCAAGTAGAATCCTATGTAACATGCTTTCTACAAGAGGTCCCTAGGTTATAGTCTAGGCCAAACCGTTTGAAACAAGATGACCTATATTTCTCTATAACCATGGCTCTGATACCAATCTGTCACACCCCAGGCCGGCGGGAACGGATCGTGTTTTCCCGTCGGGCGGAAGGTTCCCGGGGCGCGATATCATGAGTGATAATCAATGATCAGATTGTTTACATAGCACATGATAAATAAATGAGAAATTTCTAACACATCCATGATATAGAATTACAAGATTAAATTACACAGTATCGTTCATAATTTAATCAAGTAAATCTACCAAAAAGAATCAATGTAACTATATCTTGTATATGTACAAGATATACAAAAAATGATTCATGTTCTTGTTCCCAAAAGCATGCAACACAAAATAAAGCTAGGTCTTCTAAAAGTCCACTAGCTAAATCCTTTCATGTATGTATCTACACATGTTCATCACCTGAGAAAACATGTATTTAAACAAAATCAACACTAGGTTGGTGAGTTCATAAGTAAGTTAATGTAAAACCTTGATTCATTCACATGCACATTCACCATGATAAAACTGTTACTTGTATGATTATCTGTTTCACTTGTTCACCCAATGGCTCCTTAATAGTTATAGTCACAAGTACTATGTCATCCTTGTAGTGTTGCTTATATATAGGGCATATGTAAGGGAACTAAGCCCTAGCCAACATCCCACCACAACACCACTAGAACTCCACACTACTTGTGATACAACTATTGATTTCCATTCTCAATTTCCATGTGTATCTCATTCTTGATCACCTGTGTTCTCATGTATAGAATAATAAAATGATGGCGTTGTAATTATCAAACCGAAGTATTGATAATCAATATATGTGTTAAGGATATTAGATTTATTAAATCTATTCCTTGAATTATTCTATAGTTTGTGGGGTTAACCGTTGTTTCACTTTTAAATATTAAAAGTGTTAGTTAACTGATTGTAATGTAATCTCAATGCAACGTATAGAGCCCCAAATGAAATCCATTGTAATCCTCACGTAATCAGATTACAATGCATTCCATTCACCTCTATTCCGCCGTGTGATCCCAAAGTTTCCATGTGGGATTGTCCTCGTGTGGTTAACAAAGTTGAATAAGCACTTGCCTTATTACATCATGTTAATTATGTGTAAATGATAAGAATCCCATGAAGTTACGTTATCATGATCATCATTTACTGTAATACATGTGATCCCAAAGCCTCAATGTGGGATTGTTCTCGTTGTTTGTTTATGTGTAAACTGTCTAAATGTTTGCTCATGTGGAAATAACTAAGTGTTATAAGATATAATCTTACAACTATGTTATTCTAATGTGTTGATGATTAAGAATTTACATTATCATAATCATCTGAGTTTCTTTGTTATCTCATTATCATACAAGCGTGCATACAATGATAAGCAATAATAAACAGTTTGATATTATCTAAATCAAAGTATAAATAACATGTTAAGCAAAGCTTTTAAATAAATAAAAGTAAACATGTTTCTCAGCCCCGAGAGTTAAAATCAGTAAAGATTAAAGTAAAAGGGGCATATGAACTCACTTTGTAGTAGTTGAGGGTTGACTTAGCCTAAACAACACTGCACGCGCTCTTTGTTTGTACTTGGCTGTTGTTTTCACGATCCTGTATTGATTTCACGTTGTTGAAATTTATAAGTATGAGTTGTAGAGATTTATGTGTGTACGTGTATGCGTTAGCCATAAGCTTTGGCTAACACTCGTAAGTCTCGGTCGTCCTTCGGCCCTAATTCTATTTCTATTGATCTTTATAACCATATAATTTTAGTTTGTTTTCTTAGCTTTAAACATTCTTAAAATCTCATCCCTTTGTCATTTCGTACCATTTATGGTGGTATGAGGTCTAGTGAGTAACCCAATAATAAACTTAGATTTATGATTTAAAAGAAACCTCACATGTGAATCTTATTATTTTTAAATCAATTGTTACATAGTATTTAGATAACTAGGCAAAGACCTCTTGCACTCTTGATGTTTTATGTTCATTTCATTCATTTTGTTAAACCCATAGCATTATTTATCATATTTAAGCCATCTGTTCTTTAACCCACTCTTAGGTTGATTTCACAATGTTAGTTTCCATTTCAACCCAAGGGTCCAAATTAGTCCTTGAGCCACCTACATAAATTTGGGCCGAACGATATGGATCAAGGGAAGAGTGGGCTGCATGAGTTGTATGAGTTAGATTGCTGGGCCTAACAGATGGGCTAGATAGAACAATGTGGGCCGAATCACTGATGCTGGGCCGAAACAACTAGCCAAGGAATTATGTTGGGCCTGCTAGAAGTCATTGGGCCGAGATAGTGGCCTTGGGCCCAATCCCATGCTGTTGGGTCATAGGGTGATTTTGGGTCAACTGTTAAGATGAAATGGTCACATGGGCCAATTAAATAGATGGCCCGATCCTCTTTGGGCCGAATTAAAAGATGTATGATTCTTATTAGTTGTTGTTGGGCCTACAACTTTCATGGATTTGGGTTCTTAGCAAAATGGTGTCTTCTGGTCGAATGGAATCACAGTCCACTGAATGTGGTGGTCGAATGGTGCATAGTTCTCAACCGAATGAAAAAGAAAGTGGCGAATGGTGGTGGTCGACTGAGTTGATGGCAGAATGAAGTGGCTTCCGGCGAATGAGTATGTGGTCGAATGACCAGCGAATGTGATGGTGGCTCCGAATGGGTCTCATGGCGTATGAACACAACCACCGAATGAACGTGGTCGACTGGGCCATTCGGCCGACCTTCGGAGTAGCCTCATTCGCCCCATGCAGAAGCCATTCGATGGCCTGGTATTTCCTCATTCGGCCTTACTGGAAACCGGGGCTAGAACCATCCCAAAAGCGAGTCTCACAGGTAGCTTTCGAAGATGGTGAGTGCTAGTGTTGATTCTAGTGATAGTAAGTTGCAAGATTCGAAGGTGGTGAACCGGTTTTGAGTGGGGTTCGAATAAGAGGTACAAAAACCCTACTTTTTCAAACTTTGAAGCTCAATACCTTGATTTTCAGTGGGTGTTGCTCTAGATCGGTTGTACTTTCACGTAGAGGATGATGAGAGCTTCGTGTAGGTTCAAGAATGGAGTGATTTGGTGAAGAAATGAGGGAGATATGGAAGAAAGAAGGTTGGAAATGGTGGGTGTTTCTTGAAACCGGGATTTAGGGTTTGGGTGAGGAAGATGAGGTGAAAAATGAGGGAATCACCCTCATTTAGGGTATTTATACCCCGAGGGTGTTCGGGTTCGTTTTTGTTGCTCGGTTCGCGTTTTCGTTACGTTTCCGGAAAATTACGCGTAATTTAAATGAAATAAATAAAAGAAAATTATTCTAATTATTTGATGAGTTTCAAAATTGTAAAACATTAAAATGTTTTATTTTCTTAAATTTATTATCGTATCGGGTCGTTTTCATTTCGTCAGAACGCGTCACCTTCGTGCGTATTCGTTCGAATCGTCACCTGAACGAACACAACGACGGTTTTGCTTTCTGACTTTTGTTTTCTACTTTTCAGTCATTATTTCAGAATTCCAAACTCACAGATATGTTTGTGTGAATCGTCACCCACGCAAACACACTATCAGTTCGTTATTCTGAAATAACACTGCAATTGTGTTTGAATTATGTTTCCTCACTGACGGACTCAACTAATTTCATGTTTTCACTTGTTTTCATACTGATTTGTCGGCTATCTGATTCCTGTCATCTATGGATATCAGATCGCAACTGACTTGTTCTTGTTGTTTACTTGAACACCGTTGCAAATCTTGATTCGTTGTATTATTTGTACTTAGGTTTTCACCTAAATACTAACAACTCTTGATCATTGTGCGTGTTGTACTTACAGTATTTAAGTTTTCACTTAAATACGTACAACTGTTTCTTGTATTTTGAATTCTGTTATCACAACCAATGTTCACATATACGTATTTACACATAGTAAAAAGTGAAAGTACGCATACCGTACGGACTTGCCGGACGATCTGGTACTTGATGTTACACATGACCTTCTCGCGTTGCATCAGCACGCAACCGAGTCCTTGTTTCGAGGCGCCACAGTACACCACGAAATCATCGCATCCTTCCGGCAAGGATAGGATTGGTGCAGTACATAGTTTCTGCTTCAACAAGTGAAAGCAGCTTCTTGTTTCTCTCCCCAATCAAACTTCTTGTCTTTGTGAGTTAGGGATGTCAGTGATTGGGCAATTTTCGAGAATCCTTCAATGAATCTTCTGTAGTACCCGGCCAGACCTAGGAATTGTCGCACCTTAGTTGGAGTCTTGGGTGCTTCCCAGTTCTTAATGGCTTCAATCTTGGCTGGGTCTACGTGTATTCCCTTCTCATTAACCACATGTCCAAGAAATTTGACTTCGCAAATCCAAAAATCACATTTTGAAAACTTCGCGTACAGTTGCTCGTTCTTTAGTAATTCCAAGACTAGCCTTAGATGTTCAGCATGTTCCTCCTGATTCTTCGAGTAAATCAGGATATCATCAATGAACACTATTACAAATTTATCGAGGTAAGGTTTGCACACTCTATTCATGAGATCCATGAATACAGCTGGTGCGTTGGTCAGTCCAAAGGGCATAACCAGAAATTCGTAGTGTCCGTATCGGGTCCTAAAGACAGTCTTAGGAATATCGTCTTCCTGTATCCTTAGTTGATGGCAACCCGATCTTAAATCGATCTTTGAATAGTAGCTTGATCCTTGCAATTGATCAAACAGATCATCTATTCGCGGTAACGGGTACCGATTCTTGATCGTCACCTTGTTCAGTTCCCTGTAGTCGATGCACATACGGAATGATCCGTCTTTCTTCTTCGCGAACAAGACCGGTGCTCCCCAAGGTGAGAAGCTCGGTCTGATAAATCCCTTGTCTAACAGTTCCTGCAACTGGTTAGACAGTTCTTGCATCTCAGTTGGTGCTAGTCTGTATGGTGCTTTGGCAATAGGTGCTGCTCCGGGAGTGAGGTCTATCTGAAACTCGACTTGTCGTTTCGGAGGTAATCCAGGTAGATCCTCGGGAAATACTTTAGGGAATTCTCGGACTACGACGATGTCCTCAATCTTCTTTTCTTTCTTTGGTTGCTCCGTGATAAGGGCGAGTATAGCAGTGTATCCCTTCTGTATGTACTTGTTCGCCTTCATGTAAGACATGAGATTGGGTGGTATTCCCTGTCGTTCTCCTTGAATCGAGATATGTTCCCCATTCTGCAACGTCACTCGTACGATCTTCTCGTTGCATATGATCTCCGCTTGGTTTGCGGATAACCAGTCCATTCCAACGACCACATCGAAGCTCCCGAGAGTCACCGGCATCAAGTCGATTTCGAGTTCGTGATCCGCCAAAACCATGACGCATCCTCGAAAGATGTGTTGTGTTTCAATCAGTTTGCCGTCAGCTAACTCTACGGTGTACTTATAGTCTAGTGGTGTTGGGGTAATATCTAGCAATTCACTAAACTCACTAGATATAAAACCCCTATCGGCACCGGTATCAAATAATATGCTAGCATAGACATTATTTAAAAGAAACGTACCGGTTACGATGTTGGTATCACCTTTAGTTTTTTTTTCGGATCCGATAACGTAAGCCCTGCCCCTTGTAGCGTTGCCTCCTGCTTTCTTGTTTTGCGGGCAGTCTCGTCGTATGTGACTAGGCTTTCCGCAGGTGAAGCATCCCCTTTGTGTGCCGACTCTGTTTGTGTTCGGCTTTGGGTTGGCACGACACTCCCTCGTAATATGTCCGTTTCTCCCACATCTTGTACACTTGATCCTATTGCATGGGCCAAAGTGATGATATGAGCAATAGTTGCACTTAAGGTAGTAACCTTGGTATACTTTCTTGTCTTGAGCATTAGATTGAGTGGCAGTAAGGACTTTTGCTGGTGCGGGGAATTGTTGGGTTGATTGTTGTAGTGAGAAGGTTATGTTGCTGCTTGGCTCCCACTTCCGCTTGGTCCCTTGGGGCTTGAGGTGTTCACCTCTCTTGGGTAGCTTACCCTGTGCTACTGCTTGGTCAGTCAGACAATGACCCAAACAAATAGTGGGTTGAATGAGTGTGGGGTCTTCTGCGGTAACTAGGCTTTGAATCTGTTCAGGTAATCCACTGATGTATTTTTCAATCTTTCTGTATTCTGGGGTCACCATTTTTGGATACAGTTTACACATCTCGTGGAATCGAGCGGTGTATTGTTCGATCTCGGATCCCTCCATTTTGTGAATCCAGAACCCCTCCAGTTGTTTGATTTCGTTTCGAGGACAGTATTCTTCCTTCAACATCTTGACGAAGTTTTTCCATGGGATTGAGTTAGCAGTCTCCAGACTTAGTATATGAATGTGCGAATTCCACATAGTGCCACGTGTACAAATAACATTTAAATAAATAAATTGCTGACTTGGAAATTACGGGGTGTCACAATTTTTATGGTATATTTTTTTTTTCAAAAAATAATTTCGTATGTAAAAGTTATGAACGTTTAAGCAAGATGGGAGAACTTGATAAAAAGTCAACAAAAGTAGCTATTACTATAATACCCTCCAACAACTTGATTTAACCATAACCATTGATTAATAATCTAATGACTCAATATCCTTCTTAGGCTTTTTAGATTAAGATGCTTATTTAGTTTAATTTAACCCCATAATGATAATAATTTAATTTTATTGTAATTTGTTAATGTTCAATTAATTAATTTATAAATTATTTATTGTTATACATGTTGGTGTTTTCAACATTGACGCTATGTTCCCGAGTTCATTTAAGCAAAGAAAAGAAGAGAATTGGAAAGAAAGGAGAAACTTGTTTGTATTCCCAAATTTCATTTAACGAAGGAAGAGAAAGGAAAATAACAAATGTTGTGTTCCGAGATTCATTTAAGGAGGGAAAGAAATGAAAATGAAAGGAAAACTAGGCAAAAATTTTTAGTTTTTCTTTCCTTTCGATTTGGAAGGAAATGAAATGAAAGAATTCCATTCTTTTCATTTCATCTCATCTCTTTTTTTCTCATTTCTTTTCTCTTCTATAATAAACTCGGAAACTGAGCGTGAGTGATAGAAAGAGAGAAAACAAAAATAAAAACAAAAACAAAAAAGGAAAAGAAACCGAAAGATTCATGATAACAAAAATCCGATAAAAACATAACCGAATCAAACCGAGCCGGTCGTTTTAAACTCTTGGTTTTCGAATTAGGGTTTAAAAACGTTTCAAATCATATTAAACCGAAAGACGCTTTCCTGCTGGTTCACAGCTCCGAAAGACGAGAGGTGGGTATTAATGGCAGATACAATTCCATTCAAAAACCTCCAGAGCAGAGAGTATCAAGGCCACAAGAAGAAGGTTCACAATCTCAATCCCTCCCTCTAAACCCTAATCATTCATGAACCCTAATTTTGTTTTTCAAACAGGTGCATTCAGTGGCATGGAATTGCACAGGGACAAAGCTGGCGTCGGGTTCTGTTGATCAAACAGCTCGGGTGTGGCATATTGAGCTCCATGGCCACGTAATCATTCTTGTTCAGTTGGTTTTTTGAAGCATTTGCAGTTATGCAATCAATCATCACTTTTAGAGTTTGTATTATTTGTGTCTCGCACTCAATTGGATCAACTCTTTTAGAATATTTGAATTTGTGCATTTTAGGTTATTGTAATCCATCTGAATGGTGTGTATTGAACGTAGGTCTGCTTAACTACTTAACTAGTGAGCCTAGTCGGCTTCAGCTCAGGCTTGAGCTTGAAGTTTTACGAGCTACTCGGCTCGACTGGTTTATTCTTGATGAGCTGAAATTTGTTAAAAACTTGCCATGTTCTTTTCATTTTAGGTTTACAATTTAGTTACTTCATTTGTTGATTAGTATATATGTGTGGGCCGTTAAGGGTAAAAGTAAAATTGTACTAATTTT
This sequence comes from Mikania micrantha, assembly GCA_009363875.1. Taxonomy (NCBI): domain Eukaryota; kingdom Viridiplantae; phylum Streptophyta; class Magnoliopsida; order Asterales; family Asteraceae; genus Mikania; species Mikania micrantha. The sequence continues at coordinate 10,052,261 of CM018687.1, forward strand.
TACGTTATTTTACTTATTTTGTGAAAATAACTTAAAAACGTTGAGATGAGGGGACTCCTTCGTAGCAACTTCTCTATTCCAACTGAGATAGTGGTAAGGTTTGTCTCTATCCTTCCACCAGACCCTACTGAAGAGTGGAAATATACTAGATAATTTGTTTGTTATTTGTTGATTACTTGTTTGTAAATCAACCTTTCACTTGATGATTAACTTTAACCAAAGTTTATACAAAATTTATCAGAAAATAGACAAATGCAATCTTATTGAATGAAATCAAATGATATAAGAGATTGGAAACAAAGACAAAAACATCTAAACATTAGAATCTGGGCTTTATTTAAACGAGCCAAGCAGCTTGTTTATAAATGAGCTCCGAACAGCCCTAATTGAATGGGGTTTTTTGTTTGCAGAGCAAGGTTAAAGATCTTGAGCTAAAAGGGCATACTGATAGTGTTGATCAATTGTGTTGGGATCCTAAACATGCCGATTTGGTTGCCACTGCATCTGGTGACAAAACTGTTCGCTTATGGGATGTTCGCAGTAAGTAGTTGCATGTTGTTTCCTAATACCATATCTTTAATCAAAAGTAAATCTTAATATATGAAAACTTGAAGGATTTTTGCAAGTAATGGTTATGCATAAGTGTTAATATTATATTGCAGGTGGAAAATGTTCACAGCAAGCAGAACTCAGTGGGGAGAATATTAATATCACTTATAAACCAGATGGGACTCATGTAGCTGTTGGGAACAGGGTGTATTTTGCTTTCTATTTTAGAGTTTTCTTTAATTACCTAAATTTATATCTTTAGTTCCTGTTAAATTACAAAAGCCTTTCATAGGGACTAATTATTTACTTTTTTATTTTATATAGGATGATGAACTGACAATACTAGATGTTAGAAAATTCAAAGTCATTCATAAGCGCAAATTTAACTATGAGGTAAATTTACATTCGAACAAGTAATGTCTTGTATGATCTTGTTTAGCAATGGCAATTATGTAATACTTGTGACTTACCCACCTCTTAAACTGGCTGAATGGAGTGATGAAAAAGATAATGGCCACATGTATATTATTTTGTACCTGATGCAGATTGTCAATAATTCTAATGCAATTTGTAGTTTGTGATTTTGTCACATGCATTATTGATTTATAATGATTGTTTCACTGGTTTATTTGTCAGGTAAATGAGATTGCATGGAACATGACTGGAGATATGTTCTTCTTGACTACTGGAAATGGTGGGAATACTTGAATTTGAGTAATCATACTACCCAAGCTTTATTAAAAATTATAATAATAAGCATATCATATGAAAGTGTCAAAAGTAGTAATTTTTTCTTTGTATTGTATGCTTAAATGATATGTGTGGGCATTCAAGGGGCAAAAGTAAAATTGCACTAATTTTAACGTTATTTTACTTATTTTGTGAAAATAACATTAAAAGCGTTGGGATGATTAACATCAAACGGTAACTTTGAGCCGGGGACTTTTTCGGAGCAACCTCTCTTTCCCAACTGGGATAGGGGTAAGGTTTGTCTTTATTCTTTCCCCCAGACCCTACTGAAAATGGGAATATACTGAGTAAGTTTGTTTCTTTGTATGCTTAAATGATAGACAAATGAAAGATTTTCACAAGATGCTTATTCATCTACCTGACATTTTGAAAATGGGTTGGTTGAGCTTCAAAATTCATTCATGGAAAATGAATAGTAAACAATTAAATTGGTTGTGGTTGGATGGCACTAACCTGATGTGTTAATTCTTTGAGGTTGCAATTTGTTCTATTTCTTTTAGTTTAGTTGTTAATAATGTAGGCAGAGACCAAGTGTTCAGCTTCTTTCATTAAGGCTGTCCATATATTAAAACTACTTTACAGGCCACTGAAATATTTAGGAAGCCATTTATTCTGCTGATAGCACCGTAGGGGTCTCCACGATTTTAAGTCAAAGTGTGAGCCAAATCGCTAGGAACAGTTTTTGATCATTGTAAACCAAAACCGAACCATCATTGAAGTCGAACCAAACCAAATCATTGTTACATGTCAGGATTTGACCTAAAAAGAGATGTAGGATGATATTATTTAACGCCTTTTGAACTAGTGTCCTCATTGACTGAACAGTATGATTTTGAACTAGTGTTCTCATTTAAGCCATTCAACCACATAAGGGACTTTTTTAACATGTGAACTTATGCAATTGATATGCTCCTTGACCTTAGTACAAGTATGTAGTGATAATACGTCAAAAATGATAAACCTGCATAATTGCACGCCCCACATGACAAACAAGCTCTTTTCACTGACTTCCTGTCACAGTCAAACTCAAGACTGGCTCCCAACTCTCAACTCTCAAGTTTAGAACTTTCAAAATTTCAAAACTGTATAGTCTAGTTCTCACATCATGGTCAGATTTTGGTCGAGACCGTAAACAAAATCATTTAGTACGGAAAATTTTGAAGCTGTTAGCAAATTTTGAAGCTGGTTGACTGAAACTTAAAAGAAAACCAACTGATAAACCAAACCAATGACTGGTTTGGGCCTTTTCATGGATTTAAACTGTACCATGAACACACCTAAATACCGGTCCTATCCTCCTTTCTGATCAGTATGGTTTTCTTTTTTGAGTAAAGTAAGGGGTGCATTTCTTTTGGCCCAAAACGTTATGACCAAAACACCCTTATATTTCGAAAAGACCCCTTGATGAGTTGTCAACACATAATAAGTTATTTTTTGCCTCTTAAAAATTCGAGGGGATTTTCATCTTTAAATGGTATAATTGAATCTAAAATTTACTCGGGTAGCCAAAAAGTAGTTTCAACATTCAAATGCCTTTATTGAAGAATTTTAATTCTTTGTTTCTTGATATATTTCTTCAGGTACCGTTGAAGTACTTGCATACCCGTCTCTTAGAGCAGTTGACACCTTGACAGCTCACACTGCTGGTTGTTATTGCATTGCAATTGACCCTTTAGGAAGGTGTGTTCAAATTACCTCATTGCTTATGTTTAAAAAAATCTTTATATGTAGTTTTTAGGAAGTAATTTTGCAACAGGTTTTGTTTGACACTTTAAAGATTGATATACTTGTGTTGGTGGTCTTTTGGTAATCGTTCCGGACTTGGTAATCATACATGAAATGAGCTAATTTAGTGGTTTGATCACCAAATTAGCTCGTTTTAAAACAAAGTATAATTACTGAACTAATTCATTAAAAAATATATCCAATTATCAGGCTGGATATTATTAATTTGATGCACTACACAATTAAGCCTGGAATATAATAAAATTTTTAATGTTTTTAGTCAAGTAACTACAAAATACAATCTTTGGGTTTTTGCATCTTATAGAAGATACAGTTTTATAAACCTTTTGTGTTGTGACAGATATTTTGCTGTTGGAAGTGCTGATTCCTTAGTCAGCCTTTGGGATATATCAGAAATGTTGTGTGTGCGTACGTTCACAAAACTCGAGTGAGTCGTTTCATATGATTTATAATCTTAATGTCAGATAAATTATGAAATTATTATTATAATAATAATAATAATTATTATTTTTATTTTTATTTTTTTCCAGATGGCCAGTTAGGACCATAAGCTTTAATCACACGGGTGAATATATTGCTTCTGCTAGTGAAGACTTGTTCATTGACATTGTATGTTATTCTTGTGATTAATGTTCATCAGTCATTAATATTTATAATGATATGATTATGTTAAAAGGGATATTATCATATATCCCTTATTTAACATCCAAATTACATGCATCCCCAATGTTAAACTAAAATTACAAATATCCCCATGTTCCAAAATTGCCCCTTAGTAAGGAGAAATATGTAAATTGTTTTTAGTTAGTTCATTAAGGGTAAAATAGGAAATACATAAAAAAATTTTTAATGAAATGGATAAATATGTAATATATTCAGTGTTGTAAAAATCGCTAGTCGCTAGTCGGTCGGTGAGGTAGGGACTAGGGATTAATCGAGATTAATCGGGATTAATCGGATTGGAATTTATATATAGAATTTTTCAAAATTATACATATATACAAAACTTTATACATAAATTTTCAAATAAATCAAAGATTTTACACATTGGGCCTATTAAAAGAAACCATGGCCCATCTCATCTACATATACCCAAGCCCAGAGACTTACAGGGAAGTCTGGTTCGTCGATCAGTCGTCTCTCCCGTGTGCAGCTCGATGTGTTCGGATTAGGGTTACTGTGAAATACATCAGGTGTTCGTCGGAATCAACGATCGTTCACATCTTCATCGTCAATCCATCTCGGAATCGTTGTTCACACCATCAATCGAAGGTTTGTTTTCGTATCCCGTTCTCGGAATCGCCGGAAAACGACCGATTTTTGCCCGATTAGGACTGATTACAGCCGATTTCGTCCGGCTTTGACCACCGTTGACCGACTAGCGATTAATTGGGCGATTCGACCAAAATTAATCGGTAGACCTCCGATTAGCGATTAATTCCGATTAATCGACCTAGTAATCGCGATTTTTACAACACTGAATATATTTGGTTTAAAAAGGGGAAATATGTAATTTAGTTTTATGATTGGGTAAATTTGTAATAAAGGGTTTTAGCAAGGGGAAATATGTAATTGGCCCGTATGTAAAATGATGTTGGCTTTGGAACGACAGTCAAACGTACAAACGGGGCGCTCGGTTCACCAAATCCCATGCAGGGCAGCCATGAACAGTGTTGAATGGAATCCAAAATTCAATTTGCTTGCATATGCTGGTGATGACAAAAACAAGTATCAGGCTGATGAAGGTATTTTGATACATGTACTTGTGAATAAGTAAATGAGCCAAATAATATGAAAATAAGGGTTTGCTTAAGTAAACAAGTTGCCCAAAGTATATCCTAGTACTGAAAATTTTATAAATTATTCTATTAAAAGGAGATTAACACTAAAATAATATATAACTTAGGGGCCGTTTGGTTGGGTCTGAACCATTAAGTGCTGAATGGTTAAGACGATTAAGAGGGTTTGAATGATTAAGAAGGTCTGAATGGTTAACTGTTTGGTTCCACGTCTGAGTGGAAAAAAAATCTTTTTTTTTTATTAAAAACCCTAAAACCCGTCGCCCCTCCATGTCCTTCCGTCGAAGTCTCCGTTGCAAACCACCTCCGTCCCCACCACCGTCGCAAACCACCCCCGTCGACGCGCGCCACCACCGCTCGGCCCAAACCACCACCGTCATTCGTCTCCGGCTGTCGGCACCGAGGTACGATTTCATCCTCCTCAATTGATTTCTAAGATGTGTTCGAAGGTCCATCAATGGGATGTGGCGGATTTCAGAGATGTATGTTTCTTGTGTATCGATTTCTTGTATGTTTCTTGTGTGTCGATTTCTGAGATGTATGTTTCGGTCGAAGACTCCGCCGCTCAGTCGTCCCCAACGACGTTCGATTCAAGCTGAGATGGTGCGGCGGAGGGCAGGTGAGATGGGTGCGGAGGAGGGTGGCTGAGATGGGTGCGGCGGTGGGCGGCCGAGGCTGGCTGAGCACGATCGAGAGGGAAAGGGGCGTTCAATTCAACTGCTTTCTTTTCTATTCAGACTTGTTCTCAAGTCTGAATAATTTAGACCCCGTTCAGACCTCTGACCCATTCAGATGTGTTTTTTTTGCACCAAACAAACGGTCTGAATCTGAACCATTCCGATTTAGACCCATTCAAACCTATTCAGATGTTACCAAACAGCCCCTTAACTACTTAAGAGATCATTTATGACATGCTAATCTATATCTACATCTATATTTATATATGTAGCACATAATAAAAGAATAACAAATTTGTCACTTGTCACTCTCATATTTATTTGTCATTAAATTTTGACACTTGTCACTCTTATTTATCTCTCATTCAATTATATACTAATAACTCTCTCTCTCTAATTTAGTGTTAATAACTTTAAATAATTAAATTGTATTCTTAAATGCAAAAATACAAAAAATTTTATTCTAATAACTTATTATAACTTAATAACCATAAGTAGATTTCAATTATATCTTACTTAAAATATAATTTTATATTTTAAATATTTATTATTTATAATTTTTAAATCTTAATTATTTTCTTATTTCATCAACGATTGATACGATACTCAACAATCAAATTTTCATAAAACTATTGGTTTACAACATGTTAAATTTGTTCAATTCATATTAATTCTTTTTTGTGTGTTCCTTGGTGGTTCAAAAAAAACTGTAAGTATTATGAAAATAGTACCTTACTTATCAAATACCAATTATGAAGTTATTAAACTTTCGAATTGTTGTTTTACTACTTAAAATATCTATAGTAGCTTAATCATCTTATATCAAAATATCATTTTATATTCTCCAAATTATCAACTATAACAATTTAATATTTTATATCAATTTCATGTAATAAACGGGTAATAACCTAGTAGTGTATATAAAAATACAAAACAGACATTCTGAAAAGTGTTGCCTGTACAAAAATACACTTTTTAACATATGTTCAACCTTTATTTATTTATTTATTTATTTTTTTATTCTAAAAATGTGTGTTTTGTTTTGCAGGTGTTTTCCGGATATTTGGGTTTGATAGTGCATAATTTTGAGTATTACAACATATGACGACTACTTGATACTTTTATCTGTTAGTAATGTTGTAGCCTTCTTGTCTCGTCATCTGTTTATCAAATTTGCAATTTAATGTTGTTTTTTTTTTTTTTTTAAATTCCTTCTTTTTCTGAGTTCACAATTTAGTTACATCAAATTTACTTCAAATTAAATTACTCCTTGACAATTAAGTGCACCTGAATCATCCTCTCAGGCTGAACGCATAATTAGTTAAATTTTGAGTTTAAAAAAATGTATTCAAATAAAAGTTCAAAAAAGTTTTCTCATAAGAATATTTTATTTGCATTCATTAGCAAATATTTTCATTTGATGAATTCGAGACTTCGCCGTTAGAACTTTTAGAAAGTTTTTTTACAAAAAAAAGTTTCTGATTTTACATCATCCATACTAAAAAATCATGGACAATCTGTCCACCATAGGTAAAGATTATTAATGGTTAACAAATTTATGGTATGCATTAATTTCATGCTTGGGTTTAGGGATGGAAAAAAAACCCGCGCTCGACGGATTTACCCGAAACCAGAAACCTACAACATATGGGACGGACATTCTCGAACATAGTGGGTATTGAGCCAGGTATGTGATTAATTTTTAAAATTTTTGCGAATATAGGTTGGGCATGGGATTCATTCATGCAACCATTTACCCGAACCGATTACTCGATTATACATACCCGTTTACCTGTCTCATTTACCGGTTAAGTATACTTGATTTTCTTTTTCAGATATTTATTTTTGTTTTTAGTATATAATCGATTTCTAATTTTTATATTAAAATTTTCATGATGTAAACCAATAATTTGTTCTTGGCATATTTAATATGTATTTTTTAGTTATGAAAAACATTAATTTATTGTTAGTTATCCCATGCATACCTGACGCTTTTTAAGTTAGTTGTTTTTGACGTGTATATTTAGATAACTAACAAGTATACACATAACTCCCGGGGTTAGGCCTGTAAACGAACCGAACAGTTCGTGAATTGTTCATGAACTGTTTGGCGGGAAGTTCGTTTATGTTCGTTTATTAAATAATTGAACGAACACGAACATAACATTTGTGTTCGTTTAATTAAATGAACGAATATGAACACACATATTGTTCGTTTATTTATGTTCATGAACTGTTCAGTTATGTTCGTTTATTTGTGTGTGTTAATGTTCGTTAACTATGTAATATTAGTTTATGTTAGGTTAACTATCTAATTTACGAATGATATGTATTTACATTTAAGGGACTTGTCGTTTGTATTCGTTTATGCTTGTTCAATTGTGTACCTTTTGTTCAATAATGTTTATGTTCGTTTATGATTGTTCAATGATGTTAAATAATGTTCATTTATGTTTGTTCGTTTATTTTGGTTAGTTTGTGTTCATTTATGTTCATTTATTTTGGTTAGTTGGTTAGTTTGTGTTCATTTATGTAATATTAGTTTATGTTAGGTTAACTATCTAATTTACGAATGATATGTATTTACATTTAAGGGACTTGTCGTTTGTATTCGTTTATGCTTGTTCAATTGTGTACCTTTTGTTCAATAATGTTTATGTTCGTTTATGATTGTTCAATGATGTTAAATAATGTTCATTTATGTTTGTTCGTTTATTTTGGTTAGTTTGTGTTCATTTATGTTCATGAACAGTTCGTTTAATTTATTAATGAACGAACACGAACATATTCATTTTCTTAATAAACGAACACAAACACAAATTTCATGTTCGTTAATGTGTTCGTGTTTGTGTTCGGTTAAATCTAAATAAAATATACACGAACATGCATGTGTTTGTGTTCGTTCGGTTCGTTTACAGGCCTACCCGGGGATACCCGATACCCAACGTCGAGGTTGAATGAGGAAGTTCGAAATAAAAACTTAATATCGATGATTGGAGATCCCAAATTGAAAATTACAAGCCTTGTAAAAGATAATTAAATCGATTTGTTCGTTCAATCAGTTCTCTTTTTGATGCAACCATCGTCCATCTGAGCTTGACTTTTGTGTTATTAACAAACAATATAGGTTGAATGATTTTGGCAAATGTCCATCGATTTATTCAAGTTAGGGTTACAAGCATAGCAATATATTAATTTTTTTTTGAGTAAATTTCAAAACTCATCCATATCAATATCACAAATAACATATTTCATACTTAAACTTCAATAATTATGTCATGAGTCATTTTATTTCATGTTTTGTAATAATCATGTTTTTTTTCACTTAAGAAAGTTAACTTTTTTATAAATTTTTCAAAAAATGACCATTATGCTTTTATTTGTAAAAGGATGAAACATGATAATCTAAAACTTGGATATATTTTATAACTTATTAGTTAGAAAATAAAATTTTTTTATATAAAATTACTAAATGATTTTAAACACACATTGTTGTTTAATTTTAAATATTTTGAATATTATGTACTCTATATAAATAAAAAATATGGGATAATTGTGTATAATTATTCTAAATAGTTATTTTTAAATTTCTCAATATATTTTATTTAAATTGTTTAAATACAGTATTATAAGTCATTATTCTTTATACAAAACTAATACAAATCTAGCTTTGAAACAAGAAAGACAATAATTGTTTAAACCAATAAAAATAGAATATTTTATATTAATATTCTAGAATTTACTTACGAAACTTATAAAATAATATATTTAACTTATTAAATAAATATTCTCAAACTATGATTCAATCTAAGACTATAATTTCATATATGTAATTCTTATAAGAACCATAAACATTTTAAAAATCCTTAGATTATAATGTACTATCTAAACTAAGACATCCTATTTGTTTATCTAAACATTAGGATGACGTATGTGTTTCCTATTTCATAAACTTTATCAATTTATTTTTGAAGAAGTTAAGCAAACTTGTGAATTCTCTCATACACCTTCTTTTACATTTTTGTAAGCTATAGGGATGTTACACATGTCTTATTTCAAACTTGTTGAAACCAGTGTCAAAACAAACTTATGTCATAGTGTATTTTACGGGTGAAATTGCCAAAAAACACTTTTAGTATACTAGTAACCCTAAGAATGGCTTTCTTCTTTGCATAGCTTATGTCATTGTGTATAAAATAGATGAAATTGCCAAAAAAAATTTGATACTAATAGCCTTTCTTTGCATGACCTATATTATTATGTAAGAAAAGGTGAAATTGACAAATTCTTGTTAATAAACTTGTAGAATACATATTTTAAAGTCATTGCTATTTAAACTAGTGTTTACATTATTTTATTCTTATACTATTATATCAAACATGTATGAGACTCATTAACTATGCATCTGGTTGAATAAATCTTATTTTACATGTGTAATATTTTAATGGAACATTTATATTTCTTTGTATTGTATGAAAATTTTAAATAGTTGTATTTGTGTTTGGATGTGGGATAATAAATGAATCTTTAATAAGGATGCTTAAATATTTAAATTTTATAGTAACATCATAAGCTTTTAAAAAAAAATTCAAATTACACCCTGATATATTCTATTACTGGTTGAAGTGTGACATATCACACCAAGTTAATAAACTGATAGCATTATTAATAAACACTCATAGTATTAGCTCAAAGAATCTTGTTAACATGAATTCGAATTAAGATAATCGAAACAAAGATATTATAATACACACACACATTTTTGTTTATAAAATAAATGAATTTATTAGTTAAATAATAAATTAGAAAAAAAAATTATAAAATATAAATGCTAAAAAACCTAAAAGAAAAGGAAAAAAATCAAAGAAAAGAAAAAAAATAATAAAAAGAGTAAATTATATAACATGTCCTTTAACTACATAAATAATTAAATATTTCATTTGTTTATCAATAAGAAAAAAAAATGATTATTTATTAAATATTTAACAAAAAGTTAACCATGTTAAGTGAAAATGACCTAATTGTTACATGTTAAGATAAAAGACATTTGACGCAATATTGTAGTTTTAAGAATAAAATATGTTATTCGTGATATAAATATTGGACAATTTTTGTAATTTACTTTTTTTTTCCAACTTAAAAACATAAAAAATAATTAATTTACTTCTCTTTTATTCGGGAATATAAATTAAATTATATCTTTCTTTTTTATCTGTTTTCTTTTCCTTTCCTTTATTATAAACACTAAGACATACAAAAATAATAAAAATAACCATTATTTGTATAATGAACATTACAAGATTTACAAGACGGTTTTGATACAACATAACAGAATGAACCAATGCATCCTGAAACTTTTCTAGACACATGAGTTACAAAAAGATTACCACTTACTAACTGAATCTTTTGGCAATGAGTCCTTCAATGGAACCAGCCAAAGTAAAAATGGTTACAACCAGGCAAAAAATGGTGTATATACGAAGCAAGATCCGCGTGCCGGACCAAGGTTCAATCTTTTTCTGCACAAAGTACATCTCTACTGGGAAATATATGGTCAAGGGCCAAAAGATGACCGAGCCCGCGAATGCGAGGACCTCGTTGAAGTAAGGGAATAACATCCCAACAGCTGTTGTCAAAATTACATATATTGTCCTAAAACATAACCGAAGGGGATTTAATCGGAACACCTTCACGCTTCGAACGTCTTTCGCGAAAGCGCTTTCAGGGTATTTTTCGGCATACCATCTTTCTACAATTGCAAACAGTGTTTGACTGTATATCTGACAAAACACAAGATAACTGGTAATGAAAAATATAGAAACAGAACAATATGAATCTTCCTAGATTGGTAGTTAGGTAGATGTGGCAAAGCATGTGAGACATGAAATGGGCTAGGGTCAAAATGGTAAATACTTGAACGTGGGTCGAAACACTCATCCTATAATGTTATTATCTTTGAAATTTATAACTGATTATTGTGTTACAAAAAATAGTCACAGTAAGGCTTTATTGCACCAAAAACACACACATATGTATTACTTTATTTACTGAACTATTTTGTTTTTTTACCATATGATGTAACAAACTTTAATATGCTATCATTTGGTGCAATAGACCTGCTAAAATGGTGAGAAACACGTGACGTTGCACCTCTTTTGACTGATAAAGATATAAAGATGGTGTCGCGACAGTTTTTCCCAGATGTAGCAAGTCAACTACATCAGATGATGATAAGATTAAAGGTGTGTTATCATATATTTAAAAAAAAAAAAGAAGAAAGAAAGAAGAAAGAAAAAGAAACTACATACAATGGCATTGCCAGGCCACAAAAAAATCATTGTGGACAAAAATAATCACATTAAATTGTAGCAAAAAATCAATACTAAGAATGTGAAAGTCTGTTACATTTTGGTGCGCTAAACTCTTACAATAATAGCCTAATCACATTTAGTGAAGTGACGTTTAAATATTAGATACACTTTACATAACTTTAGACTTATTTCACATGCATCCCTTTTTAGTTAAATCTTTTAGGCTAACCTGTTTTAGCAGAAATAATAACCCAAAACAACCCATTTTGAATAACTATATCAAATTGCAATGGCGGAGCTTGAGAGTTAGAGAAGGGGGTGGAAATTTATAGGACTCAGAATACATGCTAAATTTTTTAAACAAGTGGGGGGCGAAACCCGTATTTTTAACCAAAAATAACCTTTCGGCCCGAAAATTAACACTGCTAACGAAAAAAAGAGGGGGCGAGAGCTTCGCCCCTGTCAAATTGCCAGCCCTGTTAATTGGACAATTTGCCCGATTGGTATTTTAGTTTTTTTACACCAGTATGCCAAGTTCATGTGATACCTGATACCCTCCAACTAAATGGAGAGCAATGCAAGCATTACCAAAGTCAACGAGCCAATACGGTTCATAAAACCCAAACCCGGTCAACAGATTCCCAGGAGTCAAATCTCCAAATGCTGCATAGCCAAAACCACCACACAAAAGGTAGAAAACAGTAGTTGTAAAGACTGCAATGGTAGAAGCCTTCTTCATAGTCACTTTTTGAGATAGAGGTGTCTTTAAAGTGCTCTACATAGCATAAGCATCACATTAAAACATAATTACTTAAAGATACTAATTTAGGCTGAAGATATAAAATAGAAGATATGTTACAACTTGGAGATATTAATTATTGTACCTGTATTTCAAGAAGGATTAATGAAAATGTATATGAAAATGCAATATCTCCAAGGGCTTGAGCAGCCAACCATATTTTTTGTGTAGGATTAGTTGTTGAGATTCCATTAATGGTACCTTCAATTTTCCCTTTTGCTGCAATTTCATATTCAACAAATAACTTTGTCTAAAACTACTTCTATATTGTTTGAAGTAGGCATGCTGAATGGATTGTGTTCATAGGTCACATGTACACGACATGAAATCAAAAATCATGTCAGACCCATTTACAAGAAAACAATGCACATATCTACGGGTTGACATGAATATGACCCTTTAACTAGTTCTTTATTTTATATACGATAACTCTAAAATTACAAATTTACATCCAAAAACACAAATGGGTATAAAAAAATTATGTTGAAACTATAAAACATGATGTTTATATCTATTCTATCTTTTAACTTTTCACACAAAATACTTGATGAATTTAAGTTATGCATAAAACACACTTATTTTTAATTCTAAATACAAACGAGCCATACAAGACAACCGAAAAACTTGACCCATTTAGCTTAACGTGTTCGTGACTCAGATTTGGACCTAATTCATTTAGACTAAATCCGAGTCTGCGAATTTCGTGTTAGGTTCATGTCTCAAAGTTATCATTTGAAGTTAGCCAACCCATTATTTTTACAAAATTAGTAAAATAACGTTAAAATTAGTGCAATTTTACTTTTGCCTTTTGAGGGCCCACACATGTATACATTATATGCGTGCACCACAAATGGGGCCTATATATATAGGGGTTCGCCGGAACGTTAGGATTTCAACGGACTTCTCCCAAAATTTCAAAGGTTGCATGAATTTTCACTGGAATCCAACCGACTTTTGGCTGCATAGGCCCGATTTTGATCAATTTTTTTTCCAATCGATTAGCCAAAATCGATGTGGCAGACCACCTAGTACCTATGCATTAATCAGCCGTCTAGATTGATTTTTTATAACACCGTGTCTAGTCAAAAACTCACCCCCCAAGTTTGTGGTGCAATGGCAACATCAATTATCATTATGTTGAAGATAGAGAAGTGTACCTATTACTTGGGCTAATGCAAGTCCCATTCCAATTAAAGAATAGGTGAAAGACATGATTGAAGCAATAAATGATAGCCATTTTGTATGAAAAATGTTGGGTATTTGAGAAGCTAGTATCTGAACCATTCCAAACATAAGCATATAATACGTATCACTGAAATCACAAGCTGCCTCATGCCCTTTTTCATGGTAACAATTTGATTGCTTAATTGCTCTGCAATCCAGTCAAAAACTTCTAAGAGGATTAATGTTATAGACAAGATTTCAACAAACCAATGCAACAACAAATCATCATCATCGTATTTAGTATATCCATCATTAGCAAAGCTAAGAAAGGATCAAAGGAGGCTAAGATATAATCAGCCTTACCTCTACCCCATAGGAATAAAGACCCCTGGCTCATAATGCCTAATTAACCGACAACCCAACGTTTTTAACGTTATTTTCATAAAAATTAAGTAAAATAACATTAAACTCAGTGCAATTTTGCTTTTGTCCCACGAAAGCCGACACATATATACATTATATGCGCGCACTGCAAACGGAGGCCCAATGCAACAACAAATCTGAATCCAAAATCAGAGAGCAAAGATGAAAAAGCAAAACTTTTATCTTTTTCAGAAACTGTTTTAAATCAAAATGACTGCATGCAACTGATGAGGGATAGCATCTGCATTAGAGTTTTGGATTCAAGTTTTGAAGTTGGCATTGATTTAAGTGGTAATTTTGAACTATCTTCATATATTACTTGTTAGTAACTTCTTCGACGATTTAGCCTTTGTGTGTACCATTTCAATGACTCAAAAGTTTATGCTCTCTAAATTGGTCTTTTAAAACCCCTTTAAAACAATCTTCCAATTTGATCATGAGCAGCTGTAGTAAGAAATTACTTTACTTGATTATATAGTTGGAAAAATTCTACTCAGGTTCTTTCAAAGATATAGACTGGGACGGATCTAAATAGCATGGCACACCAATAGATTGTTTTTATTAGTGATGGAACACCCCATAAATTTCTATGCTATTTTTTTTCTGAAAATCAATGTAGTTAGACTATTAGAGTTCATTTAAATTAAACATTATTGTTATTTTATATACAACAATATTATTGTTATTTTAACATAAATATGATACATTGACATTGTGTTATTTGTATCTAAGGATTAAAAAAAGAATTTAGTGAACAGTTAGAATACAACACCTCATGCTGATTGATGATGTGATTGTATACACAACTCCTGTTTTGAATACACTGAAATACACCAAGCATCCACACACCAATCCATTCTTATATCCTGAAATCGAAAGCGAAAACGAAGAAATAAACAAAATGCAAGCCAATGCTTATGCATTTGAAGGCAACCAACAAAAAGGTTGTTACCGAGTTTATTAAAGGAAAGAACAGAAACGAAAAGAAAGAGAAAGAGATGAGAGGAAATGAAAAGAACGGAATTTTTCCTTTCATTTCCTTCCAAATCAGAAGGAAAGAAAAACTAAATAATTTTACCTAGTTTTTCTTTCACTTCCCTCCTTAAATGAAACTCGAGAACATAACATGTGTTGTTTTCCTTTCTCTTCCTTCGTTAAATGAAACTCAGGAACACAAACATGTTTCTTCTTTCCTTCCATTTCCTTTCTTTTTTCTACCTAAATGAAATCGGAAACAGAGCGTAAATGAAACTCGTTCCTTTCTCTTCCTTCGTTAAATGAAACTCGGGAACAAAAACATGTTTCTCATTTCCTTCCATAAATGAACTCGGAACAGAGCAAAACTGACCTAAAACGGTGCGAACCGCCTGCAAGTATGATCCATTCATGGTGGTGATGCCATTTTTAGGGTTTGAATAGAGATGAATATCACTAATAAAGTAAGCAGAAACAAGGGTGAAGAATGCAAAGAGCAATAGACAAAACGGGCCACCTATCCATCCTAACTGTGCCATGCTCCAAGCTAGCGATAAAACCCCTGACCCTATTACTCCAGTTATAATATGCGCTAGGGCTGTCCATATGGTTCCTTCAACCAACACAAATAGAACCGATCAAAACCGTAAATCTCGTCGTCAATCTCTAATTACATACCAAAAGTACCAGATGATTTGCATAAATTGAAGTCTGATTCATAAATCGGATCAAATATCGATTGAATAATTGATTATTGGTTGAGTTTTAGGTTGAAAACTGATTGATAGTTTCATAGAAAGAAATGGAGGTACAGAGCAAACCGGTGCATGTATGAGGTGAATTCTGCAACAATGGCTTCTCTTGTTCTTCGTTATCGGAGTCGCTTCCAGCCATTATTGCTTCGTTTGATCAGGTAATATCTGGTTTTGTGTTTTTGTCTAGGTCGTTGGTAGCTTGGACTCTTCTACAGTATATCAGCGGTTGGCGGAACTCCGGTACAAGTGGCCAGGGCGAACTCTAACCAAACGTCTTATTAATCATCTAAGTAGATTTAAGAATCACTAACCCTGTGACTTCAATATTGGGGAGGTCACGGGTTCAAGTCCTGGCATGGACAAAATAGGGGTTTCATGCTGAGCTAGGGGGTTTTCTCTCACCTATGGTGGGTTTCCTCCTATTGGGTGTGGATATGATCGGGTGGGTCTATGACCCGTCAGTGATCCAAATTGCCGTTAAAAAAAAAAGTAGATTTAAGAATCGAATAACATAATAATAAATATATATAATATTTTTTAAAAAAAGTATACAATTATAACATATTTAATCACACATAATTAAAGTTTAACCAAACCTAATCATGTTTAAAAAAATAGATGATTTGGTTTTAATGTTTTATTCTTTGAATTTTAACTAAAAAATAAAAACGAACTCCGGTCCAACCAGTGAACCGGTTCTCGGCCTGACCGGTGAACCGGCTAATTCGTTTGAAGCCTGTTTACAAGCTTATTTTGGGCCGGCCAACCCACTGGTTCCTGGTCTGACCGGCCGGTCCAGTTCAGTTCTTAAAACCAAGCTAATATGTATTAGTTTTGTGGATGAAAACCGCATAAAATTGCACTACAAAACGAAAAAGAGATCCTTTGTCCATGAAGATCTAAAGTCTCCTCTAGCCATTATTACTCGTTCGTTTATTTTCAACGATTATTCCTTGAACACAGACTCTCACAAACAGTCAAACACACAAGATTTTTTTATTGATGTTATCGTTCACTGCTAGAAAAAAACTGGATTTGCGACGGAAATTTTTCACAATTTCCAATTTCCGACAACAATTGGATGTTGGAAATTTCAGGGTCGGAAATATGGTTCCAACAAAATTCCGACGCAAATAGTGACAAATTTGCGACAAAATAAATCCATCGGCAATTCCGACTCTTTTCCGACAAAAGTTAACAATTTTTTTAATAATTTTAACTACATAAACAAGTATATGTATTATATATTTGCGACGCAATTCCGACAAAAAACGTATTTCTTATTTAATTTTAGTTTCTATTAGTTGCTACGCAATTCCAACTAAAATCGTATTTCTTTTTTAATTTGATTTTCTATTATTTGCGACGCAAATCAGACAAATCAGTATTTCTAGCTTTTCTATTTTTAGCATTTGCGACACAATTTCGACAAAAAATAAAATAAAATTTGCGACGCAAATCAGACAAAAACAATATTTCCAGCTTTAATATTTTTGTACTTGCGACGCAATTCTGACGAAAAAAGTCAAAAAATTTGCTATGCAATTACTACGCAATGATTTTAAAAAATAACTTTTACGGCACTTATTTTTAGCTTAAAATGCACAAAAGCTGCTTTAAAATTTTAAACAAACATTCACCCACATACAAATTTACCAACAAACACATTTTGCAATTCAAATTGTAATACAAATTCAACAACAAACACATTTTGCAATTCAAATTCTAACACAAATTCACCTACAAACACTTTTTGCAAATAAATCCAACTTCCCTTACAAGTACCAAAAGTAAGATGCCAAAATGATATCTAAATAACCACTCCTAGTTATCAAGAGGATGCAAGGATCTCATGAACTCCTCTATACCTTTTTTGATTGCTTCATTCATTTAGTTTTACATTTCTTGTCGTTCTTGTTATATTTGTTCTTGCAATTATTCTCTTGCTTTTCTTTCTACTTCCATTTGAACTTCCAAATATAAATCTACAAATTTAATAAAACAATTATAATAATTAGTGTACATACTTCTCGTAAATTTTAAAGTTAATTGTTGTAACAACTGTGCCGGAAACGTCGCCGGAACAGTAAACGGAACAGTGACGGCACAGTAACTCAGGTACAAACTATGCAAACTATCGATATACTATCAACTACGTAATGCTTAACAGTAAACTATTATGCTATTGTTTCTGAAATCTGATTAAACGTAACAGTTTAACAGTTAGAAACACATCAGACAACATTGAACGATGATACTAATGCTTATTGGTGTGTTATTATGTGTAAACGTATGTGAGGTTAAACAAAACAAAACGATAACGGTTGTTGTTACGGAATGTTAAACCGATGAATTATTCGCATAGGTGACGATCTGTACGAGTAATTCTGATAGTTTAACGTTCTGAAATAATAACTGAAAAGTAGAAAACAAAAGTCGGAAAGCAAAACCATCGTCGTGTTCGTTCGAATGACGATTCGAACGAATACGCGCGATGGTGACGCATTCTGACGAAATGAAAACGAAAACGATAAAAGATACGAACGACCATAAATTCAAAGAAATAAGATAATTCTTATTTTACAATTTTGAAACTCATCATTAAACAAATTAAATTAAACTATTTTAAGAAAATCGCGAACAAATTAAATAAACGCGTAAAAAAATGCTAAATTCGTTAAATAAATTATTTAAACGATACTTAAGTTAAATTTGAGGAAAATAAATAAATACCGCGATATTTTAGAATATATTTATAACTTAAAAGTCCAAGAATAATTCTTTTATTTAAAACTAACGAAAAACGCGTGTTACGTTCCGGAAACGTGACGAAAACGCGAACCGAGCTACGAAAACAAACCCGAACTCACTCGGGGTATAAATACCCGAAGTGAGGGTATTTTCCTCACTTTTAGTTCATCTCTTTCTCTTGAAAAACCCTAGACCCGGTTTTGAAGCCACCATCACCATTTTCATCCTTTAAACCTTCATAACTTGGTCAATACTCCATCAAATCGGCTCATTCTTGAACCCAAACGAAGATCTCCTCACCATCTACCTAAAAGTACAACCGATCTGTAGCGAAATCCACCTGAACTCAAGGTAATCAGTTTCAAAAGTCACGAAAGTTAGGGTTTTATAACCCTTATTCGACTACCCACTGTAACCGGTCAAGCCACCACTTCATCTTACTTCTATGAACCCAAGAAACGACTTTAACACTCACCATTCTCGAAAACCACCATTTGGCCGGAAGTTGGGACAAGTCGGAGCACCACAGTCGCGGCGGCCGAATGAGAACCAAAGGTGGTCGAATGACCTAGGGTCGAATGAGTACCACCATTCGCCACCCAGAGACTACATTCGGCCAGCTATACTCCGAACCACCATCTTCCTTCGACAGCTCACAATCGGCCATACACCCATTCGGCCTAGCTCTCATACGGCAAACCTCAGTCGCCTATGTGTCTCATTCGCCATCTCCATATTCGCCAAACATCATCACCATTCGGGCCACCTTCATTCGCCAACAGCCTCCATTCGACCAACCTTGTTTTTTTTTTCGGTCTGCACCCACCACCTTCGCCCGAAATACTCCTTGATGCGGCCAGATTCATGTGACCAGCTTAGCAGATCGCCAACCATGCAATCAGTCTCCCTAGCCGGCCACCAGTAGCTACCGGCCATCCCTTTTTGTTGCTCGGTCGACCCATCATGTTTAATTAGGTCAAGGAGTTAATCAACAGCTAATATGTGGCCCAGTTACTAGGCCCAACACCTGGTTCAGCCCACAAACCACTCATTCGGCCCACTTCTGGCCCAACTCAGTAACTTGGCCCATCAGCATGTAATTCGGCTCTAGGGCCTACTGTTTTGACCAGAATAATTGTGACCCATATCACCTCAGGCCCAAATAACTATTTCGGCCCAATTCACCCAGGCCCAACACCCCATTCGAGATTAGATATTGGCCAGCTAGTTGGATACATATTCCATAAGAAACCGTTGGGCCACTAACCTTTAACAGGCCCAAGTAACCCTTCGGCCCATCTGTAGACCCAACATATCTCCTTGGCCCAACACCATTTTCGGCCTATGTGGTACAGGCCCAATATAAGAGCCCAGAAACTTGTTTCGGCCCATGACCATCTAGAAGGCCCAAGGCCTAAGGCGACTCAACAGTAACTCTAGGCCCAACAACACCTTGGTTTCGGCCCACCATCCAACTGTTGGCCTACGGTCCAACTAATTGGTCCATGAGACAATTTCGGCCCTATGGTTGTTTTGTAAACGAACATCTAAAAGTTTAAGTATTATACTACATATAGAATACTTTCAAAGTGTATTAAAATGTAAAGTAGCAATTTTAAAGGTACATCAATACATTAATGATAATGGCTAATACTTACGAGTACTTTATAATTGTGATTAAAGCAAATTAACTTCTAAGTGAAATACTTAGAAATTCTTGTGAGTTAAATTCTCATAACTTATAATGATAAGGAATAAAGAGAGACGCGCAACATAAGGATTTATGGTAATGATGAATCATAACAAAAGAACCGGGGCCGAATTATGACTAAGACCCACGAGTGTTAGCCAATTGTAAGGCTAACACATACACACACTCGAACACATACAACTTATACTTACAAGTTGCAAACACTGTTAACTCAATACAGGATTGTGAAAACTGCAACAATTATAACAAAGAGCGCGTGCATTCTTGTTTGAGACTAAGTCAACTACAACAACTACAAGGTGAGTTCATTGTCCCTTTTCAAACTATTTTGGTTTTTAACTCGGGACTGAGGAGCATGTTATACATTTTAAAACAAATGTTTTAAATTTAACAA
The DNA here is from genome assembly GCA_009363875.1 of Mikania micrantha. Taxonomy (NCBI): domain Eukaryota; kingdom Viridiplantae; phylum Streptophyta; class Magnoliopsida; order Asterales; family Asteraceae; genus Mikania; species Mikania micrantha. Next base: position 10,073,065 of record CM018687.1, read on the forward strand.
AATGCTTTTATACTATTGATTATGCCAAGTGCTAAAGGCATAAGACACAATTTAAACTAAAGGCTATTAGATTATGCCAAGTGCTAAAGGCATAAGACTCTATTCAAACTAAATGCTATTTGATTATGCCAAGTGCTAAAGGCATAAGACTCTATTCAAATTCAATGATATCTGATTATGCCAAGTGCTAAAGGCATAAGCTACATGCTAATACTAAAGCTATGTGATAATACCAAGTGCTAAAGGTATATACTATTTGATAATGCTATTGTGGATGCTAATTCTATGAAATCATGTTACAAGCTAATACTATGAGTTATGGTAAATACTAAGGCTTCGGGTTAAACTAAATGCTAATACTACGGGTTTATGCTATGAACTAACACTATGGGTTATGCTTAATACTAATGCTATGAGATTATACTACTTGTCTATGCTATGGGTTTCATGCTAGAGACTAATGTAAACACTAAAGGCTAATGATTCTATAAGGCAATGGGGATACTAAATGCATACATACATACACTTTGGATACTTGAATCTATGGATACTATAAACTCTTGAATGCTATATGATTGCCATGCTCAAACAACGGTTTGGCCTCTCAGTGCTTGCCTTACCGGTTGTAAAGCTAGTTCTTGTGCACAAGTTACGTAAATGCTGGACTCTTTGTATGCTAAAACTATTGGCTATGGAAGAACAATAGTTGGTCTCTCAGTGCTTGCCTTCAGGTGTTATTCCTAGTCGGGACTGTAAGAACAATAGTTGGTCTCTCAGTGCTTGCCTTCATGTGTTCTTCACAGTCGGGACTAGAAGGCATCTACTATGGTCTCTCAGTGCTTGCCATAGGGTGTTCTTCATGGTCTCAATCGAGGAAGTTGACTGATGGCCTCTCAGTGCTTGCCATGCAGTGTTTCCCACAACTATTTACCTGGGTGATCAGTAACTAGGACGATATTGGTGATCTTTAGTTGACTTTGTGTCGACCTGGAAATCCTCTATCTCCCCCTGAGTTGCTAATTATACCTGGGGCTGGTCTGGATTGCTACTGGATTCCTTCGGGCATTCGGTTATCCATACCGGTAACTATCGGGCTAAACTCACGGATACTATTGGTGCATGGGTTAAACTTACATACAAACTGCTCAAACTATAACGGGAACGGGATTGGATGGTAGATAAAATGCTTAGTTATCATTAGCATCAATGTCCTATGTGACTTAGTATGTGGTGGGACAGCGTCTGGGCGGGTCGTAGGCTCGACTCAGGGGTATGCCCTATATATAAGCATACCGAGTTAGATGATACAGGTGATGTTAATGAGGTTAAGGTTTTATCGAAGGAGGTTGTTAAAGCTATTTTAAACTTACAAACTACATGAACACACCAACCATTGTGTTGACTTTGTTTTCTTACATGCTTTCTCAGGTGATGCACAGGTTTAAGCATAAGCTATTGGATTGCATGCTAGGCGGCCTAAATAGAGGACCTAGTGATTTTGGGAAGCACATATTTTGTTAATCATACGAATCATTCTTGGATGTCTTGTACAGATTACAAGATAGAATACTTTGATTCTTTTGTTAGGTTTACCAAGTTAAATTATCAAACATTGACATTGTAATTTAACTTTGTAATCCTATTTAAATGCTTTATTGTGCTTTAGATATTCTTAACGTTGAAGCTATGTAAACAATCTGATCAACCCGATTATCACACACGATATCGCGCCCCGGGAACCTTCCGCCCGACGGGGACATCCGATCCTACCCCGCCGGCCCGGGGTGTGACAATTGTCACAATAAAAGTTCAAACACAAACCCATGTAATGAAACATCCTCTTGAAGCAAAAATTCAAACCTAGACCCAAGTAAATGAATTATGCCTTGTTCCAATTCACTAAACATATCATGATTTTAACAAAAGGTTGTATTAAATAACAACATTCAAACCTTTTGATTTTCTTAAGGTTTACATCATATTCTACAAACCAACACATTATTACAATACTACAATGTACTTGAATCTTGATTAAGGGAAAATCCTTACAAATTTATTATATATTAACTTTAATAATTACAAGGGTTATTTTGTTCTTAATAATAGGTATTAAAAGACAACATAAAATAGAAAAAGATTAAAAAAAATGGTAAATTTAGGGTTGTAAAGAGATAACATACTTTTTGTTGTGATAATCTTTGATCATGATCAGATTGTGCAATCCCAGAAGACGTTGATGCTTTCCCTGTCACCACATAATCAACTTCTGAAGATCCTATCCCATAAATTCGTTTTGTGCAACCTTTCGCGTTAACAACGTGCCCACACACATTAGGATCATCATCTTTGAATTCTGGCCCATACTTCTCGATCATTTCGTGCAAAAAGGTGATATGTTACGTATAACCTTGTACATGTTTTATAGTTGTCTCATATACGCATCATAGAGCATTAAGTTTGAGTTATCGGTGTGATGTATGATTCTTTAATCGAAAGGAACACAAACCGTGATTTATTGACTCGATATAATCAATGCCAGAGCACGAAATTACACAATCACGGGTGAAAACTCGAAGTTGGAGGAAGGATTAGGGTTTTGGAGGCACACAGAATTCTAGGTATGATTAAGACTAATGCATAATGTCACACCCCGACCTACGACGGGGTACGTTGGGGCACGAGCTTCAACTATTCATTAGCTCATGGTGCTAAGTTAAAACTTTAAAACAATTGTATAGACTTTTCAATGTAATGGTTTAGCTTATTTTGAATTCTTGTAATGAATACTTAAATTTTGGTTGAATGAATTTTATTCGGTTCATTTAATTTTATTTGAGTTTAATGAATGAAATGTTTGTGTTTATTAATAATGATGCATTAAATATCAAAACGTTGTAATAGCACCATGAGCTAATGAACAGTCAAACTCGCGCCCCGACGTATTCCGCCGTTGGTCGGGGTGTGACATATAATATTCTAAGCGTCAGTTTATATAGTCTGAGGCTATTCGTGCAAATGAGTCATGCTAATGATTCATTCATGTGAATGGTTCGTTCTTATATCGTTCGTTCGAATGAATGGCTCACTCGTACTAATGGTTAAACATTCAATACAAAACAAACTTAAATATTCAATATCAACCAAACAATAGTTAAAACTTTATATTCAATTATAAAAGAAGCTTTGTATAACAAAATAGACTGTTACATTGAACTACGAACAAAACAAAATAGACTAATACTAATGGTTAAACATTCAATACAAAACAAACTTAAATATTTAATATCAACCAAACAATAGTTAAAACTCTATATTCATTGATAATATAACCTTCGTGCAACAAAATAGACTGTTACAATGAACCACGAACAAAACTTGTATCTAAATACTCCTCCTTGGACCTAGTTCTATACTTTTGTAGCTTCAGTCTTCAAAAACTTTTTAGCTTGTGCCTTCCAATCAGAGCCGCCATTGATGTCAAAGGCAAAGCATATTTGCATGACTCTCATAAATTGTAGCGCCTGCTCCATGTCTTCAACCTCAAAGAAGATCTGACATCTATACATAGGCTTCACAGCTTCCTCTAATAAATTAGTTTGCCACATCAAGTCAAACACATGAATTGAATCCCACTAATCCTTGTGGAATAAAACTATCACAGCCTCACCAGTTTTGCAGTCATAGTACCGCCATCTGAAGCGGCTGGAGAAGTTCTGAAGCGGCTGGAGAAGAGGATTAATCTTATTCATAACCCTCGGGGGAGTCCACTTTGGAATGACTTAGTGTTTCCGAGATCTGTTATCAATCTCTGGCAGGTAGTATATTTCCAGTTGTTGAGACAGGAAGTTTATTCACCTTTTCCTGTATTCAAACTTGAGTTGTCTTTCAAACCATGAATTCATTCTAGGTGAATTGCTATATAGGAGCTTTAGACATGATAGTTGATTAACCTTGAAGTTTAACAATGTCTTGAAGGCGTGAGGATATCTAAAATATTGGATACCCTTCTCTCTTTACGGCATAACGCCGAAGACCATGTCGAAATCTACCTGAGTAACCTCCAGATAGTGCGGAATCATATTTGAGGGTGATCAAGTCGACTACAACAACAACAATCGTGATTGACTGAAGCTATAGAATCAACGTTGGGGGCAAGAACGATCAACCACAGTGTGAAAACTTGAAGTCGAAATCTACCTGAGTAACCTCCAGATAGTGCGGAATCATATTTGAGGGTGATCAAGTCGACTACAACAACAACAACCGTGATTGACCGAGGCTATAGAATCAACGTTGGGGGCAAGAACGATCAACCACAGTGTGAAAACTTGAAGTTGGAGGAGGAAAATAGGGTTTGGCGACACACTGAATTCTAGGTAATGTGACTGCTACATAACATTTTGTTTTTCTGGTTTATATAGTCTGAGGCCATTCGCACGACTGAGTTATTGTAATGGCTCATTCATGCGAATGACTCATTCACGCAAATGCTTCATTCTTATAATGTTATTCATACGAATGACTCATTCTTATGACCCCCTCGTATGGTCGGTTAAACATTCAATACACTTTTAAACTTAAACATTCTATATTAACCAAACACTAGATAAAACATCATATTCATTGATAATATAGTCTTTATATATCAAAATATACTTTTAAAATGAACTAGGGATAAATGTGTATCTAAAGACATCATTCATGAAGAATAGGATTAAGTGTTTTGTTTGCAAACCTGTTATGAACACGTTTTAATACATTAATATTCGATATGATTGTAATTACATTAATAAATATGTTTTAATTTCCACTGCAAGCTAGTTCAAATGAATGTTTTTAGTTTAAGAAATATGTATGTAATATGTAAATCAAACAAGTAAGACCTCTATGGGAAATAGAATCTTACATCAGACAAATATTCCATGTTATTCCAAATGGATCTAGACATGATATTGTTAATGCATCTCTTAGTTCTTTATATGCTTGGCGTGAATGCAAAGTCCTATGATTAACCAACAACATGAGGCTAAGTGTACATACTACATCAAGTGATGTTTGACAAACAAAGATATTTACAAAAGGCTATTGGCTTTAGGTTAATGAAATGTTGGTGCTTGTAATGATAGTAAGGCAATTATGGAAATACCAAAACATCTCTGTATTACCCACTCATCTAATCCAATTTATGCTTTTATTGATTTTTTATCCTCTTATCCTTCATAATTTCACATAATTTGAATGTTTTCAACAGAGAGTCATACTTGTATCTTTAAATGTTGTAGATTTAAATGTTTTTAGGTGAAGAAAATAAATATTTGTGTTCTGAAACTTTATCCAAGTCAGAATTTCTTCATAATAATTTTGATGCAAGTTTACACTTACTATATGTCTTTAATAGACTTAAAATTTCAGGCTTGTAAGATCATAAATTATTACTTAATGTTAGTATTCAATAATATTGTTAAGAAATGTTGATCAAAAAAATAGTTTGGGCAATAAAATTCGACTACAAGTTATATCACTTGGCACTTGTGTTATTAAGGCATGCATCTAATCTGAAAGTAAAATTGATGATTATATGTGACATTATCTAGAGTGAAACCATTCAAGTTTTAAAGATAAAAGCGAGTCTTTACGCACGTTCAATTATATGTGACATTATCCATAGTGAAACCATCTAACAAAACATCAAATGTTGTTTAAAAAAAGTGGATAGAAATTTATAAGTTGTAATTACTCTTTTTTTTTTCTTTTATTGTATTTTATAATAAAATTCATTCAATAAATAAATTTAATACATGTTATAAAACTAAACAAACAAACAAACTTACATAGTATATTTTCACTATTTAGTAGGTTCTGTGGGAAATGATATATACAAACTTTACCCTTATCTCAGTTGGGATAGAGAGGCTGCTCCGAAGGATTCCCCGACTCAAAGTTATCGTTCGAAGTTAATCATCTCAACATTTTTAACACTATTTTCACAATATAAGTAAAATAACGTTAAAATTAATGTCATTTTACTTTAGCCTCTCAAAAACACACATATATGCACAGCCTTACGACTAAACAACAAAAATATTTTCAATAACGTGTACCAATTGGTTCTTGCCTTCTTAGGACCACGACGATGATAACTTCTATCATATTGGCCATTTGAATTTATCTATCTGTAAAATCCAACTCAAACATTTCCATCAGTTTTGATTCAGTGTTGATAACAAGTTGGTCGCGCTGAAGAATCCAGTAACAATGGCGATTAGAGACTACAATGATGAAGAAGAGCACCCGCCATTGTTGCAGAGCTCCGATCATAACCTTACTGGTATGCTCTACTTCACTTGTTTTCATTTACTCCGTCTCTACATGTGATTTTACACTGAATTTCAAACAATAAGCTAAAATTAATCGGAGTTTGATCTGATTAGACTGTTTATGAACTTCAATGAAACTGGCGATTTCCTAAAAAATTATCTAAAGCATGGCGCATGGAACTGGAGATTTTGACTTTTGCATCACTTCGATTTAGTTCATGTTCTTTGAATTCGATGATGAGATGTAGGGTTTTATCGGTTATTTGAACTGTATGAACAGCCGTAGCATGTTTTATGGCTGGAATGATAAGATCAGGACTCAGGAGTTTGGAAGTCTATAAAATTCAAAACTAGAACTTATTTCAATTAAATTTCATAACACTTGAATTTGATGATGCGACATTAAAATCTGAAATTATTTCTAATTCATTCATATTTTTCGAGTTTGAAGCTGAGATTTAGGGTTTTATATTAACTTCGTGCTGTTGATTGAAGGAACCGTGTGGACAGCCGTAGCACATATTATTACAGCAGTAATAGGATCAGGGGTTTTGTCACTAGCTTGGAGCATGGCACAGGTGGGATGGATTGCTGGCCCATTGTCTCTGCTGCTCTTTGCATTTTTCACCCTTATTTCTGCATACTTTATCTGTGACATTCATCTTTATTTCAACCCTAATAATGGCAACACCACTATGAACCGCTCCTACTTGCAGGCGGTTCACACCATTTTAGGTCAGCTTGTTTTATCTTAACTTGAGACGATAAGCATTCACTCACACGTTGATGATACCTACTTCTGTACATTATATTTCAGGGTATAAGAATGGAGTAATGTGTGGATGCTTGTTGTATTTTAGTATATTCAAAACAGGAGTTGTGTATACAATCACATCTGCCATCAGCATGAGGTTTGCTAACTTTTCATGCACTTCTCTCTGGAAATTGCTTTTTCCTCTTTGATTGTTGTTCCTTTTAATTTAGAATTTTTTGCTATTTTTATATAACATATTAACATTAGTCCTGTTTGAATATTTCGGTTGGGTGACAGAGCAATCAGGCAATCAAATTGTTACCACAAAGATGGACATGAGGCTGCTTGTGAATTTGAGAATAAATATTATATGCTTATGTTTGGAATAGTTCAAATACTAGCTTCTCAAATACCCAACATCTTTCATACAAAATGGCTTTCAATTATTGCTGCAATCATGTCCTTCCTTTATTCTTCTATTGGAGTGGGACTTGGATTGGCCCAAGTAATAGGTAAAAATCTATACTATCAACATATGGATACGTGATCTTGTTGATGGATCACGAACAATATAAATGTAACTATTGATCTATTTTGCTTGTGGAAAATGAAATTGTAGGAAAAGGGAAAGTTGAAGGTAGCATATATGGAATCTCAACTACTAATCCTGCACAAAAAGTGTGGTTGATTGCTCAAGCTATTGGAGATATTGCATTTGCCTTTAACTTCTCATTTATCCTTCTTGAAATACAGGTTAAAATCTAACCCATTTTTTATAAATCTTCTATTTATCCCGAATAAATTTCCCCAAACAATAATGTGATGTTTGAGATATGCAGAGCACTTTGAAGTCACCTCCATCCCAAAAAGTGACCATGAAGAAAGCTTCCACAATTGCAATCACTACAACTACTATCTTTTACTTATGTTGTGGTGCTTCTGGCTATGCTGCTTTTGGAGACTTGACTCCTGGGAATCTGTTGACAGGGTTTGGATTTTATGAACCGTATTGGCTCGTTGACTTTGGTAATGCATGCATTGTTCTCCACTTAGTTGGAGGGTATCAGGTATCACATGACCTTTTTATACTTGTAAAAAAGAAAACTAACCAGTGATTACTTAAGGTCTGATGGTTCTAGTTGCTAGATCTGCCAATCTGACCCATTGATACATAAACCTTTTAAAGTTTATCCAAGGAAAGGAAAAAGTAACAAATCAGCAGCTGAGGTGGAGAGCCTTTATTCGTCCCTGGGTAACCCAACTCCATTTGATCAGCCAATGAAGCTGTGAAATGAATTGGAGAAGTTCTCAAAACTTTTGAAGGAAGTAGTTATTTTCGAATAGAACGAGATATGGCATACTTAGTTTCCGTTGTTTATTGTCTTGTTATTTGCTTAAAACAAACACTGTTTGTAGGAGATTTACCCATCCCGAATTGGGTCTTATCCATAGTATTAATCAAAGCCGCCTGCCTATCATTTTGGTGCTTTCGGGAAATTTGTCATGGTGCAGACCCGAGATAGTGAATGAAGCAGTGGTTCACTGGTTCCCTTGACCAGAAAGTAGAAATAAGCTGTGATTGCAACCAAACTCGACACCATGGACTCCCTAAAAGAGGAGAATGTTGCAGACCTCAAACAACAATCCAACCTACAGAACAAATCAAGCATGCGTGGTCCAAACTATGAAGAGGGTGAAAGTTCATGGAGACACATGCCAAACCACTGACCCTACAACAAATTGACTTTCCCACGTTAGGTGGGTGATCCCAGGGGATGCTTACTATAGGATGAGAAATATTTCCGGTTGTACAACATTCCAAACAAAGAAAATATTGATGTCACATCAATGCAAAAGAGGAACTTAGAGCTGATGTTTCATCCACAAACCACGAACCATTTACAATGTCATGAGTCTTGTTGGAGTATGAGACCAAGATGAACCATAGTTGTTCTCATATAGGACAACGGTGGTCCTCATCCCCCAAACCTCATCAAACCGAATCCAAGCCTGCCATCACGACACCATTTCTTGTGACGGCTCCTGCCAAAAGCCCTCTGCTCATCACAGGCACAAAAAAAAAAAACCGAAATCAGCCTACATGCAATATTTGGTAAGTCTGACAATACCACTTTGAAACGAAATGGTCTCTTAGGTAACATTCAAGTTTTGATTCTTGTCGGCAGGGGGTCAACCCACATTTTATTTTGGATACATTGGCAGAGAATTACAACTTACTGCTCAATTTGTTTCCTCTTTTGGTATACAAATTGGGAATGGTGACATAATTCGTGGCAATAAGCTTTGCAAGGATGTATCCTTAAAACTCAGTTAACCATTTCTCAAGACTTCTACCCATTCTCTATTGGGGGAGTAGATTTGGTTTTGGGTATTCAAATAGTTATCTTTCTCAAATCTTAATACCATTGAATCTAACTGGAACAAGATGTTTCCGATATTCACTATCAAGGGAAACAATACAAACTGTTTTGTCTTACTTCAGGTCCTCACAAGTCGGCCTCTTTCCAACACTTAGCTGTCGAAAATTAAGACACTTCAAATGCACTTGATCCATCATCCCAATCTCTCAATTCCATGAAGTTTTTTTTGAACCTACTAATCTACATCCCTTCCGTTACATGGCCTAACATGCGTCCATATTGATACCCAAAAGCCCATAAAATCAAGATTGACTTCAGGTTATATTCAACCGAGTAATAGCCCTTTTCCTAGCCGTGTGTTGTTGGTAAAGGAAAAAAAATTCATGGAGAATGGATGTCGATTATAGGGCTTTAAATAAAGTCATAGACCAATGACCCTTAGCTTAACTAACTGGTTGAAGGGAGGTACCCTGTGGCTTCAATATTGGGGATGTCACTGGTTCAATTCCTGGCATGGACAAAATAGGGGTTTCATGCTAGGCTAGGGGGTTTTCTCTCACCTATGGTGGGTTTCCTCCTATTGGGTGTGGATATGATCGGGTGGGTTTATGTGATCAAGTTATTACCAATTCGAGTTACCCTCAAGATGTGGAAAAAACAACTTTTAGAACTCGATCCGGGCATTACGAGTTCAAAGTCATGCCTTTTGGGTTAATTAACACACCTTTCACTTTTCAATCAGTGGTGCATGATCTGTTTCGGTCCTTTTTATGCCGTTTCATTTTGGTTTTCTTTGATGATAACCTGGTTTACAACCCTAACATGGAAGCACACTTATCTTTCTTGAAACAAACTCTAGAACTGTTCCACTCCAATCGTTTCTTTGCAAAGTTAACAAAGTGCTATTTTGGTCAACCCAGGTGTTGTTTTAGGCCATGTTCTTACTTTGATGGTGTTCAGGTGGAACCAGAAAAAGTTGCAGCAGTTCATTCATGGCCTATTCCAAAATCAGTTTCGGACGCCCGAGGTTTTTTACGACTTAGTAGTTATTGCAGGCGACTCGTTCGTAATTATGAACTCATGGCACGGCAACTCAATGATCTCACCAAAAGGGATGGGTTTTGGGGAATGATAACGTTTTAGCATCTTTTAATGCACTAAAACACTCCAATGTGTAACGGATTTTCACATACTTGTTACCATACTTAATGCACTATTTTTTATTGCCATTTTATGCAATTGACTTGCTATAACCGGGAAAAAGGGCTGCTATGTCATCTTTTTCTCCGTGATTTTAGAATGTCAATTGCGTCGTATAGTAAACACTAAACAGTATGTGATGGATAATCGATCAACACAATCCAGTAATATAACCAATCAAAAGACAAATCAAGAGAACAATGATGAAATTGAAATGGAAGAGATTACATAAAACGTAGATGGATAATAGGGATTCCAGGGCACAGCCCTCTTCTCACTGCAATGCAGGAGACCAACCTCAAGAGGCTAACCAACTTCAATATTAATTCTAGATGCCTAACAACTTACCCTCCCTTCTCTATTTATAAGCCAACCTCTAACAAACTAAAGGTTGAATTACCCTTACTACGCTTCTCTAGAACATACTAACAATTAATATAACTAATTATGATTATGATTCCTATCATTACTCCCCTCTTATTTAAAAGTTTTGTCCTCAAAACTTTGGGAGAAAACGATAAAATCCTTTCACTGCTTTAATGTTGATTAAGTAACACCGTTCGGAGGACTCGGACAGTGAGCTTCCAAAAGGCAAAGGTGACCCGCAAACTGATCATCTGCATCCATTTCTACAAGAAGATCTTGGAGTTTGCCTTCGGGACATAAGTGAGCCGGCCCGTCTTGATTACTGCAACGAAAACGAAGTGCTTTCTTACGATGATTTTTCCATTCCATCCTAAAGAGAAAACGAATTCCCTGATCACGAACCAAAACCATCTCCGATAGCATAGAAATATTAATGGGTGGTCCAGTTGAGGAATTATTAGGCAATCCAAGAGAATGAAATGGTCCAGAAGGATGAATTTGGGGGTCCAGGACAGTTAAAAGGTCCAAGAGGTTGAAATGGTGGTCCAAAAGAAGGAAAAGGAGGTTCAAGAGAGTGAGGGGTATAATTGGCAGGAAAATAAACCCTAATGTCCCCCTAAGATCGCTGCGTTCGATTTTCCCCTCGTCCCACCTCCCCATTTGCGTCGTCACAATTTTGGCCGGAAAAAACCCTAGCGTACCCCATAAATTCCGTCTGTTTCACTCGTCCCGGCTCCAATTTCATATTGTCACAACCAATTTGGAAGAACACCGACACCTTGTTGAAGCGCGAGAGAGGTTCATGTTCGGAATGTGATCTGAACATTGATTCTATGTCCGTCTCCTTCGTCGGCGTTATCTGTTTCGGAACCTCATGTTTTTGCTCCGATGTCACAACATCTTCCGTCGCCACTAAGAGAGCATCAGTTATAGGCTGCACCGATATTGGCATGGTGGCCGTCGTCGGCTTAGCAACAGCTGCCGTTTCCGCCGGAACACTCCCCCCCGCAACGACGACAGGTACTATCTGTTCGTCCGTCGCCTGTAATAAAAGTATAAAACACTTGATTCACTTGAGTTCTTCTCTTGATGTTTCATCCAAGCGAGGACGATTTGCCGGAATTCAGCAGCAGCCGCACGCTTAACTTCCAAGGATTGCAACGTGGTTTTGATTTTGGTGACATCTGATTGCAATTGACGAATCTGTTGGTCGTGAACCTCCAAACGAAGGTTGTTAACGCGAGTCTCCATGGATACCGGCAGATCAGTAGCAGGTCGGACCATTGATGGGTGATCGATCAACACAATCAACACAATCCAGTAATATAACCAATCAAAAGACAATCAAGAGAACAATGATGAAATTGAAATGGAAGAGAATACATAAAACGTAGATGGATAATTGGGATTCCAGGGCACAACCCTCTTCTCACTGCAATGCAGGAGACCAACCTCAAGAGGCTAACCAACTTCAATATTAATTCTAGATGCCTAACAACTTACCCTCCCTTCTCTATTTATAAGCCAACCTCTAACCAGGGCCGTCTCTGAGAAATTAGGTGCCCTGTGCGAATGTTAAAAATGGGCCCTATGCGCGTGCACACAAATTGACGATAATTAAAACAACAGTAAAAACAATATAAACAATATTGTTTTAGCAAAATGATGCATTTCAATGTTTCAAATAACTAAATAAAACGTGACGTTAATCTAGCATTTTTTGATGCAAACTTGTTGATTAAATCTTCATAATCCACATTGCTTAGTATCTCATTATCGATAATTTCATTCAGTGACAGAGCTTGAAAAAAGCTCGGGGAGGGGGGGGGGGAAGGATTTTTAAGAAGAAAACGGAAGGGGCGGAAGGATTTTTAGGAAGAAAACGAAGGCAACCGAAGGATTTTTCGACGAAATACTATTATATCGATCCTTTTGAGCGAAAAAACAGGGGGTCGGGGCACCCTCAGGCCCCAATGATCCTCCGTCCCTTGTATCATTGTCAATCCATTAAGTCTTTCTTGAGACATTATCGATCGTAAGTATGACTTCGACAACTTCAGTTTTGAAAAATTTCTTTCTGCAGATGCTACAGTTCCGGAATAGTCAACAAGATTATATATGCAATTGATGCATTTGAAAAACAATCAACTTGCTTCAAATATTTTAAATACAATTAAAAATTGAATTGTTATATGTGTTTGTTGTAAAATAAGTTAAAATATATATATATATATATATATATATATATATATAATATACAATTTTTTAAAAATTTAGGGCCCCTAAAAAATTGGGTCCTGTGCGGTCGCACCTCCCACACTTGCTCTAAGACTCCCTTGCCTCTAACAAACTAAAGGTTGAATTACCCCTACTACCCTTCTCTAGAACATACTAACAATTAATATAACTAATTATGATTATGATTCCTATCAGTAAGCTTTGTTACAATATTTCATTAAATACAATGACAATAAGATCATACAAATTTGTGAAATTTTGGATATCGTAGTTGCACGTTCACCTTTGGAGTCGGGTTATCTATGGTTTTGGAGTCGGGAAGAACTATTGTGTTACGGATCGAAACCATTGCAAGGTATGGGACTTGTCTCACGTTTGTTGTACGGGCAATTTATGTGGGATTTATAGGCCAAATGGGTTCTCTCATCCATTATAGACTAGTCTTTTAGGTTGAGTTCTCCTGTTTGGCCTGTAACAGTGGTATCAGAGCCAACTTAGAGTGGTGGCCTGGAAGAAGCCAGCCATGACCAACGTGGCCGTGACCAATGAGGATGTTGGCCCTTAAGGTGGGTCGATTGTTATGGATCGAAACCATTGCAAGATTCGAGACTTGTCCCACATCAGTTGTATGGGTAATTAATGTGAGGTTTATAGACCAAATGGGTTCTCTCATTTTCTGTCCCTAAAAAGCAGGTTTTGGAGTCAGGTTTCTTTATGTTAATCTTTATAAATTATCTTGTGCTTTGCCAGGTATACAGTCAGACACTGTTTGTAATTGTAGAAAGATGGTATGCAGAAAAGTTCCCAGAAAGTGCGTTCGCCAAAGACATTCAAAGCATCAAGATGTCGTTATTGCCCGAGTTCAGACTAAATCCACTTCGGTTATGTTTTCGAACAACATATGTGGTTTTGACAGTGGCAGTTGGGATGTTATTCCCTTACTTCAACGAGGTCCTCGCATTCGCAGGCTCGATCATCTTTTGGCCCTTGACCATATATTTCCCAGTAGAGATGTACTTTGTGCAGAAAATGATCGAACCTTGGTCCGGCAAATGGATCTTGCTTCGTATATACACCATTTTTTGCCTGGTTGTAACCATTTTTACTTTGGCTGGTTCCATTGAAGGACTCATTGCCAAAAGGTTTGGCTAATTATTCATCAAATCATAATAAATTGCACAATTTCTGATTTATTATTAGCAATATCCACCCTGTTTGAGCATTTTTAAACAAATGATATGGGAATTAGGAAGTAGAAATAATTGACTTTGACTAAGGGCTTAAGAGGTTCTTTAAGCATTGTATTTTATGTTATTTAAGATTTAAGATGTGTATAACCTGCTTTAGATCTCAAACAAGCCCAAGTTCAAAATACACAAAGGGATGCAATACAAGTCCTGGTGTATTTTGTTTTAGTTATGTTTAGTTGACATTTGTGTGTTTATATATATATATATATTATATGTTTGAAAATCTTGATCCATAACAAGATAAATGGGTAGCTTTGGGTAAACAATTATTATATTTCGGATATAAATGGGTAGCATTATGACATAAAATAGATTAAGATGGGTAATACCTTAACATAATACATGTTAAGATAAGTAACTTAAAAACTATGTAAATATAATGGAATCAAACAGGTAAAAATAGACAATAATATATTTGACGAAAAAAACATCTCCATTCTACTTGTAGATACAGGTAAGGTGTGTCTGCATCTTCCCTCCAGATCCCACTCTAAGTTAGATTTACACTGGGTACGCTTGTTGTATATTTGATGAAAAAATCATTAAAAATTATTCGAATAAAATATTTGTTTAGTTACATTTCATTTTAACTTAAACAAAATTAATGTTTTTTTTAAAATGACTCATTTAAACCCAAATTGATTTTGGTTATAACATATCTTAACCTGCACATGTTTTGATCCGTTATCCAATCTAACTCAACATGTCCATTTTTGGGCATATATAGTGGATGATTTGGAGGAAGCTATCTTCACATTGGTAGCCAACTTTGTGTGTGATTATTAGTGGATGTATATTATACACGTTTATATATGTATATTTGTAGACTTATATTTGTTAAATAAACATAAAACTAGATCTCCTAAACAAGTGGAGATATAAACAAACAAACAAACTTATTCTCATTTTTCAGTACGGTCTGAGAGGAAAGATGAAGACAAACCTTACATATATCCCAGTTGGGATACAAAGACTTCTCTGAATAAGTTCTCGGCTTAAAGTTATCATTTGAAGTTAATAATTCCAATGTTTTTAATGCTTTTTTTTTTAAAAAAATAGAGATATATTTATCTAAATTAACTATGCAAAATAATTCACCAAACCTTAGTGGTATATGGACACTAAAGCATCTAATCATCTTACTATGGACAAGTGCTACTCCTATTAAGTCTATTCTTGTTGGTAATAGCAATTGAGTACTAAATGTTGGATTGGGCCATGTCATCCATCCCCACTCCTCGAAACTTGTTCAACTTAAAGACATTCTTCATACAAATGGATAGACATAAAACCATATTTTTTTTGAACAGCTAAACAAGTTCTCGAATCCAACAACCCACGCGCTGCGACCACAGATAGCCTAGATGTAACACTCGTCATCAAAACCAATTTTATCTTATGTGTAACACTCTACTTATCTAAATAATAAGTAGATCACTGCAATATGCACATGATGATTTGATAAATTCTTAGTATGTATAGAGTTCTATGACTTGATAAATTCTTAGTATGTATAGAGTTCTATGACGATCATCATCATTGGGTGCAAACATATGTGGACTTAGTCTCTTAAAAATCCAATTCACGTCAATTTATAAAACTACATGATAAATGTAAACCATTCTTTTATTTATTATACAAAAACACACATATTATGCAAACACACACAAACATGCATACACATACACACATTTAAAATAAAAAATCAAGTTCGATTTCTAAAAACCTACAAATTAAAAATCACTACATGACAAATATATGGAATTCATAGCTACCAAACTCCAAAATGTTCAAGTCCCAAAAATATAGACACATGCAGTATACAAGGACATATGCAAAGATACATGCAAAAGAGGTAGACAAAGACACATGTTGATTTCAATATTCAAGGAAGCAATGTGTAGACAAAGACAAAAGTAGAAACATACGTAACATAAAGAAATCTCTGGAGAAAAGAAAGAAAAATATTATAAAGAAAAGGAAAGAGAGGAAAGAAGGAAAAAAACACAAGAAAAAAAAAGAAGAAACTCTTGTACCAAAATTTGTACACTTTTCAAAAGCCCTTGTAAAATTTTCCAAGCCTTGTTTTCCAAGACGAAATGTAATAATCTCTCTTTCCTTGTAAACTTTTTGAGTGCTATTTAATACGTAAATATTTTTATTTTAAGGAAAAAAACCTTTCAACCACCAATTATAACTTTCGACTCTACATCAGAGGCAGGAAATGAAACCACGTTGCGCTTGATATAACTGAAGGAACTAACAAGGAGTAACCTATTTATCCAAGTTTTGTATAATATAACATAGTAAAAAGACTCTTGGTATAATCCAATGATATCTTGGTCAAATAGTAAGAAAGGTATGGAAGCATATTGGACTCCTAATCTTTTTAAATTTAAAGTATATTTCATTATTTATGTGCTTAGTTTTTATAAGGAGCCATTTTAATCAATCTTAATTACATTTTATAACTGATATGTCTAATCTCTTTTATACATTGTTACTTTTTATGTATGCTTAAACTTTTATATTTTTGTGATAAATAAAATCAAAATATCATTAAATTAAAATACAAATATGTACAAAAATAATATGTTTAAGAAATCTTATAATAATATTGAATTTTATAGACAATAATTTAATTGAAATTATGTTTATCAACCAAATAAATAATTTTGAATGTAATCACTGCTCAAAGTGGTATCAAAGCTACACAAATTCTCTTTAAGTCATACTTCGTCATACCCTCGGCGAAGGGGATTTGTATGGCTTTGATACCACTTTCAACAATGATTACAGTTTTTAGCATGGTGGCAAAAGTCGGTCTACAAGACCGAGTACTCGCTCCAAGAAGCTGTTCCGAGGCCGAATACTTCTCGAGTACTTCTGAGTATTTACCGAGTACTCCCCGACTAGGCCGATTACTCCCCAATTACTCGCTTCAAAGGGCTGTTTTGACCTGGGAGCACCTAGCGCATTTTTCTACCTTGGTTTTTAGTTTTACGATCTTTTCCATTGGTTCTGAAGCCTTTATTAAAATTGGCTTCCATAGCTCTTAAGATTATTTTTATTCCTATTGCTATTATATACTTAATATCTTTTTCATTAAAGTTGTAAAGATCTTTTTTAGTTGTTTTAAACGTAAAGAAAATGATTGACTTTTCTGTATTTCTATAAAATGATAAGCAAAATAGTAATAATCATTGTAAAGATCTAGCCTTACGGATAAAAACTTTAACACCAGAATTTTTTTTGGACTTACAGTTGGGTTATTTAAATAAGAACTTCTTACTCGTTCTTCAATCCATTTGTGTAGTGTAGATATTTCAGGAAAATCAGGTAAGAAAAGATAATTAGTATTTATTGCTACAAAGTCATATTAATAACTTATTTTTCTTGGATCAATTCTTTGGAGATAATTTAACCTAAGATAAATCCAGTGATGTCAATATATATTGTATATGTATGGTAAAAGTTACATAATTCTCTCATTTTTAATGATTGGAGCTGAGTTTTCTAAATAAGGAGTTTTTTCGATTATTTTTTCAAAAGCAATTGTTTTTTTCTCCAAAAAATGGTTTTAAAGGAAATAGTTTTTGTTTTTTCTCATCAACTATTGCTTGTTTTCCTTCTAATCAAGAGAAAGGGATATCAATACTTTTTATTAAAAATTTATTTTCATGCTATTGAATTCAGAAATTGCTACTTTTATTGGTGAGGAATGTCTTTTGACCAAATATTTTTTCCTTGGAATACTCTGAGACACCCAGAGATTCTCGGGTTCTCTAACATCTTAGGCAAAAATATAACATTGGTCGTGAGTAGGAGAGATTCCTGGTTTATAAGTAACAATCCATCTCTTATATCACCAACGTGTTTTGGGCTTAGCTGGCTGTATAGCACATGAAAACTCCATGATCGGCTTGTAGCAATCCAGGATGGGTGACCTCTCTGGGAAGTTTTCACCCAGGGACGATGAGTCCCTAGGGGGTGTATGTAACATTTTAGGCGAATACCACATCGGCTGTGAGTAGGAGATTCCTGGTTGGTAAGTGACGATCTGCTTTTTATATCACCAACACGTTTTGGGCTTAGCTGGCTGTGGACCACATGAAACTCAACAGTTAAGCGTGCTCGGGCTGCAAAAATCCAGGATGGGTGACCTCGCTGGAAAGTTTTCACCCGGGCTATCAAAAGCAAAATCATGAGCTCCGAGTGGACAAAAAGGACAATATTGGTGGTAGATAGGGTTGGATGTTACAGGTTCCGATTCAATGAAACGATAATTCATTTTAAGTGCTTTTTTTATGTAGAACCCAACTAAGAGATTCACATGTTCAAGGCCTAATTTTAAGTTGATATTAGAGCCATACTTTGAAAGATTCGGGCATACTGTATTTCCTGGACTTAACTAAAAATGGGACCAAATGATAAGAGTTATGTGTAGCTCGCTGCCACATCATTAGGTCAGGGCCCGTATTACAATGTAATGAACAAGGTGCATGCAAAAAATAATCTTGTTAGCATCTGATATGTCATTCTTTGTCAACCGTAACAAGACTTGTTAGCATCAGCAGATGAAAGTCAAAGAAACCCAAGTCATGATAGCACACAACGAAACATTTACGGAAGACATATTCTTTATTCACAAAGTTCATTGGTTCTTTAGATTGACTATTCTCTTCAACAACTTCATCCAAAGAGAGCTTGTCTTACAAATCTGCTAACACTCAAAAAATTCGCAATAGAGTTACAGAGTTCACGAAAAAGTCAATTGTGCATAAGTTGAGCATTCGAAAATGTGCCAAGTGCGCACAAGCTGAACATTTATAAATGTTCTAATTGTACAACATTTGTACATTTGCAAATGCTCTGATTGTGCACAAGTTGAACAAAAATGTTTCAACTGTGCAATACTTGTATTTTCACAAATGTTCCACGTGTGTACAAGTTGAACATAAATGTTTCAACTGCAAGACACTTGTACATTCACAAATGTTCCGAATGTGCACAAGTTGAACATTAAATGTTTCAAGTGTTCAACACTTGCACATTCTCAAATGTTCGGAGTGTGTATAAGCTAAATGTTCTAACTGTGCAACACTTGAACATTCACAAATGTTCATAAGTGCATCATTTATGCAGTTGTTCTAACTGAGCACATGCTAATATCCACAGATATTAACTATGCATTTGTTGAACATCTGCAGTTGAATTAGATGAACATCTATATGTCATTCGCAAATATGCACAATAACTGATAATACTTGTAATATTATGAAATAGAACCTTAGTAGATGAAAAGACAAAGTATATCTTTTTTGGCATCAACATCTATCCTAATTTTTGATCCAACACGTTTTTAGTTTCATATAGACTTTGCGAGAGTGTATGTGAACTCAATTTGATTTGTTACTGTTGTTTTATTCCGTTACTGGTTACATTTAACTTGAAACTGATCGGTTATGTTTACTGCTCGTAATTGAGATTGAATTCCAAATTGATTGTTCCGTTATGTTCACGATCGTTTTCATAACATTTATCCATTTGAAATTTGAATTACGAAATGTATTTTGATGTGTTCCAGTTAATGACCGGAGTTGAAGGGTGTCGAACAAGAGATCTATTCGGAGAAAGGAGTGATATTTCGATTTGACGTCCTTATACTTTTTCATTGTTATTTTTTTCTCCTTCAAACTTCTGTAACTAAAACCAAAATGGCTTGCCATGCAACTATTGTGGTTGTCATATACTTGGACTCAAAGGATGACAATGTGATTATCTGTTGTACACTTACCATCATCACGATCCCTATGATGGATAATATCACTATATCCGACCATCTTTGCGCTAGTCTTTTGATAATACTTGATTCCATACCTAATAGTTTCTGGCATGTAATAAAGAATCTGTTTGATTGCAGTTGCATGTGAAGATTGTTTTGGGTTCTACATAAACTAGCTTACCACCCCAACAACATATGAAAGGTCATGATTGTGTGAAATAGATAGCACCAGTGGCGAAGCTTGGTACACTTGAGAGGGGGGCGAAAATTTTTGTAACCCAGAATATATGTTAATTTTTTGAATTCAGGGGGAGCGAAACCCCTATTTTTAACTAAAAATTGCATTTCGGCCTAAAAATTAACACTACGGACGGAAAAGCAGGGGGCGGTCGCCCCCTAGTCTCTACAAAGGTGCGCCCATGGATAGCACAGACATCTAACATTCCTTCTGTATTAAGTTATGTTCACTTTAGGCTCTTCCTAATCTTTAGACAACTTAATATTAGGTTCCATCGGACATTGGGTTGCGTTGCAACTTTGCATCAATGCTTCCTTCTATATTTTCTTGGCATAACTATGTTGTTTGAACAAAATGCATCCATATAATGCGAGCTTCCTACTAGTATATATATATATATATATATATATATATATATATATATATATATATTACATTATTTAAACTGAAGTAACAATTTTCATTTTGTTTTAAGAGTTTCAAGCAAAGTTTTATAGATTTGATTACAAAGAGATTATAATTGCATTTGAATAAATTCCACTAGATAACAACATATTAACTTACAGAAGAAAAGTAACATGTAACTAAAAAAAAGTATCGTGTATTATCATATAAACTAACAAATTGTAGATTTTAATAACACATACGGTTATTAGCACTTTTAGGAGCCTATATATACACTAAAGGTTCAAAAAATAAAATATGACTTCAATAAAAGTGAAGAAATTAAAAATTAAAAAAATCATAGCAATATTATTAATATCAAATTAATAAACAAATAACAATACAAATCAATTGAGTTCAGTTAATATTTATAAAACTCTTAGAAAATTCAATCTATGAGTCAATTCAAAAATTCAAAATATCACATGAATCAAGATAAAGAAGCTAGCCAAATAAATGAAAGATGTAAGAATCAAAAGTAGTTGAAAATTTGAATTTTTTAAGAAGTGAAAAAATTGGCATATGTTTTATTTTACTTTTCAACAAAAATCTCAAAACTACCCTCCAATGAAGTTTACAATTATTGTAATGTTTACTCTGATTTTTTAATTTGTATCAATTTAACAAAAGTCCAACTTATATTAAAAAACTGATAGAAATCAAGGAAAATTTTAGGAACTCGAGTCCTAACTTTATCCTTTTAATGTGTCAGGCCATCTATGGTTTTAAGGTTCTATTGTTTGAGGAGTTTGTAATTATTTTTTTAATAATTTAAGATTTTACAAAATGATAGTTAGAAGTTGTTTTAGTGCCCATTTAAGATCGAATTCTTGATACCTTTGAAAAATCTAGTTATTATTTAAGAAAGATAATAATCAGTGGTATGACAATACTGATACTAAAATTTCAAAAAAGTAGGTACTGATAACGATATCAAAATCATAGGTAATATTAAACATTTTTGGTAATAACTTTACCGGTTTTTAAACATTTTTGTTGGGATGAAGATAAAGAATACCAGCCTTCAAATTATTGGTAATATTATGTCATAATTAACAGGAAAATTAACAAAAATATAAGAATAAGAATGCATCATTTGAACACATCATAAAAAAAGTTTACAAAATGAAGCATTAGAAACAGATGAACACGAATGCGTCGTTCTTTAGATTTCTATAGTATTTTAAATATTTAAGAATTCCAATAATAATTAGATCTAAACTCACTATGATAAATGTTTTTTTTTCAACTACATTATATTGATAAATAATCAAATTGAAAACAAAAGATACATTCCGGTACCGGATTCAAGAATTTTTGGTATTTTATTGATACCAATACTAGAATTAGAAAAATCAAATACCAGTATGTTTAGATACATTTGGTACGAGTACGGTTACTGGTACCAAATATATATACAGCATGGTATTTGGTGCTAAAATATCATAGGCTCATAGCTAATTTGGATAACCATTCGAAAAACTTTACTCTTTTATTTATTTATTTTATTTATTTATTTTTATTTTTTGTCGAAAAGGTGACAACGAAGAACTGTCACCACCAATGCAGAGCTCGCTTTCACCACCTTTACAGAGGAACAATGGCGAGAGGAGACGATGATAATGAAGAGCTGTCGCCATCGTTGCAGAGCTCCCACCATAATCTCACTGGTCTACTCTACTTCACTTTTTACTCAATCTCTACGTCTGATTTTACACTCAATTTCAAATTCAAACTATAACCAAAAATCAATCTATCAACATTTGATCTGATAAGGTTAATTATGAAGTTCAGCTTGTTTTGAAAAATGGAGGTAATGCAATTAGAGAATTTGTATTGTGACTGAACTACAAAATGTAATCTTATATAGTTATATCACCTAGATTTCGTTCAATCGTTCCTGTTCTTTGAATTTGGTGATGAGATTTAGGTTTTCAATTGTGTCACTTTGTGTTGATGGGAGGAATCGTATGAACAGCCAATAGCATGTTTTATAGATAGAATGATATGATCAGGGGTTTGAATGTCCATAAAATTTAAAATTAGAAACTTATTTCACGTAAATTTCATTCCATTTCATCGAATTTGATGATACCACATCTTATTTCACTTTGAATTGGTTCATTTTCCTCAAATTTGATGATGAGATATAGTAATTTTAATCATTTTACTTTGTGCTGTTGATTGAAGGAACTGTATGGACAGCAGTAGCACATATTATCACTGAAGAAATAAGATCAGTGGTATAAGACTTTCATCATTAGAAAATTCTAATTAATAATCCGAAAATTCAAAAGGCTCTGCTCGGTGCTTGACTTAGCTCTCACTTTACGCAAGAGCCGGGGAGGGGCCAGATCACCTTGCGATCCGATGGAAATTTTTGGTACATCAAGCCGCACACATTTGTGAAAAAAAAACAAACTATTTTATCGGCTTGAACCCATGACCTAAAAGTCACAAGTTGCTCCAAGGCCCGCCCTCTCAAAACTACAACTTATTTCACTTATATTTCATCCCGCTTCCTCGAAGTAGATACTAACACTTAAAATCTGAACTTATTTCGCTTTGAATATCTTTTTCTTTGAATTTGATGATAAGAATTGGGGTTTAAATCATTTCAATTTGTGCTGTTGATTGAAGGAACTGTATGGACAGCAGTAGCACACATTATAACAGCAGTAATAGGATCAGGGGTTTTATCACTAGCTTGGAGCATGTCGCAGGTGGGATGGATTGCTGGCCCGTTGTCTCTGCTACTCTTTGCATTCTTCACCCTTGTTTCTGCATACATTATTTGTGACATCCATGTGTATTCCAACCCTACAAATGGCAACATCACTATTAACCGCTCCTACTTGCAGGCAGTTCACACCATTTTAGGTTAGCTTGTTTATCTACTAATAAGAATTCACTTTGCATTTTAATTTTACCTACTTGTGTAAGTTATACATTGAATTTCAGGGTATAAAAATGGAGTGGCGTGTGGATGCTTGTTTTATTTCAGTATATTCAAAACAGGAGTTGTGTATACAATTACATCTGCCATCAGCATGAGGTATGCTAACTTTTCTTGCAACTCTTTATGTAAACTGTAATTTACTCTTTGATCTTTGTTCTATTTAATTGAGACTTTGTTGCTACATTTATTTGGTGAAATATTGAAATATTGACTGTAACATGTTAAAATTGCTCCGGTATAAATCCTTTGATTGGGTGACAGAGCAATCAGGCGATCAAATTGTTACCACAAAGAAGGGCATGAAGCTGCTTGTGAATTTGAGAATAAGTATTATATGCTAATGTTTGGAGTAGTTGAAATATTAGCTTCTCAAATACCCAACATTTTTCACACAAAATGGCTCTCAATTATTGCTGCAGTTATGTCCTTCACCTATTCTTTTATTGGAATAGGACTTGGATTAGGCCAAGTAATAGGTAAAATGTTTATATCTTCCAACATATGGATACGCAATCTTGTTGATGTTCCAGAAACGATATAAATCTAATTACAAATCAATTTTGCTTGCTGAAAATGAAATTGCAGGAAAAAGGAAATTTGAAGGCAGCATCTATGGAATATCAACTAAAAATCCTACTCAGAAAGTGTGGTTAGTTGCTCAAGCTATCGGAGATAATGCATTTGCATTTAACTTCTCGCTAATCCTTCTAGAAATACAGGTTTAGCATCTAATCCCTTGCAATAAATCTCCTTTTTTACCCGGAATTAGTTCCCCCAAACAGTTACATGATGTTTGTGAGATATGTAGAGCACTTTGATGTCGCCTCCCTCTCAACAAGTGACCATGAAGAAAGCTTCCACAATTGCAATCACTACAACTACTATCTTTTACCTATGTTGTGGTGCTTCTGGCTATGCTGCCTTTGGAGATTTGACACCTGGGAATCTGTTGACAGGGTTTGGTTTTTATGAACCATATTGGCTTGTTGACTTTGGAAATGCATGCATTGTTCTTCACTTAGTTGGAGGGTATCAGGTATTTCATGAACTTGGCACACTAGTAAAAGTTACTGACTAATGTTTACCAAAGGTCCCATGGTCCTAGTACTAGAGGTGGCAATTTGATCCTCCATTTGGTTACATATCGGTTGTTTTGGTTATATTTTAACTAACAT
The DNA here is from genome assembly GCA_009363875.1 of Mikania micrantha. NCBI lineage: Eukaryota > Viridiplantae > Streptophyta > Magnoliopsida > Asterales > Asteraceae > Mikania > Mikania micrantha. Next base: position 10,098,172 of record CM018687.1, read on the forward strand.
GTCGAATGGTTTAAGTGAAATGTTTAATTAGAAATTGACACATGTGATGATATGAAATGGGTTGAGAAACCATCTGAAGTATAATTAAATGCATAAAACCTCAAACACCCCTTCTATAAAAGTAATTAGATAATTATTGCAAGGTTTTAGCACATCAATATGTAATTTCACATTTTTTGTATATAATATGTTTTTTACCATTTGATGTACCAAAGCTTTTATTTCATTACCATTTGAAGCAATTGACATGCTATAGCCTGGAAATTTTGTTGCCACATCACCTTTTTTTACCACTTATAGCTGTTCAAAAGAGGTGCCACATCACAAGCTTCTGCTATTTTAGCAGGTCAACTGCATTAAATTATAACGTGTAAAATTTTCCTTTCAGAAAAAAGAAAACAAAAATGTTATATCAAATCATCAAATACAATGAGAAAAATAAATTTATTAAATTTTGTGCATTAAACCCTTATTGTAATAGCATAGCTTTTCGTAATCATAGTTGACACATTAAGCATGTATACAATTCAGATAAACAAACAAACAATCAAACTTACCCTGTATATTCTCACTCTTCAGTAGGATTTGGGGGGAAGGATGAAGACAAACTTTACTGTAATTCCAGTTGGGATAGAGATGCTGCTCCGAAGGAGTCCCGACTCAACCTGACCTGTTGTGTGGGACCAACGTGACTTGTTTTGACCCACACCTAGTCATTACCTTTTTGACTCAAACCCATGTCATGACTCAACACACTTTGTCACATCTACCTAGTTCCAATCCAGGAACAATTCAATATTTGTTTCCTTATATTAATTTCTGTCAATTATCTTGTGCTTTGTTAGGTATACAGTCAGACACTATTTGCAATTGTGGAAAGATGGTATGCAAAAAAGTTCCCAGAAAGCCTGTTCACAAAAGACATTCAAAGCGTGAAGCTGTCGTTATTACCCGAGTTTAGACTAAATCCGCTTCGGCTATGTTTTAGAACAACTTATGTGGTTTTGACAATGGCAGTTGGGATGTTATTTCCTTACTTCAATGAGGTCATTGCATTTGCGGGTTCCATCATCTTCTGGCCCTTGACCATATATTTCCCAGTAGAGATGTACTTTGTGCAGAAGAAGGTTGTACCTTGGTCCGCCAAATGGGTCGTGCTTCGTGTATATGCCATTATTTGCCTGCTTGTAACTATATTTACTTTAGCTGGATCCATGGAAGGACTCATTGCCAAAAGATTTGGCTAGTAAGTAGCAACTTCTCTTCAAGCTAAGAAAAGGGTGCAATAGCCTTATTATATTGTATCAAAACATGTAATGTATATACGTGTGGGCCTCAAATGACCAAAGTAAAATTGCACTAGTTTTAACGTTATTTTACCCATTTTGTGAAAATAACGGTAAAAATGTTGGGATGATCAACAACTTCAAACAATAACTTTGAGTCGGGGTTCCTTTGGAGCAGCCTCTCTATCCTAACTAGGATAGGGATAAGGTTTGTGTCCATCTTTCCCCCAGACCGTACTGAAAAGTGAGAATATACTGGGTAAGTTTATTTGTTATATTGTATCTATACATGGCAAAATGGATGGGTAGGGTAACAGTCAGAACGAGTTCGGGTCAGGATGAGTGCGGGTCAGAACGAGTTTTATGCAAAATCAATTAGGGTCTAAATGGATTGTTCTTAAAAAACATCAATTTAGTTTAACTTAAAATGTTTTATAAGTAAACAAATAGTCTATTTAGATAATTTTTATTTATTTTCTCATCAAATATATTATTAAGCATTTTTAAATGTTTGAATATATTGCATTTACATAGTTTTTTGATTACCCATCTCAACCAATTATGTTTACCCATTTCAACTCATTATACTACAATTGTTTACCCAAACCAACCAAATCCCTTTGATATGTGTAAAAATTGTCACCTCTAATTGTATCAAAACAGTTTTATCAATATTAGAACATATTTGAACGCAATTTCTTAAATAAGTAGTTAAACTTTTTTGGAAATATTATTATTGACATGAACTGGTTATGACAAGTTATATGATTTGACTATTTTTTCTGTTTTCTCATCTATAGGAACCGTTGAATTTGAATACTTCTTCAAACTCACACTTATGAGTCAGCTGGCTACTTGTCACTTGTATAACAAAGCTAGCTTGTTTGTAGTATTTATTTACTAACTCAACTACAGGGTTTTCAACGAATTGAATTTTGATTAACTCAAATAATTCAAATCGAATACGTTTGAATTTTGAATTTTTGAGGACTATTCGAATTCGAATTTAATACACATTGTCTCTACCTAAAAATAAGATAGAGAGATTGCTTTGTAGGGGTGAGCATAATATAACAATAACCGAAAAATAACCGATAATCGTCCCGAACTATAACCGATTTAACTGAAACCAACTTTAACCAAAGGTTATGATTAAGCGAAGCCATTAACCAAACCATTCGGTTATGGTTATAGTTAAGGCTAGTCATTAACCGATTTTAACCGAACCGAATAATATATATTTGTTTTTTGAATATTTATATATTCTAGTGTTTTTTATTAAGTTATGGTACAAGTCAAGTATATAATATGGATCTTCACTTTTTATTATAAGAAAATATTATAAATCATATGTGTTAAAGTTATCAACCAAGAACTTAACTTTCATTAATCTTAGAATGAAGGTTATATACACATCACAGATCCTACATTTATGGATCTTCAACAATAATAAAGATAAAACAAAATCTATCTAATAACTTTAAAAAACAAATTTGAAATATTCAAACAAATGGTGGGAAACTATTTTTGTGCTATATTGTTGAACGCATTGGAAGCGTTAATAGGCCCCCGCAAGATGGACGACCGTGAGAGAAGTCCAATCTTGGAAAAGAGTTCATTGAACCGTGGCTTGAGCAATGGCTTGGTGAGGGCATCTGCTAGTTGATCGGCACCATTGATATGGGTGACACGAATGGTGCCATTGTTGACCTTTTCTCGTACAAAATGGAAATCCAAAGCAAGGTGTTTCATGCGGGAGTGAAAAACCGGGTTGGCGGAGTAGTGTGTAGCACTGAGGTTGTCACAGAAGACGGTTGGTGTGTTTGTAGAGGAGAAACCTAATTCTGATAGCAAGGAAATGATCCATTGTAGCTCGGCAGTTGTTGAAGCGATGGCCCGAAACTCAGCTTCGGTTGAGGACCGAGCGAGTGTAAGTTGGCGTTTAGAGGACCAAGCAATGGGGTTAGAACCAAGGTAAACAATATAACCAGTTGTGCTGCGGTAAGTGTGCTTATCACCCGCCCAGTCGGCGTCAGTGAACGCATGAAGATTGTGTGGAGAGTTGCGGCGAAGCAGGAGGCCGTGGTGAAGGGTACCATGTAGGTACCGAAGCAATCGTTTGAGAGCTGTCCAATGAAGATCAGTAGGTTGGTGCATAAACTGGGACAGTTTGTTTACTGCAAAGGTGACATCGGGACGAGTGAGGGATAGATATTGGAGAGCACCAATGAAAGAACGGTAGGTGGTAGGGGACGGGAGAGGTGTTCCGGCGGTAGGGGTTAATGATTCGGAAGAGGTCATGGGTGTGGAGGTGGGTTTGCACTCATGCATGTTAGCTTTAGTGAGAAGATCAAGGATGTATTTAGATTGGGAAAGGAAGAGACCCTGTTTGTGATTGAGGATTTCGACACCAAGGAAATAGGAAAGAGGGCCAAGGTCCTTGAGGGAAAATCTGGTGGATAGAGAGGAGATGAAGGAGGTGATTAAGGAAGTGGCAGGGCCAGTGATGATTATGTCATCGACATAAACAAGGATGTATATGGGGGAAGAAGTAGATTGATTGATGAAGAGAGAAGGATCGGATATGGTGGGTTTGAAGTTGTTGGAAAGGAGATATTTTTTGAGTTCATCATACCAAGCACGGGATGCTTGGCGAAGGCCATAGATGGCTTTGTGGAGTTTGCAAACATGAGTGGGTTTGGATTGATCGATAAAGCCGGGTGGTTGGGACATGTAAACGGATTCAGTGAGGTGGCCTTGAAGAAATGCGTTATTGATGTCGAGTTGTCTGAGACACCAATTGTGGGTGGTGGCTAGGGAAAGAATTAGGCGAAGGGTAGTGGGTTTGACAACCGGGCTAAACGTCTCAATGTAATCTAGACCCGGTCGTTGGTGGAACCCTTTGGCAACAAGGCGGGCCTTTAGGCGATCAATGGAGCCATCGGGTTTAAATTTGGTACGGTAGACCCATTTACAACCGACCAAGTTAGGGGCTTGTTCGGGTGGAACGAGTGACCATGTTTGGTTGCGAATGAGAGCATCAAACTCAGATTGCATGGCAGAACGCCATTGTGGAATTTTGAGGGCCTGGGTGATGGTGGAGGGTTCAGGAAAGGTTTGGGGGGAAGCACTGTACAAGAGAAAGTCATTGTTATGGTACTTAGGATTGGGTTTGGGGTTTGGTCGTGTATGTGGGGGAGTGAAAGAAGATGTTTGGGAGTTGGCAGGAGGTGTAGATGGTCTGGGGCGGCGGGAATATGTGATAAGTGGGGGGGGCAGCGGAGGGGGAAGAATTGAGTGGTATGGTGACAGAAGGTGGTGTAGGAGAGGAGGGTGGTGGGGGGGTTGATTGGGCAAGAGACAACTCATGGTTAATGAGTTTCTCATGGAGTTCATGGAAGGAAATAGGGGTGTCACGAGCATGGATAGCATCAATGATGGGTTTGTAAGCAGATTGGTCAAGACCGGTTAAGATGACATCAGATATGTCTTCCGGATCCAAGGTTTTACCGAGAATGGAGAGTTCATCAACAATAATTTTGATGGACTGCATGTACTCAGTGATTGGCTGATCATGGGATTTGGAAGTGTTTTTGAGACGATGTTGTAATTGTTTGATGTGGCCACGAGAGGGAGAAGCGTAGGTGTTGGAGAGTATCCTCCAAGCTTCAAGGGAGGAAGTAGCATTGGTGATTAAGGGAACAATGGAGGGAGAAAGGCTACCAACTAAGGCGCCAAAGAGTAAACGGTCTTGACGAAACCAATGAGTGTAGGTAGGTTCGGTTGTAGGTGATGGTGGAGGGAAAGAACCATTGATGAATTTGTGAAGATCCAAGCCATGAAGAATGGCTTCAACTTGAGTCTTCCAACTGAGATAGTTGGATGATGAGAGTTTTAGTGAAGATGGGAAGTGTACCATGGTGAGGGAGGGTGTGGTGAGTGGAATAGAGGTGGTGAAGGGAGATTCGGGGTGAGGAGGGATGGTGGTGTCACTGTGGGACTCGGTCGACATGATAGTTTTAGGGTTTGCGATGTAGAAGACGAAGAAGGAGATCGACAGGGCGGAAGGTGATGGCGGCTAGGGTTGGATCCTCCAGGCTGATACCATATTAAAGTTATCAACCAAGAACTTAACTTTCATTAATCTTAGAATGAAGGTTATATACACATCACAGATCCTACATTTATGGATCTTTAACAATAATAAAGATAAAACAAAATCTATCTAATAACTTTAAAAAACAAATTTGAAATATTCAAACAAATGGTGGGAAACTATTTTTGTGCTATACTGTTGAACGCATTGGAAGCGTTAATACTAAATACATTAAAAATAGAATTAGAGTTCATGTGGTTTTACCTATTATTTACACATTCTTAGTCACTACAAAGTTTTACAAGCTTCACTAATATTTTCACCATTAATATATCTATAATCCTACAAGTATGTTTACAAGTTTTTCAACAGTTCAATTATTAACCGAATTGAACCGAAACCGAACCGTCAATCTGGGTTAGGGTTGTAAACTTTGACACGAATAAATATATGGGTGAGGTTCGGGTTGCAAAATTCAACTCACCAACCCGCGACCTGTTAACCCGCTAACCTGTCAACCCAACACAATTGCCACCCTACGGCTGTGACACGAATGTCAGAATGGGTCCAGCGCCTGGTACAAGTATTTAAATTCTACGGGTGCGCGTTAGCCTTGACGGGTCGACGCCAATACAAATAGGCATGAACAGGCGTGGTCTGTTGACCAAACAAACAATGGCGTTGAACTCTGGAAGCCTGAAGAAATGAAGAATCCATCAACAGTGGCGATGGGAGACTATGATGAAGCAGAAGAAGAACCGCCATTGTTGCAGAGGTCACATCATAACCTCACTGGTCTGCTCTACTTCACTCCTTTATCACTGAATTTCAAACTACAAATCGAATTATAAACCAATAATCGATCTATTTAGGTTATTTGATGATGCTTTATCCCGAAATGGAAAAAACAAAATCATCTGGTGCTAGAAATCGCGTATTTAACGTTAATTAACGAACTCAGACTTATTATTTCACTTCGAATTCATTCATCTTCTTCACGAGTAAAGTTTTAAATCGTTTTTCTCTGTGTTGCCGATTGAAGGAACCGTATGGACAGCCGTAGCTCATTTTATAGCCGGAGTGATCGGATCAGGGGTTTTATCATTGGCTTGGAGCTTTTCGCAGCTCGGATGGATTGCCGGACCATTGTGTGTTATAATCATCGCTTTCTTCGCGCTTGTGTCTGCGTTTCTTATCAGCAACATGCATCTTTACACAAACCCTAGCAATGGCACCACCACCATAAATCACTCTTTTTTGCAAGCTGTTCACACCAGTTTAGGTCAGGTTCATTGCTAGTTAACTTGATGCTTAATAAGCTGTTGTTTGTTACTTAGAACTCACATCCAAACAGTGGCGGAACCAACAATTTTTTTATGAGGGTGTTGTTATTTGTCTTTAAAAATTTTATTTTTTGGACCGGTTGAATCGGTTGGATTGGATCATCTAAACAAATTATAATACTAATAATAAAAGTACGTTAAATTGTCATTTTGTTGATTAAGATTATATGATAAAATTTATTTTTTCTGACACAATTCGATGAAATACTATGCAAATTGACAAACTTGATATTCAACGAAGGTGAATGTCTAAGTTTACTTTTAAAAAATTGTTACATATTATCTAAATATACGAATTATATGTACATCAACTAAGTTTATCATAATGCTAGCAAGTTTTAACTTTTAAAATTATACTAGAATCACTCAATCTATAAATTGCGCTTGTTATTATCTGAAGGTTCATGGTGTAAACTAGTAACATATCATTCTGGTTGTTAATTGGTAATTGGGTTTTATCATGAGTAATGCATATTGTGTTATTTGAGTATTAGTTTTGGTTTTAAAATTGCCTTCATCAGGGTCGTCAAATTTTCATGGGATTTATGACAAAATTTCTTGGGGGTCGGTCAAGATCACATCATATATATAGTAGTCTAAATCGGAAGTTTATGGGGGTCGGTCGACCCCTGTACCTATAAAATAGGTCCGCCTATGCCTCCAAATGTACAAACATAAGCTTGTGTAGTTTCAATTTCCGGTTGATTAAATGTCGTAATTTTTTTTTCAGGATATAAGAATGGATTGGTATGTGGATGCCTAGCTTATTTCAGTTTATTCAAAACCGGAGTTGTATATGTAATCACATCAGCAATCTGTATGAGGTATTCTAACCATTTTCCATCTGTTATATCTAAACATTGTGTTAGCAACTCTCAAAACTTTAACTAAAAAGTTGACTACAACAATGACCCCTTTGAAATATTTGTTTGGATTACAGAGCAATTATGCAATCAAATTGTTACCATAAAGAAGGGCATGATGCTGTTTGTGAATTCGAGAATAAATATTATATGCTTATGTTTGGGATTGTTCAGATAATTGCTTCTCAAATACCAAACATATTTCATACCAAATGGCTTTCAATTATTGCTGCAATTATGTCCTTCACCTATTCTTTAATTGGAATTGGACTTGGATTAGCCCAAGTAATAGGTATTAATTTCTATATTTAAATTAATGATATTTGATCTTGATGTTGTATCACAAACTTGGGGTGTTCTTCATCTGGTTCCGCCGGCTATGATGAAATTCTGGACTGAACTGCTAACTACAGTATCTGGAAACGAAAACCAAACCAGGCTGGTTGGATGGGTTGGTCAGACCAGCCGGCTATAGCAGTTTGGCGGTTTGAACTTTATATTTTTCAAACTTGTTATTTTGTATTCGAAATTCTAAATTTATAAAGATGGTTCATTATATTATTATGATGCATATACTTAACCTTATAATTCAAATATTAAAAAGAAATTTAAAAGGGCTGATTCGATTTACATGGCCAGATCCAAGTTCCAAATCGCCTTCAGAATTATTAAATTGCTAACCCACGAAAACTTTACCATGAACCAGACGTTATAATTGTCAAATTGACCGATTTGCTTCTATTTGGGCCATTCAGTTAGTTTCAACTGCTGATTAACACCCTTTAGTATTAAGTCAAATTGCTTGTTGAATATGGGATTGTAGAACAAGGTGAGATCAAAGGTAGCAGTAATGGAATCTCAACTTTAAATCCCCCACAAAAAGTGTGGTTGGTTGCTGAGGCTATTGGAGACATTGCATTTTCATTTACATTTTCATTAATCCTTCTTGAAATTCAGGTACAAACTTAACATTTAATTCATTCTTAACTCTATCTGTTTAATCCAAAATTAGTTGCTCCAAACAACTATGTTTTTTTTGTGACATGTAGAGCACTTTAAAGTCACCTCCATCTCAAAAAGTGACCATGAATAAGGCTACAATTATTGCAGTAGTTATAACTACTACCTTTTACTTATGTTGTGGTGCTTCTGGCTATGCTGCCTTTGGAGATTCTACTCCTGGGAATCTGCTGACTGGGTTTGGCTTTTATGAACCGTATTGGCTCGTTGACTTTGGCAACGCGTGCATTGTTCTCCACTTAGTTGGCGGGTACCAGGTATCTTCATGACCTTAGCATATTAGTATGTTTATAAAGGGGTGTTTTGGCATATTGTTTTCAAGTTGCAGATTATCTAAGAGTGTTTCGGATGATCGAATCACTGCTTTACTTTTTAAATCCAACAAATTTATGCATACCAAAACATGACATGAACTTAAAAATTGTGTTTACTTATCTTGGAACCCTTCCCTATCTAAGCATTTAATAAGAACTTGAATTTTTTTAATTAATTCTATAAAATTAAAAATTTACTGCAAAAAAATTCAAAATTTAAAATATATAAAATTCAATTGTGTTTAAACTATAAATCTTAATATTCATTTCTCTTTAATTTTTTAATTTTTGTTTAAATTACCGAATTAGTTTAAGTTCTGACATAAAGATAACATTTTTACAAAGTTGATAAAAATAAATGGGTTAGACAGGCACGTAGCCCGTGAAGTTTTACCCGGAACAAAAAATAAAGTATTTAGCTAAACATGTTCATGAGTTTTGACCCAAACCAACCCAAAGGAGTAAACCCAAACCCTAGGGGTGTAAACGAGCCGAGCCGATTCCGAGTTAGTTAAGGCTCGAGCTCGGCTCGTTAAAAAAATTTTAGGTTCAAGCTCGGCTTGGCTCGTTTAGATTTTAATTATTAAATTTATTTACTTTAATTACTAATTTAATTAGATTTATAATTATATTTTCCAAATTTAACATAAAATATTTATTTAAATATATTTATCATAATTTTATATATAAAAGTAATTAATTTTATAAATAAATACTTAATATAATTAATAAAAGTTATATAAAGAAAAAGCTCATTAAGGCTCGCGAGCCGGCTCGATAACTAAACGAGCCACATTTTTGGGCTTGGGCTCGGGCTCGTTAAGGCTTGGCTCGTTCGAGCTTTTTAACGATCCGATCCTGAGTGTTTCACGAGCTGTCTTGGTTCGTTTACACCCCTATCAAACCCACACATTTCATATTAATTTCGTGACGGTGTTTTTGTGTTGTGGATGGTGAAGCCGATCCTGATTATCTATAGACTAAATATTCCATTAATCTGATTGTTATGGAGTCATTCCTTTCACATATAAATTCTTGATCAAAGTTTGTCAAACATTAAACAACTAATTATATAATTGTACACATCTTCAAATAACACACGACACGTTTTCTTTTGGCGAAGCTCTATTGGGGTTTAAACCACCCCCCCCCCCCCCCCCCACTTCAGAAATTTAAAAAGCATTCGGGGTTTTGAAAATTTCCACCCCCTCTCACTTTGCCCAAGCTCCACCACTGTTCTAAATGCAACCCAAAACACTCTAAATGGTTAATCCCATGACAGAAGCACGTCATGTTACAACGGATTATATAGATTATTTCATAAGACTGGCAAAATAGGTAGATTGGGTCGAGTTGGGTAACGGGTCAGAATTAGTTCGGGCCATGATGGGTGCGTGTCATGATGGGTTTTAAGCAAAATTAGTTTAGGTTTAAACTGGTCGTTTTTAAATTATTTTAGTTTAGTTAAAGTCAAAATGAGTTATAACTTAACAAATAGTCTATTTAAATCATTTTTAGTGATTTTTTTCATCAAACATATTATGAATAATTTTTATCCATTTGAATCCATTATATTTACATAGTTTTTAACTTACTCATCATGACCCTATTGTGTTAAGGACTTACCCATCTCAATTCTCAACCCGTTCTATGTAATGGTGCTACATATTTCCACCCAAAATACAATACTTATTCACCCAAGCAAACTCATTTTGCTTGCTTTGGGTTAAGATTGCTACGTCTATTATTTCATTATGTGTTGAACTTGTGTTATCAGATATATAGTCAGACTTTGTTTGCACTTGTGGAAAGATGGTACACCGAAAAGCACCCTGACAGCATATTGACAAGGGACATCCAACATCTAAATGTGTTGTTATGGCCTGGGTTTAGATTAAACCATCTAAAGTTATGGTTTAGAACATCATACGTGGTCTTGACCGTTGCAGTTGGGATGTTATTCCCATACTTCAATGAGGTCCTAGCGTTTTCGGGCTCGATCATCTTTTGGCCGCTGACCATATATTTTCCCGTAGAGATGTACTTTGCGCGTAAGAATGTTGTTTCCTGGACTAGAAAATGGATTGTCCTTCGTCTGTATAGCAGTTTTTGCTTAATTGTATCAGTTTTTACTTTGGTTGGTTCCCTTCAAGGACTTGTTGCCAAAAGATTTGGCTAAATCTTTATCAAAATCATAATAAACTAGTGGGTTTTTAACGCGTTGCAGCTATGTGTTTGTGAATATTAGAATGAAGACATGATCTCGTATATCAAATGCAGATATAAGACCATCCGTAATACCCACTCCACCGATTTTTTCTATCACGTCATCACCCTATTGAAAATCTTAAAACCCTGTAGTGGTTACCCCACTAAAAATGTGAGAGAGAGCTCCAACGGGGAGCGGGAGCCGCCCGGTGCCAAAATTTGACCCCGCCGGGGAGGGGGGCCGTTTTCCTGCCGGATGCCGCAGCCCCGCTGCACCCCCACTCGTCCCGCGGCTTCACCACTACGGGTGGTCTAAAAACGATACACAATTATAGGTTAACAGCCAAACGCTAAAGCTAGGCTATAGTAGAGTATGTACACTTTCTGCAAACTGTAGTTGTTTATTTAGTAATGATTTTTATTTAATTAATTTTACTGTTAGTTTACTTTTTTTGTGTGATATAAATTGTATAATTTTTAATTATGTTTATCAGCTTCAAACGTTTCTCTCATATAAGAAATAAATGGAATAATTAAAAAAATGAAAATAATAGTAATAAAAAATTATACAGAAAAATAGTTATAATACAATACTTGAATATTAAGTTTAAACTAAAATAATTAAGAATAAATTAATTCTATAAGTTCAATTAATTTTTTAAAAGTTAATGAAATATAAATAGAGATTATAGATGTTTGTCGGGATGCCCGTACCCACAAGCATGAGATGAGGATTACCATCATCTAATGGCGCACATGCATACATATTAAAAAGTTCAAATTTAATGTTCTTTGTTTAAAACCAATATTATTAGGGGGAAAAAAGTTCTAAAAATGAATGAGATTACTACAAACAAGAAAAAGTCATGAATGAAAAGATGCGTAATAATATTGACGCTTAATCTAAATATTAAATACATTTTTAATCATGTCAATGAAAACCAGTGTCTTCGGATAAACAACACAAACATTTCTCTTTTAATATTATTGTAACTTTAAATTTAATTAATAAAAGAATTTATTATATTTATATTTGTTATTTATTTTATGCAATTAATATATAAATAAAAAGAGTCAATTACATATATCCCCTTGCTAAAACCATTTATTACATATTTACCCGATCATAAAACTAAATTATATATTTCCCCTTTCTAAACCAAATATATTACATATTTATCCATTTCATTAAAAAAACATTATGTATTTCCTATTTTACCCTTAATGAACTAACTAAAAACAATTTACATATTTCTCCTTACTAAGGGGCAATTTTGGAACATGGGGATATTTGTAATTTTAGTTTAACATTGAGGATATATGTAATTTTGATGTTTAATAAGAGGATATATGCTATTATCCTAAATAAAAAAAGTGTTTATTGGGTATATATTTTTATCAGTGTATTTTTTGTTTGAATTTTTATTCTTTAACATTAATTTATGGTATACTTTATTGGATAGGAAAGATAAATCTCAATTTATGAACCAGGTTAGGGTTTTGGCATCTCAAAAGCTTATTACTAATCGATATGAGTATTAAAAAAATCAATTTTGAAAACCTTGACCAAAAATTGGTTGGACTATCACCAGTAGACTGATGGAGAGAGTGAACGAACAATCCAGACGTTAGAGGACATGCTTCGGGCATGTGTAATTGACTTTGGTAGCAGCTGGGAGACTCACCTACCATTGGTTGAGTTCTCTTACCACAACATTTACCATACTATATTTTTGATTTTTTGTACTGTTTATTTTATGCTAGATTTTGTTTTGTATGGTACTAAATTTTTTGTACTATCTTTTGTTTTTATATATTTAACATGTCATATGTCAAACTTTTATTATTTTTTATTTTTTAGGCAAAAATTCTCTTCTTATTTGAATAACCCAGTATGACACTAGAAACTTCCCTGGATTATTTGAATAATCCTGCATGACACTAGAAACTTCCCTGGATGAATTAACTTTTATTATAAAAAAATTATGAAATAAATCATAATAATAAAAATAAAGTAAGAGATAAGAAATAGATGACACGGAGATATTAAAAATATTTTGTAGCAATCTGATTGGTGAATGTGATATTGCTGATTTGCCACCAAACAACAATTCAATATGAGCCACAAATCTCAAAATCAAAATGCCTATAATACCCCCATTGAACAACTGTTATTCTCAATCTCTTTGAAGCTTTCATCAATGGCATCCATGGCTGCTAACTCAACCACTGTGGTCAGAGCCACCCCTTTCTTGGGTCAAACCAGAGCCTCTAATGTCAACTCCCTAAGAGATTCTGTCTCCATGGTCAATGGCAAGTTCACCATGGTATTCCCACTCTCTATCTCTATATATATATGTATATATACACATACATATATATACATACATACATACATACATACATACATACATATATATATATATATATATCTATATATGCATATGTGTATACATCATTAATGTGAGCATAAACTGATTATATATGTGTAACTTAACAGGGAAATGACTTGTGGTATGGACCGGACCGAGTTAAGTACTTGGGACCTTTTTCGGCCCAGACACCATCATACTTGACCGGTGAATTCCCTGGTGACTATGGTTGGGATACCGCTGGGTTATCTGCTGATCCCGAGGCTTTTGCCAAGAACCGGGCTCTTGAGGTAATTAATCCTTTCAAATTCAAACAATGGGTTGGCGAGTAGGGCTGATAACGAGTTGATCTCCTCGTGAGGTAGTTGTGAGTAACTCACTAAAAACTTGAATCGATACAAGTTTAAACTATCTCGAGCCTAAACTCGAGATAGATTGAAGCCCTTTGCATAAACAAACTCGAGTCTTTTATAACATATGGCGAGTCTTTTATAGAATCATTATTTAAATAAATTAGCATGTCTCAACATAACAAAATCTACACTATATATTAAATAAATGTTTTATAACATATGTCCGTTTTTTAGTCTATCTAAAATTTAGTTTTCCCGTCTATATCTCTTATTAATTATTTATAGACAATTTTTTTCTATTAAAATTTGATTTATCTTGCTTCTCTTCTGCTAAATAATACTAATTTTATTTAATTTGAAAAATAATATGATTAAATCATAAACCATATTTTAATTTTTTTTTATAAAACCTCTTTTAGAAATATGTTATATGTTATTTTGAATAAATAAGGCCACACGGAGTCGTCCCGTGCTTCCCCACTTTTTCCCGTTGCCACATCAGCGCCACATCAGCTTTTCTCACTTTTCCCCACTTTTTCTCATTTTGCACGGTGTCGTCCCACTTTTCCTCATTTTCAAATCTTATTTTTAATTAATTATTTAAACAATAAATAATAATAATAATAAAATAAAAAAAAGATTCATTAAATTTAAAACAAAAAAAAGAATACAACAAAAAAAAAGAGAGAATACAACCTAAAAAATTAAATTAAAAAACCTAGAAAGACATTTGTGGACGATACCCGTAGCAGAAGTTTGGTTGATTCGGAGATGACATTTGTGGACGATACTTGGGTGTGTTGAACGGGTTCATTTGAGCCGTTTGAACATTTTTTGGTCGTAGTTTTCTAAATTTCTTGTTTGACGACCCACCACGGGATGAACCTTCTTCCATTTTACTTGAAAATTTTATAAATTTAGTGTATAGATTGTAGAAAATGAGAGAAAAGTGTGAGATTTGTGGTTGTTTAGAGTTATTTAAATAAGAAAAAAATTGGATTTTTTTTAAAAAAAAAACCCCCAACGGTCACCCCTTCTTCCCACATTGGCTTCAATCGGTGAGTGGTTCCCGATTCATCCCACCCCACTTCCGGGGGATGGTGTTCCCACTTTTCCCCAATCCGGCAAAACCCTCCCCGGATCCTTCCCGATGCCCACTCCGTGTGGCCTAATTTTAGAATTTATTTATCCAACCCGTGTATAATACACGAGATTTAACGTATTATAATTATATGTGAACGTTTAGGTAATCCACGGAAGATGGGCAATGCTAGGAGCATTCGGGTGCATCACCCCAGAAGTCCTAGAAAAATGGGTCAAAGTTGATTTCAAGGAGCCCGTTTGGTTCAAAGCAGGAGCCCAAATCTTCTCAGAAGGTGGGCTAGACTATTTGGGCAACCCAAACCTAGTCCATGCCCAAAGCATATTAGCGGTACTCGGTTTCCAAGTTGTCCTAATGGGCCTGGTTGAAGGGTTCCGTATCAACGGGCTCGATGGAGTCGGAGAAGGTAACAACCTCTACCCGGGCGGTCAATACTTCGACCCATTGGGTCTTGCAGATGACCCGGCTACATTTGCGGAGTTGAAGGTGAAGGAAATCAAGAACGGGAGACTAGCAATGTTTTCGATGTTCGGGTTCTTTGTTCAAGCAATTGTGACCGGAAAAGGGCCGTTGGAGAACCTTTTGGATCATTTGGACAACCCTGTGGCTAACAATGCATGGGTCTATGCCACCAAGTTTGTGCCCGGTTCATAAATTATGTGGCCTTTTTTATTGTTCTTGTAAATTATGAGCTGGATGAGAAAATTGAATGAAATGTTGTTTTATAGATTGATTTGAATATTTTGATTATCAAATAGGTCCACGTATTTAAGATACGATAAAAAATCATGTTTAAACATGTTAAGCACCTCTTAGTAATGTTAAATCTGGTTGAAAACTTGTTAACGATCTATTTAAACCTATTCACGTTGTTTTATAAATCTACTTAAACACTTGTTAACAACATGTTAAACACTTGTTAACATGTTTAAACCTATTTATATTTTTAAATTGTTATAAAATAAATAAATATGTGTTTTATCATGTTCCTAAACAAGTTTTATCATGCAACTCATGTTTGTATTTGAAATAAAATGACACGATTAGTTTGTGTTCATGTCTACATATCGTGTTCGTGTCATGTTGCCACATCCCTGCTAAAGCGAAAAAATAGGGGTGTAACGAAACGGGATCACAAATACATTATACATTCATACTACAAAATATGATAATGTATGTTTACAACTCTAAATAACAATACAACACGAAAAGATTCTTCATATAATCTACTTAGTTTTTAAACAAATATCTTGTAAATCTTCAATTGTAACCACAAAAGCAAACAATTCTTATTCTCATTCATTTAATAAAATATATATGCTTAAAAAGAGAAACAAGGTTACAACTTGATAAAATAAGTCAGAAAATCATTTATAAAATCAATTCGCATTAATGTTTAAATTCAAAATACACAAGTGAATGGGAATACTACAAAATAAGCCTAATGCAACCGTTTTTTTGACACAAAAGGTTGCAAATAGGTTGCATTATGTGAAGTTGCATTAGCCTAATGCAACATTTTTATTACATAATGCAACTTTTTTAATTAAAAAGTTACATTTAAAAAAGTTGCATTAGGAAAAAGAAAGTTGCATTATGTAACAAAAAAGTTGCATTAGATCTAATACAACTTCAGCTAATGCAGCCTTTTTTTGACTATAAATGTTGCATTAGGGTGATTTTTGTAGTAGTGTAATTTACATGTGTATATAACTAAACCTAATGACAAGAGTGCCCCGATTAATGTCTATCACAATACATTTACCATGTTTATCGAAAAAATCCATTCACCATGACCATGCTATATGGTAAAGGTGAAGGGACCAATACCAAATGAGGGTGTCAACATGATAGTTGTGTTAATTTTACTCGGAATTAAAATGTAACTAGTATCATCTTAATAAACAACAATGGATGATCAAATAAGTAGTAAGCATGTGTTTCACCCCCTTAACATGAAAATCTTTGTCATCAACGACGGTATGAAGAAGAACACTAAGATTTTTAGCAGTTTATTTATGATTTATGAGAGTGTTTTTATATTTGAAGTCTATCATGAATGAAATAAGGTTGTCTTTATAGGTGAAAATGAGGGTATTGTAGAGTGATGATTAGAGGAACAAAAATGATGGGTGTGTAAATTATGTCATTGGTTTAACAAATGATTTAATTGTTTAAAGTGAATGCTTATGTTTTATTTGGTAATTAGCTTAATTAAAGAATTAAATAAATTAGAATATAATTCTTCTATAACCTTTAAATAAAGATACAAACAAATTTAAGAAAAACAATTATTTAAATGTTGCTTTTGAGTGGGTATCATTAAGCAGTGTGTAAAGGGTTGGATGGTCTAGTGATTTCTATCTAACATGGCCATCAATTCTGCTCGAGTGACCAAACCTACTTTATTATCTGCTGGTACTTTCTGATTCGAAGGCAGACTCTGGGGATTTCCAGTGTCTTCGAGGGCCTAATCCCCTACTTGAGACGGTGAAGGAAGCACTTCGGCATCTGACAAGCATGGTTGTCAAGGTGCTGCCGTGCTGGTGAGCCAGGTTTACAAAGAATAGGTGTTCAGTCACCACTTGGTCATGGGCTGTGAGTGTAGGGCAAGGTCTGGTCAACACCTCCAAGTTACCAAGAACAAGTGTCATGTGCCGAGAAGAAGCTGGTTGTGACTTGGAGGTGAGGGTTACAGAGCATTTGCTAGTCGTCAGCCGGGATTACTAAGAAGTTTGCCAAGTCGCGGCTAGGTTGCCGATTATCCTGGTCGTGACATGGGGACTTTCTGGGAGTGACACATAGGCTGATGAGACGCCAATGATTCCCTTGTCATTACTGAGAATGCCAAGAAGACCAAGCCAATGATCTCTATCGACTTAAGTGTGAGTATTGCTCTTTGTAAAAATTGAACTCTACCACTAAGAGGAAACGAAGATTCCGAAGTTACTATAAAAACTTGGGCAGTTACTAAATCATATGTCATGGTGGCTAGAATTGGAAATTCAATGTTATTTCCTTTCCATCAGACCAAAATATCTAAATTTTGATAATCATCAGAATGAGAAGTAGACATAAAATTCATTGCACTATGCCTCCAAAGATGTTTTGATACGGTGTTACCCCTTTGTTGTTTTGCTGTCTCATTTCCGACAGTATTTAGTAAAGCCACGAGTAGTGTCACACCCCCAATTTCAACTAACGGAATCATACTGTTTGGGAACGTGACAAACCAGGATCTCAGATCATTAGACATAGCGAAGACCTCTATATGAATTTCAAAAACATACGTTGGTCTTTAAAACAAACATAATAACCAGAGTTTACAAAAAGTGCGGAAGCGTTTAAAAACCATAAACAGTTGTAAATCAAACATTACAATTCAAAGTACTAAAATATTCAGATTTAAATAATCAAAGTGAAAGAAATGCATGAGACTCTATCTTCCTAGTCCATGCCAGCTGTTACGCGCGCCTTAGCGTCCTGAGAAAACATGCAAATCAAGTCAACACAATGGTTGGTGCATAACACAGGTTTTAAATAATCATAGTGTTCAAAACATCAGTTTGAATAACAAGTTTGTAGATAACATAATCACAATTGCACAGTCATGATAGCTAGTCATATAATTATTTACATACGTGTTCGACACCGAAGCTGACTAGTTGCCATGCTATAGCATGTTTTCGCCTTGCCACTATTGTCTATCACAACAATAGTAAAAAATGTGTTTGGTCAGTCAAACACCTGCGTAGATCCCATCTACCAGGTGAGGTTTGTCAAACCTAATAGATCTATTTCCAACTACCACGCTTTGCATTACAGCAAACTAAACGGTTCGAGGTGTGTAAGGACTTTCAAGTTGATATGTTTTCACATAATGTAAACAGATAACTCATGCAAGTGTTATGTATCTAAAAATCAGTTTGTTGCACATGTTTTCTCCCCCAAAACAGTTTAAAATAAGAAAGGGGCCGTGTACGCACCTTTGATAGTAGTAGAATGATCAAACACGTGTGAACTTGCGTAGAAATCCTCTACGAAGAATCTGTGATTTAAACAATAACCTATTGTTATTCGAATAATCGTTTTGTGCTTAAGATCACATACGTATCAACATACGTACGTTAAAGTGTGAGAATTAGGCATACGGAAATACGCGTGCTTTTGAAATCGTTTAAATAAAATCACATTTGATTTTATTTAATTAAACGTAATTATACGCGATTTCGTGTTCGGATTAAAATATGGATTTTATCATTCCAACACGTTCGTATTCTCGTTACGGTTCCAACGCAACTTGAACGGACTTAATCGGAGTTCGTATACGAAAGTTATGCCTAAAATACTAAAATGATCAAAACATCAAAAATCGGTTGGGCCGGGACTCGAACCCGCGACCCTCAACACCAAACACACCACACCCACCATCTCAGCCCGCTAGGGTTTCGCAATAACCATCCGGGATTAAATCTTTTAAATCCTATCTGATCGGATTCCCTTTGTTCTACCATAGCCGAAGCTTGTTATCTCCAATTGATCCACCATTCGAATCCGATTAACATTAACATCATAGGGCTTTCATTGAACAATAAATTCCGAACCTACTTGGTTAAACAATTTCTATAATCGTAGCTATTTGTATCAAAAACCCAAAACGTTTTCATCCTATGGATCCCTAATAACCAATTCACCCAATCTGCAATTGAAAGCACAAATTGAAATGGTATTAAGCTTCATCGGCACCTTCTGAAACTACTGATAACATATGATTTCATTTTTAAACACGTTTAATCGATAACCCCCAAAATAGTTTAGTCTTAGAACCCTAGAATAAGAAATCTATAAATTCGTTGTTTAAACCAGAAATTGTTCTATGCTTTAGCTTAATCGGTACCTTATGAAGCTTCCTATATCAACTAATTCGTTTCTTAAACTCCTTTGATCGAAAACCCCCAAAACCGACTTTGTTAAGAACCCTAGCAATCGGGTTCTATCAATTCGATAATAAAAACTGGAATTATGATATGCTTATCCTTAATCGGCCCTATTAGAAGGAATAAGGATGATTACTTACTTGATTTGCTATCCAATTGAAGTACTTCGTCTTTTGAATTAAGTTCGGCCAAGCACGATCGAATTCCTCTGTCTCGAGCACTTGATATCGAATTCCTGTGTGAAATGGGTTCTAAAGGAGCCGACTAATGATTCTGTAAGTTATATTGTGAAGAATTTGATCGATTTGCATTTGATTGATAATTGAATGTCGACGGTTTCGACTTCTTACCATTATTGCAGCTTAATTCGATGGTTTAATATACTAATAACGTATAGAAACCGATTGTAATCATCAATGGGATGATTTACATTAATCAATTTCGGTTATACTTAAGTTTAATGTGGCAATTCGAATTCCATACCCATTTAGTCGAATTTTGACTTATAAAAGTCAAAATTAACACTAATAATCACTTACAAGATCAATCTTCAACAATTTAACATTTAGGAATTTATCTTTCTTAATTCCTAACTCATATAAGTTATTCCGGCTCGACAACATATCATTTCGATCAATAAAGTTACTTTAATAATCCCAATTTATCACTAATTGGACCCATTTAATTTAGTATTGGGCTAAATTAACCCAATTGAACCTAATTTAAACTCATTGGACCTATTTTAACCTTACTGGACTTTCTAGATCTCACTGGGCCTCACTGGGCCTTCCTGGGCCTACCTTGGCCTTCCCTGGGCCTACTTTGTTCACATTGGGCCTTAATGGGCCTCTCTTTGCTTATTGGGCCTACATTGGCTCTGTTGAGCCTACATAGACTTCGTTGGGCCTAATTGATCTTATTGAGTCTTCCTTGACCTTACTGGATCCTCTTTGGCTTTGTTGGGCCTTTATTGGTATTATTGGGCCTTGATTGGCCTTGTTGGGCCTGTTGGACCTTCATTGGTCTTATTGGGCCTTGATTGGCCTTATTGGGCCTGTGATAGCACCAACTCCCGTTAACAAAGTTAGTGTGAAAAGTCGGATTGTCACAAGTAGGTATCGCGGTATTTTGCCACATGAACTCGATGTGCTTGGACCCGTTTGTGTGCTTATATTTGTTTAGATAAAATCACACATATATCTTATATTATATTGTAAAATCTTTTTTACTACATTTGAAAAAAAATAAATTTCTCTTTGTAAGTATCAAAAGTGTCATATATATTATCCATGGTTGTAAAAGTCGCTAGGTGCTAGTCGGGCGGTGAGGTACCGCCTAGAGATTAATCTGGTTTAATCGGGATTAATCTGGTTTAATTGGGATTAATCAATGCTTGGTGATTGGAATTTTTATATGTAATTTTACAAATATATATTATATTGACATTAATATCAATAATTTAATTTAATATTTCAAATAATTTAAAAAATAAACATAAATATAAACATACTAAGTCAAATACTTCAAATTTTAAACTTAAACATCGAGTTCAAATTTAGAGAAGAATTTCGATATTAAGTGGCTGGATTCGATTTTTTAGAGACATATTAAGGATTTTGAGTTGAGAAATGTCTAAATAATCATGAAGTTGGTCCATTTTTGCTTTAAAAAAGTCAAAAAATAAAATAAAATATCTAACTAGGTCGCGTAGCGCCTAGGCACTGTATAGGCCAAAATCGACACAGTAGAGGGCTGCCTAGGCCAATTTTTAACGGTGATATTATCAATCAAACATTAATTCAACTCCCAAACATTATCGGGTTCAAAGTGCCAACATACGCAAACACGGCCTTTAGTTTTAAATTTTTTTGTAAATTCTTTTTTCATTGATTTTATCATATTTTTAAACATTTGGTTTTTATTCTTAAAGTTTATTATACTTTCCACAATTAGATACAATTCCAAAAGCACCAAGTTACAAGTAGGATGATATAGCCCTAGTAATTTTGTAGTAGTAGTTTTGAAAACGTCAGGAAAATCAATTAGATAATAAATATTCTCCCAATACCTATTAGAAAAATCTTCCACCAAACATTTCGTAAAAAAATTCATGAAAAGATTATAAAGTTACGCGTTGTCACAAAGTACTTTCAAACATTTTGCAAATGTAGTTCCACATAATAGGAACATACCAATTAGGACCCAAATAAACTCTTCCAACATCTTTACAGAATTTTTTATACTCGGTATATATTCTTCTACTTCTTTTAAAAACATCTTTTAACATACATCTAAAATCGGTTTTGAACATTTCAACGTGGAAAAATGTGTCGTTATAAATTGGTTGATATTTTATTTTTAATTTTTTAACCATGACAGTCTTGTTTGAGACATTATCAACTACCATTGTAAATATATTATTTTGTAAATTAAATGTCATTATTACGTAATCAAATATTTGAAATAAATAATCTCACGTATGTGGATACGAGAATAGTTCAAAAACATCCATATTTGTTTCATCATTTGCCATGAACTAGTATTTACCTAGTGAGCGGTAACACAAATGTATGATTCGGGCAAATCTTAAACCTTAAACCGTAAATCATAAACCCTAAACCTTATGGAGCTGGTCATACGTCGATAGTCAGGTTCAGATCGGTATTTAAATTTTCAATATATACAACCAAATTTTTCTTTGCAAATTTGAAAATTTTTAAACAATAGTCTTAATATTAAACAACATACATGGGTGTAACAAGGTTGTAACGTATCTTGAATCATGTTTGTTAACCGAGAGTTGTCGATATGGCTAAATGACAAAATGTCTTGAATCAAGAACTTCGTCACCATTCGATCTCAAATCTTATCTACATCATAACGAAATATTCCACCTTCGAAACCAGTTTTTGTTTGTTGGGACTCGGGATATTTTTTCGTTAATTTACTTGCAGCGAGCCTTTTGAGACTCGTCACTCAATTTAACCAAATTCCAATGTCATCAAATTTACATGTTTCTACTATGCGAAAGAACAAGAATAATGGTTGGGCTGATATTGAAACCTTGACCAAGAGAAGATGTAATAAGAAAATAAAGTAAAGAATAAAATTGTAAAACTTGTAACGACCATTAATGAGAGCATTTTTTTTGCGTTTTTTGCTCCCTTTTGTAATTTCAAGTGTGGTATTCAACCAATTTATCTAATAGCCTATTTATACTAGCCTAAGGCTCTAGCATACCTAAAAAAGGCCAAAAATGGCTTCAAATGTTCAAAAAAAACTTCCACCGGTAAAAATAGGCTAGAACTAGATCCAATGGTTAGAAGCGGTTCGAAACTGGTTTTGGTGGCCTCTGTTAAGAACCGGTTCTATTAATGCTGCTTGAAAATGGGAACCGGTTCATAACAAGTGGCTCCAAACGTTTAGGAACTCTTGTTAAATTTGTTTCAAAACGTGCTCCGGTTCTGAACCTTTTTTTTTGTGCACTTCTACTTCAAGTATAAACTTGCATAATTCATATCATGTTTACTTGGTATAAAACAATAAGAATTCTAAAATAGTTCTTGGAAGATTAAACAAGTTTAGCACAATAGTAAAATAGTTCGACATATTTCCCCCTGGAAAACAATTAAAAATAGGGACCAAGGGGGTTTTGAATCCAAATGGTCCTGGTTTTAAATCCCACAAGAGGGTTTTCTTAAAATATATAGTTTCTGATCCTGGGTTTGAATCCCATAAAGAGTTTTCTCAAAGTATTGAGTTCCTGGTCCTGGGTTTGAATCCCACAAGGGGGTTTCTCAAAGTATCTAGTTTCCTCCAAAACTGGTGACTTGGTGATGGATATGATCGGTGGTACTATTAGTTGCATGATGATACTTCAGTAATCCGTCAGTGATCCAAAAATTAACCGTTTGAATATGTATGTGTGTGTGGTAAATGCCTTCATGTGTACTCAACACATGCGTATCACCCTTTTGTTGCCTACCTTTGGTTATAGATGACCCACACAACTCACCTACTGAGAAGCGAAAATGCATATGGTGAGGGTAAGGTACTCAGGCTGCATCACGAAGAGGGTAATCCTCTCACTCAAATATGCTGTTTCAAAGTCACCATCAGCGGCGGATTCAGAATTTTTCGTAACTAGGGGCAAAAAACAAGTTAGATATTATGAGTTTTTGCCTCTTAGATGTGATGTCACAGGTTTAAAGTTGAACAATAATATAATTTTGTTTGGAGTAAATTAAAAGTATGAGTATGATGTATTTGTTTTTTTTTTCTTTAAAACATAAAGATAACCTAAGTCACCAATAGTTACTTATAACAGGTCGTATTGGGAGGAAACATCAATTACTTTGTTAATCTATCCTAGGGCTCTAAATGAACCGAACGAACACGAACGAGCCCTTGTTTGTGTTCGTTCACTAAGGAATTTAGCTTGTTCACGAACACATATTATTTAAACAATAAAAATTAACATTATTAATCTCAAGCATTGGAGACAACCATTTATAAATATATTAATTAAAATATTATAGTATTAAACTAAAAATAACTTAAATATTATGGTATTAAACGAAAAATTAAAAATTAAAAATTAAAAATATACAACATATTTAATGAATAAATATAATAAATACACTTAACCGAACATAAACGAACATGTTACCGAACATAAACGAACATGTTACCAAACATTCACGAACACGACCTCTATTCATGTTCATTCATTTAACTAATCGGACGAAATTTCTTGTTCGTGTTCGTTCATTTATTAAATGAACGAACATAAACGAACTTCCCGTCAAACAGTTCACCAACTGTTCGTTGAACGTTTGGTTCGTTTACAGCCCTAATCTATCCTATTTGCCATAGTAACAAAAGAACAAAAGATGATTTTTGTAATAGCTAGAGATGTGTGGTGGAAAATAACCGCCAACTAGCTAGGGGCCTATCAAAAAAAATTAAGGGGGCTATATTTTTGAGCTACTTTTAAATAAAATTATATAGATTTACTGAACTTTAGTAGCGGCCTTCAATTCCCACCCTCTAGACTCTCTTTAAATCCGCCCATAGTCACATCATGACCCTTCGTTCATGTGTGGGTATACAATGCACGAGGTTGGGTTTGTGAAATTGAGTTTCTTTTTTCTTTTTTTTTGAACGGCGAAGGTCTCAATCGTGTGAATCCATTGTTTCCAGACCATGTCACCAATGTCTAGTTACCTGGACCTCCCATGAGCCACCACAATCACCCCAGGAGGAAACCCCACTGGGAAAACCCCCGACCCCCCTCAGACCCCTTTTAAGCTGCGTGAGGGATTTGAACCCAAGACCTATCATTTGAGAGAATCCTAGGGTATCATTGAGGCAATGCTTCTTTGGTAAGAAAGTGTGAACGAAAGTTTTTTCAGAGTGAGATATGTCATCGATCATTTCAAACAAGTGAATGAACTCTTTATTTTGTAGAGAGTTCATGGGTACCTATGGGCTTGTAATATTCAATTTTTGCATTGGGCTCGACCCATTCATAGGGTTAACATAACTGGCAAACACTATAAAAAAAATGACATACATTGGGAAATGTTAATAATGACATTTAACTTTTGTGCCACTGATTTACGTTTTTATGGCACTTTATGTATGTCATATTAGCTTGACACATACTTTAATGATATTTAATTTCTATACCACTAATTTTAGGTTTTAAATTTTAATGACACTTTATGCACGCCATAATTGTTTACACAAGTTCATAATGACATTACAAATTTATAATGGCACTTTTATCTATTACATAATTTTTTTGAAGATGTATTCGGATCTAGATGTCATCAAATGTACAAGCTTTAGATGCTTGGGTTGTATCTTGTTCAGTTTGTTATGTTTTGTCGGTTCGAACTCCTAGGTTTCTTTATTTATTTTGGATTTGACTTGTTTTGGCGTTTTGTTATGCCTGTTGATGCCAGTCCCAATTCTCCTAGTGGGTTTGTAGCAGGTGCTTTGTAGTGTGTTCTAGTATGCCAATCGGCTCAATAATGGCACTACAATAGGCCCACAAGATGGCACGCAACCCATATGCCCTGCTCGTGAGTTCCATGCCAAAGTACAGACTGGCTAGCCTATAGACACGGCTGCAAGGATCACCTGCTAGACCACCGGCCACATACCAGGCCAATGTGGCCCAGAACCGGTCATTTCCTGTACATTTTCTATGCACATGTCCTGTACATGTCCAGCCACATGTCCACATAACATACACCCATATCCGGACTAACCCATGTGTTTGTCTAGGCCTTGGTTTGATTGTATGGGTTGTTTTTGTAGTTGGTTAGTTTTGATGTTTGGGAAGGATATGTCTTTGTCAGGTTTTGTTTTATTATTTATTTAATTTTTTTGCAGTCTTTTTCTCATGGTTAATGTTGAGGTAAGGGGAGAAGAAGCTTGTTTGTATATTTTTTGTTTGGTATTTATTTTTTATCATAGCCATTTATCCAAAAAATACTTTAATTTGGTGCTCATTTTAGTGAATATGCTATATGATTAATGCTTAACTATATCATTGAATTGCATGTGATGTATCACTTTGATGCTTATTTACATTCCTACATTCTATGAATGGCTGAATATTGAACATTTCATGTTTTTAATTTCATATATTACTTGTTTGAGTCACTTCTTATAACTTGTTTGATTGTTTTTATATAGTATTTTGTATTGACATTTATTTTTATTAATATATATTTTTTAGGTCCCTCGTATTGATTCTTCAACTCTTAAAAACTCTATATCTAGTAATGAATTTTCATCTTCTAGATGTCACGATAATGAAGGCATATTTGACAAATTTTGAAGCGTTGTAGTAGATATTACAAGAATCATGGATTGCTTGGAATAAAGTTGATAACTTGGTAATTAAGATTATTCTGTCTTTTCTTGTAACTTTTTATGTATTTTCTTTGCTAATGTTTGGAATATGTTTTGGATTGGAACTTCAATTTAAATTATGATATTATAGTTATGTATGTTTTCAATTAATTTTTTTAATTTTTAATTTTTATTTAATGTGAATAATATAATGATTTAAGTCCCACTAAAAGTAGTATGTATTTTTTATATCTCAATATTTTTATTGACATAAAATTTGTGTCACAAAAGCATTTTCTAATTTATGGCAAAAGAAACATGTGCCACTAAATTAATGTAGGTATTTTCTATTTAATATTGTGGCAAAAAAAAAGTGACACTTGTGTGTCACTCATACTTATAGTATTCAATAGTGGCACTATTATGGTTTTCTGTGACACTTTATGTGTGTCAGTGTATGCCAATTTTTTTATAGTGTAGCATGTCCCTGAATCTAGTATAATATAATTCAGGCTATGTTATACTATACTCACTAGTTTGTTTTACGTCATGTGCCTTTGCTTTTACCGTCTTAAACAACATTTAGTGTTAAACAAAAGTATTCGTGAGCTCATCTTTCCTCTTTTGATCCTCTATTAGGTGAATGATGCGATAGTTTAACATTTGTTTTTCAAACCTACCATAGGTGTTAGTTTCTCAAATTCTACGATAATAATGTGTATCAAGTTTGTTCTTAATTTCAATTGTGATCATTTTACTCAAATGACTCTATCCATGGCCTTTTTCATGCTTGTTATGAGGGACTTTCCATCATGGACCATAAAACGAGTTAATCCCAACAAATCTTTCTATTCTAATAAATAAAAATAAGTTTTGCCACATGTCATATTCTCATGTTTTCTTACGACTTGTCATTTTTCTATTATCTTATTAATTAAATACATTCTCTCATATTGAATACTTATAATATTAATGAGTAATAACTATTATTTGTCTTTTTACATGCAAGAAAATAATTTTTAATAAATTAAAATCAAATATTTTTATTAAAAAGCACACTTTAAAAAAAGTTTATAAAATATGAAACTTTCTAAAAATCAATTTTTTTAAAAAAGTTAGAAAAGTTAGTATTTTTAGAAAATAAAAGTTTAATAAAAAACAATTTTAAAAAATAAAATAAAATACACTATAAATCATAGTTTTCAAGTACTGGTATTTTTATAAACAAATGATGTTTCTTAAAATAATTATGTTCAATCAAAACTTATACAAATGATAGGAAAAATTAAACTTTAGTTATTTATGTTAAATGATATTATCAAATTAAGTTATTTTACTTTAATAATTATATAAGTTGTACATTATTTTCTTGATTTTTAACAATTAGTTTTTAATAGAAAAGTAAATGAATTTGTAACATCAATTAGTTCAAGAATCTGTATTTTATTAATACGTAATCTAATTAACTTATAACAAATTGTTCATTTTTTAAAATTTTTATTACTAATTATTTAATGTTTTATATTTAATCCGTGTAATACACGGGGTAATAATCTAGTGAGAATATAAAGATAATAAAACACATTAAATACTCTCACTCAAATATGTTGTTTCAAAGTCACTATCAGTGGCGGATTCAAAATTTTTCATAAGTAGGGGCAAAAAACAAGTTAGATATTCGGAGTTGCTGCCTTATAGATGGGGGATGTCACATGTTCAAAGTTGAACAAAAATATAAGTTTGTTTGGAGTAAATTAAAAGTATGAGTATGATGTATTTGTTTTTTTCTTTAAAAAATTAAGATAACCTAAGTCACAATAGTTACTTATAACAAGCCGTATTGGGAGAAAACGTTAATTGCTTTGTTAATCTATCCTATTTCCCATAGCAACAAAAGAACAAAAGATGATTTATGTCATATCTAGAGATGTGTGGAAGACAATAACGGCCAACTAAGGGCCTATCCAAAAACATTCAATTTTTGAGCTACTTTTTAAATAAAATTATATAGATTTACTGAACTTTAGTGGGGTCCTTGAATTCCCACGCTCTAGATTCTCTTTAAATCCGCCCCTGGTCACATCATGGCCCTTCGTCCATATGTGGGTATACAATACATGGGGTTTATGAAAATGAGTTTCTAGTAAGAAAGTATGAACGTTAAAGTTTTTTCACATAGTGAGAGATATGTCATCGATCTTTTCAAACAAGTGAATGAACTCTTTATTTGTAGAGAGTTTATGGGTACCTATGAGCTTATAATATTCAATTTTTGCATTGGGCTCAACCCATTCATAGGGTTAACCTAGCTGGCTAACACTACAAAAAAGAATGACATACATTGGCAAATGTTATTAATGACATTTAACTTTTATGCCACTGATTTACGTTTTTATGGCACTTTGTGTATGCCATATTAGCTACTTCTAGTGACATTTTTATTGTGTGCCACTTATTCTTACAGGATTCAGTAGTGACACTTTTATTATGGTTTTCTATGACACTTTTTGTGTGTCACTGTATGACAGTTTTTTTTTGTAGTGTAGCATGTCCCTGAATCTAGTACAATATAATTCAGGCTATGGTATACTAGACTCACTAGTTTGTTTTCCGTCATGTGCCTTTACTTTTATCATCTTAAACAACATTTAGTGTTAAATAATATATGGTATTCATGAGCTCATCTTTTCTCTTTTGATCCTCTATTAGGTGAATGATGCGATAGTTTAACATTTTTTTTTCAAACCTACCATAGGTGTTAGTTTCTCAAATTCTATGATAATAATATGTATCAAGTTTGTTCTTAATTTCAATTGTGATCATTTTACTCAAATGACTCCATCGATGGCCTTTTTCATGCTTGTTATGAGGGAGTTTCTATCATATACCAGAAAAGGAGTTAATCCCAACAAGTGAGAATGTAAAGATAACAAAACACATTAAATAGTCTCTTTACCAACAAGTTCTAAAATATGTGCAACTAAATCCACAAAAGAGGTGATTTCAATCGAGTGCAATTATGTATAAGTTGAAGTTCAGACTTAGGGTGTTCAGAATAACCAAAAACCGTTTAAAACCGATAACCAAACCGTATCCGTAACAGAAAAAAACTGAATGAAATTCTGAATTCGGTTTTCGGTTCGGTTAACGGTTCCAAAAACTTTTTGAATTTGGTTTGTTCGGTTTATTCGGTTAACCGATTAAACCAAATTCATATTTAATTTTATATTTTTATTAAAAATATATAAGATTGAATTCGGTTTATTTGGTTGAATTCGGTTTGTTCGGTTGAATTCGGTTTATTCGGATCGGTTTATTCAGTTTTTAACCGGTTTAATCGGTTTGTTCGGTTGAATTCGGTTTGTTCGGTTTTAACCGAAACCAAACCGAATTGAATTCGGTTAACCATTTCCCGAACTCAGTTCGGTTCGGTTAACGGTTATGAAAATTTTTTTTGAAAACCGATTAAACCGAACCGAATAAACTGTTAACCGAACCGATGAACACCCCTAAGTGCAGTCGTCATAATTTTATCTTTTAGATATATAGTTCTTGAGATTGTTTTACATTAGTAATCAATAGAGCCTTCATCTAGTTTGTGAAGATATCTAGTTTCCCTAACATTTTAGAAAAGGGGCACTAGCCACATTTTAAACCCATCGTCCAAATATAGTTGTAATAATCTCTTGAACTCGTTCACAAATTTATCATGAGTAGTATATATAATATTAATGTCAAACGAGTCTGCACTCCCGCGTCACCTAACTCGATTAATCATTAATATTATTATCGATCACCAAGTTAATCCAATAACACTAAAATTACCAACATAGTATATCTCAAAATTTTTCGTTTGATAGAGTTCCTTTTGATTACATGAGCCTACATATAAAGCTTGTTTCTTTAACTGCTAACCACTTTTAACTTGAAAAATAGAGACATAAGTAGATGTAGTCAGTCTTGGTGAATGTTGAGATCTCACGACTATTATGAGCTTTAGTAGGCACTAGTTATCCTCTATAAATATAAAGAGGTGGCTAATTAATCCATGTGTTGCGAGTTATTTGGTTAGCCTTAAAATACAACAGTTCTCGAACGAAATCAACCTACTATCATGGTGCTACAACATGTCAGTTCCCCAATTCAATGTTGCTTATTTGTCCTAGCGATATTGAACTTGTGAAGGGTAGGGAGTATCTTATTGTGGTCATTGTCATCCTTTTGTGCATTCCATCCGCGAGATTTGTAACTATTCAATTTGCTTGACTTCATTTATCAATGGAGCTCTTAAACCAATTTAATTTTGCACAGTGATTACCTTGGCGCCTGGTCTATGCTCCCCTAAGCGTAATTATTCATGAAAATAAAGCGTAAGCTCTATAATTTCTTCTTTAAGTTGAGAAAACCATTCGATTAGCGATATGTTTGCTATTTTGTAAGAAAAACTTGATGATTGTTAGAACATTCTTTAGCCCGATTATCCTGACAATCATATCCCTATTCAATGAAAAAGTATGGTAAGACCCATGAATGAGGCCCTTTCTAGTATGATATGAATATATGTATATAGAGGTGACTCGACACCATATGGAAGCCTATTTAGTAGGCTCTTTATCTTTCTAAAAAAAATTATAAGTGTGAAGGCCTTTGTAAGGGGCTTACATTCTTACCACTAAGCTACCGAGGAGGTTTGTTGATATTGTTTCCCATCAACTTATTTATCGTGAATATTAATTCGATCACCAAATCAAGTATGAACCCTAATCGGGTACCGATCTAATTCGATGACCATAGTGTTTATCAACCATTGAATTCATTGGGCTTTCATTTCCCGATGTTCTAACGAGTTGAATGATATAGAAGGTTTACCTAGTTTGCAAACGAATTGATCGATTTCGAGTGTTAAGTTGTCGGGTTTTTAGTCTTAAATTGAAACCAAAAGTTAAGTGCTTCTCAGTGTACGTTCTCGACATCTTTAGAATCAGAGAGAGGTCATGAGTGCTTTTGTGTGTTCAATTTGATCGTATGTGTTACGTTTTTGTCGATTACAACTCATTATAACTGAGCTATTTTCGAGTTGTGATTAGTTGTGTGATTACATGTTATTGAAGGAATTACAACCCGATAGGGGTGTTCAAAATATCCGAAACTCGAAAAAATTCGAAATCCGAAACCCGAAAAAACCTTATCCGAAATCTTTTTCGGGTTTTCAGGTTTTTAGGGTCGGATAATATGATTTTAACTTCAGGTCGAGTCAGGTTTCGAATATGCAAAAATTAATTTTTTTCGGATCGGATATCTGAATAACCCGAAAAAAACATGTTTGCTCGGGTTGTTCGGGTTATTCAGATACACAAATTCGGATTTTTTGGGTCGGATAATATATTTTGAATTTCGGGTCGGGTTTTGGATAGACCAAAAAAATTCCAAACCCTAAAACCCGAATAATTCGTTATCCGACCTGATGAACACCCCTACAACCCAATATTGATTCGTTATTGAATGGTAACCGCGTATATGTTAAGATTTTGTATTAAAAAGTGCGCATAGATTGCTTTCGTTAAAGAACCGGACGGTTAGAGGCTCGAACGCTCACCTGGTAGGGGAAGAAGGAATGAATCAGTAATTGGCAACCTAAGTCCTTCCAATTTTGTGTTTTATTCCATCATGATTTAAACTTTCTTCACTGGGGAAAGTTTCACTTTTGAACCCTCTGGTTTATATATTTATAATTTCATCTAAGAAAAATATGTAAAAGTTTATAAAAATTATATATTTTTAACTCTTATTATTTTATGTTTTGCCCTCTAATAGAAATTTAAAAATATTTATAATTTAATAAACTTTATTGTTTATAAAGTGTATTTCTTTCTTATAAGATTTATAAATATTAAAATTTTAGACTTATATGTATCATTCAACCATGTATACACATATAATTCTAAGTTATGTTATAACCCATTTTATAACACAATCATAATACGTATGTTTACGTCTTTAGATATTTATTAATACTAACTTTGATTTTTTTATTAGAGTTAGTTTAAATGCATTGTATGTATGTATGTATGTATGTATGTATGTATGTATGTATGTATGTATGTATGTATGTATGTATGTATGTATGTATGTATGTATGTATGTATGTATGTATGTATGTATGTATGTATGTATGTATGTATGTATGTATGTATGTATGTATGTATGTATGTATGTATGTATGTATGTATGTATGTATGTATGTATGTATGTATGTATGTATGTATGAAGTTAAATTTGTTCATGTATAATCCCATAGTTTTTCATTTATTAATATTTGACACTATTACATTTGAAATCAAAATGGAAAATTCTAGGATTTCAGAGAGGTTAATGAGCTCACCAATCAAACCCACATAGCACAAGTCCATCAATGTTAGTAGACCATAATGGAGTTACATTATAAACTCTTTACAACCATAAAGGAGGGTGGTGATATTACAAAGTTCATTGATGTTGAGATAATGGTCCTCCCAAATCCAAGCATATTTGACCTAGCCAATATTCCTATTGACAATTCAGATAACCATTCCTTAGGAAGGGTTACACAATGTATCATCAAGAAGAGAGCAAAGAAGCTTTCTTGAATTATTGTAGTCCAAAGACAACAAGGATTTCAAAGATCTAAAAAGCTTTTGAAAACGACAAGGATTCAAAGGAAACTAAAGCTGCTCATGCACAACAACTTACGACTACAAGCTACTTCCAATGTTGAAGCCTATTTGAAAAATGTTGAATAGTTGACTAAGAAAGTCTCAACAGAATAAGAAGACATTTCAGTTTTAGTTAGAAAACAGATAACAATTGCTAGAGCAACAATGATTGTAAAATATCTCTTGAATCATTGAAGACAATCATAATTAATTATATCTTTTGTAATATAGACATTTAATGTAAAAGTAAATGTAGTTATTTATACTCATTATATTATTGTGCCTTAACTTGCCATCTTATATTCAGACTTAGTAGATATATTGGCGTGGGTTCACCGGAACCCATCGCTTGTGTAAGATTTAGTAGGAATTTTTTGTTTTCGAAAGACTGAAAAGTTAGGGTGAACCCACGAATATTTTTAAGGGTGAATCCTTAATTTATTTTTTCTCCAACACTTTGCAAACTTGAACGAGGTAAATGATCTTTGTTAGAAAATTCTTAATAATCAATGCTTGGATTTCTATATGATCGTATTAAAATTGCTTTCAAAATCAATATTTCTTCCCAAATTTTGCTTATGGTTCGAGGCGTTGCCTCGAACCCCACCACCAGGGCGCAGTCCCTAGGACCCCCGTAAGGGAGCGCATCCCCCTGACTCCCACTTGGTCGAAACTCTTTATTGACTTACTAACGATGTTTTTTTTTTGAATTATTGACTTAATATACCACACTGTTATTATGTGATGAACTTTACAAGACCCGAACCGTTAAACCGACCTGAAAATTTTTATGTCCATTCTATCTAGTTGAAGCGTTAGAAAATAGTGAACTCACTGAAAAAAATTCTTGAATCCGTCACTGCTTATATTCCTATGAGAATACAACTATAGGTTTGTGTATATAACATTTCAAATGTAACCGGCTAAGTAGGTGAATTCTCTGAGTCTAGTAACTTTACAATAGTTGAGATAAATATACTCGAAATTTTAAAGTAAACTCTTGTGTTCATGTGTTCTCGTACTTTTGCTTGAGTGTTTGTGAGATCTTGTTAACAAAGATTCCGCATTCGCTAACTTGTATTTAGAAAACCGTGTGTAAGGTGGTGTTCAAGGGAGCAATATTACAATATTTCAGTGAATTTAAGGAAGAAGAAAGACACTTGAACTCAAACATCCACCAAAACGAAATCGAGTAAATTCTCTTACTCGTCTTATTAATAGCTGATGATGACATATATCTAAAATGAAAGCAACAATCAAGAAGACAAAATAGAGAATATTTTAATCTTTCTTTTATTTTAAATTTATATTTAAACTCTTTATATTTAGTAATAACAAGTAAAGTTACCAGTGCATTGTAACTGGATTGTACAATTAACACCAGCGTGTTACAGCCTGACGATGCGATTAAAAATGGTACAATGGAAAAAAGATGCAAATTTGCAACGGATCAATTATGATTGGAACGTAAATACAAACAATATATTATGTCTCTTATGTTACACTATAACAATTTTAAGAAAATAAATAATCGAAAACTAAAAAAGAAAAAAACAACATCATGTGATACGAAGTGTTTAGGAAGTTCATTACTTCATTATGTATGTTGCATCGTTACATTAATGTGGTTAAGTGCATTAAAGAAACGATGAAGTTATGGTGACTTGATTATGGAGACTAAAATATAGAAAAAAATAATTATATAACTGTATGAATGTTCTTCATTCGATGTCGGTCTCGTCCTTGTTAGGATCAACACATTATTTTTTATCAATATAGTGCACAATTTTTTTTTGAATCATACAAACGGAAATTGTTGAGAAAAACCAGATTTTATAAAATATAAAGAATAAACCCTAAATATTTTAACCTTAAGTAGCAAAAATAGTATTTTACAAAATAAGAAATAAATTTTTATGGCTTTCAAAGTTTAAAGTTGGTTTTGTGGGTGGCAATTAGCTAAACACTTGTAATTATGATATACTAATGAGTCAAGTTGATCTTTACATCAGCCCCTTTTACAAATTCTAGAATCTTTATTGAATAAAGATGATTTTTAATATTTGGTATCGGAATTTCATCTGTTTTCATCTGTTTGTGTATTGTCCATTAATATGTAAAATAAGCATATGTAGAAATTAATAAAGAATTTTCATATGGGTTTTTAGCCTATAATGGTTATATTTTTTAACCTTTCTATCATTTTATAAAATTCTATAAAAGGTATACTATAAACCGAGTCAACGTCAGATAATTTACCTAGTTGTAAGCAGTGGCGGCCCTTCCGTTTTTCTAGTCATAAGTATTGATATGATAGTTTTCGCTCCAAAAATTTTATAGGTATTGAGCCGGCCCCTTCAATTTTCCTTCATATAATTCATTGGTCCCCCTTGGATATTAAAAAAATAATAAAGTTGAACTAATGTTATAACTTTTAACATTACCTTTAAGGGTTCACAGTGTTAGTTGTTATCTTATTCATTAGCCGATATTGAGTTAGAGTTTGTTTTGGGACTTAAAAGTTTAAATGTGCCTTAAGTATTGAACATTACATATTTCAAGAATCGTTTTCGTAAAGGAAATTGCTGAGAAGTCTGATTCAGAGTGTATAATCAACGAGTTTAAAGGTCATCGCACTGAATTGTAATTTTTCTTCCGAGTACTCACATTTTCGTCTTAAACATTTTATGTCTTGTTCGATACAAACTATATTTTTTTGAGTGGAACAAATATTTGATATTTTAAACTTTAAATTGTTTGACCCGGCCCGAATTATCATGTGTCTGTTAGACTAAATAATTAAATGTGGCCCTTATGATTATTTAATTAAATAAGATCAATTACCTAAATACCCCTAACAGATAGATAATTATTTGATGGACGTAATTATCCTTATTTATCCTAATTAGGGTTTCCCCTTGGGTGTATAAATAGAGGCTAATGGCTCATAATGAAAGGTTACTCATTCTAAACATCATCACACACGAATCTCCTCATCTCTAAGAGATTCGTGAACCCCATAACCGAGCCACCTCTCTCCTAACTCCATCCTCACCATACACCCTAAACGGGAACCCGGTCAAGATCGTCTCAAGCATCATGTCTGGAATCAACAGCGCATTCACTGGATTCACAGGTTTCATCTAATCTCTATTTCATTACTGTTTTCGTATTCATGTTTACATCTAAACCAAAGGAATCGATCCAACATGTGGCATCAGAGAAATATGTTGCTTAATCGATTCCTAATCGCGAAATTGACTAAAAATCCAAAAACGTTTTACAAAAACGAGTATGAACAGTGGGTCGTTTTTCGAAAAACCTTAAAACTGGTTCTTGACATACACGAGATATACCCAAACTTTTCAACTGAAGCAAAAAAAGTTTTTATTAATAATTTACAAAAAATGTATGACTTTTATTTGATTAAATATGGTGGAAACATACATATGTCCACCCCTGGTTCCTCATCAAGTTCGAGTGCTTCTCGAGCACGAGATCCGATGGTTAACCTATTGAACACGGTTCGAAACGTCACGGCTAAACGTCAAAGGGGTAATACCCCTTCAAGCGAACTCGGCCGGTATGGTGGTACGGATTACTCATCTGATATGACGGCCGAGTCATATCGCAATTTTGATATTTTGGCTTGGTGGAAAGCAAAGGAATCTGAGTTTCCGATTCTTGCCGCCATGGCCCGTGATTTACTAACTGTCCAAGCTTCCACGGTAGCTTCGGAATCTGCATTTTCTCTTAGTGGCAGGGTCTTGTCGTTAAGAAGAACAAAACTCACTCCCGAGTCGGTAGAAATGTGCATATGTTTAAAGGATCATTTGGAATCGATCGATCGTATTCAAGATCAAACAACCCTCGAAGATGAAACATCCATTGAAGTAAAAGTACATGACGAAGAAGTTGAAGAAGGCTTATCACCCGGCCTATCCGACGAAGAACTCGCATTTGAAGCTAACTTCAGTCGTTCGCAACAAAACGACACAAATCTTTGATTTTAATGTTTTATTAGTTGTTTGTAACTTTTCTTTTCTTTTGTTTTTAAATTACTTAAAATAATTAATGAATTTATGTTTGTTTTTAACATTTGTTATTATTAACCAATTCAAACATTTAACTAATAATTAATTAATAAACCCTAATTAAACCTTAAACAAATCAAACCTAATAAAACCTTAAACTTATCAAACATTTAACTAATAATTAATTAATAAACCCTAATTAAACCTTAAACAAATCAAACCTAATAAAACCTTAAACTTATAAAACATTTAACTAATAATTAATTAATAAACCCTAATTAAACCTTAAACAAATCAAACCTAATAAAACCTTAAACTTATAAAACATTTAACTAATAATTAATTAATAAACCCTAATTAAACCTTAAACAAATCAAACCTAATAAAACCTTAAACTTATCAAACATTTAACTAATAATTAATTAATAAACCCTAATTAAACCTTAAACAAATCAAACCTAATAAAACCTTAAACTTATCAAACATTTAACTAATAATTAATTAATAAACCCTAATTAAACCTTAAACAAATCAAACCTAATAAAACCTTAAACTTATCAAACATTTAACTAATAATTAATTAAAAAACCCTAATTAAACCTTAAACAAATCAAACCTAATAAAACCTTAAACTTATCAAACATTTAACTAATAATTAATTAATAAATCCTAATTAAACCTTAAACAAATCAAACCTAATAAAACCTTAAACTTATCAAACATTTAACTAATAATTAATTAATAAACCCTAATTAAACCTTAAACAAATCAAACCTAATAAAACCTTAAACTTATCAAACATTTAACTAATAATTAATTAAAAAACCCTAATTAAACCTTAAACAAATCAAACCTAATAAAACCTTAAACTTATCAAACATTTAACTAATAATTAATTAAAAAACCCTAATTAAACCTTAAACAAATCAAATCTAATAAAACCTTAAACTTATCAAACATTTAACTAATAATTAATTAATAAACCCTAATTAAACCTTAAACAAATCAAATTAAATAATAGTTTAAGGTTTTATTTGTTTAAGGTTAAATTCTTTGATTTGTTTAAGGTTTATTAATAAGTTTAAGGTTTTATTAGGGTTTATTAATTATTAGTTTAAGGTTTTATTAGGGTTTATAAATTATTAGTTTATAGTTTAAGGAAAAAAAAAACAAGTGGAACCGGTTCTAAAACAGGAACCGGTTTAGGACCCTACCCTAACCGGGTACACCGAATAGGGTCTTTTTGGAGTGGAACCGGGTACGGAACCGGTTCGGGTCTTGGGTGGAACCGGTGGGACTTAGGAACCGGTTTGGAACCGGTTCCGGTTTGGCCACCTCTAGCAAACACTACAAAAAAAATGACATACATTGGGAAATGTTAATAATCACATTTAACTTTCGTGCCACTGATTTACGTTTTTATGGCACTTTATGTATGTCATATTAGCTTGACACATACTTTAACGACATTTAACTTCTATATCACTAATTTTAGGTTTTAAATTTTAATGACACGCCATAATTGTTTACACAACTTTATAATGACATTACAAATTTATAATGGCACTTTTATCTATTACATAATTTTTTTGAAGATGTATTCGGATCTAGATGTCATCAAATGTACAAGCTTTAGATGCTTGGGTTGTATCTTGTTCAGTTTGTTATGTTTTGTCGGTTCGAACTCTCAGGTTTCTTTATTTATTTTGGATTTGACTTGTTTTGGCGTTTTGTTATGCCTGTTGATGCCAGTCCCAATTCTTCTAGTGGGTTTGTAGCAGGTGCTTTGTAGTGTGCTCTAGTATGCCAATCGGCTCAATAATGGCACTACAATAGGCCCGTAAGATGGCACGCAACCCATATGCCCTGCTCGTGAGTTCCATGCCAAAGTACAGACTGGCTAGCCTATAGACACGGCTGCAGGGATCACCTGCTAGACCACCGGCCACATACCAGGCCAATGTGGCCCAGAACCGGTCATTTCCTGTACACATTTTCTATGCACATGTCCTGTACATGTCCAGCCACATGTCCACATAATATACACCCATATCCGGACTAAAAGTAACCCATGTGTTTGTCTAGGCCTTGGTTTGATTGTATGGGTTGTTTTTGTAGTTGGTTAGTTTTGGTGTTTGGGAAGGATATGTCTTTGTCAGGTTTTGTTTTTTTATTTATTTAATTTTTTTGCAGTCTTTTTCTCATGGTTAATGTTGAGGTAAGGGGAGAAGAAGCTTGTTTGTATATTTTTTGTTTGGTATTTATTTTTTTATCATAGCCATTTGTCCAAAAAATACTTTAATTTGGTGCTCATTTTAGTGAATATGCTATATGATGATTAATGCTTAACTATATCATTGAATTGCATGTGATGTATCACTTTGATGCTTATTTATATTCCTACATTCTATGAATGGCTGAATATTGAACATTTCATGTTTCTAATTTCATATATTACTTGTTTGAGTCACTTCTTTCTACTTGTTTGATTGTTTTTATATAGTATTTTGTATTGACATTTATTTTTATTAATATATATTCTTTAGGTCCCTCGTATTGATTCTTCAACTCTTAAAAACTCTATATCTGGTAACGAATTGTCATCGTCTAGATGTCACGATAATGAAGGCATATTTGACAAATTTTGAAGCGTTGTAGTAGATATAACAAGAATCATGGATTGCTTGGAATAAAGTTGATAACTTGGTAATTAAGATTATTCTGTCTTTTCTTGTAACTTTTTATGTATTTTCTTCGCTAATGTTTGGAATATGTTTTGGATTGGAACTTCAATTTAAATTATGATATTATAGTTATGTATGTTTTCAATTAATTTTTTAATTTTTAATTTTTATTTAATGTGAATAATATAATGATTTAAGTCCCACTAAAAGTAGTATGTATTTTTTATATCTCAATATTTTTTATTGACATAAAATTTGTGTCACAAAAGCATTTTCTAGTTTATGGCAAAAGAAATATGTGCCACTAAATTAATGTAGGTATTTTCTATTTAATATTGTGGCAAAAAAAAGTGACACTTGTGTGTCACTCATTCTTACAGGATTCAATAGTGGCACTATTATGGTTTTCTGTGACACTTTTTGTGTGTCACTGTATGACAATTTTTTTTTTTGTAGTGTAGCATGTCCCTGAATCTAGTACAATATAATTCAGGCTATGTTATACTAGACTCACTAGTTTGTTTTACGTCATGTGCCTTTGCTTTTACCGTCTTAAACAACATTTAGTGTTAAATAAAAGTATTCGTGAGCTCATCTTTCCTCTTTTGATCCTCTATTAGGTGAATGATGCGATAGTTTAACATTTGTTTTTCAAACCTATCATAGGTGTTAGTTTCTCAAATTCTACGATAATAATGTGTATCAAGTTTGTTCTTAATTTCAATTGTGATCATTTTACTCAAATGACTCCATCCATGGCCTTTTTCATGCTTGTTATGAGGGACTTTCCATCATGGACCATAAAACGAGTTAATCCCAACAAATCTTTCTATTCTAATAAATAAAAATAAGTTTTGCCACATGTCATATTCTCATGTTTTCTTACCACTTGTCATTTTTCTATAATCTTATTCAATTCTCTATCTTATTAATTAAATACATTCTCTCATATTGAATACTTATAATATTAATGAGTAATAACTATTATTTGTCTTTTTACATGCAAGAAAATAATTTTTAATAAATTAAAATCAAATATATTTATTAAAAAGCACACTTTAAAAAAAGTTTATAAAATATGAAACTTTCTAAAAATCAATTTTTTTAAAAAAGTTAGAAAAGTTAGTATTTTTAGAAAATAAAAGTTTAATAAAAAACAATTTTAAAAAATAAAATAAAATAAAATACACTATAAATCATAGTTTTCAAGTACTGGTATTTTTATAAACAAATGATGTTTCTTAAAATAAATTGCTTAAAATAATTATGTTCAACCAAAACTTATACTAATGATAGGAAAAATTAAACTTTAGTTATTTATGTTAAATGATATTATCAAATTAAGTTATTTTACTTTAATAATTATATAAGTTGTACATTATTTTCTTGATTTTTAACAATTAGTTTTTAATAGAAAAGTAAATGAATTTGTAACATCAATTAGTTCAAGAATCTGTATTTTATTAATACGTAATCTAATTAACTTATAACAAATTGTTCATTTGTTAAAATTTTTATTACTAATTATTTAATGTTTTATATTTAATCCGTGTAATACACGGGGTAATAATCTAGTGAGAATATAAAGATAATAAAACACATTAAATACTCTCACTCAAATATGTTGTTTCAAAGTCACTATCAGTGGCGGATTCAAAATTTTTCATAAGTAGGGGCAAAAAACAAGTTAGATATTCGGAGTTGCTGCCTTATAGATGGGGGATGTCACATGTTCAAAGTTGAACAAAAATATAAGTTTGTTTGGAGTAAATTAAAAGTATGAGTATGATGTATTTGTTTTTTTCTTTAAAAAATTAAGATAACCTAAGTCACAATAGTTACTTATAACAAGCCGTATTGGGAGAAAACGTTAATTGCTTTGTTAATCTATCCTATTTCCCATAGCAACAAAAGAACAAAAGATGATTTATGTCATATCTAGAGATGTGTGGAAGACAATAACGGCCAACTAAGGGCCTATCCAAAAACATTCAATTTTTGAGCTACTTTTTAAATAAAATTATATAGATTTACTGAACTTTAGTGGGGTCCTTGAATTCCCACGCTCTAGATTCTCTTTAAATCCGCCCCTGGTCACATCATGGCCCTTCGTCCATATGTGGGTATACAATACATGGGGTTTATGAAAATGAGTTTCTAGTAAGAAAGTATGAACGTTAAAGTTTTTTCACATAGTGAGAGATATGTCATCGATCTTTTCAAACAAGTGAATGAACTCTTTATTTGTAGAGAGTTTATGGGTACCTATGAGCTTATAATATTCAATTTTTGCATTGGGCTCAACCCATTCATAGGGTTAACCTAGCTGGCTAACACTACAAAAAAGAATGACATACATTGGCAAATGTTATTAATGACATTTAACTTTTATGCCACTGATTTACGTTTTTATGGCACTTTGTGTATGCCATATTAGCTACTTCTAGTGACATTTTTATTGTGTGCCACTTATTCTTACAGGATTCAGTAGTGACACTTTTATTATGGTTTTCTATGACACTTTTTGTGTGTCACTGTATGACAGTTTTTTTTTTGTAGTGTAGCATGTCCCTGAATCTAGTACAATATAATTCAGGCTATGGTATACTAGACTCACTAGTTTGTTTTCCGTCATGTGCCTTTGCTTTTATCATCTTAAACAACATTTAGTGTTAAATAATATATGGTATTCATGAGCTCATCTTTTCTCTTTTGATCCTCTATTAGGTGAATGATGCGATAGTTTAACATTTTTTTTCAAACCTACCATAGGTGTTAGTTTCTCAAATTCTATGATAATAATGTGTATCAAGTTTGTTCTTAATTTCAATTGTGATCATTTTACTCAAATGACTCCATCGATGGCCTTTTTCATGCTTGTTATGAGGGAGTTTCTATCATGTACCATAAAAGGAGTTGATCCCAACAAGTGAGAATATAAAGATAACAAAACATATTAAATAGTCTCTTTACCAACAAGTTCTAAAATATGTGCAACTAAATCCACAAAAGAGGTGATTTCAATCGAGTGCAATTATGTATAAGTTGAAGTTCAGACTTATGGTGTTCAGAATAACCAAAAACCGTTTAAAACCGATAACCAAACCGTATCCGTAACCGAAAAAAACTGAATGAAATTCTGAATTCGGTTTTCGTTTCTGTTAACGGTTCCAAAAACTTTTTGAATTTGGTTTGTTCGGTTTATTCGGTTAATCGATTAAACCGAATTCATATTTAATTTTATATTTTTATTAAAAATATATAAGATTGAATTCGGTTTATTTGGTTGAATTCGGTTTGTTTGGTTGAATTCGGTTTATTCGGTTTTTAACCGGTTTATTTGGTTTTCAATCAGTTTGTTCGGTTGAACTCGGTTTGTTCGGTTTTAACCGAAACCGAACCGAATTGAATTCGGTTAACCATTTCCCGACCTCGGTTCGGTTCGGTTAACGGTTATGAAATTTTTTTTTTTAAAACCGATTAAACCGAACCGAATAAACCGTTAACCGAACCGATGAACACCCCTAAGTGCAGTCGTCATAATTTTATCTTTTAGATATATAGTTCTTGGGATTGTTTTACATTAGTAATCAATAGAGCCTTCATCTAGTTTGTGAAGATATCTAGTTTCCCTAACATTTTAGAAAAGGGGCACTAGCCACAGTTTAAACCCATCGTCCAAATATAGTTGTAATAATCTCTTGAACTCGTTCACAAATTTATCATGAGTAGTATATATAATATTAATGTCAAACGAGTCTGCACTCCTGCGTCACCTAACTCGATTAATCATTAATATTATTATCGATCACCAAGTTAATCCAATAACACTAAAATTACCAACATAGTATATCTCAAAATTTTCCGTTTGATAGAGTTCCTTTTGATTACATGAGCCTACCGATAAAGCTTGTTTCTTTAACTGCTAACCACTTTTAACTTGAAAAATAGAGACATAAGTAGACGTAGTCAGTCTTGGTGAATGTTGAAATCTCGCGACTATGATGAGCTTTAGTATGCACTAGTTATCCTCTATAAATATAAAGAGGTGGCTAATTAATCCATGTGTTGCGAGTTATTTGGTTAGCCTTAAAATACAACAGTTCTCGAACGAAATCAACCTACTATCATGGTGCTACAACATGTCAGTTCCCCAATTCAATGTTGCTTATTTGTCCTAGCGATATTGAACTTGTGAAGGGTAGGGAGTACCTTATTGTGGTCATTGTCATCCTTTTGTGCATTCCATCCGCGAGACTTGTAACTATTCAATTTGCTTGACTTCATTTATCAATGGAGCTCTTAAACCAATTCAATTTTGCACAGTGATTACCTTGGCGCCTGGTCTATGCCCCCCTAAGCGTAATTATTTATGAAAATAAAGCTTAAGCTCTATAATTTCTTCTTTAAGTTGAGAAAACCATTCGATTAGTGACATGTTTGCTATTTTGTAAGAAAAACTTGATGATCGTTAGAACATTCTTTGGCCCGATTATCCTAACAATCATATCCCTATTTGATGAAAAAGTATGGTAAGACCCATGAATGAGGCCCTTTCTAGTATGATATGAATATAGGGATAAGATCCAATAAGAACAAGATTTTGCCTAAGAACAATAAGAACAATTTAAAAATGATATTTGACAATTCTAAC
The DNA here is from genome assembly GCA_009363875.1 of Mikania micrantha. Classification (NCBI taxonomy): domain Eukaryota; kingdom Viridiplantae; phylum Streptophyta; class Magnoliopsida; order Asterales; family Asteraceae; genus Mikania; species Mikania micrantha. The sequence goes on from CM018687.1 coordinate 10,142,997, forward strand.
GAACTCCTATTGAACTCATTTCGGATGCATTAAAACCGTCTCGTTGAAACTTAAACCCTAACCCTAAACTCTAAAGCTAAATCCTAAACTCTAAAGCTAAATACTAAATATAAGCTCTAAAGCTAAAACTAAAGCTAAACTCTAAAGTTAAACATAAAACCTAATGCTAAAAGCTAAACCGTAATCTTAAACCTTAAAACTAAATCCTAAACCTTAAAACTAAACCCTAAACCCTAAAAAGAAATCCTAAATCCGAAAGTTAAACCTAAAAGGCTAAATCTAAACCCTAAAAGCTAAACTTTAAGGCCAAACGCTAAGCTAAATTATAAAACCTAATTTCTAAACCCTAAAAGTTAAACCCTAAAGCTAAGATCGTAGAGTTTGACGAGATGGTTCTAACGCATCCGGAATTAGTTCAATCGGATTTCATTAGGGTTGTCAAATGTTGTTTTTAAATTGTTCTTATTGTTCTTAGGCAAAATATCCTTCTTATTTGAACATCCCTCTATGAATCTATCTATTATAATAAATAAAGATTTCTAGGGACACTTGTCATGTTCCTAAAGCACCTCAATTTTGTTTTTCCCTCCTCTCTCTCCTATTAAACACATGTTTTGAATTAAGGAAAAAAAATATTTTTTTAATACATTAAAATTTCATTAATATCAAAAAATACACTTTTTTTTCGAAGAAAAACAAATTATTATAAAATATTGAATTTTCAAAAAGAAAATAAAAACAAAAAAATTTAAAAACAAAATTTTAAAAAACTATGGTGTTTAAAAAAATAATATAATTATTTTATATTAAAATCGTCTTATATTTTTAAATTTTTATTGATAATGATTTATTCTAACTTTTTTCATCCCGTGTAATACACGGGGTACTAACCTAGTATATGTATATAGAGGTGACTCGACACCATATGGAAGCCTATTTAGTAGGCTCTTTATCTTTCTAAAAAAATTATAAGTGTGAAGGCCTTTGTAAGGGGCTTACATTCTTACCACTAAGCTACCGAGGAGGTTTGTTGATATTGTTTCCCATCAACTTATTTATCGTGAATATTAATTCGATCACCAAATCAAGTATGAACCCTAATCGGGTACCGATCTAATTCGATGACCATAGTGTTTATCAACCATTGAATTCATTGGGCTTTCATTTCCCGATGTTCTAACGAGTTGAATGATATATAAGGTTTACCTAGTTTGCAAACGAATTGATCGATTTCGAGTGTTAAGTTGTCGGGTTTTTAGTCTTAAATTGAAACCAAAAGTTAAGTGCTTCTCAGTGTACGTTCTCGACATCTTTAGAATCAGAGAGAGGTCATGAGTGCTTTTGTGTGTTCAATTTGATCGTATGTGTTATGTTTTTGTCGATTACAACTCATTATAACTGAGCTATTTTCGAGTTGTGATTAGTTGTGTGATCACATGTTATTGAAGGAATTACAACCCGATAGGGGTGTTCAAAATATCCGAAACTCGAAAAAATTCGAAATCCGAAACCCGAGAAAACCTTATCCGAAATCTATTTCGGGTTTTTAGAGTCGGATAATATGATTTTAACTTCGGGTCGAGTCGGGTCGGGTCGGGATTCGGATATGCAAAAGCTAATTTTTTCGGATCGAATATCTGAATAACCCGAAAAAAACAGGCTTGTTCGGGTTATTCGGATGCACAAATTCGGGTTTTTCGGGTCGGATAATATATTTTGAGTTTCGGGTCGGGTTTTGGATAGACCAACAAATTTTCAAACCCTAAAACCTGATTCAAAAAACCCGAATAACTCGTTATCCGACCTGATGAACACCCCTACAACCCGATATTGATTCATTATTGAATGGTAACCAATGTTTTAAAAACCGGTTCGAACCGGCCGGTTTAACCGGTTCAACCGGTTGCCGGTTCCTAAACCGGTACGAAACACTCCGGTATTATGCAGGTTCCTTCGATTGGTTGTGCCGCCGGTTTAATCCGGTTTAACCCGGTTTTACCGATAAAACAGGTATTTCCGGTTTAAAAAAAACACAAAATTTCGGCTTTTAAGCGATTTTTGGCTTTTAAGCGATCGTGAACTTGATGCGTTTAACACGCCAATGTCATAATCCTATTATGCACTTTCATTTAAAAAAATTATTAAAATTTGAGTACTTTTAGGTTGTTTTGAATGAATTTGTGTACTTTTTGAATTGTTTTTAGATGAATTTGTGTACTTTTTGGAAACTTATTTGAGTATAAGTTGTATTTCTATGGAATTTTATGGTTAATTAGTGTGTCCGGTTGAACCATTTTTTAGCAAAATCCGGTACACCTAAAATACCGATTTTTAAAACATTGATGGTAACCACGTATATGTTAAGATTTTGGATAAAAAAAAAGCGCATAGATTGCTTTCAGTAAAGAACCTGACGGTTAGGGGCTCAAACACTCACCTGGTAGGGGAAGAAGGAATGAATCAGTAGTTGGCAACCTAAGTCCTTCAAATTTTGTGTTTTATTCCATCTTAGTTTAAACTTTCTTCACTGGGGAAAGTTTCACTTTTGAACCCTCTGGTTTATATATTTATAATTTCATCTAAGAAAAATATGTAAAAGTTTATAAAAATTATATATTTTTAACTCTTATTATTTTATGTTTTGCCCTCTAATAGAAATTTTTATAAAGTGTATTTCTTTCTTATAAGATTAATTAAATCTTAAAATTTTAGACTTATATGTATCATTCAATCATGTATTCACATATAATTCTTATTTATGTCATAACCCATTTTATAAAATAATCATTATACGATATATGTTTACGTCGTTAGAAATTTATTAATACTAACTTTGATTTTTTATGAGAGTAAACTTAGTTTAAATACATTATATATATATATATATATATATATATATATAGGGGAAGGTTCCCCTAAAAAGTCTTTTTTGCCTAAGAAGGCTAAGAAGGATTTATAAAAAACTTGAAAACCGACCTAAACAAACTCCGATTGAATTCATTTTTATGTCATCGGAACCCGCTTGTAATTCCCTAAAACATAAACCTTAAATCATAAACAATAAACCTTAATAATAAAACCAAAATTATAAAAACAAACTCTAAACCTAAAGGTAAACCTAAAAGCTAAAAAAACAAGCCTTAAAATACAAACTCTAAAACTAGATGTTAAAGCTAAAACCAAAAGGCAAATATTGTAGGGTTCGATTAAACGGTTCCAACGCCATCGAAATGAGTTTAATCGGAGCTCGTTTGGGTCGGTTTTATAGATTTTAAAAAACCTTTTTAGCCTTCTTAGGCAAAATAGACTTTTTATTTGATCCATACCCTATATATATATATATATATATGAAGTTAAATTTGTTCATGTATAATCCCATAGTTTTTCATTTATTAATATTTGACACTATTACATTTGAAATCAAAACAAAAAACCCTAGAATTTCAAAGGAGAGGTTAATGAGCTCACCAATCAAACCCACATAGCACAAGCCCATCATGTTAGTAGACCATCATGGTCAATGGCGGAGCTTGACCGAAACTTCAGGGGGTGGAATAAATTTTTTTTCCAGGGGGCGAAATAAAGGTTTTTATAAAATTTTACACTACGTATCAAAAAATATACACTACTATACGAAAAAACAGGGGGGCGGTCGCCCCCTGCCCTCATTAAGATGCGCCCATGATCATGGAGTTGCATTATAAACTCTTTACAACCATAAAGTAGGGGTGTTCATTTTCGGATATCCGAAATTTCGGATTCGGATATCCGAAATCAGAAAAAAATAAAAAATTTAAAAAATATATATTTCGGATATCCAAATATCCGAAAATTATCCGGATATCCGAAAACTATCCGGATATCCGAAAATTATCCGGATATCCGAAAAATTATCCGAAAAAATATCCGAATACCCGAAAAAATATCCGAAAAAAATATCCAAATACCCGAAAAAATATCCGAAATAAAAACTATTTCGGATATCGGATATCCGAACTATCCGAAAATTTTCAAAACAGGTATCCGAATCCGAACTTTCGGATATTTCGGATTTTCGGATATTTCGGATTCGGATACGGATTTTTTTGAACACCCCTACCATAAAGGATGGTGGTGACATTACAAAGCTCGCTGATGTTGAGATAATATTCCTATTGACCATTCAGATGACCATTCCTTAGGAAGGGTTACACAATGTATCATCAAGAAGGGAGCAAAGAAGCTTTCTTGAATTATTGTAGTCCAAAGACAACAAGGATTTCAAAGATCTAAAAAGCTTTTGAAAACGACAAGGATTCAAAGGAAACTAAAGCTGCTGATGCACAACAACTTACAACTGCAAGCTACTTCAAATGTTGAAGCCTATTTGAAAAATGTTGAATAGTTGACTAAGAAAGTCTCAACAGAATAAGAAGACATTTAAGTTTTAGTTAGAAAAACATATAACAATTGCTAGAGCAACAATGATTGTAAAATATCTCTTGAATCATTGAAGACAATCATAATTAATTATATCTTTTGTAATATAGACATTTAATGTAAAAGTAAATGTAGTTATTTACACTCATTATATTAATGTGCCTTAACTTGCCATCTTATATTCTGACTTAGTAGATATATTGAGGTGGGTTCACCGAAACCCATCGCTTGTGCAAGATTTAGTAGGAATTTTTTGTTTTCGAAAGACTGAAAAGCTAGGGTGAATCCTTAATTTATTTTTTCTCCAACACTTTGCAAACTTGAATAGGGTAAATGATCTTTGATAGAAAATTCTTAATAATCAATGCTTGAATTTCTATATGATCGTATTAAAATTGCTTTCAAAATCAATATTTCTTCCCAAATTTTGTTTATGGTTCGAGACGTTGCCTCGAACCCCACCACCAGGGCGCGGCCCCTAGGACCCCCGTAAGGGAGCGCATCCCCCTGACTCCCACTTGGTCGAAACTCTTTATTGACTTACTAACGGTGTTTTTTTTTTGAATTATTGACTTAATATACCACACTGTTATTATGTGATGAACTTTACAAGACCCGAACCGTCAAACCGACCTGAAAATTTTTATGTCCATTCTATCTAGTTGAAGCGTTAGAATATAATGAACTCACTGAAAAAAATTCTTAGATCCGTCACTGCTTATATTCCTATGAGAATACAACTATAGGTTTGTGTATGTAACATTTCAAGTATAACCGGCTAAGTAGGTGAATTCTCTGAGTATTGTAACTTTACAATAGTTGAGATAAATATACTCGAAATTTAAAGTAAACTCTTGTGTTCATGTGTTCTCGTACTTTTGCTTGACTGTTTGTGAGATCTTGTTAACAAATATTCCGCATTCGCTAACTTGTATTTAGAAAACCGTGTGTAAGGTGGTGTTAAAGGGAGTAATATTACAATATTTATTACAATATTTCAGTGAATTTAAGGAAGAAGAAAGACACTTGAACACAAACATCCACCAAAACGAAATCGAGTAAATTCTCTTACTCGTCTTATTAGTAGCTGATGATGACATATATCTAAAATGAAAGCAACAATCAAGAAGACAAAATAGAGAATATTTTAATCTTTCTTTTATTTTAAATTTATATTTAAACTCTTTATATTTAATAATAACAAGTAAAGTTACCAGTGCATTGTAACTGGATTGTACAATTAAAACCAGCGTGTTACGGCCTGACGATGCGATTAAAAATGGTACAATGGAAAAAACATGCAAATTTGCAACGGATCAATTATGATTGGAACGTAAATACAAACATTATATTATGTCTCGTATGTTACACTATAACAATTTTAAGAAAATAAATAATCGAAAACTAAAAAAGAAAAAAAACAACATCATGTGATACGACGTGTTTAGGAAGTTCATTACTTCATTATGTGTGTTGCATCGGTTACATTAATGTGGTTAAGTGCATTAAAGAAACGATGAAGTTATGGTGACTTGATTATGAAGACTAAAATATAGAAAAAAATAATTATATAACTGCATGAATGTTCTTCATTCGATGTCGGTCTCGTCCTTGTTAGTATCAACACATTATTTTTCATCAAATATAATACACAATTTTTTTTTTGAATCACACAAACGGAAATTGTTTAGAAATACCAGATTTTATAAAATATAAAGAATAAACCCTAAATATTTTAAACTTAAGTAGCAAAATTAGTATTTTACAAAATAAGAAATAAATTTTTATGGCTTTCAAAGTTTAAAGTTGGTTTTGTGGGTGGCAATTAGCTAAACACTTGTAATTATGATATACTAATGAGTCAAGTTGATCTTTACATCAGCCCCTTTTACAAATTCTAGAATCTTTATTGAATAAAGATGATTTTTAATATTTGGTATCGGAATTTCATATGTTTTCATCTGTTTGTGTATTGTCCATTAATATGTAAAATAAGCATATGTAGAAATTAATAAAGAATTTTCATATGAGTTTTTAGCCTAATGGTTATATTTTTTTTTACCTTTCTATCATTTTATAAAATTCTATAAAAGGTATACGATATAAATCCAAAGTGACGCATAAACCGAGTCAACGTCAGATAATTTACCTAGTTGTAAGCAGTGGCGGAGGTTTTAAGGGGCCGTTTTTCTGGTCAGAAGTATTGATATAATAGTTTTCGGTCGAAAAATTTTATAGGTATTGAGCCCGGTCCCTTCAGTTTTTCTTCATATAATTCATTGGTCCCCCTTGGATATTAAAAAAATAATAAAGTTGAACTAATGTTGTAAGTTTTAACATTACCTTTAAGGGTTCACAGTGTCAGTTGTTATCTTATTTATTAGCCGATATTGAGTTTAAAGTTTGTTTTGGGTCTTAAAAATTAAAATGTGCCTTAACTATTGAACATTACATATTTCAAGAATCGTTTTCGTAAAGGAAATTGCTGAGAAGTCTGATTCAGAGTGTATAATCAACGAATTCAAAGAGTTTAAAGGTCATCGCACTGAATTGTAATTTTTCTTCCGGGTACTCACATTTTCGTCTTAAACACAGAGCCGGCCTCGAAAATAAAAAAAAATTCCGGGGCCTGGGGCGAGAGAAAAAAATGGGCCCTTTAAGGGGCGGTCATGAGAATTGAGGTGCCCAGAATCGAACCGTATTTGTAACTGAAAAAACCCAAACCAAATTCGGTTTGGATTCTAACTGTATCCGGATTCCGAAATCGGTTCCTAACCGTATCTGAATTTCGGTTTTTGGTTCAGTTTTCGTTACAATTTGTTTGGAATTCGGTTTGTTTGATTAACCGATTAAACCGAATTTGGATTTAAATTTATAATCTTATTAATAATATATAAGGTTAAATTCTGTTTATTCGTTTTTAACCAGTTAATTCGATTGAATTCAGTTTATTCAGATCGGTTTATTCAATTTTTAACCGGCTTATTTTATTTTTAATCGGTTTATTCGGTTTGTTCATTTTTAACTGAAACCGAACTAAACCACTTCTAAAATTCGGTTTGGTTTTGGATAGGGAAATAAATTGAAAACCAATTAAAATTTACCAAATAAACCATTAAATGAACGAAGTAACTTTCTATACTTTAAAGAAAAATTACTTTTTTAACCCTTTAAATTATGTGTTTTTAGATGGTTATTTATATATTTTTTTATATTATATATAAAAAAAATTAAAATTTTGGGCCTCTTAAAATGTCGGGCCCGGGCCGGTCGCCCACCTCGCCCCTCCCCAGGGCCGGCCTTGTTTAAACATTTTATGTCTTGTTCGATACAAACTATATATTTTTGAGTGGAACAAATATTTGATATTCTAAACTTTAAATTGTTTGACCCAGCCCGAATTATCATGTGTCGACCCGAATTTTTAGCCCGAAACATAACGATAAAGAAAAAAATTTTGTCCCATAGCTTTCGACCCCCTCGGACATATTTTTCAAGTTCCGCCACCAGTTATAAAAATGTTATTTGCATGGCCTGGACATATGTGTTAAGTATAAAAGAAAGAGTAAACTTCTCTTTTGCTCCCTGTGGTTTGACAAAAGTAACCATTTTCATCCAAATTTTGAAATTTTGCAATTTTCCTCCATTAGTTTCAGAAAATTAACCATTTTCATCCAAAGTCCATTTAAACTTTGGATGAAAATTGTTACTTTTGTCAAACCACAGGGACTAAAATGGTTAATTTTCTGAAACTAATGGAGGAAAATTGCAAAATTTCAAAATTTGGATGAAAATAGTTACTTTTGTCAAACCACAGGGAACAAAAGAGAAGTTTACTCTAAAAGAAATGATTGAACTCCATCGTAAATGATTGCATTCTAAGCTGTTAAAAAAAATAAATAAATAGAAAAATAAATGAACGACAAAAACCTTGACTACAATAAAAAATCATAGGTTCCGTGTGGACTACTAATTCTAGCACGTGGGTCCAACTGTCACTTCATCAAAACAAATACGACCCTAAGATCCACGAGGGGCCGATTTAGACACACACTCATGGGCACACGTATATACATGGCCGGTTCATATGTAAATGTTTTGTTTTTTCAATGTTTTGAAAACCGGACCGGTCGAACCGGGAACCGGTGGTCGGACCGGTCCGGTTAGGGGTACTGGGCCGTTTTTTGGTGAATCGGCCGGTCGAACCGGCGGTCGGACCGGAAAACCGGTGGTCGGACCGGTGGTTGAACAGTTTTTTTTATATTTTTTTTATTTTATATATATATATATATATTTATAAAATTTATATAAAATCATCCGGTTCTTAAATCCGGTTCGACCGGTCCGACCTCTGACCAGTAAGGAGACCGGTTCGATGTCCGGTCCGGTTATGAAAACATTGGTTTTTTTCTACCAAGAATCCTTCGAGTAGAAATAAAGATTGGTCGAGTTCGAGTAATTCTGACCTCGTATCTGATTGTAAAAGCTTATTGGGTTACCTTTGAATGGTTCATAACCTCTTAACCATTCAGACTTAGGGTTACCTCTTAATCATTCAGAGGCTATGAACCATTACCAACCTCTTAACCATTCAGACTTAAGGATACTTTTTAACCATTTACATGCTATGAACCATTAAGAGGTAGCCTCTGAATGAGATTAAAATGATACCAAACAGGACCTAATTTTGACCTCATACTCGATTGTTTGACCATATAAAGGTCCAAAATGTGATAGATTTAACATATTTCTATCAGATTTGGTTTTTATTATCATCCGTACCTTTGAGTGACAAATAGACATTGTTATTATAACTAAAAAAGTTTTTTTTTTCAAGAGACGCAATTATAACATACCATTTTGACGTATTGTTATAATCAACCATCAACGTTTTAAAAACCTAGTTATACTCAAGATAAATATAATGGAATCCTAGTTTTTATGATATGCAATACAAGAAACTGACCCTATACCAACAACAAAAATCATCGCTATACCTCAACTTGTGTCGACAACAGGTGGTCGGTACAAGGTTCCTTGAATTTTCTTCAGCCTTAACCTATCCGATGACATCTGGTCGGTAAACCCACAACAAAAAAGGCGGGCTTTTTAGCGCCATTATATTAACCCTATGCGGACTACTAGTCGTCGGCATAGACTTTAACAAAAAAATCCATTTTTCTTCAAGCAGATTACGAGTGTGTTCGATTGAATCTGAGTTTGTCCCATAGACAAGTTGTTAGGACTGGTCTAATTAAAAAAATTAAGGGTACTTGAACGACGGCATTTTGATTTGAACTATCCTGAGCACAAGTTGTCGGGACAGGGTCGAATGAAAAAAATATCCTTCCTGGCCGTGCAGAAGTGGGTTTTTCACCCATGTGGGTTTTTTCGATTAGGTAATTTCTTGTATTGTTGCGTCTCTCATGATACTTTTGACTCTATCCCGACCAAATGTTGTCGACATAGGGTTTTTCAGGAATTTTTTTATATTTAAATTATTCCACCTATGTCGTTGGCCCGAATCGAAAAAAATGTTTTCAAATTTTATTTGCCATTAACGACTATATTTCATTGGTATAGGTGAACTTTTTGCCAACGAACGATATGCCAACGACTTTGTGCTTTATTGGTATAGTACCGACGACATATGTGCCAACGACATGTAGTCGGACCAGGCTACAAAAAATTCGTCGGGATAGGCCTTAAATGGTGTCGTGATGATTTTATTTTTAGTATTAATACTAAAATACGAAATTATTTAATTTATAATGAAATAACACCGACATTTTTTTTCTTTGTTTGCTAGTCATCTTTAGCTTATTATTATCAAAACAATCAACAAACAGGTTACATGGGTATATCTGTATATATATATGAATCATGTGATGAAATCGAAATTATAAAAAGAAAGCAAAGGTCATGTTAGATGTTGGGGCCTTCTCTTCTTTATAGGGTCATTATTCTCACGTTCATTCATTACATAAGCTATGCAAGGTGTTTAGAAGGTCAACTATTATTAATTATCAGAATTTTGTCAGCATTAATAATTAGCCGCACTATACGATATTATGTCAATCATTATCGAATTAGTGGGAGATAGATAAGCTATACGCCTCATGTATGCTCATACAAGACGTAGAGTGTGTAGGATGTTAAAATTAAAAAAAGTTGTAACAATAACAAGTCCCTTTTAAAACTCAAAGAAGTAATGTTGATGATGAAGATTTCCGAGCTAGTGTCTCTATATTAGTATCTTCAAAATTAAAAGACCTTATATTTTTAGGGTAAATTGATTTTTTAGTTGTAAAGAATTTTGATATGGGTAAAATTTATTGTTAATTGTTTTAATATTTCGTTTGTGATTATATTTTTATTGCATTCTCTTTCATGATAATGTATATATTTTGTGTCTCAAACTCGTATAAAGAAAGATACTTTTTAAATATTTTGACGATCTGTAAGGCAGTCTCATTGTCACAATAAATAGAAGTATCGAGAAAATTCAAAACATAGTCCAACAGCTGATGTTGCATCCATATTAATTGAGAACATCAGATAGATGCAACTACATACTCGAATTTAGTGGTGGATGTAGATATGATTGTTTGTTTCTCGCATTGCTAAGAGATGAGGCAATCTCCTAAATGCTTACATCCTCCGGTAGTTCCAATCCAAATTGCAACCACCAAAATCACTCTCAGAAAAAGTATATAGATTAAATTCAGATATCATAAAATACCAAAGACCAAGCCGAGGCTTGTTGTTTAAATATAGAAAGACTATTTTGAAAACAATAAGGTGAGAAGACTTGGGATTCTCTTGATATCGAGCACATTGACAAACTGAAAACATTATTTCAGGTCGACTTGCGGTGAGATACATCAATGATCCAGTCATAGATCGATAAAGATGTTGATTAAAGTCGTCACAATTAAGAACTGAAGTCAAAGTGGGTCATGCTCACATTTGAGTAGAAGTAGGTTTAGCATCTTCAAGGTCAAAATTGGTAAGTATATCGGTCACATACTTTCATTTATGAATTAGAATACCCTAAGAATCTTTCTTAACCTAAAGACCCAAGAAAAATGTTGTTTCATCCATTGCACTCATCTTAAACTTTCTTTTCATAACCTTTTCAAATGCTTCACACAATGTTTGACTTTTGGATCCAAAAATGATATCATCCACATTGTTCGGAACCAAAATCAAATCTTGTTTATCCTTTTGAATAAACAACATTTGAGCAATAGCTCTTCATGTGTATCCATTTGAAAGCAAATGATCTGTGACTGTAGCATACCAAGCACGTAGTGGTTGATGTAGACCATAAAGGTCTTGTTCAACTTGAAAACATACTCGAGATGGGATTGATCTTCAAATCTTGAAGGTTGGAAAACATAGATTTCTTCCTTGACTTTTCCATACAGAATGTTGTTTTGACATCCATTTGGTAAATAGTGAAATTCATATAGGATGAATAAGCCAAAACGATGTGAGTGGCTTTAAGGTGAGCCACATGAGCAAAAAACTTCTTCATAATCAATTCCATCCTGGTGATAGAATCCTTGAACCACTAATCGATCTTTGTTGCGAATAATAACTCCAACATCATCCCTCTTGTTCCTGAATACATATCTAGTACCATTTGTAAGCTTCCTTTGGGTAGTTTAACTAAATTCCAAACCTTCAACTACTCAAACCGCATTAGTTACTTCGGAATGGCTTCAATTCAGTTGGATTCCTTTAAAGCCATTGTGATGTTCTTTGGTTTAACCTGTGATATAAAATAGGAGTTGTTACACCCCAACTAACGGCGGATTATGTTGGGACGCGAGTTTGATCGTTCAAAAGCTCATGGTGCTATGTTAAAGTTAAAATAGTTTACACATCCATATTAAGTAAAATGCAAACATTCATTCCATCAAATAAAATATCCAAATGCAATCATCCAAATTCAAATACAAAAGAAATAAATAAACATTGTTATTAGATTTCACTAGGTCCTCTAAACCTATACTAAGTCTTCACCATTGTTCTTCACCTTCAACTGTTATATATGTAAAATAAAGGTCAACTATTTGCGTATTTGGTGAGTAATTCAAACAACTTAATATAATACATAAAAGGGTGCAAAACTATTAAACTAAATAGAACTAGATCTAAAGGCATATATAAGTTTCAAGTATCATGTTTAAGCACAAAGCAAGACTCCAAACAAGTGATATCATATTACAAAGCTTAAATCTAGACTAGCTAGGTCTTTGACTTAAGCAATGTAAATCATAATGTTTATGTATTATGGGTCAATTTTTATGTTTTGAGATTCGGGATATCCGAGGATAATCCGGAATATGGGATTCTTAAATATCCTGAATACTAACGTTACTAATCGATCTCTTCTTTGTATAGCATGATTTAGTCTTGCAGGTTACTTATTGTGGACTTGATTTTATCTTAAAAGTCGGGATAAAGTCAAAGGAAACATGTGAACATGCTTAATTATGGAAACAAGTGGAGAACAAGTCACCAACGGTCATGTTGACTAAATTGGACCTAAAGACTCGGGATTCACTTAAATAAGACGGTTAAATATGGTAAATGGACGTGGTAGCTGTCACATGGCCATTATTCCGAGATTCTCGTCGGGATATTCGGGAATATAGTTAATTTAGCTGTTACAAAATGTTGTATATAAAGAAACAGCTGGTGATCGATTAGGGACGCGTTTTTCATCATCTTTTATTTATTTTCTCTCAAACACACAGATTCAAGCAATTGTAGCACTTAGTATCGATCATTTAAGCTCAAACACTTGTATTTTCATCGGTTTGTTGATAATAAACTAGGCAGAGTGATGATTGTCACCTCCTGAGGTTTTTATGCCGGCAATCCTAAGGGATTAAGGGCTTTTCCTCATATAAATCTTGTGTGTATTGCTATTTTTCTGTTTCATATTCTGAAATATCGCTAGGGATCCTCAGGGATATTCTGATCATAACTGTGATATATTCAACATATTTGTTTGTAAAACACAATACCCCACCTTTCTAATTCGGTTTTGCTAAAAGTTAAGCTTGTTAATTTTTACCCGAAACATTTTGTTTGTGTACAATTCACCTTTTTGACCCAAGACATAATTCATTGCGAAGAATGTAACCACATTCTTAGGCCAATATGTACTAGTATATGTTTGATTTATAAAATGACTTCTAACCTAATTCCTACATAGTATTTAGCATATAAGCTCACATAACATCTTAATCATGTATACTAAGCTTAAGAGTTTGCATCATGTATATGATTTTATAAAAGCTTAAATCATGTTCTACTGCTACTACTGCTACTGCTACCACGACCACCACGATCATGACTACCACGACTACCACCATGACCCACCACCACGACTACCACCACGACCACCACCACCACCACCATGACTACTACTACGACCACCACTACTACTAACTAAATATCACACAATGTTTGGCATGGTTATATGTGTTTATATATTTCATGGGTACACACACATCATATTATGATTTATAAATGATTTGTGGAATTATTGTTATTATTTTTATCAATTTAAGTGTTATATGTTTAGATTATAATTAGTTTTATAATCCTTTTAAATATATGTTTGTCAAGTTTATTTTGTATATATCAAATACATACAATTATTTTAAAGCAAGTACTCTAAACTTTGCTTTATTAGAATTTGAACATGATTACATTTATTCAATTTTTGAAACAAATCCCTAGGGATTATATGAGTATAAGTAAGAACTAATTGTTCCAGATTTACTACGAGTACGAATTCCTTCAGAAACAAAATTAAGATTAGGAATTGATTTTCTTTTGTTAGGAATTCTTGGGATATTTGTCCAATTATATTCTCTACAGGTTGATCTTTGTTGAAGCTTGAAGAAGGTATATCTTCAATTTGAATAGTCTCGAGCAAATTGTTGATATTTGACACTTGTTCTTTAGTTGAAGGGTTGTTACTAGGAAGAGGGATATCAACACAATACTTTTCAGGAATTGTTTTTGGTATATTTTGATCAATCGAAGATTCTCTTTGAATTTGAGAAGACGCGATTGACTCAATACAAGCTTCCTGGTACATTCCTAGGAGATCAACACTTAGCAGCTTTGGATCTATTGGAACATAATATACTCTTCAATTTACATCATCGCGCTTGTCAATAGTCATAAGTTAAATCTGCATTATCAAAAGAAGATTTAAATAAGTCTAAAGTTAAGTAATATTGAAATAACAAATGTGGACCTGATGGATCAGTTGTATTCATCTATTGCCAATCAATTTAGTATGACTCCACAATTTGATGTGTCTTTTTGTTGTAGACTCGGTCTGCTGCTTTTATCAAATGAATATCCAACAAAGAAACATTCATATACCTTTCATCAAATTTATGACTCATTTATGTGTGCAGAAACGTGCATGGACATCCAAAAGACGTGAAGTGGCCAACTTTTATTTTTTGTTTAAAGAAAATTTCATATGGAGTTTTCTGATTATGTTTGTTCAATAGTGCTCGATTCTGAACATAACAAGCTGTATTGACAGCTTCAGCCTAAGATAATGTTGGCCGTTTTGATTCAGAAAGCATGGTACGAGATGCAACAATCAAGGTTCTATTTCTTCATTCAACTACTCTATTTTGTTATGGAGTTTGATCAGCATTGTATTGTCTCGCAGTCCCCATCTCCTCACAGAAGTCATTCAAAATTTAATTCTTGAATTCAGCTCCATTCTGTTCGAATTACTTTGTTTTTTAGATTTGTCTGATTTTCTAAAAAAGTATTGAATGTCTTCATAATGTCAATTGTTTCATCCTTCTTGGCCAAAAAGAATACCCAACTAAACGAGAGAAATCATCGGTAAAAACAAGATAACATGACTTCTTGCCTATGCTCATGATATTAATAGGACCAAATAGGTCCATATGAAGTAATTGGAAAATAGAAGAGGTGTAATTGAATAGCTTCGGCTGGTGAGGTCTTCTATGATGCTTTCCTTTGACGCATGAAATGCATTTCTCTATAGAAGTGAAGTAGTCTAATGACATGATTTCTCTTTGCGTTAGTCAAATTACCAATATTTGTCATGAAATGAACCCGGCCTATTGTCATTTTATTCAGGTTAACTTATTTAATAAAGATATTATATTAACCAACTAAAAACCAAAATTTTTGTAAGTCGTGTTTTGTTACATATAAAAATATAAATCATGTGATGTTTAAATAAAACTCAATTTTGCATAAATAAGTTGGAAAAAAAGTTTTTGGCGTGTCATGATGAAAAGAAAAGGATGAATGGTAATTTGGTTATAGCATATTTTGTTGATTTTTTTTCATATTTCTTTCACTTTTTAAGTATATATAACTTTTTGTACGATATTAATTTTATAAAAAATAAATAATAAGATCAAGAACTTTTATCTTTAATACAAGTATCATATTGATTAAAAAACATTTTTTTAATTATACTAGATTTTTGGTATATCTATTGTGTTTTTGAAATATATATTATATTTTATGAAAATTGTACTTTAGTTTTAGTGTAATATTAAATATTAAAATACTGAACAAAAATAGAACACAAAAATATACATGATAAAAATATAATAAAGAATAACTTAACAAAGAAAAATACCAAAAAAAAAAATACAATATAGCATTTAACACACTAAAATTTTGTTAAAAAAGTATATCAAACCTATTTAAAATCAAAGAGAAAAATTACTAATTTTAAATAATAAATATTTAAAAAAACCATCATATAAAAATGTTATAAATGTTTAAAAATAAATTTCAAAAATAATAAAAAAAATATTATTCCCTTTTATTTTAATTTTTTTAGCATTTCAATCTTAATAATAACTAGGTTTATTCAATACGTGCGTTGCGGCGAGTTATCACAGTACACTCCTTAGAACGGGTATGATATATTATTTGCCGAAACATAAGTTACATATCAAAATCAAATCTCTCATCAAAAACTTTTAACAAATTATCATAAAAACATAAAATAGTACAAAATCCTTACAAATATGTTATAAAAATAATAGAAAAATTAATCACAAAATCCATCTCACCAATCGTTTGAATTAAAAGAAAAAAACTCATATCTATAAGCAAATATCTCAAATTTAATAAAAATGCAAATCTCTAAGCAAATTTCTCATATTTAATATCCTTATCCTTCTTTACTATTTTTCAAAGTTAAAAAGCTTATGATGTTTAAGTCTAAATTTTCAAAAGGTCACTACATTGATCAGACACGTAAATAATATAATATACATATATATAATAAATAGGGCCGCTAATTATATAATAATAATATATACATTATTCCATTTCATATAATTCAATTATATATAGTAACTCGGGTTATTCGGATTATTTGGATGCAAAATCAAACTTATTCGGGTTGTTATGATAGATTCGGATTGGATAAGAATATATGTTTTCAGGTCGGGTTGGGCCGGGTTTTGGATATATAGGGTCCTAGAATTTTCAAATCCGAAAATCCGATCCGACTAAATCGAACAAACTGTTATCTGAACCGATGAACACTCATAGACACCTATGCATTACTATTAATTAATATACATATATATATATATATATACATATTTATTTATTTAAATTTACTATTTTATATAATATATATATATATATATATATATTTACCATTCCTTTTTATACATTTTAATATATATAATAATTGTTATGATAGATTCGGATCGGATAAGAATATATGTTTTCAGGTCGGGCTGGGTTTCATATAGGGTCCCAGAATTTTCAAATCCAAATATCTGATCTGACTAAACCGAACAAACCGTCATCTGAACCGATGAACACTCATAGAAACCTATGCATTACTATTAATTAATTTATATATATATATCGATAAAGATCAATTGGTAACCCATGATAATTGAGATTAGTGATGCACAAATCGGTTAACCGGTCCAAACCGGTTTTTAAATTACCCGAACCGGTTAACCGGTACATAGGGTTTACCGGTTTTCCCTAAAAAGCGGTTCGGTTATTAAGCAGTTTTTTAACCTAAAATCTCTAACCTATGGAACCGAACCGGGTATAAACCGGACCGGTTAACCGGCCAAACCGGTTTTTAAACCTTTTTTTTTTTATTTTTTTGTTGTTTACCGTTAAATCGTTAATCCGTTTGATGACTTGATCCGTTAGACCGTAACCGTATTGAACCGTTTTTCTATTATACGTTTTCAACCTTAAAGTTAAATTAATAAAACTATAATAAAGAAAAAGTTAACAAATCAAACCTAAAACTAATAAATAATAATTACTAAACCCTAATAAACCTTAAACTAATAAACCTTAAAATAATCAAAACCTTAAACTCATAATTACCAAACCTTAATAAACCTTAAACTAATCAAACTAATATTAAACTAAGGGCTCTTTTATTTAACACTCAACTTTTTTATTTTAACACCCCTGCGGTTCAAGACGGGCCGTACTGGCCAGTACGGCCCGTATTGAGTAACAGACAAACATTCCAGGGAATTTCTTGGAATCAGTGAAACATTCTTTTGGACGGGTCGTACAGGTCAGTATGGCCCGTCTTGGCCCAAGCTTATTTTTCCAAGCCATTTTGGGTGTCAACCAGTTTTGCTATAACCTGATACGGCCCGTACTGGTCAGTACGGGCCGTCTTGAATTAATTTATTTTATTTAAACATAATTTACGAATTTAAATAATTTTTAACGATATATGTTTAAGACGTGAATTATTTGAACGATATTTGTTATTTATTTTATTTAAACTTAATTTACGTATTTAAATTTAATTTTTAACGATATACGTTTATTATGTAAATTATTTGAACGATATACGGCTATTATGTTAATTAAACGTCATAATGTCGTTTTAACTAAATATTTCATTTTATAATTAGTTTGTTTACGTTAATTTAAATAATTTAAACGGTATAAAGTTTGTCGCGTAAATATTAAACAACACAAACAAAAACAATACAAATGCAGAAAGAAACATACGTATATACACTGTACGGTTTTATATACAAAGAAACAAAATACAAAAATACAAAAGTAACTACGATCCGGATGGTCCAGCGTCCGATCCGTCGTCTGCGTAGACGCGTGGCTCCGAGAACGATGGAAGCTGTAACCCGTCCCGTCGCGCATGCTCTGACGCGACCGTCCACTGGACCAAATCCTCGTAATGATCGAGCCGTCGCTCGACGCGTGCCTCCCAGGCGGCCCAACGACGATCAGACTCAGCCATCTGCTGAGCCGTCTCATCGCACTGGGCTGCAATCTAGGGCAAGCAAAGCTCATCAAAACTATCCAATCATCATGATCAAATACATTTCCCAATTTCCCCGCCAATCCTCAAATCCGGTTCCAAGTCATAACCCATTCACAAGACTTACAACAATACATAGTTTTACATCATGACAAGTAAAGTTGATTTTTCAAGTAAAATAGGGAACAACTTCTAATTAGACCTAACATGCCTCAAGTTTTTCACATAAATGCCATGTACCACTCACAAGGTTCTCTCCCCTTGGTTTATTTATGAACTAGTCATGATGCACTAGTGTATGTATGTACTCTCAAACCGGAAGTGATTAATCATCATCATAGGCTTGTGTTGCAATCAAATTTCCATCGAATTGCTGAAAACTATGCACAAATCAAGAGGGCTTTATGGGTTGTAATGACAGGCACGTGTTGCGGGTAGGTAAAGGGATTTGATAGTGACAAGGAAATAATGGAAATCCAAACTTATTAACCCAAACAAGCAAACACAATTCGACATCATACTATAAAGACTCTTTTTCTTGCTTTATACTAAGATCATTTTGACCTAATATTCAGCATTTTTTTTCTTTTTCGCTTTTCTGTTTTTTTTAAACGCAGCACAACTTGGATTTCCCATATGGTTCACTCTAACATAGCTTGCAAGAAATTTTTGGTTAGTGCACTGGGGTTAACAAATGAACAGGCAATTGGCTCAATAGTGCAATTAGGGGATTTTATCAAGGTTGTTAACACAAATAAACAAGAAAACAAGACTAAAACAAAAGCTTATCCTAATGCCTCTCTCATTTTATGCAAGTATTCGCATACGATCTCAACATGCATTGCAACACAAGTTCTAACTTTGACAACCACTTTGGTATCACTCAAAACAATGAATTTTATGAGTATGTTACAATTAAGGCTCAACTCTCACAAAAATGGTGGATACAAGGTTAACGACACACAACATTCATGTTACTTACAATACAACATGTCACCCCCTAACTAGTCATTGTTCCCTTGATGATTTCTAAGAAAAACTTGCCATAACCACTATCATGCAACTTAAAGAACAAGTTATGACAAAGAACCCAATGTCCCCAATTTTCAACTAACGGAATCACACCGTTTGGGAACGTGACAAACCAGGATCTCAGATCATTAGACATAAGGAAGACCTCTATATGAATTTCAAAACATACTTTGGTCTTAAAAACATAACATCAGAGTTTTCAAAATTTGCGGAAGCGTTATAAAACTAGTAACAGTTATAAAATATAAATTACAAAACAAAATCCTCAAATGTGTAATTTAAACAATAAATGATAAACATGCATGCGACTCTATCTCCTAGTCCATGCCAGCTTTAATGCGCGCCTTAGCGTCCTGAGAAAACATGTAAGTCAAGTCAACACAAAGGTTGGTGCATAACACAGGTTTTAAGCATTCACAATGTTCAAAACAGCAGTTGAATATCAAGTTTGTAGATAACATAATCACACATGCACAGTCATGATAGCTAGTTATATAAACTATTTACATAAGTGGTCGACACCGAAGCTGACGAATTGCCATGCTATAGCATGTTTTTGCCTTGCCACTATTGTCTAGCACAACAATAGTAAAATGTGTTTGGTCAGTCAAACACCTGCGTAGATCCCATCTACCAGGTGAGGTTTGTCAAACCTAATAGATCTATTTCCAACTACCACGCTTTGCGCTACGGCAAACTAAACGGTTCGAGGTGTGTAAGGACTTTCAAATTGCTATGTTGTCACATAATGTAAACAGCTAACTCATGCAAGTGATATGTATCTAAAAATAGTTTGTTGCACATGTTTTCTCCCCCAAAACAGTTTAAAATAAGAAAGGGGCCGTGTACGCACCTTTGAGTATTGCAGAATGATCAAACGCACTTAAACTCGCGTAGAAAATCCTCTACGAAGAATCTGTGATTAAACAATAACCTAAAGTCATTCAGAATGTCGTTTTGTGCTTGAAATCACATACGTGTCAACACACGTATGTTAGAGTGTTAAGAATATGCATACGTATGTACGCGTACCCTTAAAATCGTTTAAATAAAATCCTATATGATTTTATTTAAATAAACGTAATTATACGCGTTTTCGTTTTCGATCAAAAATGTGAATTTTATTATTCCAATACGTTCGAAATCTCGTTACGGTTCCAACACAACTGAAATGGATTGAATCGGAGTTATAACGAATAAAATATGGTCAAAATACTAAAATAATATTAAAAACCCAAAAAAAATTGTTGGGGCCGGATTCGAACCCTCAACCTCCTAATCCACACACTCGCGCACAACCAGTTGGTCTACTTCAGCATTTGTAATCAACTTTAGTTTTAATTGCTTTTAACTAAAACATAATCGGATTTCTCTTGTTTAACTCTAACCGAATCAATGAACTCCAGATTGAGCCCCAATTCGATCTCCTTCGAACATAAAACCTTAGGGCTTTGTTTCCACAACTTCAAACGACTTCATAGCTGTCCTTAATTTGATTTTCATACCCGATTGTAATAAGAACCCCAAATAATTTAAATCAAAAAGCCCTAGCTATTAAATTCGTGTAATTCGATATAAAAACTCTAAATTGATATAGGGCTTTTGTTAATCGGAACATTCTGAAACTAATGGTACCATTTGATTTTATTCCAATTCACGTTTGCTACGAATCCCCCAATTCGGTTTCTAAATATGAACCCTAGAATTGAAATCCATCAAATCGTTGTAACTCAGTAAAATCGATACATGGTTTAGCTTAGTCGAGACCTACTGAAACTACCCATGTACATTAATTTGATTCTTAACTTCGTTTACACTGAAATCCCCAAAACCGTTTCTACTTAGAACCCTAAAACTCGAAATCTAACAATTCGTAGTTCCATTATGAAATTAACATAGCATTAACCTAAATCGGGACTTTCTGGAACTACATTTGCGACCATACAAAGCTTCAAACGGTGCTGCTTGAATACTTGTATGATAACTATTGTTGTAAGAGAATTCCACTAACGGTAAGTGATTCTCCCAGCTATCACCAAAGTCAACTACACAAGCTCGTAACATATCCTCGAGCGTTTGAATCGTTCGTTCACTTTGACCGTCGGTCTGCGGATGATAGGCGGTACTCATATCCAAGCGAGTCCCCAATGACTTATGAAGTGATTTCCAAAAGTTGGAAGTAAATCGGGCATCCCGATCTGATATGATAGAGATTGGAACACCATGCCGTGCTACCACTTCTTTGATGTAAATGCGAGTCAGTTTCTCCATCTTATCAGTTTCTTTGATTGCTAAGAAGTGTGCAGACTTCGTTAATCGATCGACAATTACCCATATCGTATCACAACCACTCGGTGTACGGGGTAATTTGGTAATGAAGTCCATCGAAATCTGTTCCCATTTCCACATCGGTATCTCTGGTTGTTGTAGTAAACCAGATGGCTTCTGATATTCAACTTTGACTTTCGAACAAGTCAAACATTTGCTAATGTACTTAGCAATGTCAGCTTTCATGTGAGGCCACCAATACAGTGCCTTCAAATCATGATACATCTTGTCTGACCCCGGATGGACTGAATATCTGGACTTGTGTGCTTCATCCATCACGAGTTCCCTTAAACCTCCATACAAAGGTATCCACATTCGGTTAATGAAATAACGAATTCCATCAGGTTTAACATCCAATTGTTCTTCCATTCCTCGTAAGGATTCCTGTACTAAGTTTTCCTTTTTCAAAGCCTCAATCTGAGCACTGCGTACCTTGTCAGGTAAGTCAGTATGTATTGTCATCATAAGTGCACGAACCCGTCTTGTTGATGTGTCTTTTCTGCATAAAGCATCAGCTACCACATTAGCTTTTCCCGGGTGATACTTAATCGCACACTCATAATCGTTCAACAACTCAACCCATCGTCGTTGCCTCATATTAAGCTCCTTCTGATCAAAGATATGTTGCAAACTCTTATGATCAGTGTAAATAGTACACTTAGTTCCATACAAGTAATGCCTCCAAATCTTCAAAGCAAAAACCATTGCTCCTAACTCCAAGTCATGAGTAGTGTAATTCTTTTCGTGTGTTCGTAGTTGTCTGGAAGCATAAGCAATCACTTTATCACGTTGCATCAACACACATCCCAAACCTTGTGCAGATGCATCACAATACACCACAAAGTCTTCCGTCCCTTCCGGTAAGGACAGAATCGGTGCACTGCAGAGTTTCTGTTTCAATAACTGGAATGCAGCTTCCTGTTTATCCGTCCAGTTATACTTCATTCCCTTGTGCGTAAGAGCTGTAAGTGGTTGAGCGATCTTTGAGAAACCTTCAATGAATCGTCGATAATAACCCGCCAAACCAAGGAACTGTCGTACCTCTGTAGGGGTCTTTGGCGCTTCCCAATTCTTAATCGCTTCAATCTTTGCTGGATCAACATGTATACCCTTTTCATTGACTATAAGACCCAAGAATTGTACTTCTCGCATCCAGAAATCACATTTCGAGAACTTAGCGTACAGTTGTTCCTGTTTCAATAATTCCAATAGTAATCGAAGATGTTCAGCGTGTTACTCCTCAGATTTTGAATAGATGAGAATGTCATCAATGAAAACAATGACAAACTTATCAAGATAAGGTTTACAAACACGATTCATGAGATCCATGAATACAGCTGGAGCGTTTGTCAACCCAAATGGCATGACCAAGAACTCATAATGGCCATAACGCGTCCTGAATGCTGTCTTTGGAATATCCTCCTCCTGGACTCTTAGTTGATGATAACCAGACCTGAGATCAATCTTCGAGTAGTAACTCGAACCTTGCAACTGATCAAACAGATCGTCAATTCTGGGTAACGGATACCGGTTCTTGGTAGTAACCTTGTTCAATTCCCGATAATCGATGCACATACGGAAAGTCCCGTCCTTCTTCTTAACAAATAAGACTGGAGCTCCCCACGGTGAAAAACTAGGTCGTATGAAACCCTTATCCAACAACTCTTGCAATTGTGTGGATAACTCTAGCATCTCTGACGGTGCAAGTCGATAAGGCGCCCTAGCTATCGGTGCTGCGTCTGGTGTAAGGTCGATTCGAAATTCCACCTGTCTGATAGGCGGTAATCCCGGCAAGTCTTCTGGAAATACCTCCGGAAATTCACAAACTACAGGTATATCTTCAATCTTCCTCTCAGCTACCGGCTTTTCAGTTATAAGTGCTATAACTGCCGTATGACCTTTCCGCAGACATTTGTGTGCTTTCATACAAGATATGAGACGCAGTGGCGTACTGCTCTTCTCGCCTTGTACATACAATGTCTCTCCCTACGAAAGAGGTATGCGAACAATCTTTTCATGGCATACGATTTCAGCCTGGTGTTTGGACAACCAGTCCATACCAATGACCACATCAAAACTACCTAAAGTAATAGGCATAAGATCAATTTCCAATGTCTGACCCATCAAATCAAGCATACATCCCTTAAAGATTTGTTCAACTACTATTAACTTACCATCAGCTAATTCCACAGTGTATGGACTATCTAAGGCAGTGGGACTAACATTTAGCAACTTAGCAAGTGAACTAGATACAAAACTCCGATCGGCACCAGTGTCAAATAACATAGAGGCATAGTGATTATTTAAGAGGAACGTACCCGTAACAATGTTGGGATCCTCCCGTGCTTGACGTCCTCCAATCACAAATGCCCTGCCCCTGGCACCATTGTTGTTGTTTTTATTGTTATTGTTGTTGTTGGTGCCATTACCATTACCGTTGCCATTCCCATTGCCATTGACATTATTGTCCCCGCCTTTCTTGAGTTGTGGGCAATCTTTCTTAAAATGCCCCATTTTGCCACACTCAAAACAACCCTTCTGTGCGTTGTTCTGGTTATTATTCTGGTTGTTGTGGTTGTTCTGTAGCTCCCCGCGACAATCCTTAGCCGCATGTCCAATCTTGCCACACCTTTGGCACCTAGCTCTATCACACTGATTACCGGCATGATGATACCCACACCTGTTGCACTTGGGGTGTTTACCAATATAACCCCCCGATGATGACGATTGCTGACCACTGCTTGAATTATGATAAGACTTGTTTGAGTCCTGCTTCCGGTTTTGCTGATATGATTGTTGGTTGTGACCCTTGGAGTTGTTACCTTCCCACTTTCTTTTATGGTCTCCCACCTTGGTAGCAGATGTTCGTTTAGGCAGAGTCCCCTGTAATACTGCCTGATCAGTAAGCTGATGCGCTAAACGAACAGCTTGCTGAATGGTGGTGGGATTTGCTGAAGTAACCAATCCCTGGATCTGAGGCACTAGTCCTCCAATGTATCTTTCAATCCACTTGCTGGCTGGAGTAGCCATGTGTGGTAGAAGTCTGGCCAATTCATGTGATCGAGTCGTGTACTCCTCGATATTTGATCTCTCACTACGAGGACAGTACTCCTCCTGCATTAAAGTTTTGAATCCATTCCAGGTCAAGGCATTAGCCTCACCCAATCCCAAAGTCTGAACATTTGAATTCCACCAAGTCAAAGCTGGACCCTCCAATGTTCCTGTTGCATACTTCACCTTGCTCTCGTCAGGGCAGTTGCACATCTCGAACACAGATTCTGCCTTTTCAATCCATCAAAGGAGTCCTATGGCCCCCTCCGACCCTTTGAAATTGTGTGGCTTACAGTCCAAGAACATCTTGAACGTGCATGCCTGTGGGTTAACCAGTCCCCCTGCCGGACCCTGTGGCCCTGTGTTGTGTGTATGCGCATATTGTGCGATTGCCTCTGCAACTCTGTTGTTAATTAGCTCGTTGAGCTCAGCAACTGTCATGTGAACGTTCTCGTTGGCCATTATCTTCCTAGTTAAAAGAAATGTTAGAGCGTTATCAAAATCCAATGTGACATGTGTAAGCAAACAACAAACACAACATGTAATATATAAATCAACACAACTGTTGGAAATAAATAATAGCTTTTCAATAGATAGAAATTTTGATTTGAGTACAATACTTTTGAAATCAAAACATAACTTTCCAAACATCTAATGTAGGAACACAACCCGTTCCTAATAAGTTTAAACAAAACAAGGAAACTCAATCATCCTCAACAGAGGATTCAGGATCAGAATCAACAACTGGTGCTGGTTCTTCCCCTTCTTCCTCTCCATTCTCCTCATCCTCCTCTTCATTGTCTGATGCTACTAAATCCTCTAAGGCTTCTATTCTGCCCTCCAAGATCTCGGCTCGGTTCTCTGAAGCTTCAAGACGACCAATCAAATTAATCATCTCATCCCGCATATCATGAATCAGATGGGCAAGTTCCTCTTGCCTCTCATTAGCATCCCACAATTCCTGAGAGTTTTGTGCGATCCTGTCTTCTGCCTCATACAAATCCTCACGCAGTTTGGCGATCTCCTCAGCGTCAGTCCTTTGCCTCTTAGGCTCAGGAATATCCAATACTGGTGGTGGATGTGTAGAAGGTCCCTCAGCAGGGATCTGCTGAGTGCCCTCCACTGGCTCCTACTCCGGATCCTCATCCGGGTCCTCATCTGGATCCTCGTCTGGATCCTCCTCTGGGTCCTCGTCTGGATCCTCCTCCGGATCTGAGTCATCCCTCTCATATGGTGGAGGAGATGGAATAGGTGGTGGTGATGATGCCGGTGGTGCCGGAACTATCGGTGCCTCGTCCTCAGAATCATCAATATAGATGTAAGGTACTGATGATGATGCCATGCCTGTTACATAATACCATATGTAAGTGCAGTGCCATGGAATGTGTAAACAAGTCAATTACATAATGTCATATGTAATTTCTAAGTAATATGTGTAAGCATATGTGTCTAATGTCTAACAGTCATAGTCTAAGTCTACAAATGCAAACCTAGTTCGCTATAACCAATGTCTCTGATACCAATCTGTCACACCCCCAATTTTCAACTAACGGAATCACACCGTTTGGGAACGTGACAAACCAGGATCTCAGATCATTAGACATAACGAAGACCTCTATATGAATTTCAAAACATACTTTGGTCTTAAAAACATAACATCAGAGTTTTCAAAATTTGCGGAAGCGTTATAAAACCAGTAACAGTTATAAAATATAAATTACAAAACAAAATCCTCAAATGTGTAATTTAAACAATAAATGATAAACATGCATGCGACTCTATCTCCTAGTCCATGCCAGCTTTAATGCGCGCCTTAGGGGTAGTTCCAGAAAGTCCCGATTTAGGTTAATGCTATGTTAATTTCATAATGGAACTACGAATTGTTAGATTTCGAGTTTTAGGGTTCTAAGTAGAAACGGTTTTGGGGATTTCAGTGTAAACGAAGTTAAGAATCAAATTAATGTACATGGGTAGTTTCAGTAGGTCTCGACTAAGCTAAACCATGTATCGATTTTACTGAGTTACAACGATTTGATGGATTTCAATTCTAGGGTTCATATTTAGAAACCGAATTGGGGGATTCGTAGCAAACGTGAATTGGAATAAAATCAAATGGTACCATTAGTTTCAGAATGTTCCGATTAACAAAAGCCCTATATCAATTTAGAGTTTTTATATCGAATTACACGAATTTAATAGCTAGGGCTTTTTGATTTAAATTATTTGGGGTTCTTATTACAATCGGGTATGAAAATCAAATTAAGGACAGCTATGAAGTCGTTTGAAGTTATGGAAACAAAGCCCTAAGGTTTTATGTTCGAAGGAGATCGAATTGGGGCTCAATCTGGAGTTCATTGATTCGGTTAGAGTTAAACAAGAGAAATCCGATTCTGTTTTAGTTAAAAGCAATTAAAACTAAAGTTGATTACAAATGCTGAAGTAGACCAACTGGTTGGGCGCGAGTGTGTGGATTAGGAGGTTGAGGGTTCGAATCCGGTCCCAACAATTTTTTTTGGGTTTTTAATATTATTTTAGTATTTTGACCATATTTTATTCGTTATAACTCCGATTCAATCCATTTCAGTTGCGTTGGAACCGTAACGAGATTTCGAACGTATTGGAATAATAAAATTCACATTTTTGATCGAAAACGAAAACGCGTATAATTACGTTTATTTAAATAAAATCATATAAGATTTTATTTAAACGATTTTAAGGGTACGCGTACATACGTATGCATATTCTTAACACTCTAACATACGTGTGTTGACACGTATGTGATTTCAAGCACAAAACGACATTCTGAATGACTTTAGGTTATTGTTTAATCACAGATTCTTCGTAGAGGATTTTCTACGCGAGTTTAAGTGCGTTTGATCATTCTGCAATACTCAAAGGTGCGTACACGGCCCCTTTCTTATTTTAAACTGTTTTGGGGGAGAAAACATGTGCAACAAACTATTTTTAGATACATATCACTTGCATGAGTTAGCTGTTTACATTATGTGACAACATAGCAATTTGAAAGTCCTTACAAACCTCGAACCGTTTAGTTTGCCGTAGCGCAAAGCGTGGTAGTTGGAAATAGATCTATTAGGTTTGACAAACCTCACCTGGTAGATGGGATCTACGCAGGTGTTTGACTGACCAAAAACATTTTACTATTGTTGTGCTAGACAATAGTGGCAAGACAAAAACATGCTATAGCATGGCAATTCGTCAGCTTCGGTGTCGACCACTTATGTAAATAGTTTATATGACTAGCTATCATGACTGTGCATGTGTGATTATGTTATCTACAAACTTGATATTCAACTGCTGTTTTGAACATTGTGAATGCTTAAAACCTGTGTTATGCACCAACCTTTGTGTTGACTTGATTTACATGTTTTCTCAGGACGCTAAGGCGCGCATTAAAGCTGGCATGGACTAGGAGATAGAGTCGCATGCATGTTTATCATTTATTGTTTAAATTACACATTTGAGGATTTTGTTTTGTAATTTATATTTTATAACTGTTACTGGTTTTATAACGCTTCCGCAAATTTTGAAAACTCTGATGTTATGTTTTTAAGACCAAAGTATGTTTTGAAATTCATATAGAGGTCTTCCTTATGTCTAATGATCTGAGATCCTGGTTTGTCACGTTCCCAAACGGTGTGATTCCGTTAGTTGAAAATTGGGGACATTGGGTTCTTTGTCATAACTTGTTCTTTAAGTTGCATGATAGTGGTTATGGCAAGTTTTTCTTAGAAATCATCAAGGGAACAATGACTAGTTAGGGGGTGACATGTTGTATTGTAAGTAACATGAATGTTGTGTGTCGTTAACCTTGTATCCACCATTTTTGTGAGAGTTGAGCCTTAATTGTAACATACTCATAAAATTCATTGTTTTGAGTGATACCAAAGTGGTTGTCAAAGTTAGAACTTGTGTTGCAATGCATGTTGAGATCGTATGCGAATACTTGCATAAAATGAGAGAGGCATTAGGATAAGCTTTTGTTTTAGTCTTGTTTTCTTGTTTATTTGTGTTAACAACCTTGATAAAATCCCCTAGTTGCACTATTGAGCCAATTGCCTGTTCATTTGTTAACCCCAGTGCACTAACCAAAAATTTCTTGCAAGCTATGTTAGAGTGAACCATATGGGAAATCCAAGTTGTGCTGCGTTTAAAAAAAACAGAAAAGCGAAAAAGAAAAAAAATGCTGAATATTAGGTCAAAATGATCTTAGTATAAAGCAAGAAAAAGAGTCTTTATAGTATGATGTCGAATTGTGTTTGCTTGTTTGGGTTAATAAGTTTGGATTTCCATTATTTCCTTGTCACTATCAAATCCCTTTACCTACCCGCAACACGTGCCTGTCATTACAACCCATAAAGCCCTCTTGATTTGTGCATAGTTTTCAGCAATTCGATGGAAATTTTATTGCAACACAAGCCTATGATGATGATTAATCACTTCCGGTTTGAGAGTACATACATACACTAGTGCATCATGACTAGTTCATAAATAAACCAAGGGGAGAGAACCTTGTGAGTGGTACATGGCATTTATGTGAAAAACTTGAGGCATGTTAGGTCTAATTAGAAGTTGTTCCCTATTTTACTTGAAAAATCAACTTTACTTGTCATGATGTAAAACTATGTATTGTTGTAAGTCTTGTGAATGGGTTATGACTTGGAACCGGATTTGAGGATTGGCAGGGAAATTGGGAAATGTATTTGATCATGATGATTGGATAGTTTTGATGAGCTTTGCTTGCCCTAGATTGCAGCCCAGTGCGACGAGACGGCTCAGCAGATGGCTGAGTCTGATCGTCGTCGGGCCGCCTGGGAGGCACGCGTCGAGCGACGGCTCGATCATTACGAGGATTTGGTCCAGTGGACGGTCGCGTCAGAGCATGCGCGACGGGACGGGTTACAGCTTCCATCGTTCTCGGAGCCACGCGTCTACGCAGACGACGGATCGGACGCTGGACCATCCGGATCGTAGTTACTTTTGTATTTTTGTATTTTGTTTCTTTGTATATAAAACCGTACAGTGTATATACGTATGTTTCTTTCTGCATTTGTATTGTTTTTGTTTGTGTTGTTTAATATTTGCGCGACAAACTTTATACCGTTTAAATTATTTAAATTAACGTAAACAAACTAATTATAAAATGAAATATTTAGTTAAAACGACATTATGACGTTTAATTAACATAATAGCCGTATATCGTTCAAATAATTTACATAATAAACGTATATCGTTAAAAATTAAATTTAAATACGTAAATTAAGTTTAAATAAAATAAATAACTAATATCGTTCAAATAATTCACGTCTTAAACATATATCGTTAAAAATTATTTAAATACGTAAATTATGTTTAAATAAAATAAATTAATTCAAGACGGCCCGTACTGACCAGTACGGGCCATATCAGGTTATAGCAAAACTGGTTGACACCCAAAATGGCTTGGAAAAATAAGCTTGGGCCAAGACGGGACGTACTGACCTGTACGACCCGTCCAAAAGAATGTTTTACTGATTCCAAGGAATTCCCTGGAATGTTTGTCTGTTACTCAATACGGGCCGTACTGGCCAGTACGGCCCGTATTGAACCGCAGGGGTGTTAAAATAAAAAAGTTGAGTGTTAAATAAAAGAGCCCTTAGTTTAATATTAGTTTGATTAGTTTAAGGTTTATTAAGGTTTGGTAATTATGAGTTTAAGGTTTTGATTATTTTAAGGTTTATTAGTTTAAGGTTTCTTAGGGTTTAGTAATTATTATTTATTAGTTTTAGGTTTGATTTGTTAACTTTTTCTTTATTATAGTTTTATTAATTTAACTTTAAGGTTTATTACAAACAAAACTAACTCACTTTTTTAGGAATCACGGTTGCATTTAGCACATGCAACAAGCCTTTTTAAACCTCTCGGTAGCCCGAGTGGACGAGTGAAGTCTCGTGAGGGTTTCTAGTAAACACACCCACAAAGTTCTCGAGTTGCATCCCGGATAGCGCTAAGTTTTAGGTCTTCAGCCAGACCACACCTGATTTTGGGTTTATGGTGGTTAAAAAGTAAAGTCATTTCCAACCGTCACCTTACCAACTTGGTCGTTATCAAGCCAACTCCAACTTGTCTCTCCTATATTTTTCGTATCAACTAGATCATCTTTCGCTCTCATCTTCACAAATTCAACATTTTCATGCGAGTGCTTGATATGTTTAGGTGGCTTCTTCAATCCATTCGGTGACTTTGATGATCTTGCCTCCACCTTGATGCGCTCTTTTGAGTTTTCCACTTGTACCATTGATTCCTGAGTTTTTTCATCTTCATTCACTATTTTCTTAGCATCCTTCACATGAGACCTGTCAAACATGAAACCCTTCTCTATGGTACCCCTCCCAATAACATTGTACTGAGAATGGCTTTTGTTAGTAATACCAGTTATCGCACATTTATTTTCAATAAAATAAGTAAATAAATTTGACGATATATCTAAGATCAACTTACGGTCTCCAAAGGTCATGCTAATCGTGTTTTCCCGACAATTGATCTATACATTAGCAGTTACCAAAAATGGTCTTCCAAGTACGACCGTTGGTTGCTCCTTCTTTGTGATCTGTTCATAGTCTAGTACCAAGAAATCCTTAGGGTAACAAAATTCCCCAATCTTAACTGCAACCCCTACCAACATACCTCGTGGTCGTTTACATGTTGAATCTGCTAGCACCATGGTTGATGTAAAGGACCAAACTCATATTGATCATATATGCTCCCCGGTAAAATACTAACACTAGCTCCATAATGTAATAGTGCCTTGTTAGTTTTTACTTCCCCAATCTGAATTGGAATGATTGGTGCTCCTGGATCACTTTCTTCCTTTGACTCACTGTCTTCACTACACTGATGTGTGCACACTGAACTAACATGCATATTTTTCGTATTCTTTGAAGTGGAACTATGATGTAAAGGGTTTACTACAATATCACTTGGTAGCTTACCCGATTCATTTCTGTATATCGCCACCTCTTCAGCCAGTTGTCCAACTTGCTTGGATAGTGCCTCAACTGATTTGTCTCGTACTTCATTGGCTTTCTTCATTTCTTTGAGAAAATCCATGATTTCCTTGTTTGATGTTTCAGAAGTTCCCAAATAGTTTCCTTGATCATGATGTGTTTGATAATTCCTTTGGTATCCTCTATTTCCATTTTGATTGCATCCTTGATTGTTGTAATTGGATTGCCTATTTTGGTACTGTTGGCTTCCTTGGCTTGATCCCTAAAAATTAGGATTAGATTGGTTAGAAAAGTTACCATAACGAAAATTAGGATGGTTCCTTAAACCTGGATGATATGTATTAGAATTCATATCATATGGCTTGCGGTCTCCATAAACTTGGTCAACTTCTTCTTCCCTTCCACCTTGACCAGGACAATCCAAGGCAATATGGCCCAATTCTCCACATCCATCACACACATTTTCGAATGATCTTCCTCTCACCTCAGGACGAACAATAGGAGAAGCATTCACTGCTATGTGTGGTCTAAAATGGCTCTCCACACCTTGAACTGGGACTCGATTAGGTGCCCTTGGCACACCATCTTGATAATGGTCATATCCTCCATCGAAATGTTGATTGACATTAGGCCTTCTAGGAACTCTTGGTTGACCTTGGAATCCTGGATTAAGATGATCATAATGTTGATGACCCTGATATCCATATCCCTTATCATGGTTGTCGTTATCCCAACCTCCTTGATATTTTTGATCTCCTTCATTGTCCACCCCATCATCCCAATCATCAACCCTTACTCTTATATTGTCTTCTTGGTACAAACTATTTGCTCGACGAGAAGGTGCATCATGGCGGTTCATATGAGTTGATTGTGTGTCAGACGACCCCTGATTAGATCTTTGTGGAGTCCTTAGTGGGTTATGTGGAGGTGGTGGATTTGGTGGTGGCCCAAAAGTGGAATTTGGTTGAGGTCCAAAAGGTTGGAAATTTCCCCCTCTATATAGGCCTTGAGGTGGTGGTTGAGGTGGTTCAGGATACGGGTGAAAATCTTCATCCTCTTGGTAGTTAGGTGGTGGTGGTCAAGGATATGGTGGTGGTGGAATTGGGTAGTTTGGTGGCACTCCATGATCACTATGATGACTCATGGTTAATGCTTCTTGATCAATTTGCTGCTGGATTGGAGGTACTAACAATCCGGATCTATGCAATACCCGGTGATGCCTTGCGTTTCTCTCAATTTCAGGATCGAAAATCAACGGTGATGTCTTCCTTGAATAACAGGTATGCATGCAATTGTACGATTACCTGCACAACACAAACAAAGAAAACCCACGCATAATTCCGAACAATAAACAAAACAAAAATGAAAGAAAAATCAAATCTTTTTGTGTTTTTATGTTTTGGAAAAGAAAATGCAACTAAAATTAAACTAACACTAAATTAAAACTAAAAACTAGCACTTTGCGCGTTGATTCCCCGACAACGGCGCCATTTTGATCGAGGTGTCGTAGGTCAATCAAAAACAATTTATAATTAAGAACTTAGCTACCTTTGACTACAGCAAGGGAAGTAAGGTCGTCTCCACAGGGAATCAGTGGAAAGTGCTAATTGTCACTACAAACTAATTAATCTAAGAAAAATGAAAACTTGAGATTGAATTGAATTTAGAGAAGCGTTTAAGAGAAACAAACTTAAATTTTGATTTGAAAACAATTAATGAAAAAGGTAATCACTTCCTATTTTTAGGTTGCAAGATCCACAATGAATGTAAGTTAAACCTAGATCAAAGTCATGTAAAAATTGATTGTGTTAATCAATTCACTTGAAGTAGTGATAATGGAATGAACGTTTAAGATTTGCTCATTCACACAATCACCAATAGACATACGCAAAGCATTACACAATTACCAATGAGTAAATAATGCAAGAAAACCGAACCACGGATGGTAAAGTATCAATACAAAAACATAAATCTATTGTTCAAATCAACCAAATAGAAATCATATCAAGTTTACAATCAAAAACCTAGATTCAACATTCAAACAATGTTTCACTCACAACCCTAATTACCCGAAAGCGATTACGAAGAGAAACCAGCTACGCATCTTCATTAGCACGCTTCGATTCTTGATTCGGATGATGTTTCCTATGAGCACGGATGGATTTGGTGGAGTTTTGCTGCCCAAAAACCTTGCTTTTTTGCCCCTAATTTGTCTAGGAAGAAGCCTCCAACGAAACCCTAGAATCCCGCCTTAAATATGGAAAGAATCTGCTGAAAAATCAACTTTTCCGGCCTTCGGCGTACCATACGCTGGGCCTACGCGTATGGTACGCCCAAAATGTTACCATACGCTTGCCAAATTCTGCCAACGCTCAAAACTGGGCATATGATACGTTGGTCATATGATACGCCGGGTTGGGCGTATCATACGCCCATAACGACCTCACCAACGGGTTCGTCTCGTTGGGAAATTCAGTTTTCATATATTATGGGTCCCGTAACTCTTCTCCTAGCTCCAGTTATGCATCCCCGAAGGTTTGGCTTTCCGAAAACCATATTCTTGCACTCTTTAGCACTCGAAGCCTCTTCTACCCCTCCACTTTGCTCCTGAACACTTCTTTAAACTCTTCACACCTGAAATTTACAAACATACTCAAAGTAAATGTCTTTCGGACCAAAATTAACTAATATCACGTATTTACACATTGATTAAAGTGATTATTTACCACGTGATCAATGATCGTCCGACGATCGAGCTTACGAGGCTCGATCGCCGGCAGATCATCAAGCATGTCAACCACGCCTCTGTTGCGGGCGATGTGGGTGACAAAGGCGCCACCCCACAATGTACCGCGCTCCTCTCGGTGGTAGAAGGAGGCGTAGTACAACGCAAAACACCGTGCCAGGTTGCACGGCCTGCCAGCAAGGAGTGAGTGCAGATAAAACAGATTTGTGGTCGTCACCCACTCCTGGCTCTGACCGCGACCTGAGATGGTCGTCAGCGGTGGATGTAACAGATCAGAGGATCTCTGATTATCGTGACTCGTACTCGGTGGCCGGTGAACGGCGTATCCGATAACTGGGCCCACCAGGCCCTCATAAGCCCCTCTTCCCCCTACGTCAACCCCTACGTGAAGTCGTCACGAACGGTCTCTGGCTTGTAGTAGATGCCTAAGTGCACGGCGAACCGCTCGATCGACATCTCAAAGTGCTGTCCGCCTAAGGAGAACTCAATATCCGGAAGCTCCTGGTCCTCCTCCTCCCGAACTGCTGCCTGGTGAGCTCTATATCTAAATGTGGACAGAAGGTAGGTGGGCAGCTCCGCGAGATCGAACAGGTGAGTCCACGGAGTGTCTTCGTCGAGGATGGCTCTCGCTCGCACCGCCTCCCCGGCATCTGCCTGAACACCCCAATCTATACAACGAGGCGTCGGCACGTTCATCCGAAGTATCCGACGGCACCTCATTGCCGTCGCTGACCCTGGCTTGAACTGGAGCCACTTGTACTGCGAGAACGCGAGTGACTCAGCATCTAACGGCAACCCCTGTTGTTGGGCGACGTCACCCTGGTGTGGCATCTCGGCTACAGAAAAGTGTAAGCTGAAAAACGAAAAACGAGCGAACGTTAAACAAAAATTCTGACCAAGATGGCCCGTACAGCTCCAGACGGCCCGTACCAATGTTGCCCGTCTCAAACAAAACCAGGTCGTCTTGGTCCAAGACGGCCCTTCTTGGCCATACCAGGCCAAAACAAGGCCATCTATCCAAGACAGCCCGTCTTGGCCATACCAGGCCAAAATTAGGCCCTGTGTCCAATACGGCCCGTCTTGGCCATACCACGCCAAAGGTCACCTTCTTCATTTGTTGAACAAGACGGGTCGTACGGGTCAAGATGGCCCCTCTTGATTGTCAACTGATTCAAATTTGAATGACCAAGACGGGCCGTACTGGTCAAGACGGCCCGTCTTGTTCTTATTTCGAAAACTTCAAATGGATCTAAACAGGTCCTATTTCGATCAAAATCCTAATCTAAACACATATTCATGATTTACGAACGAAAACACATGCCTAGTATCGAATGTTTGAAGCTCCACGACGGGGTGCATAGACCAAGACGAGAGAGTTTGAGTGTATGTGTGTGTGAAAAAAAGTGAAAATGACGTCTGAGTTTGAGTTTAATCTAGAAAAGTGCGGGCCGTACTGGCCAGTACGGGCCGTACTGTTCTAACTTATTATTATTTTTTTTAAATTCAAAAAAAATTTATTTATATTACATTTTATTAAAGAATTTGTTTTTTTACATTTACACGTCTATGTAGTCGACGAACTTATTTTCATCTATAAATCTTTGATATTCTTGCAGCCTGTCATGATATACGAACTCCCAGTCGGATGCGGCATCATTTCGGTAACGTTTCCAAATAGGATTTACCGTTGGCATTGGATAATATCCTTGTAAGGTAACAATAATGAAATGGATGCCAAGATGAACTACTGATACGACGTTATGTCGCGGCAAACTATTAGCAGATGTCCACAAAGGAAAGATGGTTTGAGGACCTCGGCAGCTGAAAAGGTGAACGATTATGCCAAATCTTTGAACAATTACTAAACCTGTGTGAGGCATAAACATCCAATGTTCGGCAGGAGCAGGTGCAATCTGTTGCCAATTTATTGTGTTGCGTAGTACATCATAAGATCCTGGGTCGTAGGAGTTAAACACATATGTGTACAGATCTGCGTTGAAATCCAATTCGTGCAAGAGTTGTTGTCGAAAAAATGCCCAATGACTTTCATAGAATCCTAAACCCACGGCTACAGAATGAAAACCACGGTTACCATCTAGCTCGACATCTTGTATGTTTACCACGTAAGGTTGAAGCAAAGGAAGGATGTGACGACCGAAGCGATAAACATTGTTTAATCCTTCTGGCTTCATGTTACGTGGAAAATGGAATTCGTTTTGACTTAGCGAGTCCGATGGTGGCATTGCTTTTGATATCGATGTGGAACGACTGCACCGAAATACGGGTTTCTGACTTTTCTCAGTCACAGTTGTAAACGAACTATGCTTCGAAGGTTCAAATGTACTTTCTTGGGACGCTAAATTAATATTAACCACTGCTTGAACCATGATAAGACTTGTTGGAGTCTTGTTTCCGGTTTTGCTGATATGATTGTTGGTTGTTACCCTTGAAGTTGTTACTTTCCCACTTTCTCTTATGATCTCCCACCTTGGTAGCAGATGTTCGTTTGGGCAGAGTCCCTTGCAACACTGCCTGGTCAGTAAGCTGATGCGCTAAACGAACAGCTTGTTGAATGGTGGTGGGATTTGCTGAAGTCACCAACCCTTGAATCTGAGGCACTAGTCCTCCAATGTACTTTTCAATCCACTTACTGGCTGGAGTAGCCATGTGTGGTAGCAGTCTGGCCAACTCGTGTGACCTGGTTGTGTACTCTTCAATGTTTGACCCCTCCATCTTGAGGTGCCAGTATTCCTCCTCCAACTTCTGCATCTCACTGCGAGGACACACTGCGAGGACAGTACTCCTCTTGCAGTAAAGTTTTGAAGTCATTCCATGTTAAGGCATTAGCCTCTCCCAACCCCAGAGTCTGAACATTTGAGTTCCACCAAGTTAGTGCTGGACCCTCCAATGTTCCCGTAGCAAATTTCACCTTGCTTTCGTTAGGGCAGTTGCACATTTCAAACACCGACTCAGCCTTTTCAATCCACCGAAGGAGTCCAATGGCCCCCTCCGACCCTTTGAAATTGTGTGGTTTGCAGTCCAAAAACATCTTGAACGTGCAGACTTGTGGATTAACCAATCCCCCAGCTGGACCCTGTGGCCCTGTGTTGTGAGTCTGAGCATACTGTGCGATTGCCTCTGCAACTCTGTTGTTAATTAGCTCATTGAGCTCAGCAACAGTCATATGTACGTTTCCCTCAGCCATTAGTTTCCTATTTACAAGAAGTGTTAGCACGAAGTCAAAATCTAATGTGACATGTGTAAGTAAAACAACAAACACAACATGTAATATAAATCAACACAACTGTTGAAAATAAATAATAATTCTTCCATAGATAGAAACTTTCTTTGAGTACAATACTTTTGAAATAAAACATAACTTTCCAAACTACTAATATAGGAACACAACCCGTTCCTAATAAGTTTAAACAAAACAAGAAAGAAAAGAAAAACAATCAATCGTCCTCAACAGTGGATTCAGGATCGGACTCAACAACTGGTGCTGGTTCCTCCTCCTCATCCTCATCCTGTTCCTCATTCTCAGAGGCCACTAAATCCTCCAAAGCTTCAATCCTGCCCGCCAAAATCTCCTCTCGGTTCTCTGACTCTTCTAGACGACCAATCAAGTTAATCATCTCATTTCGCATGTCATGAACCAGATGGGCAAGTTCCTCTTGCCTCTCATTAGCATCCCATTGTTCCTGAGAGTGCTGTGCAATCCTATCTTCTGCTTCCTCCAGATCCTCGCGTAGTTTGGCGATCTCCTCCGCGTCCGTCCTTTGCCTCTTAGGCTCAGGAGCATCTAGTACTGGTGGTGGATGTGTAGAAGGTCCCTCAGCAGGGATCTGCTGAGTGCCCTCCACTGGCTCCTCATCCGGGTCCTCATCTGGATCCTCCTCTGTATCCTCGTCTGGGTCTGAGTCATCTCCCTCATATGGTGGAGGTGATGGAATAGGTGGTGGTGGTGGTGATGACGGTGGTGCTGGAACTATTGGTTCCTCATCCTCGGAATCATCAATGTAGATGTAGGGAACTGATGATGATGCCATGCTTGTTACATAATACCATATGTAAGTGCAGTGCCATGGAACGTGTAAACAAGTCAATTACATAATGTCATATGTAATTTCTAAGCAGTATGTGTAAACATGTGTGTCTAATGTCTAACAGTCATAGTCTAGGCCTACAAATGCAAACCTAGTTCGCTATAACCAATGTCTCTGATACCAATCTGTCACACCCCCAATTTTCAACTAACGGAATCAACCCGTTTGGGAACGTGACAAACCAGGATCTCAGATCATTAGACATAGCGAAGACCTCTATATGAATTTTCAAAACATACTGTGGTCTTTAAAACAATACATCAGAGTTTTCAAAAGTTGCGGAAGCGTTATAAAACCAATAACAGATTGTAAAATGTAAAATACAATACAATGTTCCAATTGTTTAATAATCCAAATATCTAAAGTATTTAAAATGCATGCGACTCTATCTCCTAGTCCATGCCAGCTTTAACGCGCGCCTTAGCGTCCTGAGAAAACATGCAAATCAAGTCAACACAAAGGTTGGTGCATAACACATGTTTTAAGCATTCACAATGTTCAAAACAGCAGTTTGAATAACAAGATTGTAGATAACATAATCACACATGCACAGTCATGATAGCTAGTCATATAAACTATTTACATACGTGTTCGACACCGAAGCTGACGGATTGCCATGCTATAGCATGTTTTCGCCTTGCCACTATTGTCTATCACAACAATAGTAAAATTGTGTTTGGTCAGTCAAACACCTGCGTAGATCCCATCTACCAGGTGAGGTTTGTCAAACCTAATAGATCTATTTCCAACTACCACGCTTTGCATTACAGCAAACTAAACGGTTCGAGGTGTGTAAGGACTTTCAAGTTGATATGTTTTCACATAATGTAAACAGCTAACTCATGCAAGTGATATGTATCTAAAAACAGTTTGTTGCACATGTTTTCTCCCCCAAAACAGTTTAAAATAAGAAAGGGGCCGTGTACGCACCTTTGATAATTGCAGAATGATCAATACGCGTGAAATCGTGTAGAGAATCCTCTTACGAAGGATCTGTGTTTAAACAATAACACTGTGTTATTCGAATAGTCGTTTTGTGCTTGAAATCACATACGTGTCAACACACGTATGTTAAAGTGTTAGGAATACGCATACGTGAGTACGCGTGCCTTTGAAATCGTTTAAATAAATCACATCATTATTTATTTAAACCAACGTAATTATACGCGATTTCGTTTTTGGACAAAAATATGAATTTTATTATTCTAATACGTTCGTAATACCGTTACGGTTCCAACGCAACTCGAACGGATTAAAACGGAGTTCGTACGTGAAAGTTATCTCAAAAATACCAAAAATGGTATTTTTCCCAAAAACCGGCCACCCCCCGGCTCGAACCCGCGACCTCCTACTCGCAACACACATGATCTACCAACTCATCTAACTCCAATTTCTTTACCAGCTTCTGATTTATAATCGTTTTAAACATAATTGGGCCGGTTCCCCTTAATCTTCCTATAGCCGAAGCAATTTGATTCCATTAACCCACGATTCGATCCATAACGAACCCAAACCCATAGGGCTATGGTTCTACAGATTCAACCGAACTTAAAGATGTTTCTAATTTGATAAATCATCATTTCAAGGTTCCAATTTCAGACATTCAAAGTTTCCAACGAGAGCCCCCAAATCATATCATCTAATCTTAATAAATCCGATACTATAATTCGAAATTAACTTAGGGCTATCCTACATCGATCCCTTCTGAAACTACAGATGTACATCAATTTGATTTTAAAACTCATATGAATTGAAACCCCCAAATCCGTTTATGCTTAGAACTCTAATTATTGAATCCACACCATTCGTTGTTAAATCACGAAATTGATAGATAGTATTCTTTAGTCGGCATCTTATGAAACTACCCATGTGATTTAATTTGAATATCAAACTCGTTTTCATGGAAACTCCCAAAACCGTTTTGTCTAAGAACCCTAGTAATCAAAGTCTATCAATTCGTTGCTATTCCTTTCAATTGATGTGGGGGTTTCGTTTAACAAATGTTTCCGAAGCTTCATGTATGGTTTAATTTGATTCTATGACCGTTTAACCCGAAAACCCCCAAATGGTTCAAACCAAAGAACCCTAGAATCAAAAACCATATGATTCGATGTTAAATCACGAATTTGTTATATGGGTTAGTTTAGTCGGCCCTTTTAGAAAGTTTAGGATTTATTACTAACCTGTTTTAGTATCCAATTCGAGTAATTCGAATTTAGCTCAAGCTTCGGCCACCTACGATCGGGTTCTTCAAATCTGGAACTCTTGAAATCGAATTCTTGTATGCAGAGACTTCTAATGTTGCCGAATAATGATTTTGAAAGTTCAATTGTGAGGAATGAAGTCGATTTATGGGATTTTGACATTGAATGGTTTCGGTTTCAAGTGTTGTGGCCGTTTTTGAATAAATTCGATAATGATTCGATCCTATAACGTATAAAAACTGTTAATCATCATAATTGTGATGATTATGATGATTCAATATCGGTTACAATTTGGTTTTGATGTGAATTCCGAATTTAATTGAGGTTAATGGCCGAAATTTGACTTTAAAAAGTCAAAATTTATCATTCTAATCATTTACAAGTTAAAACCCTATAACCTAAGTGTTTTAGACTTATTTCAATTAATTCAAACCCTAATGATTTGCTTTGGATCAATTACTTGACATTTCGATTAACAAAGTTGAGCCGACAATCCCGAATTGTCACAAATTAGGCAAATTGAACTATTTTTGGCCACATTAATCCTTTTGGGCCTCATAACTGTAATTGGGCCTACTTTGGGCCTTACTGGGCCTACCTAGATCTCATTGGGCCTTACCGGGCCTTCCTGGGCCTTCCTTGGCCTTGTTGAGCCTTCATTGACCTTATTGGGCCTTCATTGACCTTGTTGGGCCTTTATTGACCTTGTTGGGCCTTCATTGACCTTGTTGGGCTTTTATTGGCCTTATTGGGCTTACGAGGGTTAACGAGATTAACTCGAAAAGTCGGATTGTCACATCATCCCCTTGTTGAAGGAATTTTCGTCCCGAAAATTAGTAAGTGTTATAAGTAGTTAGGAAACTACTTACGAGTTTAAATCGTACGTGTTAGTGTGATTTGATCATTCTGTGTGCTTGTGTGTACTCACACACAAAGTCTAATGCTTGCAACATCACAACTCAATTGTGATCGTTCAATGTGACTGTTTGCGTGTACACTAGTTAGTTCACCTAACTGTGACTGTTTGTGTTTGATCGTATTGTGTTGTGTAACCTCACACATAGTGAGTGTCTGAAACTGTTTGTACTATGTAACCCCGCACATAGCAAAATGTGTGTTGTGTAACCTCACACATAGTGAGTGTCTATAACCGTTTGTACTATGCAACCCCGCACATAGCAAAATGTGTGTAACCAATCATGTATGTACTACCATAACATGTAACATATGAAATGTAGCACATAAAATATATAAATTGTAATGTAGCACAAATGTTAATAACAAAATCAATTGAATAAAATGTTTGTGCTTACAGTTTGAAATTTGCAGTGTTGATGTGTGAAAGCATCACGTCATCCCCTTGTTGAAGGAAATTTCGTCCCGAAATTTAACGTGCGCTCTCAGTGTTAGCAGTAGCTGTTTTGAATAGATGAGGATACTTCTTCATCATTTGATCTTCCCGTTCCCATGTGAATTCAGGACCACGTCTTGAATTCCATCGAACTTTGACTATCGGAATCTTGCTTTGCTTCAGTTGTTTGACCTCTCGGTCCATGATTTCAGCTGGTTCTTCAATAAATCGTAGCTGTTCATCTACTTGTATTTCTTCCAACGGAACAATCAATGTCTCATCAGAAAGACATTTCTTTAAGTTCGATACGTGAAAAACATCATGAACTCCACTGAGTTCATCCGGTAACTTGAGTTGATACGCAACCGGACCAATCCTTTTCAGGATCTCAAAAGGTCCTACGTAACGTGGACTAAGCTTTCCGCGCTTGCCGAATCGTATCACACCTTTCCAAGGTGATACCTTTAGAAGAACTCGGTCTCCTACTTGAAATTCCAACGGCTTGCGACGTTTGTCAGCATAACTCTTCTGTCGATCCCGGGCCGCTGCCATACGGTTCCGAATTTGAACTATCTTTTCTGTTGTCTCGTGCACCAATTCAGGACCTGTAATCTGACTGTCACCAATTTCAGCCCAGCAAACTGGTGAACGACATTTGCGACCATACAAGGCTTCAAACGGTGCTGCTTGAATACTTGTATGATAACTGTTGTTGTAAGAGAATTCCACTAGCGGTAAATGATTTTCCCAGCTATCACCAAAGTCAATTACACAAGCTCGTAGCATATCCTCGAGCGTTTGAATCGTTCGTTCACTTTGACCGTCGGTCTGTGGATGATAGGCGGTACTCATATCCAAGCGAGTCCCTAATGACTTATGAAGAGATTTCCAAAAATTGGAAGTAAACCGGGCATCCCGATCTGATATAATAGAGATTGGCACGCCATGCCGTGCTACTACTTCCTTGATGTAAATGCGAGTCAGTTTCTCCATCTTGTCAGTTTCCTTGATTGCTAAGAAGTGTGCAGATTTCGTTAATCGATCGACAATTACCCAAATCGTATCACAACCACTCGGTGTACGGGGTAACTTAGTAATGAAGTCCATTGAAATCTGTTCCCATTTCCACATCGGTATCTCTGGTTGTTGCAGTAAACCAGAGGGCTTCTGATATTCAACTTTGACTTTCGAACAAGTCAAACATTTGCTAACGTACTTAGCAATATCAGCTTTCATGTGAGGCCACCAATACAGTGCCTTCAAATCATGATACATCTTATCTGATCCTGGATGGACTGAATACCTGGACTTGTGTGCTTCATCCATCACGAGTTCCCTTAAACCTCCATACAAAGGTATCCACATTCGATTAATGAAATAACGAATTCCATCAGGTTTAACATCCAATTGTTCTTCCATTCCTCGTAAAGATTCCGGTACTAAGTTTTCCTTTTTCAAGGCCTCAATCTGAGCACTGTGTACCTTGTCAGGTAAGTCGGTATGTATCGTCATCATAAGTGCGCGAACCCGTCTTGTTCCTGTTGTGTCCTTTCTGCTCAAAGCGTCAGCTACCACATTAGCTTTTCCCGGGTGATACTTAATCGCACACTCATAATCGTTCAACAATTCAACCCATCGTCGTTGTCTCATATTGAGTTCCTTCTGATCAAAGATATGTTGCAAACTCTTATGATCAGTATAAATAGTACACTTAGTTCCATACAGATAATGCCTCCAAATTTTCAAAGCAAAAACCACTGCCCCTAACTCCAAGTCATGGGTAGTGTAATTCTTTTCGTGCGTTCGTAGTTGTCTGGAAGCATAAGCAATCACTTTATCCCGTTGCATCAACACACATCCCAAACCTTGTGCAGATGCATCACAATACACCACAAAGTCTTCTGTTCCTTCCGGTAAGGACAGAATCGGTGCGCTGCAAAGCTTCTGTTTCAATAATTGAAACGCAGTTTCCTGTTTATCCGTCCAGTTAGACTTTGTTCCCTTGTGCGTAAGAGCTGTAAGTGGTTGAGCGATTTTCGAGAAACCTTCAATGAATCGTCGGTAGTAACCCGCCAAACCAAGGAATTGTCGTACCTCGGTAGGGGTCTTTGGCGCTTCCCAATTCTTAATCGCTTCAA
This sequence comes from Mikania micrantha, assembly GCA_009363875.1. Taxonomy (NCBI): domain Eukaryota; kingdom Viridiplantae; phylum Streptophyta; class Magnoliopsida; order Asterales; family Asteraceae; genus Mikania; species Mikania micrantha. Next base: position 10,187,717 of record CM018687.1, read on the forward strand.
TCTTCGCTGGATCAACATGTATGCCCTTTTCGTTGACTATATGACCCAAGAATTGTACTTCTCGCATCCAGAAATCACATTTCGAGAACTTAGCGTACAGTTGTTCCTGTTTCAATAATTCCAATAATAGTCGAAGATGTTCAGCGTGTTCCTCCTCAGATTGTGAATAGATGAGAATGTCATCGATGAAAACAATGACAAACTTATCAAGATAAGGTTTACAAACACGATTCATGAGATCCATGAATACAGCTGGAGCGTTTGTCAACCCAAACGGCATGACCAAGAACTCATAATGGCCATATCTTGTCCTGAATGCTGTCTTCGGAATATCCTCCTCCTGAACTCTTAGTTGATGATAACCCGACCTGAGATCAATCTTCGAGTAGTAATTCGAACCTTGCAACTGATCGAACAGATCGTCAATCCTGGGTAACGGATACCGGTTCTTGATAGTAACCTTGTTCAATTCCCGCTAATCGATACACATACGGAAAGTCCCGTCCTTCTTCTTTAGATGAAATTATAAATATATAAACCAGAGGGTTCAAAAGTGAAACTTTCCCCAGTGAAGAAAGTTTAAACTAAGATGGAATAAAACACAAAATTTGAAGGACTTAGGTTGCCGGTTAGTGATTAATAATATAAATACATGTGTTTAATTTTAATTGGATAATTAGAGTTGATGGGTTATTGTCACAAAAGGGTTATAATTAGATCACAATCCTATATATATATATATATATAGGATTGGGTTCAAATGCTAACCCTCATTTATGGCACTAACCCATTAACCCTCATAAACCAATCAGAATTGAACACATGGCTTTTTCTTTTATTATTTAATAAGGGTAAAGTAGTAATTTGCTATATTAAATACTTTACCCCCTCTTTTTTTATACATCCATAACTTTTTTATGCTATAATATTTTTTTCTAAAAATTGCACCATTTTACTCGTCTTATTTTTCTCTTTAATTCCGTTATAGTCTTGACTAGGTTTTTTTATTTTTTTTCGTATGTTCGTATTTACACCAATGTAACAAGTATAAAAATAACAAATTATTTGTAACGAGTTGTAACGAATTTCGGTTCACATTGTTATAGAATAATTACGGTTTACGTTTAAGTGTGTAAACGACCCAAGCCGATCCCGAGCTAGTTAATTACGTTATATTCTTGACTAGGTTTTTTTTATTTTTTTTCGTATGTTCGTATTTACACCAATGTAAAAAGTATAAAAATAACAAATTATTTGTAACGAGTTGTAACGAATTTCGGTTTACATTGTTGTAGAATAAATACGGTTTTACGTTTAAGAGTGTAAACGACCCAAGCCGATCCCGAGCTAGTTAATTACGTTATATTCTTGACTAGGTTTTTTTATTTTTTCCGGATGCTCAAAAATTCGTTAAATCTACTAGATTGTAAATACGTTTTAATACTTTAAAAAAACTATATCTACAAGATTGTAAAGACATTTTAATACTTTAAAAAAAATAATATAACATTTTGTTGATAAAAACCAAAATTCGTTATATATACAAGATTGTAAATACGTTTTAATACTTTAAAAAAATTATATCTACAAGATTGTAAAGATATTTTAATACTTTAAAAAAAATAATATAACATTTTGTTGATAAAAACCAAAATTCGTTATATATACAAGATTGTAAATACGTTTTAATACTTTAAAAAAATTATATCTACAAGATTGTAAATATATTAATACTTAAAAAAAATAATATAACATTTTGTTGATAAAAACCAAAATTCGTTATATCTACAAGATTGTAAATACATTTTAATACTTTAAAAAAATACTATAATATTTTGTTGATAAAAACTAAAATTCGTTATATCTACTAGATTGTAATATGTTTTAATACTTTAAAAAAATAATATAACATTTTGTTTATAAAAACCAAAATTCGTTATATCTATAAGATTGTAAATACATTTTCATAATTTAAAAATTATATTTACAAGATTGTAAATACATTTTAGTACTTTAAAAACCAAAATTCGTTACAAAATCAAGAATATAACCTAATTCACGAGCATCCAGAAAAAATAAAAAACCTAGTCAAGAATATAACGTAATTAACGAGCTCAGGATCGGCTTGGCTCGTTTACACTCTTAAACTTAACCCCTATTTATTATACAACAATGTAAACCCAAATTTGTTACAACTTGTTAAAAATAATTTGTTAGTTTTATACTTGTTACATTGATGTAAATACGAACATCCGAAAAAAAATAAAAAAACCTAGTCAAGACTATAACGAAATTAAAGAGAAAAAAAAGACGAGTAAAATGGTGCAATTTTTATAAAAAAATATTATAGTATAAAAAAGTTATGGATGTATAAAAAAAGATGGGGTAAAGTATTTAATATATCAAATTACATTAATACACTTATTCCTTTTTCTTTCCAATCAATTACATTATTATATTATAGTTTAATATCAACCATTAGATTAGCATCTTGTAATTTGATCATTCAATATGGTTGGGTTAATGGGTTATTTATGAATCTTAGAGTTAGTATTAGATCCATTCCCTATATATATATATATATATATATATATATAAATTTACTATTTAATATAATATACATATATTTACTATTCTTTTTCATACATTTTAATACATATAATAATTATAGTTAATGGGTTATTATCATAGGAGGGTTATAATTAGATCACAATCATATATATATATATATATATATATATATATATATATATAAATTTACTATTTAATATAATATACATATATATACTATTCTTTTTCATACATTTTAATAAATATAATAATGATTATTTTTTTCTTTAAAAACGTATTTTAGGACAAGCAAAAATTGGGAAGAAGACGAAAGAGTACGTCCTGTTGCTCCAATTAAACATCAAACTTATCTCCCGATTTTTAGATTGGCGACCACTTGCCAAATTGAAACCCTTCTAAATTTCAATTCCACCTACCGCTCATCAAAATCGAACAGGTATGCAGGCCGTAAAAGCCGGTAGCCGGCCGCCGTGGGTGGGATTCGCCGCCGCCGTGTGGGTTGGAATCGCCGCCGGCAACTCGTACTGTTTCCCACTCTACTCCCATTCTCTGAAATCAGTTTTGGGGTTTTCACAGCAACAGCTTACGATTCTCGGTGTTGCGAATGATTTTGGGGAAAACACAGGGATTCTTCCGGGCATTGCTTGCAATTATTTCCCAACGTGGGCTGTTCTTCTTGTCGGTGTCTTTTCTTCCTTCTTTGGTTATGGAGTCATATGGCTTGCGATCACTCAATCTGTTCATAATTTGCCTTATTGGGTTGTAAGTAGATCTTGATGATTTTCGTGTTTTTTGATTTGGGATTGTTTGGATTTGAAAATTAGTAATTGGGATTTGTTCACAAGCTGATAATTTTCTGAAACCTGCAAAAGATTTGAATTGCAAACCATATGGGATTTGCATATTAAAAAAAGTAATAGAAGTGCTTGTGTTTTACTTGGCTTCTCCTTTCATAGGGTAAGAAAGTGGCTTGATCCGGGGCGGGTTCAACTATTTTGAAGACCCTAGGCGGAATAAAAAATTTAGGTCTTCACTTACTATTACGTTAAAAACTCTCCTCTTTTTATATGTGGTGGAGTTAAAAAAGAAATTCGTTTATATTTACATGTATACAATACTTAGAGTAAATTTATTTTTCTAGTTTTTGTAAATAAATATTCTTTAATAAAATATTCTATAATCAATTCTTCTTTTTGAAGAAAGACTTTTCATTTGAATATATACTTATACGTGAGTCTTTGTTGAATCTTCTATTGTTTTTCAGATCACAAATGTTAAAAAAAATCTACAGGTCAATAAAAACTCACAATATATAATAATTTTAAAAAAAATCGGAGGGCTTTATATTTTTTGGGGCTTCAAGCTTGTGTTTGGGTTGCTTGGATAATTGAGCCGGCCCTGACTAGATTATTTCACTATCTAGCATATGTAGCCTTACCCTACACATTTGATTTGTACAGTAGGCCGCCTCTTACGGCTTAAACCCATGACCAGGTAACAAAACAACAATCTTTTAAGACGTGGGATTTGCATATTGAAACCGATTATTTGCTTAATGCAATACACAAACAATTTGGAATGATATGCTTTTCGAAAAGTGAATGAGATTTGGATAAACAGTTTTGGAGTTGCTTATTCAAATTGCTGATAATTATGCGGGTGGATTTGCCAAAAACAAATTTTTACGTTAAAACATAAAAATGGGTATTTTTTTAATAAATTTGTATTTTTTTATTGTATTTTTAAAACGGTAAAAAAACATAAATCTGATTAAAAGAAATATACATTTTTTTATGTTTTTATGCAAAATATTTTTTATCCTCTCCTGATAGTTATTTCACTAGTTAAATCTATCTAATAAACAGAGTTACCAAACAACTGTTTTATTTTGGTCATTGTGTATTGTTGCAGTTTTCGGTGCGCATATATTGCATATATGTGTCGGCCCTTAAAGGGTAAAAGCGCTATTTTACTTTATTTTTGTGAAAATAACGTTAAAACCATTGGGTTGGTCGGTTAATCAGGCATCATGAGTCGGGGGTCTTATTGGAGGCAACCTCTCTATTCCTACAGGTAGAGGTAAGGCTATCTACATCTTACCCTCTTTAGACCCTACCTTAGCTTTGCTAATGGTGGGATATACTGAGTACGATGATGATGTGTATTGTTGCAGCAAAAGCAAGTCAAAAGACTATCTCCTACATTATGTTGCTTCTGGTTAATTAAAAAACTATATCTCAAAATCCCAAAGACCCCCCTAAAGGGGTGATCCAAAGTCCAAACTTTACAAGTTTCTTGAATCCAGGAAACGTAACACTAGCCCATTTGGTAGAGACACTGCCACTTATAAGTGAGGTTTTGGGTTCAAATCTAGGCAAGGGGAGATTTATTTGTAGTTGTTTAATAGGAGTAGGATAGATCATTCAAGTTTCTTGAATCAAACAATTTGGTTTGACTTGTTTTTCTAATATCAATCATTGTTTGCAGTTATGGATTGCCCTCGTGCTAGCGGCTAATAGCAGTGCGTGGATGGGAACCGCGGTGCTCGTTACAAATTTAAGAAATTTCCCCTTAAGTCGTGGCACGGTCGCAGGCCTTCTAAAAGGGTACATTGCCCTTAGTGCTGCGGTTTTCACAGAAGTATGCACCATGTTACTTAACGGGTCGTCTACACAAATAGTGCTTGTGTTCACACTCGGTATACCTATCATATGTCTTGCATTAATGTACTTTGTTCGTCCATGTACACCTGCTTTCGAGCCCGACCCGTCGGAGAACACTCACTTTATTTTCACACAAGGGTCAAGTCTTATATTAGCAATCTTTCTTTTAACCACAACGGTCTTAAAAAACTCATTAGATCTAAGCAATACAATTTCCTACATATTTATCGCGATTATGGTGGTTCTTTTACTATCACCACTTGCAATTCCCATTAAAATGACCCTGTTTCCATCCAGTAAGAAGTTGATCCGGCCCGTTGAATCTTCAGACAGTTTGGATTTGAAAACCGAACCGTTGCTAACAATGTCTTCTTCAAACACGAATCTTTCAAGTTTTCGTGAAAATGAAGACGGTTCGGATGTGAATTTGCTTCTTGCTGTTGGAGAAGGAGCTGTTAAGATCAAGAAACGAAGGCCTAGAAGAGGTGAAGATTTTAGTTTTCGTGAAGCAATGGTGAAGGCCGATTTTTGGCTTTTATGGACCACTTATTTTCTTGGAATCGGGTCGGGGGTTACGGTTTTGAACAATTTGGCCCAAATTGGGAGTTCACTAGGATTTGATGATACAACCACGTTGATGAGTCTATTCAGTTTTTGCAATTTTCTTGGCCGGCTTGGTGGTGGTGCAGTTTCTGAATACTTTGTTAGGTAATCTTTATTATCATTTGTATTACACAGATCGAATAAATAAATATTAAATATTTATTAATTAAAATTTAGTAGTTGTAAAAAGATTTTTTGAGATAAAATACGATTGAGGTATCATTTACATATAAACTAAGTAATTTAACTAGCAGAAAAATGGCATCATTTTCTTAAACTTTTGTGTTTAAGATTTTTTTACATTTTTTCTAAAAAATTGTTTTGAAAAAATATTATTTTTATATAAAAATCTCGTTTAAAAACTCTGGTTTTTTATTTTTTTTCTTTTTTAAAATATTTTTTTAAAAAATTTTATTTTTGTAGTTCTTTTTTAAATATGAAAAAAGTATAACTACTATGGTTCATATTTAATATAATTATTTAATTGAATAGAAATTATAGTAATATAATTGACACAAATGTCAAAACACTATCTATTAAAACACTAAAAGAATGTGCCTGAATTGAACTTCTTGTTGGCCCGTAACCAAAAACCGGGTTTGACCCGTACCCATCAAGATTAACATATAAAACCAGCCCATAGGGCTGTTAAAGCCAATCCCTTTAGGCCCGACCCAAATCATTCTTGTCATTTTTATGGGTTTTCTGCAGGTTAAACACGATCCCAAGGACATTTTGGACCATGGTGACACAAATCATCATGGTGTTAACATATCTTCTGTATGCATCAGCTCTAAATGGAACCCTCTACGCTGCAACCGCGTTACTTGGAACATGTTATGGTGTTCAAATTGCTATCATGGTATCAACTTCCTCCGAGCTTTTCGGACTAAAAAATTTCGGGTTATTTTTCAATTTTATGCAGCTAGGAAACCCTCTAGGGGCACTTTTATTTTCTGGTATGCTTGCGGGTTACGTCTATGACAACGAAGCAGCTAGACAAGGTGCGTCTACATGCTTGGGTGCCGCTTGTTTCCGGTTCACGTTTCTTGTTCTTGCATGTGTTTGTGGTTTGGGGGCCATATTGAGCTTGATTTTGACGATTAGAATTCGACCCGTTTATCAAATGCTTTATGCTGGCGGTTCCTTCCGTTTGCCCCAAGCATCGGGTCATTAGTTTGATGATTTGTGTTGATTTGCCAATAGTCAATTACATGATTCTTTTTGTTCATGTTGATTGTGAGGTTTATGTGCTTGTTGTATGTATACTAAATTTGGTCGTGTTTAGAAGCTTATGAACAATCTTTCGACATGGTTTTTTGTATGAAAACTATTCTGGAATGGATAATTTTGAAAATTTTTCTGTTGTGGTTCTTGTAGAGCATGTTTATATATCTATTATATAGCAATGTCGGTGAAACACCCTCCACCGACGCTAGAGGGGCACAAATCGGTGTTTTTAGGAACCGTAACCAGTACCTAGGTTACGGTTTCGCTCAAACCGGTTCCTAGGGTAGAATTGGGTAGGAACGGACACTGGTTCCATATTTACAATACTACACCCGGTAGAACTAGGTAGGATATGGCTTGTTCCAAAAACCGGTTTTGAGTTTTTTTTTCCCAGTTACCAACTCAATTAAATTAATGAAAATAAACATAAATGCATTGTATTATTATTTTTTTAATATTTCCTCGTACAAAATACACTTTATAAAAAGCTACAAAATTTTATTTTTTTTATTATTGAGAACGAGTATGGGCATCATATAGGGGTGTCAAAATACCTGAACCCAACTAACTTGACCCTCACCTAAACCGAAATGAGCTTAACATGATATGGTTATTTGGGTCAACCTGATTAATCCTACCTGTTAATAGGGTCGGGTTTTGGGTTAACCTAAATAAGGATGATTAATATATATATATATATATATATATATATATATATATATATATAGGAATGGGTTCAAATACTAACCCTCTCTTACGGCGCTAACCCATTAACTTTGGCAAAAAATGGCCGAATCTTGAATTTTTTTTTTAAACATCATTGTAACACAATTTGAACACCATGTTCAGTTTTGAGTTTTGGCTAATTCATCACCGTTTAAAAAATATCATCGTTGTAAGGTTTTTTGCTACAGTACTGTAAGTTTTAAATATTTAAACACCTACAGTACTGTAAGAGCCCAAACGGTGATGAATTAGCCAAAACTCAAAACTGAACATGGTGTTCAAATTGTGTTACAATGATGTTTAAAAAAAAAAAAATTCAAGATTCGGCCATTTTTTGCCAAAGTTAATGGGTTAGCGCCTTAAGGAGGGTTAGTATTTGAACCATTCCCTATATATATATATATATATATATATATATATATATATATATATATATATATATATATATAGGATATGGTTCAAATAAGAACCCACTATAATTGAGAAAACTCAATAACTCAAATTCAATGGTTGAAATTTCCAAGATTTAATCTAGTTGTGACATGTGTCACTAATTAAATTTTAATACAAAAGGGCATTATGGTCTTTTATGTTAATTACAAAAATCAGATTTAATACAAGAGTGCCAAGTGTCACACTCTTAAAAACCATCTATTTTCCTATTTTTTAAATGAAAGTTCCCCCTTGATTTTTATACACTTATAACTTTTTTATACTACGTTATTTTTTTTATAAAAATTACACCATTAAACTCGTCATATTTTTCTCGTTAATTTCATTATAGTCATGCCAAAATTTTTTCGAGTGTTCGCAATTACACTAACGTAAAAAACATAAGTACAATAATTTTTCTCTTTTTTCAAAAATTTTCCATCAAATTTTTTCTCTCATCTTAAATATATTTTACAAACTTATTTTTTATTATAAAATTTACTTAATTAGATAAATTTATATCAAATAAGATTGAAAGTTAGATAATTGTAACGTAAAAAAAATAATAAGTTACAGCTCGTTACATCAGTGTAACGACTCGTTACATCAGTGTAATTATGAACACTTTGAAAAAATTCAGCTCATTACATCAGTGTAATTAGGAACACTTTGAAAAAATTCAGCTCGTTACATCAGTGTAATTACGAACACTTTGAAAAAATTCAGCTCGTTACATCAGTGTAATTTCGAAAACTTTAAAATTTTTTGACAAAAGTATACTTGAATTAAAGATAAAAATGTGACAAATTTAATGGTGTAATTTTTTTAAAAGAATAATAATGTATATAAAAGTTATGAAGGTTTAAAAAATTGGGGGGTAAACTTTTATTTTAAAAATCAAATCAAGTACACCACACAAATCTCTAAAATACCCTTAGAGAAAAATCTCCACCACTCATTTTTCCCAGATTTAATATGGACCACACATTTCAAATTTATTAATTTAGACAACCAATCAAATTGAGTTTATGGGTTATCTCAATTACTATGGGTTCTCATTCACTCCTTACCCTATATATATATATATATATATATATATATATATAGGGAATGGTTCTAATGCTAACCTTAGGATAGAGCAATAACTCATTAACCTCATCATATTGAATGATCAAATTACAAGATTCTAATCTAATGGTGGATATTAAACTATAATATAATAATGTAATTAATTTGAAAGAAAAGGGAATAAGGGTATTAGTGTAATTTGTTGTATTAAATACTTTACCCCATTTTTTTTTTACATCCATAACTTTTTTATACTATAATATTTTTTTATAAAAATTGCACCATTTTACTCGTCTTTTTTTCTCTTTAATTCCGTTATAGTCTTGACTAGGTTTTTTTTATTTTTTTCGAATGTTCGTGTTTACACCAATGTAACAAGTATAAAACTAACAAATTATTTGTAACGAGTTGTAACGAATTTGGGTTTACATTGTTGTATAATAAATAGGGGTTAAGTTTAAGAGTGTAAACGAGCCAAGCCGATCCTGAGCTCGTTAATTACGTTATATTATTGACTAGGTTTTTTATTTTTTCCGGATGCTCGTTAATTACGTTATATTCTTGATTTTGTAACGAATTTTGGTTTTTAAAGTATTAAAATGCATTTACAATCTTGTAAATATAATTTTTAAAGTATGAAAGTGTATTTACAATCTTGTAGATATAACGAATTTTGGGTTTTATCAACAAAATGTTATAGTATTTTTTTAAAGTATTAAAACGTATTACAATCTAGTAGATATAACGAATTTTGGTTTTTATCAACAAAATGTTATACTATTAAAATGTATTTACAATCTTGTATTAAAATGTATTTACAATCTTGTATATATAACGAATTTTGGTTTTTATCAACAAAATGTTATATTATTTTTTTAAGTATTAAAATATATTTACAATCTTGTAGATATAATTTTTTTAAAGTATTAAAACGTATTTACAATCTTGTATATATAACGAATTTTGGTTTTTATCAACAAAATGTTATATTATTTTTTGTAAAGTATTAAAATGTCTTTACAATCTTGTAGATATAATTTTTTTAAAGTATTAAAACGTATTTACAATCTTGTATATATAACGAATTTTGGTTTTTATCAACAAAATGTTGTATTATTTTTTTTAAAGTATTAAAATGTCTTTACAATCTTGTAGATATAATTTTTTTAAAGTATTAAAACCGTATTTATTTTACAACCATGTAAACCGAAATTCGTTACAACTCGTTACAAATAATTTGTTATTTTTATACTTGTTACATTGGTGTAAATACGAACATACGAAAAAAAATAAAAAAACCTAGTCAAGAATATAACGTAATTAACTAGCTCGGGATCGGCTTGGGACGTTTACACTCTTAAACGTAAACCGTATTTATTCTATAACAATGTAAACCGAAATTCGTTACAACTCGTTACAAATAATTTGTTATTTTTATACTTGTTACATTGGTGTAAGTACGAACATACGAAAAAAAATAAAAAAACCTAGTCAAGACTATAACCGAATTAAAGAGAAAAATAAGACGAGTAAAATGGTGCAATTTTTATAAAAAATAATATAGTATAAAAAAGTTATGAATGTATAAAAAAAGAGGGGGTAAAGTATTTAATATAGCAAATTACTACTTTCCTTTTATTAAATAATAAAAGAAAAAGCCATGTGTTCAATTCTGATTGTTTATGAGGGTTAATGGGTTAGTGCCATAAATGAGGGTTAGCATTTGAACCCAATATATATATATATATATATATATATATATATATATAGGGGAGGGTATAAAAAATAACCCTCTTTTTTTGCTACAACTACATAACCCATTTAAACCAATCATAAACTTACACATAAGCATTACATTAAAATATTAAAAAGGGCATCATAGTCATTTTACCCCTTATAAGTTTTCCCTCCCTCTTTTTTAAACATTAATAACTTTTTTATAATATATTATTTTTTAAAAAAAATTGCACCATTATATTCGTCTCATTTTTCTCTTTAATTCCGTTATAGTCTCGACTAATTTTTTTTTACTTTTTTTAAATGCCCTATATTTACATCATTGTAACGAGGTTAAATATAACAAATTTATTTGAAATTTTTTTAAAAATGATAAATTACAGTGATGTAATTTACATTGACGTAATTTATCGTGATGTAATTTACATTGACGTAATTTATCGTGATGTAATTTACATTGACGTAAAATTCAGTTTCGGTTTTTTCGGTGAATTTGGTTTAAATTACAGTGATGTAATTTACATTGACAACAAATTCGTTTAAATTTTTTTCGAACAATGATAAATTACATCATTATAATTATCATTGTGAGAGAAAAAAATCAAAATAATGTGTTCTATTACATCACTGTAATTTATCATTGTAATTATCATTGACGTAAAATTCGGTTTCGGTTTTTTTCTGTGAATTTGGTTTAAATTACAGTGATGTAATTTACATTGACAACAAATTAGTTTAAATTTTTTTCGAACAATGATAAATTACATCACTATAATTATCATTGTGAGAGAAAAAATTAAAATAAATTTTTTTCTGTGAATTTGGTTTAAATTACAGTGATGTAATTTACATTGACAACAAATTAGTTTAAATTTTTTTCGAACAATGATAAATTACATCACTATAATTATCATTGTGAGAGAAAAAAATCAAAATAATGTGTTCTATTTACATCACTGTAATTTATCATTGTAATTATCATTGTTAGAGAAAAAAATAAAATAATGTGTTACGTCACCGTTAATTATGTCATTGTAAATTACTTTATTTTGTGTTACATTACTTCATTTTTTGTTACATTACTGTAATTTACCATTGTTAGAAAAAATTTCTAATTAATTTGTTATCTTTAAGCTCGTTACAATGATGTAAATACATGACATCAAAAAAAAACTAGTCGAGACTATAACGCAATTAAAGAGAAAAATGAGACGAGTATAATGGTGCAATTTTTTTAAAAAAATAATATAGTATAAAAAAGTTATGAATGTTTAAAAAAAATGGGGTAAACTTTACTTAAATAACAAATGTCTTAAATACCCTTTATATTAAAAAAAAGAAAAAAAAAAAGGAATCTGACACGTGTCACCATCCTATACACTTACATTTTTAAAGTAACCATTGGATGATGGTTAATGGGTTGTAACAAAAGATGAGGGTTATCAAAAATTCCATGCCCTATATATATATATAATATATATATATATATATATTAATTATTAAATATAAAATCTATTTAACTTTTCACCTAAATATTTAATTAGCAAACTGCTTATGACTACGACTATTTGTCAAATTATATATGCTTCAACATGTTTTCTACTGAATTATATGTTTGGAACATGAATTATTTGTAACAATTTAAAATTACGTCAAGATAATAACAAATAAATATGTAGCCAACTAACCCGACTGAAACATGTGACCCGACTAACCCCAACCTGATCCGATCAACCCTCGGGTTGACTCGATCTGTTCATGCTAAGAGAAGAGTGGATCCAATACCAAGACGACTTCTTTCCCAAGAAGTGCAGCAAATACTTTAGTAATTTGTGGATTTCATGCCCCACGAGTGAGTTGCCAAGCCCCTTAACTTACTTAGAGTGGGGCTGGGTTTAGCAGACCGCCCCCCCCCTCCTAGTATCATAAGCGAGTTATTCGTTAGATACGCCGAGAGATGGTCTTTCTTTCACCTTTTTGTCGTGTACTTTTTTTAAGCTCAATTTCATCTTCAAGGCTTGTGACATCTTGAATAAGATCGATTGCATCCAAGTGATCATTTAAGCAAATGTACATCTCTACCGAATCTATCGTGAGTCTTGTTTTTCGTAATGATAAAATCCTGCTACTAAGAGAACACAGTTTCCAAAGCGACCGTAGAAGCTTTAGGGGATTCCGAATCAATCGTATAAGCTTAAAATGTTAATAAATCACGAGCTATGGTGGCTAGAATTGGAACTTCCAATATACCAAAAGATCTAAATTGCTATAATCATAGGATTGAAAAAGTTGACAAAATCCGTTTGCTTGATGGGGTGTTACACCTTTGTTGTTTTGCCATCTCATTTTAAACGGTATACAGCAAAGCCACAAGCGAATCTTGTGCTTTGCTACTGCCAATTGAGCTTGATGTGCTCGGAACTGTTTGAATGTTTATGTTGGGCCCATATTTTATTTAATAAAAATCATACATAGAATTTAAACTGAAATGAAAATGTTTTTATTGCTTCATTTGAAAATTTTGGATTGTCTTTATACATATTTAAATTGTCATATATTCCGTCTATCAGACATTCAACTCTCTAACATTTAAATTGGGTTTAAAGCAACAACACAAGTAATTATGTGTGACAATTCTTTGAAATATTTTATATATTTTTCTCTTATTGGTTTTACCATGTTTTCAAACATTTCTTTGAATATATTATATTTGGATCACTGACGAATCACTGTACTATTATCATGTCACCAGCTGTACCACATGATCATATCCATGAAAAGTAATGAAAGAGACTACTTTGAGAAAATCTCTTTGTGAGATTCGAATTTAAGATCGTTTGGTTCATAAGTCATATCCCACTACCAAGATACCGCTAGGCTATAATGGCTTTCAAACATTTGATTTGTATTTTCAAAGTTTTTATATTTGCCGCCATTAGATACAATTCTGAAAGCATCAAATTACTAGTAGGATTATAAACTCCTGATAATTTGGTAATGGTGATTATGAAAATGTTAAGAAATTCGGTTGGATTTTGAATATTCTCCCAATACACTTGCGGAAACTTTTCCATCACTTCCGTACAGACTTGCCTAAAAAGATTCTAAAGTTACTTCTTGTTTTAAAGCACTTTCAAATATTTTACAAGCGAAGTTTCATCGAGTAAGTGTTGGGAATTGTAGTGGTATTCGGTTTGACTTTTCGGTAAAAACGAGTTTGACCAATTAGTATATTAAATCCATATTTAATATTAACGCAGCGGAATTACGGTTTCAAAATTTTCACTGTTAATATTCCCAATCAGGATCAAGGTTACAAAACATGCAAACACAGATAATTATAACTAATCTAATCTACCGATGAGAAAAGATTATACCCTTTTGGTTAATAGTTAACCGTTTGAGACACCGAGGTTCAACGAACGAATGCTAGAACAAAACACGAACAAGTTCCTGGTTCTCAACGGAAGCAGGGGGTGGTATGAAAGTAGGATGAAGATGATCAATCTTCTACTAGTTTCTTCTTGCACCAATCTTTCAAAGAACCATCAAGCTCTCCTTCCTTCAAGTCTTGATCATTCAACCATATATATAGATGGAGATGAGATCAAGAGTTGGAGTGTGTATCTTGCACACAATCATGACATGCAAGATATGTCTTTTGAGTGTAAATCTATCTCAAATGATGGCATGCAAAGATTATGACAAGATCTTGCATGATATCTAATGATGGCACTTGATTTTATTAGATATTATCAAAATAATAATAATAATAATAATAATAATAATAGTTTAATTAAATAAATAAATAATTAAACTTATATAATTTATAACTTTTATAAATTATAAAACTGTTCGTGATTACCAGTTAATCAAATTAAGTGGATTTAATGTTCGTTGCCCACGGTGTAACTCTTACGGGTCACAGCTCGATTAGTTACGTTAACTTATCGAATCCGTTCATAAAATCCAACAATCTCCCACTTGGACGGATTTCGATAGAAGGCTAACGTAAACAGTCAGCGGTGCTCTAGCTGCACATGATTGCTCCTAACAAGGTATGACACTTTAAAGTCATTAACCAAATTATCATGCTACTATAGCAGGATACTAGACTTATGATAATCGTAGTCATCTATCCTTTCTGTAAAAGACATCAATTGAAACAATGAGACATGGATCTAATTCATTCTCATATGGTGTTCAATTATTGTTGTTCTCGATTTAGATTCAGAGTGGTCCAATCAAACACACAGTCAGTTTGGGTAAGGCCTTACACTTCACCAGTATGAATCAACGAGGGCGCCATAATGTCTAACCGTTACATGAAATATGTAAGAGTACAGAATCCCAATCTTGATTATATACAACTCCCACTGAACATCAGAATCATTCCCAATCAAAGCCTTTATGACTGGCAGTTACGCGACAGTAGTTGACAATGATCAAAGAATGTCCCTTAGTAAACGGAAGTTCTAGTATACATCTCAGGTCAGAGGATACAAGATGAGTTTACCAATTTCAAAAACATCTCATGACTAAGATCCATGGAGATGATTTGTAGCGAGTTACATCCAACATCATTCATAATGATGTCTGTGAATTTGGTAGTCAACTACTTGAGACCAAATCCAGAATAGTCTTAACTCAGAGTCGTTCCCACGAGTCTAACCGACTATGGATAATTAAGAATACAAGATTCAAGGATTAAACGTATTAAAATCGAACACAGTCATAAAATTCAGTTTTGCATTTAAACCAGTAAATCAATTCTGAATTCAAAGTACAACTGCTTATTTGTTCGTTCATCCAAATACTAAATCAAAACATATCACTAGCTAATCTAAGCCCGATCGCACTCCTGTGCTGATCATACTTGTCCTGAGTCATGGGCTTAGTGAACGGGTCTGCTAGGTTTTGATCTGTGTCCACTTTGCTTATTATGATGTCTCCATGTTCCACTATTTCCCGTATGTAGTGGAATTTTCTTAAAATGTGCCTGGATTTGTGATGAGACCTTGGCTCTTTGGCTTGAGCAATTGCACCTGTGTTATCACAAAAGATTTCGATAGGCTTCCGAATACTTGGAACCACATCGAGGTCAGCTATGAACTTCTTTATCCAAGCAGCTTCCTTTGCAGCATCCGATGCAGCAATATATTCAGATTCGGTGGTTGAATCCGCCACTACACTCTGTTTTGAACTTTTCCAGGAGACAGCTCCTCCATTGAGAGTGAATACGAAACCTGATTGTGAGCGAGAATCATCTCGGTCAGTCTGGAAGCTAGCATCAGTGTAACACCTTACAGTGAGCTCTTCTTCCACTCCTCCAAATATTAAAAACATTTCTTTAGTTCTTCTCAAGTACTTCAGAATGTTCTTGACTGCGGTCCAATGGGCAATGCCAGGACTTTGCTGAAAACGACTGGTCATGCTTAAAGCATACGAGACGTCAGGTCTGGTACATAACATAGCATACATGATAGAACCAATCGCTGAGGCATATGGAATTGCTTGCATTCGCCTAATTTCAATGTCCGTCGAAGGAGATTGCGATTTGTTCAACACAGTTCCTTTAGTCATGGGAATAGTCCCTTTCTTGGAGTTTTCCATGTTGAAGCGTGTCATCATTTTGTCAATGTATTCACTTTGACTCATCCCTAAAAGCCACTTAGATCTATCTCTGTGGATTTTGATTCCAAGAATGTAAGCTGCTTCTCCAAGATCTTTCATTGCAAAACAATTTCCCAACCAGTGCTTAACTTCGTTAAGCATAGGGATGTTGTTTCCAATGATTAGTATATCATCTACATACAAGATGAGGAATGATATAGTCCTCCCACTAGCCTTTCTGTAAACACAAGGTTCATCTTCGTTTTTGATGAAACCAAACTCTTTGATCTTTTGATCAAAACAAAGATTCCAGCAGCGAGATGCCTGCTTAAGCCCATAAATGGACTTATTTAATTTGCATACCTTATTAGGATATTTTGGATCAACAAAACCTTCAGGCTGAACCATATAGACATCTTCAGAGAGATGTCCATTAAGAAAAGCGGTTTTAACATCCATTTGCCATATCTCATAGTCATAATATGCAGCTATGGCAAGTAATATCCTGATCGATTTGATCATAGCAACGGGTGAAAAAATTTCATCATAGTCAACACCTTGAGTTTGAGTGAAACCCTTTGCAACCAGCCGTGCTTTGTAGGTATGAACATTTCCATGCATGTCGGTTTTTCTCTTGAAAATCCATTTGCTCCCTACTGCCCGTGAACCGGGGGGTAGCTCAACCAAGTCCCAGACTTGATTGTCACGCATGGATTGCATCTCGGAATTCATGGCATCGAGCCATTTCGCAGATTCTGGATCTGATATAGCAGTTTTGTAGTTAGTAGGTTCGTTATCAGGCTCAGCTACTAACAGGACTTCAGAACCATCAAGATGCCCAAGGTATCTATCAGGAGCATTGCGAGTCCTGCTACTTCTACGAATGCTTGTGTTTAAGTCTGATTCATTAGCAACAACTTCTTGTTGATCAGACGTTCCGACTTCGTCAGCGGTCGTTTGCGGTTCTCGAATTTCTTCGAGATTCACAATATTGCTTCCAGTTCCTCGATCTAGAAATTCTTTCTCGAGAAAGTGGCCCTTCCTTTTGATGGAAATCAAGTTTGCATCAGGATGGTAGAAATAATATCCGCTTTTGTTATGGTATCCGACGAAAACAACCTTTTCGCCTCGAGGATCAAGCTTGTCATTAGAATCCCTAGTGACATATGCATTGCATCCCCATACCCTAAGATAAGACAAATTTGGTTTAGTGTCAAACCATATCTCATATGGTGTTTTGTTTACCTTCTTAGTCGGTGCCAGATTTACAATGCGGGCTGCGGTCATAAGAGCAAAACTCCAAAAAGAGTGAGGCAAGTTAGTTCTACACATCATCGATCGGACCATATCTAGTAAGGTACGATTTCTCCTCTCGCTTACGCCATTAAGTTGGGGTGTACCAGGAGGAGTGGGTTGTGAAATAATTCCACGTTCTTTCAGATGATTGATGAACTCTAAGCTGAGATATTCACCACCTCGATCCGATCGAAGTGCCTTAATCGTTTTACCGAGTTGGTTTTCTACTTCGTTTTGGAATTCTTTGAACTTTTCAAAGGTTTCATGCTTATGCTTCATTAGATAAACATATGCATATCGACTATAATCATCAATGAATGAAACGAAGTATCTTTCATGATTTCTAGACATAGTTCTGAAAGGACCACACACATCAGTATGTATAAGTGCTAACAGATCTTTTGCTCGTTCACCAACATGGGTGAAGGGATCTTTAGTGAGTTTTCCAGCTAAGCAAGATTCACAATCATCAAAGGAGTCCTGTCCAGTGGATTCAAGAATCCCCTCAGACTGGAGCCTTTTTATGCGGGATTTGCTTATTGTAACATCCCAAATTTTTCTAAGATACAAGTTATTTGAATTCTACGTACGTGTAACGGATAAGTAACTTGTGGGAAAATAGACGAAAATAACCAAGATGGGGCTTAGAAATCGTGTACTCGAAATACGGAGATTTCGAGTACACCATATTTCGAGTACTCCCTATTTCGTGTACTCAGGTGTTCGAGTACGGGCACCTTGTCTATAAATAGTCGTGCCTTGGGAAATGTGACAACCTTTGGTTGGAAGCACAGTCCCTCTCGAGTACACGAAGTTTAAGTCCAAGAATTTCAAGAATCAAACTTTGATCGACCAAACGAAGTAGGAAACGCACGGGATTTTACCAGGAGAATCAGCTACCTTCAAGTAAGTGATTCATGTATAGAAAGCTGGATTTTTATGCAAAAGTTAGAATGGTTAAACAAAGGGTGAACTTTTGCATAAAGCTCACACCTTTATGCATAAAGTTCATAACTTTGAGGTTCCAATACGTTGGTAACAACCAAAGGAACCTAGAACTAGCTCCCCAAGGTCTTAGATGAATTTCTGAGATGTTTAAGGACGAAATAATGAGTACACGAAATCATGTACAGAGGGTACTCGAAATCATGCATGTATTTCGAGTACAATGTTATTTCGAGTACAGGGGCTATTTCGAATACAATGGTTATTTCGTGTACATGGAATTTCGTGTACATGGCATTTCGTGTACATGGAATTTCGAGTACATGGCATTTCGTGAACTAGAGATGTTTCGAGTACATGGCAATTCGTGTATGTAGGAACTTAATGAATTTCAAGGGTTTCGAACACTTAGCTAAATTTCGAAAACTTGGATTCAATAAGGGGGACTAGTAGGCTATGAGGACTTAGAATAATTTCTAAGTCTAAGTATGTGATGTGATGGTATGTGATGATATGATGTAACTGATATAGGTCCTTAAGGCCCTAGCTAAGGAGTTCGGGTAAGGTTAACAGGAGTCTACTATCAGGTGAGTTCTAGACGCCCTATTTCATGTTAACTGTTTTGGGCTGACATACATGCTTATGGTTATGTTATGATGTTATGTGCTTAGGATGATGAATGAATGATGGTATGCCCTGACTATGTATGCATGCGTATGTGTTAGTATGATCTATGCATGAAAGTATGTTAAGTATGATGAATGCATGAGAAATGAATTATGATAATGAATAACATGACATGAAAATGATGCTAGCATTTGATATGATGATGGCTTTATGATAACATGCTTCATGATGATAACTATGAGAACCGTTATAGGAGTATGACAAGGTCCTAGGTTGCTAGGATGAAAGTATGATATGTAGGCATGATGACATGATATTATGATATGCTGATGATGCTAGTATGTTATGATGAACTGTGCATGACGACAGTATGCTATGATGGTATGATGAGACGATGCTAGTATAACATGTCTAAGATGCCATGATGACTGCTATGAATGATGTTATGATGTTAGCAGTAAATGTTATGATGATTATGATAAAAGATGATATAATGCTAGTATATCATGTATGACGAACGAACGATGTCCTATACGTGTTATAGGATAAGTATGAAAGATGTACCAGCTCTTGTGATGGGTGGGTATGGTAGTCAACCACGACTATAACTGGGTATGATAGTCAACCACGACTATAACTGGGTATGATAGTCAACCACGACTATAACTGGGTATGATAGTCAACCACGACTATAACTGGGTATGATAGCCAACCACGACTATAACTGGGTATGATAGTCAACCACGACTATAACTGGGTATGATAGTCAACCACGACTATAACTGGGTATGATAGTCAACCACGACTATAACTGGGTATGATAGTCAACCACGACTATAACTGGGTATGATAGTCAACCACGACTATAACTGGGTATGATAGTCAACCACGACTATAACTGGGTATGATAGTGAACCACGACTATAACTGGGTATGGAGCCTTGTGCAGGCATAAGCCCACTGTTCGTATGGTAACAGGGGAACGTATGATGATGATGATGTAAGGATGTTATGTGCTAAGGTTATGGACTATGTGAATGAAATGATGTGTATGTTAAGTATGTTAAATGTTGTTTTATGAAAACTAGAACTCACCAGCGTAAGCTGACTTGATTTAGCATGTATGTCAGGTTGAAGGTATGATAGGAGAAGACATGGAGCTCGGGCATAGAGTCATACGATCCGGTGGTTTTGGCAATTCGATGTGATTTTGATACAGACATGTTATTGATTTCTGTTTATCAAACTATGTTTACATTTCCGCTGCATGATTATGAAAGTTTTTAGTTTAAGAGCTATGTGTTATGATGAAAACCAACCTCTGTGAGGTGCCCGGTTTCGGGGACTCACACTTATGTGGCCAAGTCTACAATGCCATAGATATGTATCATTAATGCCAGATTTGATACGTTTAGAAAGATTATATACATTATTGTTTGGTTGAACATCTATTTCATAAATACCATTTCGAGGTTTAGCCTCAAAATAAAAGACATCATTTAAGCAGGCAGATATAGCAATACCATTAAAAACGTACTTAAATCCTTGTTCAAACAACAGAGAAACTGAAATAATGTTTCTGGTTAAACCAGGTGCATACAAACAATTATTCAACATAAGTACAAGGCCAGAAGGACATGAAAGATAATATGTTCTAGTTGCAAGAACTGGTACTCTTTTCCCATCACCAACGATGAGTTCCATGTCGCCTTGTTTCAGTTTCTTCCACTTTTCAGGTTCCTGCAAGACATTAATGATGTGGTAACCACATCCGGTGTCAAACACCCATGTGTTGCTGGAAACAGTAAAAAGTTCAATAACGTAAATAGAGATACCTGAAGGGCCTGCACCATTGGCCTTGTTCATCCTCAGCTTAGCCAAATATTCAGGGCAATTACGCCTCCAATGCCCCATCTTGTTGCATTCAAAACATTGACGCTTCTTAGGGGGTGGTGCTTTAGTAATTGCCTTGGCTTTGTTGGTGGCATGCTTGGCAGCAACAATAGCTTTATTCTTGCCCTTGATGTTATAACCCCTTTTCTTGGGATTGGGCTTTCTAACACCAGCAGATCGAACTGTCAATACTTGATTGACTTTGCTTGGTACATTCATCTCAGCCGTCTTCAGCATCCCATGCAGTTCAGGCACAGTCTTCTCCCAAGCATTCATATTGAAATTCATTACGAACTGGTCGTAAGACTTTGGGAGAGAGTTCAAGATGAAGTCCGCTGCCATTTCATTTGACAGGGGATAACCAAGCTTATTCAGGTGGTCGATGTACCCTTTCATCGTAAGCACATGAGCACTAACTGACGAGCCTTCTTGCATTTTGCAGGCGATAAGCTGCTTCATGGTGTCATAGCGTTCTTGACGGGCTTGTTTCTGAAACATGCCTGTAAGTTGCTGGATCATGTCAAAGGCACCCATGTCTTCCATGTTCTTCTGAAGATCAGAAGACATGGTGGCTTGCATAAGGCAGGCTACCTCAATGGCATCCTCGTTATGCTTTTCCCAGGCTTTACGGGCAGTAGCCGTATTACATTCAGGCTCATTAGGAACTGGACCTTCCAGTACATAGTGCTTTTTGGCAAACTTGAGAACAATTTTCAAGTCGCGGTGCCATTCGAGAAAGTTGGTGTTATTCAGCTTATCTTTCTCAAGTATGGACTTGAGAGCGAATGAGGAGTTATTTTCGTGAGACATCCCTTTAAGGTAAGCAAAATTAAATAATTAGTATTTTCGATGTTTAATTCCTTATTTAATTAATTAATGACCCATTAACAGTAATAAGAATAAGGATTGAGAATCAAGTTATATCAGTCACTAAAGGCAGCTGTGGCACGCAACATTAGTAAGTGATATTAGGTAGATTGACAACGTTTGTCAATTGTGAAAAATGCACAACTCTCAGGTATGAGGCCACAAAGACAATCTTGTCTATTTAGTGATACGTTTAGCCTCATCTATGCTCACTTTCATTTCCAGACAGCTGTGGCACGTAACAAGATATGAAAGTAATAGTCGTCCTAAAACAGGCACACGTGGAAGAGCCGGATGTGTCAACGGAAACTCTTGCACCTTGGAGGAGAAACTACGCACCAAGTGCGGTGCTGTGGCTCCAAACACTGGTGTTTCGCATTATGCTCCAAGTGTCCCTTATAATAGGATAGCATAAACTATTGATTTTATATATATGGGATCCATTTTAGTGTTTACCGAATAAGGGTCAAACACAACGAATGATCTAATCATACGTGCGTTGTAAAAACCAGTTTTACTATATTTAATGTCGTGACTTTGTGATGAACCCTTTCATCTCTCAGGACACTTAATTTTAAATAACCTATTAAAACTAAGTTTTTCGCGACTTGCATAACCATTCAAAAGTTAATAGTTAATATATTAAGTTTCTGAGTTTTAAAACAATTTTAGATTGTAAAAACTCATTGGTTATATTTTTTAAAACAAACCATTTGTTTTATAAAACTTTTACAAGTTGTAAAATTGTTTAATTTTTGAACTTGTTACATTTTATTGCGATTATTTTTTTTAAAACTCCTTTTAAAACCTTTTTGGTATTTGGTTGGTATGTTATAACATTTATAAGATAAAGCAACCACAATATCAAATTAAATAAATATGTAAATCATAAGGCCAAATTATGTTTGATTTTGCTAGAGCCAAGTAGCAAAACAAACTAGGTCACGGGGTCACAACACACAATCAACCACAATGATGAATCTAGTGCATCTTGTGATCTTGAGCTGCTCCCACTGACCTCCAGATCCGTGCTTCTTGATCTTGATTCTTCAGTTTTGTTTTCAGGTCTTTTGTCATTACAATATTTACAAGAAATTGAAATACATAACGAGAAAATATAAACCCTATTCTATTACAACTTTGAGCCATCAAAATGGGCCAAACCATAATAAACCAAAACTGAAAAATAAACAACCAAACAAACACAAGGTCGGACCTGATTTACATATTCGATCATAACTTTATAATTAAACTGGGTAATTCTTTTGGTCAATTATAACTTTGACCAAATAAATAATTTAACCCAAATAATTAGACAGATCTAAATCTGGATCTGAAACTCAAAATTTTAAACAATTTAGAGTTTGTGATCTGTAACCGGTTAAACTGACCGGATCCGATTTGCATGTTGTAAGCGTGGCTCTGATACCACTGTTGGGAATTGTAGTGGTATTCGGTTTGACTTTTCGGTAAAAACGAGTTTGACCAATTAGTATATTAAATCCATATTTAATATTAACGCAGCGGAATTACGGTTTCAAAATTTTCACTGTTAATATTCCCAATCAGGATCAAGGTTACAAAACATGCAAACACAGATAATTATAACTAATCTAATCTACCGATGAGAAAAGATTATACCCTTTTGGTTAATAGTTAACCGTTTGAGACACCGAGGTTCAACGAACGAATGCTAGAACAAAACACGAACAAGTTCCTGGTTCTCAACGGAAGCAGGGGGTGGTATGAAAGTAGGATGAAGATGATCAATCTTCTACTAGTTTCTTCTTGCACCAATCTTTCAAAGAACCATCAAGCTCTCCTTCCTTCAAGTCTTGATCATTCAACCATATATAAAGATGGAGATGAGATCAAGAGTTGGAGTGTGTATCTTGCACACAATCATGACATGCAAGATATGTCTTTTGAGTGTAAATCTATCTCAAATGATGGCATGCAAAGATTATGACAAGATCTTGCATGATATCTAATGATGGCACTTGATTTTATTAGATATTATCAAAATAATAATAATAATAATAATAATAATAATAATAATAATAATAGTTTAATTAAATAAATAAATAATTAAACTTATATAATTTATAACTTTTATAAATTATAAAACTGTTCGTGATTACCAGTTAATCAAATTAAGTGGATTTAATGTTCGTTGCCCACGGTGTAACTCTTACGGGTCACAGCTCGATTAGTTACGTTAACTTATCGAATCCGTTCATAAAATCCAACAGTAAGAACATCCAATTAGGGCCCAACCATACCATTGTCCTAGCGTTACCCTTTTTTTTTTCTTACACATGGCATTTGTTGTAGTTTTGAAAAAGTATTGCAGCATACATCTAAAAGCGGTTTTGAATGTTGTAATGTTCTCAATAGCGAGTGTGGTTTGCAGAATTAAATTAATAATATGTGCAACACATCGAGTGTGGAAAAATGTATCGTTAAAAATTAGTTGATATCTTATTTTTAATTTTTCAACCGTGACAATGTTGTTTGAGGCATTATCAAATGCCAAAAAAATATTTTATTTTGTAAATTAAATGTTGTTATTACGAAATCAAATATTTGAAAAAATAATCTCTCATGTGTGGATAAAGAAATAGTTTAAAATCACTTGTTTGCTTCATCATTTGCCATTAATTAGATTCTATTAAATGAACAATAACACAAATATATGATTCGGGCAAATCATGCAGGGCCGATAAAAATCGGTAGTCAAGTTCACACCAGTGTCTTAGTTTTCAAAAAATAAAACTAAATCTTTCTTTGCATTTTTTCCACATTTTTAAACAATAACGACTTAGTTTAGTACGCCTTACATGCGTGTCTTGAGGTTGCAGTATATCTTGAATCATGTTTGCTAATCAAGGGTGTCGAAATGGCTAATAGAAAAGGCTTCTTGAATCACGAGATTCGTCATTCGATCTCGAACCATATCTTCGTTGTAGTGAAATATTTCACCCTAAATCCCAATTTGTATTTGTTGGGACTCATGACCATTTTTTAATGCTTAATTTGTAAAATTGTTTATTAATGTGTTTCTTTAAACTAGAGTTGACTCCTTCGCTAAAAGTATATCACATAACTTGTAATGAGCCTTTTGAGACCTGTCACTCATTTTAAACAAATTCTAATAGCACCAAATTTCCATGTGTCCACTCTACTATGTGTTTTTAATTAATTTATTTATTTTTCAAAATGTGATATGAAACCAATTCATCCTATAACTTATTTATACTATCTAGAGCCATAAAATACAAAAAAAAGAGGCCCAAAACGTCCCCGAAACTATCAAAAACAGCTATAGACAGCCATATATCATTTCAACAATTGGAACAAAATCAGAATTAGGTGGGTGGGATCGGGTTGGAACTGGTTCAGGTCAGAATTGGTTAGGAGCCAGTTGAAATTTCAAATTATAGAACCAACGATACCTATGTTAAGTAACATCTATTCCTGCTAAAAACTAAAAATATTTCATGGCCGAGTGATAAGGGTATGGAAATACAAAAAATAGGCTAAAAGTAGTTACAGAATCAATCCCATTGGCAAGATCTCGAAACTAGTTGTTTAACGAAAGAAACGAGTTTGGAATCGTTTTTTTTGTGCCGGGTACCGGAATCGGTTAGGAACCAATCAGGGAAAAAAAACTTTAGAAATCGGATACGATTCAACATGCACAAAAATGTAGAAATCGGTTCCACTTTATGCCATATAGGAACCGGTTTAAGTCATGAGTCAAAAACATCGGTTCCGGTTCCAAATACCTATTTTATTCACTTATACCCAATGTTTTCAGAACCGGACCGGACGTCGAACCGGTCTCCTTATTGGTCAGAGGTCCGACCACTGGTTCGCCGGTTTGACCGACCGGTTCACCCAAAACCGCTAACTGAACCGGTTCACCCATCGATTCCCTGTTCGACCGGTCCGGTTTTCAAAACATTGCTTCTCCCAAATGCTATGTTCCACGCATCATGTGGCGTCACTTAGTAGACCCGTGTGTGGTTGATTTTTTTTGACAAATTTTTTATGAAATCAAAGAGATAAGAACAACGTCTTCAGTTTATAACCAAATTTTAGATTCAATAAATATACTCAAATCGATTCATTATTTGTTTTTTACAATTATTTTTTTCACAATATTTGATGATTGGATTTTATGACATTAGTATTTAGAGGTGGGCAAAACGGTTTTTTTTAAACCAGTCCCGGTTCCAACCGATCCGGTTCCGGTTAACAAAGTCAACATCTAGCTCTACTTTTGGCCGGTTCCGGTTCGGGTTTGCCCGGATAAAGGTGGAACCGGTTCCACTTTTTCAGGTTCCGATTTCTCTGAGAATCCGGAACCACCCGTACCCACCAGTTCGGATACAACCGGTTCCGCAACTGGTTCCGGTTCGGATTTCCGGTTCCGTGTTTTTTGCCCATCTCTATTAGAATCCAAAAACATCATATGTAATCCAGTTGTAATTTGAATGTTAATAAAAGGCCTTATGGTACATTTGTACTCACCACTCACCAGCCACCACCCCCTGCGGCTAAGGTGGGCCTAACCCTGCTGGTTAATAAAAGTCATATATACCCAAGTGTAAGGTGGGCCTAACACCGTGGCTTGTTGCTTCATTGCATCTATATCTATTAGTAGACTTGCAAAAAAAAACCGGACCGCTTTTACAAATCGGTTTCGTCCAAACCGGTTTCCAAACCGAACCAACCCACCAGTTTGGGATAGGTTTGGATTTTTGACCGTTTGAACCAGTTTGGAACCGACCCGAACCGAACCGGTTTAGGAACCAGTTCCCTAAACCGGTTTCAACAGTAATTTGAAAAACCATCATGAGCGGTCCGAATAAAACTTGGTGCAAGCTTTGTGGTAGTTTTTTCAAACACGACGCGAATAGTAATTTGAAAAACCATCAAGAGTACTAATAATGCAAAGCTTTGAAGAACGAAGCATCACGAAGTCAACCTACGATGTCGAACGATGGGAGTATTTTCGCTTATAGTGTCGATGCGGTTCGGGAGCAAATGGCGCAATTCGTGATTCAACAAAGTTTGCCATTTAACCACTTCGACAACCCTCTCTAACTCGACTTATTCAACAAACTCTTCAACCTCGTTACACACACGTAAGTCGTTCGACCATTGGAAGAGATTGTTTAAAAATGTGGAAAAAGGCTAAAAATGACAATTGGCTTGTTGCTTCATTACATCTATATCTATTAACTGTAAAGATCTGAGTTGAAAACGAAAAGGACAAGGTATACAGAATTTGTCAAATGTATTGTATAAGTTTAATATCTAACGTGTGTGTATTGTTGTTTTTTCATGTTAGATTGAAAGTACAAGTTTTACCGTGAATATTCAAGGGTTGTGTTAAATTAACACCCCATTTTTTAAAAATACACCATTAAGACGGCCCGTACTATTCAGTACGACCCGTTTCAGTTCTCGGTCAAACATTCTTTTGACAATCTATGACAATGATTGGAAGCAAGACGGGCCGTACTGGTCAGTACGACCCGTCTCATTCATTGTACATACATTTTCTGAAACATAGGACAATGATTTGAAGCAAGACGGCCCGTACCGACCAGTACGTCCAGTCTTGCTTTTTCAACTCTGACACTGCTGACATGGAAGGACATTGATTTGACTCAATACGGGGCCGTACAGACCAGTACCGGACGTCTTGGACAAATTTGAAATTTCTATATAAGCTTCAATCGTTTCAAACGAACGCATACGTTTTTGAAGATATCTCAAGATAATTTAAATTTGTAACGATGTCGTTCTGGGATGAGAGTTTTTTCAATGATTACGTGCCAAATTTGAATGAAAAGCCTCCTGTTGAGTATTCATACGACACGATATATCTGAATGCTAAACTTAACGCTGATGTCGATTTTGATAGTCAAGCAGCGTATGCGCAACAAAATGATTAAGGGTTCTTGTATTTTGACAGTAAACAAAGTAACCCGAAGGAGACTTATGAAGAAAAGTCGGTCGATTCAAACATTAACTAGGAAACAAAATAGGTACACTTAAAAGAAACATAAATGTTTATGATTGTATAAAATGATTATTATTTAAGGTAATTATTATTTGAATTTCAGTTTCATTTTTACTTTTCTCACTCACAAAACACTCGCATATTCTCTCATATTGATCTATACACCCCGTCTTAATTTTTAAGCTTTCGACACCAGGTACGTATTTTGCTTCGTAGATCATGAATATATGTGTTTTATTTGCTTAAAATCGATCTAGGAACTGTTTTTGTGGATTTAAAACTTTCGAAATATGAACAAGACGGGCCGTCTTGATCATTACGGACCGTATTGTTCGTTTGTTATTGAACCAAAACAAGAACAAGACGGGTCGTCTTGATCAGTACGACCCGTATTGTTCAACAAATAAAAAGATGCCTTTTGGCCTGGTAGGCCAAGACGGACCGTCTTGACCAGACAGCCTGGTTTTGGCCTGATATGGCCAAGACGGGCCATCTTGACCAATACGGGCCATCTTAGACTAAGACGGCATGGTTTTGTTTGAGACAGCCAACAGAAGTACGGGCCGTCTTAACCTGTACGGCCCATATTGGACAGCTTTTTTTTTAACATTTGCTCGGTTTTCGTTTTTCAGCTATTGCTTATTGATTAAGATGGAGGCGGATATTACACACCATGATGACGCCGTGCCCCTTGATGCCGAGTCATTAGAGCTCTCGCAGCACGAGTGGTTGCAGTTCGAGCCTAATACGGCGACAGCGATTAGGTGCCGTCGTATTCTACGCATGAGCATGGCGACGCCACATTGCATTGATTGGGGAGTTCTTGCAGATGCCGGTCAGGCAGATCGAGCTCGAGCTATCCTAGGCGTGGAGTTTCTGTCGACCTTTCGATATAGAGTTTCTGCCCACATACAACCGATATGCCCACATACAAGCTGATCACCGTGGAGTTTCTGTCGACCTTTCGATACAAAGCTCACCAGGCTTCCGTTCCTGAGCAGGAGGACAAGGAGCTTCCTCCTGACATCGAGTTCTCGTTATGCGGACAGCACATGCAGATGTCGATCGAGCGGTTCGCCGTGCTTTTAGGTATATACTACGAGCCGGAGACCGTGACGGACACATTCACCTAAGGGTTGACGCAAGGTGAGGACAAAGTGATGAGGGCTTGGTGGCCGCATATCTCTGGCACGCCGTTCACCAGCCACCGATTACAGGCGTCGACCATCAGAGATCCTCTGATTAGATACATCCACCGGTGCATTGTGACGATGATCTCAGGTTGTGGACAGATCCAGGAGTGGGTGACGACGACGGATTTATTTTATTTTCACTCACTCATGACTGGCAGGCCGTGCAACCTTGCACGGTGTTTTGCCTTGTACTATGCCTCCTTCTACCACCGACAATAGTGCGGGACACTGTGGGGAGGCGTCTTTATCACCCACCTTGTATACAGAAGAGGCGTGTTTCATTTGCTTCAGGATTTACCGGCAATCGAGCCTCATAAGCTCGATCACCGGACACTCCTGAACATGAAACTTGCCACCGACATCCGGGGTCTGGGATTGCGGTTTATTCGATCCAACGGCCGCCCGTGGCAGCCAGCCCAGCTCGCCGTCATGCCGCAGCGGCAGCTTGAGGACCAAGCGATGCCGGAACCCAATCCGATTCGGGAGGAGCCGGTTCAGTCACCACCACACGAGGACCCATCGCCGCAGCATGTACCGCACGTCTACCGTGCGACGCGCCTGATCGAGCCACTCGAGGCGTTGTTGCACCGTGTTGCGGCCTAGTGCGACGAGGGACACTCGTCGTCGGGCCGCATGGGAGACACGCGTCGAGCGACGGCTCGATCAGCTCGAGGATATGGTTCAGTGGACGGTCGCATCAGAGCATGCGCGACGGGACGGGTCACAGCTTCCATCGTTCCCGGAGCCATGCGTCTACGCAGAGACGGATCCTCCGCTGGACCATCCGGAGGTTCTTAGTTTAGTTTGTGTTTTTGTATTTTGTTTCCTCGTATGTAAAACTCATGTTGTGTATATATGTATGTTTCTTTCTTTATTTGTATTGTTTCTAGTTGTGTTGTTTTGTTTCTGTTTGTGTTGTTTTATTTAATAATTACGCGACAAACTTATAACATTTAAATTAAGTTAACGTAAACAAACTAATTATAAAATTAAATAGTTAGTTGAAACGATTTCGTAAATAATTAATATCATTTAAAATGATAACGTAACAAAATTATGACGTTTAATTAATATAATATACGTATATTGGTGCGTGCGGTCAGTATACTAAAAACAAGGACAAAATTTAAGCTGTCTAACCTAAGCTAAAGACACTCCAACTAATCCTAGACCTTGACTCGACCTAAACACCTAGTAATAATAGGAAATCCTAAACTAGACCGCTACTTAGGCAAGTGTACTTATCGGTGACACTAGTTTGACAAAACTAACCTAGACTGTGAACAAAATAAAGTAAAAAAGGGGGGTTTTGGTGCAACTCTGGAAACCTGAATGAGACTGTAACAAACTAATTAACAAACTATAACGAAAGACTAGACACTAGAAAGGCGAACTAAGACTGCAACGAAGGATGAAATCTAACACTAATAAGACAAACTGGTATACCTAGGCCGAGACTCAAAAGTGTGACAAATGATGACTTGGATTGGCTTGTGAAGGATGCAGATTAGGATCTTAAGAGACAAACCCAGAATGACCTAATGGGACCCAGATCAGTTACCAGGAAACTCCAATGGAAATCCTAAGAGTGTAATGTATGCACTAGTCTACCAGGTCACCTTCCGGATTTTCCCGATATGCAATTGCACTCCAACGGGTAAATCACCTCCCAGATTTCTCCACCCGTCTGTATCCTAAGACACTAGAGAACTATAAAGATTATAACTTTGACATGGATTGACACCAACACTAATTAAATCTAAGACAACGCCCTCCCGGGTCGTTTAACTCAAATATCCCAAGTGATAGAGATCAACCATCTAACCTATCACCTCCCGGATTTCTAGGTTAGGTCACACGTGCAAATAATAACACTTAATGATGTCCAATCCTATGGAATGTGATCAACAACCCATAAACTAACCTAAAACACTAAGTAGTAGGCCTAACATGCATCTATTTGTGGAAAGACATTCCTAGACACACATGGATCAAACATTCATCAAGTATAATCATTCAACACATGTAAAAACCATCAAAGTTCATCACTTTATAGCTGATAACAATGCATATATCATCCATAATCACAAACCAAGTCCAAATAACCATAAAGTTCACAACTTTATCATCTTTAGCCTAGGCATAACCATAATCTAGCAACCAATAGTCATAACAGAAGCTAAACAATGCTGGAATATGTCTAACAATGTAACACCCCGACTGATGGCGGAAACGTCGGGATGCCACGAGGAACGTGTAGATTGTTCATAAGCTCGTGGGCATCTAATTTATTCATCACATATAAATTAATCAACCAAATTAATTACATCAAAAATCATGTTCAGCATGAATTAGTTACATCAAATACACAAAAGATTTAGCTAAACTAACTAAACTCTAGTCTCCAGAATTTTAGTTATTTTAGCTAAGTCCAAGAATCCTATGTGATGATGTCCAAAAGATGTAGAGCTACCCTGCCCTACTTACTTCTCCTCGTTCCCTGAAACATGTAGAAAAATCAAGTGTCAACTACGAAGTAGTTGGTGAGTAATCATAAGTTTTTAGATTTGAAAATGTTTTGCAAAAGGATTATAAAATTTATAATTTCCTGAGAAAATCCACATGAGCACCTGCGAGATAATCCAACATATAACCCAACACACGACCACAACACACATTCACATATTTCAAATAATCATAGATAATCAATCACATATATATAATCAACCAATCTCAATCATCAATATCTTCATATAATATAAGTGACAATGCATGCAATCGTTGTGATTGACCAAAGTCAAAGACAACGACTCATGGAATAGTGACAATATATGCAATCAATTGCGGATGACCGAAGTCAACAACAACGACCCATGGAATAGTGACAATACATGCAATCATTGCGGATGACCGAAGTCAACAGCAATAACTCATGGAATAGTGACAATACATGCAATCATCGCGGATGACCAGAGTCAACAGCAACGACTCATGGAATTATGATAATCCAATAACATGAATATCAATATATCATAACAATAAACAGGTGTCATCCATGTGTTATTAAGATAATGTGCAAATCTGATATACATGTTCCACCTCCGAGTTTAAAACAAAATAGTTTAAAAGGAGGTTATGAGAACTCACCTGAATGCTTTCGATTCAGTGTTTTCGTAGAATGCGTGCTCACGTATGTAAATCAAAGGTACTTCAACACCCTGTATTTATTGTGTATTTCATATTCGTAAGTATAAGTGTTCTATTTCAATTAAATATCCATATGTGTTTGCCTTTACTTGCTAAGTGTATTGTTAACTTAGTTTATTTGATCTAAGTTAAAATGAAACACTTAAAGATTTTTATAAGTAGTCATCATTTAAAATGCAATTTAACTTGTTAGTTTTAATTACTTAATAATGATAACAGATCATGATATTCTTAGGTGTAATTCCTATAAAACGTATACTTAGAGGCGATAATCCTCATTCTACACATATCTACCTTTTTATAATTGCATGCATGTTTAATTATAGTGACCACCATAGTTTAAATTTCGAAAATCTAATTTAAATTTAAAAGAATGGCAGTTAGATTGTTTATTTAAAATGTTTAAATTTACATACCAGAATCTCATGATCCATAACCCATTTTTATTTAGAAATGTGGCAACTTCAACATTTTCATGCATGCATGACATAATTTAATCTCTATTCCTTAGTTTAGAATGTTTGGGTTCAACAATATTTGATTCTACCGAGCCTTGGGTCCGAATACTCCTCAGGTTCGCTGCCCCTCATGTCTGGCCACCCTAAGGTTCGGCCAAGGTTGGTTCAAAGGAGGTTCGCCAGAAAAGGAAGGTTCGTCCCTCTAGGTTTGTGACCACAGCTAGGTTTGCTGGGCACATAGGTTCGCTGCCATTATGAGGTTTGCCAGCCAAGGTTCGTCGCCCAGTGAAGTTCGTCGCCCAGTGAAGTTCGTGAGCCTTGCAAGGTTCGCCGAGGTTAGGATAGTCCTAGGTTCGGCCAGCAGTCGTGGGTTTGCAGCCCTTAGGCTTTGGCTAAGGTGCAAAGGTTCGGTCTTCCTAAAGGTTGCATGGCCAAGGTTCGTGGCACTTCGGTTCGCAGCCAAGGTTTGTAGCTACATGAGGTTCGATCCTGCATGGGAGGCTCGGTGAATGGAGGTTTGCTGCCCAGCTAAGGTTCGGTAAAAGCTTCACAGGTTCGGCCGACCTGCTATCGGCGTGAACCACCTGTTCCTCATCATTTGCTTCGAGTTTCTTCAAGATCCAGGATCATTCATGGATTGCCCAGACTCACACATGTTCATTTTAGGGTTTTCAACATGTAAAATCGTTTACAATGATGGTGATAGTAACCGGTTGTGTTTAAGTGTAAAACATAAAGTGAAGCTCGAGATTTACCTATTAAACTTGTTCAAATTCCAGATTTCTTCGTGGGTTTGTATTCTCCTCGATCACCCGGTCGCTTTGGCACCAAGATCTTGCGAATCCGTCGAGTATCGAAGGAGATAAGCTAGAGAGAAGGTAGAGAGAGATGGGGCGTTTTTGGTGTCTAGAGAGAGAAAGTTCTTGCAAGAAATGAGAAAGATGAAGAATACATGGGCTTTTATAGCCCGGGTCCTCCCCGCGTGTTCGGTCTCATTTAATTCGCGACAAAATAATTATACGTTCGGTTTTTATGTTAGAAACACATTTAAACCGTAAAATATTTAAATAAATAAGTTTCGTTTTAATAAAATGATTTTAAATAAACTCGTTTAAATACAGTGTCTGTTTATCTTCGTTAACTTAATTATTTAATTAGAACGATTTATTCGGTTTTGTTTTAGGTTGCGATTCCTAATAAACTTTATTAGTTTCCATTTATTAATTTAATATCGTCAGATATTATTTCGTTATCTCGTCGAAACGCGTTACTTACGTATGTATTCTAAAGATCGTCACCTTTCCGAATCCAACGCTCGTATCATATTTCGATTCGATTTACGATTTATGGAATATCATTTAAGAATATCATTCCTAATAATTATATTCGTGTGAATCGTCACCCACGCGAATACATTATTAAGTTAATATTTCTAAAATAACATTCACGTTCAATTTATATTCGTCACCTCACCATCGCGTACTCATTTCCCATATCGTCTTCATTATTTTATTATCTTTAATATTATAATCTCCCAATCCAATCCCACTAAACCATATCACTGACACATCCGTGATAGACCGAAATATGCATATGTATAGGGCATATGTAGGGGTAGGTCGCAACCTCCCCAGCCACCGTCCCACCGCTATTTCGATAAACCATGACCATGTGCCCTTGAATATGTTTAGCAACCAAACAATAACCAACTCCTAATTTCTTTCCATTCCAAACCAATAATCCATCATATGTGAATTCAACTACGATAAACTCTCTGGTTTTGTTTAGTTGTGTTTCAACTAAACTTCTCATGGTTTATGCATATAATAATATGTTCTCACTATGTATACCAATATCAGTAATAACATCCAATAATTCATCATCATTAATAATTATCATATCAGGTCGTAACAGTACAATTTAAATATGTACAGACAACCCGAATTACAGTGATGTTACAAACAACATGCTAAATCACTGATTACAATAACAAAATAAAGAAAGAGAGCTAATTACTCAAGATCGTCCTTGTTCTTCAACTCCAAAAGCTCTAATCAAGCCCCAAACTCCAAGGGTTAAGCTCCAGCAGCTCCAGGGGCAAGATTAGGGTTCCAAGGTGCCAAAGAAGTCCCAAAAACGGCTGTAATCGCGTCCCTTTTGAAGAGAAGAAGAAACTAGGGTTTTAGGGCTGAAAACGATCTGGGACGTACCGCCTAGCGGGAGCGTGTGAGGCTAGGTGGTGCGCGCGGATGGCAAGGAAGTCGGCTGGCTGAGGATCCCAGGCGCACCGCCTGGGACCAAGCGGTATGGCCTGGGGCGTAGCGCCTAGAGCAAATTTCTTCGTTTTCTTTGCTTGAACAACCACTCTCGATTCCGATGCCCGTTTGCCCTCGTTTCCGCTCCTCTGGGACACATTCCTGCATAAAAACACTAAAATGTAAAACGGAACTAAAAACGACTCGAAATATATACAAAACTTACGAAAACGGACTCGATTATGTACAAAAACGGATGTGTTAAACTAACACATCATATATCGTTCAAAAGGTCACGTAGTAAACGTATATCGTTAAGAATTATTTAAATACGTAAATCAAGTTTAAATAAAATAAATAATTCAAGAAGGCCCGTACTGAACTGTACGGGCCGTATCAAGTGACTCACACTGGTTGACACCCAAAAATGGCTTGTAAAAATAAGTCAAGGCCTGTACGGGTCAGTACAGCCCGTCCTAAAGAATGTTTCACTGAATCCAAGACATTCATATGGAATGCTTGTCTGTACTCTATATGGGTCGTACTAACCAGTACGTCCCGTCTCAGACCGCTGGGGTGTTAAAATATAAAAGTGGGATGTCTAATTAAAAGAGCCCATATTAAAATTGTGAACAAATAATAACTCTCTTTTAAAGTATTAAACCAGATAACTTGGCAAGACAAAGCCAAATCTTGAATTTTTTTAACATCATTGTAACACATGTACAACACTTTCTTCCTTTATGAGTTTGCGAAAATTAATCTTTGTTTGAGAACTAGTAGGATTTTGAGATGTGTCAAGATAATTTAGACATAACATCTTATTTTTTGTACTAGATTTTTTTTATCTTTTTGTGCTAAATTCTACTTTGTTTTTTGTTTTTTTTTTGTACTGTATTTTCATTTTTATATTACATTGTATTTTTTGAACTGGATTTTTATTTTTTTGTACTGATTTTTTATTTTTTGTACTAGATTTTTCATTTTTGTCCTGGATTTTTTTTTACTGGATTTTGTATTATGAATTGGATTTTAGATTTTATTTTCTTAGCATGCCACATGTCAAACTTAGTGGATCCAAACCCTATATATATATATATATATATATGATCTGTATCAAATAATAACCCCTCTTGTTCGTCCAGATCAACCCGAATGTTTTGTTTTTTTTGAAAATCTTTATTTTACATATACAAGAGTATGCTCTTTTTAGTATAAAACTTATTACGAAAAAGAAAATCTTACATGTGTATCAGACAATGAAAATCATAAACATATAAACCTAAAAAAATAAACACACGTATCTTTTATACAAAGGTACATATTACAAAAATTAATTCTAAAAATAATAATATTAAAGCTACATCAAATAATCATAATAAGTTTTCTCTATAAACAACATTTGATGTTAGAGTCGAAGGTCTTCCATCATTATCTAGCATTAAAATTATAAACATATTTGTTTTTGTAACTCTTGTAACGCAACGGAGAGATGACCATTTTAAAAACATTTTTTTTTATAAAAAACAAACCTACCCTAAAAAAGTGATTGTCTTTTACTTTTGTTTATTTTCAATTTAAACAAAAGTCTTTTGTCAATGTGTGTATCGTGGCAAAATAAGCGGGTCGAGTCGGGTTGGGTAACGGGTCACAACGACTTTGAATCAGGATGAGTGCGGGCCAGAATGAGTTTTAAGTAAAAACAGTTCTGGTCTAAATGGATTGTTCTTAAAAAACATCAATTTCGTTTAACTTAAGATGTGTTATAAGTAAACAAATAGTCTATTTAGAAAATTTTTAGTGATTTTCTCATCAAATATATTATTAATCATTTTTAAATGTTTGAATCTATTACATTTACACAGTTTTTTTGGTTACCCATCTTGACCCGCATTGTGTTTAAGTGCTACTCATCTCAACGTATAAAATATTATGATATTATCCATTTCAACCTATTATACTACAATGGTTAACCCAAACCAACCCATTTCCTTTGATATGGGTAAAAATGTCACCTCAAAATGTGTGTTAAAGAAATTCTATAGACAAAAGTGTGAGCACCAATGTTATATCTTGAATCTTAATATGATTTGTGCTTCAATAACACTATTTTTCAATTACTTGTATTTAAGTGTCATTGCATCAACAATTTTTTTGGTCAATATTTATACGTAGGATAACTAGAACACCAACTTTTATGCTAAATTATGGTCACTATTTTAAAACACAATTGGTGTTTCATCCTATATAATTAACAGTGTTTTTTCTTAATAAATGTGCAACGTCACTGTGTTAAAATAATGTTGTATCTAAAAAAGTATCCTGAAATCGTCGATTGAGCATGACACGTATTAAAAATTCAAAGGTTTGGTTCAAACATAGAACCCTATATATAGGATTGTAGACAAACCAAACGTTAAGCGAATTGTTCGAGAACAGTTCGACGAGAAGTTCATTTATTTTCGTTCTTTTATTAAAGGAAAGGACATCAAACAAAAAATTTTGTTTATATATTAATTTAATGAACAAACATAACGAAATAAAGGTTATCTTTTTTCATTCGTATTCGTGAGCGTTCGATAATGTGTTCTTTACTTTCATTTATGTTCATTTATGATCTTTATTTATTAAATGTGTTTATATTCTTAAATTTTTTATTTATAGGTTAGTATCATAACACTTAAACTATAAATCTAGTCATTTGTAATTTGTATATTAATTGTTAAAAACATAGCATTGAAACTGATACTTTTGAAACTTCACTTTATGTTAATTTTGATTATGATTATTATTTATAATTTTTTCCTTGTTTTATGATAATTATTTTTGAGTTTTATAACAAGTGTTTAACTTTATATTTATGTAAAATAATTATATCTAATGTTTGATATTAAAAATACTAAATTTTAGTTTTTAAAGGATATATGTTCATTCTGTTCGTAAACAAGTTCAATTTCTTAATGACTGAACATGTAAAAGAATTTTCAATCTGTTACACTATATTCCTAAGTTTATTAAAGAAGAGAACAAAAAGAAAAAAAAAGGAAATGAAATGAATAAAAAGAAGAAGAGAATTATTTCCTTTCTTTTCATTCCAAATCGGAAGTAAAGAAAAGCTAAATAATTTTACCTAGTTTTCCTATCACTTCTCTCTCTTTTCCTCCTTAAATAAAACTTGGGAACACAACATTTGTTATGTTCATTTCCCTTCGTTAAATAAAACTCGGGAACACAAAAATGTTTCTCATTTCCTTCTAATTCCCTTCTATTCTCTCCTTAAATGAATTATGGAACAGAGCGTTAGTGTTTGTTAACCATTAATGACGTTAAGAACGAACGAACACGAAAAAGGTCCGTTCGTGTTCGTTTACAACGTTACCTGGTTTTGTTTAAAACATTATGATAATCCGAAGAGAGGAGTGACGGATCATGAACTAGACCAAACATAAAAAAAGAAACTAACAAAACACGTTCTAGTTTTGCGTAGAAGAAAGCCTCGATCTCTTTCCTGGTGAATCAAAACAACCAAAAGCCACAAAAATTAAAGCTAGTTGAGGAGAGTCGTCGAAACAATGATTCTACAGTTAGGGTTTGTGAATCATTACCAAAATCAATGAAAAATGATTTGATCGTACAAATGATACATATACAATCAAATTACAAATCTAACAAAACACAATTGGCAGAGTAAAACAGTTGTCTGATAAAAAGGATATGAACACAAGCAACCCTAGAAAATCAGGAGAGAGGTGTTATGAAGCATGAAAGCAGTGATATTCATCGATTCAGTTAACGGTTTATTCGATTTATTCGGTTTTCAAATTTCTTTTCCCTGACCAAAAACTGAACCAAACTGAATTCGAGGAATGGTTATCTGAACACAAATTTAAACGAGTAAAGCGATTAAAAACCAAATAAACCGGTTAAAAACTGAATAAACCGAATTCAACCGAATAAACCGAATCCAGCGTTATATATTATTAATAAAAGTAACAAATTTAAATATTAATTCGGTTTAATCGGTTAACCGAATAAACCGAATCCAGCGTTATATATTATTAATAAAAGTAACAAATTTAAATATTAATTCGGTTTAATCGGTTAACCGAATAAACCGAATCCAATGTTATATATTATTAATAAAAGTAACAAATTTAAATATTAATTCGGTTTAATCGGTTAACCGAACAAACCGAATTAAAAAAAATAAAGCCGTTAACTGAACCGAAAACCGAATTCGGATACAGTTAGGAACCAAATCGAAAATCGAATTCAGAATTCTGTTCGATTGGTTATGGATACGATTCGGTTATCTGTTTTAAACGGTTTTCATGTTTTTGAACACCCCAACATGAAAGCAAGAATTAGGGTTTTCGAATAGAAAGATATGTATGTTAAGATGGGTTGGTGGATCATGTATGTAAGAATTTGAGTATAGATCTGTGTAGGTCTTAAAAAAAACATGTGGCATCATACAGTAATAATTGTAAAGTACCAAATGACGTAACATTTAAATCTTTTATTATATATATAAGATTATTTTTTTTATTGTGTTACACATAATAAAGGATTCTACGTAACATACACATGAAATAATAGTCACTTATGTTAAATTTATTCTAAACAATTTTAAAGATTTTGATATTGCGTAAATATTGGTTCATGGAAGAGCTTGTTATGCAAAATAGAACCAAAAATAGTTTATGCAAAATAAACTATGACTCGTTCCTTAGAATTTTAGCGGGTTCAATGGTTTAATTTTAGGGTTTGTTGTAAAAACAAATAAAGTAAACTGTTGCTGTAACGGCCTCTGACGTCCGGCTGATGACATGGTCCTGCTAAGATCACCACAAACACACCGTTAGTCTCACCACAGGAGAGATCTCCTGTGGTCGGGACTCCGGCATGAGAATAAGAACCGGTTATAGGAGAGAAAATAGAAGGCAACTAAATAAAAAGATAGAGAGTGTGAGAGAGTTCAAAGTGTTCTACCATTTGAGTTTCTAAGCCCCCCTTTATAGCAGCTGGACCTTGGTTCGACCAGGTCAGCTTCTTACTCTTCTGGATATTCCTTTTCTTGAATCCTCCATTCAGACTTGGATTATAACAATCTTTCCTTTTTGGTGTTAAAGTTTGACATGTCACCAAGTTGTCTGATTCACATCACATGGTAGTCATTTCTACTTTAGTCACTTGGTGAAGTCTTGTAGGAAGATACACCAAAGTACGTAGTTGTCTGCTACTTTTCAAACAAGAATGCTTTTGCAGAACTTCCTTGTTTGTACGGTCTCCTACTTTGTCCAGTAGGTTTTTCTGTTACTCCCATGTGTTGGTCAAACTTGCCAACGATACCAATGTCTCGGGTAAGCTTGACCGTGCCACATGGTATCCATGATGAGTATTATTCGTGATGTACTTTAGCTCGGCTAAGTGGATGTACCTACCCCCGTTATCAGCCCCCCAGTCAGGTTTGCCTAATGAGCTAATCAATAGGGATGCCTGACTATTCGTTATCCCGACCGAATCTTGGCAATCTTCTTTATGTCACATCAAGTCGTGTTTGGCTTATCAGTTGCATCGGGGAACGGTGCCTCAAAAAAGCGGATGGAACCGCCGTGTCTAATGAAGCGGTTTCCATCTTTTCTCATTTAACCACTCCCCTAAGCGTTTGTCTTCCATTACCGTTTCCTTCTTTGGGTGATCATCTTCTTCCTTGCTTCACCGCAATATTGTGTATTCCGTCAGGTTAGTAATCGGTCTTCGCTGCTTTTGTTTCTTTTCTTCAATATGATGAATCGGTGCGACATGAGCAACCGCTGTTCGAAAATGTCAAAAAAGGGTTTCCGAGAGTTTTGTTCTTTGTACGATATCGGACCCGAATGGCGACCAATATTGCCGGCGAAAAACCAGAGCATCCTAGATGGTCTGCCGGGAACTGTTGGTCTCTATACCTGTTTCTTCGAGTTTAATAACTTGCGCCTTCCGTTATCTATTTTTTGTATAAACGTGCTTGAGTATTATCGGTTGAACCCCTGTCAACTTGCGCCCTATGGATTTAGCAAGATTACCCATTTCGAGATGGCTTGCAAGGCCGTTGGGGCGATGCCTTCTGTGGCTCTA
Organism: Mikania micrantha; assembly: GCA_009363875.1. Classification (NCBI taxonomy): domain Eukaryota; kingdom Viridiplantae; phylum Streptophyta; class Magnoliopsida; order Asterales; family Asteraceae; genus Mikania; species Mikania micrantha. The sequence continues at coordinate 10,229,258 of CM018687.1, forward strand.
TTTCGCTGCTTCTATCATCTAACCAAAAATGGGGATCGGTTGACAATCCAATGGCGTAAAGATCCCACTGGTTAGTTTGTTTACCCTTCCAATCCGACCGTTAAATATTGGAAGAACAAGTTTTTATGGGTTTCGGCCGCTATACTCCCTTTTCCTCCCCTTTTTCGTAATCCAAAAGATCCTTTATTCGAATTAGAGTTGTGTGATCATGTTGTTAACATTGCGCATTACAAGCTTCTGGTGGCCAATAAGACCCACATACGTGCATTCCCGGAGGAAGTGCTTGTTCTTGCTGGGTTGAGAAAGAGGTGGCTGTTGACGGGTTCGTTGCCAGTGTTCTGCCGTGATGGCATTGGTAGGTTCTTTGTTGTTAGGCTTTTAATAGTTTTGGCACTGTTTATTTGCAAGTAAATTGACTGCTTGAGTGAATGTATGATTAGTAATTTTGACCATTGAGCTTGAATATGATTTCTTTGCAGAAATGGGGCTTTTGGACGTGATGAAGTTGGACACCAATTCGGATGTTGAGAGTTCTTCTCGCGTGCTTCTTGAAGGTGAGAAGGATGTTGTGACAAGTCACTTGCGAAACTCTTTCACTAGGCAAGAGTATACCAGTGTATTACCGGATGCTGGGGTTATCAGGAGTGATTTGCCATCACTGTCTGTGGGTGCTGAGGATATTGAGTCGGTTCCCAAGAGGAAAAAATTTGCACATGATAAGGGGGCACAACTGTGACAGTACCCGCAAAAAGAATAAAAACCCGTTCTTCCAAAGGGAAGGTTCCAATTATTACCGGAGAAGGTGATGTGCAAAGCTTGTCCTCCAGTGGTATCCCTAATGAGAGTGTTCTGGATGAGGATTTTGCCAAGAAATCCCCTGTTAAAACCAGTGCATCTTCTAATCATGATGTGGTTCCTCGTGAGCAAGGGTTTTCCACCCAGCCGTATGTGCCTCTTTGGGATGTCTGCAACGGGGATCTGTTTAATGACCCGAAGGTTTGCCATGATGTGGCTACTGCCATGCCCACTCCTGGGTAGAAGGCAACCACGACTTTGCTGAGCAACACCACTTTGAGTTATGAGTTGCTTACTAGCTGTGTTCAATTGGGGTCGTTTATCACCGAGAGTCTGAATCGTTGGTCTGGGTGTCAAGACAAAGCCAAGGAAAAAACCACCATTTTGCTAAACAAACTCAACAAAGAGAGTGACCGTGTAGCCTCGTTGGAGAAGCAGATTGTCCACCTTCAGGAGGAAAAGAAACAATTTTTAGCTTGCGTGGGTGAGATGGAGAACGAGGTGCGTGTCCAAGAGGCCCAATTGAATGACACAAAAGAGGAAGTGGAAAGGGGTTTGGCTGCATTGGCCAAGGGTCAGACTGCTCTTAATGATGAACGGAAGGCTTTTAAAGCCGGGGAAACTAAGATGAAAGCTTCATTGGATCAGCTATTGCAACAGAACCAATCGTTGGGTGACAGGATTGCTGAACTAACCAAAGATTGCGAGTGGATGGTTGTGCATGATTTTCAGCACGTGGTTGATCTGCTGCATCGCAGTCCTGAGTATTTGGAACCTCTTGCTGCTGTCCAAAAAGCATCGCATGTGTATGGTATGTATTCTGGAATTCGTGCAGGGTATAAGTATCCAGCTGCTGGACGTGCCATGGAGACGGTGTCCCACTATGTCCCTGATTCTAAAGCCAAACTTCACCAGGCGGTTACTGCTTTTGAGGGAACCCACTTTCCCTTTTTGGATTTAATCTCTAAGGATCCTGCTGTGCCGCTGGCAACTTTGCAGGGATTGATGCCACATAATGCAAAGAACATTATGGCCATTGGGGGTCAGCTGAGTACCAGCCAAATGAGTATAATGACTCCTTCATCCTCAATGTTTCCTTCGTGCTTCCCCACTAGCGTTGGTCAGTCGGTGGAGGTGGCTCATGCTACCCAAGAATCTTCAGGATTGGTTGTGAAAGAGACCCCAGAACAATCTGGGAAGGATGTGACTGAAGGGTAGTTGTGTGTTATTTGTCTTGTTGTGGTAGACTTTGTTGTTTGCTTTTGATGTTTAGGATAATTGTTGAACACCGCTACCGTATTATGTTATCATTTTGTGGTTTGGATGTTTGAATGTAAGCCATGTTTGGCCTTATCTTAATTTATCTTTATGTTTTGAAAGGTATGACTTGTTTGTAGTTGGGACCATGTGTGTCAGTATTGTAGCTTAGTCGTGCCAAGATGATCAGTCTTGTGCAACTAAGTAGAATGTATTGTAGATGTCCTGATGTTTGTGACATCTGTAATTAGTGGTATACCATGCATGGGTAGGTCAATGTCGGATCCCATGGAGCCGAGATTAGAGCAGGAGCTTATCCTTGCTGCACGGGTAGGAGAAGCCGGATCCCGTGGAATGCCCACATTATTAACGTTGCTGTGGTTTGTGTTTCTGTTTTTGGTTGCATTGCTTGAATGCATATGTCGTTACAAAACGCAGAAGGGGATCCATTGGTTGATCAAGGCACTAGTTTGTTAGTCGTGTTGCAAACGTCATAAGAATAAAATTTGATCATGTTTTCATATATGATAATGGCTTGTAGCCGTACAAAATGACAAATGTTGCAAAAGATATGTTGACTAGTTGAACAACAGGAAAACATGCTAAGATTTTTAGAGCGTTTACACGTAGAAACGCCTTAAGTTGTCTGCGTTCCAGTGTCTAGGAATCGGCTTTCCTTCCATGGTTTTTAGTTTGTAAGAACCACGATTGTGAGCCTCTGCCACCTGGTACGGACCTTCCCATTTGGGGCCCATTTTTCCCCCATCCTCTTTACGGCTGGCCTCATTTTTTCAAAGAACCAAATCGTTTGGCTTGAATACCTCTGGGCGGACTCTGGCGTTATGGAACTTTTCCATGGCTTGTTTGTAACATGCTTCTTTGATACTAACTTGATCCAGTTCTTCTGTTACCAGGTCTAAGTTAAGGGACAACTCTGCATCATTGTTTTCTTCGCGGAACATGTGTTGTCTGGGAGAGGTGACTCCGATTTCAGCTGGGATAACATCTTCTGAGCCATAGACAAGGCTGAATGGAGTTTTCCCGTGACTTGTTTTTTCCATTGTCCGTATTGCCCATAACACGCTTGGTAACTCCGCAACCCAGTCTTTGACATATCTCCCTAGCCGTGCCTTTAGGCCATCTACTATGTTGCGGTTCATACGCTCCACTTGACCATTGGATTGTGGGTAGGCTACCGATGTAAAGACTTGGCAGATATGCAGTTCTGTGCACCATGATCTGAATTGGTCAGACTCGAATTGTATACCATTATCTGTGATGACCACCCCCGGCAAACCAAAACGACAAATGATGCATTCCCAAAAGAACTTGATTATTTGTTTCCTCGTGATAGTGGCGAGTGGTCTAACCTCTGGCCACTTGGTAAAATAATCCACCTCCACTACTAAGAATTTGACACCGCCTTTACTTGCGGGGAAAGGACCCACGATGTGCATTCCCCATTTATGGAATGGCCATGCTGCTGAGATGGTTACTAAGTCGTACTTAGGCGTATGCTTTATCGGGGTGTGTAACTAGCAAGCTTCACATGTGCGTAGCTCTGCTAAGGCGTCCTTGTGCATTAGAGGCCAATAAAAGCCCAGGTTCATAATCTTGGCCACCACCATTCTGGGGCCAGCATGGTTACCACAAATTCCTTCATGCACTTCCCGGATTAAGTAGCTTCTTTGGTCCGGACCAACGCACTGGAGCAGTGGTGCCAGGTAAGACTTTTTGAAAAGCAAGCCTTGTTCGACTATGTAGCTTGCTGCTTTAAGTTTGATTCGCTCAGCTTCGTTGTCATCAACAGGAAGTGCTCTGCTGTGAGGTAGGCATAAATGGGGGTCATCCAACAATCTCATTCTTCTTGTACGTCTTGGACTGGTAAGGTCTGAGTGGATCGTGTGTGGAGTACTTCCACCAGGACCTTCTTTGTTAAATGAGCGAATGCTAAAGAAGCTATCTTGCTTAGAGCGTCTACTTTCTTATTTTGACTGCGAGAGACTTGGACCAAGGAGCAGTCTAAAAACATTACCTTCATTTGCTTCGCCTGCTGAGCATACGCCTCCATTGTTTCTTCCTTGGCTTCGTAATATCCATTGACTTGGTTGGAAACCAGTAAGGAATCCACGTGAACCTATACATGGGTGACTTGCATGCGTAAGGCAAGGAGAAGCCCGGCGAGTAAAGCTTCATATTCAGCCTCATTGTTGGTGCAGGGGAAACTTAGCCGAATAACATAAGTGAGTTCTAGTCCATCATGACTAATGAGTAGCAGTCCTGCTCCGGAGCCTTCCACGCTGGAGGCTCCATCTGTGAACAAACGCCAATGCGTGACTTTTTCTGTTTCCACGACGTCATATACTTGAGAGTCTTCTGGGAAGGTTCCTTCCATTACGAAATCAGCTAAGACTTGTCCCTTGAGAGCCACTCGCGGATGGTAAGTTAATCCGTGCTCCCCCAGTTCTATTACCCACTTGGCCAGGCGTTTGGAGTTTTCGGGCTTAGCTAGGACTTCCAGAAAAGGTTGGTTGGTCATGACCCGGATAGGGTATGCTTGAAAGTATCAGTGGAGACGCCCTGCCGTGTGTACCATGCCAACACCGTTTTTTCCAAAGGTGGGTATTTTAGTTCTGCCTCTTTTAGTACTTTGCTGACGAAATACATTGGCTCTTGCCAAGGTACAAAAGGAGTTCTTCTCCCGCTTAGGGAGGCATGAGGGATGGTATCTCGGCTATATATTCTTTCATTTGTTGAAAAGCTCACTCTGCTTCATCAGACCATTCAAATTGTTTAGCACAACCTTTTAATGTTTTAAAAAATGGCAAGGATTTTTCAGCTAATTTTGAAAGAAAACAATGCAATGCTCCAAGCTTACCGTTGAGGCTTTGCACGTCTCTACGGCTTTGTGGGGATACCGTTTGTTGAATTGCTTTGATCTTGTCTGGGATGGCCTTGATCTCCTGCTTGCTAACAATATGGCCGAGGAATTTTCCTTCAAGGAATCCAAAAGAACATTTTCCAGGATTAAGCTTCATGTTGATCTTTCATAGGTTGTCGAATGTTTCTTGAATGTCAAGCATCATTGCCTCCTCGCTGTTGCTTTTGATGACCAAGTCATCAACATAAGCTTCCATATTCTGACCCACTTGCTTGCCAAACGCTCTGTCAATTAGGCGTTGATATGTGGCCCCTGCATTTTTCAATCCAAAAGGCATTTTAATGTAACAAAAGATGCCCTTTGGTGTGTGAAAGGAGGTTTTTTCTTCGTCTTCTTTTAGCATCTCGATCTGGTGATAACCTTTATAAGCATCTAAAAAACATTTAAAATTGTAACCTGCCAAGGAATCCACTTTGAGGTTGATTTCAGGAAAAGGATAGCAGTCTTTGGGACAAGCTTTGTTGAGATCTTTAAAGTCACACATGCGCCAGCTACCGTCTGATTTCTTGACCATCACTGGGTTGGCTACCCATATGTGGGTGTAGCGTCAATGTAGTTCACAGTTCTCTTTCGCCTTTTTGCATTACGTCGTTTAGGTTTGTTGCTGGTTTCTCCTTCCTCCGGTTCCTTCTTCTTTTCAGCAAGGAGTGGAAAGTTCCTAGCAAACTCCTCACTGTTCCGAATCCGGGTGATGATTCCAGGAAGGACCACTACCAACTCTTCAGTGATCAGAGTGGCGAGTGCATCAACTGCTGAGTCCATCTCCTGTGAAGGAGGAGGCGGTGATGGTTGTCTTCTTGGTGACATTCTGCTTACACCCGAAAGAATATCGGTTAACAAAATGATCCAATGAAAAAGACACAATGCAAGCTTAAATCCTATGTTCTCTATATGAAGGGTTCCTAAGTTATAGTCTAGGCCAAACCGTTTAAGTATATGACCTATTATTCTCTATAACCTTGAGCTCTGATACCAATCTGTCACACCTTGAGCCGGCGGGGTTGGATCGAAGTCCCCGTCGAGCGGAAGGTTCTCGGGGCGCGATATCATGAGTGATAATCGTGATGATCAGATTGTTTACATAGCATCAATGTTAAGAATAACTAAAGCACAATCAAACATTAAACTAGGATTACAAAGTTAAATTACAATATCAATGTTCAGTAATTTAACTCGGTAAACCTAACAAAAGAATCATATGTTTCCTATCTCGTATCTGTACAAGATATCAAAAGTGATTCATATCCTTAGCAAAATATGTGCTTCTTCAAAAGTCTACTAGGTCTGCTAACTGGCATCCTAGTATGCAATCCAAAAGCTTAAGCCTATTCCTGTGCGTCACCTGAGAAAGCATGTAAGAAAAACAAAGTCAACACAATGGTTGGTGAGTTCATGTAGTTTTAGTAGTTGTAAAATAGCTTTTGAAAACCTCTTCGGTAAAACCTTAACCTCATTAACAACACATGTATCATCCAACTCGGTTTGCTTATCAAGCAACGTGTTGAAATGTTTGTGTTATTGACCCAAAAGCATTCATGTTTCCCCCTAGGTAATGACCTTAATCGCATTAACACCACCTGTATCATCCCACTCGGTATGCTTATATATAGGGCATACCCCTGAGTCAAGCCTACGACCCGCCCAGACGCCGTCCCACCACATACTAAATTGCATAGGACATTGCTGTTAATGATAATTAAGCGTCTTACCTACCCTCCATTTCGTTTATAGCTTTAGCATTATGTTTTAGTTTATAGGATGAGTGAACATTGAGGAATCACTGTATGGCAAGCACTGAGAGACCATCAGTCTACTCCTCAAGTCCCGACTATGAAGGTCATCCTATTGCAAGCACTGAGAGACCATAATAGACGCCTTCTAGTCCCGAACGTGAAGAACACCTGAAGGCAAGCACTGAGAGACCAACTATTGTTCTTCAAGTCCTGACTAGGAAGAACACCTGAAGGCAAGCACTGACAGACCAACTATTGTTCTTCCATAGCCAATAATTTTAGCATTCAAATAGTTTCACAACCGGTAAGGCAAGCACTGAGAGACCAAACCGTCGTTTTAGCATGGCAAGCATATGAGCATATAAAGTTTATAGCATGAGTGAACACTGAGGAATCACTGTATGGCAAGCACTGAGAGACCATCAGTCCACTCCTCAATTCCCGACTATGAAGGTCATCCTATGGCAAGCACCGAGAGACCATAATAGATGCCTTATAGTCCCGAACGTGAAGAACACCTGAAGGCAAGCACTGAGAGACCAACTCTTGTTCTTCAAGTCCTGACTAGGAAGAACACCTGAAGGCAAGCACTGAGAGACCAACTATTGTTCTTCCATAGTCAATAGTTTTAGCATTCAAGTTTACAGCATTCTGAGCACTTAAAGCATTTCGAGCATTCAAGCATAGTAAGCATATAGTATCAGCATGTAGCGTTAGCACTTAGCATTAGCATGTAGCATTTGTGTTTAGCATTAGCATGTAGCATTGTAGCATTTGTGTTAAGCATTAGCATGTAGCATTGTAGCATTAGTGTTTAGTATTAGCATTTAGCATTAGTGTTTAGCATTAGCATGTAGCATTGTAGCATTTGTGTTAAGCATTAGCATGTAGCATTGTAGCATTAGTGTTTAGTATTAGCATGTAGCATTGGTGTTTAGCATTAGCATGTAGCATTGTGTTTAGCATTAGCATGTAGCATTGTAGCATTTGTGTTAAGCATTAGCATGTAGCATTGTGTTTAGCATTAGCATGTAGCATTGTAGCATTTGTGTTAAGCATTAGCATGTAGCATTGTAGCATTTGTGTTAAGCATTAGCATGTAGCATTGTAGCATTTGTGTTAAGCATTAGCATGTTGTATTACCTTGTAGAATTAGCGTTTAGTTTAAGCATAGAGTTTACAGCATAAGCATCAAGAATAAGTGTAAAAGCATTTTATAAATCATTTGTTTAAAATGTATAACATGCTTCTCAGTCCCGAAGTAAAATCGAAATATTTAGGAAAGGGACAAATGAACTCACCTTGTAGTTGTCGTAGTTTACTTAGCCTAAAACAAGTCTGCACGCGCTCTTTATTGTAATTGTTGTTGAATTCACAATCCTATATTGATTTCACATTGTTTATAATTTGTAAGTATGAGTCGTATGAACTTGAGTGTGTGTTGGTGTTAGCCCTAGAGTTGGCTAACACACGTAAATTTCGGTCATCATTCGGCCTCGTTTGTTTGTTAAGGTTTTTAATATGTTTAACCCAAATAAGTTTTGTTTACATTCTTTGTAATTTGTTTCATATTCAACTAAAATGAGTGTCATAATAAGCAAGTCGCTAAGTATAAAGTCATGTTTAGGTGTGAAAACTTTGCATGTAATCCTTGTAATGCCTTAAAATAACCATGATTTCCTTAACCTTTTGATAAAAGACCCTTGATGTTATGTACTTGTTTTATAAGATTTTTCCACCACCTTTGTAATAATTCATTAGAATTCCCATGCATGTCACCCCTTAAATTTGAGTTATGCTCTTGTTAACATTTTTGGACCAAGTGGGCCGGACGCTTAACATGGACCGATTGATTATGTGGTCTAAGCATATGGGCCGGATTAGTCTAGTTGGGCACCCCCATAGATCTGGCTACATTGGGCCGAACCACATGCTCTTGGGCCACAATGGCTGTGTTGGGCCGCATGGTTGCTTCGGTTGGGCCACAGGTTTGTTACTGGGCCAGAAAAGGGTTATTGGGCCTGCCAAATATTATTGGGCCGAACAGTCATGTAGCCCTTAAATTGATCGGATGGAATCAGTTATGTTTTGGGCCCATCTACTGGTCGAATAGCACCATCCTGAACGAAGGAGTGGTAATGGTCAGAAGGTGCATGGCCGAATGAGTTACCACCTTGGCCGAATGTCTGTTCCCTTCCGAATGGGATGGTTCGAACCACATCTCAGCGAATGGTGATGTGGGCCTCGGCTGACTGAACAGGCCCAAAGAAAATGGGTGATCGAGTGGCTAGCGAATGAGACAAGGGCAACTGGAGGTGGCGAAGGAGAGGTGGCAGTCGAATGGCAGGCTGAGTCGAATGAAGTAGGGGCGCAGGAGGGGTGGCCGGCGAATGGAGTTCTTCGGCTTTGGCCATTCGGCCATGGGCCATTCGATCTGTTGGTGCCTTGGTCATTCGGCCAGTCATGACCCAGCTACTTGCCCAAGATTGGGAGGTGTTAAACGATGGTGTTCCATGGTAGTATCTGAGTTTCAAGATGTAAAAGTCGATGGGTAGGTCTAGGACCGGTTAAGGGTGGTGGTTCAACAAAAAGGGTTGCGAAAACCCTAATTTTTGCTACCTTTGCAGCTCTTTACCTCAAGTTTCGATGGATTTGGCTCTAGATCTGCTGTACTTTCATGTAGAGGAGACTAAGGGCTTCGTGTGGCTTCAAAAATGAGACGATTTGGTGGAGTAATGACCAAGTTATGAAGGTTTTAAGCTTCAAAAATGGTGAGGGAAAACAAAACCAGGATTAGGGTTTTCAAGTGAGAGAGATGAACTAAAAATGAGGGAAAGCCTCATTTTAAGGCTTTAAATACCCCGTGGGTATTCGGGTTCGCTTCGGTTGCTCGGTTCGCGTTTTCGTTACGTTTCCGGAACTTAACGCGTAATTTTCGTCATTTAAATAAAAAGGATTATTTCATGAGGTTTTAAATAAAATTATTGTTAGAAATCATTTTAAATATCGTTGTATAAATTTATTTGTCGAATTTAATATTTTTACGCGTTTATATTAAAACCGTATCCGTTTAATTTATTTTCGATGAGTTTCAAAATTGTAAAACAGAAAATGTTATATTTTCTTAATATTATTATCGTTCGGATCGTCTTCGTTTTCGTTTCGTCAGAAAACGTCACTTACGCGTGTTTTTGTACAGAGCGCTAACTGTACGAACACGATCGTACGTTTCACTTTCTGATTTTGTTCTCTACTTTTCAGTCATCATCTCAGAACTTTAAACTTTCAGATTTTATTCGTGCAGATCGTCACCTACACAAATAATTCGTCGGTTTAACGTTCCGTAACAACAACTGTTATGGTTTCGTTCTGTTTAACTTCACCTACGTTTATACATAATAGCATCAAATCAAGTATCTGTGTGTCAGGTCTATGTTGTCTGATATGTTTCTGACTGTTAAACCATCAGGTTTTAAATCAGATTTCAGACAATCGCATCATAGTTTCGCGTTAAGCCTCATGTGTAAATAGCATCGACATAGTTTCACGTAATGTGTACCTGAGTTACTGTGCACTTTACTGTGCAAATTAGTGTTCCGGTGACGGTTCCGGCACAGATGTTACAGTCTCCCCTTGTTAAAGAAATTTCGTCCCGAAATTTAAAAGTTATTATCAGTTACAACTTTCTTTGTAACAATTGGGGAAAGACTTTGTTTGGCGTGATATCCCTACGCTCACAAACGAGCTCTGGGGTTGGTTTTGGAATTCCCACTAAGTTTAGTAGTTGAAATACGGTTTCGTTCAGTGCTTGACTTCACATTTCTGCAGTTCCTATTGATTTGTCCATGAATTGCATGTGTAGGTCTTTCACAGCACCTCAATCGATTTGATCAAGAGTTAATCAGCCACTCATTTCTTGTGATCTATCTTCTAAGTCATATCATTCTTAGTTCCATGTCATTTATATCATCTGGTCCCATGTATAATGAGTCTTTTATGTTGACTTATTCATCATGAGTCAGATGTATCCTGTTTTCGTCTCCAGGTGTCATTTCCTTAAGTATGATTCGTCAAGTATTGCCTCAGAGTTTTGCTCATCTTATTGCTTTACATAATCTTTGCATAATTTTAACATCTTATTATTCAAAACTAATTGATGTTATGAGCATCAATTGTTACACCACTTTAGTGTTAGCTGTGGTTTCCTAAGTATGTTGTATACATTAACTAAGGATTCCTTCATGGTTTCTGTAACAACCCATTTTGGTGAAATATTATAAATTAAACATAATTGGTGTATGATTGTGTTTATTTTAATTAAAGGGTGTTTTGTATGATTTAATTATTTTAAATAATATTTGGTGGGTGATTTAAATAAGTATTTGTTAAATATATTGTAGTGGGAGTTAACTAACTTAATTAAGTTGGATATAAGTTAGTTAGTTTTAACATGTAAATGGAGGGGTAAGAAGTGTCAATAGCTGAAAGTTAATAACAAGGGGGGGTTTAATGTTGACTTGGTCAACATTTCACACTTTTATGTGTGTGTTTTGGCTGTGGACGTCGACCAAGGGGAAGGGAGAAGAAGAAATCCAATTTCTAGAAAATTTGACCTAGTTCTTGCTTGGATTTTGATCAAATCTCTCATGCAATCATAGATTGGCGTTTTTCTTGCATCATACAACATCTAGGTAAGTGATTTTGGGTGTTTTGGTGCAAATTTCGTGGGTCACCATGGGGGGTGTGGGTTTGATGGGTAAAACTCTCAAATTTGGTGTTTTGAGAGTGTCAAATGTTGTTAATGATGTTGATAATCATGTAGGAACAACTTTTAATTGTTTTCTTTCATGATTTACATGTTATGAAAATGGGGGAATTGGGGTTTTCATGGAGTAGATGAACATGGTGTGTAAACTTAGTGTTTAAATGATTGGGATTTGATGATTATCACTAAGTTGTTGTAGTTGTGGTGATATTGATGAAATTGTTCATTTATAAACAAAATAATGGAGTTACATAGATGTGTTAATGATGAATGATCATTAGCACATGAACTTGTGCATATATGGTGTTTGATGAAATGCCAATTAGAGCATTTAACTTAAAATTTGTTTAAAACCAATGGTGAGATGTAGTATGTGGGTGTATAACATCAAAAAGGGTGAATTGTTATGGTTAAGGGTCATTTGGAAGCAAATTAGTTTGAAAATGGTGACATTGGGGTGAATGGGTGTATTTTGACTAGTTGTAGTCAAACTTTATATTAAACCTATTAATTGTGATAATAGGAATTGATAGTGAAGGTGTGGGTGAAACCAAACGACCCGGAAAGGAAATTGTGATAGAGAATAACGCATTGGAATAAGGTAAGTCACCTAAATCTTCTACTTATTATGTGTACAGGCGTTTACATGTATGAATGTTGTTGAAGATTTGACTTTATAATGGATAGATGAACTAGTACTTGTTGTTAGTCAATGATAAGCAATAGGTGATATATGTTGCTTGATTATTGTAAACATGGTGTTTCAATACTAGTTCATGATTGATTTGGTGTTTAATTGTATATGTGTTGAATGATTTGAATTAGTTCACAAGGTGCGTGAATTGTAATTGAAATCAACTCAAATTGGTGTTTTGAATCACATGTGGTGTGATCATGACATTGGATTATTCACATGGTGTGTGAATGTCCTTTGTTGGGTGAAATCAAGTTAGTAAAACACAAGTGGTGTGGTTTACTTAACTTGAGAAATCTTGTGGAATAAGATTTCAATGGAGTTTTGGGTGCAAACGACCCGTTAGTAAATCGTTTGATATTATGACTATGATAGTTATAATTTGGTGAATTAAGGTGTATAATATGATTATATGGTGTTATATAATGTTTATGGAGGTATTGGAATGGTCGTATTTGAGCAAAAGGGGTCAAGATGGCTTAAAACAGCAAAAATAGCCGTGCAGGTGGTGCCCGGCGTATCATACGCCAGGGGGGGCGTATGATACGCCTCCTTCAGCTCCAACTTTGGATTTTGTCTGTGATACGCCCCAGATACGCCCAAACCATACGCCCAGTGTAGAATTTGACCAAAATTGACTTTTTGGGTCATGTAAGCTCGTGTGGGTGGGCATGGTGATCTTACTTAGTTCTAATGAACTAATGGTGACTTAATTATGGTGTTTTCAGGTGAACGGAAGGGTTGAACGTGGTTGTGATCGGATTGCCTCGCAAGGATTCGGATCAAACATCTTTTGGGGTTTTTCTTTGTTGGTTTAAAACAAAGGTTTTTGGTGAATAACTCTAATGTAGTTTTTGCTATTGAATGTTTAATTAACATCAATTATTTTGTAAAGTCCATTCAAGTGGGGTGTTTAAGGTGTTAATTACATGTGTCGGTTTGAAAAATCTGGGACCTATTTTCCTTTGTCGTTTAAACACACGTGGCATGATTTGGTGGGTTTGGGGCTTACAAGTTGGCATCAGAGCCATTGGTTTGAGGGATTCAAGTGCGTCGCGAACACTTGAACTCAAATCGTTGTGCTTTTGATATGGGGAGTATTGTTTGATCCGAGATCCGATCACGAAACCGGGGGTTTAAGGTAACAAGTTTGTGAATTGTTTACCTTAGTTGTGTATGTTTATTGGTGTTTGGTGTGAATTTAATTGTTAAACCGAATTTCTTAGTCATATTATGGGGAGGTGAAGTTAAGGGAATGGATATGTGAAGCGTATAGTGTTATGTCTGGCCAACATAATATTATATTCTTGACATAGGTATGTCCTTATTGGACCCAACACATATTATGGTTACGAATATTAGGTAAGGTGTTTGCAGATTGCTTTGGTGATGCATTTAAGTGCATATTTCATGGTGTGCTTAGTTATATGAACTAGATATCAATACTAATGTATCAAATAACTCGTTTCAGTCGTAGAATGGCTGGTGGTGATAACATTCATGATGGTGGAGGTCATGAAATTAACCTCACCGAAATGCAAGCTATGGTAAGGGAAGAGGTGGCAAAAGCATTGGAAGCTTCGATTCCTCACCATATGGAGGGTCTGCAAGCCTCCATGAGGGAATTTATTCGACAAGAGTTTGCAAATCTCAGAGGGGGGCGAGATGGGGAACAAACTCCAAAGAAAGTAACTTATAAGGAGTTTGTAGCTTGCAAGCCAAGCGAATTCAAAGGGGAAGTTGACCCATTACTGAGTCAACGATGGATAACCGATATGGAGGGCACGTTTGAGACGAGCCATTGTGATCCGGAAGATGAGGTGATCTTTGCTGGGAATCAATTGCGTGAAAGAGCAAAGGATAGGTGGGAGCTTCTACGAAAGGAAAGGGGTAGGGATGGCGTGAAGAGCTTAACTTGGGCGGAGTTTAAGGAATTATTCCTTAAGCGGTTCTGTCCGCAGGCGGCGATTGACAGAATTACTGAAGAATTCCTTCATATGAGACACAAGGAGGAAAGTATTGACACGATTACCGCCATCTTCTATGACAAAGCTAGATTTTGTCCTGATTTGCTACAAACGGAGCGGATGTGGATCAATCGATACCATAGTATGTTGAATGCCAAGTACCACGAATTTCTTACACCATCTAAGTGTGAGACATTGGCGGAACTTATTGATTGTGCTCGAGAGCGCGAGTTGGAGTTAAAGCGACAGGAAGACCGCGGTGAAAAGCGGAAGGTAGAGAAGGAGACGGGGTCGTCTAAAAAGGGGAAGTTCTATAACTCACCTACAAAGTTCCACTCAAGTAGGGGAGTTAAGCATTGTACAAAATGTGGGAAAGACCACATGGGTGATTGTTCAACACGGCCCTTATCTTGCTACAAGTGTGGGAAGCAAGGTCATCTTGCTAATCAATGCTCGAGCCCGTTGAATTTATGTTATAATTGCTACAAACTGGGGCATATTCGGAGTGAATGTCCGGAACTTAAGGGGGCTGGATTTGGTGGAACAGAAAATCGATCTTTTAAGGGGCAAGGAAGTGGAAAGAAGGTGGGGGTACCCAAACCCAAGGGTAGGGCCTTTCAAATCACTGCGGAGGAAGCCAAAGTCACACATGATATGGTGACAGGTACTTTCTTCATCAATACCTTGCCTGCTTACATTTTATTTGATTCGGGGGCTAGTAGATCATTTGTGTCTACGAATTTTATACAACACTCTTCTTTTGTGGTTGAGAAATTGTCGGTGCCTTTAGAAATAGAAATAGCGGATTCTAAATGCTTTCTAGTATGTGATGTCTATCGAAAATGTAAACTAACCATCGATGGGGAGGATTTCGATATTGATTTAATACCTATGGTATTGGGGGAGTTTGATGCGGTGGTTGGGATGGATTGGCTTTCGGCTCACGGGGCCAACATTGTGTGCAAACATAAGATTATTCAATTGATGTATCCTAGTGGACATGAGGTGTGTATATGTGGTGAGAAACGTGGTGGCATGATCTTATGTTCTTTAATCGAAGCTATGAAGTATTTGAACAGTGGGGGACTATCATTTCTTGCTTACGTGGTGGATTCGGAGAAAGGAGTGAAGATGATAGAAGACATTCCTATAGTTCGTGATTTTTCGAATGTCTTTCCGGATGAACTACCGGGATTACCTCCCGAAAGGGATGTGGAGTTCCGAATTGATTTGCTGCCCAGGGCTAAACCTATTGCTAAGGCTCCATACCGATTGGCGCCATCTGAATTGCAAGAGATGATGAATCAATTGCAAGAACTTCTTGACCGGGGTTTTATTCGTCCGAGCATCTCACCTTGGGGTGCACCGGTGTTATTTGTTAAGAAGAAAGATGGGAGCTTTAGAATGTGTATAGATTATCGGGAGTTGAATAAAGTCACGGTGAAGAATAGGTATCCATTACCTAGGATTGACGACCTCTTTGACCAGTTACAAGGTGCTTCATGGTTTTCTAAGATCGACCTTCGATCGGGATACCATCAGTTGAAGGTTAGAGAGGAAGACATTCCAAAGACGGCTTTTCGTACGAGGTACGGGCATTACGAGTTTCTTGTGATGTCCTTTGGGTTAACTAACGCACCGGCGGCGTTCATGGACTTGATGAATCGGGTGTGTCGCCCAATGTTAGATAGGTCAGTCATTGTGTTTATCGATGACATACTTATCTATTCCAAGAATGAAGCTGATCACGCATGCCATTTGCGTGAATTTCTTGAAACACTGCGTAAGGAGAAATTGTATGCCAAATTTTCAAAATGTGACTTTTGGTTACGTGAAGTCCAATTCTTGGGGCATGTGGTGAATGCTAATGGTATACAAGTTGATCCTTCTAAAATTCAGACGGTTATGAAATGGAGTCCACCCAAGACTCCAACTGAGGTTAGAAGTTTTCTTGGTTTAGCCGGTTATTACAGGAGGTTTATTCAAGATTTTGCCAAGATTGCTTCATCTTTGACTAAGCTTACAAGGAAGGATACTAAGTTTGTGTGGGGTGATGAACAAGAAAAGGCGTTTCAGGAGTTGAAGACAAGACTAACACAAGCACCGGTGTTGACATTACCAGATGGACCAGACGATCTTGTAGTCTACTCCGATGCATCTTATGTTGGTCTTGGGTGTGTTTTGATGCAAAGAGGGAAAGTTATTGCTTATGCTTCACGTCAGTTGAATATTCATGAGGTTAACTATCCCGTTCATGACTTGGAGCTTGCGGCGGTTGTTTTTGCATTAAAGATATGGCGTCATTATCTTTATGGGGTGAAATGTACTATTTATACCGACCACAAGAGTTTGAAGTATTTCTTCACACAGAAGGAATTGAATATGAGGCAGAGACGTTGGATGGAGTTACTCAAAGACTACGACTGTGAAATTCTCTATCATCCGAGAAAAGCAAATGTAGTGGCAGACGCTTTGAGTAGAAAGGAAGAACCTTTACCCATTCGGGTAAAGGCAATGAAAGTTGTGGTAACTTCGGATCTGGTGAATCAAATTAAAGCTGCTCAAACGGAAGCTTTAAAGGAGGAGAATTGGAAACGTGATAGAATTAAGGGGTTAGCTCATCAATTGGATGAGGATAGTAGGGGTTTAAAGACAAGGTGGGGTCGAGTGTGGATACCACCCACTTGTCCTTTGAAGACGGCTTTATTGGAGGAATCTCATAAATCGAGATATTCGATTCACCCGGGAGGCACGAAGATGTATCGTGACTTGCGGGTTAACTATTGGTGGCCGGGAATGAAACGAGACATTGTTAAGTATGTCGAAAAATGTTTGACTTGTGCTCAAGTCAAGGCGGAGCATCAAAAACCGTATGGCAAATTGCAACCTTTGGAGATTCCGATGTGGAAGTGGGAGCATATTACGATGGACCTAATCACAAAGCTTCCTAAGACTAGGAACGGTTATGATACTATATGGGTCATCGTAGATCGGTTATCAAAGAGTGCTCACTTTATACCGATCAAGGAGACGTATTCTTCCAAGAAGATAGCTGAAATTTATGTTCAGGAGGTAGTATCTCGACATGGAGTACCGGTTACTATTGTGTCTGATCGTGACACTCGGTTCACATCTCATTTTTGGAAGAATTTTCAAGAGGAGTTGGGTACAAAGTTATTATTGAGCACGGCGTATCATCCTCAAACGGATGGTCAAAGCGAAAGAACCATTCAGACACTTGAGGACATGTTACGTGCGTGTATCATTGACTTCGGGGGAAGTTGGGATGATTATTTACCGTTGGCGGAGTTTTCTTACAATAACAGTTATCATTCCAGTCTTGGAATGCCTCCTTTTGAGGTTTTATATGGGAGAAAATGTAGGACTCCCGTGTGTTGGGGAGAAGTGGGACCAAGAGAACTCGCTAGCAAAAAGGTAGTAAAAGTGACAAATGAACGAATCGATCAAATTCGTGCTCATTTAAAGGCGGCACAAGACCGTCAGAAATCGTATGCGGATAAACGAAGGAGGCCGATCGAATTCCAAGTGGGAGACTTTGTGTTGTTAAAGGTTTCTCCTTGGAAGGGTGTGATTCGTTTTCGAAAGCGGGGGAAACTTAGTCCACGGTTTATTGGACCATTCAAGATTATAGCTCGGATTGGCGAGGTTGCCTATCGCTTAGAGCTACCGGAGGAGTTGAGTGGGATTCACAATACATTCCACGTATCTTATTTGCGAAAGTGCTTGGCGGATGAATCGGCTTATGTGCCATTAGAGGATTTGTTGATTGATGATAAACTCAATTATATTGAGAAACCGGTGGCTATCTTGGATAGAAAAGTCAAGCAACTTCATAATAAGACGATTAACCAAGTAATGGTGCAATGGAAGAACAGACGGGGTTCGGATGCTACGTGGGAGTCCGAGGATGAAATGCGGAAATTTTATCCTTTTCTTTTTGAGGTGTAATGAGGTTTCGGGGACGAAACCTTTGTAAGGAGGGGAGAATTTGTAACAACCCATTTTGGTGAAATATTATAAATTAAACATAATTGGTGTATGATTGTGTTTATTTTAATTAAAGGGTGTTTTGTATGATTTAATTATTTTAAATAATATTTGGTGGGTGATTTAAATAAGTATTTGTTAAATATATTGTAGTGGGAGTTAACTAACTTAATTAAGTTGGATATAAGTTAGTTAGTTTTAACATGTAAATGGAGGGGTAAGAAGTGTCAATAGCTGAAAGTTAATAACAAGGGGGGGGGGTTTAATGTTGACTTGGTCAACATTTCACACTTTTATGTGTGTGTTTTGGCTGTGGACGTCGACCAAGGGGAAGGGAGAAGAAGAAATCCAATTTCTGGAAAATTTGACCTAGTTCTTGCTTGGATTTTGATCAAATCTCTCATGCAATCATAGATTGGCGTTTTTCTTGCATCATACAACATCTAGGTAAGTGATTTTGGGTGTTTTGGTGCAAATTTCGTGGGTCACCATGGGGGGTGTGGGTTTGATGGGTAAAACTCTCAAATTTGGTGTTTTGAGAGTGTCAAATGTTGTTAATGATGTTGATAATCATGTAGGAACAACTTTTAATTGTTTTCTTTCATGATTTACATGTTATGAAAATGGGGGAATTGGGGTTTTCATGGAGTAGATGAACATGGTGTGTAAACTTAGTGTTTAAATGATTGGGATTTGATGATTATCACTAAGTTGTTGTAGTTGTGGTGATATTGATGAAATTGTTCATTTATAAACAAAATAATGGAGTTACATAGATGTGTTAATGATGAATGATCATTAGCACATGAACTTGTGCATATATGGTGTTTGATGAAATGCCAATTAGAGCATTTAACTTAAAATTTGTTTAAAACCAATGGTGAGATGTAGTATGTGGGTGTATAACATCAAAAAGGGTGAATTGTTATGGTTAAGGGTCATTTGGAAGCAAATTAAATTGAAAATGGTGACATTGGGGTGAATGGGTGTATTTTGACTAGTTGTAGTCAAACTTTATATTAAACCTATTAGTTGTGATAATAGGAATTGATAGTGAAGGTGTGGGTGAAACCAAACGACCCGGAAAGGAAATTGTGATAGAGAATAACGCATTGGAATAAGGTAAGTCACCTAAATCTTCTACTTATTATGTGTACAGGTGTTTACATGTATGAATGTTGTTGAAGATTTGACTTTATAGTGGATAGATGAACTAGTACTTGTTGTTAGTCAATGATAAGCAATAGGTGATATATGTTGCTTGATTATTGTAAACATGGTGTTTCAATACTAGTTCATGATTGATTTGGTGTTTAATTGTATATGTGTTGAATGATTTGAATTAGTTCACAAGGTGTGTGAATTGTAATTGAAATCAACTCAAATTGGTGTTTTGAATCACATGTGGTGTGATCATGACATTGGATTATTCACATGGTGTGTGAATGTCCTTTGTTGGGTGAAATCAAGTTAGTAAAACACAAGTGGTGTGGTTTACTTAACTTGAGAAATCTTGTGGAATAAGATTTCAATGGAGTTTTGGGTGCAAACGACCCGTTAGTAAATCGTTTGATATTATGACTATGATAGTTATAATTTGGTGAATTAAGGTGTATAATATGATTATATGGTGTTATATAATGTTTATGGAGGTATTGGAATGGTCGTATTTGAGCAAAAGGGGTCAAGATGGCTTAAAACAGCAAAAATAGCCGTGCAGGTGGTGCTCGGCGTATCATACGCCAGGGGGGGGCGTATGATACGCCTCCTTCAGCTCCAACTTTGGATTTTGTCTGTGATACGCCCCAGATACGCCCAAACCATACGCCCAGTGTAGAATTTGACCAAAATTGACTTTTCGGGTCATGTAAGCTCGTGTGGGTGGGCATGGTGATCTTACTTAGTTCTAATGAACTAATGGTGACTTAATTATGGTATTTTCAGGTGAACGGAAGGGTTGAACGTGGTTGTGATCGGATTGCCTCGCAAGGATTCGGATCAAACATCTTTTGGGGTTTTTCTTTGTTGGTTTAAAACAAAGGTTTTTGGTGAATAACTCTAATGTAGTTTTTGCTATTGAATGTTTAATTAACATCAATTATTTTGTAAAGTCCATTCAAGTGGGGTGTTTAAGGTGTTAATTACATGTGTCGGTTTGAAAAATCTGGGACCTATTTTCCTTTGTCGTTTAAACACACGTGGCATGATTTGGTGGGTTTGGGGCTTACAGTTTCTACCACATGACAGAATTTTCTAGGCTTCCATGGAATACCTACGTGGTTATACTAATAGGAACAAGATAAATTCCTGGTGCATACTAGTATCAAAATGAAACAAGCACTTACGGGTTAAAGCATATCACATACCAGTACCCACCTTTGGCATATCTTTGTCTCATATTCGCAACTGATTTTCCCGGTAGACTTATTTAGTTTAACCATTATTTCAGCATTGTCTTAATATTCATCCTTTCCTTAACATCCTAGAACCAAAGTTCTCCAAATTAAGTAACTCGAGTTCTATAAGGTCTAGGTGAAAAGTGACAGTTTACACACTAGTTTTAGCATTTTGACTTTCTACGGCTTTTAATGTTCTAAATAGATAAGGTCCTCTTTCTAATTGTAGTAGTTAAACTATAATCAAGAATTACCCCATCTTTATTTGATCATTTAACGCTTATTCGACCTAAGGATTTCTTAGGTTACTATTCCGATTTATTGTTTCTAACGTAACAACAGTTCATGCATTTCTAGTTTATACATCAATAAATAATTCATTGTAACTTAATGGAGTTTGCATACCTATGGAGTCATCGGACTCCGCATGATCTCCAGGATCTGGTAAAGCAAGTAATTCCTCAGTGATTGCTGGATCAGCTGAAGGCATCCTCCTAGGGCAGTTCCTCGCGAAATGTCCGAGCATTCCGCACGTGTAGCAGTTGTGGTTATGTTGAGAGGAAGTAGAGGTACTTGCTCTTTGTTCTTGTTTCCTAGTGGAAATAAACCAACACTGTTGGATCCAGTGTCCGTATTTCCCACAATTCAGACAGTGTCTACAAGGTTTCTTCTCATCATGGTGAAAACCACATTTGGCACATTTAGGTAATGTACCAAAATATTGACGGGGAATATGGGTCATGGGCGTTCTGCATTGTTGCATCCAGTGGCCTGTTTTCCCACAGCGTGTGCACTGCACACATGGGAGTTCAGCTCGATGATAATTACAACAAACTGGGCAGTGAGGGGATTTTCCCTCGCATTGGGCACTCATCCCTGAAATCGGACCAGGCAGGATTTGACTGATGGGTGTAGCGTCAATGTAGTTCACAGTTCTCTTTCGCCTTTTTGCAGTACGTCGTTTAGGTTTGTTGCTGGTTTCTCCTTCCTCCGGTTCCTTCTTCTTTTCAGCAAGGAGTGGAAAGTTCCTAGCAAACTCCTCACTGTTCCGAATCCGGGTGATGATTCCAGGAAGGACCGCTACCAACTCTTCAGTGATCAGAGTGGCGAGTGCATCAACTGCTGAGTCCATCTCCTGTGAAGGAGGAGGCGGTGATGGTTGTCTTCTTGGTGACATTCTGCTTACACCCGAAAGAATATCGGTTAACAAAATGATCCAATGAAGAAGACACAATGCAAGCTTAAATCCTATGTTCTCTATATGAAGGGTCCCTCATATAGTCTAGGCTAAACCGTTTAAGTATATGACATATTATTCTCTATAACCTTGAGCTCTGATACCAATCTGTCACACCTTGAGCCGGCGGGGTTGGATCGAAGTCCCCGTCGAGCGGAAGGTTCTCGGGGCGCGATATCGTGAGTGATAATCGTGATGATCAGATTGTTTACATAGCATCAATGTTAAGAATAACTAAAGCACAATCAAACATTAAACTAGGATTACAAAGTTAAATTACAATATCAATGTTCAGTAATTTAACTCCGTAAACCTAACAAAAGAATCATATGTTTCCTATCTCGTATCTGTACAAGATATCAAAAGTGATTCATATCCTTAGCAAAATATGTGCTTCTTCAAAAGTCTACTAGGTCTGCTAACTGGCATCCTAGTATGCAATCCAAAAGCTTAAGCCTATTCCTGTGCGTCACCTGAGAAAGCATGTAAGAAAAACAAAGTCAACACAATGGTTGGTGAGTTCATGTAGTTTTAGTAGTTGTAAAATAGCTTTTGCAAACCTCTTCGGTAAAACCTTAACCTCATTAACAACACCTGTATCATCCAACTCGGTATGCTTATATATAGGGCATACCCCTGAGTCGAGCCTACGACTCGCCCAGACGCCGTCCCACCACATACTAAGTCGCATAGGACATTGCTATTAATGATAATTAAGCATTTTACTACCATTTGATTCATTCTTTATCATAGCTTTAGTTTACTGTTTCAAAGTTTACAAGTCTATAGCATTTGTATGTATTAGTTTCAATAAGTTTATCAAGCAACGTGTTGAAATGTTTATGTTATTGACCCAAAAGCATTCATGTTTCCCCCTAGGTAATGACCTTAATCTCATTAACACCACCTGTATCATCCCACTCGGTATGCTTATATATAGGGTATACCCCTGAGTCGAGCCTACGACCCGCCCAGACGCCGTCCCACCACATACTAAGTTGCATAGGACATTGCTGTTAATGATAATTAAGCGTCTTACCTACCCTCCATTTCGTTTATAGCTTTAGCATTATGTTTTAGTTTATAGCATGAGTGAACATTGAGGAATCACTGTATGGCAAGCACTGAGAGACCATCAGTCTACTCCTCAAGTCCCGACTGTGAAGGTCATCCTATGGCAAGCACTGAGAGACCATAATAGATGCCTTCTAGTCCTGAACGTGAAGAACACCTGAAGGCAAGCACTGAAAGACCAACTATTGTTCTTCAAGTCCTGACTAGGAAGAACACCTGAAGGCAAGCACTGAGAGACCAACTATTGTTCTTCCATAGCCAATAGTTTTAGCATTCAAATAGTTTCACAACCGGTAAGGCAAGCACTGAGAGACCAAACCGTCGTTTTAGCATGGCAAGCATATGAGCATACAAAGTTTATAGCATGAGTGAACATTGAGGAATCACGGTATGGCAAGCACTGAGAGACCATCAGTCCACTCCTCAAGTCCCGACTATGAAGGTCATCCTATGGCAAGCACTGAGAGACCATAATAGATGCCTTCTAGTCCCGAACGTGAAGAACACCTGAAGGCAAGCACTGAGAGACCAACTCTTGTTCTTCAAGTCCTGACTAGGAAGAACACCTGAAGGCAAGCACTAAGAGACCAACTATTGTTCTTCCATAGTCAATAGTTTTAGCATTCAAGTTTACAGCATTCTGAGCACTTAAAGCATTTCGAGCATTCAAGCATAGTAAGCATATAGTATCAGCATGTAGCGTTAGCACTTTGCATTAGCATGTAGCATTTGTGTTTAGAATTAGCATGTAGCATTGTAGCATTTGTGTTAAGCATTAGCATGTAGCATTGTAGCATTAGTGTTTAGTATTAGCATTTAGCATTAGTGTTTAGCATTAGCATGTAGCATTGTAGCATTTGTGTTAAGCATTAGCATGTAGCATTGTAGCATTAGTGTTTAGTATTAGCATGTAGCATTGGTGTTTAGCATTAGCATGCAGCATTGTGTTTAGCATTAGCATGTAGCATTGTAGCATTTGTGGTAAGCATTAGCATGTAGCATTGTGTTTAGCATTAGCATGTAGCATTGTAGCATTTGTGTTAAGCATTAGTATGTAGCATTGTAGCATTTGTGTTAAGCATTAGCATGTAGCATTGTAGCATTTGTGTTAAGCATTAGCATGTTGTATTAGCGTGTAGCATTAGCGTTTAGTTTAAGCATAGAGTTTACAGCATAAGCATCAAGAATAAGTGTAAAAGTATTTTATAAATCATTTGTTTAAAATGTACAACATGCTTCTCAGTCCCGAAGTAAAATCGAAATATTTAGAAAAGGGACAAATGAACTCACCTTGTAGTTGTTGTAGTTGACTTAGCCTAAAACAAGTCTGCACGCGCTCTTTATTGTAAATGTTGTTGAATTCACAATCCTGTATTGATTTCACATTGTTTCTAATTTGTAAGTATGAGTCGTATGTAGTTGAGTGTGTGTTGGTGTTAGCGCTAGAGTTGGCTAACACACGTAAGTCTCGGTCATCATTCGGCCTCGTTTGTTTGTTAAGGTTTTTAATATGTTTAACCCAAATAAGTTTTGTTTACATTCTTTGTAATTTGTTTCATATTCAACTAAAATGAGTTTCATAATAAGCAAGTCGCTAAGTATAAAGTCATGTTTAGGTGTGAAAACTTTGCATGTAATCCTTGTAATGCCTTAAAATAACCATGATTTCCTTAACCTTTTGATAAAAGACCCTTGATGTTATGTACTTCTTTTATAAGATTTTTCCACCACCTTTGTAATAATTCATTATAATTCCCATGCATGTCACCCCTTAAATTTGAGTTATGCTCTTGTTAACATTCTTGGACCAAGTGGGCCGGACGCTTAACATGGACCGATTGATTATGTGGTCTAAGCATATGGGTCGGATTAGTCTAGTTGGGCACCCCCGTAGATCTGACTACATTGGGCCGAACCACATGCTCTTGGGCCACAATGGCTGTGTTGGGCCGCATGGTTGCTTCGGTTGGGCCACAGGTTTGTTACTGGGCCAGAAAAGGGTTATTGGGCCTGCCAAATATTATTGGGCAGAACAGTCATGTAGCCCTTAAATTGATCAGATGGAATCAGTTATGTTCTGGGCCCATCTACTGGTCGAATAGCACCATCCTGAACGAAGGAGTGGTAATGGTCAGAAGGTGCATGGCCGAATGAGTTGGTCACCACCTTGGCCGAATGTCTGTTCCCTTCCGAATGGGATGGTTCAAACCACATCTCAGCGAATGGTGATGTGGGCCTCGGCTGACTGAACAGGCCCAAAGAAAATGGGTGATCGAGTGGCTGGCGAATGAGACAAGGGCAACTGGAGGTGGCGAAGGAGAGGTGGCAGCCGAATGGCAGGCTGAGTCGAATGAAGTAGGGGCGCAGGAGGGGTGGCCGACGAATGGAGTTCTTCGGCTTTGGCCATTCGGCCATGGGCCACTCGATCTGTTGGTGCCTTGGTCATTCGGCCAGTCATGACCCAGCTACTTGCCCAATATTGGGAGGTGTTAAACGATGGTGTTCCATGGTAGTATCTGAGTTTCAAGATGTAAAAGTCGATGGGTAGGTCTAGGACCGGTTAAGGGTGGTGGTTCAACAAAAAGGGTTGCGAAAACCCTAATTTTTGCTACCTTTGCAGCTCTTTACCTCAAGTTTCGATGGATTTGGCTCTAGATCTGCTGTACTTTCATGTAGAGGAGACTAAGGGCTTCGTGTGGCTTCAAAAATGAGACGATTTGGTGGAGTAATGACCAAGTTATGAAGGTTTTAAGCTTCAAAAATGGTGAGGGAAAACAAAACCGGGATTAGGGTTTTCAAGTGAGAGAGATGAACTAAAAATGAGGGAAAGCCTCATTTTAAGGCTTTAAATACCCCGTGGGTATTCGGGTTCGCTTCGGTTGCTCGGTTCGCGTTTTCGTTACGTTTCCGGAACTTAACGCGTAATTTTCGTCATTTAAATAAAAAGGATTATTTCATGAGGTTTTAAATAAAATTATTGTTAGAAATCATTTTAAATATCGTTGTATAAATTTATTTGTCGAATTTAATATTTTTACGCGTTTATATTAAAACCTTATCCGTTTAATTTATTTCCGATGAGTTTCAAAATTGTAAAACAGAAAATATTATATTTTCTTAATATTATTATCGTTCGGATCGTCTTCGTTTTCGTTTCGTCAGAAAACGTCACTTACGCGTGTTTTCGTACAGAGCGCTAACTGTACGAACACGATCGTACGTTTCACTTTCTGATTTTGTTCTCTACTTTTCAGTCATCATCTCAGAACTTTAAACTTTCAGATTTTATTCGTGCAGATCGTCACCTACACAAATAATTCGTCGGTTTAACGTTCCGTAACAACAACTGTTATGGTTTCGTTCTGTTTAACTTCACCTACGTTTATACATAATAGCATCAAATCAAGTATCTGTGTGTCAGGTCTATGTTGTCTGATATGTTTCTGACTGTTAAACCATCAGGTTTTAAATCAGATTTCAGACAATCGTATCATAGTTTCGCGTTAAGCCTCATGTGTAAATAGCATCGACATAGTTTCACGTAATGTGTACCTGAGTTACTGTGCACTTTACTGTGCAAATTACTGTTCCGGTGACGGTTCCGGCACAGATGTTACACTTACCCTTCCCAAGAGTCATTAGTGTGTGATTTCTCCTAAGGGAGTGACCGTTTCTCCTGAGAATCCAACCAAAGATGTTCCGCAGGGTTGTAGCTGCTTCTATGTTTCCTTGTCTAACTGTAGGAAGCAATGCTCGTACATGAGTTCAACTGCACTTCCTCCGTCCTAGTACACATGGTGGACATTTTGCCCATCCACCTTGACACTGATGACAATTGGTGCGGGTTTTTTTGTTACTATTGGTGTTGGCAGAAAGTCAACTTTTACCTGCATCCAAGGTTTCCACATTTTCTTGCTCCTTGTTGCAGATGTGTCTGACTGTTCTACCATCAGAATGTCAGTTTTCTTTCCTTTATCTTTGTCGGTGTCACTTTTATCTCCGAACCCTTTCTTCCCTTTGATATCTTTGACCAGGTGGGCCAACTCTCTGGACTCGACTGCTGCCTCGATGCGTTTCTTTAACTGGAAGCAATCATTTGTGTGATGGCCTGTCTCGCCGTGGAAGTCACAAAACTTATTAGGGTTCTTTTCTGCTGCAGCTCTTGATAATGGTTTGGGCGGTCTGAAACTGAATCGTGCTTCCTCCGTAGCCAAGATTTTCTTGGGGGATTTTGTCAATGTTGTAAACTGCATTTGTCTTTGTCATCTTCTTGGGCTTTGGGTGAGTAGGTGGTACGATTGTATGTCCTATGTGTATCATAGGACCGCGAGTGTAACCTTCTTTCAAAAGATGAGAACCTCGAGGTGCGTGAACGTGGAGGTGAACTCTTTCTTGGCTGTGGTCTCGGTTTTCTAGCTGCGTCCATGATCTAGGCTGCTTCCTTTCCTCGGACAAAGGCTTCCGTCCGTTCCATGGCTTCCTCCATAGTCTTTGGGATCTTTCGGTTAAGGTCTTCCACCAACTGTCTCGGGCGAACTCCATGAATGAAACCCGAGATTCTCATTTGCTCGGTAGCACCGCCAATGCTAAGGCTTTCGAGCTTGTACCACTCCATGAAGGCCCAGAGGTCTTCATACTCTTTTTGTTTTATGTTGTGCAACTCGACCGGGTCACGGGTGTTCCGCTTTTGTTGTACAAAATTTGCTAAAAAATTACTGCTGAGGTCTTCAAACGTGTCGATGCTACCGTCTGGTAGACTATTAAACCACAAACGGGCCGGGCCGACAAGCGTTTGTGAGAACATGTGACACCACAAAGGTAAACACCACCTTTCCACAGTAGCAGCTCCAGAAAACAGCTCTAGATGGTCGTTTGGGTCACCTAGTCCATCATAGGTCTTAATGTTTGCAGACATCTTGGTTTTGGGCGGGAAAGCGAAGTTTGCAATCCGTGCTGAAAATTTGGTATGGGTAGTTGGGACACAGGGCTGTGAAAGGTCTTCCGTGTTAAAGATAGGTTGGGCTAGAGGTTGTGTTACGGTTGGGGTAACAAATGAGGGCATGCCAAGGCCTTGTGTCATGGCGTAGGGCATCCCGGCTAAACTGTAGCCTGGATAGCCTTGGTAAGGGTAGGTTTG
Organism: Mikania micrantha; assembly: GCA_009363875.1. Lineage (NCBI taxonomy): Eukaryota > Viridiplantae > Streptophyta > Magnoliopsida > Asterales > Asteraceae > Mikania > Mikania micrantha. The sequence goes on from CM018687.1 coordinate 10,257,262, forward strand.
CCAGTAGGGATGCTGCCAAAATTGTTGGGTCATGCCTTGGCTTCCCAATTGTGTGTTTATGGTGTTAAAGTACTGTTCTCCCGTGTAACCAGTGCTCACTGGTATGTGGGGTAAGGGCATAGAGTATGCGGCAAAAGGGTTGGAATATAGGTTGTTTAACGGTTGTGACGGTGGTGGTAAGCTTGTGTTAAAAGGCAGAACTTCCATTCTAGATGGTTCGGGAGTCACTCCTCCCATGAGGCCCAGGAAGGTTTGGGTATTTGTTTCGGCTATTTGGGTTGGCACGAGGGTTATGGCGTTGGTGGTGGTGTCTCCTTGGGTCTGGAAAGATGTTTGAGGATCAGGGTTGCTCGGGTGGGGTGGCGTCAAAGGCAAAGAAGAATCTCCTTCGTATGCCAATCGGACTCTCACCCCCCGAAGACGTTCTTCACGTATGTAATTGCTTACCAACTCCTACAACCGAGGGAAGTTATCTCGCACTCCCTCGGGAGTAAGTTCGATCGTGTCAGCGATTAAAGGTGAGTCTCGCTGTCGGTTCTCGGTATTACCCGTTTCGTCCATGTTTTGAGAGTGCAGACGATTTGGAGTTTGTAAAAAAATGAGCACAAAATCGAGATGTGTAGGGAGTATCTTACTTGCGAGCTAGGTAAAATTCTGCCCCATGGTGGGCGCCAATGTTGCTGTAACGTCCTCCGACGTCCGGCCTCCGACCTGGTCCTGCTAAGATCACCACAAACACATCATTAGTCTCGCCACAGGAGGGATCTCCTGTAGTCGGGACTACGGCGTGAGAATAAGAACCGGTTGTAGGAGAGAAAATACAAGGCAACTGAATAAAAAGATAGAGAGTGTGAGAGAGTTCAAAGTGTTCTACCATTTGAGTTTCTAAGTCCCCCCTTTATAGCAGCTGGACCTTGGTTCGACCAGGTCAGCTTCTTCCTCTTCTGGATATTCCTTTTCTTGAATCCTCCATTCAGACTTGGATTATAACAATCTTTCCTTTCTGGTGTTAAGGTTTGACCTATCACCAAGTTGTCTAATTCACATCACATGGTAGTCATTTCTACTTTAGTCACTTGGTGAAGTCTTGTAGGAAGATACACCAAAGTACGTAGTTGTCTGCTACTTTTCAAACAAGAATGCTTTTGCAGAACTTCCTTGTTTGTACGGTCTCCTACTTTGTCCAGTAGGTTTTTCTGTTACTCCCATGTGTTGGTCAAACTTGCCAACGATACCAATGTCTTGGGGTAAGCTTGACAGTGCCACATGGTATCTGTGATGAGCATTATTCGTGATGTACTTTAGCTCGGCTAAGGGGATGTACCTACCCTGTTATAATAAACCAGTAAAATTTCACACATTTTTTAATAAAAATGGTAAATTTGGTATAATGTACGTTATTTATAAACTACTTGATATTAAATTACATCTTTATGCAGATTTGAGCCGATGATATTTCTATTTAAAGACAAAACTTATATCAATAAGTTGCACACAACAAAATCCTACTTCATATAGTAAGGTAGTGAGTGAAACATAAACAACATTACTTTTATCCTATAAATAAAAAGGTAATAGTGATAGATTTAAGGTTTATGTTTATCGTTTTATTCGACTCAAATGAGTCAAACCAAACTACGAGTTGGTTTGGTTGATTTACATCCATGATACCTTCGACACAAACGCCTAAACGGGTTTTCGATGTGAATTTGTTTTGAAACCCCTTTAACTAAAAAAACAAAATTTTATTTCTTAATATTTTATGCAAGAGGTAAAATAAAGAACGCTCTTACCTCACCCAAAAAAAAAGTAAAGCGTGTTATAAAAAGAAACTTTAGACTTTTGCTGATGCTTCTGCTACAATTTTTCCTCAATTTTAAAGTTCTCTATAAATGGATAGAACAACAAATAAAATAAAAAGAAAATATTTAAATAAAAGCTGATTTCTTTTCAAAAAGAGTAACATGTGAATTTTATAGTGTAATTGAGGGTCAATAACTCGAGTTGTGGATTTGTAGATACATTTTTTTGAATAACCTGAAAGATGACACCTAATATGTATGTGATTCCAATCGTTTACTTGAATTTAATGCTATGGGGCGAATGTCTAGTGCTATCATACGAGGAATCCTCACAACTGGGTCAACCTCTAATATTGATTCAACAAATAAGTCTTGATCCGGATTCAAATGCAAGATATCTCATAGGAAAGTTAAATGAGTAATCACTAGACTAAAAGTTCGTAAATAATTGTAGATCGGAAATGTGAAAAAAAAGTCATGTGAAAAAAAAGTCATAATCGAACCTATCTATTAATCTATTTTGTAACTTAGACGGCACTTTTTACGAGATCTTGTTTGGGATTCCATCTAAAAATGACTTATTGACTTATTGGCTTATTGGCTTTTGCCAAACCTAAAAGGACTTTTGAAAATGACTTTTCGTAAAAGATAATAAGTTGTTTTTCAAAAGTTAAAAATTCTAGCTTTTCGAAAGAACTTATGACTTATTGACATAAAATTATAAATCTACCACATTATTTACCCTTTACCTAGTAACATTAAAACAGTGTCAATAAAAAATGTCATTTTTGGTCATTTTGAAAATTAATTTTGAAAAGCTAATCAAAACACATTTTTAAAAACTTTATCTCAAAAAGTCATAAGTTAATAAGCACTTTAGACAAAAGTCCTTTTGAAGTTAAATAAGTAATTCCAAACAGAGCCTGAATACAACAACAACAACCTTACCCAGTATATTCCTACTTTTCAGTAGGGTCTGGGGGGAAGGATAGATACAAACCTTACCCCTATCCCAATTGGGATAGAGAGGCTGCTCCGAAAGAGTCACCGGCTCAAAGTTATCGTTTGAAGTTGATCATCCCAATGATTTTATTATTTTAACGTCATTTTCACAAAATAATTGAAATAACGTTAAAATTAGTGCACTTTTACTTTTGCCTCTTAAGGGCCCACACATATATACATTATATGCGTGCACCACAAGTGGGACGTAAACAGAGCCTGAATATTTTTATAATTTTTTTTGTTGGTTAAATAAAAGAAAATAGCAAATAAACACAAGAATAGAGATTGAATCATTTGGTATATAGTATTTTTTTTTTTGGAACGGCTTGAAATGACGACACTCAAGACGAAATTTCAACCGTTCCCTTAAATTTGGCGCTCTGGGTCGTACACTTGAGCCTACCCACAAGGAACCTCACATCTGGGTAAACCTCATTACCTTGGCTTAGAAAAGAAGACTCGACCCGTATTTGAATCCAAGAGATCCGATAGGAAAGCTAAAAGGCCAACCATAACACTAGAAACTCATTTGGTATTTTTCTTTTATTTAACTAACAAAAAGAAATGTTTTAAGCGCTATTCTCACATATAACAATTAAGTAACATGGTTTAATAAGTAACACTTTATCAACAAATTGACACTTGTTCAATAAAGTGTTACGTATTTAATTTAACCTAATATTAATATGTTAGTTACATTTTCTTTTTCATTTGAAAATATAGCTATTTTATAGTAAGCTTTACAATATAATTATTCGGATTATTAAAATTAAAAAGGCTCCCATCTAGTGTTTAGAGAAACTTCAGGTTTATGGCATTAATATAATTTCTTTCAATTTCTGTTGATTTCTATCTAAATGTCCATAAACCATATGTGACATTTTTTTTTGTATATGGTTGCATAGTTAAAAGTTACTCTTATATAATAAGTTGTTAGTGTTGATGTTTCAAGACAAGAGGTAAATTGAAGTAATTAATTTAAATCCTGTAGAGTACACATCTAATGTTTTTAGTGACCATCAGTGCAAAACAACCATACCACAAGGACCATTTGCATAATTAGCTCATTAATTTTTTCTCATGACTTAAATTTAACAATTTTGAAGCTTTGTTATCAATTCGTGAATTTGTTTCTCCACGATTATATCTTATTTAAGATAATTAGAATTTTTTTTACTTATTATTAATAAAGATTCATATATATTTCATTTGTCTTAATTAATTTAAAAAAAATAGATATGATTGGAACACATGCAAAAAGCTTAGTGATTTTCGAATGACAAAAAAACTTTGAATTGAATGAAGTTAGTGAAACACTATAAAACTTGATTGATATTAGGTAAAGTTTGCCTTTAGAAATTGCCTTAAAAACTTTGTAAGATGAACAATATGGCTTTATGCTTAATCCAATTTTCTTTGCTTGTGAGATTTGCTTTGATTTGTTTGTAAATTCTTCTTTCATTTGTTACTAAAATTTCATCTCCTTGCGTCTAATTCTATCATTAACACTCAAGAAAATGTTGTTTTTATAAAACCATCATTATAGTAAGTCGTAAGATAAGATACCAAATATATAAGGATATAGAATGGGTAGTGTGAATCGAACCCTAATCGTTAACTTGGAAGGGTCAATTCCTCATTTTTAACATCTCTATTTCAGTAACAAACATGAAACTTTGGTTTCAGTTGGTTCCTTAATGGAAAATGTATAAATTGCTAAATTTAAGATGTGAACCAACCTAAAAAAAATAATACCCATCTTATAACAAAGAATACTCATAACATCTTTTTTGTTTGAATATATTCAATTCAAAACGACTCTTTATTTAGATGAACACTCTTTTTATGTAGATGTTACATATAAATTGCTTGATTTAGTTATGACATTGTTTGTTATGTGACAGACCCAACTCGAGAATTTTTAATAGACGCCAAAACAACAAACTTATTAATGTAAGTAAAAAAATCATAGGTCTGTCAATATAATTGATAACTATATATATATTTATTTTGAATAAAGAATTATGTTAAGTAATAACATAGTCATTATCAAAGTTAACCATCTTATAACACGTTGTATCAACCAAGCTCAAACAAACACCCCTAGCCATCCAAGCTAAGTAGGTTTTAAGTTCTCAAACATTGCATCCCATTTTATCTCTTCAACACCCCTACCAGACCAATATCTGTGACCATCTCCATCATCTTCATCATCACTATAAAAATTGGCTCTATGTTCACCACCATCTTCCTTACTATCATCGAGCCGGAGATCATCGTCATCCAAAGAATCCGATAAGTTATTCACGCTTGCACCATCACATCTCGGAACCGGCCGGTAGCCATCGGCGAGCAAAAGGGTTGCAGATCCTTGTTTATTCATCACCAACCTGATCGTTAATTAGGGATGCGAGTATTATTAGTTATATCGAACACCATAATTGTCAATACTTTTTTAGTTTGTCATAATAAAACTACCGACTACCGATACTAAAAAAACCTCACCTTTTGATATATAAATTAAGCCTTTTAAAAACACATTAATTACACACGCTAAATAATTAAAATATTATAAAAAAGAAGCTATAATTAGGGAAATCTATATTTATACTCTATAATAAAAGAATAACAGTATTTCACGTATCTTTATTTTAGCATGTCCATATCACATTTAGCATATGATATGTTTATAGATTAGGGTTGTAATCGAGTCGAGCCGAGCCGAGCCGAGCCAGGCCTAGCTCCAGCTCGGCTCGTGAATTTTCGAGTCGAGCTCGAGCCGAGCCGAAAATCCTGGCTCAAGCTCGGCTCGTAAAAAACCTCGAGCCACGAGCCAGCTCATGAGCTGGCTCGTTTTCTTTTTTCGTGTTTTTTTCTCCACTTTATATATATATATAATATTAAATCTAATATATATAATCCAATATATATGTATATATATAATTATATATAAAATCTAATATATACATTTATATTATACATGTATATACATACATTCATATATATTATACATAATATGTATATTTATATAAATATGTGTATAAATATTGTATATATATTATGTATAATATATATGTATGTGTGTAATAAAATATATATGTGTGTGTATATAATTTAATATATATATATATATATATATTAAAAATCGAGCCGAGCCATGAGCCGAGCTCGAGCCGAGCCAACCCTGGCTTCGGCTCGGCTCGTTTTTAACGAGCTTTTTTCGAGCCGAGCTCTTTCCGAGCTGAGCTTTCATTTTCAATTAATAATTTTGAAAAATTCAAAAATTTAAATCTTTTTCTTATTTGTATTGTTTAAAATGGTGTCTAGATATTTATAAAATATATTTTTATTTTCATATTTTAAAAATACTATATTATTTGTATATCTATTTTTCTATCAGCGACTGCTTTGTAAGACTTATTTTTAATAAAACTATGTGTAATTCACATGTTAATAAGCTAGTAAAATTATATATTGTTAAAGAGATAAGAATCAAATCTAATGGTTTTTAGTTTTTTTTTTTTTTTTGTCAAAAACCGTTTGGGTGGGATTAAATAAAATAATTAACCGCATCATTTTAATTTTTAAATTTCTTAAATAAATTATAATATAAAAAGATATATATAAGAATTCATATATAAGCAAAAATTAAATCGTATAAAGCAAAATAATCAATCACCTTTACCCCTTTTTTATAGTTCGGTTCCATTTGATTTTTGATTTGGTTAATTTTTTTTACTTTTTTCACAAAAAAAAAAGTAAAGAAAAACAAATCATAAAATTTGGTTTCTAGAAAAAAAAAAAAAAAATCAAACAGGAGACAAATCTACACCTGTTACTCCTCTTCATCATGGCAGCCTTCCATCTTAAACTATAGCTCCTTCTCTTAACCGTAACCATAGCCGAATCGTTGCGGTGCACCCACGTTCGAACGTATCGACCCAATGCTCTCTTGGTTTTCTTGATGGTTGCTATTAGTTTAAACATTGGGTGCGGACAAGACGACTTTCTAGCGAGCTTGAGAATCTCGAGCCTGTGTTTGGCTATGGAGATTCCCATGCTTTGAAGAAACTCATGGTTGAAATAAGAAATGTCGTCTTCTTCGAGTTGATTGTGGGAGAAAGCTGTTGCATATTCATGAATGAATGGAGGTTGAAGATGAGATTTTGATAGCCATGAAAACCAGTCCATAGCTTGATGTGTTTTCAGGATTGCTTTGAGGGGAAGATAACGTATTTATATAAAAGTAAAGTGGTCAAAAATTAAAAAATCTAAAATGGGTTGAAAGAAAAAATAAATAAGTAAAAACATAAAGACAACACTTTTATTTAGAAACAATTAAGAGTTTTTTTTTTCTTTTTTTTTTTTTTTAACAGCAACAATTAACATTATTAACCCATGTGTATACGGATTTTATTAAAAAAATATTAAATAGATATTGATGAAGATATTTGAATTATAAAACAATTTTTGAGTTAAAAAATAATTTAAATTACATATAAGCTAAATAAGTGCTCGAGTAATAAACTAATAATATATTTTTTTAATTTCTATTTTTTAAATTAATTCTCTTAAAAGCTTTTGTTTAAAACTCTGATTTTTGTAATTTTTTTTTTGGAGATTTTCTATTCTAATTGTTTTTGTAGAACATTTATTTAATAAGTTTTATTTTTAACCTTTTCCATTTTATAAAATATTATTTTTCTATTATTTAAATAAAACAAGGATGTTTTGATTGTAGGTTAGATTTTAGGTGTTAAATTTTCATATGGTTAAGTTTGTCTTGATTTTATGAGTTGGGTGATAGGTTTGTATTAATTAACCAATGTTATTTTTATTTTATTTTATTTTTACGTATAAATTTACTTAACATTCGATCCGTCTCTCACATGAATATAAAATGTGAATACCTAGTTATTTAAAGAGTTTATTTGTTTAGATAAAATGATTGCTGACATTAATTGGGAGCACTGGGATATATTTTTTTTGGGTTATTTTAATTTGTTTTTTTTTAATGGCCAACTAATCAACTGCCGGGTACTTTGTACGCAGCCCCCAATAGCTAAAGGATGCCCAAGCAGGCCACTAGTTCAGACGGACGGAGACCCTAGCCTACAAGCCACCAATTTCCGAGTAAAACCCGACCCAAGCACCCGCCAAGAGCACGACGGTGGAAGGTCGGTAAAACTGAATGGGATCAAGAATCGAACCCAGGACCTGGATCTTATATCACTTCCCTGTACCTATATTTTAATTTGTTTAATGAGGCACCTTAAATATAGATTTTAGTTTACACCTTTTGAGAGCTACACAAGTCAAACAACTATCATATCCCATACACGTGTTAGATTTAGGTCCTTCAATAACATAGTAATATATGATAATTTCCTAGATTCATAAAATAGTTTTATTGATATTATTATATATATTAAAAAGAAAAGATACTTTGTGAGGGGAATTCACTATTCAATTTTTTACATGTTATAATGCGTATGATACAACTTAATTGCGCATAGGTTGCTTGAAAACTATGAAGCATAACCAGCTTTCACTCTCTTTTTTCAACTCATCACCGTCACCACTGGTCATAGCCACACCCTGTTGGTTTCCTTCCCACGTAGGTGCCGCCACTCTTAGCATTAACCCCCACAATCCGTCGCCGGAAAGAGGAAATACACCACCGATCAAACAAAACGATTATCAAGAGTTCCCATTAAGGGTTTGATAGTTGTCGTCTTTTCATCGGTTTTAGACGTTGGCGATGCTGTATGTCAATGAACCCGGCAACTGTTTTCCGACACCTACCGCTTTCTCCCAGTTTCAGGTCTCGAACACCTTCAGATCTTGAAGAGCAACGGTATCTTCATATCTCTCAGTTTTCTCCCCTTCACAATCCTAAACTTACCTTTGATTTCCCCAATCTATCACAAACCCTAGCTTTATTCATCAACATAAAAATTACACGTTTCTGTAATCCTAAAACGTCATGGAAGTGAAGAATTGATTAAGTGGGGTTGGATTTAGATGGTAGGTGGCAGAGACGGAGAAGAATATGGCGAGGCTGGAAATATAGAGGTGTTACATGTTGCTTTCTTCGTAATCTCATGTTATTGTTCATCATGATTTCTATGCCTTCTTTTTTGTTTTGTTGCACTTTTACAAGGGCTAAGAAATTAAGGTTTGGTACTATAAGTATTTACTTATGTTACTCATGTCTTTCATTATCCTATTGGTTTGTAAAGTTTATTAACTTTGTAATTACTTTGCAGTTTAGTCATTAGTGATAGGTATTTGAACAAATAATTCTTGAAAATAATACCAACGATAATATATTTTCGTTGGAATCAAGTCGTGTCAAACATAATATATTTTCTTGCCTATTTTATGTACTTTTCAGTTGGTGTATTTTTCAACGTAACCTTTGATAGGAAATGAATTAGGTTGAACATAATGCATTTACATTTGATAGTATAAATTCGAATTACCATACGTTTTGTCGCCGCAACGCGCGACGGGTAGTATTACTAGTTTAATTAAAAAAGGTAATATCATGAAAGTTACCGTAAAGGGAATAATTGTTACCGGTAGGTTTTTACTTATTGGTATCTTCTTAACTTATTTTATGAGAAGTTTTGGTTTGAGTATTTATATAAGAAATTTCTTCTAAATGAACATGAGTTTTTCTAATGTGTGTTTCCTCATGGATGATGGGGTCAAGACGTCAAGTTACTCATTTATTAAAGGATGCTTCATTTAGCGGTTCAGAAAAAAAAAGAAAAAAGGAATTAATTATTTTTATAAAGCTTTCATGATATGATCTTGATATTTATTTGTTTAGATTTATTTAATCCTTTAATCCGGCATGACCCATTTTTCCATCGTATAAGGATGGAATTCTATATGACAATGACCAAACGGTTGTAGAAATTAAAATTTTCATATGGTAGTTGAAATTAGAAGAAAATGGTGTTAAGTGAAGACGAAGAAATATTTCTTTGAAAATTTATGAAAATCAATCTAGCATTGAAAAAAAGGCACATAATCACCAAGGAAATGTGGTTGAAATTAGAAGAAAATGGTGTTAAGTGAAGACGAAGAAATATTTCTTTGAAAACTTATGAAAATCAATCTAGCATTGGAAAAAAGGCACATAATCACCAAGAAAATGTGGGATTAGCCTACTTGATAGAGGCATTACCTCTTAGGAAGGAGGTCTTGGGTTCAAATCCAAGCAAGGTGTATTTGGGTGTAATTTAAGAGTAAAACTATTGCTGTTCAAAAAAAATCACCAAGGACAGAGCTTAACAAAGGCCCGTGGGTGCCCCGATCCCCCCGTTTTTCGAGTCAGAAGGGTTGATTTAGTATTGTTTTGTCGAAAAATCCTTCGACCCCCTCTGTTTTCTTCCTAAAAATCCTTCGACCCCCTCTGTTTTTCCGGTCAAGCTCCGTCAATGATAATCACCATTTGCTACATTTACATGCATTAATACTGATTTTGGTTCAATCTAACAAATGTTTTTTAACATTTAGAAATGTGTAATAAGGTGTGGTAATCAAGTGATCATTTAAGATAAGCTTGAAAATCAAGTTATCGACATCTTAGGTTAAACTATCACTAAACATTTTCAACATGTCATATAAGAGTTTGAATGTTTGATCAAGTGAATAATACATGTGATAATGATCACTTGTCTACGACAACAAACAACCAATCATGTTTGTTTTCTTTTAAAAAAATTATATTTTTTTTGAATAGCTAACTAAGGCTCAGCAGCAGCATGTCTCTTCATAGCCCAAATGGATCATTCGACCCAACAACCCACGTGTTGCGACCACAGTCCGCTACCAACTCCATGGTATTTAAAGCCTAGGTGTTGGCGAGTGCTGAATCGAGCAAATCCACCCGCTCCTCAGAAGGAAACCCACTATGTATTAAAACCCCAACTGACCGCTTTGACCAGGATTTGAACGATGACCTCACAAAGCCTAAGATTTTGAGGATCATGAAGTGCCCGTTGAGCTACAAGCTCCTTGGCAAAAAAAAAAATCATAATCATAAGCAACATCATTATCCACTTTTTTACCTATTACATATTCTTATTATACATTTTACCAACATCCAATAATCATAATTTCGCTTACACAACACTTATGTGACATTTGATTAAACCCATAGACAAATAACCATTGCACATAATCTCATTTTTAACAAAGCAAACCAACATTAAATGTTTTTTCCATTTACCACCAAACAATTTAATGGATGGGTTTAGTGGGTGAAGTTGTTGATGTATTTGGAAAATAATAATGTTAACAATAAAAACAAGCAAGTAAATGATACTATAGATACATGGGCGGCCCGGGGAAGGGCAAACCCGACCCCCGTCCCGGGCCTATTTTTTAGAGGGGCACAAAAATTTATATATATATATATATATATATATATATATATATGTATATGTATATATAGCGATTCGTTCAAATGAGAACTAATAATTAAGACGAATAGAACTAAAAAGAAACTTTTGTAAACAAATTATTTAATGGGTGCAAACAATCATTTTTTTTTAAGTATAGGAAGTTACTTTCATGCCCTTTAAAATAAATATGTCTATTGGTTCGGCTAACGGTTTATTCGGTCTGGTTTAATCGGTTTTCAAAATTTTTCCTATCAAAAAACTGAACCGAATTCGAGAAGTGGTTCAGTTCTAATTTCGGTTAAAACCAAATAAACAGATTGAAAGCCAAATAAACCACTTAAATATCAAATAAACCGAATTCAATTGAATAAACCGATTAAAATCAAACAAACCAAATTTATAAAAAAAGTTGGAATTAAAAACCGAAATTCGGATATGGTTAGGTACCGAACCAAAACCGAACTCGAAATTTGGATAAAGCTAGAACCAAAACGAAAACCGAATTCAGAATTCAGTCCAATTTTTTTCAGTTACGAATACGTTTCGGTTTTCGGTATTAAACGGTATTTTGGTTTTTTTGAACACCTTCACTTTAATTTTTAAATTCATTAGAGGGCTTTTTTTTCCGGCTCGTCCTGGGCACGCCAATTTTCAGGGCCGCCCCTGTATAGATATATTTATAAAGAAAAATAACACGTTAATGAAAAATAACAAATTTTCGAAGAAAAGTAGTCTAATTAAGTTTTTTGCTTCGGTATTATTTTTTTTTAAGCTATTGTAAAAATTGAACCTTTTTTTTTCTTTTTAAGAATAAGAGCAGTAGGTAGCTACATGTATAATCGATTTTGTTGAATACATTTATAAACCATCTTTATTTAAACAGTACGGTCATAAGTAGGATTAGATTTCATTTTTTTTTCAATATATCTCATTTAATGATTTATTTACATCTTTAGAATTATATATTTTTATTTTATATGTATCGTATTTTGTTAACATTATATAAATGCAGGGTCCTATGTTTTATTTTAAATTAGCTATATAACATTTATATGTATATGTATGGGAAAATGTTCCTTTAAAAAGTCATTACTACAAAAATCACCATAATGCAACCTTTATAGTCAAAATAAAGTTGCGTTAGCTGAAGTTGCATTAGATTTAATGCAATTTTCTTTTTTATAATGCAACTTTTTAAAAATAGTTGCATTATGTAATAAAAAAGTTTCATTAGGCTAATGCAACTTCACATGATGCAACATATTTCCAACCTTTTGTGACAAAAAAAGGTTGCATTAGGCTTATTTTGTTGAAATGAGTATATTTTGCCTAAAATGATTCCTAAAATCTCGAAAAACGATCTAAACAAAATTCAAAATCCAAAATCCGATTTTTCTAATTTTTACATCATTGGAACCAGCTTTTCGAACTTTAAAACAAAAACATTAAATCATAAATAATAAACCCTAATATTAAAAGTAATACATTAAAAATAAATCTTAAACCTAAAGATAAACACGAAAAGCTAAACCAAGCCCTAAAACTTAAACTATAAAAATAATTGTTAAAGCTGAAACCAAAAAACTAATATTGTAGGGTTCGATGAGACGTTTCCAATGCCGTCAAAATGAGTTCACTTGGAGTTTGGTTGATCAATTTGAGAAGTTTTGAAAATCATTTTTAGTCTTTTTAAACAAAATAAACTTTTTATTTGATTTTCCTCATATATATATATAACTATTATTATTATATCCTCTCATATTTTTGAAATTGCTTCAACTCATTCGGAGAGACAATCAGGAAAGGGTACGTAATAAATCAAATAGTAAAAAGTTTGTAATACATAGCAATTGATCTAAGAAGACTTTCCAGCTTAATAGAAAGGAAGCTTAATCGAAATGAAGCACGAGTTTTCTTCTATGATCCATAGCTGGTTTGATTACTATTACGATTATGAAAATCATAAATTTGAGCTTAACTAGGGTAACCCTTTCGTATGTTGTAACTAAACACAATTATAAGCTATTATTATATACGGGGAAGGAAAAACGAGCAGTTTACGCTTTAGTAGCTACCGTTTCACTGGCTCTAGTATTCACCGCCTTTCAAGGAATGGAATATTATCAAGCGCCCTCCACAATTTAAAGTTTCGATAAATAGTGAAGTTCCCATTATTTTGACATTGGCCACCAGGTTTGTATTCTTTTATAATTGGCCACTAATTATAGTAAAGTTTTCATTTCTTTTAATATTGGTAAGTGGCAACTACGTTTGCATTGTTTGATATTGTCCGCCAAACATTTTTTTACTGTACATTCGCTTTTCAAACATTGCCTGTTATTTAATTTTTCTGATTAATTTTAAAAATATTTTATTTTCTTAATATTATAAATATATAATGTCATTTTGAATTCTCAATTTTCAAATACTATTTGTAACATGTTAATTTGTTTTATCCATGTGTGATACAAGCAGGGGCGGCCTGGGGGAGGGGCAAACCCGACCTCCGTCCCGGGCCCAATTTTTCGAGGGGCACATTTTTATATATGTATTTATATATATATATATATATATATATATATATATATATTAGGTTATAAACCCGAGTATTACACGGGTTTGAGTAACAAATAACTCAGTTAAATATATTTATGGGCCCATTTCGTTTCTCAAAAGCCCTTTATCCTAACCGGCTCCATGGACGCTCACGTTCAAGAAGAAATTGAAATTCAAAATCCTAAGAAATTGGGCCCATGGATTTACAGTTTACTGATTATTGAATGACTGATTTAGGTAAAATACGGAAGTTAATCCCAAGAAATTGGGACCGCCACCAGGGGCTCTGCCCCTTGGACCCCGCCAGGGGCGCTGCCCCTAGGGCCCCGCAAGGGGGCGCGGCCCCCTTGACCCCCGCTTGGTCAGGAGCTTTGAATGCGTTAGGGGCCTTTTTTCCCCGACTCGTCCTGGGCACCCAATTTCTCAGGGCCGCCCCTGGATACAAGTATATTCGTACGAAGTCTAACTAATTTTTTTTACGTAAATTTTATTTAAAACAGTGAGGTTGAAATGATAATTTTTTTGGCCTAATGATTTTTCATGGTTTCATGTTTTGGTACAATTTGTAGTCTGTTTCTTGCTTCTTAACATATTTTTACAAAAAAGGATAACTTTTATGTTTTTCGAGTACATGTATATGTGTGTCGTATTTTTATCCATTTAGGTTTCAATATTTGAAAATCATAACCGATGTAACTCTTTATACATTTAGTTACGTTGATGTAAATCCGTAATTCGTAGCGACTTTTATAACTTGTTTTAATTAAAAGTGACATTAAAATAAAAGAAAAGTTACTAGGTCAAAAAATAGTAGGTGAAATTTGATGGTACCACACAAAATGATGGATTTCACTTTAATTTATCTAATACTTGTAACGAATTCATTTTACTAATTAAGATACTTGCATTTTTTTTAAGTCGGTACATTATTATAATAGATTAAAACTTGTGTATTACACATATTAAATAAATAAATTTAAAATTGTTTGCTTTAAACAACGTAGTATATATGTTTTTAAACACGTTTTAAAAATTGTATGATTTAATCACATTTTTACCAATTTTAATAAATAATTAGTATTTAATAAGACAAACAGAAAGAAAAATCAAAAGATAATATAATAGGTAACATATAAATAATAAATAGGTAAAATAAGAAGGAAAAACAACTTTTATGTAGTCTAGAAATTGACATGTTGTTAAAACTTTTATTTATTATATAGTATAGATATGTTACATTATTATATGCTAAAAAATGAGAGTATGTGATATTTCTACATGGTGTTTTACATACATTGATAGCAAGCCTAGGAAAATGAACAAGTTGAATTAAGTAAAGCAAAATTAGTTTGTCTTCTTAAATCATTATTTAAAAACATACATTTAGTTTAGGTTAAAATGATTTGTAATCAAACAAATAGTCAATTTTGATAATGTTAATAATTTTCTCTTCAAATATATTATTAATTATTTTTACCTATTTAAATCTATTATATTCACATAATGTTTAGGTTACTAATTTTGACTCGAATTGTGTTAAGGCATTGCCGTGTTAATCCGTTATATGTTATTATGTTACACATTTAACCTTAAAATACAATAAGTGTTTACTGATACGAATCTATTTCTATTACTTTTGGGTCTAATTGCCAACCCTAGTTGATAGTAAAATAAAGTTATGTTAATAAAACTAATTATATTTGATAAATTAAAGAATATATATTTTGCTATTAATTGCATTTGTAACTAAAGATAAAGACAAAGCAAACTTAACCAAGGAATATGGCATTGTGTCCCATGTGAATAGCGATAGTGACTTATCCTTCTAAACCCTTTTTTTTTGCTAGAAATATTGTAAAATATATAACATATGTATGCTTCTTTATTAATATTTTCATTTGATGCTCACATGCAAGAACAACTTAGGACAAAATAGGTTCTTATAAATATTTAAGAAATTTATTATTGTTGGTTTACAAAAGCCTATAGATCAAAAATAGAACAAGTTGTTTTTATAATAATTTATATTGTTCATTAAACTTATTTAATTAGTATGTTTGAGCAATATCAAAAGTATATAAATTTGATGAGGTTGTATTTGTTAGGTGAACAATATATAAAAAGTACAAGTTATAGAACCAACCCTCTATAATATCATAGGAAAAGTCTAATGGTGGGACTCATTTTCAATAGGTTGAAATATAATTTGTTAATAGATTTAGTGTCAATTATTTATCTTTTGTGAATTAATGCAATAGCTTGCAATGGCAACCTCCCACGTCTCATATATTGAAACATTTGGATTTACTTTGATATAAAGCAATGTATGTGTGAGAAAAATACTCGAATTTTGTTACGTTAATCAGTTTTGAATTTTTGCCTAAATTTGAATCCATGACCGTCTTGCTAATATTCATTGCCTTTATTAGATAGTCTAGTCACAAGTAAAATTTTATTATTATAAAAAATTTTTTGCATAGTAGTCGGATTTTTAAGTATTTCATTTATACATACTTTGACTTCTTTTTTTTTGTTATTATATTTCATATTAGATTGTGTGCACGTGACCTGGATTGCATTGGGATTGTATATTGGTTTAATTGGATACATATGACATGTGATTTGAGTTTAGCATATTATATACCAGTGTGACATGTAACCTTAGGACATGTTATTGTGTATTATGTTAATTGATTTGATGGTGATTGGGTCACTAAACTTGATAGACTGGTGTATTGAACTTTGTAAGTTGGATGTATGTTTTAACTATTTTTAAGATGTTGACATGCGACAAGGGTATGAACAGTAGAGGTAGCACCATTGCGAGGAAGCCCTCACGTGGTACGTGTCATATGGCTAGGTAGCAACAACTTTGACATGCGTGGTTAACTTTGACATGTGTGGTTATTCACTCACCGATGTCATTGGTGTGAACCAGAAATTTCAAAATTTTGATTTGGAAGATATTCTGTGGTGGCTAACCACAGGGGTGTGCATGAGTCGGTTTGGGTCGGTTTTTGGCCAGTGGCGGGGCTTGGAAAAAAGTTCGGAGGGAGCCGAAGGATTTTTAGGAAAAAAGGAGGGGGCCGAAGGATTTTTAGGAAGAAAACCAAGAGAACCGAAGGATTTTTGAACGAAATACTATTATATCGACACTTCTGAGCGAAAAAACAGGGGGGCCGGGGCACCCCGGGCCCTTCTAATCCTCCACCCCTGTTTTTGGCTTAGTCCAAACCCAAAACCGAAGTTTCGGTTCTTTTGGTTTTTAAACCCGTTTGGTTTCGGTTTTTTCGGTTTTTATCTTTTCAAAACCCATTTGGGTTCGGTTTGGGTTTCGGATTCTACTTAGGCCTTAAATTATGCTTATAAAAAAATAAACTAAAATATTATATTTCTACTAAAAATATTTAAATTTAGTAAAAATTATACGTGTTTTTGGTATCCTAAGCCAGTAATAATAATAAAATATACGATTTTTATTTAACTTTTGATATCAAGAACTAAGAAAATAAAAATAGACGGTTCATAAATTGTTAAAATTTTTCCAATGTAATATATATATATGCATATATACACATGTTTTCGGGTTTTTTTTTGTTTTTCTTTAAGGTAAAACCAAACCCAAACCCAAACCCAAATTTTTGGTTTTTAAAAAACTTACACCAAACCCGTCGGTTTCTATTTGGGTTTGGTTTTTTCGGGTTGGATTTTTCATTTTTTGGGTCGATTTTTGGGTCGGTTTTTACGGTTTTATGCACATTCCTAGCTAACCACACACCTTTGATGTTTGAGTGTTAGGTCAATGTATAGAGACATGCTATTGTGCGGCTTAAAGTAATTAGTGAAAAGTAGTTATTCTAATATTTATTTTTCATATTTTTTATTGTTCTATTAATTAACTTAATGTATAGTATTGTATATTTTACAAATTTGATGACACCATTCCTATTTGGTAGACAGTATATGCTAAAGACTTTCTTCACTAGCCCCTTATGTAACCTATAGGGTTTTCAATATAAACCTCTGATTGTAATATTGTCAAATTTTATATTAAAAACTAAGTTATGGGAATCTCTTGAACAAATATATACATAATATATAAAATTTTAACGTAAATAAACTAATAAAGATAGATTAACTAAACTTTAACAAAATAACACATTTGAAATAATAAGATTCTTAAAATATTTATAAATACACAATGTTAAGAATTAGTTATTTTAGAATTTGATTAATAAGAATCTATATTATAAATAAAATATAATGAGATTGAAATAATAATTTTCAAAATTGTTAAAACTTCTACAAAATATTAAGTTATTAATATTTAATAAAAAGATTTTATAAACTTCAACAAATGTTTTGCCATAAAATAATAAAAACCAATGAAGAAAAGGTTAAACATGTAAAATGATGAAACACAATTATGAGCCGGGAAAGTTTATAACATAATTGCAAAGGTCCAAGGAGCTCGAGGACTAAAAGAGTCAATAGGAAATAAAATATTTTTTTCCTTCTTCCTTTTCCTGACTTCAAGATTTGAATCTATGTGTGTTTAACATCTAATACCGAATCAATCTACATATTCTTTTTTTGAACGGTAATTTGGATCACTGACGGGTCATACACCCATCGGTCATTTTCACAACCAATAGGAAGAAACCCACCATTGGTGAGAGAAAACCCCCTAGTCTAACATTGAACCCCTATTTTGTCCATGGCAGGACTTGAACCCATGACCTCCCCAATATTGAAGCTACAGGGTACTTCCTCTCAACCACTTGAGCTGAAAATCATTGGTCAATCTACATATTCAATTCCAAAAATAACTAACATAGGACACGTTAACCACAACTCACTAATAAAATACAACATCAAACTGTAATCAACTAAGACACACGATCTAAGTCAAAATTTTCTCTCTGCCTCTTACAAACATGAAATTTCTTACCAAAGAGACATTGTCTCAATGGTACCCCATGATTCTTCTAAATGCGAGGTCTTGGGTTCAAATTTCTCCCGCAGCGAAAAATGGGTCTGTGGGGGGGTCAGGGGGTTTTCCCAGTGGGGTTTCCTCCTGGGGTAGTTGTGGTGGCTCATGGGAGGTCTAGGTAACTAGATCTTGGTGACATGGCCTGGAAACAGTGGGTTCACACGATTGAGACATTCGCCGTTCAAAAAAAAACATGAAATTTCTTTTTGAGGCTTCCTCAAATGACGGGTTGGATTAACACCGGATCGGGAACTACCCAACGCTCAAAATTCATCTATTTGTAATCAATTCAAGTAAGTCATACATGTATTACAATCGGTTTAGGTTGTAGATCAATAGCCCTATGGTTATACAAACTCTAGAACTCCAGATCGATCAAATTGAAACGTGCAAGATATCTAGGGTTTGTTCGATTTAGGGATTCATTGAATATAAAGCAAAATAACAATTCAGAACATGTGCTATTAGTGAATTCCCAAAGCAACCAAGCGGTAAAGCGCCTACTATGCTTAAGGAGCCCACGCTTTAAACGTTGCGACAACATCCAAAACCGGTTTTTTTATATTCTAAGTATTCAGAATCTCGAAAAATTTTAATTGTTTTTTCTAGAAAACATTCTAATTATTTTGATGAATTTAATTTTAAAATTATTCAAATTATTAATAAAATAATTCATAAAAATGTTATCAAATACTGAAAAATATTATATCGATTTTACAATATATATTTGTTGATTTAATTAAATCAGTTTACAAGAAAAGAACTATAAGGCATGATTCTTATATTTAAAAACACACAAAAAAATTTTGTTTAACTATATAAAAATTTATAAGAATTTTATATACTTTGGAAAAATTATGACTTTTAATATGAAAATAATTTTTAACAATATATATATATATGTATGTATATGTACGTATGTATGTATGTATATGTTGTATGTATTATTTATTTTATTTTAATATTTTACATTAATTATTTAACCCAAACAAAAGTTATACTTTTAGTTTGATTTGAAGATACTTAAATAAACTAAGTTTTATATAAGTAAAACTTTTAAGATTGGTATAACATCAAAATATCTAATTAACCTAAGTTTTAAATAAATAATAGTTGAAAAATAATCATATATAATTATTTTAAATAATCATGTAATTATTCTAAAATATAATTTATAAAATCTTAATGGATATTTTATTTAAATTATTTAAATAAAATATTAACAACAAATGAAAATAGCATTTAAGCTTTTAATACAATAAACACCATTCAATAATTATATTATATGGTATTTACTAAACAGAAATTTTGAAAATATATATTCGAAATAGTGAATATATATTCCCAAATTGACCTTCGAGCTTAGACAAAACATTATCGATTCTAGGAGTGATATACTTAGAAAATCCATAGAATGCCATACATATTATGACGTTGAACTCAAACTTTAAGATACTAAGAACATGTGTTACTCAAAACTTTGAGGTGAGGTGTATCAGTTTTGCATCCCCAAACATTACTAAAAGACTTAATATGGACAAGCTGGACATGAATAAATGAGTTAATTATAACTCTTTCTTTTACGTTTTGTAAAGCTTTAGAGATGTTAAATATGTTATTATACACAAATGTGTTTAGTCATAAAGTCAAAAGACATACATGATGATAACTTGTTGCTCTAGTAAAAAGATATACATGATGCAACCTTGTTGTTCTAGTTGACTTGATTTAGATGCTATGTGACAATATGTGTTTATCTGATAGTATCTGTTACATACATATATCAAGCATAATCATTACATTTGTAGCCTAAGAATGTTTGATACATTATTCACAATGACTTACGTATTTGTGTTAAAAAGGTGAATTGTACAATATAGCAAACTAATGTTATACATGCTTATTCAAGGACCCAGCTAGTCTTGATTAAAGCTTTGTATAAAGTTAGTTTGGAGATGTGGTTTATGCTTAAACATGTTATACTTGAAGTCATATATGTTTTTAGATCTAGTTAAACATGATCGTTGTCTTTATTATTTCCCATGGTGATTCTACGCATGTATGGATCTTTATCCAGACAGTTGGAACAAGAACGTGTTGGATAATTGAAATATACATAATTTATGGAAGCAAGAAAGAAAATGGAAACCTTCAAGAAAATGGTATAGTGGTTTGAATGGAGGAAGGAAAACCTATAGGGCTCAAGTTCAATCCTCACTAAGGTCAATTTCCTTGGAGGCCACCGACCCGGTTGTTTGCAGTTGCATTTTACATGTTTCCTCTAATTAGTTGGGTATTGAGGGAACCTGAGAATTTATCATGTAAGTGAGTTCCTACGGTTATAAAAAATAGAAGATGACTACATGAAGAATGAAAAATTGAGATAAAATACAAAAGAAATTTAATCAAAAAGGTTGATTTCTTGTTGGACTCAAGATAGAAATTGATTCTTTTGTTGATTATATTAATAGTGAATATGTAGAGATTAGAGGGAAGAATGGAGGGTTTAAGAAGTTATGGAACATGTTTTCTTTCTATTTGATGTGTGATACACTTAGATCAATATTTTCATAACTAGACCAGTTAGATGAAAAATTAGATGCTTAGGCAATCTTGTCGCGGCTCTTAGAACATGTATAGTCAAACTAATGAATATTTTATTTAGAGTAAATTACGGTTTTGACCCATATGGTTTAAGTATTTTAACTATTTTGGCTCAAAATATAATATTTTATGTTTTGGCCCTCAAACATAACTATTATAATGGTTTTGGCCTAAAATCTAACTATGATTGGGAGCCAAAAACATTAGTTTTGTAAACCACAGGGGCATAATTGATAGAAGATTATATTTTGGGCCGAAATAGTTAAAACACTTAAACCACATAGGCCAAAACCGTAATTTACTCTTTTGTTTATTAAAGTCTATAATTACATTTAAAAACAAGTGTTGTTAGACTCGTTAATCGGCCATTGACAACCGTGTCAATGAAATCCACACAAAGCAATTTGGCAATGCAACTCATGAGATTTTCCTATAAACATTTAGAAGAGTTGATTCAGGAGTATTTTGTCGGAAACTCATTCGGTCCCTTTTGTTTTCTTTCTAAAAATATTTCGGCCCCATCCGTTTTATTCCTAAAAATCCTTCGGCCCCCTCCGTTATCTTTCTAAAAATTCTTCGGCCCCCTCCGAGCTTTTTTTCAAGTTCCGTCAATGCTAACTACCATCTCTGCCCCAACATTAAGTTATGGTCGACCATGTCAAAACAACAGATATTTTCAAACTTTGTTTTACTTAAATATAAATGCAGATTTTGGTTATATAATATTTGTGATGTAATTCAGTTTTTAAGTCCAACCAGTAAATGAACTAGTCTAATTAATCCGATTTCGGATCTGGATATTAAGAAAAAAACGTTGGCTGATTAAGTTGGATTTGGGCTATAAATTTATCATGACCCAGTACAAGTTAATGTACTAAAGTGAACCCAAAAAATCACTATTAGCCCAGAACATGTTAGGCCCAATATTTCATCAGTTAAGATTAGCTTTACTTTGTTCATCAGTTCATCTTATAACATTGGGTCGTACATATTACAGAAAATATTAAATAGTCAATAAAAAAAATATAAAAGTACGGAACATTTATCTAAATACAACATGATTGCAATTGCTTGTAAGAAAATACTTTAAATGAAAAAATAGTATCATTTTTTTATACATTCGTTTTTAAAAAGTTTATTATTCAAACTTTTATTTTTTTTTTAAAATGTTTTAAAATATATCATTTTTACAAAAAAAATAATATTTGTTATATTTGTGTGTTACAATATTTAAATAAATAAAATTTTAAATATTTAGTAATAAATACTTATAAATAACAAAACGATATTTTGATAAATATATGATTTATATTACGTACAAGTAAATAAGTTAATCAATAAAATAATAATACCACTTTTATACTTATATCTTTTAAAAGTATGTTTCTTAAACATTTTTAAAAAAGTATGTTTGAAAAATGTTATTTTTTTTTACAAAAATATAGCTTAGTACCTAAGTATATTACACGTGCCATTGAAACATTAAATAGTTAGTTATGAAAATTTACCGAA
Source organism: Mikania micrantha (assembly GCA_009363875.1). Taxonomy (NCBI): domain Eukaryota; kingdom Viridiplantae; phylum Streptophyta; class Magnoliopsida; order Asterales; family Asteraceae; genus Mikania; species Mikania micrantha. The sequence goes on from CM018687.1 coordinate 10,280,154, forward strand.
CATAAAACAATTTTTTAAGATAAAACATAATTGAAATTGCAAATAAGTGGAGAATTTAATAATAAAATAACAATACATTTTTTTAAACATGTGTCCTTTAAAGAGTTAAATTTTGATATTGATACATTTCATTTAAAAAAAATGACATTTGAAAAAAAATGACATTTTCTAATATATATATAGTCTTTGAAAACCTAGATTGAATTTTTTTTTAAAAAAAAATTCTAGTTTAAAATTATTTTTTATAAAACTTTTATTTTTGTAAAAAATTTGATTTAAATGGTTAGAAGCAGAATTTGTTTACCTACGTATAAATTATACGTAATTTTAGGAATTCAAATATAAAATTAGGTTCAACTAAATAGTAGCCTTATCATAAAAAAGGGTAATAATAATTGGTGACCATTAGATTATAAGATCAAATTTAAGAGGAAAAAATAAGAATTTTATATTGAAACATTGTTAGAGGACAATTTAGTTAAAATTTAAATAATTGTTGACCATTATTTAAAATTTAAAATTATGGTGGAATCAAAGGAGAAAATTCATGCAATGGTTTGATGGTTAACGAAGTAAGGTAGCGATTAGTTAGTATAAATGAATGGTGAAATGAAATGAGTCATTACGTTGGAATGAAAAAAAAGTGTTTGGTTACTACATAAAAATGGAATGCACCATTCCACAAGGAATGTGATTTCTTCACTTTTGATGATTTTCATTCCTTAGAGTAGGGTGTGTTTTTTCATTCATTCTCTTGAAAGAATGATCCGCCCAATCACCATTATCCGACCATGTCCAAAACCATTACCCGACCCATGTCCAAAACCATGACCCGACCCTTGGCCTGACTCATGACCCGAACCATGATTCGAACCATGACCCAAACCATGACTCGAACCATGACCTGAATCATGACCCGATCCATGACTCAAACAATTACTCGACCCTTGACTCAAAAAATGGCTCAACCCATGAACCAAACCATGACCCGTCACATGACCTGAAATGAGTCATTACGTTGGAATGAAAAAAAAGTGTTTGGTTACTACATAAAAATGGAATGCACCATTCCACAAGGAATGTGATTTCTTCACTTTTGATGATTTTCATTCCTTAGAGTAGGGTGTGTTTTTTTCATTCATTCTCTTGAAAGAATGATCCGCCCAATCACCATTATCCGACCATGTCCAAAACCATTACCCGACCCATGTCCAAAACCATGACCCGACCCTTGGCCTGACTCATGACCCGAACCATGATTCGAACCATGACCCAAACCATGACTCGAACCATGACCTGAATCATGACCCGATCCATGACTCAAACAATTACTCGACCCTTGACTCAAAAAATGGCTCAACCCATGAACCAAACCATGACCCGTCACATGACCTGACCCATGACCCAAACCACGACCCGGTCCACAAACCAAACTATGACACAATCCATGAAATGCCTCATGATCAAACCATGAGCTAAACAATAACCGACAAACGAAACCGACCGATGATCCGAACCATGACTTGACCCATGACACACGTCCGACCCATGATTCGAACAATGATTAAAACCATGACTCGACTTATAATTTGTATTCCATTCTTTTATCTTCTCATGTCTACCAAACAACAAGAAGTAATAAATCATTTCATTACCACATGTAACCAAACATGATAATGGAATGGTAATGATCCATTTCTTTTCCATGTCCATTTCATTCCCTCGTCCAATCCATTCCCTCATCCATTCAATTCATTCATAACAAACAGATCCTAAGAGTCTCTAATCCAAAATAAATCAAAGAAGAAGTTTTAAAACATTTTGAAAGAATATCTAAAGAAGAAACGATCTTTTTGACAAAATATGATTAATTATGATTTTAAAATTATCAATTGTTGACTCAAAATGCTTAGTTAGGCATTCACCATGGAGGAAATTAAAGAGACGGCTTGGAGTTGCGGAAATGAAAAATATCCGAGACTTTAAGGTTTTGTATTCAAATACAGACTTTGAACATTATTGGAAAGTTTTATCAGTCGAATTTTGTAATGTAATAAAAGAGTTTTTAAAACCAACATATTAACAAATGAATTAACTCATACTTTATAAAATCGGTTCCAAAAATAATAGACATGTTACATTATATTAATCTTGTTGGACATGTACGTATGCATGCATGCATATGTGTATGTATATGCATATGCATATGTATATGCTTAGATCAAAGATCCGATCCAATAAGCTAAAACTAGTGACGGACACAGTGATAGAGCAAAAGAGCAAAGTGTGTTTATTTCAAGAAATTCATGGGTTGTAGGGGAGTTAGATTAGGAGATACAAAATGAAATGTATTTGTATAAGCTTTTAATGAACAAAATGAAATGATTTCTATCCCATAAACCTTTTTTACAATCGTATGGATCAATTTTACTATTTGAATTAGTAATAGCATTATTACAACCTAAAAATCTTTTAAAAAGCAAAACACTAGTAAAAACAATATAACAAATAGACTATTTTAATTATATTATCTTGCGATCCCAACTTAGAAGTTCGCTTTAGTCGCTCAAAAGACTTGACCCGGTCCTGATCTCAATATTCAGTTCAGACGTGTTGGAAGGAGGTATTTGATGGTGTTGTTTGGTTTCTTGTTTGAAAATCCATATAAAAAATAAACGGAGTGTACCCCCTTCACATCACAAACGCACACATATATACTTATTTATATATACATATATAATATAACATCTGTTTGACCTGGGATGCTTTCAGAGGAAACTCTGTATCATAACTGATATATAGGTAATGTTTGTCTTTATTATTTCCTTCGACCCCTACTGAAAAGTGATAATATACTGGGTAAGTTTGTTTGCTTGTTTGTTATAATATAAAAATTAGTGTTTATAAATGGATAGAGTTAGACATAAAAATAAACGATTTTAAATAATAAGTTAAAAATTTATGTTACAACTAATGTAACACGTTTGGTTAGGTTTATGACACACCTATCGTTATGATTGCTCTATTCCCACAAGTAATAAAGAAATATAATTTCCCATTAAATTATGCCAACCAATTTTTTCTAACAGATTGACTGGGTATAGGCTTGCACAAACCGGTTTATTTTTCCAAACCGGTTCAGGTTCAAAATCGGTCTGGTTTGGGTGTAAACTAGTTTGGGGTGAAACTGGTTCGGTTTGAAAACTGGTTTGAGATAAGGAGATGCCAAACCTATAGGAACCGGTTTGGAGAGTTTGAAACCTGTTCGGAGGGGTTTGAAACCGGTTTTAAATACAAAATTTCGAACTTATTCCAAACAGACGGTTTGAAACCAGTTTGGCAAGAACCGGTTTGTAAGATGTTGAATACCGGTTTTTTGAACCGAACCGGCTTATGTAGTTATGTGTGCATCTCTAAATGGGTATTTATTCTTATTTGATTGGGCTGTGGGTCAAAAGCCCATTTGTTTTGGGCTTTGCTTAAGCCTTATTAACTTTCATATGTCTCACGTGACAATCTGACGTGGCAGAAGCCAACAGGATGAACGAAAACCAACAGCAGTATCCAGATTTGGATAAGACAAGACGTGACGTGACAGTGACACCTAACCTTATCTGGTATGCTCCGAAAACGGCGACTCCATTTGTTTCATTCCAGTTTCATGGTTTTTCCATTTTTGGAAATAAATTTTACACTTTTAATTAAAAAATAAACCAAGTTAGATTTCAGCTGTTTTAAGCAAATAGAAAAATGTCATAGTATAATTAGTATGTGATATATTTTATTATTTCGCTTACCTTTTAAATAATTATAATTTATAATTTATTAAATGCTTAATTAGGTTTAAAATGTGTATTACCAATGTTTTTAAACCCGGCTAGTTGGACCTGGTTTCGGCTGCTATTATGGTTTGGTTATGTGGTTAGAACATTTTTTTAAGGAAACTGGACGGTTCTACTTGCGGACAACAATCTGACTAGAAACCCAGGCAATTGAACCAATTTTTTAGCAATTTAATCATTTACATATATATATTTTTTTTCATTTTTCTATATTTTATATACATATTTATATACTATTTATGATGTTCTTCAGTTTTTAAATCAGGCCCAACCGCTAACCAGTGAAGGACCAGTTCGTCATCCGGTGCAGTCTTAAAAACATTGTGTATTACATAAAGAAAAAATTATGTAACATTAGTAAAGTATATTTAAAAATTTTAAATTTAAAATAATTTAATTCATTACAAATAAAGTTTGAAGTCCAAAATATATTCTTTTAATATTAATCATTTATTTATCTAAATTTATATTAAATAATAAAAGTTCTTATTTGAAAATATTTATAGTATCATTATTTAATAAAAAAAGAAGTGGCAAAAATAAAGATGAGCAAAAAATCAGATAGAAAGATATGTTTTTTTTTTAATTTAAAATAATATCAGAAAGAAAAGAAAAACTTATTAAAATTGAAAAAAAAAGTAATAAACGTTCATTTGGTTTTTTATTTATTAGTATAGGTTAAGTTTTATGCTACAATATAATGTGTGACAATTGCAGGTAAACATTACGTCATCAATAACACGAGCACGTTTGGTCGTTTTAGGAATCTGTGTTAAATTGATGATTTTAATCATTACGGGTTTAAAGTGTGCGAGAAATTGGGAACATGGGAGAAAACCGTGCGTGAAACCGAGTTACGGATTGCCCGGAATCGAAAAACGAAGAAAAATTCTAAGTAATGGTCGAATGGACTCACCGCGGTACGCGGAGGTGGGCTTAGAATTCTCCGCGGTACGCGATGCACGATAGAAATCTGAGATCTCCGGATTTCTTCGCGGTACGCGACGACAGGTAGGCCACTCGTCGCGGTACGCGACGAGTAGGTCGGTTCAGAATGCAACTTGTTTAAATCGCAGAATCATGCAGAACCTTCATAATTCTTCTTCCTTCGACCAAAAACCTCCTGCAACTCCAGAGCTCGATCGTATAATCACCAAAACTCATATTTGACACCACCAGAACGTTCAGCTCGAACCGGTGAACGTGTATACGCGTCCTGATCGTGATTTTGTCCGTAGAATCGTCTGATTTGGGTAACTATCCTTTTTAACCTTCTGACTTGATCTTCATTGATTAGATCGTGTTTTTGAACGTAATGATATAGTTAGGGTTGTTGATTATTGCCTAGATGATGGCTAGGATTGATTATAAACAAAGAACAGGAAGTTCTAACGGTTAAATCCTTGTTTTGATCCGTTGTAATGCCCAATTTGCAGGAAATCATACCCATGATTATAATGGTTTAATCCATTTGATTATAACAATGTAGGTGATTAGTTGGATTAATCATTGAAATGCAAGGTTAAATCCAAGTGTTTCAAACTAATCACAATCATTAACATACTCGTTGGAACGATTATCTGATGTTTATGATAACAGTCAGATTAGTATGTTAAACATGGTTATTATACCTATTATGATACTACATTGTGATATCTCATAATAATTGGGTAATCAATAACAAGGATTAATCATTTCTAAGCCATTAAATTATCTAGAAACTGTTACAGTATCATAATCAACAACATTAACTATCTGGTTAATCAGAGATTATTCTGATTAATCAAGAGTGTCATCAACTTTGTAGTAGGAATCTAATGCAATGTAGGTTCCTACATTATCATACATTGTACGATATAATACTAAACTAAACAATTAAACATTTAACATCGAGTTGATGATTTACTAAGCAATGTCTTTGACATTGAACGTTCAGGAAGATCTAATCAGTAAACTGGAACATAAATAACCTATTAAATATAACTAAATGCAGAATCACCCTTTACTATCAAGTCTTGTGATATTCTGCTACATTTGTATTATCAGGTGAGTTTCATACAACCCCTTTTCTTTTACTGTTTTCTTAACATCGGGGTGACTATTATGAAATCTTTATCAAACGTGTGATATGTTTAGTAACAATTGCAATACCGGCTTGCATGTGGGTGTCATGGGATTATGACTATTTTCTGTGTACAACAAAAGTCCTCAAAACCAACTGTATCTGGTTAACCCATGTGGGGCCGAATGTGTGGACAAAGATAGTACTATCGGGCTGACAACCCCATTCATGGATAGATAGCGTCTACCCTTGTGTGAATGCTTGTCACCATTCCTGGTATCGACTTGATGTAGTGAGACATTGAGTTAGAGGCACGGAGTTTAACTTCGGTTATTTTCTAGACTGGACTGTCAGAAAGGATCTGGATACGGGTCACATGATTATTCACTTATGTTAATGTGTACCATTGACTTTACTATCATATCATATTGTATCGAGTCTTATTTATGAACTCACCAGTTTTATACTGATATTTTAAACTTTAAATCTTTTACAGGTAATCAGTACCAACGGTGAGGAAACAACTGTGCACGCACCATGTAATTAGGACTTGGGATGTAATAGAAGGAACTTAAGTTGTGAACGGATATTCAGGACATGTAATAAATAATTGTCGTGATTTGTAATTAGTGCTTTTCTTAACTATGTGTGTTATGATACCGGATCAAGTAAGTCACCCCTCACCTTCGAGACTTCGCCGCTATGCTTCCGCTACCTTTACAAATGACGTCGTCTGGTGACGCGGAGGTGGGGGTGTGACAGGGTGGTATCAGAGCCACTGGTTATAGAATTTAGGCGGACTTAGAAACCTAGATTATAACCATAGGCTCGAATAGTTACACAGAGAGCACCGAACATAGTTAACAAATATAAACACTCAAATAAATGTTGTTGTTATTTATTTATTTTACGTTACTAATACGAACTTGTGTGTCGATACAGCAATGTCAGACTCAGAAAGTGATTCATTTGGCACGGAAACAAGTTCAGGATCAACACAGACAGTGCCGTCATCTCAAATGTCCCACCAGACTTTACCATCAATACCACCTACACCACCTATACCTCAGCATCTGTTAGATGCTGACTCACCAGCTATCAGGAGGGCACAAAGCCCTACACCACCACAGCAAGTACCAGTGTTTACAGGGTTTGGAGGAAGGCGGGGACGAGTCCGCATCTCGACAGGTCCTGTTCCGAGAGGACCACTAGCACCCCGGGATGTACCTCATTCCATACATGAGGAAGGCGAGTCATCTCAGCAAGCTGAGATGAGAGTTCAGCTGCAACGGGTTACATTGGATCTTCAGTTATCGCGTGTTTCATTGCAGGAAACACGTGACACTCTGTGGGAAACTCGCACGGCCTACGAGAGTTTAGCTGAACATGTTGCTGTCCTGGAGGCAGGTGCCAGGGCATGGAGGGAGGTGATTGAGGGTAGACTTCAGTGGACTTTAGGTGGTATGTGTAGGAGTGGGGTAGAGAGAGTTAGGGGATGGATGGTAGGGTTAGGCAATATGAGGATGGAGCTACGACTGTTGGACATAGCAATAGTGATGGCAGCGGTGGCCATCATTATCACATGTTTACTGTATTTATTACGGTAAAGGAATCAAATAGGCTGGACTGTACTACTCCGAGGAAATTTTGACTTGTAAAATAGGCCTCGGACGGTTAGGTTGTAATAGTGGGTACAACTGCATTAGGATATTTTCTTGTATATGTACTAATCCTAATGTACAACTGTGACAGTTATAATAAAAGTTTTCTTTTAACATTGTATGTGCAACATTGTGTCTTTACATTATAGCCGGTGCTAACTTTTCAAGTCATATAAAATGAAAACTTGTGCGAAAACATAACAATATCGGTGTTACATTGCGGTAAAGTAATGTAATACTAGTACATAACAAGACTCGTGGAGTCATAACAATATCGGTGTTACATTGCGGTGAAGTAATGTAATACTAGTGCGTAACAAAATTTGTGATAAGGTCATATCCATATCGGTGTTACATTATAGAGAAATAATGTAATACTAGTACATAACAAACACGTGTAGAAACATATTAATATCGGTACTACATTATAGTGAAATAATGTAATACTAGTACATATCAGTGTAGTAACATGTCTAAATCGGTGTTATTTTGATAGACTATAAAATGATACTAGTATACGCTTGGTAAGACAAACAGATGTACTAGTATAACTGCAACTATGAACATGACTTAGTGGTGTACAATATAACTGTGAAAAACTCGAAGTAATTATATAACATTTGTCTTTATTACGACTATGGATTCTTGTTTTGACTTTACTTTATCTGTGTGTGATCAGACTATGGCCCCTAGAAGAGGTCGTTCTGCTAAAAATCCTCAAACTCAAGAATCCATTCAGGATCCACCTGTGAGTGGACCCAGTCTAAATGAAGCGGACGTTGCTCGTATAGCAGGTGACCAATTATCCGCTGTTCTTACGGGCATGTTGGCCCAATATCAAACAAATCGTGCTCCTGGCTCGGGTAGAGTCCATACGGAGCATAATGCTACAGGCGGACATGTTGAAACCCGCCACACGACTAGTACCAACACAATCAATCCGGATCCTCCACAACGAGGATGCACTTATAAGTACTTCGCTTCCTGCAATCCCCCTACTTTTACGGGGAAGGAAGGAGCGTCAGGACTTTTGAAATGGATTGAGGGCATGGAGACTAAGCTCAAGATCAGCCAGTGTTTGGCTGAACACAAAGTGTCTTATGCAGCTTGTTCACTGACAGACTCAGCATTGACCTGGTGGAATACCCAGGCAAAAACCTTGACCACGGCTGTTGTGGATGCTATGACTTGGGACGAGTTTAAAACTTTGATTCTGTCAGAATATTGTCCCATCACTGAAATCCAAAAGCTCCAAGAGGAATTTTGGAACCATTCTATGATCGGTGCTGATTGTTTGAAATATACCGATCGATTTCACGAATTAACATGTCTGCTGCCAAACATGTTTCCAACTGAGCAGGCTTTGATAGAAAAATATATCAAAGGTCTGGTACCACAAATCAAGGGAATGGTCACGGCAGCTGAACCACGTACTTTGAAACATGCTATCACCTTAACCACCAGGCTTACTGATGTGGCAGTAAGAAGTGGTACCTTGACAATGAAAGGTGAGTCAAGCAGCAGTCTGGTAACCCCTATCCCCAGCAGTGTGAAGGGGGTGAAACGGAAATGGGTTGGGAAAGGCAAACCAGGAGCTCCGGTAGAACCCAGCCGGAATGTGCAAATGGCAAAGGGGTACATTGCCACAACTTTGGAGAGAAAAGCCTATGTAGGGCAAGCACCTAAATGTCCTAAGTGCCCATTTCATCATGTGGGACCCTGCCCTGTTTGTAACAATTGTAACAAGGTCGGGCATTTCTCCAAATATTGCAATCTCCCTGTTCGCCGATCAAACCAAGGAACTCAACAACAACAACCACAACAAATCAACCGGTCGTGTTTCAAATGTGGAAGCCCGGATCACTTCATGAAAAACTGCCCTACCAACAACACCAACCAGGGCAATGAAGCAAGAGGAAGAGCCTTCCAGATAGGGGCGGAAGAGGCTCGACGTGATAACAACACCGTTACCGGTACGTTTCTTCTTAACAATCACTATGTATCTGTTCTTTTTGACACCGGAGCGGACAAAAGTTTTGTTTCTTCTGATTTTGCTTCATTACTCGGATTGACCGTTGATAACCTAACAAACCCTTACATCATTGAACTTGCTAATGGCAAGTCAATTATGACTAACAATGTGATTCAAGGGTGTTTATTGAATCTAAACGATCATCTTTTTAATATTGATCTTCTTCCTATTGAATTGGGAAGCTTTGATGTTGTTATTGGTATGGACTGGCTTTCAGAAAATCGAGTGGAAGTCATATGTCAAAATAAGATGATTCGTATTTCATTACCAAATGGTGATACACTTATGATACAAGGTGAAAGGGCTGGCAGGAAACTGAGTATCATATCATGTATGCAAGCTCGAAAGTGCTTAAGAAAGGGCTGTCAAGCCTTTTTAGCTTACGTGACTGAAAACAAACCACATCAAAAACGTATTGAAGACATTCCTGTAGTTCGAGAATATCCTGAAGTTTTTCCTGACGATATATCAGGATTACCCCCAGTGAGACAAGTTGAGTTTCGTATTGACTTAGTACCAGGAGCAGCACCTATAGCTAAAGCTCCTTACCGATTGGCTCCATCGGAAATGCAAGAACTATCGAGTCAATTACAGGAACTTTTAGACAAAGGTTTCATTAGACCGAGTTACTCACCTTGGGGCGCACCCATCCTTTTTGTGAAAAAGAAGGACGGTACTCTCAGGATGTGTATCGACTATCGGGAACTCAATAAATTGACAATCAAAAATCGTTATCCACTACCCCGTATAGATGATCTATTCGATCAATTGCAAGGTGCTATCTATTTTTCAAAAATCGATCTCAGATCTGGATATCATCAACTACGAATCCATGATGATGATGTTTCTAAAACAGCTTTTCGAACTCGATACGGGCATTATGAGTTTTTAGTGATGCCCTTCGGGCTGACTAATGCGCCTGCAGTGTTTATGGATCTGATGAATCGTGTGTGTAGACCTTACTTGGATAAATTCGTGATTGTTTTTATTGATGACATTCTCATTTACTCCCGCAGCCAACAAGAACATATGCAACACTTAAAACTGATCTTGGAACTTTTAGCACATGAGAAACTTTATGCCAAATTTTCCAAATGTGAGTTCTGGTTACGGGAAGTCCAGTTTCTTGGGCATGTAGTAAATGAAAATGGTATACAAGTGGATCCCAGCAAGATTGAAGCGGTAAAGCAATGGGAGACACCGAAAACCCCAACAGAGATTCGTCAATTCTTAGGGTTAGCGGGCTATTACAGAAGATTCATCAAGAACTTTTCAAAGATAGCCTTGCCTTTAACTACTCTAACCCAGAAAGATCAAAAGTTCATATGGGACTCTCAACAGGAGGAGGCATTTCAACTGTTAAAGCATAAACTCTGCAATGCACCTATTCTGGCACTGCCAGAAGGCACCGAGAATTTCATAGTTTTCTGTGATGCCTCACGTCAAGGACTTGGGTGTGTGCTGATGCAGAACAACAAGGTGATTGCCTATGCTTCTCGGCAGCTAAAAGTGCACGAGAAGAATTACACCACTCATGATCTAGAACTTGGTGCAGTAGTGTTTGCACTCAAGATATGGAGACATTACTTGTACGGGACGAAGTGTACGGTCTATACAGATCACAAAAGTCTTCAACACATTCTAGATCAGAAAATGCTAAATATGCGACAAAGGCGATGGGTGGAACTTCTGAACGACTATGACTGCGAAATCCGTTACCACCCAGGTAAAGCAAATGTCGTAGCCGATGCTTTAAGTCGCAAAGAGAGAGTCAAACCCATACGTGTGAAAGCGCTGGAAATGACGATTCAAACTAGTCTAAACCCTCAAATACGTGAAACTCAACGGCAGGCCTTGCAAACAACAAATTACACCGATGAGAAATTACGAGGGTTAGATAAACAACTTAAAACCAAAACGGATGGAATATTATATTTCAAAAACCGAGCATGGATCCCAGTACTTGGTAATATCAGACCAATTATCTTGGACGAAGCTCACAAATCCAAATATTCTATTCATCCAGGTGCTGACAAGATGTATAAAGATCTCAAAGACTTCTACTGGTGGCCTGGTATGAAGAAACAAATAGCAGAATATGTGAATAAATGCTTAACGTGCCTTAAAGTTAAGGCAGAACATCAAAGACCATCTGGGCTATTGCAACAACCAGAAATCCCTATGTGGAAATGGGAACAAATTTCCATGGATTTCATCACTAAATTACCCAGAACGGCGCATAACCATGATGCTATTTGGGTCATCGTAGATCGCCTTACCAAATCAGCACATTTCTTACCAATTCGGGAAGACTATTCCATGGACCGTCTAGCTAAACTTTACATCAACGAAATTGTAATGCGACATGGAGTGCCAATCTCTATTATTTCTGATAGAGATAATCGATTTATGTCACGTTTTTGGCAAACTCTTCAACATGCCTTGGGTACGCAGATCAACATGAGCACAGCTTATCATCCACAAACGGATGGGCAGACTGAACGTACAAATCAAACATTAGAAGACATGCTTCGAAGCTGTGTAATTGATTTTGGAGGTAGCTGGGATACTCATCTGCCATTGGTTGAATTTTCTTATAATAACAGCTATCATACTAGTATCCAATGTGCTCCATTTGAAGCTTTGTACGGGCGCAAATGTCGATCTCCTGTGTGTTGGTCAGAAGTAGGGGAAAGTCAGATTATTGGCCCGGAACTGATCCAGGAAACGACTGATAAGATCGCGCTCATTCAGGAACGAATTAAAGCAGCATGCGATCGACAGAAGAGTTATGCTGATAATCGACGTAGACCACTCGAATTCCAGATTGGTGATAAAGTGATGCTAAAAGTCTCTCCCTGGAAAGGTATGTTCAGATTCGGAAAACGAGGAAAACTCTCACCAAGATTTGTAGGACCATTTACAATTCTTGAAAGGATTGGAACGGTAGCATACAGATTAGAGTTACCCTCAGAACTTAGTAACATACATGATGTGTTTCATGTCTCGAATCTGAAAAAGTGCCTATTGGACGAGTCACTAGTCATACCTCTTGATGAGATACATCTTGCCGAAAACCTACAGTTCACGGAAGAACCAGTCGAAATAATGGATCGAGATGAAAAGACCCTCAAACGAAGTCGAATACCAATTGTAAAAGTCAAATGGAATTCTAAACGAGGGCCAGAGTACACTTGGGAACGTGAAGATCGCATGAAACAGAAGTATCCTCATTTGTTTACATAGGCGATCAAACTGTAGGAGTTAAAGCAAATTTCGGGACGAAATTTTCTGTAACAGGAGGAGACTGTGACAATTGCAGGTAAACATTACGTCATCAATAACACGAGCACGTTTGGTCGTTTTATGAATCTGTGTTAAATTGATGATTTTAATCATTACGGGTTTAAAGTGTGCGAGAAATTGGGAACATGGGAGAAAACCGTGCGTGAAACCGAGTTACGGATTGCCCGGAATCGAAAAACGAAGAAAAATTCTAAGTAATGGTCGAATGGACTCACCGCGGTACGCGGAGGTGGGCTTAGAATTCTCCGCGGTACGCGATGCACGATAGAAATCTGAGATCTCCGGATTTCTTCGCGGTACGCGACGACAGGTAGGCCACTCGTCGCGGTACGCGACGAGTAGGTCGGTTCAGAATGCAACTTGTTTAAATCGCAGAATCATGCAGAACCTTCATAATTCTTCTTCCTTCGACCAAAAACCTCCTGCAACTCCAGAGCTCGATCGTATAATCACCAAAACTCATATTTGACACCACCAGAACGTTCAGCTCGAACCGGTGAACGTGTATACGCGTCCTGATCGTGATTTTGTCCGTAGAATCGTCTGATTTGGGTAACTATCCTTTTTAACCTTCTGACTTGATCTTCATTGATTAGATCGTGTTTTTGAACGTAATGATATAGTTAGGGTTGTTGATTATTGCCTAGATGATGGCTAGGATTGATTATAAACAAAGAACAGGAAGTTCTAACGGTTAAATCCTTGTTTTGATCCGTTGTAATGCCCAATTTGCAGGAAATCATACCCATGATTATAATGGTTTAATCCATTTGATTATAACAATGTAGGTGATTAGTTGGATTAATCATTGAAATGCAAGGTTAAATCCAAGTGTTTCAAACTAATCACAATCATTAACATACTCGTTGGAACGATTATCTGATGTTTATGATAACAGTCAGATTAGTATGTTAAACATGGTTATTATACCTATTATGATACTACATTGTGATATCTCATAATAATTGGGTAATCAATAACAAGGATTAATCATTTCTAAGCCATTAAATTATCTAGAAACTGTTACAGTATCATAATCAACAACATTAACTATCTGGTTAATCAGAGATTATTCTGATTAATCAAGAGTGTCATCAACTTTGTAGTAGGAATCTAATGCAATGTAGGTTCCTACATTATCATACATTGTACGATATAATACTAAACTAAACAATTAAACATTTAACATCGAGTTGATGATTTACTAAGCAATGTCTTTGACATTGAACGTTCAGGAAGATCTAATCAGTAAACTGGAACATAAATAACCTATTAAATATAACTAAATGCAGAATCACCCTTTACTATCAAGTCTTGTGATATTCTGCTACATTTGTATTATCAGGTGAGTTTCATACAACCCCTTTTCTTTTACTGTTTTCTTAACATCGGGGTGACTATTATGAAATCTTTATCAAACGTGTGATATGTTTAGTAACAATTGCAATACCGGCTTGCATGTGGGTGTCATGGGATTATGACTATTTTCTGTGTACAACAAAAGTCCTCAAAACCAACTGTATCTGGTTAACCCATGTGGGGCCGAATGTGTGGACAAAGATAGTACTATCGGGCTGACAACCCCATTCATGGATAGATAGCGTCTACCCTTGTGTGAATGCTTGTCACCATTCCTGGTATCGACTTGATGTAGTGAGACATTGAGTTAGAGGCACGGAGTTTAACTTCGGTTATTTTCTAGACTGGACTGTCAGAAAGGATCTGGATACGGGTCACATGATTATTCACTTATGTTAATGTGTACCATTGACTTTACTATCATATCATATTGTATCGAGTCTTATTTATGAACTCACCAGTTTTATACTGATATTTTAAACTTTAAATCTTTTACAGGTAATCAGTACCAACGGTGAGGAAACAACTGTGCACGCACCATGTAATTAGGACTTGGGATGTAATAGAAGGAACTTAAGTTGTGAACGGATATTCAGGACATGTAATAAATAATTGTCGTGATTTGTAATTAGTGCTTTTCTTAACTATGTGTGTTATGATACCGGATCAAGTAAGTCACCCCTCACCTTCGAGACTTCGCCGCTATGCTTCCGCTACCTTTACAAATGACGTCGTCTGGTGACGCGGAGGTGGGGGTGTGACATAATGTATACCATTATCTTTATGGCTTATATCACTACTAGAAAACATGGCTGTTTACGACGAATATTTTTGTCAAAAATTTGTCTGAAAACATTAATTCTGACAAAATCCCGACAAAATATATTAGTCGGAAATACTTGGCTAGAAAAGTATTTCCGACAAATTTCCATGGAAATTTTGCTACAACTTTCTAACTTACCATTTCCGACTAACTTCCGAGAACTTTTTTGACAAAAAAAAATAAGATTAAGTTTTATTCTTTGTCTATCCCGACTTGTTTCCAGTAAAAATTAATTTTTATATATTTTTTATTTTCCGACTGATTTCCGATAAGATATTTTATTTATTTATTATCTTTTATGTTATGTTTCCGACGAATTTTCAATCGCCAACTTTATTTATTTATTAATTTTTTGTTGTATTTCAACAAACTTTTGACAAACATTTTCTTACTTTTTTCTTATTTGTCCCTATTAGTTTCCGACAAAAAAACGTTGCAAAAATTTAAAATATAAAAAACTACGATAAACCAAAATTCTTTTCCTGCTTTAAATGCAGAAAAATTCATAACAAATCATGTTCAACTACAAGAAAATGTCATTGTTGAGTTACAAGTTCTTCCACAAAAAACTACCATCATCAAACTACAAGTTTTACCTCAAAAGTTAACCATCATCAAATTAAAAGTTCACCACAAAATACTACCATCATCCATACCACAAGTTCAACAACAAAAGACGAATATATAAACCAAACTATCTTGCAGGATTGTCAGGATTGTTAGATTTTTCATTAGCTCAGCTATTTGTCGTGTCACGTCTTCCCTCATTTGTTGTTGTATTTCTACCCACATGTGGTGTTACACCTCTTTCCTCATTGTTTGTTACACATCTTTGACTCGATTATGCAATTCTTCTATTTGTGATTGCAAGTCTCGCACCTGAAAATTGTTAAAACATACATAAATCAGTAACCAAACAAGATATAATTAATGAAAATCTTCATTAATAAACAAAATAATAAAAATCTATCAATATATATTTATATAGACACACATACATCAATACGAGTTGGTTAAACGAGTATGACTAATTAAAATGGGTCATACTTTCCTCAATTAAATCTTTTTATGAAACACATTCTCTTGTGAGCGTTGTTATTCCGACCATCTTCCTATTTAAACTTTTCATTTTTCAGGCTTTAGACATCGTTTTTTTGCGCTTCATCCTTTTAAACATTCATTAACATCATATAGACTTTGTGTTAACAAATTATATGTGTTATACACTCCCACATATTTACGGTGTACATGCGCTATTAGAACCAAAGGAAAATTTTTCACTGTACAAGTATATATGTATTTGTTTGTTTATACAATCAAGACACAAACATATAATTTGTTAAATTATATTGTTTACAACTAATATTTTCGTAATAAGCAAGGTGTAAAAAAGATGACGCGAGAAAACTACGCTAAGAGTATAAAGAAAGAAAAACATGTGGTAGCAAAATAGTCGGAAAATTCCGACAACTTTCCAACGACTTATGCATTTTGGTCAGAAAAATGTTGGAAATTTCTGACCATTTTCCTACTTAAACTACTCATTTTTGTTTTTCAGGTTTTAGAAATTTTCTAAACATTCATTATGTCTCATAAAAAGTTAGTCATAAAAATTATATGTTTTACAAACATCCATATAATTACTTGTTTATACACTATTGAACCAAAGCAAGTTTTTTAATGTACAAGTAATATACATGTTTGTTTGTTTACACAACCTACAAACAAACATATAATTTATTAAATTATATTGTTTGTAACTTATGTTTTTTTTTGCATAATCAAGGTGTAAAAGTGACGATGCGAAAAACAATGTTAATGGCCTGAAAAATAGAAAAGGGAAACATGTGGTCCGAAACATTCATTATACGTTATAAAAAAACTTTTTTATTTTTTTTAGAAAACTTCAATGTACATTATAATTTCGTATTTAAAAAAACTTCATTATACGTTATAAAAAAACTTTCATATTTAACAAAATGTAAATGTGGTCCGAAACAAACATATAATTTCGTATTTTGTTGTTCAAACTCTACACAACGTTTTGTTTTGCTTCATTTTTTATAAACATTCATTTTACGTTATAAAAAAACTTTCGTATTTAAATTTTATTTTTTGAATAAAATAAAAACGAAAAATATTTTTATTTTATGTTTCCGAAGGGATTCCGATAAATATTTTATTTTATTTTTTATTAAACTTTTGGTCGGAATTCCGTCGTTAACTACCGATAACTTTCCAACCACTGCATTTGTTGTCGTTAAATTGTCGGAATTTTATCACCAAAAATATCGGTTTTTTTTTTTATAATTTTCATGGAAAACAATTGGAAAATTCTGACCGTATTTTTCAGTCGGAAAATTTTGCTGTAAAATTCCAGTTTTATAGTAGTGTTAATTACAACTATGTCAATATATCAGAAGGGATAACTGGGTAAGGTATCAATGAATATAATAGAAAAACAAAATATATTGTTACATGAAGGACTTGGTTTTTAGTTTATTTATATACAGCCAAATCAAATTTATTCTCTACAAGTTTTTTTTCTTTTTTTCCTTTTTCTTATTAAATATAATAACTATATAATCTGAAGATAAATCGAAAAAAATTGTTTTCATTATAGCACCTCCATATCTCATTATATATGTCATCGAAAGAAATATTTTAAAGTATGCTAAAATATTAAGAATCAAGCTATTATTAACAAAATAGTTAATAGGTATTTGAATAATTGGGTTTTTAAGAATGAATGGATAAGTGGATAGAATTCATATCATTTCTCATAATTAGATACAAGTTTGTGAATTTAGGCCTTTTTTAATTTAATATGATAAAATTGTGTATAATGTGTATATTTGTAAAATTATTGATTAATTGTTTAGGTTTATTTTAAGTACACATGAGTAAAATTATTCTCAAATATGAAAATTAAGAATGTTGTACACATGTACAAACAATTTGTTTTTCTACTCTTTTAATATAAAAGATTAATTAAATAATAAATTTCAAATTTAGTAATAAAAATAAAATTAGAAAGTAACAACAAGATTTAATAAAAATAATAAAATTTTCTTTCTACTCATTTAATTGTTTAGGCCACATGTTTTTCACAATATAAATTAAAAAAATATATAGATTTAGTTTACAATGGACATTTATTTAATTTATTTTAATATATGATCTAAATTAAATAAGTTTAAAAACTTACTTTTTAACCAAAGATTATCAAATAATACTATCTCTAAAATAGGTTTAACTTAAATTATATAATTCAAATAGCTTTTTTATATCCTATATTTGTTTGTTATTTTGTAAGAAGCTATGTTGCATGGGATTGTCGATGTTCTAGAAAGATTAAAGTTATTTGATTGTTCAAAGTTAAATGTGTTATATGTGTTTGTCTAGTACTTATCGATTTATAGGAAATTAGTTTTTATTTTCTCTTATTGCATTCATATAAGCATTGTATGCCTTTTTAATTCTTTTTGGCTATTAGAGTGATCTCTAACGCCTTCTTTCTTAAGTAATTTTTTTCATTATGTCCTCAGCACTTTTTTTATAATTATGTGAACACACTTACGTGGTAAAATTCTCCGGTCCCTCCTTGACTAAACGAAAGGAATAGGTAAAGCGTGTCCGCAAAAACATCCGGGTTGGTGGTGTCCAAATAAAATCGTCCTATGTGAGAATTGAACTTGTGACATCTAAATTATCTATCATCCACTTTAATCACTACATTACTTTCTTAGATGTTACCTCGTGAAAATATAATGTTTGGTATATTTGGAACCAGGTTAAATCCTATGTGTTACACGGGTTGAATAAATAAATTTTAAAATTGTTTATTTAAAATAGCATATAACATATTTCAAAAAGATGTTTTATAAAAAATTATAAAATATGATTTATGATGTAATCATATTTTTTACCAAATTAAATAAATTAGTATTATTTAGTAGAAGAGAAGCAAGATAAACCAAAATCTAATAGAAAGGTGTTTATGAAAACCAAATTTTAGATAGCCTGAAAAACTGACATGTGACATATAAACTTTTATTTATTATATAGTATAGATATAAATGGGCTAGATGAAGCATGGCATGCTCCTCCATATAAAATGTGAGGCAAACACATAGAGCCTTGAAATTTTTGGGGGTCTAACCGTTCAAGTTATGTGTTTTTAGTCATCCAAGGTTATTTGTTTTAATGTTTTAGGTTTACTAAAAGAAAAACTTATCTTATATTATCAAAAGAGAAATTGTGTTTAGTGTTATTTCTTTTCAAGTAATCACACCCATTTTGTAGTAAACTTGTCTACATGTAGACAAATTAACTTCTCTTCATTTTTGTAAAAAAATTATTATATTAAAGTAACCTCGAACACTTTGAAAAAATTGATGAGAGCATACTTAAATTAAAGATTAAAATACGGTAAGAATATTAACGATGAAATTTTTTAATAAACACTATATATAATAGTTATGAAATTCAAAAAATAAGAGGATAAACTTTTTATTACGTAACAAGCTGTAGTTACACCGATATAAAGATCAGTATTTAATGATGAAAATTTTATTGAAAAATAACATTTGTTTAAAATACTTATGAGACTTTTTAAAAGCGAAAGTTTTAGAAAATACAAAAACTAATTATATTAGTGTTACAGTTTATTTAGGGCATGTTTGGGATTGCTTATTAAGTTTAAAATGACTTTTTGTTAAAAGTGCTTATGAACTTATAACTTTTTGAAATGAAGTTTTTTAAAATATGTTTGGATTAGCTTTTGTGTATGAAAAGGTCAAAAAATGACTTTTTAGTCATAAAAAGTTAAAAAGCCAGAAAAAGTAGCTTCTTAAAAATGACTTTTTAACACTGCTCAAAAAGTTAAAACTAAAAGTGCTTTTTAAATTACCAAACAACTTTTAAACTTAATAACTTTTTCATTAAGTCAATAAGCTAAAAAGTTAATTTTGAATGGAATCCCAAACATGCACTTAGATTGGTGTAACTACAAACACTTTGCAAAAAACTTGACAAAACTCTAAAATAAATACAAAAGCTATACTTGTTTTAAAAATAGTAGGCAATTTTTTTAAAAAAGTAAAATAAAATAACGTTAGTTAGCAAATGTTCAATATATCTTTTAGATATCTTAGCTACTTATTTTCCTTAGAATTAGTATGTAACAATCAAAATAAAATAATGTATTATCGAATTGAATTGAGTTATTATTTGAACTATAAAGACTGTTCTATAAAAAGTTCACTTCGCTTAATAACACTTAAAAAGATTTTTTAAAACCTAAAAACCGATCTAAACAAACTTTAATTAAACTCATTTTTATTGAAACTGATTTATCAAACCCTAAATCTCAAATCTTAAACCTTAAACAATAAATTCTAATATTAAAATATAAACATTTGAACCAAATCATAAACTCTAAAGATAAAATATTTAACCTAAGCGTTTAACCCTAAACTCTAAAGTTAAATGTTAAAGTTAAAACATAAAACTAATATTTTAAATTTCAAAGAGAAGGTTGTAATGTTATCGAAATAAATCCAATCAGCTTTATTTGAGCCAGTTTTAAAATTTTATTTTTTTTTTCAGTCTTTTAAAACAAATTAAAATTTTTATTTGAAGTTGCCTCAAGCTTTTATATATTAATATAACTATGTTAGTATCCACTGCATTACACGGATTAAATAAATAAATATAACGAATAATCAATGAAAATTTAGAAAAATATAAGATGATTTTTAATATAAAATGCGATTACAAATTCGTATAATATAATATTTTAAGTATTAAAATAATAATATTATTTATTTAAATAATAACTTTTTTATAACTTGTTTTTCTTTAAACATTGTGTTTCAAATAATTGTTTTTGAAAATTTTATAATCTATAATAAACTTTTTTAAAAGGTGTGTCTTTAATATTAATATATTTTAATGTATTAAAAAATCTTTTTTTATTTCAAAAAAGTATTAAAAGTATATTTAATATTATTATTTAATATTAGATATTTAATATGGGATAGATGAGGGAAATGAATGTTGAGAAGTTCTAGAAACATGCCATATGACACAAAAAATCTTTATTTATTAGGATAGTTAGATTAGATTAGATTAGATTAGATATATATTTACCGTAAATAAAATAAAAAAAAAATAAAAAAGAAGTATACTACCTTGGACTCCGAAAAATCTTATCCCCCGTCGTTATCGTTATCAACTTATTCACCACCACGTAATTCCACGCATGGCCGCCAATTCACCACCATTTTTTCCGACACCCGGCCCCACACAGCCACACTTGCCCTATTTAAACCCACCGGAACCATCTTCCAAACCTCCACATATTTCACAAATTCTCACTTTTTCTCCCAATTTACACCATGTTAGCGATCTTCCACAAAGCGTTTGCAAACCCACCGGAAGAACTCAAAAGTCCGGTGGCCCACCATGTTTCCCGGCAGCCAAAGCTCCCAGAAGAAACCCTTAACGAATTCCTATCCGTTCATCCCACAAACACCTTCTCCATGACGTTTGGTGACGCTGCGGTTCTTGCTTACGTGAAACCCGACCGCGGTTACTCCGTCGATCAACGTCTGTTCACAGCGTTTGATGATATATACTGTTTGTTCATAGGGAGCTTGAACAATCTGTGCGCTCAAATCAGACAATACGGGCTGTCGAAGAACACCAACGAAGCGATGTTTGTGATCGAGGCTTATCGGACGTTACGTGACCGTGGTCCGTACCCAGCCGATCAGGTTATTAAGGATCTTGAAGGTAGTTTTGCGTTTGTGGTGTATGATAGTAAGGCTGGCACCGTTTTCACTGCACTGGTAAGATTTCAATTTCATCGTTTCTTGATTTGTATATTTTTTTGGGTGCCAAGTGTTCGACGAAATGCCTGAATGAATGATGAATTGCAGGGTTCAGATGGGGGAGTGAAGCTGTATTGGGGTATAGCAGCTGATGGGTCTGTTGTAATTTCTGATGATTTAGAGGTCATTAAATCAGGTTGTGCTAAATCATTTGCACCCTTTCCTAAAGGTAATGTATTCATTATCAAAGCTTTAATCTTTGCTGATCCTGATTGTGACGAGTCGAGTTGAGTTTGAGCTTGTGTAAACTCGAGCTCATTTTCCTTTAATTTTAAAGGATAACCACTTCGATTCTAAACCTGAATCTTACCTTTTGAGTAGCTATGACAATTTTCATTCAAATCAAAAGAAATTGGTTGGTTTGCGTAAACAATTATTGTATAATTGGTTGAAATGGATAACATCAAACAATATAAAAATACAATACGGGTCAATATGGGTAAGTGTAAAATTATGCAAATGCAATTGATTCAAGCGTTTAAGAATATTAATATGTACTAAAAAGTATCCTAATAAACTATTTGTATAGTTATAACACATTTTAACTTAAACCAAATTGATATATTTTAAGAGCAATCCATTTAATCCAGACTGATTTAGAACTATTTGTATATTTATAACACATTTTAACTTAAACCAATTTAATTTTTTAAGAACAATACATTTAGACCCAAAATGATTTTACTTAAAACTCTTTCTAAGCCGCACTCATCTTGACCCATACCTGTTCTAATTTATTACCCAACCCGACCCAACCCGTCTATTTTTCCAGACATACATTTGAATTTGAGTGTAGATTTTCAAGCCTATCCTTTCTCTCGACTTTCTATTATTTTACATTTATAATTCTTGCATTATGTTAACCATACGGATTGAATCGGATTTTAACTCTTTTATATGGAATCATCTATACCATTTTTATAATACTTATAGTCTATTTTTAATTCGGTCTAACCGGTTCGACCAATCGATGTCTTGTTCACCTATAGAAACATAGGGTTCCAACCCTACCCAATACATTTGTTTATTAAATGTGTTTCAATATAAGCTCGAGCTCAAACTCGTATAAGCATGATTCAATTCGATTCGATATATCAAAAATTTGCCCCTAAGCAGAACACAAGTAGCTCGACTCATTTAGAGCTTCATGGATCGTATCAAGATTCGTTAATTTTTCGGACAAAATATTTGCAGGATGTATGTTCCATAGTGAGGGTGGTTTGATGAGTTTTGAGCATCCAATGAACAAGATAAGGGCAATGCCAAGGGTGGATAGTGAAGGGGTGATGTGTGGGGCTAATTTTAAAGTGGACACTTACTCAAGGGTTAACTCTATCCCTCGTAGGGGTAGTGAAGCCAATTGGACCCAATGGGATGATCATTATTCATCTTGATCAATCACTAAAACCCCATTTTAATTCACAAAAAAAAATGTTACTTTTTGTTTGTTTCTTGAATGTAAATATTTGATTGTGGGAATAATTATGATGATTTCTCATGTTATTTTGGTTTCAAAATTGATTGGAACAATTTGAAATCTTGAAATTGTCACGTGAAATTTAGCTATTCTAATAAATAAATGTATTCTAGTAAATAAATGTTTTAGAGATGAATGTTGTTCGTATAACATCTGGTTTCCCACATCTTTCTCATATTAAATATCTATACAACATTAAAATTTTAATTGTCTTTTATTAAATAGTAATACTTTATTGAATTTGATGAATAATATAATTAAACTATGTCATATTTTAAATATTTTTATAAAATATTTCTAAAATATATACGATATTTATTTTATTTAAAGCAATAATTTTAAGTTGTAAATATCAAATAACTAACATTTAAGTTGTAATACTAGTGATAACGTTCAAACTAATAAAATTATAGGTGTTATATAATTGGGTTTATATTTGTGTAATAGGCATTCAGATTTTATAAACTATACTAAAAACCTAATTTTTAAATATAGTAACTATATATATATAAATAATTTTATTCGAATTTCGATTCAAATAGGAAAATTTGAATCGAATTTCGACTTGGTGATTTTTGAATCAAAATCGAATCGAATTTCATTTTTTCGAGTCCGATTCGAAAATTGAACACTCCTAATCCAAATTCTCATGTAAATAATTATATTTATAGCATAGTATATATTAGATGTAATGGGATTTAACATCATTGCAAAAAAAATATCCAAATTTTCATATAAAATGTTAAATCTGACATAATAATATATTAGATGTAATGAGACTTAACATCATTCTTAAAATGTTCCAAATTGTCTATAAAATATTATAATAACATAATAATACAATAGATGTAATGAGACTAAACATCATTGTTAAAAATGATCCAAATATCATATCATTTGAAAGTAACATAATCATTATCTAAGCTTGCGTGGAGTTAGAAAATATTAATAATATAAAACAATATTTAACGGACATACTCTAGCTGTATACTTGCTATAGTGATGGTGAGTAATTTTTTTCTATAGGTTATAGTAATTTAATTTCAAAACATTTATGTAAATAAGAATAAGAAAAAAAAATAAATTAGTAATGACACATTGAGACCATGCGGTCATATCACACTACACATATATGAACCAACTTAGATAAAAATAATATTATCAAAGGTCATTTGTGTCAATAGTATCAAGGTGCGTTAACGAGTTTTTTTTTTTTTAAATAAGTTGAGTGTTTCGTCTCATCGTGTACAAAGTAGAAAAGTTTAAAAAAAAAGATAAAAGAAAAGATAAAAACACTACTAAAAAAGGTTAAAACTTAAAAGGATTTATAGAAAATGATAATTGGTGCTAGTGTATAGTCATGGATTGTTTTATATCAAATAACTATGCACTCTTTGTATATAGAGGGTATCCAACAAAATAAAAGACACATGAAACCGATGAGAATATAAATGAAGTAATAACCATTAATTTAAATATAAAATATTTATAAAATACCCCTCAAGCTAGGCAATAGTTCGATGTGTAGCTTGGATGTAAGATAACAAATCTGAGTGCTTTTTTTTTAACGGCTTCAGGATGAACGACTGATTTAAGCTCAAACGGGCACACATCCAAGGGCAGGCCCAGTCGCCACCCCTTCACCCACCAGATAAGCGGGAACCAGATAAATCAATAAACCCTCTCCCCTGCTCAGGTTTGAACCCCTGACCTCAATGAGGTACAACTTCTCCCCTTTATTACAATACCTCTAAGCTAGAAGCCCTTTGGTAACAAATATGAGTGTTGGACACCATGTATGGTAACAACTTAACGAGCCATAAGAGACTTACGGGTTGTTTGATAGTCTTTTAATAGTCATTAAGATACTACTATTTAATGGTATCATCTTAATGACCATTCAGATTTAAGATTACCTCTTAATCATTAAAAGATAACATCTTAATGATCATTAAAAGGCTACCAAACAACTCTTTAGACAAACGGTATCCCTAATAATTAGGTCAATCTC
This sequence comes from Mikania micrantha, assembly GCA_009363875.1. Lineage (NCBI taxonomy): Eukaryota > Viridiplantae > Streptophyta > Magnoliopsida > Asterales > Asteraceae > Mikania > Mikania micrantha. Next base: position 10,305,623 of record CM018687.1, read on the forward strand.
AAGATGCTTGGTGCGATGATGAATGCGAGAATTAACTGCCAAATAAGAGCACCAATGTGATCACACCAAAGAGTGAGTTTGCAACTCGAAGATGATCATAGTTCACACATCAGTGACAGAATCCACGAACTCTTAGCAAGAGCCAAATACGTACTATGCATCAGTACTATACCTAGCAACAATGTGATGCTTCCTAGAACTCCAAATGTAGTATTCCGCTAGGAGCAATTGCCACCTTGCTATCCTCCCAGAGAGAGGCTTTCTTGAATATGTATTTCAGTGCGCCTATGTGAATGAGCGGCAAGTTTGTTCTAGTAAAATACAATAACATGCGGTTAAGTGGCGATCATCAGGACAATGCACAGTGGCGGACTAAGATATTTTTTTCATGGGGGGCGAAATTTTTTTAAAATTGTTTAAGGATTTGTATATAATAATTTTTTCTCTTCTTTTTAGGTTGGGTTATGTCGAGCCTAGTCGGGTCATGTTAAAAAGTACAATTAAACTAAATTTCATGTATAAAATCATAATAAAAAACAATATATCTAAAGTAGTTCTTATGCCCGACAAAATAGGCAACCCATAAGAAATGGTAACTTTGAGATACCTCAGAATATGCTTGATTGCTATCTACTGACAGTCAGTAGGTTTTTACATAAATTGAGAGACCTTACTAAGACCATCCTTAGTACTCACCCCACTGAAATCCCACCCCACCGAAATTTTCTACCATGTCATAATCCCACTGATAATGTGAGAGAGGAGCTTCAACGGGGTGTAAGAGGAGCTTCAACGAGAAGCGGGGGCCGCCGGCTTCCAAAATTTAACCCCGTCGGGGGGCAGTGGCGGTGTGCCCGCTGGGTGCCGCCAAAGCATTCAACCCCGCTCGGCCAGTGGGGGATGCATTGCCGATGGTCTAATAACATATGGAATTTTAGGCCTAATTACAAAATACTATAAATGCTTGAACAGTGCTTTGATATAGTAAAGGATCACCATGGTAGCTCTAGACTAATGAGACAATTGTCAACTCGGAGAAACATGAGCGAATAAAGGTTTGCGTTGAGCTTATAAGAGTAAGAAGCAATACGAATTTGACATGTGACATGCTAATAAATAAAAGCAAAAATCCAGTACGAAAGACAAAATTCAGTACAAAAAAATTAAAATCTAGCATAAAAAATTAAAATCCAGTACAAAAAATTAAAAATCTAGTACAAAAAAACAAAAATCTAGTAAAAAAAAAATTCAATACAAAAAATTTTGTACAAAAAAATACAGAACAAAAAAGAATCTAGTACAAAAATCCCTCTATGGGCATTGTCACATGTCAAAATTCTATTGGTTCTTACTCTTTTTAGACAATAATCTCTTCTTATATTATCTTTTTTACTAATATAACCAAATATACATGCAAACAATGCATAAATTGAGTTCCAACAAAATTGTAATAGTTTGTAACGCATTTTATTACTCTGATTTGAAATGCAAAACAGTAAAAGTGGCTAATAAGCTCACCAAATAGTGTAACTAAATAGTATCTACAAATAATAATAAATAATTGTGTATCGTATTATCTAATAAATTATAAATAGGTCTGGTTAAGACTTTTCCTGACCTTGATTATTGTCATCATATAATTTGATAACAAATAAAAATTTCAAATTCAAGTCTAATTAAACGTTTGAAAACATTTTATAAAATATGCATAATGTTATATTGGATTTGCTTACTTTTCAAATTTCAAATTCAAATACAAAACTAATTTGTTGGTCCTGCCAGAATTTAATTTCAATTTTAATTTTGGCCACAATATATTAATGGAATTGAACTATTTGTCTCTACAAACACAAACACAAAAACAGAAATTCAAATTCATTTTAACTATGAACCAAAAAAAAAAAAAATTAGAATTTGAAATTCGGTTTGTTCCAGAAACAATATGAATTGGACTTACGTGTACATTGTTGTAGCAAGTATTAATACAATATATAGACTAACCCACTTGATAGAGACACTGTCTCTTAAAAAAGTGGTCTTATGTTCAGATCAAAACAATGGAGGAATGATATATTTTAGTTATTATTAATATAAATGGGTTGGAGCATAGGACTCAAGTTTGAAGTTATAGTTTCAATTATAATTAATTAAAAATGGTATTTGTGAATGTATTCGTGACATGTCTAGCAAATTTTCTTAGTTAGAGAAGTTTAAGGAACAAGACTTTACACAATAGAAGAAAAAGATTTATTTTTTATTGACCACTTAATAAGTTGTTTATGTGTTGTCAACGTCATGTCCCAAGATGGTGGAATATGAAACTCTAGAACAGTCTAGAAGACAATTTAAGTGAGTGAATGATGATTATATAAAGGGGTGGCATTCTTGACCCAAAACAAGAAAAATGGTTTGGTTTTGGTAAACAATTATTATATTTCGAGCCGAAAAGAATGACACTTTAGAATAGAGCACGTTGAGATGTATAACTTCTTAACAAAGTATATGTCAAGATGGATAACCTAAAACCTATACAAATACAATATATTCGAATATGTAAATGATTAATAATATATTTGATGAGAAAAACAGTAACAATCATTCAAATAAACTATTTTTTTTAATTAGATCGCATTTTAACTTGAACTAAACTAATGTTTTTTAAAAATTACACATTCCAACCCAAATTGATTTTGCTTAAAACCCGTCCTGACTCGAAATTGTTCTCACCCGTTACCCAATCCAACCTAACTTGCACGTTTTATCAGGCTTAATTATATATGTAAAGAACACAATCTTGAATTGTATGTCTGGTGCTTTGGTTATTGTTTATCAAAATCAGAAATTTGCTAAGCAACCGTGGGACTATTTTAGAATCTAAATACATAGCGAAAGATGTAGTTGGTAATTTCCTTAATTATAAGATGTCATATTCTTGGCTAGTAATAAATCAATACAATGAGTGATACATATATTGGGTCAATTCTCAAAGATGGATGATTCTATTATTGTTTCTAGTTTTATTGACAAGCCTCCACTATCTTGGAAGAGTTTTAAGTACACCACGCAATTTTAACCCGAGGCAAGAGAAATGGGTTGGTTTGGGTGAATAACTATTGTATTTGGGTAGAAATGGATAGCACCATAACATAGAATGAGTTAAGATGGGTAACTCCTTAATAAAATACGAGTCAAGATGGGTCTCTTAGGAAACTATGTAAATATAATGGATTCAAATGGATAATAATTATTAATAATATGTTTGATGAAAAAATCATTGAAAATTATTTAAATAGATTATTTGTTTAGTTATAACTCAATTTAACTTGAACTAAATTGAAATTTTTTAAAAACAACTCATTTAGACCTAAACTAAATTTACATAAAACCCATCCTAACCCGCACTCATCCTGACTCGAACCCGTTCTGACCTGTTACCCAACCCGACCCAACCCGCTCATTTTGCCAGGCTTAATTTTTAGCATACTCTTAAGCAACAAACGAAAAAAATTGACAATAATTCAATTGAGTAGTCATATCATATTTAGGAATCACTTTGGGCTCAAAAAGTTGGAAAAAGAACAGAAAAAATACAAGCTTCTTCTTCGGTTAATTTAGCTGAATTTTAAAAGAAATTACCTGAGAAATCTAATAACTTTATAAGAAACAAAAAAAAAAGTTTGATTAGGATAATAATGATTTCAAAACAAGCTAAAATTATCTTGTTGCGAGTGTGGCAAACCGAGACACTTCAAGAAAGATTATCAAGTGAAGCTCTAAGGTGGAAACAAATCTGTTGTGACAGATCCAAGTGGTTCAAAAGACTCAAATACTTCAAAAGATACTCTTACTAATTCTACTTTAAATTTGACTAAACCTATGATTTTTGTAGTTAATTCATTGAGTTTTTTAGGACAAGTTAAATATTTAAAAATTACAAAAACTGGATTTAATTCAAAGAAACAAAGTTTATGTTACATTTTGCATAACAAAAAAATAAACTGTTTGTAAACTCATCAAATACTTGCATGTTTTGAATCAAAGCACCTACATAGAGGTGGGCAAAAAAAGGGACCCGGCAACCCGAACCCGAACCGGTCATACCCGAACCGATGGATACAAACGGGTCCATTTTTTAGATAAGTTAAAGCCGAAACCGGAACTGGTTCCACCTATACTCGGCCAAAACCCGAACCGAAACCGGCCAAAACCCAAACCGGAACTGGTCAAAAACCGGTCGAAATTCGGAACTGGAACCGGAACCGGGTATTGACTTTGTTGACCGGAACTGGAACCGATTGGAACCGGAACCGGTTCCAAGAAAAACCCGATTTGCGCACCTCTACACCTACATAGTGGCATCAAAAGTTTGATAAGATAATCGTATCTTATGGGTTTCTTCTAAACCGGGTAACTAAGTACGTCTATAGTAGATTTGGGTATCCTGGTAAAAGAGTGATCATTTGTCTATATGTAGATGACATGTTAATCTTGGGTACCAATCAAGATCAAGTTGATGATACTAATTAAGAAATTGTTGTTTTGAAATGTTGAAATGAAGGGACTAAGGGAGGCAAATGGGGATTCTTACTTGTGATGTGCTATTTCTTAGGCATAAAAGAAACAAACTTTAATCTAACTCAGACTATGAAATTTGAATTAGTAGCTTTAACAACTGTAAATAAGCTAACTAATAAAAAAAATGATCTTTGATAGAAATTCCATTGTGGTTGAAATAGAAAGGATCAATCTCTATTAAATGCGATAGTGCAACTATCTTGGGGAAAGCATATAATCTAATGTATAATTAAAAGTTTAGACATTTAGGCATTAGACATAATATGATTAGAGACTTGATCATGATGGTGTGATATTTGTTGAATTTGTAAAGCAATTAGTTAAAGGTAAGGGTTTAAAGTCCATTTAAATTTAATATGTCAAGACACATAAATCACATCTAATACAATATTAGATGTTGAATTCAATGTGACAAGCTTTTCATAAAGATATTGGAAAACATTAGTCGAATGGTCCCAAAGTATGAGTTCAGACTAGGGATGAGACTAGTACTTTACCAATATCGTACATGTACCAATACCGAATATTTGAAAAAGTGGGTACCAATGTTTGTTTCAAAATAGTCATCTTTAAATAGAATTGGTATTGTACTAGTACAGACACCGAAAGTATCGATAACGAATCCATGAAAAGGTGGGTACCGAATGTCGTACCAATTCTAATGGTATAGTACCGATTCAGTATCATACTCGGTATCACTTGCTCTACCTATAAGAATATGAATGTTAGCCGTTTTAAGAAGTTTTGGACTTGATCTTATATATATTTTGAAGGATTAGGACACATGCTTGTTAAACATTGTATCAAATGGATTTATGATTTGTAAACGTATGTATACGTTACCTACAGTTAAATGGATATCATATAATCTTTTGTGATACCTTATAGTTTTATTATTTGTATCGTGTTATAATAATATGAAAATTTAATCCACATGTAATTTCCATTTATGTTTACAATTGTGTTTTTGAATAGTTAAGTTAATCATGAATATTACTAAAATAGAGGATGAATGTTGAATAATTAGACATATCATCTTTGGATTATTGCATATGGACTCATTGGCCTTAACCAAAGCTTATAGCCTTTTTTTAAATATCCTTAACAGTTCCCGTAGATTGAGCGCCTTTTTAGGCTTGTTGCGTAAGTCTATGGGCTTATGATGTTTTTTCCGCATGTTTTTTACTAAATATATTCACAAAGGGGTTAGATTCATCTATTTGGTTTTCTTGGCTTTTCCTTTAGCTTCTCAAGAACACACACAAAGAAGAACATGATATCATTTTCACAAAAATTTCAAAGAGTTAATTCTATGATCAAAGTTTTATCTAATCTGATAAATTATTGTGTAATCATAAATAACAAGTTTATCTGATTGATTATAAATAATTCAAAGATTAAACACATATTGTATTCTAGAAAATCAAATGAAGTTTCAAGGTTTGATTTTATGATTCAACTCAACTTTTAACTTACACAAATCCCTTGCATCATTTCAGCATTCAATCCAAAATCAATGCTTCAAATTTCAATGACACATGAAACCGATGAGAATATGAACTAAATAACCATTCATGTAAATATAAAATATCAAGAGATTTGTGTAAGTTATGGCCAAAGACGCTATGTACAACCCTTATAACTAGTGGTAGACATAGAAATTTTTTTCAACGAGGCGGAAAATTTTTAGGTTTATTTAAATATCACTATATAATATTTTTTTTGTCTTATGTTCAAGTCGGGTCGTGTAATGTTAGAAAACGAAAAGCAAACTCAACTTCATATACAATGACATATAAAAATACAATACATTTAAAGTTGTTATCTATCTGCTTTTATTTTTTGCAATCTATCCAAAACAATATATGTGAAAACTTTCTACTCTTTCTCCACAAAAAATACAACCATTGCTTAAATTCTCATCACTAATCTGATTATGCAAATTCGACTTCAATTATTATGTTAATAGGTTATTAACATTAATAATGAAGTTGTTTAAAATGGGCTAGTGATGGTTTAGCTTATTTAAATTAATACTCAATTGGTTTAAATTATTAGTTAGACATTTCTCAACTTGACTTAATTAACTATCATTCGGAATCAAAGTAAACGAAGGAAGATTACAAAATTTTATGACAGACGATCAAAATTTTAATATATATATATATATATATATATATAGGGCATGGAATTTTTGATAACCCACTTTTTTTGTTACAACCCATTAACCATCATCCAATGGTTGCTTGAAAAAGGAAAGTGTGTAGGATCGTGACACGTGTCAGATTCCTTTTTTTTCTTTTTTTTTAATATAAAGGGTATTTAAGACATTTGTTATTTAAGTAAAGTTTACCCCCCTTTTTTTTAAACATTCATAACTTTTTAATACTATATTATTTTTTAAAAAAAATTGCACCATTATACTCGTCTCATTTTTCTCTTTAATTTCGTTATAATCTCGACTAGTTTTTTTTTTTTTTTTATGTCATATATTTACATCATTGTAACGAACTTAAAGATAGCAAATTAATTAAAAAAAATTATAGCAATGGTATATTACAGTAATGTAATAAAAAATGAAGTAATGTAACACAAAATGAAGTAATTTACAATGACATAATTAACGGTGACGTTACACATTATTTAATTTTTTTCTCTAACAATGATAATTACAATGATAAATTATAGTGATGAAATAGAACACATTATTTTGATTTTTTCTCTCACAATGATAATTATAGTGATGTAATTTTTCATTGTTCGAAAAAATTTTAAACTAATTTGTTGTCAATGTAAATTACATCACTGTAATTTAAACCAAATTCACCGAAAAAAACCGAAACCGAATTTTACGTCAATGTAAATTACATTACGATAAATTACGTCAATGTAACTTACATCACTGTAATTTATCATTTTTAAAAAAATTTCAAATAAATTTGTTATATTTAAGCTCGTTCCAATGATGTAAATATATGGCATCTAAAAAAGGTAAAAAAAATTAGTCGAGACTATAACGGAATTAAAGAGAAAAATGAGACGAATATAATGGTGCAATTTTTTTAAAAAATAATATATTATAAAAAAGTTATTAATGTTTAAATTACATCACTGTAATTTAAACCAAATTCATCGAAAAAAACCGAAACCGAAATTTACGTCAATGTAAATTACATCACGATAAATTACGTCAATGTAACTTACATCACTGTAATTTATCATTTTTAAAAAAATTTCAAATAAATTTGTTATTTTTAAGCTCGTTACAATGATGTAAATATATGGCATCTAAAAAAGGTAAAAAAAAAAAATAGTCGAGACTATAACGGAATTAAAGAGAAAAATGAGACGAATATAATGGTGCAATTTTTTTTAAAAATAAATATATTATAAAAAAGTTATTAATGTTTAAAAAAGAGGGGGGGAAAACTTATAAGGGGTAAAATGACTATGATGCTCTTTTTAATATTTTAATGAAATGCATATGTGTAAGCTTATGATTGGTTGAAATGGGTTATGTAGTTGTAGCAAAAAAAGAGGGTTATAAAAAATTCCAAATCCTATATATATATATATATATATGCTATTAAAAAGACTTTCTCTAGGGCTGACGATTGGCCTAGACCAGAACATGGGTATGTCCCTATTTCCCAGTGTTAGCCTTTGGTGGTACATTCCTTAGCCTTTGGTGGTACATTCCTGGCTATAGTGTTTTTGTTACCTAAAATGTCATTACATTTCAACTCACAACGACAACATGTACTATTGGGGGTACATGGCTATAATGAAACCAAATTAATCATATAGGTTGAATAACAAGTCAAAATGAGGATGTGTCAAAATCAATGTTTTCAAACCCGGACTGGATCGGACCGGTTTGACCGGAATCCGGCAACTCATGCGGTCCGGTCAAGGCCTCTGAATCGTTTTTGAGCAAGCCGGCCGGTTCGACCGGTGGCGGGTGGTTGAACCATGAAACCGCCCTTTTAAACCGGCTTTCTGAAATTGAATGTGTGTTCTTCCTGTAAACTCCAGCCTCTGAGCCTCACTTGTGACGACTTTGTGATCTTGCACTGATCCATCAACGACTTGTTCTTTGGATATGTAGAAGAAGCTGGATGCAAAGAGGAGCAAGATGAGGTCGATCTAACAGAGCAAGTTGCAGAGGTGCTCATGAAGCCATGGTTTACAGAGGCTAATGATTAAAGAGATGGGATCCGTTCAAAAAAAAAGTAAAGAGATGGGAAGAAGGTGAAGATGATGATCTCCATCTCCTCGGTTGACGTTAATAACAAGGATTTGTTATTAGACATTGGTGGAATCTCAACGGAGGCCATGGTAACTAGTAAAGAGATGGGATCCGTTCAAAAAAAAAGTAAAGAGATGGGAAGAAGGTGAAGATGATGATCTCCATCTCCTCGGTTGATGTTAATAACAGGGATTTGTTATTAGACCTTGGTGGGATCTCAACGGAGGCCATGGTAACTAGACCTTGGTGACGTGGTCTGGAAATCAGTGGTTCACACGTTGAGATAAAATGTCGTTAAAAAAAACAGGGATTTGTACTGTACAAGGACATGATGTGGGCCCTTCAATAGTATTTCAATTTTCAATATTTGTATATATTGTTTTTGTATTTTTATCATTTTAAGTAGTTTTTTAGTTTTTCTATATTATATATATATATATAATATTTATAACGTTATCCGGTTTTTAAATCCGTTCTAACCGGTCCAACCACTGATCAGTAAAGGGTTCGGTTTAACACCCGGTCCGGTTTTAAAAACATTGGTCAAAATATATATAGTTTGTATGAATTGTAATGGGTTTGGTTGGCTTTATACGTAACACTTTTTTGATTAAAATCTTACCAAAAATAACTATCCTACAAGTGAAATTTACTAGATATGTTCATAACATGTATGATAGGTGGTAGAATGACTAGGAGTTATGTTGGTTAACAGGTCAACGGTCACTTTTAGTTTGGATAAACAGTACATGGGCTCTTTGGTAGCCAATTAATAGTTATTAAAAAGTTACATTTTAATGGATCATAACCTTTAAATACTTAAGAGATAACCTTAAATCTGAATGGTTAATATATTACATTTTAATGTTAACTTTGTTAACCTTTAATCAATCAGACTTAAGATTACTCTTGATTATTAAGAAGTTCCGAAACATTTAAAGATAACATCTTAATGACCAAAATGTTATTTCTTAATCATTTAGATTTATGACTACCTGGTTATATTTTTAAATAATCAGTGTGACAATATGATAACAATATAACATAATATTTCAATAACTATCTTATCCACTTGTTTTGGTGAATCAATAAGTTTCATGCAATAAAATATACCTATTGAGAGATTTCTAGCTGACCATTTTCTTTTGAGCTAGTTTTTTTCATTACCCGTTAAACTATTCACAACGGTCACCCCTTTAAAAACCACAAAACCTCATAATGGTCACCCCATTGAAAACCCTTCCCCACTATTCCACATCATCAACATTAAAAATAAATAAAAACATTACATTAATTTAAAATAATTCAATATTTTACAAAAAACACACATTACATTAAAAAAAACAAAAACATATTAAAAACATACTACTCGCTTTAGATGCTACGAACAACAATATCGGTGCGAACCCTTTCGATATGTTCGACAAAATTGACTTTTAACGACTCGTGAATGATTCTGTTTCTCAATGCCAAAATTTGGTTATCTTCGCGGGTCATCAATGTCAAAAGGAGATGAATTTTCGTCTTCATCCGGTACAAACGGGCTAATCGAGTTGCCCTCATATTCAAGTATCATATTGTGTATTATGATACATGCATACATAACTGATCTTATTTTTTCGGGATGCCATGATCTAGCCGGATTTTTTATAATTTGAAAGCTTTTTTTTAAGAACACCAAAAGCCCGCTCGACATCTTTCCTTCCACCCTCATGAGCTACTTGAAACCTTTTCTATTTAAAAGTTGTTGAACATGTTATTGTTTGCATAAACCGACCATTCTAGGTAAATCCCATTAGCAAGATAGTAACCGTGAGCGTACTCGTTATCGTTACAAAAAACGATGATTGAGGAAACACTTCGTTTTCCATATCATTGAAATTGTTCTTTTTTACATTACAAGAATTGATAAGAACTAAGAAATCAATATGGGAACCGGATTCGATTCCATCTTACTGGAATAATCTACCAACGAAAGAAACTATTCTTATTTGATTGAAGTTACAGCTTAGAATAACCTCAGTTGATTGAATTATGATCCAAAGAAGAAAAAGAATCATTGTATGATGACGTGACGAGTTCAGAACGTTTAGGTCGTTATTCGCACCGGGCATGCTAAAATATGCATGCCAAATCCATAAATTCTGCGAAGCAACTGCTTCAAGAATAATTGAGAGGCATCCGTTATCGTCTCTCATGAATTGTCCTCTCCATGTAACTAGACAATTTTCCTAATCCCAGTGCATACAATCAATACTACCAAGCATATAAGAAAACCCATGATAATTTTCATGGTATTCATACAAATTCATAACATCATTATAATTTGGTTTACGCAAATATTTAGGACCATAAAGTCGGCGGATATTTTTACAGAAATTATAAAGGCATTCTCTGAAAGTGCTATCTGACGTATGTAAATAGTCATCCATTAAGTCTGTCGTACTCCTGTATGCCATTTGTCGAATAACCGACGTACACTTTTGTAAAGATGCAAATCCCCGCTTACCTTGAGCATCCCATCTCAATAGAAAATAAGTATTCGCACCCTCTAGGTCGTTGACGATACGTTCAAATAAAGGTTGGTGCATCCGAAAACACCTCTTAAACGCCTTCTCATTATACAACGGGTCGCTTCCAAAATTATGACGCATCAAAAGATCATGTCTTGCTTCCCTGTCTCGATTAATTTGAAGTCTTCTCATGATAGGCCGCGGAATTTGAGACGCGTTTTGTTAAGCCATCGTCGCCAACGATGAGATAAAGAACCATGTACCCTCGCTATTAGAAGATGAAGACGATAATGAAAACACCGAAGAGGATGATGGCATTTTTATAAAAATTAATTGTATAAAAATAGAGATAGTGTGAATGAAAAGGAGTGTGTGTAAAATGGTTGGAATGAAAGGTTTATATATAGTTTGAATTTTTTTTTTTAAAATTGTCGTTCAATGGCTTAAATCAAAAAGGGGCCCACTGAATTTGAATGGGGCAGTGAGAAGAGGGAGTGGGCACAGGGAGCGGGGGCCGTGAAGAGAGTTCTGTCGGAGGCAGCTATAGGGGGTGGCGGTGTGTCTCGCTTGTGGCCGCGGAAGGGTGGCACCCCGCGGAGGTGGCGGGGCCACAGCTGCGCACGGTCTTAGAGATAAAAAAAATGATAGAATTAACCCCTTTATAAATAAACAGGTTGAAATTAACAACAAACACTGATTATTAACTAACAATAGGTATTCCTTTTCAGATATCCGAAATTTTTCTACTACGGATTCAGATATCTAACAGACATCCAAAATAAAAAAAGTTCAAACATTTTAAAAAACTTATTTTAGATATTCAAATGTTTGAAAATTATCCAAAACTTATCCAAAATTATCCTAAAAATTATGAGAAATATCATAAAAATTATCCAAAATATTAGAAAAACTATCCACATTCAAAAATTTATCCAAAATATAAAAACTATCCAAAATATCCAAAAATAATCTTAGAAAAAAAATACTTTCTGATATCGGATATCCAAACTATCCGAAAATTTTCAAAATAAAAAATGGCAAACACCACCATAAGGCACTCATTACAGACCGGTCTCACGACCAATATTAGGGAGGTAAATCGTTTGGCTAGGGGAAAATTTGGTGATGCCGGACTTTGAACCATATACCTCTATTATAGATTCTCACCCTCTTACCATCAGACCACCATTGCAGGGACGAAAATTTTCAGGTATCCAAATTTGAATTTTCGGGTATTTCTGGTTTGGATTTTTAAATTCTAATTCAGATATTGATTTTTGCAAACATTCTGACAGTATAATACCTATGATTGAGCCAATGATTACGATACTTTCATTAAGGGCTTGTTTGTTTTTTTTAAAAGGTCTGCGCAGCCTCTTTTGTCTGCGCCACGCAGACGTTGACATTTGCAGACTGTTTGTTTTTCCAAAGACGTTTCATTAAAAAACGTGTGCACGAGGTCTTCTTATTACAGATGTGGATCAATCACTTCTAGAATCTTCTAAGGTCTGCAGAGAATACCCACTATCGCCAGCCATCACCACAGCCCACTACCTCTGGCCACCGCCGTCGCCACCCACCCCCTCCGGCCACCACCACCGGCCACCCTCTCCGGTCACCCAATCACCTCCCACCGTACACCACCACCAATTTATTTTAAGAGCCAACAAATAAAAACAAACGCTCTTCTTTTTGCAGACTGCAGGCATTTAGCCCATCTCTTCTACAGATGTTTGCAGATTTGATCCGCAGACTACAAACATTTTACCTCTTAAAAAACAAACACCACCTAACTTAAATTAGTTAGATAGATCGATGGGTTGTGATCAACTTGTGAACAAAAACTGAAATTACCAAAACTTTAAACTTTTTTTCTTTCTTTTTTGAACGACGAAAGTCTCAATCGTATGAGTTCACTGTTTCCAGGCAATGTCACCAAGGTATATTTACCTGGACCTCCTATGAGCCACCACAACCACGGAGGAAATCCCACTAGAAAGACCCCCTGGCCCTTCTCAAACCCCTATTTCGCTGCAGGAGGGTTTTGAACCCAAGACCTCCTATTTGAAAGAATCCTGGGGTACCAACAAAGCAATTAAAGATAAAATGTTGCTTTCCCAAAAAAATAATAAAAATAAATAAAGACGAATTGAAGCAAAAATTTAGTGTTAAAGACATCTTTCACATAGCAAGCAGAGGATACATACATAAATAAATTGGTAAAAATAGACAATTAAATCTTCGAATTCCCATTTGCTTTTTCCTCAGGTTAACTCACATGTGTTCATATATCTCTTTTCTTCATTTTTCATTCTCTCTTTCTTTTTCTACTCAACTAATTCTTTTTGCACCATATATGCTAAAATATTACAAATTATGGAAACACCTATACAAATTTTCCAAATAACAAACCTGCAAGGCTTGGGCTCCGGCTTTCGCTTTACCTCAAAACTAGCTCACCCCATCTATATTCGAACCGGCAATCCGAAATTCTGGAATGTTCTGATTTCCCCATGAAGTCCAGCTGTTACAATCACCATACCCCAGGCCGACTTACTTGAGCTCAACCAGTTTGTAAAATCTGCACTCATATGTTGGCTCGGGTTCTTTGTGGTTAAAACAAGTTTTTCTTCAGGCCATGTAGCGGAAAAGCGGTCAAAAAAGTATCCGTTACTTGCACTAGAAATGATTCCATGAAAAGGGCTGCTATTAATTTGATCTTCAGGTGTTGGTGGATGGTTAACTGATGACACGTCATCAAAGTGGTCACCACTAAACCTGCTGGGTTCTCCAGAAAGCATGTTTTCAAAATCCCAACTAGCGTTGGCATTACCGGGCCATGGGATGGCTACGGTTACATCTTGACAGTGGAAGTGCTCGTAGGAATGAGTGATGGTTACACCTTTGTTTCTGCTAGACCGGGAATCAGCTTCATGTTTCCAAACATACACTTGGGAATCCTCACTTGCACAAATCACATATTTCCCGTTTGATGTCACCGAGGCTGAAATTTGCCTGTTTGTGTTGTGAAATCCTGTAACAGAATGCATAAATTGCTTATCAACAATAAGCGTACCCAGTAGAATCCTACTTAGAGTGGTGTCTGGGAAATTGCTTAAACTTGATAAAAATCTTAAGGGGCAGAATGGGTGGGTTAATTAACAGATCAAAATATTTTGGTTGATTATAGGGTTGTTCAAAAAGTTAATGGCTTGCAACTCACTTAAGAAAAACTTAGCTTGAAAAAAGCTCATTTATAAACAAGCCTGCTTGTTTCGTAATTGAGCCACGTCGGCTCCTTTTGGTAAACCATGTATGCTTCATTCTATGGTTCCCCCTCTGGTCTTGATAAAATTTGCTTTGGGAAAGCCCCTTTTCCAAAAAAATGCATGCCCTAAACCTTAAGTTAAATGGTAAATCAAGCCCTAAATGAAGTTTAATCAGAGTTTAATCGGAGTTCGTTTGATCGAGTTCTCACGTAAACAAAAGTTCTCATTTGACTTTAAATATATTTAGGGTTTAACTTTTATGGTTTAGAATTTAGCTTTTAAAGTTAAGCTTTAAAATTTTGTTATAAAATTAGAGATAAATGATTTGGTCCAGGTTCAACCAGTTAGTTTCAACGCCACTTAAATGAGTTCAATTGGAGTTTGTTTGATCAAGTTCTCATTAAAACAAATCTCATTTAAACCTTGCCCTGTGTGTGTTTTGGGTGGGGGCTCTTATCAACGACTCATTTCTTTTAGATTTTGTCTTTTATATACAATTATGTATGTTTATATACATAAAAAAAACTATCAAATAATATTTCATATATTTTAAAATTTTTTAATTTTTTGTATATATATAGGAAATGTAACTTACACATGTGTAAATTATATATATAATGAAATTTGTTCATTATTCTATAAACGGATTTTGTTCCTTATTTTTTTAAGAATTTCATGAAAGGCAAATAAATATTGTATGTTTTCCATTATCTTTAAAACATATAAAAAATGTGTGGGTGATTCAAGCCCTAGCAATCTCAAAATATTTCCAAGTTCTGAAATGACCCCCATGCTTTTGTTATTTTTTATTGAAAAAAAAATACTATCATGAAGGAATAAAGATCTGAATCAAAAACTTGCTATCAAGCAGGCTCAAGTATGAAAAAAACAACAAAATTTAGAAAGAGAAAAACAATTTAAAAAAATTATCTTTTCAAAATAATAGAGATGGCTTGAGTTTTACGATTCAAGATTGACTTCACTTTTCAAGCTCATTAAAAAAACCAAGCCGAGCCGAGCCAGCTCGTTTAAGTTCGAGCCCGAACCTGAGCTGAGCAAAGTCTAGGTCGGCAGGGCTTGGCTTGTTTTGTTTACATCCCTAGTTGACTAGGACACCCTTTATCCAAACCTTTTTTTTATATATAATTATTGTGTAGAAAAAATGTTTTCAAAAATAAAACTTGCCTTTGAACTTGTGAATTAGATTAAGGTCATCAACAACACGAACCCGCGAATCAGCAGATGTAATGAGCACTTCTGATGTACCTGGAACTAACTGTAGAGGTACTATGAACTTGCAGCATAATGTTGATATACACAATTATTTATGATAACGAATTAATAGTAACAAATCATTACAAAGTCATTTAATAGCTTATTTTCACCTGAAAACCAGTAATCTTTTTGTGGCGAGCCTTCTTCTTTTTGTTCTGCAGATTGATCTGCCTTTTGTGCTCTAATTTATTTTCTGCAAAACAGTTAAAAGTATTCATCTTAGCAAAAAACAAGACGAAAAAACACAAACACGATAATAATAATCACACACAAATTGATCCCCTACCAGTTGTATCATACAAACAGCAGCTCCCCTTGTATGAACCAACAAGTGCAGCCTTCATGTATTTAATAAAAAAACTATTCCATCAGTAACAAACCATACTACATATACACAGAAAATAAAATCATTCTACTTTTAAAATTGGGAGCAGAGAGTTTCAACCCATTTACTTACGAATGGGTAATATGGGTTGTGTTTTATCTTAAAAGATCACACAAAAGATTTACCTAAAAGATACAGATTAGGTCAAATGTGTTCAAAACTGTTTTTGTCAAAAGAAGTAAACATTTATTGTAATTTAGTGTTTGATGTCATGATTAACATTTTCCTTAAATTTTTAAACACTTTATGGGTGAATCCAACCCAGCCCACCCAGCCTAGCCTGTGTTGAGTCGTTGACCCATTTCCCCCTGAACCCATTAGACAACCTGTGTGGCCTACCCATCGTATCAAATGTAATTAAAATTTATGGAAGTTGAATAAAAATTTATGAGCTCAACCTGACCATCTGGTGTATAGCAAGCAGCAGTGACCATTTCATGCATATCATTCCAATCAACCACTTGATGATCAGGAATGCTCCATAAGCGAACTTTAGCATCAAGTGATCCACTGATGAAATATTTATCATCAACAGGATTGAACTGAATGCAAGTTACTGTATTTAACAGAAAAAGGAGAAAAAGATACTTAGTAATCATTAAGAAACTTAAATTACAGTTTAATTGAAGACATTGTTCATACCATAGTCATTGTGAGAAAATATCTTCAAACATGACTTGCTAGACAATTGCCACAACCGCACAGTTTTGTCCATGGAGGATGAGAGCAAATGCTGAAAATGAAATTGTCTGAAAATAAGAAGGTTTTTATATGTGCTTCATTACAATAATAGGATGCAAACATTTAGCCTGTAGAGCATGTACACAAACAAAACTATGTGTCAAACATGCCAAACTAAAACAATGAAGACATTTTCCAAAAGAAATAATTAAACAAATTACAAAAATCATTTTCCACATCAAGCAGACCTGATGTATGGATTTTAGTCAATGGTCATGTATGTCTCCTCATATATGTCTCAATGCATTCCGAAAGACAAAAATAAACCGCATTACGACAAATCATGTATGCATGTACTGGAAAGAGCATGTCTGGTTCAGCCAAACCATTGACAATGAGAAAGCATCACCAAGATATGAATACATTTTTGCAAATGGAATGTGGGTACTCAAGTAAAATAATTAAAAATAGTATATAACATATTTGCTAGGAGAAGCTCATCATGAATATAAGTGAAAGAGAGAGAAAAGATCATATCTAAGTCAATTTAACCCTAAAAGACATGCATTTTTTAAAATTGGCACGCACAAAAAATGATACATCTGCAATTGTGAATTCTACAAAAGTAATTTGATCAACCATTGCCAGCTAACCTGAGATTTAGACCAAGACAAGTCAAGCACATCATCAAGATGCCCTTCAAAGGAACAAAATGGTTTTTCCGAGAGTCCGAACACAGTTTGTGGCACTACAATATGATCCAAACTAGTAGATTTTCTGCTTAATGATAACCTTCCTCTTCTCTTTTTTTCAAATTGACTGTCCGAATTTGGTGATGCGAAACCTATTTCTGGTGACCCATTTGACAACAGTAAAACATTCGAATTCCCATCTTCTTGTTTATCAAATAAAAGATCACCTTTTCTATCTGATGAAACTACCTGCCAGACATGAATGATGCAATCCTCACCAGCACTAGCAAGATACTTACCATCCAAAGTGAACTTGATGGTCCAGATCGATCCATTGTGAGCCTGTATCTCCTGACTTTTGTACAAACCTGAAAGATCTTTACAAGATTTCCCATATTGTCGAACACGTACTCTATGGGGACCATGAAACGAAACATCTTGACTATCATCAGTTGCAGAGCTAGACCTTCTCCCACCCTTTTCTGATGATGTATCTCTCTCATCACTGCTTCGCCTCTCTTTATAGCCTGCAACTGAAGTCGCTACATTTTTTATATTCTTTAACCAACCCCCTTTCTTTTTCAATTTAGATCCATTTCCACCATTGTTGGCGTCATGTAAATCCTTATTACCATCCTCCACATTCTGCCTTCTCATCAATTCATGAACAATTGGTGAATGCCCAACACACATTTCAAATTCTTCCATAGTTAACCACCTCCCTGTTCCAACTTCCTTAAGTTTTCCCCACATACCATCCTCTCTAACCTCATCTACCACAAACTCTTTCCCATTATCAAGATTCTTAATCAAGCACAATGCATCATTGTCAACAGTATCCAAATCATTGCTGTTAGCATCCGAATTCGATTCTGTTGAATTATCATATTCGGTATTCTCTCCACCAGGCTTAACAAGTTTCCCAGCTGACATTTTATCAGGCAAAGCCGCATTAGCACTAAGATTAACGGAGATATCAGCCTTCTCCTTTACACTTGTAGTTGGTACAGTATCAGCAACAAGAGACAGAAACGAATTAACAGAACAAGTTTCATGACACGAATGAAAATTGATACTAGAGCAACAGTCTTCACAATCAGCAGATTTTGATCGAACGATTCGAGGATCAAAAGAAACCGAAACCTGTGACTGATCTGGTGAATCATACTTACCGAACTGAGATGAACTACGTCGGAGAAAAGACGAGTCACGGCTGAGCCCCATCTGCCGGAGCAACCGCAAACGGCGTTCGTCGACTGACGACGGCCGTGAGATCCAAACATCGTAACTGTTCACAACGCCCATTGGAAACTTAGGGATAGGTAAGGGGCGTCCGAAAGCATTATAATCACGAACACTACTGCAATTCGGATCAATCAAAATCAAATCATCATCCCCATCTCCATCTTCCTTGTCCGAACAAATTTCCGAGCACGAGGAAGAAGAAGAGCAGGTGGTTGAAGAGAGTAACCGATCAAGCGACTCGTAGAAACACTCGTTGTTATCTTCCTCGTCTGTTACACCGTGTTTGCTCATCGTTCGGGCATTCTCACCGGATTATGAAAATGCCCGGCCGGAATAGTATCGGAGGTATATTACGATCAATCAAAGCAAGAGATCGATCTGCCGGAGTGATTTGATGAGAGAGAAACAGATCAGACAAAATGAAAGCGATTATTGTGTCTGTGAAATCACAGATCCGATGAACGAAACGAAACCCTAGGTAGTGGAAGAGACGACGGAGGAGCTGGCAGAGAACGACGTCGTCCGGTGTACTGTGTTTCGTTTACAGAGAGATTGGGTTTTGTTTGGTTCGGTGGTGGTGTTTTATGAATTATGAGTTATGTTGATGATGTAGTACCACTATAAAATAACTTGTAATAATAACTATATATAACCATGGAAAAATATTTAATTAAAAATTAATAATAGTTAAAAATTAATATTTTTTTAATTTATATGCATATTTTTTTCTATTTTAAAATTAAAGTAAAAAAATATTTTTATTTTTTTTTTTGAATTATACGTTACTTTTTTATTCTTAATAATTTATTAGTTAACATTTAGTTGCAACTATTAATAAGTTTTATAATTTTGTGTCTAGTAACATTTATTAACATTTTTTTAAATTCATTTATTATTTAAAATATTTTATTCAACTTATATAATCCATAAGTTTTTAATCTTATAAAATATAAGTATGTTAGAAAGTTATGTGTATTTAACATGTTATAAACTGATTTTTTTATTGAACAATTGTATATTAAATATTATAAATTTAATACTTAAGAAATAAAAATTAGAGTAAATTACAGAGATGGTTCATATGATTTGTTAGTATTTCACTTTTGGTCCATATGTTACATAAATTACCCATATGGTCTCTAACATTTGACATTTGTAACACATATATAGGTATAATTTGGTGACCTAAGGTCTATATGTGTTACTAATGTCAAAAGTTAGGGACCATATGGGTCATTTATGAAATTTATGGACCAAGAGTGAAATAGTAGCAAACCACAAGGACCATATGAGTAATTTACTCTAAAAATTATAAGAGAGATGTGAGATAAAATGAAGTATGCTCCTACTAATTTTTCATCATCTCTTTCTTATTAAATTTTTATCTTATTTATAAAATAATAATATTAAGTAATAAGATATTATCTACATTTTTTCATATTAATATATTTAGAAAAAGGATCTTCTTATAAATAAACACATTTTTAACATTTTATATAAAATACGAACTACTAAAAATCAAATTACTTTAAAATATACAACATTTTAGAACTGATATCTTAAAATAAATGCTTTTTAAAAAAAAATTTGTTAAAAAATTTAACAAAACAAATTGAACTCTTTAAAGAATGAGATTAAATTGATCTTTTTATCATTGACTAATATATTTATTTATTAACATGAATAATACATGGGTATTACTGTAGGGGCGTGAATTTTCGACACGACCCGAGAACACGACACGAACCTAACACGAATGTTTCTGGGTTAGGGTTATGGCTAAACAGGTTCGGGTTCAACCCATCAGGTTGGCGGGTCGACCAGTTTATTTAGAAAATATTCGAAGTTGAATTTAAATATATTTATATTCTGATTATGTATTACCAAAAAAAAAATAACTGATATCACTGAAGACGTTAATTTTTAATATGATAAAAATGTTGAATATGAAATAAATTATGAACAACATTAAAAAACAACATATTTTGCTTGAAAAATGTTCTTATTATATATTGAAAACTAATGTATTTTACAATTTGATGTACTTTGGTTACTGTTTTTTAATTATATAATATATTTTGATTATTATTTATGATTTTAGAGTAAAATATGAAAAATAAATACATATTTCAGGTCAAACGGGTCAGGTTCGGGTCAACCCATAAAAATTCGGGTCAGGTTCAGGTTGGTTGGTCTGACCTGATTGTCGGTTCGGGTTGGTGTAAAATTTTTCGGGTTCGGGTTGGGTTGAACCCACAACCTGACAACCCGACCCATTCAGCACCCCTAGGTATTAGCCTAATATATAACAAATAATAAAGATTTAATTTTCGAAAAATGCCTTGAATGGTAAACACTGTTATTTCAATCGTTTGTTCAAAACATAAAACCTACGAAATCATCAACTTTTTAGTCAACACTTGTTCTTTACATATATTTCAGGTGCTAACGTAAGACTATCTATGAACATTACACTTAAGCATGAGGGTTATTATTCTCTTATATAAAAATAGAACACTATGAGTGGTATTCCTTGTGAAAGTAGGGTTGAGGAGGTGAATGTTGTCCCTTTTTTTCATTACCGAACTCATTGGTGGTGATGGTGGTGGATGAGGAGATGACAGATGGTGGTTCATGGTAGCGGAATGGTGGCTCACTATCACTCAATGCCGTCAGCAAAAAAAATGGTGAACGTCACCATTAGGCGCCCTTTCACCGACCGGTCTCATGGTCAACATGAGAGAGGTAAATCGCTTGACCTAGGGAAAATTGGGTGATGTCGAGCATTGAACCCTAGACTTCCATTATGGATTCTCACCCATTTACCACTAGGCGTCTAGGCCACCATCGCGGGGGCTAATCAGCGAAAACAAGAGAAATGCAACCACTTGTATATCACAACATAGATCGAGTTTTGTTTGGTTAGGTGGTGGTGTTGTATGAATTAGGAGTTATGTTGATGATCAACTATAAAAACTTAAATAATAACTACAATTGCATGTTAGCATATAACAACAATATCGATAGAGAGTAATATTTAATCAAAAATTTATAATAGTTAAAAATTAAAATAAGTATTTATATACATAATATTTTCTATTCTATTGAAAAAAATTATGTTTACGTTTTTTGAAATTTTATTTTGAATAATTTATAGTTATCATTTAATTACTTCTTTTAAGGAATGTTATAATTTTGAGTCTGTAGCAATTATTTATTTATCACTATTTTGTCTGCTCGTTTATATTTTCACTTGTATAGAATTAACATTTTTTTAAATACATTTATTATTTAACGTATTATTATTCAACTTACATGAACCATAAGTTATTAATCTTATGTAATATAAGTAGGTTAGAAACGGTAGGAACACCGTTCACAAGATAAAAAAATACTTTTATTATTCAATTACTCGAATTACAATTAAGAGAAATACACAATAAAAAATACATTATTACAAGAAACATAAAAGCGTTAAAATTTAAATTACAAGAAAAAATGTAGTACAAGATGAAACAATTTCTAAAATTTAAATTAAAAATAAAATGTATAGCATAAGATGAAACGAATTAAAATGAATTCGGTGGCTGAGGATTTCTGTTCAACAGAGGTCCCTTAAAACAGATTTCGGGCCACCCAGAACCCGACTGTTTCCTAGGGTATAACAGCCGAAGCAATATGTACTGCCGGATTTAACCGAAAACCCGAAACATTGCCTGAAACAAGGGTGTTAACATGAGGAATCGATTGCTGTAGGTTGTTGAGAACTCAACAACGTATCATCTTGTGTTGTGAACTTGTGTTTGTGTGTTTCAAGGGGTGTAGAGATTTCTCTACTTAGCAAAGAAAACAAGAGACCAAATGTCTCTATTTATACATGTATCATATGGCATTCCAAAGGTTGCCATTATGTCAATTAACAAGCCTATTCATGGCTTGGTTAATAACCAATTCATGACAAATGAAATGACCATTATGTCCATTAACAAACCAATTCATGACAAATGAATTGGTCATCATGTCCATTAACAAACCAATTCATGGCTTGGTTAATAGCAAATTCAAATTTTCTTTTAACACAACACAATTTCGAACATCGATATCTCATTCATCTTAGCTCCGTTTTGGATCCGATTATGTTTGTTACAATTTTTTCACATCATAGAACAAAAACGTAATATGTACTAATCATATTCGTAACATATACGAATAATTATCATGGTCCAAAATTAATAATAAAACATATTTATTATTAAAATTCCAACAATCCCTCTCATGAATAGAAATCGATCCTTACACTCAAGTGTCACGATAAAATTTCAGCGGTTGATTATTGCAGGAGAAGTAGGTGTTCCCTTTGAACCCTCCTTTGTGATATGTACTTGGTCTCCTATCGATTAGTAGACGTGATGTCCTTGAACCAATCCCTGTTTACGTAGACGTTATTACATATCACACAATACTCTTCCCGGTATGATTAACCTCTCATTGTCATGTCTGTTATGGTCATGGAACACTAGTCCGGTTCTGCAAGAGCTATAGGATTTGCGCCCCCACACAAATCCATTCGAAGTGACCCCACTTCTCTCTCACATAGGTGATCACCATAGATCATTAAAAGCAGCAGGTTTCTTATGATTCACACAGAATCATTAACCACATTATGCTTATCCTCAATTATTATCACTGATTTGATAAAGGAATGAACTAGGAAGTATTCAACTTCCTTACTATATTTAAGGTACTCCCTCACAATGACATTCCTTATTCATACAGTTAGGTTGTCCTATTGAGACTAGATCATGGGATCTCCAATCTTCTAGGATAGGTTTTCCTTTGTACAAACTTATTCCAAGGGCTTTAGTCCCCTTCCTCTTGATGACTTATACACTAACTCTCTGCTTAAGCCTTTTGTAAACAGATCCGTTATGTTATCTTTTAACCTCACATAGTCAATTGAGATAACTCCCATTGAGAGCAGTTGTCGCATCGTATTGTGTCTACGTCAAATGTGACGTGATTTGCCATTATACATTGCACTTTGAGCTCTACCAATAGCCGATTGGCAATCACAATGTATACAAATAGCCGACATAGGCTTTGGCCATCCTGGAACGTCTTCCACAAATTGACGTAGCCATTCTGCTTCTTCTCCAGCTTTATCTAACACGATAAACTCAGATTCCATCGTAGATCTAGCTATAAGAGTTTGTTTGGATGACTTGCTATAGTTGCTCCACCAAGGGTGAACACATAACCACTTGTGGATTTGGAATCTTTCATATCGGATATCCAGTTTGCATCACTGTATTCTTCTATAACAGCTGGATCTCGGCCATAATGCAGCCCATAATTTCTTGTGTGTCTTAAGTACCTTAGTAATCTTGTCATTCTCTTCTAATGTCCAGAGCTCGGATTACTAGTATATGTGCAACACCCCAACCAGGCTAGGGCAGACGTGTCACTGTTACAGGAATCAGAACAATGCACATTTCCATATTTAATGCATTAACACAAATTAAATACAAAATATCTAATTATATCATTAACTATCATAATCAGCTTTTTAATGTTTTTATCTTCTCTTCACACATCCCTTGAATCCCATGAGTACATGTTTTAGAAACAAAGAAAACAACAAAAAGAAATACGGCTGAGCCAAAAATTGCTCAGTAACGGAATAACAATGGTAATGATAATGAAATCTGATTAAGAAAACGATTACAAAAATGGAAAAATATAGCGATGGCAAAGTCAGCGGAAGTATTACAAATGTAATGATCATAAGGCAACATATCATGACGAATGCCTGAACGAACTAACCATACGATTTACAATTTCAATTAATCGGAATGAATACACAATCAAACAATTCGTATGGTAAGGAGATACCCATTTGAGCACAAAACATAACAAATAGTGTACACAGACCCGTCAGTCTAATGTACCAATTGTGAGATGTATGTGGGCACACACCAACATTCACCGAAACAAAACAATTATCTTAGGACTAGTCCATACGCATCCCAAAATATCACTCCTTAACTGTCAAAATATGGAGACGCCGTGAACCAGTCACACCGTCACGGAAAGTGCTACGCCATTGATGCCCCAATGACACACCGGTAGAATCACCTACCGGAAGCTTTGCTCGGGTATCGGATTTGAAACAGTTTACAATTAACAGATAATCAAATATCTAAACAAAGTTCAAATGCAATGATTTCATAAGTCGATATAACGGAACATGCGATAATGAATATGATTTAATAATTATATCGGATGCTTAACATATCAGAATCAAATTATGCTGGAAACCAAACGGTTCAACTTAATGAAATGAATATAACGAACAAAATAAACAATTATACTATGAGTTAAATAAACAAAATCCGTACCTTAGCTTTAGCAAATATACCAAGTTAATCAGATAATTAGTAGCAAATATACATGTTGATTATGGTTAATCAAGCATGCAAACAGTTTGTAGCGTCGAATGCAAACGAATAAAGATAATTCGAGGAATTATCGAAACACACACGAGTCTCACGAACTTTGGTGATCAATCAAACTTATGTGCTATTATATGATTATGTGCTAAACATGCATTAGGTGTGTAGGATAAACGTTGGGAACCGATCACGAGCGAAATCGAATCATCGAAATCAAAAAAAAACAAGAAAGTGAACCCATCGCAGTACGCGAAAGATCCTTGGCGAAGGGCTCGGCGATACGCGAAGCAGTAGCAGGGACTCAGGATCCCAAATTTCGTCGCGATACGCGATGATCTTTTTGATCGGCCTTCGCGGTACACGAAGGCCATGCAGATCAAAATTTTTATAAAGATCAACTTCAAGCCATTTGTTTGGTTTTTACCCCAAACTACCGAGCATTCCCTCTGCAAATCGACCCAAACTCACTGAAGCAAGCCCCCAAACCCCCTGGTAGCATCATTAAAGCTATTCCTTGCAACTTGAAGTGTTTTTGGAGTCCTTGGAGCTTGTAGGTGGAGCAAGGAAGCTATAAACGACCATCAACCACTGGAACTTCATCATTAGTAGCCATCCCCACTGAATCTTGCCATCTAAGGTAGTTTTAAATGTTTATCTAGCGTTAGATCGTACATGCATGATGTAAAAACACACATGCAAGTGTGTTTGAACACATGCAACTCCATGTGGCTATTGTACACAAATTTGTTGGTGATTTGATGTGTATTTGATTTAGATCTACTGATTTTAGAGTATATGATTGATTGGATTTGAGTTTGGTTGAGTTATTGTTGATTTGATGATGATTTAGGTAAACTTGCCATAAAAGGAAACTTTTATGTGCATGTCTTAGATTTGTGATGATCTAGACATGTTAGACATGTCTAGATGTTGTCAAATGTATATTGGAGTGTTTAGAAACACATTTGGATATTCGATTTTTTCAAAAATGTGATTTTGTATAACCTTACTATTTAGGGAAACTTTTGTAAATCAAAAGAGGGCTTTTGATGTTTACGAATGTTTTGATGAACTTTGATTCTTGAAATATGTTTAAAAATGATTTCTAAGCATATTGGGAACTTGGATTTGTGAAAACGAGTTTTTAATCGGATACTTTCAAAATAAGGAAACTTTATTTGGGCAAAATGGCATAAATGGCGATTTATGCGCGAACGATGTGTTTTAAGTGTATAAATGTGTTTTTACAAACATACTAGAGTAATTTGTTTTATGAAATGGGGTTCCATAACTATACTTTCCAAAAATAGAAACTTTCTAAATATAGAAAGTTTCCCCGAAACGGAAACGTTACAATTTTCAAAACTTGCTTTTGTGAAAACATCATGATTGGTTATAGGAATGCATGTTGGTGTCTTATTTGCATCAAGACACATAAACTCAACAAACTTGTCACCAACGATTCGTCGAGTCAACACAAGTCAACACACACACACACACTCGGTTGAGCACACCGACACTTGGAGTTGTATGGATTACAACACACCACAAAACACATACTCACACCTATATGGTCATAGGTGCATACTAGCTGGTGCTAGCTTTCGAAAGACGCGAACACACACATACCGGAACTGTTAATCAGGTGAGTTCACGGCCCCTTTTTACATTTTCTACCATTGGGGGAGAAAACATTGCATACAACTGTTTTGAACAACATACACATTTACTTTGGTTACATTTTTACATGCTAATATCGTATATGCATATGTGTGGAATTCATCCACAAAACTGATAAGTCCTCATTAAACACACCTCGAACCGTTAATAGCGCGTTGCGCTTAGCGTGGTAATTCTGAATAGTACTATTTGGGCCGGACAAGCCCCACTGTTGCGCGCCGTATGGCCACCCCGACTGGAGGTCGGAACAGTGCACAATTGACCAAACAACATTGCCATATCTTGGATGGATATGGCGGGAGGCAGCATGTTAGCTTCGGTGGCGAACCCGCATATGGTATAACTTATATTGACTAGCTATCAATGGATATTGCATTGTATCGAAATGTAAACCTGCAAACATTTACTTTAAACATTTTGATGTTTACTGCTGATATAAAACCTGTGCTCTCAGCAACCTTTGTGTTGACCTTTTTCTAGCGTGTTTTCTCAGGTAGCTAAGGCACGCGCACAAGGAATAGAATGCTAGGATGGAGTCCATGCATCTACTGTAGTGTCTTAGGCCATTTGATAATATTTAAACATTTGATTGTCATGTATTGTTAAAAATTTAAATCCCTTCCCCACTATTACTCAATGTCGTTTTGAAAACTGTTTTAATTAACGCTTCCGCAGTTTATGACTTGAATATGTTTTAAACTTATACTTCCACAACTCTGATTTTATAAAACTGTTTATCCAAGTTATTGGATGTACGTACAGAACTAGACATGTAGGTCTCGCAACACATTGTAACTGGAGACTGCGATCCTGCAAGATCAGTCGAGTCGCGCCCTTTCGTTCAGGCCTGGAAGGCCGGGGTGCGACAGATTGGTATCAGAGACTCCGGTTATTGCGAATTAGGTTGCATTTAGTGAACTTAGTCTATAACCACTAGTCTCCACACAGATCATAGCACTCACTATTGTGATTCTCGTATACATGTCATATATATTATACACCGCATTAATCACCGCATGTGACTACCCATGACGGGGAAGAGCCGATAGCTCTACATGTTTTCCTTTCATTACCTACCGCACACACTATCTTGGTCATTAGACAAAATCTAACACCTATTCCTGCTATGAAGATCATGGCGGGAAGACGCGGAGGACGCAGGAATGCGGGAGGACAAGGAAACATCAACCTCACTGCAGCTGAACTGAACGCACTCATCAACGAGCGAGTTGAGGAGGTGCTTGCTGCACGGGAAGCTACCCGTAATCAACATCAATTGAATCAAGGTGACGAATCTTGTTTCACGTTCACCTTGCACAACAATCACTTGTTCCCAACACAACGCGTTTATCATAGTCTGAATCCAATTTCTTTCTTTACATATCTCAGGAGCAAATCCTAACCCTCCTCTCTGCACATTCAAAATGTTTCTGGACTGCAAACCTCACTCCTTCAACGGCACAGAGGGTGCCGTTGGACTATTACGCTGGATAGAGAAGGCAGAGTCGGCCTTCGCCATGAGCAACTGCAGGAACGAGGACCGAGTCAAGTTCGCTGCAGGGACATTTGAGGGAGCTGCCCTCACTTGGTGGAATGCCACAGTTTAGAATACGGGGCTCGATACAGCCAACGCCCTACCTTGGGAAGAGTTTAAGAGGATGTTAAACCGCGAATACTGTCCTCGCGGTGAAGTGCAGAAACTAAAGACTGAATTCTGGAACCACAAGATGGTTGGTTCCGAGGTCGAAGCATACACTGCTCGATCATATGAGCTGGCACACCTGTGCCTGGAGATGGTAACACCGGCCTACAAACACATCGAGAAATACATTGAGGGACTGCCACCTCAAATTCTGGGCATGGTACTTTCGGCTGACCCCATCACCATGCAACAAGCTGTGCGACTAGCTCACAAGCTCACTGACTCGGCTGTTGCACAAGGACTCTTACCACCTCGTGGTGCTATAGCCAAACCGACCGATAACAAACGGAAATGGGAGAACACCCTAAGCAAACCCTCTAACCTTTAACCACTACCACAACAACGTAAGTTTGGATCAACCCAAGCTTACACCCCACCTATCCCAACCACCCAAAACCAAGTGGGCTATGCTGGAAAACACCCTAAATGCCACAAGTGCAATTTCCATCATGCACAAGGACAATGTGGCAAGTTTCAATGCCAGCGTTGTGGAAAAATGGGGCATGCAGCTAAAGACTGCAGGGGTGAGCTACTGGCCAAAACCCCACAACCGCAACAACAGAATCACGAAGCACCGAAAGGGTGCTATGAATGTGGGAAACCAGGACACTTCAAGAAGGACTGCCCACACTTGAAGAACAACAACAACAATCAACAAAACAACAATGGGAACAATGGCACTAGGGGACGAGCCTTCGTGATCGGGGCTAAGGAAGCCAGAAACGACCCCAACCTCGCAACTGGTACGTATCTCTTGAACAATAATTATGCTTATGTATTGTTTGATACTGGTGCTGAGAGAAGCTTTATATCTAAGGATTTTAGTGAGATACTGGCCATAACCCCAACACCTCTAGAAGTTGAGTATACCATAGAGCTAGCTGATGGTAAATTTATAGTAACTAAGCACATTCTGAGGGACTGCACCCTAGAGCTAGCAAATCATAAATTTAAGATTGACCTTATGCCAGTTACACTAGGCAGTTTTGATGTCGTAGTGGGCATGGATTGGTTGTCTGATAATCAAGCTGAAATCATTTGCTACGACAAGGTTGTACGCATACCTCTCCCTAGTAGAGAAACCCTAGACATCAATGGCGAAAGGAGTGACACTCCTCTGAACATCATCTCGTGCATGAAAGCTCACAAATGCTTACAAAAGGGATACACAGCCATTCTGGTGCTTATCACCGACAAGACTGAAGAGGAGAAGAATATAGAAGACATCCCAGTCGTATGCGACTATCCTGACGTATTTCCTGAGGATCTACCAGGACTTCCACCGCCTCGACAAGTGGAGTTCCGCATAGATCTCGCGCCGGGAGCAGCACCTATCGCACGAGCACCCTATCGACTTGCACCTTCCGAGATGCAGGAATTGTCCAACCAACTTCAGGAGCTGTTGGATAAGGGTTTCATTAGACCTAGCTTTTCACCTTGGGGAGCACCGGTTTTGTTTGTAAAGAAGAAGGATGGCACGTTTCGAATGTGCATCGACTACCGTGAGTTGAACAAAGTGAAGATCAAGAATCCTTACCCCTTACCTCGCATTGATGACCTGTTCGATCAATTGCAAGGATCAAGTTACTACTCCAAGATCGATCTGCGATCAGGGTATCAGCAGTTGAGAATTAAAGAGGAGGATATTCCTAAGACTGCTTTTCACACTCGGTATGGCCATTACGAGTTTTTGGTCATGCCATTTGGGCTGACTAATGCACCCGCAGTATTCATGGATCTCATGAATAGAGTTTGCAAACCTTATCTAGATAAATTCATCATTGTGTTCATTGATGATATCCTCATTTACTCCAAAACCCAGGAAGAACACAAAGAGCATCTTCAATTGGCTCTTGAACTGCTACGGCAAGAAAAGCTATACGCTAAACTATCAAAGTGCGACTTCTGGATTTGAGAAGTCCAATTTTTGGGACATGTTGTGAATGAACAAGGGATTCATGTGGATAAATCTAAGATAGAGGCGATCAAGAACTGGGAAGCACCAAAGACCCCAATTGAGGTGCGGCAATTCCTAGGCTTGGCCGGCTATTATTGACGATTTATTGAAGGATTTTCAAAGATAGCCCAACCACTCACAGCTTTAACCCAAAAGGACAAGAAATATCTCTGGACTGACAAGCAAGAAGCTGCATTCCAACTTCTCAAATAGAAGCTCTGTAGTGCACCTATCTTATCTCTTCCTGATGGAACAGATGACTTCGTAGTATATTGCGATGCCTCAATACAAGGACTCGGCTGTGTGCTGATGTAGCGAGAGAAGGTGATCGCATATGCTTCTCGACAACTGAAAGTCCACGAGAAGAACTACACCACCCACGACTTGGAACTTGGAGCAGTCGTATTTGCACTCAAAATCTGGAGACATTACCTGTATGGTACAAAGTGTACTATATACACTGACCATAAGAGTCTCCAACACATATTAGAGCAGAAGGAACTGAACATGCGACAACGTCGCTGGCTTGAACTCCTGAACGACAACGAGTGTGCAATCAAGTATCACCCGGGGAAAGCCAATGTAGTGGCCGATGCCCTGAGTCGGAAAAATACGTTGAAACCCAAGAGGGTACGAGCCTTGCAGCTTACCATCCATCCCAATCTCCCTGAGCAGATACGTATTGCCCAAGTAGAGGCACTTAAAGCAGAAAACCTAGCGGCTAAATCACTAAGGGGAATGGAGCAACAACTTGAGGTAAAAGCCGATGGCTTACATTATTTCATGGAACGCGTCTGGGTTCCACATCACGGAAACTTACGAGACCTTGTGATGGATGAGGCTCACAAATCCCGGTATTCCATTCATCCTGGATCTGATAAGATGTATCATGATCTGAAGATACTTTATTGGTGGCCACACATGAAAGCCAACATCGCCACCTACGTAAGCAAATGCTTGACTTGTGCCAAAGTCAAGGTCGAGTACCAGAAACCATCTGGATTACTCACACAACCTGAGATCCCCATGTGGAAGTGGGAACAACTCTCCATGGACTTCATTACCAAATTACCCCGTACTCCTAGTGGATGTGACACTATCTGGGTAATTGTGGACCGACTGACTAAGTCAGCACATTTCCTTGCGATCAAGAAAAATGAAAAGATGGAAAAACTAGCCATAATCTATGTCAAGGAAGCGGTCTCGCGACATGGAGTGCCAATCTCCATCATTTCAAACTGAGACGCCAGATTCACTTCTAACTTCTGGAAATCATTGCAAAAATCGCTTGGCAAGCGGTTGGATATGAGTACTGCATACCACCCACAAACTGATGGCCAGAGCGATCGCACCATACAAACACTCGAGGACATGCTACGAGCATGCGTAGTAGACTTCGGCAACAGCTGGGAAACTCACTTACCATTGGTAGAATTTTCCTACAACAACAGCTACCACACCAGCATCAAAGCAGCGCCTTTTGAGGTACTCTATGGCAGGAAATGCCGATCACCCATCTGTTGGGCGGAAGTGGGCGACAGTCAGCTCACTGGCCCCGAACTTGTACACGAAACGACAGAGAAAATCGTATAGATCAGAAACCGCATGGCAGCAGCTCGTGATCGTCAGAAGAGCTATGCCGAAAAACGCCGAAAGCCTCTAGAATTTCAGGTAGGAGATAAGGTCCTTCTGAAAGTTTCGCCATGGAAAGGCGTCATTCGTTTTGGTAAACGAGGCAAACTGAACCCACGGTATATTGGACCTTTTGAGATCCTGAAGAGGATTGGTCCGGTGGCATACCAACTCAACCTACCAGCCGAACTCGATGGAGTTCACAACGTATTTCATGTCTCGAACCTGAAGAAATGTTTATCAGACGAGACACTTGTAGTTCCACTGGATGAGATCCAGTTGGATGAACAACTATGGTTCGTGGAAGAGCCGGTAGAGATCATGGACCGAGAGGTCAAACAACTTAAACAAAGTCGGATTCCGATTGTCAGAGTCCGATGGAACTCGAAACGCGGACCTAAATTCACGTGGGAACGTGAGGATCAGATGATGCGCAGATATCCCCATCTCTTCAAAAAAACAGCGTCGAACGCCGACAACAACAAATAAATTTCGGGACGAAATTCCTTTCAACAAGGGGATGATGTGACAACCAGAAATTTTGTTCTCAAACACTACCAACAACAACCAAATTTCGGGACGAAATTTCTTTCAATAAGGGGATGATGTGACAACCGGCAATTTCAGGTAAATTGCGACTCTTGCATTCTTTACATTTCACATTCATACTTGTTGCAATTCATTTAATTATGTTTAATTAGATGAGTCAAACACACACAACTGCGAAACAATAGTTTGAGGAACTATCGAATCGTACATTGCACATTGGTTTTGGAAACCAAGTGTGGCAAACAAAACACAAACACAAAACAATAATTCGGAGAATTGTTGAATTGTGTAATACATGTTGATTATGGTTAATCAAGCATGCAAACAGTTCGTAGCGTCGAACACAAACGAATAAAGATAATTCGAGGAATTATCGAAACACACACGAGTCTCACGAACGTTGGTGATCAATCAAACTTATGTGCTATTATATGATTATGTGCTAAACATGCATTAGGTGTTTAGGATAAACGTTGGGAATCGATCACGAGCGAAATCGAATCATCGAAATCGAAAAAAACAAGAAAGTGAACCCATCGCGGTACGCAAAAGATCCTTGGTGAAGGGCTCGGCGATACGCGAAGCAGTAGCGGGGACTCAGGATCCCGAATTTCGTCGCGATACGCGTTGATCTTTTTGATCGGCCTTCGCGGTACGCGAAGGCCATGCAGATCAAAATTTTTATAAAGATCAACTTCAAGCCATTTGTTTGGTTTTTACCCCAAACAACCGAGCATTCCCTCTGCAAATCGACCCAAACTCACTGAAGCAAGCCCCCAAACCCCCTGGTAGCATCATTAAAGCTATTCCTTGCAACTTGAAGTGTTTTTGGAGTCCTTGGAGCTTGTAGGTGGAGCAAGGAAGCTATAAACGACCATCAACCACTGGAACTTCATCATTAGTAGCCATCCCCACTGAATCTTGCCATCTAAGGTAGTTTTAAATGTTTATCTAGCGTTAGATCGTACATGCATGATGTAAAAACACACATGCAAGTGTGTTTGAACACATGCAACTCCATGTGCCTATTGTACACGAATTTGTTGGTGATTTGATGTGTATTTGATTTAGATCTACTGATTTTAGAGTATATGATTGATTGGATTTGAGTTTGGTTGAGTTATTGTTGATTTGATGATGATTTAGGTAAACTTGCCTTAAAAGGAAACTTTTATGTGCATGTCTTAGATTTGTGATGATCTAGACATTTTAGACATGTCTAGATGTTGTCAAATGTATATTGGAGTGTTTAGAAACACATTTGGATATTTGATTTTGTCAAAAATGTGATTTTGTATAAGCTTACTATTTAGGAAACTTTTGTAAATCAAAAGAGGGCTTTGATGTTTACGAATGTTTTGATGAACTTTGATTCTTGAAATATGTTTAAAAATGATTTCTAAGCATATTGGGAACTTAGATTTGTGAAAACGAGTTTTTAAACGGATACTTTCCAAATAAGGAAACTTTATTTGGGCAAAATGGCATAAATAGCGATTTATGCGCGAACGATGTGTTTTAAGTGTATAAACGTGATTTTACAAACATACTAGAGTAATTTGTTTTATGAAATGGGGTTCCATAGCTATACTTTCCAAAAATAGAAACTTTCTAAATATAGAAAGTTTCCCCGAAACGGAAACGTTACAATTTTCAAAACTTGCTTTTGTGACAACATCATGATTGGTTATAGGAATGCATGTTGGTGTCTTATTTGCATCAAGACACATAAACACAACAAACTTGTCACCAACGATTCGTCGAGTCAACACACACACACTCGGTTGAGCACACCGACACTTGGAGTTGTATGGATTACAACACACCACAAAACACATACTCACACCTATATGGTTATAAGTGCATACTAGCTGGTGCTAGCTTTCGCAAGACGCGAACACACACATACCGGAACTGCTAATCAGGTGAGTTCACGACCCCTTTTTACATTTTCTACCTTTGGGGGAGAAAATATTGCATACAATTGTTTTTGAACAACATACACATTTACTTTGGTTACATTTGTACATGCTAATATCATATATGCATATGTGTTGCATTCATCCACAAAACTGATAAGTCCTCATTAAACACACCTCGAACCGTTAATAGCGCGTTGCGCTTAGCGTGGTGATTCTGAATAGTACTATTTGGGCCGGACAAGCCCCACTGTTGCGCGCCGTATGGCCACCCCGACTGGAGGTCGGAACAGTGCACAATTGACCAAACAACATTGCCATATCTTGGATGGATATGGCGAGAGGCAACATGTTAGCTTCGGTTGCGAACCAGCATATGGTATAACTTATATTGACTAGCTATCAATGGATATTGCATTGTATCGAAATGTAAACCTGCAAACATTTACTTTAAATATTTTGATGTTTACTGCTGATATAAAACCTGTGCTCTCAGCAACCTTTGTGTTGACCTTTTTCTCGCATGTTTTCTCAAGTAGCTAAGGCACGCGCACAAGGAATAGGATGCTAGGATGGAGTCCATGCATATACTGTAGTGTCTTAGGCCATTTGATAATATTTAAACATTTGATTGTCATGTATTGTTAAAAATTTAAATCGCTTCTGCACTATTACTCAATGTCGTTCTGAAAACTGTTTTAATTAACGCTTCCGCAGTTTATGACTTGAATATGTTTTAAACTTATACTTCCGCAACTCTGATTTTACATAACTGTTTTATCCAAGTTATTGGATGTACGTACGGAACTAGACATATAGGTCTCGCAACACATTGTAACTGGAGACTGCGATCCTGCAAAATCAGTCGAGTCGCGCCCTTTTGTTCAGGCCGGGAAGGCCGGGGTGCGACACTGTGACACCTCCCGGGACATGTGACGAGTCATAGGGACACGTGGCACACCATATTGACACATGTCAAGGCTATATGACACGTGTCATAGCTACTGGACACGTGTCCTTTCAAGCGCGATTGCGTCTGAAACTTGTTTTCGCGATTCACGCTTAATACGAACTCCGTTTTGCGCACTGTTTTCGCCCACGTTCACGGTTTGCCGAGATCTTTCCAACCATATATTGAACACCTCCTAAGAGTGTAATGATTATGGTGGCCATTGTGCGAATATCTTTCAAAATCTCGGTATGTCGTAACTTTCAATGTGAGCATTGTTTGCCAATTCCGCTTTCCCTCATTTTTCATCATCTTTACATGATGAACATATTGTGAGTATGAATTATTTGTTTCCCCAACAAATTATCATAGCCAAATCTTCACATGTATATTATTTATCAAAAGATTCGAACATTATTAATTACGTTGTTTATGAATCATTCTTTTATACCTCTTCATTTTATATCATATTAGTATGTTATAGAAAATAATAATTCAAATCAAAATATGGTTTGATATGGGTCGGTTTTAAGTTGGTTTAAACTTTAGTTGAATATGGTTGCGAATGCTAGTAGTGTGATATTTAAATTGAGATTTTCACTTTTATAAACGTTAAGTATACTATTAGATAATCCGTTTCGATTAGTTTATAATAATCGATTCGAAGTATATTAAATTAAATAGTTAAGTTATTAACTTATTATTTCCTCAAAACTTGTAATTAAATTTTTCAAAACGTTGTTAAACATATATAATGTTTGATTTCGTTTTATTGATGTGACAATCCGATATTTTCGAATTAACCTCGTTAACCTTCGTTAGGTCCAATAAGGCCAAGTTAGGCTCAATGAAAACAAAGAAGGCCCAATGAGGCCCAAGTAGGCCAATAAGGCCAAAGTAGGCCCAAGGTAGGCCCAATGAGGCTAAAGTAGGCCCAATGAGCCCAAGGTAGGCTCAATTGTATTTATGAGGTCCAAATGGATTAATCAAGCCCAATAATATTTCAATTGGTCGATTAGTGACAATTCGGTATTCCGAATTAATTCCGTTAACTTTAGAATTAACCGAAATGGTGTGAGATCATTTAAAATCAAACTCAAGGGACTAGAATCAAGCAAAATCAGTTCCAAAGTATATGAATTTCAAAGATCAGATTTGTAATTGATTCTTAGTATCAATTTTGACTTTTACAAGTCAAAATTTGGCCAAATTGGTAATTAGGTTCGAATTCCACATTAAAACTAAGTAAAAACCGAAATTAATTAACCTTAATCATTCTATTAATGATTATTATCAGTGTCCATACGTTATAAGATCATTAAGTCGTCGAATTGAATCAAAAACGAACTCAAAAGGTGTAACCGTCAATGTTATACATACAAATTGCACAATTCGATTAATACTACTACAATCACACTAACAGAACCTATAATCGGCTCCATTAGAACCATTTACACCCATCAATTTGAAGCAACAAGCTGGGGTTAGGCGATTTGATCTCGAACCAAGCCGAACATCAAGTCTAGAATCGATCTTCATCGAAATAGCATCAAATCAAGTAAGTTTTCATTCCTAAACATCCTAACTAGGCCGATTAAGATAAACCCCATGGTAATTGATGATTCTAGTATCGAATTATAGGTGTTCAAATTCTAGGGTTTATGCTAACATACGGTTTGGGGGTTTTAGTGTAAAAGGATTCAAAAATAAAATTAAACCATACCAGAAGCTTCAGAAACTACCGATTAACAAAACCCATATGTAGATTTTATGAATCAATAACGAATTTTATGATTTCTAATTCTAGGGTTCTTAATCCAAAACGATTTGGGGGTTTTGAATCAAATGAGCATGTTAATCAAATTAAATCTTACAGAAAGGTTCGGAATTCCCCTTATACTGAAAACCATATATCGATTTTATATAATGATAATGAATTCTATGATTTTTAATATTAGGGTTCATAGTATAAAACGAGTTGGGGGTTTTGTATCAAACGATCATGTAATCCAAATTAAACATTACAGAAGGTTCCAAAATCTTTATTCTAAAGAGAATCCTAAGAAATTTCGGTTTGATTTAAACAGATTTGATGAATCAAATGTGGAGTTTTGTTAAACATGTTCGAATCGCATGCAAGTCAAGAATTGGGAATTTTCTTGTGTTGACAAAACTATCAAATTCAAAGAATCATTGAACTCGACTGAAACCATAATACATTAACCCCATGATGTTGCACTTGATTATAATCGAATCAAGGTTCGAATTGGGTCAAATGTGTTCGGTTTAAGTAAACAAAGGGGACCCGACTTGTTTTTGTCTAAAAACTATTTGAAATCAAATCTTAACACTAAAGCAGACCTAGAGCAACTGGTTGGGCGTGTGGGTTTAGTGTTGGAGGTCGCGGGTTCGAACCCGGGCTCCACTGGGTTTTTTGATTTTAAAACTAATTTTGAGTTTTAAATCATAACTCCTTCGTTATTTGTCCGATTCGACTCGTTCGAGTTGCGTTGGAACCGTATCGCTAATACGGACAATCTAAAATAATAAAACTTATATTATTACCCGAAAAATATAGTCGTGTATAAATACGAACATGTTATTATAAACAAATATATGTTTATTTGATTTAATTAAACGATTTCAAAGACACACTTGCGTACAAACACACGTTTCTAACATTCTAACATACGTGTATTGACACGTATGTGATTTCATACTTTAAACGACATTCCGAGTAACACAAGGAATTATTTAAATCACAGATCTTTCGTAGAAATTTATCTACACGATTTCACGTGTGATTGATCATTCTGCAACAATCTAAGGTGCGTACACGGCCCCTTTCTTATTTTAACTGTTTTGGGGGAGAAAACATGTGCAACAAACTCTTTTTAGATACATATCACTTGCATGAGTTAGCTGTTTACATTATGTGACAACATAGCATTTAAAAGTCCTTACACACTTCGAACCGTTTAGTTTGCCGTAGCGCAAAGCATGGTAGTTGGAAATAGATCTATTAGGTTTGACAAACCTCACCTGGTAGATGGGATCTACGCAGGTGTTTGACTGACCAAACACACATTACTATTGTTTGTGCTAGACAATAGTGGCAAGGCAAAAACATGCTATAGCATGGCAATCGTCAGCTTCGGTGTCGACCACTTATGTAAATAGTTTATATGACTAGCTATCATGACTATGCATGTGTGATTATGTTATCTGCAAACTTGATATTCAAATTGTTGTTTTGAACATTGTGAATACTTAAAACCTGTGTTATGCACCAACCATTGTGTTGACTTGATTTACATGTTTTCTCAGGACGCTAAGGTGCGCAATAAAGCTGGCATGGACTAGGAGATAGAGTCGCATGCATGTTTTACATTTATACTGTTTAAGTTATACATTTGGGATTTTTGAATTTGTAATTCAACTTTTACACTTGTTATTATTTTAAACGCTTCCGCAAACTTTGAAAACTTTGATATTATGTTTTTAGAC
Source organism: Mikania micrantha (assembly GCA_009363875.1). Classification (NCBI taxonomy): domain Eukaryota; kingdom Viridiplantae; phylum Streptophyta; class Magnoliopsida; order Asterales; family Asteraceae; genus Mikania; species Mikania micrantha. Next base: position 10,344,854 of record CM018687.1, read on the forward strand.
CAAAGTATGTTTTGAAATTCATATAGAGGTCTTCGTTATGTCTAATGATCTGAGATCCTGGTTTGTCACGTTCCCAAACGGTGTGATTCCGTTAGTTGAAAATTTGGGGGTGTGACAATTGAGTTTTATTTAATTAACAACAATATATATATATATATATATATATTAATTTTTTTACGTTTTTTTACGGGCATTATAATATGTACTTTACATGCTCACAACATATGCTAAGTCTGGATGTGTACTTGTCATCAGATACATCAGACTGCCAATAATCCTTGAATACTCTAACTGAGATTGACTTAACACAAGATGAAACAATTTCTAAAATTAAAAATAAAATGTATAGCATAAGATGAAACGAATTAAAATGAATTCGGTGGCTGAGGATTTTTGTTTAACAGAGGTCCCTTAAAACAGATTTCGAGCCACCCAGAACCCGACTGTTTCCAGGGTACAACAGCCGAAGCAGTATGTACAGCCGAAGTTAACCGAAGTCCCGAAACGTTACCTGAAACAAGAGTGTTAACACGAGGAATCGATTGTTGTAGGTTGTTGAGAACTCAACAAAGTGTCTTCTTGTGTTGTGAACTTGTGTTTGTGTGTTTCAAAGGGTGTAGAGATTTCTCTACTTAGTAAAGAAAAAAAGAGACCAAATGTCTATATTTATACATGTATCATATGGCATTCCAAAGGTTGCCATTATGTCAATTAACAAGCCTATTCATGGCTTGGTTAATAACCAATTCATGACAAATGAAATGGCCATTATGTCCGTTAAACAACCAATTCATGACAAATGAATTGGTCATCATGTCCATTAACAAACCAATTCATGGCTTGGTTGATAGAAAATTCAAATTTTCTTTTAACACAACACAATTTCGAGCATCGATATCTCATTCATCTTAGCTCCGTTTTGGACCCGATTATGTTCGTTACAATTTTTTCACGTCATCGAACAAAAACGTAATATGTACTATGATGTGTTAGTTTAACACGTCCGTTTTGTGCATATTCGAGTCTGTTTTTGTTAGTTTTGTAAATATTTCGAGTTGATTTTAGTTCCTTTTTACATTCTAATGTTTTTGTGCAGGAATGTGTCCCGGAGGAGCGGAAATGAAGGCAAACAGGCATCGAAATCAAGTACAGGTGAAAAAACGAAGAAATCAAGGAAACTAACCCTAGGCGCATAGCCTAGCATGGCTCCTTGGCCCCAGGCGATGCGCCTGGCATCATCAGGCGCCATCCTCCTTGTTATCCGCGCGCATAGCCTAGCCTCGTGCTTACCACACTAGGCTATGCGCCCCAGATGATTTTTTGTGCCTAAAACCCTAATTTCAAGCCCTCTATAAATTGATCGCATTCCAGCCGTTTTAGGGGTCTTCCTTTGCGTCTTTGGAACCCTAATCGAGCCTAGGAGCTGCTGGAGCTTAACCATGGACTATTTGGCTTGATTAGGGCTTGTTGAAGTGAAGAAGGACCTTGCTTTTGAGTATTTTCTTTATCTTTACATGTTCTTAGTTTAAAGAAGTAATCTTTCATGTATTTAGACATATTTCAGACCTGTTTTGTTACTGTTGATATGATTGTTGGCTAGATCTATGGTTGTATCTAGGTTTGGGATGATAAAGTTGTGAAATTTGTTGATTTTGGACTTGATTTATGCTCATGGATGATATATGCTTTGTAATCAGCTGTAAAGTTTGAAACTTTGATGATATTTGCATGTTTTGAATGATTATATTTGGTGAATGTTTGATCCACATGTGTTTAGGAAGGTCTTTTCACACATAGATGCATGTTAGGCCTACTACTTTGTGTTTTAGGTCAGTTTATGGGTTGTTGATCACATTCCATATGATTAGACTTCATTAAGTATAGTTATTTGCATGTGTGACCTAGCCTAGAAATCCGGGAGGTGATAGGTTAAATGGTTGGTCTCTTACACTTGGGATTTTTGAGTTAAACGACCCGGGAGGGCGTTGTCTTAAATCTACTTAGTGTTAGTGTCAATCCATGTCAAAGTTATCAACTTTATAGCTCTCTAGTGTCTTAGGATACAAACGGGTGGAGAAATCCGGGAGGTGATCCACCCGTTAGAGTGCAATTGCATATCGGGAAATCCGGAAGGTGACCCGATAGACTAGAGCATATATTACAGCCTTAGGATTCCCATTAGAGTTGCCTGGTATCTGATCTGGGTCCCATTAGGTATTCCTTAGTCTGTTCCTTAAGATCCTAGTCTTCATCCTTCATAAGTCAGTCCAGATCAGCATCTGTCATACTTTTGATTCCTAGCCTAGATACACCAGTTTTCCTCACTGCAGTTAGATTCCAGTTTCATTATCAGTTTTAGTTTGCTGTTTTAGTGTAGTTGTTAGTTTAGTGTTTCAGTCAGTTTCAGTCTGATCAGGTTATCAGTTTGCACCAAACCCCCCTCTTTTACCTTAGTCAGTTCACAGTCTAGGTTTAGTTTGTTATACTAGTGTCCATTGGTTCGATATCCGGACTTCCATCAGCTATTCTGCCACCGACAGGTACACTTGCCTTAGGAGCGGTCTAGTTTAGGTTTTCCGATTATTACTAGGTGTTTAGGTTAAGTATAGGTCTAGGATTAGATTTGGTGTCTTTAGCTTAAGTTAAATAGATTAAATTTAGTCTTGTTTTTAGTATACTGACTGCTCGCATCAAGTTTTTGGCGCCGTTGCCAGGGACACTAGGCAATAGCAAAGATTACTTAGATTGTGACCTTTAGTTGCTTCTTTTCCTGTTTCTTTCCCCTCCCCCCTTATTCGATTAGTTTTCCTTTTTAGGTGTAGTTTTTATTTTTCTTTTTAGTACCTTTATTTGTTATTTGTTATGTGTGCCTTAGATTAGGATTTTTCTTTGTGCATATTTGGGTCTTATTTGCTTGTTTGATTAGGGTGTCGGTAGTTGTATGCCCCACACCCGATCGCAGGGAGAACCGGAGTTCGAGCTTACATCACCAGAGCAGATTCTGCGGGCCCGACAACAGGTAAGTTTTCTTGATCCCTTTCTTGTCATGGATCCACCACCAGCTCCGCCACCGAGGCGGACTGTGCACGAGCTTGCCAGTCATGGGGTTGTTGGAGCCCGGTCTGCCATCACAAGACCGGGTGTCAACAACAACTGGCAGATCCCGTCTCACGTGATGTCGACGATCACGAATTCGACACAGTTTCATGGCCTGGACGACGAGGATTCCCCAGGCCATCTCTCCCTCTTTGTGCGTATATACGACACGTTCCGCATCTATGGAGTTTCGGAGGAGGCCGTCTACCTTCGTTTGTTCCCATTCACACTCGCCGGACGAGCAGCTACATGGCTGAATCTTCTTCCCAGGGACTTGATCACTACATGGGCTGACCTTTAGACGAAGTTCCTGAAGAAATATTATCCTCCTTCTAAATCTGCCAGATTGCGGGATCAGATCCATTCATTCCGAATGGACGATGATGAGCCATATTACTTGGCGTGGTAGAGGTTTAACTCCCTTCTGAGAAGATGCCCACAGCACGGCCTATCTGATTGGGCTTTAGTCGAGAAGTTCTACAATGGACTGACATTGGAGACGAAGAGGAGATTTAATACAGCTGCTGGGGGGCACATTATGGACAAGAAGGAGCTAGAAGAGTGCGAGGCGATGTTTGAGGATTTCGCCTTAGCAGAGTATGAGGACCTGTCCTATGTGAGGAGAGCTGTGCCGGCTGCAAAGCCCACTATTGCACCGCCTATCCCGACCCGAGGGATGCACCATGTTACACCCGACACGAGCACTGTCGCCGCCTTAGAAGCACTGGCGAAGGAGATTAAGGAGCTGAAGATGGCAGCTGCTCGGTGCGAGATTTGTCGTGGTGGACATAATACTACTGAGTGCTCGGTTACCGATCAGGCACAGGTTGAGGCCATAAATTCTGGTTGGAACAGGTCTTTCAACCCTAACACTCATTGGAATCAGAATTCAAACTGCCGAGGCCAGAATCAGGGACAGCATCAGCAGCAGCAGTCGAATTGGCGGGGCAACCACAGCAGCAGCAGCTCTTACGAGAAGCCACCGGCTCGCCAGATCCCGATCACCGAGAGAGACGCACCCGAGAGCTCAGGTAGCAGAGATCGAGACATGAAGCTGGAGGACATGATGGCGCAGCAAATGAAGATGCTTCAGCAGATCGTGGATAAAGATAAGCTACGGGACCAGAAGATCGAGGAGCACTATACGTTGTTGCGGAATCAGCAGGCTGGCTTTCTGGATTTGCAGCGGTCGGTGGGAGAGTTAGCGAAGAGATTTTATGAGAGGCCGGGAGGGTCGTTTAGGGCGAACACTGACCCTAACCCGAGGGGTCATGTGAAGGCAGTGACCACACGAAGTGGTCGGGGAAGAGATGTTGAACTACCACCACCGGTCATACCTGTTGATGATGAGCCGGTGGACGAGAAGATAGAGATGGAGACTCCTGCAGGGGTGCCCGTGAGGCTAGTCCCAGCAAGTACTGCACCGAGCAGCGAGTCTTCAGTTGATAGGTTAAGGAGGGAGAAGGCAGAAGAGAAGAAGAAGTGTAAGAGAGTGGCGGAGGAGCCTGAGATTGATTTGACTAAGCTTCCATATCCCGCACGCGCACTGCAGATGAAGCGTGATCAGGAGTATAGACACTTTTTGGAGATGTTTAAGCAGCTTAAGATCAATATCCCATTTGTTGAGGCCCTCCAGCAGTTGCCGAAATATGCTAAATTCTTGAAAGACCTCCTGTCTAACAAGAAGAAGTTGGAGACACTCTCTACCATGACTTTAGGAGCTAGGTGCTCGGCTTTGGTTCAGAATAAGCTGCCAGAGAAGCTTGAGGATCCAGGGATTTTCACTATTCCCTGTCTGTTTGGCGGTTCTTCTGTGAACCATGCATTGGCTGATCAGGGTGCTAGCATCAATTTGATGCCATATTCCATTTATAAGCAGCTAGATCTTGGAGAGCCGGCACCTACACGCATGAGTTTGTCATTGGCTGATCGGTCAGTCAAGTATCCTCGGGGGATTGTTGAGAATGTCCTAGTGAAGGTGGACAAGTTTGTCTTCCCTGTGGATTTTGTTATACTTGACATGCAGGCTGATGACCGAGTTCCCCTCATCATGGGACGACCTTTCCTTCGCACGGCGAAGGCGATGATTGATGTTTATGAGGGGAAGATCTCATTGCGTGTTGGAGATGATATTGTCACCTTTGATGTGGTGAAGTCCATGAAGAACTCCAGTGGTCAGGACGATCAGGTCTACTTTCTAGATGCATTTTTCTCTACTATGGATCGTTTCCTGGACTACATTAGTGGAGTTGATCTGTTGGTAGATCAGGACTTGGGTGACAGTGATGAGAGAGTTGAGGGTGTGGGAGTTGAGGTCCGTGCTGCTGCTATTGAGGCTTATCTTGATTACATTCCTAGCAGTTTAGCAGTGGAGCCTCCTGTTTATCCCACAGTTTTTGAGGTTGAGAGTTCTGAGCCGGCTGAAAAGCCATCTGTTGAGGCTCCCCCGTCATTAGAGCTAAAGGAGTTGCCACCTCACCTTGAGTATGCATTCCTTGATGGGGACTCGGATCTACCTGTCATTATTTCAGCAGCTCTGACAGATGTAGAGAAGAGTAGACTTATTGATGTGCTGAAGGAGCACAAGCAGGCGATAGCATGGAAGCTGATGGACATTAAGGGTATTCACCCTTCTTTTTGTACGCATCGCATACTGCTTGAGGAGGATTTCAAGCCGGTGGTTCAGCCACAGCGAAGGCTTAATCCTAACATGGGTGAGTGGTGAAGAAGGAGGTCCTTCGGTTGTTAGATGCTGGGCTCATATACCCCATTTCTGATTCATCATAGGTGAGCCCAGTGCATGTGGTCCCCAAGAAGGGAGGTATGACCGTGGTGGTGAACGAGAAGAAGGAGATTGTTCCCACCCGTACAGTCACTGGATGGAGGGTGTGCATAGATTATAGGAAATTGAATGACACCACCCGAAAGGACCACTTCCCACTTCCGTTTATCGATCAGATGCTGGAGCGTTTGTCGGGGCAGCAGTTTTACTGTTTCCTTGACGGTTTCTTAGGTTATTTCTAGATCCCGATTGCACCAGAGGATCAGGAGAAAACCACATTTACATGTCCGTACGGTACTTTTGCATACCGCCGTATGCCTTTTGGGTTATGTAACGCTCCAGCCACATTTCAGAGATGTATGGTAGCCATCTTCCAGGACATGATCGAGACTTCCATGGAGGTATTTATGGATGATTTTTCTGTGTTTGGAAGTTCTTTCGATCAGTGTCTGATTAACCTGGAGAAGATGCTTAGGAGATGTGTTGAGACGAATCTTATGCTTAACTGGGAGAAATGCCACTTTATGGTCACCGAGGGGATTGTTCTTGGTCATAAGATATCCCGTGATGGCATCCAGATCGACAAAGCTAAGATTGAGACGATCAGCAAACTTCCTCCTCCCACGAGTGTTAAAGCTGTGCGAAGCTTTTTAGGTCATGCGGGATTCCCCAGGAGACACTGATGAGTGTGGGGCTAGGTGAGATCTGCTGCACGGATAGGCTAGATGAGGGATTACCGTGGTTTTCAGACATTGCCAATTATTTGGCCAACGGTTTCCTTCTTAAGGGTTTGACATCCCAACAGCGCAAGAAATTCTTTACCGACACGAGGCATTACATCTGGGATGCGCCTTACCTTTTCTGTGTGTGTGCTGATCAGGTTTTTAGGAGATGTGTGAGCAGAGAGGAAGGATTAGAGATCCTTAGGCACTGTCATGAGGGCCTTACTGGTGGGCATCACGGACCTTCTTCCACAGCGAAGAAGGTGTTTGATTCTGGTTTTTATTGGCCCACTATTTTTAAGGATGCTCATGAGTTTTTTAGGAATTGCGATTCCTATCACTGGACAGGAAATATCTCATCCAGGAATGAGATGCCCCAGCACCCTATTCAGGTTGTTGAGATTTTCGATGTCTGGGGCATCGATTTCATGGGACTTTTCCCTTCTTCCTGAGGGAACAGGTACATACTCGTCGCTATTGGTTATGTTTCTAAGTGGGTGGAAGCAAAGGCGCTCCCCACTAATGACGCGCGAGTAGTGGTGAGATTTCTGAAGCACTTGTTTTGTAGGTTTGGGACTCCGAGAGCGTTGATCAGTGACCGTGGCACGCACTTCTGTAATGTCCAGATGGACAAAGTGCTAGCCAAGTACGGGGTCACCCACCGTCTGTCGACCGCATATCATCCGCAGACCAACGGTCAGGTGGAAAACGCAAATCGGGGAGTTAAGAGGATTCTGGAGAGGACTGTCGGCCACACTAGGAAGGATTGGGCCGACAAACTAGATGACGCCTTATGGGCTTTTAGGACAGCGTTTAAGAATCCGATTGGGACGACTCCCTATCGGATGGTCTATGGTAAAGCCTGTCATCTACCGGTAGAGCTTGAGCACAAGGCCTTTTGGGCTTTGAAATCTGTGAACTTGGATTTGTCACAGGCTGCCAAGCACCGGTTCCTCCAGTTGCACGAGTTGGATGAGCTACGCGACGATGCGTATGCTCGGTCGTGGAGTTATAAGGAGCGCACGAAGGCGCTGCACGATCGGAGATTGAGGAATGTTAAGGAGTTCGCGAAGGGTTCTCGAGTCCTGGTTTATGACTCGAGACTGAGGCTTTTCCCAGGAAAGCTAAAGTCGAGGTGGAGAGGCCCGTTCATTGTTCACGAGGTGTTCCCGCATGGTGCGGTTGAGTTGGAATCGGGTGACCACACGTGGAAGGTCAATGGGCACCGTTTGAAGCCTTACATTGGAGGCCCGATTCCATCTGACGAGGAGGTTGTTCTCCTCGAATCCCGAGCTACTTAGAGATTTGGGCCTAAGCCCAACTTGTATATAGTGTACATAGCATTTGTTTGGTGTTTCGAGTCTATGTGATTGGTGATGTGTTTGTGCCTTCGCGATTATGTCAGATTCAAGTGTGGGTATGTCATCAGGCATGTTCGAGATCACCATTTCGAACGGTTGATTTCATTACCAGGCATTAAATCTTATTACTCTTTACGTCACTAGTTAGTTAACTCGATTTTCCTTTATTTTTTTTTCTTTTAGGATTAATTTTAATTTTTAATTTCGTTAGGGTTTATTTGCTTTAATTATATGCTCATTTTGTTTTTAGTAGCTTTAATGAATTTAATTTTATTTGTCTACTTTAAATTAGATTACTTAGAATTTTAATTAGATTAATTGCCTTAATTTTAGTTTAGATTAAGTAGAATTTAGTTTAGTTTAATTAACTAAGAATTAAAATTTAAATTAGTTTAAGTTTAACTAGGATTTAGTTTTTAATTTAATTAGTTTAATTAGAAATTATATAAAAAAAAGGGGGAAAACAGAAAAATTTGACCTAGGCGCAACGCCTGGCGAGGAGAGCCCACATTAGGCTATGCGCGCGGGTCCAAAATTTTTGAAAAAAAAAATAATAACAAAAGCCAGCGTTCACCATCACACCTACCACTTATCACCACTATCATCCACTTTGCCGAAACCCTAAATTCACCCCGCCGGTCATCACACAACCACCAACCACCACCTTTACTTCGCCGATCCACCACCATTCGACCGTCACTGTCTTCATCGTCATCTCAGTCGCATCCACCATCGAGCACCACCGTTGTCGAGCGCAATCACCATCATCGTCGGAGCCGCTGCCTTCGCTCACTACCATTCCAGCCGCCTTCGACCACCACTCAGCCGCTGCTTCCATTGTTCATCGTCCTCAAACGCAGTAGCCATCATCACCGGCATTCATCACCGCGACCATCATTGTTCGTCAAGTTCGAGCACCATCAACAATCGCGCCGCCACCGTTCCTGTACACCGTCTTCCACCTTCTAAGTCATTACCATCGGTAAACCCCCTTGTTCTTTCTCTTTGATTTTTCAAGTTCCAGATTAGGAATAGGCTAGATTAGGATTGTTGGGGATGAATCTTTGGTTGATGATGGCCAGAAACTTGGCCGGAATTGTCGCCGGAGCAAGGCCCCCTTTTCAAAATTTTTTCTTTTTATTTTATCTTATTTATTTTATTTCACTTTACATTTTCAGAAAATAATTACTAAATAAAACTAAATAAAATACATAAATAGTAAACATAATGGTTTCAGAAAATAATAATAAAAAAAAAATATAATATAATAGTAAATAAATAAAAATAATAATAATAATAATAATAATAATAACATAAATGATTTTTGTAATATAACTTTTGTGTATGTAAAAATAATAATAATGTAAAATATAATAAAAATGAATGAATATATTTGTAAAATAAATAAATATTTGTACAATAAAAATAATGTAATAAAAAAAAGAAGCATAATAATACTACCTTTTATATAAATAATGTATAAGTAGTATGTATGTATACTAACAATAATAATAATAATTCTTGTTAAATAAATAAGTTTAGAAAATAATAAAAATAATGTATGTTATTTTGTATATTAATACTAATGTAAATGTAAATGTATATGTTTTGTAACATAAGTGTTGTATATGTAATACTAATGTATGTATGTAAACCTATGTATGTTTAATCTTTATGTGAATGTAAATATAAATTAAAATAAATATAAGTGTATGTTGTAACAAATAAAATGTATAATTAAATATATATGTTTTGTAAACTAAAAATATAAATATTGTATTTCTAATAAAACACTTGTAATAAATAAATAAAATAATATTGTACAAAAATAAAATTAATAAAAACAATTGTATTGTAAATTATAAAATGTAGTATGTATTTTTAGCAATAAATAAACTATATGTATGTATCATGTTGTAACTTAATAAATACATTTGTATCCTTGTACTTGTACAAAATTAATAAATATTGTATGTACAATAATATAATAAATATGTATAACATATATGTATAATACTTCTAACATAAATAAAAATTATAAATGTATACTTGTATAAAATAATTAAACACTAATGTATGTAACATATGTATGTATAATTTTTGTAAATTAACTAATTAATTAATTGTATTTTAAAATAAAATTTGGATAAAATAAATAATAACACACTGTATATATATATATCACACATAAATAATTTAATTAGCAAAATTTGTACATAAATAACAAAAAAACAACAAACTTTGTAAATAAATAAACATTTGTAAAATAAATTTAATAAAAACTTAGGATTTAGGATTGTAGTTAGTTTGTAATTATTTTTGTATATCTTTGTTATATATTATCGCAGAGATGGCAGATGAATCTAGCTCAGGGACCAGGGCCAAGAGGGCCCGCCGCGTGACCACCGCACAGGCGCAGAGGCAGGCGCCACCACCACGCGAGATCCGTTATTCAACACCATTGGACGTGCCACCACCACATGCTCGCTCGGTCCACCCCCAGCTGCGCTCTATTCCTGACCACACGTTCCTACAGTTTCAGGCTGATACCATGGAGTACTCGCATATGACCAGACTGGCGGTATTGGAGACCATTCAACACAGGGGATTTGATAGAGCGGTCATCGAGCGGCTTGGCCGATTAGAGGAGTTTGATGCGATGATGACTCCACCGTGGGCGTACTTGTTGCGATGTCCGTGGCGGCAGTACACGGAGCTCACGGTGGAATTCCTATCCACCATACGCTACGATGAGAGCTCCCTCACAGCCCCCGGTGTTGTGTCGTTCGCCTTAGGACGAACGACACAACGCATGAGTGTCGCTGATTTTGCAGTGGCCATGGGCATTCACTCCAGGGCGGAGGTGGCCGCTGGAGGGTTTGAGGGCCTCCTTAGGGGCGTATCTCGGTCAGCCCAGCCCGGATACGTTATGGAGGATGAGATGACAGTCTATTGGAGCACGATAGCGGTCCATCCGCATACGGATCGGCGGCTGGTTACACATATTCGCGACCCTCTTTTGCGTTTCATCCATAGGATCCTCGCTAGCACCTTGATTCCTCGCCACTCTGGCAAGGACAAGGTTAGCTACTTTGACCTTTTCTGCCTATATTGCATTCAGGGTCACCACCCGGCGAACCTCGCTACTATTTTGCTCACATCTTTAGCGAGGTCTCGACGGGGGGGCCACACTGCACGCCTGGACATGGGTCCCTACGTCTGCCGCCTTGCTGACCGTCTTGGGGTGTTCGACTGGTACCCAGTGGAGCATCTGACCACCGGCCCCAAGACGGTCCCATATGCTTTACGCGATATGCAGACGTCGGGGATGGTCACGTGGGACGTGCCACCCCGGTGGGCACCCATTTTGGACGACCCTCCTGCCCCTGTTCCCCCGGTGCATCCGCCATCCACGCACCGCATCTGTCATCAGAGGGAGCGTCCAGCTCGTGATATGCCGCCACGCCCTCCTGCTGCTCCTCGTCTTACCCAGTGTTATCTCCTTCAGAGATTAGACGCGATTGAGGACAGCGTGAGGCGCATAGCGGCTCGTTTAGAGGTCGAGTTGGCCCCTCGGATGCCAGACCCTCGCCTCCCAGCCGACCATGAGGGCGGATCCGACATCGATCCCGAGGATGACGAGGAGGAGGATGAGGATGACGAGTGATCTAGTGTATTTAGTTTAGTTGGTGTATTGTCTTTTCTTGTATTTGTACTCGGACGGACTTTATGTATATATGTCATTTTGGCTTAGTTTATTTCTTATTTTGTGTGTTGTGGTTGTATTTACATTCATTTTGTGATTGTGTTTGTGTATATTTATATCTTGTGTTGGTTGTTTAATTTATTGTACAAATTTGTAAATTGTGGTTGTTGTGTTTATTTGTTGAATTATGTAATTCCTTTGTTGTATCATTAGTGTTATGATGTAAATTGTAATTATATTGTTGTTGTATTAACAATTGTATGTTTGAGTTTATTTGTATATATTGAAAGGCGCGCAACTCCATTTACGACACGTGTACATATATTCAGGGAGTGTGTTGCTAACCTTTTGTAAATATAATTTTAATTTTTGTTCGCCAGTTCTGAATCCACATTGAGTACAATGTGTTGTTCTAAGTGTGGGTATGTCAGGCTGGCGCCTTTTACTTCTTAAATTTTGTAAAAACAAGTTATTGTATATATCAAGTCAAATGTTTATAAAATTTTGTAAATTAGAATAAAATTTAAAATTTTTGAAATTTTTGTAAATAATTTAGAACTTGTAATTAAATAATGAAATTGTAATTATTTTAAGTTAAAAACACAAAAAAATCAAAAATCAAAAATCAAAAACTTTGCAAAAAGATTTTTCTTATTTGAGTCAGTTGTAAATAATCAATCTAGTCAGTATTTGAGTCTTTTTCTTTTTTTTAGTTAATCTAGTTGGTTTGTTTGAGATCTTAATTTGCAGTCTGGTTTTAACCACTCGTACTCAATTACATTCGGGTGGCGGCTACTCAGACTACTTCATTTGCAAACGGCCGACTTTTGATTGACTTCATTTTGGATTAGACTCACTCGTGCTTATGTTGCGTGATCAGCTAAGTCTTTTCCACTTTTTACCTTAGTTTTATCTTTCTGTAAATACTTGTTTGTTTATTTATTAATTTTGCATTTTCTGATTGAGTCTAGAGTTTTAGGATGTATATAGCTAGAGTCTTGAAAAATGTCCTTGTTCTGGCTTACATTTTATAAATGAAAGATGATCGGACTATGATTAGGGCTTAGGTTTTTAGAGGCTAACTTGTGTATTGATTTGGGATTTGTTGGTAGGCCCAACCAATAGAAAGTTCTTTAGGATTTGATAGAATAAACTTAAATTCAGGATTCTTGTGGGTTTAAGACTTGGAAAATTCGGGAAATCTGAAACTAAGTAATAGTGAATAAAGGAACCTCTGTAAACTAACAACCTAGATTTCTTAAAATTTAAATCTGGCACGTATGTTCTCTTTTTATGAAAATAAATCCAAGACTTATGGCGCCCGCTAAATAAAAGAAATTCCACAATCCACTAAGTAAGCTGAGCCTGTGCAAATAAAAGAAAGAGAGAATAAGAGCTAAAAAGCAGTTGTCATACCCCGGCTCATAACCGAGTGAAACTGTCACACCCCGAGCCGGCGGGATAGGATCGGTTGTCCCGTCGGGCGGAAGGTTCCCGGGGCGCGATATCGTGAGTGATAATCGTGATGATCAGATTGTTTACATTGCACACGATATAAATGAGAATACTAAATGTAATAGAATTACAAAGTTAAATTACATCAGTATTGTTTATAATTTAACAATGTAAATCTACCATCAACATCATGAAATTTCTATCTTGTATTTACACAAGATATACAAAATAATTTGTATAATGATGTCTTCAAAAGTATGCAGGTCCAAAATGCTAAGCCTTCTATTGAAAGTCCTAGTCCAAAGGAAATAACTCCTTAGTTGACCTGTTCGTCACCTGAGAAGTCATGCAAAAATCAAGTCAACACATGGTTGGTGAGTTTATATAGTTTTATGATTTGAAAATGATTTGAAAACCTCTTTTGGTAAAGACCCTAACCTCATTAACTCCACCTGTAATATCCACATCGGTATGCTTATATATAGGGAATCACGAAAGGGTCAAGCCCAGACGCTATCCCACCACATACTAATATGTATATGACACTGTTGTTAATGATAATTAAGCATTTTTACCCAACACCTCTGATTTAGATCATGATATTGAAATCTGATATGCCTTTGATTTATTGGGTTCCTCATAGATATATGATTTCCCAAAAAGATAGTGATAATAGTAAAATGTCAAATATTTAATTTATTAATTAAATAAAACATTTAAATACAACTAAGACATGATGATTGGGTATGATTTTACTCAATCAGTTAGACTTAGTTGTTGGTGGTTGCCCAAGTTGTAACCTCTCACACATGACCCATGTCAGGCATAACTCACAAGGAGTACACCTGAACTGAGCGGGATTTTAATGATTTGCCCATTACAGCTTGACCCAATGGTCTTCTGCATCTGAGTGGGACTTTAAGGATATCCTGTGATTCTTGATCTCTTGATTCTCATGATTTTGACTTTGATATTGATTCCATTTGATCGTTCATGTTATTGCCCGTATAGCCTGACTACAAGAGTCTTCTATACCTGAAAGGGACTTTATATGTGTGTTACACGTGGTCTTGATTCCATATACAACTGACATCCACCATAACTTGAGCATTAATGATTTCATTAGATCATAATGATTTCATTACTAACATGATTCACACACATTTATGATATCTGATTTCTTGAGTCTCTTGATCTTGATCTTTTGACTTTCCCATTATTCACAATGATAATTGATTTGATATTGATTCTTGGATCTCAGATCTCACACTGAGCTATGATTTCTTTGAATGTGATCTTTTGACTTTGTTCAATTGATTTCACTTTGAATTTAGATTTCTTGAATTTGAGCTTGATGGACTAAGGGTTGATTTGGAGTTTGAATTTAAAGTATTACTCATAAGAGTACTTTAATTAATTTGGACATTTGATCTGTTTAATAATTACCTAGACAGGAGTCTAGGAATATCAACAAACATATATATGTAAAACATATAATAAATAAAAGCATTTAAATAAACAGTTTAAATAAAACAGTTTACGCATACTTCTCAGCCCCGCGTTTTAAAACAAAATGTTAGAAAAGGGGCAATGAACTCACCTGTGCTGCTCTGAATTGAATTACCACAAAAGATATGCGCACTCTTTGATTGTTGCCTATGTATCTTTAGCACCTGAATTGTTTTAAGAGAATCCACATACGATGAGTATCTATAGTAGACGTTAGGTCTAGGGTTTGGTCTCGGTGTGCAACTAAGTGTCCTACTTTACTAATGTGTTTCTAGAATTTCACCTAACTAATCTAATTGTATTACCCTTAATAGAACCCCTTTATCCCACAGTGTTAATTATAAGTCTTTAATTAGGATAGATTTAAATTATTTCATTTTAGGTTAATTATTTAGAAAACATTATTTAGTATAATCTCATAAAGTTCATAAATCATTTTCTTTTATTAAAACATAATTAATTTAAATGGAAAACTGTTTAACATATGATGGGCTTATATTAAACCCATTGGGCCACCCTTGGCCCATTATCTAGACTTTGTGTGTTCAACGATACTTGATCAATATGTTGATTTACTAAGCCTTGATAGTTTAAATAAACCATCTATGTAATCACATGTCTTTATTGATTTCCTAGGGTTCAAGGGTTAATGATTAACTTAACCCTCGAGATTCTCAATAGTAGTTTTGATCCACATGATCTAATAATAAATTCCCAAGTGTGTTAAGCTACTTTAACAGATTTTTAATCACCCATAACATTTATACAACCCATGCTTTGTCTTAATGGATCCTATGTTGAGTGTATATGAAGAAAACCCTAATATTAATATCTTACACACACATACACCCATGCATGAAACTCATAAATCCCATGCACTCACATGGTTTCCCATGCATACACACCCATTCCATGTATGTTATTAATGGGCCGATCGAGTACCCTCCTGGAACGACGGACTGAACTAAGTTAGATCGAATGGGTGTGGGTTCGGCCGAATGAATACTCACGAGTGAGAGCCAAACCGAATGAGCAAGATCCGAAGAGCTTGATTCGGGTGAAGGGTTTGGCTCGAATGAACATTGACCGAATGCGAGAGCTCTAGAGGATGACTGACCAATCGAATGGGGCGTTGTGCCAAGGGTATCCTGGGACGACTAAAGCTGGTCCGGCGAATGGAGGTCCAGCGAATGGAAGTCCGGCGAATGGAGGTCCAGCAAATGGAAGTCCGGCGAATGGGCTTGTCCGAATGTGGGTTGCCGATCGAATGAGGATAGGGTCGAATGGCTGTGGCCGATCGAATGAGCTGCTTCGTGGCTTTCCCATTCGGCGAATGGGGGTGGCCATTCGGCCGAGTGAGCTTGTTGCTGTCATTCGGCGGCCTGAGTGTCTCTCATTCGGCTATGCTGACTTCTCTCATACGTGGTCACAGATTATCGAACTAACAACCGAGTTTTAAGGTGAGGCTTGTCCCTACTTCGTTCTAAGGTGTTGTAGTGTGTTTCCTATGGTTCGAAATGGGTTAAACCCGGTTGATATGGGGCCGATCAAAAAGGGTTCCAAAACCCTAAAATTCGAACTAAAAACACGAATTTTACCTCGTTTTGGCTGGACAAAAGTTCAGATCCTTTGTACTTTCAGGTTCTACGAAGCGTGATGGTCGTTTAGACACCAAGAACTCAAGATTTCATGAAGAAACGAGTGAGATCTAGATGAGAGAAGTTGGAACTTTCTACAGAGAGAAAGTTTCGGGTTTTTGATTTTAGAGAGAGAGAGTGAAGTGGGTCAATGAGGAAGAAGACTCATTCCGGGTATTTATACTCCGGGTGAGTTCGGGTTCGTTTCGGTTGCTCGGTTTCGCTTAAAACATCGGTTTCTCGTCGTTTTCGTTACGAACGACACGGTTATAAAATAGAATTTATAAAATTATTTTAGGTTGTGATTCCTAATAAATTAACTAAATATCTTTTAATAAATTAAATCTCAAAATATTTATTCAACATTTAAATCGAATCGCGCGGTCATCGCGCGTATTTGTTCGAATCGTCACCCGATCAAACACGACGATAACTACACTTTTCAATATTGTTTTCTAATTATCAAATATCATTCAGAACGTTAAACTTTCAGATTTATTCGTACAGATCGTCACCTATACGAATAATCTGTCGGTTTAGCATTCACTTAACGATATTCGTGTTGTTTTGTCCTGTAAGGCCTCACATACGTTTATACATAATAAGATCCTAACAAATAAGTCACATGATGGTTCTGTATTGCCAGGTAATTATCTGACTGATGAACCATGTTTCTGAGTTTCGTTTCTGAAATGATTCTGAAATCGCGTTATGATAGCATAAAATGATAATGATATATGAATGATAACTGTAATGTACCTGATTCTCTGTTCACATTACTGTTCAGATCACTGTTCCGGTAACGTTTCCGGCACTGATGTTACAGTCTCCCCTTGTTAAAGAAATTTCGTCCCGAAATTTAAGAATTGTTATCGGTTACAGCTTCCTCTTCAAACAGTTGGGGATACTTTAACTTCATGTGATCTTCACGTTCCCAAGTAAACTCGGGTCCGCGTCTTGAGTTCCAACGAACCTTTACAATAGGAATACGGCTTCGCCTTAGTTGTTTAACCTTGCGATCCATAATCCCTAAAGGTTATTCACTAAAGTGAAACTGATCATCAACTTGAATTTCTTCGACTGGAATGACGAGTGATTCGTCAGCAAGGCATTTCTTTAAATTCGAGACGTGAAACACGTCATGCACACCACTGAGTTCATCTGGTAATCTCAGTCGATAAGCTACGGGACCAATACGTTCGATGATCTCGAACGGTCCAACGTATCGAGGTGCTAATTTGCCTTTTGTTCCAAAACGTACTACGCCCTTCCATGGAGAAACCTTCAACATGACACGGTCTCCCACTTGGAATTCCAACGGCTTACGCCGTTTATCAGCGTAGCTCTTTTGTCTGCTTCTGGTAGCTTGTAGTCTTCTT
The DNA here is from genome assembly GCA_009363875.1 of Mikania micrantha. Classification (NCBI taxonomy): domain Eukaryota; kingdom Viridiplantae; phylum Streptophyta; class Magnoliopsida; order Asterales; family Asteraceae; genus Mikania; species Mikania micrantha. Next base: position 10,362,501 of record CM018687.1, read on the forward strand.
TGAATCTGAGCAATCTTATCAGTGGTTTCCTGAATAAGCTCTGGCCCAGTTATACGATTATCTCCCACTTCAGTCCAACATATCGGTGATCGACATTTCCGGCCATAGAGAGCCTCGAATGGTGCACATCCGATACTGCTGTGATAACTGTTATTGTAGGAGAGCTCAATCAGTGGCAAATGAGAATCCCGATTCCCACCGAAATCCAAGATACAGGTCCTTAACATATCCTCTAGGGTCTGAATCGTACGTTCGCTTTGGCCGTCCGTTTGTGGATAGTAAGCTGTACTCAGATTTAACTGTGTCCCTAGAGATTTCTGCAGTGATTGCCAAAACCTTGAAGTAAATCTGCTGTCTCTATCAGAAATAATTGACAATGGCACACCATGGCGTACCACTATCTCATTGATGTACAATCTCGCCAGTTTATCCATCGTGAAAGTCTCACGCATCGGCAAGAAGTGAGCAGATTTCGTCAAACGATCAATGATAACCCGGATAGTATCATGACCACTGGAAGTGCGGGGTAGCTTGGTAATGAAATCCATAGCTATTTGTTCCCACTTCCAGAGCGGAATCTCAGGCTGTTCCAGTAAACCAGACGGTTTCTGGTATTCCGCCTTTACTCTTGCACACGTAAGACATCTGCCGACATATTCGGCTATGTCCTTCTTCATTCCCGGTCACCAATAAAATCTCTGTAAGTCTCGATACATTTTATCGGCGCTCGGATGCACTGATTATCTGGCACGTGTGCCTTCTCAAGAGTGAGTCTTCTAGATTTACCTATCACCGGAATCCACCCACCATTTTGGTAGTAGGTATTTCATCCGATTTATCTCAAACTGTCTTTCAGTTCTACAATTTGACACACTCCTTAAAACTTCAGTAGGTGACTCTCACAACTATAGGTGTTGATCGTCGGATCGAATCCCTAAGTCGCACATGGTAAATCCTTAGGTTATTTGATATAACCGTATACGTACTCCACCATTTGTTTAATCTATTCTCAGCTTGAAAGTGTCCATTATACCTCAGGGAGGTCTACCTAAGATATGGTAGTACTATTAGGATCAAGGTAATGATTTACCTTCTAAGTAATCCTATACCCGTCTGCGAGATGTTGTATGTTTATCTTACTTCTACCCGAAAGTCATGTGACTGTCGGAACTCATTATAAATGTTGTTCCAACTATGACTTATTCTCATCCTAGTTTCAAAATGAAGAAACTAAGACAGAGCTGTTCTTCCTTTAACAACTCCAGAATATTCCTGAGATGTCGTTCGTATGCTTTCTTGGTATTAGAATAAATCAGCATGTCATCCCTTAATGGTAATGACAAACTAATCTAGATAGGGTTTGCACACTCGGTTCATGAGGTCCACGAAAACCATAGGTGCACTCTTCTATCCGAAAGGCATTACCGTAACTTGGAATGCCCATTTTTCATTCGGAATATTTTCTCTGGTGTATCTTCATCTTGCATTCACAACTGATTTCCCTTGATCTACTTATTTGATCTAGATAAGAACCTAGCACAGTTTTCACATCAACCTTTCCTAACATCCCAGGGCCGGATTCCTCTAATTTCAGTAACTCAAATTCTAGGAGGTCTGAGTAGAAAATAAAAATTTACACACCAGTTTTGAACATCTTGAATTTCTATAAACTTCTAGTGTTCAATTCAATTAAGGTTCTATTTCTAACTACATTATTTAGGCTGTAATTAAAATTTACTCTAACTTAATTTACTCATTTAACATTTACTTAACCTAGAAATTTCTTAAGTCATGATTTCGATTATCTTTCTGGCACTGAATTTGTCTACAACTATCTTAAATTTATTGTTTCTAGAATTACAACAGACTATGCAGTTTTGATTAATACACTAATAAATAATTTAATGTATCAAGCTGAGATTTGTATACCTATGGGGTCATCAGACTCCGAGTGTTCCCCAGGAGCTGGTAACGCGAGTATTTCCTCAGTGACTGCTGGATCTGCGGAAGGTCTTCGCCTAGGGCAGTCCCTTTTGAAATGTCCAAGCATTCCACATGCGTAGCAGTTGTTATTAGGAGAGGATGTAGAGGGGTTCACTTTTTGTTTCTGTTTCCTAGTGGAAATAAATCGACATTGTTGGATCCAATGTCCGTATCTTCCACAATTTAGACAGTGTCGACAAGGTTTCTTCTCACCATGGTGAAAACCACATCTGGCACATTTAGGATATGCACCAACGTATTGACGGGGAGCAAAGGTCATTGGTGACTTACACTGCTGAATTCCGTGTCCCGTCTTTCCACAACGCGTGCATTGTACACATGAAGGTTCAGCTTGATGAAGGGGAGCTTTTCCCTTAGAAAGTGTAGAACTTGTGGAAGATATCCTCATGGGGCAGTCTCGGGAAATGTGTTCGGATAATCCGCACACATAGCAATCCTTTCTGTATCGAGGAAGAGGATATGTAGTGTTTCCAGGATTTTGGTTATGAGTTGGGGGATTATTACAATCACGACTCCAGTGTCCCTTTTCCCCGCAGTTCAGACAATGTTTGCACAGTTTATCCTTAGAATGGTGAAGACCGCACGTGGCACATAAAGGAAATTTGCCAGCATAACACTTATGTCCCTCTGACTCCGGAGCAACGGCCATATGACAAAGAGGAATGGCCTCAGTGTAGATTACAAGGTCTCTTGATTTTTCAGGACGACACCTTTTTCGCTTCTTGTTTGACTCTCCTGTTTCGGATTTCTTCTGCTCTGTAGAAAGTAGTGGGAAGATCTTAGCAAACTCCTCACTGTTCCTGATCTGGGTGATGATTCCTGGAAGAATCGCCACCAACTGTTCAGTGATTAGGGTGGCAAATGCCTCGAATGCTGGGTCCGTCTTTTGCGAAGGTGGAGGCAGTAATGGTGGTCTTCTTGGTGACATTCTAATCATAACCAATATAATATTGGTTAGTGCAATGATCGAATGCAGAAACACAATGCAAGTAAATTCCTAATACCTATGTTCTTTACATGCAGGGTCCCTAGGTTATAGTCTAGGCCAAACCGTTTAAATAAATGACCTATATTTATCTATAACCATGGCTCTGATACCAATCTATCACACCCCGAGCCGGCGGGATAGGATCGGTTGTCCCGTCGGGCGGAAGGTTCCCGGGGCGCGATATCGTGAGTGATAATCGTGATGATCAGATTGTTTACATTGCACACGATATAAATGAGAATACTAAATGTAATAGAATTACAAAGTTAAATTACATCAGTATTGTTTATAATTTAACAATGTAAATCTACCATCAACATCATGAAATTTCTATCTTGTATTTACACAAGATATACAAAATAATTTGTATAATGATGTCTTCAAAAGTATGCAGGTCCAAAATGCTAAGCCTTCTATTGAAAGTCCTAGTCCAAAGGAAATAACTCCTTAGTTGACCTGTTCGTCACCTGAGAAGTCATGCAAAAATCAAGTCAACACATGGTTGGTGAGTTCATATAGTTTTATGATTTGAAAATGATTTGAAAACCTCTTTTGGTAAAGACCCTAACCTCATTAACTCCACCTGTAATATCCACATCGGTATGCTTATATATAGGGAATCACGAAAGGGTCAAGCCCAGACGCTATCCCACCACATACTAATATGTATATGACACTGTTGTTAATGATAATTAAGCATTTTTACCCAACACCTCTGATTTAGATCATGATATTGAAATCTGATATGCCTTTGATTTATTGGGTTCCTCATAGATATATGATTTCCCAAAAAGACAGTGATAATAGTAAAATGTCAAATATTTAATTTATTAATTAAATAAAACATTTAAATACAACTAAGACATGATGATTGGGTATGATTTTACTCAATCAGTTAGACTTAGTTGTTGGTGGTTGCCCAAGTTGTAACCTCTCACACATGACCCATGTCAGGCATAACTCACAAGGAGTACACCTGAACTGAGCGGGATTTTAATGATTTGCCCGTTACAGCTTGACCCAATGGTCTTCTGCATCTGAGTGGGACTTTAAGGATATCCTGTGATTCTTGATCTCTTGATTCTCATGATTTTGACTTTGATATTGATTCCATTTGATCGTTCATGTTATTGCCCGTATAGCCTGACTACAAGAGTCTTCTATACCTGAAAGGGACTTTATATGTGTGTTACACGTGGTCTTGATTCCATATACAACTGACATCCACCATAACTTGAGCATTAATGATTTCATTAGATCATAATGATTTCATTACTAACATGATTCACACACATTTATGATATCTGATTTCTTGAGTCTCTTGATCTTGATCTTTTGACTTTCCCATTATTCACAATGATAATTGATTTGATATTGATTCTTGGATCTCAGATCTCACACTGAGCTATGATTTCTTTGAATGTGATCTTTTGACTTTGTTCAATTGATTTCACTTTGAATTTAGATTTCTTGAATTTGAGCTTGATGGACTAAGGGTTGATTTGGAGTTTGAATTTAAAGTATTACTCATAAGAGTACTTTAATTAATTTGGACATTTGATCTGTTTAATAATTACCTAGACAGGAGTCTAGGAATATCAACAAACATATATATGTAAAACATATAATAAATAAAAGCATTTAAATAAACAGTTTAAATAAAACAGTTTACGCATACTTCTCAGCCCCGCGTTTTAAAACAAAATGTTATAAAAGGGGCAATGAACTCACCTGTGCTGCTCTGAATTGAATTACCACAAAAGATATGCGCACTCTTTGATTGTTGCCTACGTATCTTTAGCACCTGAATTGTTTTAAGAGAATCCACATACGATGAGTATCTATAGTAGACGTTAGGTCTAGGGTTTGGTCTCGGTGTGCAACTAAGTGTCCTACTTTACTAATGTGTTTCTAGAATTTCACCTAACTAATCTAATTGTATTACCCTTAATAGAACCCCTTTATCCCACAGTGTTAATTATAAGTCTTTAATTAGGATAGATTTAAATTATTTCATTTTAGGTTAATTATTTAGAAAACATTATTTAGTATAATCTCATAAAGTTCATAAATCATTTTCTTTTATTAAAACATAATTAATTTAAATGGAAAACTGTTTAACATATGATGGGCTTATATTAAACCCATTGGGCCACCCTTGGCCCATTATCTAGACTTTGTGTGTTCAACGATACTTGATCAATATGTTGATTTACTAAGCCTTGATAGTTTAAATAAACCATCTATGTAATCACATGTCTTTATTGATTTCCTAGGGTTCAAGGGTTAATGATTAACTTAACCCTCGAGATTCTCAATAGTAGTTTTGATCCACATGATCTAATAATAAATTCCCAAGTGTGTTAAGCTACTTTAACAGATTTTTAATCACCCATAACATTTATACAACCCATGCTTTGTCTTAATGGATCCTATGTTGAGTGTATATGAAGAAAACCCTAATATTAATATCTTACACACACATACACCCATGCATGAAACTCATAAATCCCATGCACTCACATGGTTTCCCATGCATACACACCCATTCCATGTATGTTATTAATGGGCCGATCGAGTACCCTCCTGGAACGACGGACTGAACTAAGTTAGATCGAATGGGTGTGGGTTCGGCCGAATGAATACTCACGAGTGAGAGCCAAACCGAATGAGCAAGATCCGAAGAGCTTGATTCGGGTGAAGGGTTTGGCTCGAATGAACATTGACCGAATGCGAGAGCTCTAGAGGATGACTGACCAATCGAATGGGGCGTTGTGCCAAGGGTATCCTGGGACGACTAAAGCTGGTCCGGCGAATGGAGGTCCAGCGAATGGAAGTCCGGCGAATGGAGGTCCAGCGAATGGAAGTCCGGCGAATGGGCTTGTCCGAATGTGGGTTGCCGATCGAATGAGGATAGGGTCGAATGGCTGTGGCCGATCGAATGAGCTGCTTCGTGGCTTTCCCATTCGGCGAATGGGGGTGGCCATTCGGCCGAGTGAGCTTGTTGCTGTCATTCGGCGGCCTGAGTGTCTCTCATTCGGCTATGCCGACTTCTCTCATACGTGGTCACAGATTATCGAACTAACAACCGAGTTTTAAGGTGAGGCTTGTCCCTACTTCGTTCTAAGGTGTTGTAGTGTGTTTCCTATGGTTCGAAATGGGTTAAACCCGGTTGATATGGGGCCGATCAAAAAGGGTTCCAAAACCCTAAAATTCGAACTAAAAACACGAATTTTACCTCGTTTTGGCTGGACAAAAGTTCAGATCCTTTGTACTTTCAGGTTCTACGAAGCGTGATGGTTGTTTAGACACCAAGAACTCAAGATTTCATGAAGAAACGAGTGAGATCTAGATGAGAGAAGTTGGAACTTTCTAGAAAGAGAAAGTTCCGGGTTTTCGATTTTAGAGAGAGAGAGTGAAGTGGGTCAATGAGGAAGAAGACTCATTCCGGGTATTTATACTCCGGGTGAGTTCGGGTTCGTTTCGGTTGCTCGGTTTCGCTTAAAACATCGGTTTCTCGTCGTTTTCGTTACGAACGACACGGTTATAAAATAGAATTTATAAAATTATTTTAGGTTGTGATTCCTAATAAATTAACTAAATATCTTTTAATAAATTAAATCTCAAAATATTTATTCAACATTTAAATCGAATCGCGCGGTCATCGCGCGTATTTGTTCGAATCGTCACCCGATCAAACACGACGATAACTACACTTTTCAATATTGTTTTCTAATTATCAAATATCATTCAGAACGTTAAACTTTCAGATTTATTCGTACAGATCGTCACCTATACGAATAATCTGTCGGTTTAGCATTCACTTAACGATATTCGTGTTGTTTTGTCCTGTAAGGCCTCACATACGTTTATACATAATAAGATCCTAACAAATAAGTCACATGATGGTTCTGTATTGCCAGGTAATTATCTGACTGATGAACCATGTTTCTGAGTTTCGTTTCTGAAATGATTCTGAAATCGCGTTATGATAGCATAAAATGATAATGATATATGAATGATAACTGTAATGTACCTGATTCTCTGTTCACATTACTGTTCAGATCACTGTTCCGGTAACGTTTCCGGCACTGATGTTACAGAAACAGTGCTGTAATACGCTCAAGTGAGGTAAAAACAAAAAAAATGAGTGAATTAAAAGGCAAAATGCTCACACCTTCATCCATCTCCATCATTAGGTTAAAATTTTAACTTTATCTAGGTAGTTTGCATAGAGAGGTGGGTTTAAGTCTTTAGATTTAATCCTGTGCCTTGAAAGTTGTTGTTTAGGATTAAGATAACTCGTTTTGACCAAGGGATGGGATCCATAAGATGAATGATTAAACTTGAACATAAATAAATCATGATTAGGGAATTTGAAATTGGTGTTTGGGTTTAGTTCGGACCATTATATCAACAATCGCGATTAATACACAAGGATTTTATATTGTTAAATTTTTAGCAAATAAAAACCAAGCCCCTGATCTATGATTCCATTTTGTTAGCTTTTTCGAGGACGAAAAAGGTTTAAGTGTGGGTATTTTTGATGTGTTAGTTTAACACGTCCGTTTTTGTGCATATTCGAGTCTGTTTTTGTTAGTTTTGTAAATATTTCGAGTCGATTTTAGTTCCTTTTTACATTCTAGTGTTTTTGTGCAGGAATGTGTCCCAGAGGAGCGGAAATGAAGGCAAACAGGCATCGGAATCAAGTGCGGGTGAAAAAACGAAGAAACCAAGGAAACTAACCCTAGGCGCATAGCCTAGCGTGGCTCCTTGGCCCCAGGCGCCTGGCATCATCAGGCGCCATCCTCCTTGTTATCCGCGCGCATAGCCTAGCCTCGTGCTTACCACGCTAGGCTATGCGCCCCAGATGATTTTTTGTGCCTAAAACCCTAATTTCAAGCCCTCTATAAATTGATCGCATTCCAGCCGTTTTTGGGGTCTTCCTTTGCGTGTTTGGAACCCTAATCGAGCCTAGGAGCTGCTGGAGCTTAACCATGGACTATTTGGCTTGATTAGGGCTTGTTGAAGTGAAGAAGGACCTTGCTTTTGAATATTTTCTTTATCTTTACATGTTCTTAGTTTAAAGAAGTAATCTTTCATGTATTTAGACATATTTCAGACCTGTTTTGTTACTGTTGATATGATTGTTGGCTAGATCTATGGTTGTATCTAGGTTTGGGATGATAAAGTTGTGAAATTTGTTGATTTTGGACTTGATTTATGCTCATGGATGATATATGCTTTGTAATCTGCTGTAAAGTTTGAAACTTTGATGATATTTGCATGTGTTGAATGATTATATTTGGTGAATGTTTGATCCACATGTGTTTAGGAAGGTCTTTCCACACATAGATGCATGTTAGGCCTACTACTTTGTGTTTTAGGTTAGTTTATGGGTTGTTGATCACATTCCATAGGATTAGACTTCATTAAGTATAGTTATTTGCATGTGTGACCTAGCCTAGAAATCCGGGAGGTGATAGGTTAGATAGTTGGTCTCTTACACTTGGGATTTTTGAGTTAAACGACCCGGGAGGGCGTTGTCTTAGATCTACTTAGTGTTAGTGTCAATCTATGTCAAAGTTAGCAACTTTATAGCTCTCTAGTGTCTTAGGATACAAACGGGTGGAGAAATCCGGGAGGTGATCCACCCGTTAGAGTGCAATTGCATATCGGGAAATCCGGAAGGTGACCCGATAGACTAGAGCATATATTACAGCCTTAGGATTCCCATTGGAGTTGCCTGGTATCTGATATGGGTCCCATTAGGTATTCCTTAGTCTGTTCCTTAAGATCCTAGTCTTCATCCTTCATAAGTCAGTCCAGATCAGCATCTGTCATACTTTTGATTCCTAGCCTAGATACACCAGTTTTCATCACTGCAGTTAGATTCCAGTTTCATTATCAGTTTTAGTTTGCTGTTTTAGTGTAGTTGTTAGTTTAGTGTTTTAGTCAGTTTCAGTCTGATCAGGTTATCAGTTTGCACCAAACCCCCCTCTTTTACCTTAGTCAGTTCACAGTCTAGGTTTAGTTTGTTATACTAGTGTCCATTGGTTCGATATCCGGACTTCCATCAGCTATTCTGCCACCGACAGGTACACTTGCCTTAGGAGCGGTCTAGTTTAGGTTTTCCGATTATTACTAGGTGTTTAGGTTAAGTATAGGTCTAGGATTAGATTTGGTGTCTTTAGCTTAAGTTAAATAGATTAAATTTAGTCTTGTTTTTAGTATACTGACCGCTCGCATCATACTAATCATATTCGTAACATATACGAATAATCATGGCCCAAAATTAATAATAAAACATATTTATTATTAAAATTCCGACAGAAACTTATGTATTTTATTCAACTTATATGATCCATAATTTATGAATATTTGTATGTTAAGTCTTCTATTTTCAATCTTCGATCTTCAATTTATCTATCTATCAATTGTAATAAATCAAGGTTTTCTTCTGCCACGTGTCATCAAATGAGATAGGTTTTGGGATTTTCCCACTCATTTTTCCATTACAAAACACATGGGTAATGAACTATCCACCTGTTTTTTATATCATTTTATTAATTAATTAAGTAAATCTTGAACATTTAAAACATTTAATTACGTAAATTTATTGAAGACAACCTAACAATTGTAAATATAATGATAGTTTAATTTGTGTCAATTACATATATTTAGTTTATGTTGTTAATATTCCTATTGCTCTTTCCTTGTGTCTATTTCGCCGTAGGGGGTTGGTTTTTGGGTATAACCTTTGTAACTTCATGGTATACCCATGGATTGGCCGGTTCTTATTTGGAAGGCTGCAATTTCTTAACTGCCTCAATTTTTTACTCCTGCGAATATATAGTTTAGCACATTCATTTTTATTACTACGGGGTCCTGAAACACAAGGAGATTTTATTCGTTGATGTCAATTAGGCGGTCTATGGACTTTGTTGCTCTCCACGGCGTTTTCGGACTAATAGGTTTAACTTTTTATTAAAAAAAAACTTTCTATATTTGATATAAGAATTATATGTTTAACAAATTGTATGATATTAACAACATTACCATTATTAAAATACTTTAACCTGAATGATTTTATTAACATTAAATTTACCATAAATAATCTGTAAATTATGACAATAAATTTATCAATTAAATAAATAATACATATTACTATCGTAAACATTATTAATAAAATTTAGTTAAAATAAATTTATTAAATGTAACTAATATTTTTATATAATAGTAGTTTAATATTTTTTTATTAATTTCTGCCACTTATATAATTTTAAGAAATTTATGTAATAAAAATTTTAATAACAAAATGCTGGATAATTTGCTTTTCTACTTTATTATAAAATATAATGTTTTGTAGAATATAATGAATTACACATTTTTAAGAGTATACACATGTTATACACGGGTTTATAAACTAGTGTCTAATGTGCATGAGATAAATTTAAGTATGGTCATATTAATTTTCCTTCAATCTTTTGTATTAAACTAGGTGTTACCCCGCGCGTTGCGGCGGTAGCCCCATATTTAACTAAAATAAAAACATGATCTTAAAAAGTTGAAATTCATATAACATAAAATTATCTATACGTCGTAAATCTTTAAATCTCAAAACACATAACATTTTATAAGTAATTGTAGATAAATAAAAATTGCTTAAACTTGTATTACATAATTATATATATGTTTCTTTTATCAATAATAATTTAAAGAAACGCGAACAATTAAAAAATAAGATTATATAATATTATTATAATAAATGTTATTATACTAATATTATAAAATATTTATTATTATTGTAATATTATATTATTATTTTATTATAATAATAATAATAATATATTTTAATATTATTATATTATTAGTATTATATTATTATTATAATAATAACATATTTTTATATTATTATATTATTAGTATTATATTATTATTATAATTAAAATATTATTAATGTTCATTTAACATCTAAATGTATATATGATTCGAACAATTAAAAAAATAACATTATATAATATTATTATAATAATTATTATTATACTAATATTATTATATTATTATAATAATATTATACTATAAACTATTTATTATTATTATAATATTATATTATTATTTTATTATTATTATAATAATATATTTTAATATTATTGTATTATTAGTATTTTATTATTATTATTATATAATAATATTATTAATATTATATCATTAAAATATTATTATTGTTCATTTAACATCTAATATATTTTAATATTATTATATTATTAGAATTATATTATTATTATTATTATATAATAATATCTTTAATATTATATTATTATTATTATTATTATTAAAATGTTGTTACTGTTTATTTAACATCTAAATGTATATATGATATCCGTAAAATTTTAAGGAAACACGAACAATTAAAAGATAAGATTATATAATATTATTATAATAATTATTATTATACTAATATTATAAAATATTTATTATTATTATAATATTATATTATTATTTTATTATAATAATAATAATATATTTTAATATTATTATATTATTAGTATTATATTATTATTATATAATAATATTGTTAATATTATATTATTATTAAATTATTATTACTGGTAACTAAACATCTAAATGTATATATGATAATAATAATAATAATAATAATAATATTAATATTTTAATATTATTATATTATTAGTATTATATTATTATTATTATTATATAATAATATAATTTTTATTATATCATTAAAATATTATTACTATTCATTTAACATCTAATATATTTTTATATTTTTATATTATTAGTATTATATTATTATTGTTTTTAAAATATTATTAATGTTTATTTCACATCTAAATGTATATATGATATTCGTAGTATTTTAAAGAAACACATACAATTAAAAGATAAGATTATATAATATTATTATAATAATAATTATTATACTATTATTATAAAATATTTAATATTATAATATTATATTATTATTTTGTTATAATAAAAAATTATTATATTATTATTTTATTATAATAATAATATATTTTAATATTTTTATTTTATTAGTATTATTTTATTATTATTATTATATAATAATAGTATCAATATTATATTATTATTATTATTATTATTAAATATTCATGATCAAAAAAAATAGTAATAATAAGATATTATATATATTTTTCATATCAAAAAATATATTAATATATTAAATAAGTATCACATTTTTAAATTTTTTATAAAATACGAATTTTTTTAAGAAAAAAGTATTATTTTAAAATATATAATATTTTAAAATTGATATCTTGATTTATTTAAAAATAACTTTTTAAAAGGAAGGTTTAAAAAAATATCAAATTTGAACTTTTCAAACAAGGAGATTTTCATAAAAAATTATCTTTTTATTATTGACAATTTAATATTTCTCTATTAACTCACATAATACACGAAGTATTAGTCTAGTATATATACATATATAATAATAAATATTTAATATCCTTAAATAACAGATACTGAATATTCAAAATTATAAAGTTATTTTTTGAATAAAGATATATTCTAAATCTTCTTTTGATTCAGTTTTGATAAATTATTAGAATAAGAAAGTATATTTTAGATACTTAATTATACTTTAGTTATTTATAACCATTAGTAATAAACTAGAGGGATGAATGAAAAAAAAATACATAGATTTCGCAAGAATTTAGCACGTACAACCTAAGTTTTTTTTCTTTATACAAGGCCAACAAAATTTTCATTTATAAAGGTTTATTATATAATCAGACCAACATATATACTTTCACAAAAAAGAATACTTGAACATGATAAAGCACCAAAATTAAATCCTTAGACAAATACATGGACGAATCAAATTAAAATCACACCATCGATTTCACATGATTTGAAAAGCATTTGATCTATTTCGTATTCAAATAAATCCAAGAATTTTAATATCCTTTGTGACTTTCAATAAACGGGTTGCTTTTAATTAAAAATCAATTCATTTCTCACATTTCCATAATGTAATCAAGATCATTGAATGAATCGGTTCCCTCCATGTCTTTGCCCCGCGTAAATGGTTGTTCATGTGAACAAGATCTTCTATGAAACATGTAATAAGAGTGGATCCCATACCACTAAGATACAAAATCTAATGTTTATTATAGAAAAGGAAACGATACAAACACATGTTTAGAAATTTTTCATGCATTCCCCACAAATTGAACATAGATTTATCTTCAAATGCAACTTTTGTAGGAAGTTCATCATCATCGCTCTCTAGGAAAGAAATTAACAGACCATCCAAGATACTATGATTTGAGACAAACTCAACTTGTTCTTCATAACCTTTTGCTTGTAATTAATCCCTAGAGATTTTCGTTTCAAATTTGATTTGTAACCGTATCTAATATTAATAAATCAAGGTTCCTAATTTTTTTTAATAATGGTATTCATAAATAATTATAAACACACATATATACAGTATATATATATATATATGCATAATAGTATATAAGATATTATGTTTGAAATTACTTCATGATAATAATATTTGAATAGAAAAGAAAAAAAGAAAAAGAAAAATTTTAATTCTATAAAGTTTTATAAAAATATTTTGTTATAATTAAATAGATAACAAAAGGTTTTGTAAACTTAAAAAAGAATATTTACATAAAATAATAAACAAAACAAATTTGAAGGACCAATATTGTAAGTAATCAAATCAGATTCTTGTTTTATAAAGTTTTAACTAAAATATTAAAAACACCAAACTTGGAGGGTAGAATTTGTCAATTCTGGAAACTAGTTTCCTCTTTCACCCGTTCACCCCTACCGATCTACCCACGTCCCCGTTTCTACCTGGATTACCTTCTAGCTTGATTAAACGCGTTTACAATTCAATCCAAAGTAGTTTAGGTGAGGATTTGAATACGAAATTCGATTGAAATGAACCACTTCCCTAGCCTAGCAGTAAGATGCCGCCAGCTGGGGAGAGTAGTGATGATTCGAAACTAGAGGTGTCAATTTTTACCCATATCAAAAGAAATGAGTTGATTTGGGTAAACAATTGTGGTATAATGGGTTGAAATGGGTAACATCATTATATTGAATGAGTTGAGATGGGTAGCACTTAAACACAACGCGGGTCAAGATGGGTAGCCAAAAAACTACGTAAATGCAATGGATTCAAACATTTAATAATGATTAATAACATATTAGATGAGAAAATCACTAAAAATTATATAAATGGACTATTTGTTTACTTATAACACATCTTAAGTTAAATTAAATTGATGTTTTTTAAGAACAATCCATTTAAACCCGAAATGATTTTGCTTAAAACCCGTTCTGACCCGCACCCATCCTGACCCAAACCTGTTTTAACCTGTTACCTAACCCGACCCAACCCGTCCATTTTGCCAGGCATATTCGAAACCCTTGCCCCAATGCCTTAGACCGTCTTAATTGAAGTTTCACCCTATTTCAAACCATTTCTTTTATAAAAATAACACCAAAAATCCTAAAAATCATTCTTAATAACCTGTTACAATTCAATTCTTTTATGAAAAATATCTGGTTTATTTTTCTATTTTAAAAATATTTTGATTCACAAAAACAAACTAATATATGATTTAAAAAAATCATATAAATTGTCTAAAAATAATTAAATCTTTCAAAAACGCATTAAATTATTTCAAATAAATTTCAAGATTACATAATCTTTTATTATTATTATTTTTATTAAATTAAAATCAAATACTTTATAGGTTAAAATATGAACGTACAATTTATTTAATTTCCAAAAAAAAGCTTTGTGTTAATGTCTGAAAAATATTTTTACTTAAATAAACCATTTAAGTAAAAATCTAATTTTTTGTTTATTCATATATATATATATATATACATATATAATTTATTTATAAATAGTTAAAGTTTTATAAAGGAAAACATAGGACAATTTAGATGATTCTTTCTAAAACAAATGATTTTGATTTCTATATAAATCATTTATGAAATCTTTAAAGATTGGTTTAAATCACTAAAGATTTACAAACCTAAATAAATTTCATAGTTGCAAATAATTTTATAGTATTATTAAATAATTAATCATAAATTCTTCAAGTAATTTATCTTATACATAAGTAATAATCTTATTTATAAGTTCATAATTTTTTGTGACATAAAGCAAATGGATGGAATGTTATAATTCAAATATTATTTCTGTCTTTCAACACAAATAATAAATATGTAGAAGATTCAAGATTCTATTTATTATATCAACTTTTGGAAATATTAATTTATAATGTTCACGAAATACTATTCCAATTTATACAACATCTATACTATATAATAAAAGAATAACAATATGCCAAGTGGCGTAATTCTAGCCTATCCACGTCACATTTGCCATGTGGCGTCTTTTTAAGCTACCCACATGACATATTTAATACATTTAAAAATTAATTTCATTTAAAACAATTAAGTCAAATTTCAAATTTAAAAAAGAATTATTGTTTACTTTTTAAATATTGATGACAAACCAATCATTTAAAACTTTCCGTTTTCAATCAATAATTTCAAAAATACAAATTTTAATCTCATTTGTATTTTTTAAAGAAGCTTTAGATATTTATAATATGTATTTTTATTTTCTATTTTTAAAAACACTAAAAATTATTTGTTATAAATTTATATGTTTTTATCAGTGATTGCTATTTAATATTTAATTTTATGCAACTTTGTGTGTCAACTCTGTGTAACACACAGGTCAATAGACTAGTCATGATAATATTTATTTACTTATTCAAATAAATATTCCAATAATGTTATTCAAACTTAGAATTGCTCATTTAAGACTTCCATAAAATGCCATCGTTATTAAGATTTGAATTTGAATTTTAAGATACTAAAACTCTTGTTACTCAAACTTTAGAGTGAGGTATATTGCCTTTGCCTCCTCAAACATTACTTAGAGACTTTTTAGACTAACTAAGCAAACAATCAAGTGAGTTTCACTCACACTCTCTCTTTTACATTTTTGTATTTTAGGGATGTTACATATGTCATTATTCAAATCAATGTTATTCTACAGTTAAAATTCAAATTAGATACAAACCATAAGTCCAAGTTGTTTAACTTAGGTGTTTTTGCATATCTACATGTTTGTATGTTAAGTGTTAGCTTGTGTATATCTAATTACTAGTAGCCTTAGCAATATAACTTAAGTTATTATATATTTTAAGGTGAAAGAGCCAATAATCGGTGTAACTAGTAGCCTTTGTATAATAACTTTGGTTATTGTGTAATGCAAAGGTGAAAGAGCCGATAATCAATTGTTGTACAAGTAGTCTTTGTCAATGACGTAGGTTATAGGTAATTAAATTACAAAGGTAAAAGATCCTAAACTAGTAGCCTTTCATTAATGACATAAGTTATTAAAGGTGCAGCGACAAAGAAAACATGTTAAAATAGTAATTATACTCGCTTTAGGTCATATATATTTGGACTATGTTTGCATTTTAAGTTTAAATTAATATATTTACATAACTTGTATAGGTAACACACCTATTATTCATGTAGTAGACCTCAGTTTATTTTACATGTGTAATAAGCTAAGGTGAAGACATATAATAAGCATTATTAGACCTAGTTGATTGTAGACAGTGTTTTATAATTTCAATTGTAATAGTTGGATATTCAATTCATGTAATGGTTAGCTCATGTTTTAATGAATGTTTGGTTTGTGTTGATTTATAATGGCGTTTTAAATATTGAAATGTTATAATAGCAACATAAGGAAATGGACAATCAAAACTCACGCCCCGATGTATCCCACCATCAGTAGGATATGACATTGCTCGAGAAGCCTTAGCAACTTAGGTAATGAATAAATACTTTAAAAGGAACTGGGCCAAACTCTCTTAGCAACACTAACAACAAAACTGAAATATGATCGGAGAAATCTCTCAAAAGATTGGTAGTAGTTGCATTTAGTCACTGTAATACCCTACACTCCATAGAGCCTTACTCGTTGGATTTACACATTACAATATAGCTCTTAAACATAAAACCATCATATCTATTTCAGGGAGAACAAGATACCAATCTTTAAGTAGTTTCAGGTAGCCTCTCAATCCATGCTAAGTTGTTATCGTTTCCTTTTGTTTACCTGATGGTTTGGGTAATTCTATGTAGTTTAGGTGCGTAATTGTGCATTTATATGCGTTAATTACATGGAATATGGTGATGGTTCATGTGTTTTGGTGATTTTCAGGTTTTCGGGCGAAGAATATGGATGTTGGAAGTTCAAGGATCAAAGGGTAGCTGAAGAATGGTGATTTGAAGGCCAAAATATCAGAAAATGAAGATTTATATGAAGTGGCGTATCAAACCGGCATCTTGGTGGCGTATCACAGAAGTTTTGGGACCCGGAAGCCATGGCCGGGTGCTCTTAAAAGTTGGATTTTTTTCGTTTTGCCACCTATTTAAGCCCAAGAACATAGGGTTTCGAGTTATCTTCGTTTTTGGCGACTTTTTGAGGTTCTAGGGGGCTTCCAAGGCTTTGAAAATTCATCAATTATGTCACACCCCCAATTTCAACTAACGGAATCATACCGTTTGGGAACGTGACAAACCAGGATCTCAGATCATTAGACATAGCGAAGACCTCTATATGAATTTCAAAACATACTTTGGTCTTTAAAACATAACATTCAGAGTTTACAAAAAATTGCGGAAGCGTTTAAAAACCATAAACAGTTGTAAAGTAAACATTACAAAACAAAATACTCAAATGTTCAAATTCAAATATTCAAAGTGTTTATAATGCATGAGACTCTATCTCCTAGTCCATGCCAGCTTTAACGCGCGCCTTAGCGTCCTGAGAAAACATGCAAATCAAGTCAACACAAAGGTTGGTGCATAACACAGGTTTTCAATAATCACAGTGTTCAAAACAGAAGTCTGAATAACAAGTTGTAGATAACATATTCACACATGCACAGTCATGATAGCTAGTCATATAAACTATTTACATAAGTGTTCGACACCGAAGCTGACGGATTGCCATGCTATAGCATGTTTTCGCCTTGCCACTATTGTCTATCACAACAATAGTAATAATTGTGTTTGGTCAGTCAAACACCTGCGTAGATCCCATCTACCAGGTGAGGTTTGTCAAACCTAATAGATCTATTTCCAACTACCACGCTTTGCATTACAGCAAACTAAACGGTTCGAGGTGTGTAAGGACTTTCAAGTTGATATGTTGTCACATAATGTAAACAGCTAACTCATGCAAGTGATATGTATCTAAAAATAGTTTGTTGCACATGTTTTCTCCCCCAAAACAGTTTAAAATAAGAAAGGGGCCGTGTACGCACCTTTGATAATAGCAGAATGATCAAATACGTGTGAACTTGCGTAGAAATCCTCTACGAATAATCTGTGGTTTAAACAATAACTTAAAGTTATTCGGAATGTCGTTTTGTGCTTGAAATAACATACGTGTCAACACACGTATGTTAAAGTGTTAAGAATGCGCATACGTGAGTACGCGTGCCTTTGAAATCGTTTAAATAAAATCGCATTTGATTTTATTTAAATAGCCGTAATTATACGCGATTTCGTTTTTGGATTAAAATATGAATTTTATCATTCTAGACCATTCGTATTCTCGTTACGGTTCCAACGCAACTTGAACGGACTAAAACGGAGTTAGAACGAATAAGTTATGATAAAAATACTAAATTAGTATTAAATCCAAAAAAAATGGTTTGGCCCGGACTCGAACCCGCGACCCTCAATTCCAACACACACGCATCTAACCATCTCGCCCGCTAGGGTATCGTGATATCCTTCTGGAATTAATTGTTTTAAACCTAATCTGATCGGTTTCCCCCTTTTCCATTATAGCCGAAGCAAAAACTCAAATCGAACCCTCATTCGAACTTGATCAACACAGAATCCATGGGGCTAAGTTTCTGAAAACCTAATCGAGCATAACCAAACTTTCAATTTATCCAAAAACTCGATCAATCATTCCAGTTTATTCCCGATCAAAACCGAATTCAATTCACTAAATCTTAAACTTAATTGGATCGAATTCAAACATGATAATACTCTAATCCAAAGGGTTTTTCATTCCTACACAAAACCGAATCCATCAGTATATATAATTTTTAACCTAACCTCTAATTAAACCGAAATCCCCAAATTGTTTTTACAACAAGAACCCTATAATCGAAATTCAACAATTCGTAGTTAAAACACTCAATTGAATCATGATATTTCTTATTCGACATTCTCTGAAAGTGTCTATATGATTTAATTCGATCACCAGATTGTTTAATCAAGAAATCCCCAATTCATTTCCAAGAACAAACCCTAGAATACGAAATCCATCAATTCGTCATAGTATGATTAAATTGGCATATGTATTTCGTTTAACACTTAATTCCGAAACTACACATATAATCTAATTTGATTTTTAAACCGATTTGATCAACGACCCCCAAAACCGATCACATAAGAACCCTAATTACTCGAACTCTATTAAATCGATGTTATCAGTTGAAATTGATTTAGGATAACCCTTAATCGGCCATGTTAGAAGGTTTTTCAGTGATTACTTACTTGGTTTGCTATCCAATTGATGTGGTTCGACTAGAAGGTGAAGTTCGGCCCAAATCCCGATCGAGTCTCCTTCCCGTGGCCTCTCAGATCAAATTGTTGTGTGAGAAATACTCTAAAGATACCGATTAGCAGTTCTGGAAACTCAATTGTGAGAAATTCTGTCGAATTATATGGTTTTGCATATACTAGTAACGGTCTTTGAAGAACTAAACCGACTTTTGGTTTAATTCAGCTATTAAGATGCTATCAACACTCGAAAACCGTTAATAATCATTTAAATATTGATTGTAGCCGATTTAATCCCTTTGTAACAGTCCATTGATTGCAAATTTTGGACTTCCCCAAATCGGTTTAGGCTAATTTTGACTTTCCTAGTCAACGTTGTGTGATTTAATAATTTTTACATAAACCTCTTATACTCTAAGTGTAGTATACTCTATTATGATCAAACCTAAACCTTCTAGTTTGATTTTTGAAACATCAATATCATTTCTACCCATATCTTGTTAATGGATCTAGCCCGACAATATCGAATTGTTATTAATTTAACCGATTGAACATTATTGGGTTAAGTTATCTCAATTGGGTCTAATCATCCTAATTGGGCCTACTTCCATCTGCTTGGGCCTTACATAATACAATTAGGCCTACCTTGGGCCTTAGATTTGTAATTGGGCCTCTCTTGGACCTTGGGTTTGTAATTGGGCTTCCTAGATCTCAATGGGTCTTCTTTGGCTTTACTGGGCCTTCATTAGCCTTGTTGGGCTTGTTGGGCCTTCATTGGTCTTATTGGACCTACACTGGCCTTATAGGGCCTACATTTGTCCTGTTGGGCCCACATTATCTCTGTTGGGCCTGTGATATCACCATCTCCCGTTAACAAGGTTAGTGTAAAAAGTCGGATTGTCACATCATCCCCTTGTTGAAGGAATTTTCGTCCCGAAAATTAGTAAGTGTTAGGAGTAGTTAGGAAACTACTTACGAGTTTAAATCGTACGTGTTAGTGTGATTTGATCATTCTGTGTGCTTGTGTGTACTCACACACAAAGTCTAATGCTTGCAACATCACAACTCAATTGTGATCGTTCAATGTGACTGTTTGCGTGTACACTAGTTAGTTCACCTAACTGTGACTGTTTGTGTTTGATCATACTGTGTTGTGTAACCTCACACATAGTGAGTGTCTGAAACTGTTTGTACTATGTAACCCCGCACATAGCAAAATGTGTGTAACTAATCGTGTATGTACTACCATAACATGTAACATATGAAATGTAGCACATAAAATGTATAGAATATAATGTAGCACAAATGTTTGTAACAAAATCAATTGAATAAATAAAATGTTTGTGCTTACAGTTTGAAATTTGCAATGTTGATGTGTGAAAGCATCACGTCATCCCCTTGTTGAAGGAAATTTCGTCCCGAAATTTAACGTGCGCTCTCAGTGTTAGCAGTAGCTGTTTTGAATAGATGAGGATATTTCTTCATCATTTGGTCTTCCCGTTCCCATGTGAATTCAGGACCACGTCTTGAATTCCATCGGACTTTGACTATCGGAATCTTGCTTTGCTTAAGTTGTCTGACCTCTCGGTCCATGATTTCTGCCGGTTCTTCAATGAAGCGTAACTGTTCATCTACTTGTATTTCTTCCAACGGTACAATCAATGTCTCGTCAGAAAGACATTTCTTTAAGTTTGATATATGAAAGACATCATGAACTCCACTGAGTTCATCCGGTAGTTTGAGTTGATACGCCACCGAACCAATCCTTTTCAGAATCTCAAAAGGTCCTACGTAACGTGGACTAAGCTTTCCGCGCTTGCCGAATCTTATCACACCTTTCCAAGGTGATACCTTTAGAAGAACTCGGTCTCCTACTTGAAATTCCAACGGCTTGCGACGTTTGTCAGCATAGCTCTTCTGTCGATCCCGAGCCGCTGCCATACGGTTCCGGATTTGAACTATCTTCTCTGTCGTCTCGTGCACCAGTTCAGGACCTGTTATCTGACTGTCTCCAATCTCAGCCCAACAAACTGGTGAACGACATTTGCGACCATACAAAGCTTCAAACGGTGCTGCCTGAATACTCGTATGATAACTATTGTTGTAAGAGAATTCCACTAACGGTAAATGATTCTCCCAACTATCACCAAAATCAATTACACAAGCTCGTAACATATCCTCAAGCGTTTGAATCGTTCGTTCACTTTGACCGTCTGTCTGTGGGTGATAGGCGGTACTCATATCCAAGCGAGTCCCCAATGACTTATGAAGCGATTTCCAAAAGTTGGAAGTGAATCGGGCATCCCGATCTGATATGATAGAGATTGGCACTCCATGTCGTGCTACTACTTCCTTGATGTAAATGCGAGTCAGTTTCTCCATCTTATCAGTTTCCTTGATTGCTAAGAAATGTGCAGATTTCGTTAATCGATCAACAATTACCCATATCGTATCACAACCACTTGGTGTACGGGGTAACTTAGTAATGAAGTCCATCGAAATCTGTTCCCATTTCCACATCGGTATCTCTGGTTGTTGCAGTAAACCAGATGGCTTCTGATATTCAACTTTGACTTTCGAACAAGTCAAACATTTGCTAACGTACTTAGCAATATCCGCTTTCATGTGAGGCCACCAATACAGTGCCTTCAAGTCATGGTACATCTTGTCTGATCCCGGATGGACTGAATATCTGGACTTGTGCGCTTCGTCCATCACGAGTTCCCTTAAACCTCCATACAAAGGTATCCACATTCGATCAATGAAATAACGAATTCCATCAGGTTTAACATCCAATTGTTCTTCCATTCCTCGTAAAGACTCTGGTACTAAGTTTTCCTTTTTCAAGGCCTCAATCTGAGCACTGCGTACCTTGTCAGGTAAGTCAGTATGTATTGTCATCATAAGTGCACGAACCCGTCTTGTTGAAGTATCCTTTCTGCTTAAAGCATCAGCTACTACATTAGCCTTTCCCGGGTGATACTTAATCGCACACTCATAATCGTTCAACAACTCAACCCATCGTCGTTGCCTCATATTAAGCTCCTTCTGATCAAAGATATGTTGCAAACTCTTATGATCAGTATAAATAGTACACTTAGTTCCATACAAGTAATGCCTCCAAATCTTCAAAGCAAAAACCACTGCTCCTAACTCCAAGTCATGAGTAGTGTAATTCTTTTCGTGCGTTCTTAGTTGTCTGGAAGCATAAGCGATCACTTTATCACGTTGCATCAACACACATCCCAAACCTTGTGCAGATGCATCACAATATACCACAAAGTCTTCCGTCCCTTCCGGTAAGGACAGAATCGGTGCGCTGCAAAGCTTCTGTTTCAATAACTGGAATGCAGCTTCCTGTTTATCCGTCCAGTTATACTTTGTTCCCTTATGCGTAAGAGCTGTAAGTGGTTGAGCGATCTTTGAGAAACCCTCAATGAATCGTCGGTAATAACCCGCCAAACCAAGGAATTGTCGTACCTCGGTAGGGGTCTTTGGCGCTTCCCAATTCTTAATCGCTTCAATCTTCGCTGGATCAACATGTATGCCCTTTTCATTAACTATATGACCCAGAAATTGTACTTCTCGCATCCAGAAATCACATTTCGAGAATTTAGCGTACAATTGTTCTTGTTTCAATAGCTCTAGCAGTAATCGAAGATGTTCAGCGTGTTCCTCCTCAGACTGTGAATAGATGAGAATGTCATCGATGAAAACAATGACAAACTTATCAAGATAAGGTTTACAAACACGATTCATGAGATCCATGAATACAGCTGGAGCGTTTGTCAATCCAAATGGCATGACCAAGAACTCATAATGGCCATAGCGTGTCCTGAATGATGTCTTCGGAATATCCTCCTCCTGGACTCTTAGTTGATGATAACCCGACCTGAGATCAATCTTCGAGTAGTAACTCGAACCTTGCAACTGATCGAACAGATCGTCGATTCTGGGTAACGGATACCGGTTATTGATAGTGACCTTGTTCAATTCCCGGTAATCGATACACATACGGAAAGTCCCGTCCTTCTTCTTAACAAACAAAACTGGAGCTCCCCACGGTGAAAAACTAGGTCGTATGAAACCCTTATCCAACAACTCTTGCAATTGTGTAGATAATTCTTGCATCTCAGACGGTGCAAGTCGATAAGGCGCCCTAGCTATCGGTGCTGCATCTGGTGTAAGATCGATTCGAAATTCCACCTGTCTGATAGGCGGTAATCCCGGCAAGTCTTCTGGAAACACCTCCGGAAATTCACAGACTACTGGTATTTCTTCAAGCTTCTTCTCAGCTACCGGCTTTTCAGTTATAAGTGCTATAACTGCTGTATGACCTTTCCGCAGACATTTGTGTGCTTTCATACAAGATATGAGACGCAGTGGCGTACTGCTCTTCTCGCCTTGTACATATAATGTCTCCCCCTGCGGAAGAGGTATGCGAACAATCTTTTCATGGCATACGATTTCAGCCTGGTTTTTGGACAACCAGTCCATGCCAATAACTACATCAAAACTGCCTAAGGCAATAGGCATAAGGTCAATCTCTAATGTTTGACTCATCAAATCAAGGATACATCCCTTAAAAATATTTTCCACTACAATCAACTTACCATCAGCTAATTCCACAGTGTATGGACTATCTAAGGCAGTGGGACTAACATTTAGCAACTTAGCAAGTGAACTATATACAAAACTCCGATCGGCACCGGTGTCAAATAACATAGAGGCATAGTGATTATTTAAGAGGAACGTACCCGTGACAATGTTGGGATCTTCCCGCGCTTGACGTCCTCCAATCACAAACGCCCTGCCTCTAGCACCGTTGTTGTTGTTGTTATTGT
This sequence comes from Mikania micrantha, assembly GCA_009363875.1. NCBI lineage: Eukaryota > Viridiplantae > Streptophyta > Magnoliopsida > Asterales > Asteraceae > Mikania > Mikania micrantha. The sequence continues at coordinate 10,386,975 of CM018687.1, forward strand.
TATTATTGTTGTTGGTGCCATTGCCATTACCGTTGCCATTTCCATTTCCATTGCCATTATTGTCCCCGCCTTTCTTTAGTTGTGGGCAATCTTTCTTAAAATGCCCCATTTTGCCACACTCAAAACAACCCTTCTGAGCGTTGTTCTGGTTATTGTTCTGGTTGTTGTTGTTTTGTAACTCCCCGCAACAATCCTTAGCCGCATGCCCAATCTTGCCACACCTCTGGCACTTAGCTCTTTCACATTGATTACCTGCATGATGGTAACCACACTTGTTGCACTTGGGGTGTTTCCCAATATAACCTCCCGACGATGATGATTGCTGACCACTGCTTGAACCATGATAAGACTTGTTTGAGTCTTGTTTCCGGTTTTGCTGATATGATTGTTGGTTGTTACCCTTGAAGTTGTTACTCTCCCACTTTCTCTTATGGTCTCCCACCTTGGTAGCAGATGTTCGTTTGGGCAGAGTTCCCTGTAACACTGCCTGATCAGTAAGCTGATGTGCTAGACGAACAGCTTGTTGGATGGTGGTGGGGTTTGCTGAAGTAACCAACCCTTGAATCTGAGGCACTAGTCCTCCAATGTACCTCTCAATCCACTTACTGGCTGGAGTAGCCATGTGTGGTAGCAGTCTGGCCAACTCGTGTGACCTGGTTGTGTACTCTTCAATGTTTGACCCCTCCATCTTGAGGTGCCAATATTCCTCTTCCAACTTCTGCATTTCACTGCGAGGACAGTACTCCTCTCGCAGTAAAGTTTTGAAGTCATCCCGTGTTAAGGCATTTGCCTCTCCCAATCCCAGAGTCTGAACATTCGAGTTCCACCAAGTTAGTGCTGGACCCTCCAATGTTCCCGTAGCAAATTTCACCTTGCTTTCATTAGGGCAGTTGCACATTTCGAATACAGACTCAGCCTTTTCAATCCACCGAAGGAGTCCAATGGCCCCCTCCGACCCTTTGAAATTGTGAGATTTGCAGTCCAAGAACATCTTGAACGTGCAGACTTGTGGGTTAATCAATCCCCCAGCTGGACCCTGTGGCCCTGTGTTGTGAGTCTGAGCATACTGTGCGATTGCCTCTGCAACTCTGTTGTTAATTAGCTCATTGAGCTCAGCAACAGTCATATGTACGTTTCCCTCAGCCATTAGTTTCCTATTTACAAGAAGTGTTAGCACGAAGTCAAAATCTAATGTGACATGTGTAAGTAAAACAACAAACACAACATGTAATATAAATCAACACGACTGTTGAAAATAAATAATAATTCTTCCATAAATAGAAACTTTCTTTGAGTACAATACTTTTGAAATGAAATACAAGTTTTCAAACTACTAATGTAGGAACACAACCCGTTCCTAATAAGTTTAAACAAAACAAGAAAGAAAAGAAAGAAATCAATCGTCCTCAACGGTGGATTCAGGATCGGACTCAACAACTGGTGTTGGTTCCTCCCCTTCTTCCTCCTCATCCTCTTCCTCATTCTCAGAGGCCACCAAATCCTCTAAAGCTTCTACCCTACCCTCCAAGAACTCAGCTCGGTTCTCTGCAGCATCGAGACGACCAATCATGTTCATCATCTCATCCCGCATGTCATGAACTAGATGGGCAAGTTCCTCTTGCCTCTCAATGGCATCCCATAATTCCTGAGATCTCTGTATGATCTTGTCTTCTGCTTCATCCAAGTCCTCGCGCAGTTTGGCGATCTCCTCGGCGTCCGTCCTTCGCCTCTTAGGCTCAGGAGCATCTAGTACCGGTGGTGAGTGTGTAGAAGGTCCCTCAGCAGGGATCTGCTGAGTGCCCTCCTCTGGCTCCTCTTCCGGATCCTCATCCGGATCCTCGTCTGGATCCTCCTCTGGATCCTCGTCTGGATCCTCGTCAGGATCTGAGTCATCCTGCTCATATGGTGGAGGTGATGGAATAGATGGTGGTGGTGATGACGGTGGTGCCGGAACTATCGGCTCCTCGTCCTCGGAATCATCAATGACAATATAAGGTACCGATGATGATGCCATGCCTGTTACATAATACCATATGTAAGTACAGTGCCATGGAATACGTAAACAAGTCAATTACATAATGTCATATGTAATTTCTAAGTAATACGTATAAGCAGATGTGTCTAATGTCTAACAGTCATAGTCTAAGTCTACAAATGCAAACCTAGTTCGCTATAACCAATGTCTCTGATACCAATCTGTCACACCCCCAATTTCAACTAACGGAATCATACCGTTTGGGAACATGACAAACCAAGATCTCAGATCATTAGACATAGCGAAGACCTCTATATGAATTTCAAAACATACTTTGGTCTTTAAAACATAACATTCAGAGTTTACAAAAAATTGCGGAAGCGTTTAAAAACCATAAACAGTTGTAAAGTAAACATTACAAAACAAAATACTCAAATGTTCAAATTCAAATATTCAAAGTGTTTATAATGCATGAGACTCTATCTCCTAGTCCATGCCAGCTTTAACGCGCGCCTTAGCGTCCTGAGAAAACATGCAAATCAAGTCAACACAAAGGTTGGTGCATAACACAGGTTTTCAATAATCACAGTGTTCAAAACAGAAGTCTGAATAACAAGTTGTAGATAACATATTCACACATGCACAGTCATGATAGCTAGTCATATAAACTATTTACATAAGTGTTCGACACCGAAGCTGACGGATTGCCATGCTATAGCATGTTTTCGCCTTGCCACTATTGTCTATCACAACAATAGTAATAATTGTGTTTGGTCAGTCAAACACCTGCGTAGATCCCATCTACCAGGTGAGGTTTGTCAAACCTAATAGATCTATTTCCAACTACCACGCTTTGCATTACAGCAAACTAAACGGTTCGAGGTGTGTAAGGACTTTCAAGTTGATATGTTGTCACATAATGTAAACAGCTAACTCATGCAAGTGATATGTATCTAAAAATAGTTTGTTGCACATGTTTTCTCCCCCAAAACAGTTTAAAATAAGAAAGGGACCGTGTACGCACCTTTGATAATAGCAGAATGATCAAATACGTGTGAACTTGCGTAGAAATCCTCTACGAATAATCTGTGGTTTAAACAATAACTTAAAGTTATTCGGAATGTCGTTTTGTGCTTGAAATAACATACGTGTCAACACACGTATGTTAAAGTGTTAAGAATGCGCATACGTGAGTACGCGTGCCTTTGAAATCGTTTAAATAAAATCGCATTTGATTTTATTTAAATAGCCGTAATTATACGCGATTTCGTTTTCGGATTAAAATATGAATTTTATCATTCTAGACCATTCGTATTCTCGTTACGGTTCCAACGCAACTTGAACGGACTAAAACGGAGTTAGAACGAATAAGTTATGATAAAAATACTAAATTAGTATTAAATCCAAAAAAATGTTTGGCCCGGACTCGAACCCGCGACCCTCAATTCCAACACACACGCATCTAACCATCTCGCCCGCTAGGGTATCGCGATATCCTTCTGGAATTAATTGTTTTAAACCTAATCTGATCGGTTTCCCCCTTTTCCATTATAGCCGAAGCAAAAACTCAAATCGAACCCTCATTCGAACTTGATCAACACAGAATCCATGGGGCTAAGTTTCTGAAAACCTAATCGAGCATAACCAAACTTTCAATTTATCCAAAAACTCGATCAATCATTCCAGTTTATTCCCGATCAAAACCGAATTCAATTCACTAAATCTTAAACTTAATTGGATCGAATTCAAACATGATAATACTCTAATCCAAAGGGTTTTTCATTCCTACACAAAACCGAATCCATCAGTATATATAATTTTTAACCTAACCTCTAATTAAACCGAAATCCCCAAATTGTTTTTACAACAAGAACCCTATAATCGAAATTCAACAATTCGTAGTTAAAACACTCAATTGAATCATGATATTTCTTATTCAACATTCTCTGAAAGTGTCTATATGATTTAATTCGATCACCAGATTGTTTAATCAAGAAATCCCCAATTCATTTCCAAGAACAAACCCTAGAATACGAAATCCATCAATTCGTCATAGTATGATTAAATTGGCATATGTATTTCGTTTAACACTTAATTCCGAAACTACACATATAATCTAATTTGATTTTTAAACCGATTTGATCAACGACCCCCAAAACCGATCACATAAGAACCCTAATTACTCGAACTCTATTAAATCGATGTTATCAGTTGAAATTGATTTAGGATAACCCTTAATCGGCCATGTTAGAAGGTTTTTCAGTGATTACTTACTTGGTTTGCTATCCAATTGATGTGGTTCGACTAGAAGGTGAAGTTCGGCCCAAATCCCGATCGAGTCTCCTTCCCGTGGCCTCTCAGATCAAATTGTTGTGTGAGAAATACTCTAAAGATACCGATTAGCAGTTCTGGAAACTCAATTGTGAGAAATTCTGTCGAATTATATGGTTTTGCATATACTAGTAACGGTCTTTGAAGAACTAAACCGACTTTTGGTTTAATTCAGCTATTAAGATGCTATCAACACTCGAAAACCGTTAATAATCATTTAAATATTGATTGTAGCCGATTTAATCCCTTTGTAACAGTCCATTGATTGCAAATTTTGGACTTCCCCAAATCGGTTTAGGCTAATTTTGACTTTCCTAGTCAACGTTGTGTGATTTAATAATTTTTACATAAACCTCTTATACTCTAAGTGTAGTATACTCTATTATGATCAAACCTAAACCTTCTAGTTTGATTTTTGAAACATCAATATCATTTCTACCCATATCTTGTTAATGGATCTAGCCCGACAATATCGAATTGTTATTAATTTAACCGATTGAACATTATTGGGTTAAGTTATCTCAATTGGGTCTAATCATCCTAATTGGGCCTACTTCCATCTGCTTGGGCCTTACATAATACAATTAGGCCTACCTTGGGCCTTAGATTTGTAATTGGGCCTCTCTTGGACCTTGGGTTTGTAATTGGGCTTCCTAGATCTCAATGGGTCTTCTTTGGCTTTACTGGGCCTTCATTAGCCTTGTTGGGCTTGTTGGGCCTTCATTGGTCTTATTGGACCTACACTGGCCTTATAGGGCCTACATTTGTCCTGTTGGGCCCACATTATCTCTGTTGGGCCTATGATATCACCATCTCCCGTTAACAAGGTTAGTGTAAAAAGTCGGATTGTCACAAATTAAACATTCCAAACACATCGGAGACCATTGAATTGATGCTAGAACGTAAGAGAATGCGGATGCACGGCTAATTTCCTTGAGATCATGCCCGGGTGAACGGTTAGATAAGGTTAGGGATTTTTATGGTTTCAATTGTAATTGACTACAAACATTGTGTGGTTTCTATATCTTCAATTGTTTGTATGTTGCTTTTCTTATTGAATTGAACGATTTGTCTTTTCTGATTCAATTTGATGTTCATCATTTTTCAGTTTAGAATTGTAGAACATTGAGCATTAATTGGATTTTCACTTTCAAATTTTCAAATTTGTATTTCTAATTGACTTCCTAGGTTTACCATTAGTTGGTTTCAATCAATTAATATATAAAATATGGTTTTCCAATTATGAATGCCCGTTCATACGAGAGGTCACAAGTCATGTCTATGTGATTGTCTTAACGAATTGAACCATAAAGATTCTTACTTTCTTTCTAATTCAAAACCCGGGTGTGACTCGTTTACTTAATTGAATTACAACTCATTTAATTTTCATTGCTACTTCATTACACATTCATTTTCTTAATCGAAATTCAAACAATCTTAAATCACTTTTACAATATTCTGTCTAGTTAATCTGTCTAGTTAAGTTAGGTTTAAATCAAACAACTATACACCATCCACATAAACTCTTCGTGGTTTGACACCCTACTTATCCTACTAGTTAAGGTAGCTAGGAACACACTCTAAAACTCTTATTTAATCGGTACATCGACGTCGGTCATTACCTGTCAATCTAATATTCATACAAAGTCAACTACGTTGAGTGAGTTCTAGTTTTTCAATAATTAGGTGGGTTCAAGTATGAAGTTCAAACTTTAAAACCTTTGTAAAAATTGTCTTATATGTCCTGGATAGTATCCATGACTATACTTTATTACTTTGACTCTTCCTTTGTTCTTCCATTCATTACCTAAGTGTATTTGTTATCATGTCTTTGACTTTAGTTTTGACTTTAACTTTATTTATAATTTTATAATAACTTTTGACCTTAACTTTGACTTATATTACTTGATTTTTGTCTTTCTTTACAAAATAGATCTCATTATTTCTCTTTACTTTGGATCTTTGTCTTTCTTTGATCTTTCCTTTATATCTTTGTTCTTTTTTAACCATCTCAAGGTTGTATACATGATAAAGGTAGTACCATAAATAGAGTAAATATTTCTGGGAAATTTGTAAACAAGTTGGGTAATCCTTGTAACAAGGAAGTTACCCTCTATGAAGACTTATAAAACAACAAGCCGGGTAGACCCTACCTTTGGTACGATCCTTTGTGAAACTTGTAAAAAACAAGTATGATACACCCTACAACTAGGTGAGATCCTCTATGGAATGAATAACTGTCAAGTTCGGATGTTCTAAGTCTCATCAAGTTCAAATGAACAATAAAATTCGGAGTACCAACAAGTATGACTAAGGAACTTCAAGTTCGGAGCACTTTTTCAAGAAATGATTAATCTTACTACTTATAACTTTTATTATGTCAAAACCGTACTTCTGAACAACTAGGTTATAAAACTACACTATTAAATCAAACAAGCAGAGTTCCATTTACAATTTAGATTGTCTATTTTATAACGAACATCCCAAATAATTACAATCAAATTTAAACAACTATCATTTGTAATCAAATAAGCTTTACATTTAACAACTTACATTTTACAAAAATAAACATATCGAGAAGCTTCTATCAAAATTTGAGGACAATCCGACGGTCACATCTTTGGGCATACCGGTTCTTCTCTTTTCTTCTCTATAGGCTACACATGTGTGCGCGCGCTCGCGCGAATGCTTGAATTCTTGAATGGGAAGAAGGGTCATGGGCTGGGTAAATATTTTTAGGGTTAGAATTAATTTAAAGTTACACTAAAACACCGTGGCTTCAATTTTATATACTTAACTACCCAAAGTTGTATTCACTTGTTTCTTTTATTGTATTTTTACATTGGAGCAGGTTCCCATTACTATTCCTTAGATGAACTTTATATATATATGATTGGGATCAGATAATAACTCACTCTTAAAGTAATAACCCAATAACTTTGCCAAAATGAAGCCGAATCTTGAATTTCTTTTTTGAACATCATTGTAACACAATTGGAACAATATGTTCTTTTATGAGTTTGTGAAAATTCATAACCGTTTAAGAGATATCATCGTTGTAAGTTTTTGACAAACTCATTGTAACACAGTGCTGTAAATCAAAAACTTACAACGATGATATCTCTTAAATGGTTATGAATTTTCACAAACTCGTAAAAGAACATAGTGTTCTAATTGTGTTACAATGATGTACAAAAAAAAATTCAAGATTCGGTTTCATTTTGGCAAAGTTATTGGGTTATCGCTTTAAGAGTGAGTTATTATTTGAACACTTCCCTATATATATATATATATATATATATATATATATATATATATATATATATATAGGGAATGGATCTAATACTAACTCTAAGATTCATCAATAACCCATTAACCCTACCATATTGAATGATCAAATTACAAAATGCTAATCTAATGGTTGATATTAAACTATAATATAATAATGTAATTGATTTGAAAGAAAAGGGAATAAGGTATTAATGTAATTTGATATATTAAATACTTTACCCCATCTTTTTTTATACATTCATAACTTTTTTATACTATAATATTTTTTTATAAAAATTGCACCAGTTTACTCGTCTTTTTTTTCTCTTTAATTCCGTTATAGTCTTGACTAAGTTTTTTTATTTTTTTCGGATGTTCGTATTTACACCAATGTAACAAGTATAAAACTAACAAATTATTTGTAACAAGTTGTAACGAATTTGGGTTTACATTGTTGTATAATAAATAGGGGTTAAGTTTAAGAGTGTAAACGAGCCAAGCCGATCCTGAGCTCGTTAATTACGTTATATTCTTGACTAGGTTTTTTATTTTTTCTGGATGCTCGTTAATTACGTTATATTCTTGATTTTGTAACGAATTTTGGTTTTTAAAGTACTAAAATGTATTTACAATCTTGTAAATATAATTTTTAAATTATGAAAATGTATTTACAATCTTGTAGATATAACGAATTTTGGTTTTTATAAACAAAATGTTATATTATTTTTTTAAAGTATTAAAACATATTACAATCTAGTAGATATAACGAATTTTAGTTTTTATCAACAAAATGTTATAGTATTTTTTAAAAGTATTAAAATGTATTTACAATCTTGTAGATATAACGAATTTTGGTTTTTATCAACAAAATGTTATATTATTTTTTTTAAGTATTAATATATTTACAATCTTGTAGATATAATTTTTTTAAAGTATTAAAACGTATTTAAAATCTAGTAGATATAACGAATTTTTGAGCATCCAGAAAAAATAAAAAAATCTAGTCAAGAATATAACGTAATTAACTAGCTCGGGATCGGCTTGGGTCGTTTACACTCTTAAACGTAAACCGTATTTATTTTACAACAATGTAAACCAAAATTCGTTACAACTCGTTACAAATAATTTGTTATTTTTATACTTGTTACATTGGCGTAAATACGAACATACGAAAAAAAATAAAAAAACCTAGTCAAGAATATAACGTAATTAACTAGCTCGGGATCCGCTTGGGTCGTTTACACTCTTAAACGTAAACCGTATTTATTCTATAACAATGTAAACCGAAATTCGTTACAACTCGTTACAAATAATTTGTTATTTTTATACTTGTTACATTGGTGTAAGTACGAACATACGAAAAAAAATAAAAAAACCTAGTCAAGACTATAACAGAATTAAAGAGAAAAATAAGACGAGTAAAATGGTGCAATTTTTATAAAAAATATTATAGCATAAAAAAATTATGGATGTATAAAAAAAGAGGGGGTAAAGTATTTAATATAGCAAATTACTACTTTACCCTTATTAAATAATAAAAGAAAAAGCCATGTGTTCAATTCTGATTGGTTTATGAGGGTTAATGTGTTAGTGCCATAAATGAGGGTTAGCATTTGAACCCAATCCTATATATATATATATATATAGGGGCCGGTTAATGTACAAAGTGGGTAAACGGTACTAAGCGTAGTAAGGAACCAGAACGCGCCATGTGTTATATAGGAAAAGGGTATAATCGTCACAAAAAATCACATACCACATTATACAAAATTACAGACCGTGATACTAGATAATTACGGACCAAGTGTAAAATCATGCTATATGAAATCACAGACCGTCATTTGACACCGATAATCAAGGAATTACCTAGATAAATCACGGACCAATAATCACGGACCGTAATTTAACACTCATAATCAAAGACAAACTGTATAAATCACGTACTAGATAATCACAGGCCTTGTTATATAAAATCACGGACCGTCATTTTAAATGTATAATCAATAACGAACTGCATAATTACAGACCAATAATCACGGACCAGACTTAAAAATCACGGACCACATAAAAAAAATCGAAAAAACTATAGCAATATCATACTCAAATTAAAGATAATAAAATTATTAATTTTATGGTGTAATTTTTTTAAAAAAATAATTAAGTATCTAAAAGTTATTTGATTTTAAAAAAAATGATGGAACTTGATTTACCCACTCGAAAGTCAACTAGAGTTGGTTGTTCCTTTTTGCCCTTTCAGTTTTAATTCATCCAAGTTTTTAGGGAAAAGTGGGGACCACAAGATCTCAACCATTGATTAATTTGATCAAAGGCTCAGAATCCTTCTTATCCTTCTCACCGAAAATCCCCTTTGTATTAGAACCATCTCCTATATATATATATATAACCATATATTGTCCGACTTGTATGTAAACTGGCTCCCCTCATTCCGTATTCATGAAGATCTACTAATCAGATTAAACCATTAAAGGATTCCACATTAGAGGCCACAAATTCCAAATTTATTCTTTGTTTTGGAGTCCACATCCCTTAAATTACTTATGAATAAGAAGCAATTCCGACCGCAGGAATCTACTAGCCATGGCGTCATTTGGTGCATAAAGGTTAACAGTATTCACTGATTTCTCAGATACACCAAACCGCTGCGTAAAGTCAGGAAAAGTACTTTTAAGCTGTCGCTATAGGTCAAGCTATAGGAACGATATATCAGGTTTCGTCGCTATAGCTTTGGTGCCTTCTACCCCTTATTCCTGTATTGCATGCATGTTCTTGTAGCTTCCTCATGAAAATGACGTTTTTTTTTACCATGGGATCAGTGGCGTACCTACTTGAAGCTCCGGGGGGCGGCCACCCACCCTGAAAATTTTTTTTTAGTAGTATATATATGTTAAAATCCCGATCGCCTCCCGTAAAATTTTGCAATCGCCCCCATTGAAATTTTAATTTCTAAGTGTTCATTAATAAACTAAGTTGAAAAATGCCCAATCAATAATTTAAACCCAATGTAAAATTAAATTTAGTATTAATTATAATAAGTCAAATAACCACTAAACCGGTTAAAAACTGATTAAACCGAACTTCATCGAATATACCAATTAATAACCGAATAAACCGATCAAAATAAACCGAATTTAACCTTATATATTATAAAGATAACAAATTTAAATCTGAATTCGCTTTAATTGGTTAATAAAAAAAACTGAATTCAAAAAATATTTGGAACCGATAACCGAACTGAAACCGAAATTCAGATACAGTTAGGAACCGACTTCAGAATTAGGATACAGTTAGGAACTAAACCGAATTCAAAATTCGGTTTGTTTTTCGGTTACGAATACGGTTCAGTTTTCAATATTAACAGTTTTCAGCTTTTTTGAATACCCTTACTTTAATCTTCGAATTCACTAAGGGGTCTTTTTTTGATCTGTCCTAGGCACCCTGAATTTTCAGAGCCGTCCCTGACTAGCCTATTATATAAAATATATTATTAATTTTAATAAGCTATTAACATAATATTTGAAGTTAGATTTGTGTAATCGAATTGAATATAAGAATTTAAGCGATAGTTGTATTTGTTTTTTACAGAAAGAGTTACTTAGGAACGTCTCTTTATACGTTGTTTTGAATATATACATACATACATACATATATATATATATATATATAAAGTAAAACCACGTAATGAACAACTTTAAATGTATTGTATTTTCATTATATCTTTATATATGGAATTTAGTTTAATTATTTTTTTTAAAATAACCCGACCCGATCCACCCAACCCAACTTGAACATCAACGAACCTAAAAAATTTCCGCCCCCCATGAAAAATATTTCTGGGTCCGCCACTGCATGGGATGAATTTCTATTTAACATTTCCAGGGCCCAAACCAGGGACGGAGCTTAAAAAAAAGCTAGGAGGGGGCCGAAGAATTTTTAGGAAGAAAACGGAGGGGCCGAAGGATTTTTAGGAAGAAAACGGATGGGACCGAAGGATTTTTAGGAAGAAATCGAAGGGGATCGAATGATTTTCCGACAAAATAATACTGAATCGACCCTTCTGACCGGAAAAACAGGGGGCCGGGGGGCTCCGGCCCCAATAAAGAACCGTCCCTGGCCCAAACTATTGTTACCGTTGGTTTTTAGACAATATGGTTTGTCTTCAAACTCATCAACTACAACGTAGATTTGTAACAAAAATGCAAGGATACCTTCTTTGTATGATTTTTATCATGCTCCACATTGAAAGCAGGATTTCATGAGCTCAGTTTCTTGCTTCCTCAATCCTTGTACAAACAATTATGAAGTTCTCATAATTGTGTTCTGGCTTCATAAGATTCCCGGTTTGAATATGATCATTTAATGTTATCAACACCGATAAACCCCCTACATAAGATAGCCTTGCATCCTTAAAAGAACCATTCATTAACATTTGTTTTGCATGCACATAGTTTTTATGTCATTTGTCTCACTATGTCTGACAAAATGGGCAGGTTGGGTTGGTTATGGGTTAGAACGGGTACATATCAGGATGGGTGCGGGTCATGATGGGTTTTAAGCAAAATCAATTTTGGTTTAAATGAGTTGTTTACAGAAAACATCAATTTAATTCAAGTTAAAATGAGTTGTAAATAAACAAATAGTTTATTTAAATAGTTTTTGATGATTTTCTCATTCAATATATTATTGACCTCGTTCGAATCCGTTATATTCAAAAAGTTTTTAAGTTACACATCTCGACTCGCATTGTGTTAAGGTGTTACCCATCTCAATATCATTTATGTCATAATGTTACCCATTTCAACACATAATACATTAATTTTTACCCTAATCTACCAATTTAACTTGTTATAGGTCAAGATTGCCAGATATACATAAAACCTATATGCTAATACAATGAGTAGGATACATTGTCGATTTTACTGTTAGACTAAATATTTACAACATGACCCTCATGATTATTTATCTAATTGATCAATCATTTAAATCACCGTTATTACCCTTACTATTCTAATTAAGGTTTCCCCTTGAATGTATATAAATAGGAGATTAAGGCTCAAAATTATGCTGGCTTAACATCACACGAATTCCCTAATCCTAAAGAATTCGTGACCCTACTCACCGAGTCTCTCCATAACCATCCTCACTATACACCCTAAACAGGAACCATTTGGATCATCTTCTCACAGGAATCATGTCAGGATTTAGCATTGCTTTCACTGGATTCAAAGGCTTCATCTAAGCTGCATTCTTATTACTGATTTTCGTATTTATGTTTTAATCAAATCAAAGGAATCGATTAACATTTATATCTAGGGGGTTGGATCAACTAAAAAGAGATTTTTGTCTAAGAAGTGTAAGAACCAATAGAAATTTGCCATGTGGCACGCTACAAATATAAAAAACAAAAAAAAGTACATAAAAGGCAAAAAAAACTATACAAAAAAGAATCAAGTACAAAAAAGAAAAATCCATTACAAAAAATTAAAAATCCAGTACAAAAAAATAAAACGTAGTACAAAAAACAAAAATATAGTACAAGAAACACAAGAATCCAGTACAAGAATCACAAGAATCCGGTACAAGAAACACAATAATCCAGTACAAAAAATAAAAAAAATCCAGTAGAATGAAAAATCCAGTACAAAAAAAACAAAAATCAAGTACAAAAAAATAAAAAATAAATACAAAAAAATGAAAATTGAGTACAAAAAAATTAAAATGTAATATAAAAAACAAAAAATACATTACTAAAAGCACAAAAATCCAGTACAAAAATAATGAAGAACAAAAAAAATAATTTAGTATAAAAAAGTAAAAATTTAGTAAAAAAATAAAAAGTTATATTTAAATTGTCAAGTCAAATGTTAAACTATTATTAGTTTTCACCTTGTTAGGCATAAATATGTAATTATTTGATCTTTTCCCTTACATCTAGTTTTAACAATTTTAGTGGACATAGTCCACATGGAATAACGCGTATCACCAATAGAAACATCTTTGTTAAAAAAAGACTAACCAATTTGGCAATGGAAGATTTAATGGCATGATTCAAGAATTGCCATTTCTTGTTGATTTCGGAGCACTTGATCCTAACACACTCGGTTGGCAATCAATCTTTTGGTGATTTTGATCATATTTTGACAACGACACCCATTGATGGAGCTTGAAAAAAGCTCAAAGGGGCCGAAAATATTTTTGCTTATGTATCAATACCACAATCAACTTTTCTTAAAATATGACATGTGTCATTCTTATATTCAATTTCAAATAATAATGACACATGTCAATCTATTATTAAAAACAATTTAACAAATAAATCTTATTTTTATGTGAAATTAAGCAAATCCTATTTTATGGAAACAAGTTAATTTATACTATTCTTTTAACATTTATTTTATTATTATTAAAATATGTAATTACATATTTATAATATTTTGTTTTGAATCAAAAAAATATTGTATAAGTTTAACTATGTTAGGTTTTTAAGAATAATTTTTATTTATTTCTCCGTAATATACTACGTGCATTAAAATGTTTACAAATTTGAATTTATTAAAATTTTAATTGATACTACGTTTTTATATTAATAATACTTATTATTTATGTTGTATTTTTTTAACTTACTTTTTTGATTTTTTTCCTATAATTATAAACACGAACATTATCAACGTTTAATTGTTTGTGCTATAAACTTAATGACCATTGGCATGCATATAAAGAAGTTGTTACTCACTTTGAATTTTTATTTGTGGCCATACACTTTTAAACAAGTACTTACTTAACATATTGTATTTTATATAGACTATATTAACTATCTAACCCCGTGAAATATACGGGGTTATAACCTAGTATTTATGATAGTAAGATATGACAATTTAAATACATGATGAAGTTTAAAAAAATGTGACAATAATACACGACAATAACACACTTCTATTTTGAAAGAGAGTTTTATAATTGGTACATGACCAATATAATATGTATGACTCACATTTTGTCATATCACATGTTTCTTGTATTTATTTAAATATAAGAAAGAGTAATTGATAACTAATTTAACTATTATCAATAAATTTTTTTGTTTTTTCAATGTCATATCAATTCAAAATATCTTTTAGTTTTTATTCAATATATCCAGAGTTTTTTACTAAAATGGTGTTTAGGAGAAAATTATTTACCAAAATAGTGTTCTTTAAAAACTATTTACTAGAATTGTGTTTTTAATTGTTTTTTATTTATTATTAAAAAAACATTATTTTGATAAATATTTTTTCTTAAACACAAAAGCTTTGTAAAAAACTAGTTTTTCTTATATTTTCAAATTACGATCGTGTTTTTATATTAATGAACTTATTTTATATCTTTATAGTAACAAATAAAATAAATTGGATACTTCTAGAAGGAGTAAATTGAGTTCGAAATGAGTGGGTCTGTGGGTGTACATAATACTAGGTCATTGCAAAAAAAAAGTAGATTATGTCATATAAATTAATAGTTTTAACTGCTTCTCAATATATTGATTAGTTAAAAAGCAAGGTAGTTTCATATTATGAAAACAATAAGCTAATCAAATATTTAAACTTGTAGCTAAAATTTAATGTTAATAGAGTCTAGATTCGTTATGCATAATGTTAAAAATGTGATAAGCCAGACTCGTTTTAGTTTAAAAAAAAACATTCTTGAGTTTTTTCTATTCCCCTAATAAGAGAAAGAGACATGAAAATTAGTATATAATTGTTGTAAAATAGTGACATGTGTTTAATTTATTTTATTTTTTATTATAAAGATTTAAAATAAGTTTATTTTAATGAAAAACATGATTGTAATCTTAAACGAAGAGAAGGGTTTTTTTTTTTTTTTTTTTTTTTTTTTTTTTTACCAATTTAGTGTTTAGGAACAAGACAATTTACCAAAATAGTGTTTTTTAACAACTATTTATTTAAGCAATAAATAAAAAAATTAGAAACATCATTTTAGTAAATACTTTTCCATTAACACTATTTTGGTAAATAGTTTTTCCCTAAACATCGTTTTGGTATACAAGTCAATATATCCATATTTTTCCTTCCTCGTGAATTGTAATTATACTATGTTTTCTAGATTCATTTTTTTTATTCCCTACGAATTATAACTTATAAGTATACTTCTAGCACCGTCACTAGGTTTACCAATGTATATATAATCCTCTTGAACAAACATGTTGACGGATCCTCATGAACATTTTTTGGACGAGAAGAGACTATATAGGGCTTGCATTTTTGCATATTATTACACCAAAGTAACATAGTCTCATAGTATTTCAATTATTTGCTTTTCATTTTCTGTGAATTGTATTTGTGTTTAATGATTATGTTTTTATGTTTATGCCTCATTTCTTCGAATATATCTATCCATTAATTGTTTTTGTACTCACTCTTTCAAACACGTTTCTCTTTCTCTTTCATATCATTGTATAATTTGTATCTTTTTTTGCTTCATTTCATTTTTAATTAAACACACTCACCGTAGAAAGAGAAAGAAAGAAAACTTTGAGTGATCTTCCTTGTGAAAGTGGGGTTGAGGAGGTGTTGCTAGTGGATGTCGTTCATGTTTTTTTTGACATAAAATTCATTGGTGGCGGTAGAGGTGAATGAGGAGATGACGGTGATAGATGGTGGTTCACGGTAGTGAAGTGGTGGCTCACTATCATACTCTGTCATTAGTGAAAACACGGGAATGTGACCGATTGTATGGCACATCACATTAGTTTGAGAAAACTTTTCATTGAATGTGCAATAACATACGTTCAATAAATAGTCTAAGTATGCATGCCACATTATATGTCGTACTACTAAATCTATTATACTTAATAAATCAAAATAATTGAGGGACACTTGTCAAAAATCTAGGGTATATTCACATTATTTTTTCCGCTTCTCTCTCCTAATAAATACAAAACTTTATTGAACACAAATTATATTATTATATATTCTTTATACCTTTTTCAATTGAAAAAAAGTTTTTAATACTAAAAAAATACATTACATAAAAGTATTAAATACTAATTATATTATATATACCTTTTATAATTAAAAAGGATTTCTTAATATAATAAAAAGTATTTTCAATATTAAAAAGCACACTTATGAAAAATCAAATTATTATAAAATATGAAAATTATCAAATTATTTATAACTTATAACATCTTTTTATAATTAATAAGTCATTATTATTAAGTATTTATTTTTTTTCTTCATCAACTTGTGTAATAATTAGGGCTGTAAACGAACCGAACGAACACGAACGAGTCCTTGTTCGTGTTCGTTCGTTTAACTTTTAACTTGTTCACGAACGGTTCACAAACGCTTACCGAACGAAAATTCTTGTTCGTGTTCGTTCATTAAGGATTTAGCTTGTTCACGAACGGTTCACGAACGCTAACGAACACATATTATTTAAACAATAAAATCAACATTTTTAATCTCAAGCAATGGAGATAATCATTTATAAATATATACGTTAAGATATTAAAGTATTAAACTAAAAATAACTTTAAGTATTATGGTATTAAACTAAAAATTGAAAATAAACAACACATTTAATGAATAAATATAAATGAACTTAACCGAACATAAACGAACGTAAACGAACATGTTATCGAACGTTCACGAACACAAATGAACGAACACGACCTCTGTTCATGTTCGTTCGTTTAACTAAACGAACGGAATTTCTTGTTCGTGTTCGTTCGTTTATTAAACGAACGAACATAAACGAACTTCCCGCCGAACGGTTCACGAACAGTTCGCTGAACGTTCGGTTCGTTTACAGCCCTAGTAATAATAGATAACATCTTATAATTTTGTATAAAATGAATTTTTTTAAATCAAATTTTTTAAAATGATACGTTTAAAAACCAAACTTTGAAAAAGGAATTTTTTAAAATACAATATTATTATTTTATTCTCTATGAAATCAAAAAATCATTTACTATTATTAAATTTATATTATTGAATACTTATTAATTTTATTCAACACGTGTAATACATGGGATACTAACCTAGTAATCTAATATACAAACAGATACAAAACAATCAAACAAAACAAGCAACACTTACAACTCGATATTGTAAACAACAAGTGTCTAATAATCGCAATACATAAGCGAGTAAACAATTTACTTGAAAGGTGCATGACACCACATCAGCTGCATCCTTTGCTTATTGAGCTGCAATATGCAAATATCTACCTTTTTTAGTGTTCAAACTTCTTTGAGACGAAAACCAAAACCAAGCACACCCTAGACGTAGCCCCCTCATCCATAAAATTTATTTTTTGTGTCCACTTGTGCTTCCCTTGAATGATTGATTATTACCACCACTAGATGTAGCCCCTAGTTCTGAAAATTTAGTTTTTCTTTGGCAATGCTTGTAACATTATTAACACAAGTCGAGTGGACTTGCGCATCATGTAGCGATATGTCCTTGCTTGCCACATAAATAACAATTCGTAGACTTGGTATAATAACCCTCACCCACATGATTTTTCCACATGCAGTGAAATGAACATTTTCTTTATTCACATTTAACTTGCTTGGTGAATTTCAAATTTTTGGCTTCTTAGTAGACCCCCTTCCTTTTTAGCTTTTCTCCTCTCACATGAATCTTAGTTCCCTTTCCCATGTACAATCAATAAGCTCGGTCAGTTTATTTCACTTTGAAGGTCTTAGGAATTCCCTAAACTTGGAATTTAACGTACTGTAATACATCTTTATCCACATACTCTCAGTCTACAAGAGACCGAACACCGCAGTGATGGTGTCTATGCTCTCATCTTTATGCCTCATGTGTAGAAATTCCTCAATTATCCTATTGATTGCATCTTGAGGACAAAACCTCTTAAGAAATAAATCCTTAGGTCCTACCCATGTGATGACTTTCATTCCATCTCTACCTTTCTCCTTGCGAAGAAGTTACCCCAATCCTTCGCCCTTTCACTTAGTTGATCCCACCAAATACAACTTATTCTATCGAATCAAAATGACATGTCTCAGAGGTGCCTTTCATGTCAGCTATCCACCTTTGACTCAGTAGTAGATAAACTTCACCCTTGAATTCTGGAGGTTTGCATGCAACCAAATCCTTGTAGGTCACCTTCCTGGAAGGTCGTTCAGTATCACCACTTGTTTTAAGAGTGGCAAAATCATGCCTTATAAACTCCTGTATTGAAGCTTGCATTCGTTCCATGTATGTTCGGATATTAGCTTGAAATGCCTTAGTCACCTCTTCTTTTACTACTCTTTATTTAAGGGAGAACAATTTCATGCTAACCTCTCCCGTATCATGTTCATCAACAATTTTATGACTGAAATGTTAAAGTGCTTTATTTGTCCTAATATCTGAGTCATATAGTTTTGTCCTAGTATCTATGTCATATAGTTAATACAAACTACATTCTTGTGACCTAAAAGATCACTTATACAACAAAATACTGCCATATTACCTAATATTCTATACCAAAAATTTGAATTGAATTTATTAAAGTCATGTACATGTCACTTGAATATGATTATACGGACTAGGTATAATAATATCCTCATCACATGTCCACTTTATTAATATTGTCATCTAAACTTTTTTTTAATATATTCGGTTAAACATATTACATAATCACACATTGTGTTTGAATATCAAATGTACATAATCCTAATCACATCAGTTCACAATTACATATGAATTGCAATTGCCTAAAATAGAAACTTCATGTGAACTTGCCTAAAATAGAAACTTTCCTAAAATGGAAGCTTACTATAAATAGTAAGTTATCCAACGAACGTAGTTTACGTCTTTACACGTATCACACGACACTAAACACACGATAAACGAACACTTAAACCAAACAAATCACCAACGGGTCGTAAAGTCAAACACGGTCAACACGACCAACACAACAAATGAGAGTTGTTTGGACACAAACGAAGTCAAGTGAGACCAACACGAACACTAACACGAACATAACTGTGAACACGAACTCACATCACCTATGTGATATAGGTAACTATTAAGGGCAAACAACCGGCCGCTTACGCAACAACAACTGCTGAACTCTGGTGAGTTTACAGCCCCTCTTTTACTCTTTAACTGTTTTTGTTAAACTTTTGGGATGAGAATACTATGCAACTGTTTTAGATGTATGACTGGTATGTTGGAAACAAACCTTTTGAGTGTAACTATATCGCAACAAAAGTCCTCACATACCCTTACCGTTAGTTGTGTAACAAACGAGTCATTTTTACGTAGTACTACTGGGTTTGACTAGCCCCACTCAGCGACAATGGTGACTGGAGGTCACAACGAGTGTAATATCGATTTATTGCCGGGTTCCGCGATTACCCGGGGAGGCAAACAACAATCAGGATTCGGTAAGATCAACAGACACACTCAGGATCGAAAATCCAACAACTTAACATACCCAGTATATATCTTGTTACTGTTTTAACTTACTTAAACTTGTGAACTCACCAACTTTATGTTGACATGTTTTCGCATATATTGTCAGGTAACTGCCATATTACCTAATATTCTATACCAAAAAATTGAATTGAATTTATTAAAGTCATGTTCATGTCACTTGAATATGATTATATGGGCTAGGTATAATAATATCCTCATCACATGTCCACTTTATTAATATCGTCATCTAAATTTTTTTTTTAATATATTAGGTTAAACATATTACATAATCACACATTGTGTTTGAATATCAAATGTATATAATCTTAACCACATCAGTTCACAATTACATATGAATTGCAATTGCACATACTTCTATCAATTACATTTACTTATCAAATGTAATTATATTTACTAACCTTAACTTTTCTGCTACGCGATCAGGTCTTGGATCGAAATTTTCTCCCCATACCAAGAGCACAAAGGTTTGAGTTCAAGTGTTACATCTCATACTTGATTCACTCAAACAATGGCTCTAATACTAACTTATGATACCCAATTATTTAAAACACATTTAATTATTTGGTCAGAATTTACAAAAGAGATCCCAGATTTTTCAATTTTTAAATCTTTACAAACAACGTTTTAGCTTAATGCCTTTAATAAATCTAACTAACATCATTCACCACATACCAAATATATAAAAATCACTAAAAACATGTTTTCCAACTTCACCAAATGATCTTTTAAGATGATGTTGGCTTAATCTTTCAACTTTTCCGATTACCACGTGCGTAGCCATCCTAGTATTTGCATGCATGCACAATAAATTAACCATATGCCAGTTCACAAGAGCTAACTGAGATAATCCCTTTATGTCACTATTTGTAACTACACATACATGAAATGGTATCTTGTGTGGCGTATTTGGAACCCCAACGCTTTCCGAAACTCTAGGGAATGTTTTATAGTGGCGTCTACAAAAGCCTAGTGGCGGACGCTGTGATACCTCGTATTTTCCAGGTCAGCAATATATTTATTTTAATAATAATTTATATTATTATTTCATACGTGGCACTAGAATTAGATAATTTATTGTGACACGTGGTATAATAGTTCAAACATGAACAACTAAACGATAGTTCGAGGAATTATCAGAAATCACACACACATGTCTCAATTAACGAACGTTGGTGAAATTGAACAAACATAACTCAAGAAAACTATAATTAAGCCTTACGAGAACCCATAATAAGTTAAATTATGAGTAAAGTCACAAAACGACGGTGCGCGCGAATCAACCAGACGCCATCTGGATTATTTTAATCCAGGCGGTACGCCTAGCCTCGCGTGGGCTCGCTAGGCGGTACGCCTGGAAGTCGCAGATGCCAAAACCATTATAACTCTCAACCTAGCTCATCCATAATCATTTCTACCCTATATTTCGACTGAAACACCTCCATCATATCTCGAGCCATGCAATTTGTTTCTTCATCATTTCCACCAGAGAACTCCATTTTTGGTGTCTTGAAGCTCTAGGAAGCCATTGGAGCATAAAAGGAAGCTTGAAAAGCCTGTTCCTCTCATCATCATCACCCACCCCTGTTAGAAGACCATTTTCAGAAGTGTTAGGAGCTGCCCAACCATCATCTCAAGGATTCTTGGAGCTTGAGAAGGCAGCCTTATGGTTATTTTGCACTTTTCACACTCATACACACACATGCAAGAATTAAAACCCACATGCAAACACTCAATCTACACATGCACGAAATTTTGATGATATGGATATGTGATTGTAGTGTTTTGCTACTGATTTGATGATATTGGAATGATCCATGATGATTTTGTTTTTTTTTGTGGGTCATTTTATTCATAATGTTGAAAATGGTAACTTATGGCTACATGCATGTATGATCCATGATGTTCTAAGTAATTTGGAGTATTGATAGATGGTTATGGATGATATTTGGGGTTATTTACAAGGTTTATTGTGATTGTTATTGTTAAAAATTGATTATTTGAGAATAGTACTATTTTTAATAACTTTAAAGTTACAAAATGTTGATAAATGATGAAATAGAAACATGCATGTGTTTAAGATGATGACTTATGATCCAAATGATGAATTTTGGAGTGTTGATTAGTTAAAATTGATATAAATGTGATTTACATCATTGTTAATAAATATAGTAACTTTTGAATTACAAGTGTTTGAAGAATGATGAACTTGACATGATTTTCATGCTTAAATGGTTATTTGAACTTAATATGATAATATTAGGTGTTTTTAATTTAATAGAATCATTGAAATATAAGTTTTATCATAAGTTACTATAAATAATAACTTTATTATAAGAAATCAATGAATAACGATGTGTTAGTTATAACAAGCATGTTTAAATGGTTATTTGAAGTTAAGATATTGATTATAGATGAGTTTGATTAATTGGAATGGATGAAATATGTGTACTTGTTACAACTTTTTATAAATAGAAACTTTTTAACAAGAAGTATGCTCATTTGATAACATGTAACTATGTGCTATGTGATAACATAATCATATAGGATTAACAAGCATGCTAAATTAATAAAAAATATATGTAACTTTATGTGAACTTGCATAAAATAGAAACTTTCCTAAAATGGAAGTTTACTATAAATAGTTAGTTATCCAACGAACGTAGTTTATGTCTTTACACGTATCACACGACACTAAACACACGATAAACGAACACTTAAACCAAACAAATCACCAACGGGTCGTAAAGTCAAACACAGTCAAACACGGTCAACACGACCAACATAACATATGAGAGTTGTTTGGACACAAACGAAGTCAAGTGAGACCAACACAAACACAAACACGAAAATAACTATGAACACGAACTCACATCACCTATGTGATATAGGTAACTGTTAAGGGCAAACAGGTCACACCCCGAGCCAGCGGGGTTGGATCAAAGTCCCCGTCAGACGGAAGGTTCTCGGGGCGCGATATCGTGAGTGATAATCGGAATGATCAGATTGTTACATTGCACATGATATATAAATGAGAAACTTGCTAAAATAAAATAGAATTACAAAGTTAAATTACATCAGTTAAGTTTATAATTTAACAATGTAAATCTACTATCACATCATAAATCTTCTATCTTGTATCTGCACAAGATATACAAAATAAACTGTATAATGATGCTTCAAAATATGCAGGTCCAAAAGCTAGGTCCTCTATCAGATAACCTAATCCAAAGAAATAACTCTTCAGTTGACCTGTTCGTCACCTGAGAAGTCATGCAAAAATAAAGTCAACACATGGTTGGTGAGTTCATATAGTTTTATAAAAAAGAGTTTGAATGACCTTAATGACCACCTTAACCTCACCATTAACCACCTATATCATCCAATTCAGTATGCTTATATATAGGGCATATGTAGGGGATAAGCCCCAGCCAACATCCCACCACATACCCAACCACATGATATATTGTTCCTGGTGATAATTAAGCATTTCATCCCACACCTTTGATTTCATGATATATGATTCATAGCATTTGATTACCCTGAAAAGTTTACCTTGATCCCCCGAAATGACAACCTTAACCTCATCAACAACCACCTATGCTATCCAATCAAGTATGCTTATATATAGGGCATATGTAGGGGACAAGCCCCAACCAACATCCCACCACATACCGAACTGCTTGGCATATTGTTGTTAATGATAATTAAGCGTTTCACTCCATTCACCTTTGATTTAGATTCTGATTTTCACAATTCGATTTACCTTTGATCCTCTTGAGTTCATCATAGTTACATGATTTCCCAAAAGCTATTATAGGAATATAATGTTAAATATTTAATTAAACAAATAAATAAACATTTAAAATACAACTAAGACATGATGATTGGGCCTTATTTGACTCAATCAATTAGACTTAGTTGTTGGTGGTTGTCCAAGTTGTACCCTCTCACGTGACCCATATCAGGCAGGACTCACAAGGAGCCTACCTGAGCATTCCGGGATTTTAATGATGCCCATATCAGCTTGATCCAATGGTCTACTGTACATGTCGGGACTTTACGGATATCCTTTGATTCTTGATCTCTTTGATTCTCTTGATTTTGATTTCATTTGATAGTTCACGTTATTGCCCATATAGCTTGACTACAAGAGTCTACTATTTATGCTGGGACTTTATGTGTGTTACACGTGGTCTTGATTTCTATACAACGGACATCCACCTTAACTCAAGTATTAATGATTTCATTAGATCTTAATGATTTCATTATTTCAATGATTCACACATATTCATGATTTCTGATTCCTTGAGTCTCTTGATTTGATCTTTAGAATTCCCATGATTTCACAATGATAATTGATTCTTAATTAGAATCCTTTGTCTTCAGATCACACACTGAATTAGGTTTCTTTGAACATGATCTTTAGCTTTAGTTCTATTGATTTCACTTTGAATTTAGGTTCTTGAACTTGAGCTTGATGGACTAAGGGTTTGTTTAGAGTTTAGAATTAGAGTATTACTCATAAGAGTAATTTAATTAAATTGATTATTTGATCTGCATAGTAATTACCTAGACAGGAGTCTAGGAGTATCAACAAGCATATAGATATAACATATAATGAATAAAAGCATTTAAGTAAAAAATTTAAATAAAACAGTTTACGCATGCTTCTCAGCCCCGCATTTTAAAACAAAAATGTTTAGAAAAGGGGCAATGAACTCACCTGTGTTGTTATGTAAATGATCTATCACAAAATGCGCGCTCGTTCTGTAGCTTAGGTTTCTTCAGTTCCTGAGTTGTTTTAAAAGAGTTCGAATATAATAAGTATACGTATTAGTTCGTCGTATCTAAGGTTTAGTCTCGGTGTGCAACTAAGTGTCATGTACTACTATGGTGTTTCTAAGATTTCATCTATCTTATTCTAACCTCTTACCTAATCATAATCCCAATCCATAAGCAATGACCATTACACATTAGTGATGTATGGTTCACATTGTTCACATTTCAAAGTTTATTTGTCACACCCCCACCCCTCGTCACCTCGTGTATGGCCTGACGTCACTGAACCGGTTGCGGAAGCATAGTGGTGATGTCTCCGAGGTGAGGGGTGACTTACTTGAACCGATATCATAAGCACACAGATTAACTTAAAATAAATACAATACAGGGTTCCGTCATTACAATCAGTATCATAGTTTACAACTAAGTTTATTATACAACTGACTTATTTAATTACTAGTGTTTGAAGTGCTGCCTCACCGAGTGTCACTGTCTCCCTGCAAAAAGATTTAAGTTTGAAACGTCAGCACAAAGCTGGTGAGATCGACAGTTCATTTTAAAACAATATGATATGATAAGCATGTTCTCAAAAGTTCAGTTCCGGATAACCATGGGACCCGTATCTAGTTCCTTTCGGACGTCTAGTCTGTTCTCAAGATATTACCTGTCGGTACATATCTTAGTGCCTCATTATCTTAATGTCTATCATACCATTAAGAAGTTCAGGAAACAGATAACAAACATTCACACAAGGGGAGATGCAATCCTCCCAGCGAATGGGGTGTCAACCAATAGTACTATCAATGTTTTCTGTTCGGCCACACATGGGTTCACTAGATACAGTTCAGAAATGAGGAATTTCAGTTCCATGATAGAGTTCAGTCTACAGGCAAAATCCCATGAAATCACACAGATATCATTGATGCATATCATATGTTCAGACAACAGTTTGCAGAGTTTCCCCGATGTTTATAAAAGATTAAAAATAAAAAGGGGTTGTACGAAACTCACCTGATAATATAAAGGTAGCAGAGTATCACCAAACTGATAGTACAGAGATGATTTTGCATTTAGTTATATTTAATGAATTGTTTATGTTCTAGTTTACTGATTAGATCTTCCTGAACGTTCAATGTCAAAGACATTGCTTAGTAAATCATCAACTCGATATTAAATGCTTAAATAATTAATTTGATGTTATATCATACAATGTATGATAATGTAGGAACCTACATTACATTATATTCCTAACACAAAGTTGATGACTCTTTGGATTAATCAGAATGATCTCGGATTAACCAAATAGTTGATGTTGTTGATTATGATACTGTAACAGTTTCTAGATAATTTAATGGCTTAGGAATGATCAATCCTTGTTATTGATTACCCAATTATCATGAAATATCACAATGTAGCATCAGAATAGGTGTAATAACCAAGTTTAACATACTAATCTGACTGTTATCATAAACATCAGATAATAGTTCCAATGAGTATGTTAATGGTTGTGATTAGTTTGAAACACTTGGATTTAACCTTGCATTTCAAGGATTAACCCAACTAATCACCTACATTGTTATAATCAAATGGATTAAACCATTATAATCATGGGTATGGTTTCATGCAAACCGGGCATTACAACGGATCAAAACAAGGATTTAACCGTTAAAACTTCCTGTTCTTTGTTTATAATCAATCCTAGCCATCATCTAGGCAATAATCAACAATCCTAACTATGTCATTACGTTCAAAATCAAGATCTAATCAATCAAAATCAAACCAGAAAGTTTAAATGGATCATTACCTAATCTGACAGATATCTGACTTCAATACAACGACCAGAACTTCTAGAGATGATCCCTGGTACGATCGGTGACTTCTAGTGGCTTCAGATGTGAGTTTTGGTGGTGTTTTGTGGTTGTTCGTCGCCTGAAAATGAAGCAGAAGCGAGAAGATGTATAAAGTTTACATCTTGCATGAAATCTGATGAAGGAGATCAGATTGTTGCACCGCCACATCCGTCGCGTACCGCGACCAAAAGCCAAAAGGGGCTTCGCGTACCGCGAAGCTTTTCGGGAATTTCAGATATCTTGCAACCATCGCGTACCGCAGAGGATTCTCAATCCCTCCATCGCGTACCGCGATGGGTCCAGTCGACCAACACTTAGAAATTTTTCTTCATTTTTCGATTCCGGGCTATCCAGGACTCTGTTTTGAGCACGGTTTTCGCCCACGTTCATCATTTCTCACCTACTATCATTCTGTAACAATTACAAGTATTAAAACAACGTGAATTTCTAGAACGATCAAATGTGCCCACGTTATTAATGACGTAATTCTCTTATGCAACTGTCACAGTCTCCTCCTGTTAGAGAAATTTCGTCCCGAAACGAAATTTAGTGAAGACTTACATTAAGACAATTGTTTATGAGAATAGATGTGGGTGCTTTGCTTTCATTTGATCTTCACGTTCCCATGTATATTCGGGCCCACGTTGAGAGTTCCATCGCACTTTAATGATTGGTATGCGACTACGTTTCAGCACTTTCGTTTCTCGATCCATTACCTCTACTGGTTCTTCACTGAACTGAAGTTTTTCATCAATATGAATCTCTTCGAGAGGTACGATCAATGATTCGTCAATTAAACACTTTTTCAGATTGGATATATGAAAAATATCGTGAATATTACTAAGTTCAGGAGGTAACTCAAGTCTGTAGGCTACTGACCCAATTCGTTCAAGAATTTTGAATGGCCCTACAAATCTTGGTGAAAGTTTACCTTTCCTTCCGAATCTGAAAATGCCTTTCCAAGGTGATACTTTTAACATTACCCGATCACCGATTTGGAATTGCAATGGTCTACGGCGATTATCAGCATAACTCTTTTGACGATCGCGAGCAGCTTTAATTCGTTCCTGAATAAGTGCGATCTTGTCAGTTGTTTCCTGAATGAATTCTGGGCCTATGATTTGGCTTTCACCTACTTTTGACCAACAGATAGGTGATCTACATTTGCGTCCATAAAGTGCTTCGAATGGAGCGCATTGAATACTGGTATGGTAGCTGTTATTGTATGAGAATTCAACAAGTGGAAGATGAATATCCCAGCTACCTCCAAAATCAATCACACAGCTTCTAAGCATGTCTTCAAAAGTCTGATTTGTTCGTTCAGTCTGTCCGTCAGTTTGTGGATGATAAGCTGTGCTCATATTGATTTGCGTGCCCAGAGCATTCTGAAGAGTTTGCCAAAATCGTGACATAAATCGATTATCTCTGTCAGAAATGATAGAGATCGGTACTCCATGTCGAGATACAATCTCATTAACATAAAGTTTAGCGAGTCGATCCATAGAATAATTCTCTCGGATGGGTAAGAAATGCGCAGATTTAGTAAGGCGATCAACGATAACCCATATAGAGTCATGATTACTGGATGTTCTGGGTAATTTAGTGATAAAATCCATAGAGATCTGATCCCATTTCCACATGGGAATCTCAGGTTGTTGCAATAACCCAGAAGGTCGTTGATGTTCAGCCTTAACTTTGAGACATGTTAAACATCGATCCACGTATTCAGCTATGTGTTTCTTCAATCCAGGCCACCAGTAAAAGTCTTTAAGATCTTTATACATTTTATCAGCACCTGGATGAATAGAATACCTGGATTTATGCGCCTCATCCAAGATAATAGTTCGAGAGTTACCGAATAGGGGAACCCACATTCGGTCTTTGAAATACAACAGTCCATCGTCTTTGGTATCGAGTTTCTTATCTAATCCTCTTAGTCCCTCAGCAGAATAGTTCGTTGCTTGTAAAGCTTGTTGCTGAGCTTCTTTAATTTGAGGAATTAGACTAGTTTGAATAGTCATACTTAACGCTTTTACACGTAACGGTTTGACTCGTTCCTTGCGACTTAAGGCATCGGCTACAACATTCGCTTTACCTGGGTGATAACGAATTTCACAGTCATAGTCGTTCAAGAGTTCAACCCATTGCCTCTGTCGCATGTTCAACATTTTCTGATCTAGAATGTGTTGGAGGCTTTTGTGATCAGTGTATATAATACACTTAGTTCCGTATAGATAATGTCTCCAAATCTTGAGTGCAAACACCACTGCAACAAGTTCTAGATCATGTGTGGTATAATTCTTCTCGTGTACTTTCAGTTGTCGAGAAGCGTAAGCAATTACCTTATCCTTCTGCATTAGAACACACCTAAGACCTTGACGTGAAGCATCACAATACACTGTGAAGTTATCAGTACCTTCCGGTAGTGTCAAAATAGGTGCGTTGCAGAGTTTGTGTTTCAACAGTTGGAACGCCTCCTCCTGTTGAAAATCCCATATAAACGGTTGATTCGACTGTGTCAATGTGGTCAGTGGCAAGGCTATCTTTGAAAAGTTCTTGATAAACCGGCGATAATAACCTGCCAACCCCAAAAATTGGCGTATTTCAGTCAGGGTTCGTGGTGTCTCCCATTGTTTCACCGCCTGAATCTTACTGGGATCCACTTGAATACCGTTTTGATTTACTACATGACCAAGAAATTGAACTTCTCATAACCAGAACTCACACTTGGAGAACTTGGCATATAATTTTTCACATGCCAAAAGTTCTAAGATTAATTTCAAGTGTTGAGCATGTTCTTGTTGGTTTTGGGAATAAATGAGAATATCATCAATAAACACAATCACAAATTTATCCAGATAAGGTCTACATACTCGATTCATCAGATCCATGAAAACTGCTCGTGCATTGGTTAAACCAAATGGCATCACTAAAAATTCGTAATGTCCGTATCGAGTTCTGAAAGCAGTTTTTGGAATGTCATTGTGACAATCCGACTTTTCGAATTGACTTCGTTAACTGAGAATAGTGAGATCACGGGCCCAACAAGACAAGTTAGGCCCAATGAATCAAAGACAGGCCCAATAAAGCCAAGTAGGCCCAATAAGGCCAGTGTAGGCCCATTGAGATCTAAGAAGGTCCAATAAGGCCATTGTAGGCCCATTGAGGTTTAGGTAGGCCCAATAAGCCCAAGGTAGGCCCAATAGTATTTGGGAGGCCCAATTGGGTTAATCAAGCCCAATACTAGTTCAAGTAATTAATCAGTGACAATCCGGCAAATTCGGATTAACCCCGTTAGTC
Organism: Mikania micrantha; assembly: GCA_009363875.1. Taxonomy (NCBI): domain Eukaryota; kingdom Viridiplantae; phylum Streptophyta; class Magnoliopsida; order Asterales; family Asteraceae; genus Mikania; species Mikania micrantha. The sequence goes on from CM018687.1 coordinate 10,416,950, forward strand.
CGGAATTGACAGAAATAATCCGAAATTAAACAAAATTGAACTACAAGTTATAAAATTAATCAAATTAGGTTTAGATATATTCAATTTATTAGAATTTGATTTGTAAAGGGGTAAAATGACCAATTTTGACTTTTACAAGTCAAAATTCGGCCAAATTGTTAATTAAATTCGAATTTCACATTAAATCTAAGTAAAAATCAAAATTGATTAACCTTAATCATGTTATTGATGATTGTTATCAGTTTCCATACGTTATGGTGTAATTAATTCATCGAATTGAATCAAAAGTGAACCCAAGAGATGAAACCGTCACTAGGATAAGCATACATCCACAATTCGATCAAAATTCAGCAAATTGATCACACAAACACTTCAATCGGCACTTTTAGAACCTTTTGAACATACCAATTCAATCCACGAAGTCGGGGGTTGAAGAACACGATCGAGAGTCGGCCAAGGTTTCACCTAAAAGTCGAACCACTTCAATTGGGCATCAAGCAAGGTAATAATCTATTCCTCTAGTACCTAAAAGGTCCGACTAAGGATAAGCATATCATAATTGCAGTCTTTAACATCTGATGATTGAAAATCGATTTCTAGGGTTCTAAGTCTAAGGCGATTTGGAGATTTCGATTGAAATAGCTTTAAAATCAAAATCAAATGGTACTAAAAGTTTCAGAACAAACCGATTAACAAAGCCTATATAGCAATTTCATTAAATCATAACGAATTGCATATGATCAAGTTCTAGGGTTTCTTTTAGAAAGCGATTTGGGGGTCTTGATGGGAATGGACTGTAAAATCAAATTAAATGACACAGATATGTTAGAAATTCATTATAAATTGAAAACCATGTGTCAATTTTCTGAAATGATAATGAATTGAAAGAGTTTGAATTTTAGGGTTTTTAATATAAATGTTTTTGGGGGATTCGAACTAAACGAACTCGATCCTCAAATTATTTGGCTCAGACATGTTCGAAATTATATTGTAAATGATAACCATATGATTTTTCAAATCAATTTAAAGGAAATCGATCAAATCAAATTGTAAACGTGGTGCATGAGTTCGAAACTGTTTAGGAGGAAAAATCGTATGTTTTTGATGATCATGACCAATTGAGCGCACCTATATGCTCGATTAGGACAGTAGAACAAAAGCCCTAAGAATTGGTGTTCGATTGGATTCGAATTCGCGATCAATTGAAGGGTTCAAGCTTAGGCTATAGGAAGACAAAGGGGAACCGGTTAAAATGGGGTTAAAACAATTAATCTGTGGAGTCTGTTGCGAAACCCTAGCGGGCGTGACTGGTGGTGTGCGTGTGTGTGGAGATGGGGGTCGCGGGTTCGAGCCTTGCTTGGGCCGGTTTTGTGGGGAAATACCATTTTTGCTATTTTTGTAATAACTCCCACATACGAACTCCGATTTAACTCGTTTCAGTTTCGTTAGAACCAGAATTTTATTCCGAACACATTAGAATAATAAAAATTATATTTTTGATCAAAAACGTAATCGCGTGTAATTACGTTCATTTAAATAAAATCATATATGATTTTATTTAAACGATTTAAAAAAAAATTCGCGTACATTCCTATGTACATTCTTAACACTCTAACATACGTGTGTTGACACGTATGTGATTTCAAGCACAAAACGATGTTCCGAATAACACTAAGTTATTATTAAACCACAGATTTTTCGTAAAGGATTTCTACGCGAGTTCACAAGTGTTTGATCATTCTGTTAAAACTCAAAGGTGCGTACACGGCCCCTTTCTTATTTTAACTGTTTTGGGGGAGAAAACATGTGCAACAAACGCTTTTAGATACATATCACTTGCATGAGTTAGCTGTTTACATTAAGTGCAAACATAGCATTACCAAGCCTTCTATTTCGAACCGTTTAATTTGCCGGAGTGCAAAGCGTGGTAGTTGAAGATAGATCTATTAGGTTTGACAAACCTCACTTGGTAGATAGGATCTACGCAGGTGTTTGACTGACCAAACACACACATTACTATTGTTCGTGCTAGACAATAGTGTTAAGGCAAAAACATGCTATAGCATGGCAACGTCAGCTTCGGTGTCGACCACTTATGTAAATAGTACAAATGACTAGCTATCATGACTATGCATGTGTGATTATGTTATCTGTAAACTTTATATTCAAACTGTGATTATACATACAAACCTGTGTATGCACCAACCTTTGTGTTGACTTGATTTACATGTTTTCTCAGGACACTAAGACACAAGCAAGGACAAGCAGGGACTAGGATGTTGAGTCTCATGCATGTATTTCAGTTCAAGTGTTTTAGTTTTGATAAATTAAGACATTGTATGTTATTGGATTTGTACTTTACATTTTCAAACCGATACGTTTTGTTATTGGTTTTTAAAACGCTTCCGCAAACTTTGAAAACCTTGATGTTACAGTTTTAGACCAACATATGTTTTGAAATTCATATAGAGGTCTTCGTTATGTCTAATGATCTGAGATCCTGGTTTGTCACGTTCCCAAACGGTATGATTCCGTTAGTTGAAAATTGGGGGTGTGACAGATTGGTATCAGAGACATTGGTTATAGCGAACTAGGTTTGCATTTGTAGACTTAGACTATAACTGTTAGACATTAGACACTTGCTTACACGATAGTTTGTATGCACTTACATATGGCATCATGTAACAGACATGGCATCATCATCTACACCTACTCACACTAAAGAACGAGTTGTATCATTGTCGGACATCATGACAAGGAGGATCGAATCAGTGGATGCTACAATGCACTATGGGGAGGAAATACATGTTCGACAAAGGGGGAACAACCAATATTGGAATTGGTTTCCTGATCTCATACGCAGCTGGGTGTGGGAAGAACGAGTGCCACCACCACCAACTGCCAACACTGCTAATAGCCTTTGGACGTTACCTGCTCTAGGATATCCACTAGAACAGGCATTTGCTGCTTTTGTTGCACGCATGGAGCGTGAAATCCGCAACATGCGGGAAGTAGCAGGGATGATCACAGAATTGCTTGAGAATAACAACTGGCTGACACAAATTTGGGATAACCTCACTGAGGAGTTGGTTAGGACTAATGAAGAACAGGAAAATTTGGTGGAAACGATCTGGATGATGCGAGGGACGATCCTCGAACTCACTACACGACTAGAAACTACTGAGTTACGTGTAGCTGTTGCCGAGGCAAGGGCTGAGGAAGCCAATGCACGGGCTGGTGCAGCGGCGATTGAAGCCAATATAGTGAGAGATTTGGCTGGGGAGGCCATGACCCTCATCACTGGGCATATGCGTTACCAGCATGGTGCAGTGAGTGGTCCAGCAGAACTGGAAGATTCATCATCAACTGTTGGTTCACCAAACGATGGAATCTAGTCATTTCATTTACTTCTAATTAACAAACTTATATGAGTGGGTTGTACTCATAAAAGTAGATTTCGAATTTAGTTGTTTTGCATCTCTTTGACAAACAATTGTAAGCACCAGTTATCATAAATGATCAAGAATTGTTACCTTAATGGCTATGGTAGTGTGCTACATTTACTTTGTGCATGAGTGATGATTATGCGATGGGTGTAGTCTCATTATGTATATTTGCAAATAGGAAGGTCATGATTGGAGGAAACAATAACATGACTGCAACGGAAGTTGAGGCACTTATTAACACTCGAATTACCGAGACAATCGCAAACTATACGCAAACAAACCAAACAGGACCACATGATCCAATGGGGGGACTGATAAACCCACAAATGTGCACGTTCAAGACATTCTTGAACTGTAAACCATGTAATTTCAAAGGATCGGAAGGAGCCATTGGACTTATTCGATGGATTGAACAGTCAGAATCGGTATTTGAGATGTGTGATTGTCCGGAAGAAAACAAGGTCAGATACGCTATTGATACTTTGGTGGGTTCAGCCTTGACATGGTGGAACTCTATCGTACAGACACTCGGTTTGAATACAGCCAATGCACTTACTTGGAACGGATTCAAAATCCTGTTGCAGGAGGAGTATTGTTCCCGTAATGAAATACAAGAACTTGAGGATGAATACAGGCAACTCAAGATGAAAGGTTCTAATATTGAGGAATACACTACTCGATTCCAGCAATTAGCAAGACTCTTACCACACAGGGCAACCCCATCTAGCAAGTGGATCAAGAGATACATTGGAGGGCTGGTATCTCAGGTTCGAAAATTGATCATATCTGCAAATCCTACTACCATACAGCAAGCTGTTCGACTGGCACACCAATTTACTGATCAAACGATGCAACGGGGAACATTACCCAAACGAACAGTAACAGCTAAGGCAGGAGATCACAAAAGAAAATGGGATAACATTGATTCTAAGAATTTCACTCAGCAGTCATTTCAGGAGAACCGCAAGCAGGAATCCAGCAAGACTCATCACAATCCAAACAATAATCAACAGTCATCGGGAGGGTATAATGGTAAATACCCAAAGTGCAACAAATGTGGATTCCATCACTTTGGGAAACATTGTGACAAATACCGATGTCAGCGATGCAGAAAGGTAGGTCATGTAGCAAAAGACTGTCGAGGGGAACTGCAGGCAAGCTCACTCAACCAGAGCAACACACAGAAAGGATGTTTTGAGTGTGTCTTCTTAGGACATTTCAAGAAGGAGTGCCCACAACTCAAGAAAAGAAGGGCTAATGACATGATTACAAAAGGAAAACAACAACAATAACAATAACAACAACAACAATGGTGCTAGGGGCAGGGCGTTTGTGATTGGAGGACGTCAAGCGCGGGAGGATCCCAACATTGTTACGGGTACGTTCCTCTTAAATAATCACTATGTCTCTATGTTATTTGACACTGGTGCCAATCGGAGTTTTGTATCTAGTTCACTTGCTAAGTTGCTAAATGTTAGTCCCACTGCCTTAGATAGTCCATACACTGTGGAATTAGCTGATGGTAAGTTGATTGTAGTAGAAAATATTTTTAATGGATGTATCCTTGATTTGATGGGTCAAACATTAGAGATTGATCTGATGCCTATTGCCTTAGGCAGTTTTGATGTAGTCATTGGCATGAACTGGTTGTCCAAAAACCAGGCAGAAATCGTATGCCATGAAAAGATTGTTCGCATACCTCTTCCGCAGGGAGAGACATTATATGTACAAGGCGAGAAGAGCAGTACGCCACTGCGTCTCATATCTTGTTTGAAAGCACACAAATGTCTGCGGAAAGGTCATACATCAGTTATAGCCCTTATAACTGAAAAACCGGTAGCTGAGAAGAAGATAGAAGATATACCAGTAGTTTGTGAATTTCCGGAAGTGTTTCCAGAAGACTTGCCGGGATTACCACCTATCAGACAGGTGGAATTCCGAATCGACCTTACACCGATGCAGCACCGATAGCTAGGGCGCCTTATCGACTTGCACCGTCAGAAATGCAAGAGTTATCCACACAATTGCAAGAGTTGTTGGATAAGGGTTTCATACGACCTAGTTTTTTTCACCGTGGGGATCTCCAGTTTTGTTTGTAAAGAAGAAGGACGGAACTTTCCGTATGTGTATCGATTACCGGGAATTGAACAAGGTTACTATCAAGAACCGGTATCCGTTACCCAGAATTGACGATCTGTTTGATCAGTTGCAAGGTTCGAGTGACTACTCGAAGATTGATCTCAGGTCGGGTTATCATCAACTAAGAGTCCAGGAGGAGGATATCCCGAAGACAGCATTTAGGACACACTATGGCCATTATGAGTTCGTGGTCATGTCATTTGAATTGACAAACACTCCAGCAGTATTCATGGATCTCATGAATCGAGTCTGCAAACCTTACCTCGATAAGAACAACTGTACGCTAAGTTCTCGAAATGTGATTTCTAGGTGCGAGAAGTTCAATCATTAGGTCATATAGTCAATGAAAAGGGCATACATGTTGATCCAACCTGAATTGAAGCGATTAAGAATGGTTTTTCAAAGATCGCCCAACCACTTACAGCTCTTACACACAAAGGAACGAAGTATAACTGGACGGAAAAACAGGAAGCTGCATTCCAGATATTGAAACAGAAACTCTGTAGTGCACCAATTCTGTCCTTACCGGAAGGGGCGGAAAACTTTGTGGTATTGTGATGCATCTACCCAGGGTTGGGGATGTGTGTTGATGCAACGTGATAAAGTGATTGCTTATGCTTCCAGACAACTACGACCACACGAAAAGAATTACACTACTCATGACTTGGAATTAGGAGCAGTGGTTTTTGCTTTGAAGATTTGGAGGCATTATTTGTATGGAACTAAGTGCACTATTTACACTGATCATAAGAGTTTGCAACATATCTTTGATCAGAAGGAACTCAACATGAGACAGCAACGATAGGTTGAGTTGTTGAACGATTACGAATGCGCGATTAAGTATCACTCGGGAAAAGCTAATGTGGTAGCTGATGCTTTAAGCAGAAAAAATACTTCAACAAGACGGGTTCGTGCACTTATGATGACGATACATACTGACTTACCTGACAAGGTACGCAGTGCTCAGATCGAGGCTTTGAAAAAGGGAAAACTTGGTACAGGAATCTTTACGAGGAATGGAAGAACAACTGGATGTTAAGTCTGATGGAATTCGTTATTTCATTAATCGATTTTGGATACCTTTGTATGGAGGTCTAAGGGAACTCGTGATGGTTGAAGCACACAAGTCCAGATATTCAATTTATCCAGGATCAGACAAGATGTATCATGACTTGAAGGCGCTGTATTGGTGGCCTCACATGAAAGCTGATATTGCTAAGTATGTTAGCAAATGTTTGACTTGTTCAACAGTCAAAGTTGAATACCAGAAGCCGTCTGGTTTACTGCAACAACCAGAGATACCAATGTGGAAATGGGAACAGATTTCGATGGATTTCATTACTAAGTTACCCCGTACACCAAGTGATTGTGATACGATATAGGTAATTGTCGATCGATTAACGAAATCTGCACACTTCTTAGCAATCAAGGAAACTGATAAGATGGAGAAACTGACTCGTATTTACATCAAGGAAGTGGTAGCAAGGCATGGCGTGCCTATCTCTATCATATCAGATCGGGATGCTCGATTTACTTCCAACTTTTGGAAATCACCCCATAAGTTCTTGGGAATTCGTTTAGGCATGAGTACAACATATCATCCACAAACAGACGGTCAGAGTGTACGTACGATCCGGACACTCGAAGATATGTTGGGAAAACCATTTACCGTTGGTGGAATTCTCTTACAAATCCAGAACCGTATGGCAGCGGCTCGGGATCGACAAAAGAGTTACGCTGACAAACGCCACAAACCGTTGGAATTTCAAGTAGGAGACATGATTCTTCTAAAAGTGTCATCTTGGAGATGACACAATACATAAGACCTTTTGAGATCCTAAAAAGGATTGGTCCGGTAGCGTATTAGCTCAATTACCGAATAAACTCAATGGAGTTCATGATGTATTTCATGTTTCGAACTTGAAGAAACGTTTTCCTGCTGAGACATTGGTAGTACCACTTGAAGAAATGCAAGTGGACGAACAGTTACAATTCGTTGAGGAACCAGTTGAAAGCATGATATTTCACACTCTAACTGTAAGCACAAACAAGCACAAACACCTTATACTATTGATTTTAGTATAAACAACTGGGCTGAACACCAGCTTTGCAGAATGCAAACACAAACATTTCATATTAGTACATACATGATTAATTTCAAACAATGTACTACATTTCATGGTGGTACAATCATGAGCGATTAAACAATAGCAGTGCTACAAATAGAAGGGACCAGAATAATTGTGTAAGGTAAATTGACGAGTACAGGGGCCCATGTAATCGTGAATTTACAGGTACACATGAATTTTGGAAGTTTCTATTTTGTCGACTACATTCAAACATTTTCTATGTGTGAGATTACATAGTACAGTATACAAACACTTTATTCAATTGGTTTTGTTACAAACATTTGTGCTACATTACATTTTATACATTTTATGTGCTACATTTCATATACTACATGTTATGGTAGTACATGCATGATTAGTTACACACACTTTGCTATGTGCGGGGTTGCATAGTACAAACAGTTATAGACACTCACTATGTGTGAGGTTACACAACACAGTATGATCAAACACAAACAGTCACAGTTAGGTGAACTAACTAGTGTACACATAAACAGTCACATTGAACGATCACATTTAGTTGTGATGTTGCAAGCATTAGACTTTGTGTGTGAGTACACACAAGCACACAGAATGATCAAACCACACTAACACGTACGATTTAAACTCGTAAGTAGTTTCCTAACTACTCCTAACACTTACTAATTTTCGGGACGAAAATTCCTTCAACAAGGGGATGATGTGACAATCCGACTTTTCGAATTGACTTCGTTAACTGAGAATAGTGAGATCACAGGCCCAACAAGACAAGTTAGGCCCAATGAATCAAAGACAGGCCCAATAAAGCCAAGTAGGCCCAATAAGGCCAGTGTAGGCCCATTGAGATCTAAGAAGGTCCAATAAGGCCATTGTAGGCCCATTGAGGTTTAGGTAGGCCCAATAAGCCCAAGGTAGGCCCAATAGTATTTGGGAGGCCCAATTGGGTTAATCAAGCCCAATACTAGTTCAAGTAATTAATCAGTGACAATCCGGCAAATTCGGATTAACCCCGTTAGTCCGGAATTGACAGAAATAATCCGAAATTAAACAAAATTGAACTACAAGTTATAAAATTAATCAAATTAGGTTTAGATATATTCAATTTATTAGAATTTGATTTGTAAAGGGGTAAAATGACCAATTTTGACTTTTACAAGTCAAAATTCGGCCAAATTGTTAATTAAATTCGAATTTCACATTAAATCTAAGTAAAAATCAAAATTGATTAACCTTAATCATGTTATTGATGATTGTTATCAGTTTCCATACGTTATGGTGTAATTAATTCATCGAATTGAATCAAAAGTGAACCCAAGAGATGAAACCGTCACTAGGATAAGCATACATCCACAATTCGATCAAAATTCAGCAAATTGATCACACAAACACTTCAATCGGCACTTTTAGAACCTTTTGAACATACCAATTCAATCCACGAAGTCGGGGGTTGAAGAACACGATCGAGAGTCGGCCAAGGTTTCACCTAAAAGTCGAACCACTTCAATTGGGCATCAAGCAAGGTAATAATCTATTCCTCTAGTACCTAAAAGGTCCGACTAAGGATAAGCATATCATAATTGCAGTCTTTAACATCTGATGATTGAAAATCGATTTCTAGGGTTCTAAGTCTAAGGCGATTTGGAGATTTCGATTGAAATAGCTTTAAAATCAAAATCAAATGGTACTAAAAGTTTCAGAACAAACCGATTAACAAAGCCTATATAGCAATTTCATTAAATCATAACGAATTGCATATGATCAAGTTCTAGGGTTTCTTTTAGAAAGCGATTTGGGGGTCTTGATGGGAATGGACTGTAAAATCAAATTAAATGACACAGATATGTTAGAAATTCATTATAAATTGAAAACCATGTGTCAATTTTCTGAAATGATAATGAATTGAAAGAGTTTTTTAATATAAATGTTTTTGGGGGATTCGAACTAAACGAACTCGATCCTCAAATTATTTGGCTCAGACATGTTCGAAATTATATTGTAAATGATAACCATATGATTTTTCAAATCAATTTAAAGGAAATCGATCAAATCAAATTGTAAACGTGGTGCATGAGTTCGAAACTGTTTAGGAGGAAAAATCGTATGTTTTTGATGATCATGACCAATTGAGCGCACCTATATGCTCGATTAGGACAGTAGAACAAAAGCCCTAAGAATTGGTGTTCGATTGGATTCGAATTCGCGATCAATTGAAGGGTTCAAGCTTAGGCTATAGGAAGACAAAGGGGAACCGGTTAAAATGGGGTTAAAACAATTAATCTGTGGAGTCTGTTGCGAAACCCTAGCGGGCGTGACTGGTGGTGTGCGTGTGTGTGGAGATGGGGGTCGCGGGTTCGAGCCTTGCTTGGGCCGGTTTTGTGGGGAAATACCATTTTTGGTGTTTTTGTAATAACTCCCACATACGAACTCCGATTTAACTCGTTTCAGTTTCGTTAGAACCAGAATTTTATTCCGAACACATTAGAATAATAAAAATTATATTTTTGATCAAAAACGTAATCGCGTGTAATTACGTTCATTTAAATAAAATCATATATGATTTTATTTAAACGATTTAAAAAAAAATTCGCGTACATTCCTATGTACATTCTTAACACTCTAACATACGTGTGTTGACACGTATGTGATTTCAAGCACAAAACGATGTTCCGAATAACACTAAGTTATTATTAAACCACAGATTTTTCGTAAAGGATTTCTACGCGAGTTCACAAGTGTTTGATCATTCTGCTAAAACTCAAAGGTGCGTACACGGCCCCTTTCTTATTTTAACTGTTTTGGGGGAGAAAACATGTGCAACAAACGCTTTTAGATACATATCACTTGCATGAGTTAGCTGTTTACATTAAGTGCAAACATAGCATTACAAAGCCTTCTATTTCGAACCGTTTAATTTGCCGGAGTGCAAAGCGTGGTAGTTGAAGATAGATCTATTGGGTTTGACAAACCTCACTTGGTAGATGGGATCTACGCAGGTGTTTGACTGACCAAACACACACATTACTATTGTTCGTGCTAGACAATAGTGTTAAGGCAAAAACATGCTATAGCATGGCAACGTCAGCTTCGGTGTCGACCACTTATGTAAATAGTACAAATGACTAGCTATCATGACTATGCATGTGTGATTATGTTATCTGTAAACTTTATATTCAAACTGTGATTATACATACAAACCTGTGTATGCACCAACCTTTGTGTTGACTTGATTTACATGTTTTCTCAGGACACTAAGACACAAGCAAGGACAAGCAGGGACTAGGATGTTGAGTCTCATGCATGTATTTCAGTTCAAGTGTTTTAGTTTTGATAAATTAAGACATTGTATGTTATTGGATTTTTACTTTACATTTTCAAACCGATACGTTTTGTTATTGGTTTTTAAAACGCTTCCGCAAACTTTGAAAACCTTGATGTTACAGTTTTAGACCAACATATGTTTTGAAATTCATATAGAGGTCTTCGTTATGTCTAATGATCTGAGATCCTGGTTTGTCACGTTCCCAAACGGTATGATTCCGTTAGTTGAAAATTGGGGGTGTGACAGTCATCATCATGAATACGTAACTGATGATATCCAGATCTTAAATCGATTTTTGAAAAATAAGTAGCACCTTGTAGTTGATCAAACAGATCATCGATACGGGGTAGTGGATAACGGTTCTTGATTGTCAGTTTATTGAGTTCCCTATAGTCAATACACATACTGAATGAACCATCCTTCTTTTTCACAAAAAGAATTGGTGCTCCCTAGGGTGAGAAACTAGGTCTGATAAAACCTTTGTCTAACAGTTCTTGCAATTGACCTGAAAGTTCTTGCATTTCGGATGGTGCAAGCCGATACGGGGCTTTAGCAACAGGTGCTGCACCTGGAATCAAGTCAATCCGAAATTCAACTTGTCTCACTGGGGGTAATCCTGATATGTCCTCAGGAAAAACTTCAGAAAAATCCTTAACTACTGGGATATCTGTGATTTGTTTGGGTGAAGAATTGTGCTCAGTCACATGTGCCAGGAAAGCATAACAGCCTTTCCTTAAGAATTTATGGGCTCGCATACAAGATATAATACCAAGTCTTCTACCAGCTCGTTCTCCTTGAACTACCAGTGTATTACCGTTAGGTAATGGAATACGGATCACCTTGTTTTGACACACAACTTCCGCTTGGTTATCAGAAAGCCAGTCCATACCAACAACAACATCAAAGCTCCCAAGCTCAATAGGAAGTAAATCAATTTTGAAAAGATGATCATTCAAATTCAAGGAACATCCTTGAATAACACTGTTAGTTTTGATCAACTTGCCATTAGCAAGTTCAATAACAGAAGGAGTTTCTAGATCTACCGTAGATAATGAAAGTAATGATGCAAATTCAGGAGAGATAAAACTTTTATCTGCTCCTGTGTCAAACAGAACTGATGCGTATAGATTATTAAGAAGAAACGTACCAGTAACAATATTTGCATCATGTCTCGCCTCGGTCGCACCAATCAGAAAAGCTCTCCCCCTAGCTTCAGTTCCCGGATTGGTGTTATTGTTCGGACAGTTTCGTATGAGATGATCAGGGCTTCCATATTTGTAACATGACCGGTTGGTTTGAGTGGTTTGTCGTGGTGCTTGATTTTGTGGTTGAGCAGGAAAGTTGCAATATTTAGCATAATGTCCAACTCGGTTACAGTTCAGACAAACAGGACATGGTCCCGTGTGATGGAGTGGACACTTATTGCATTTGGGCGCCTGCCCAGTATAAACTTTTCTCTCGGGAATAGTAGCACCATAGTTTTTCACAGTTGGCTTGCTCTGGGTGATCTCAGCCGGAGCCTTCGCCTTTGTTTTGCCAAACCACTTTCGTTTGGAACCTTTTGACACATTCGAGGTACCGACATCACGGCCGTCTGAGGTTTCAAAGACAGAGTACCACTCCTTACCGCCTCATTGGTAAGCTTAGTGGTCAAAAGAATCGTATGTTTCAGGGTTGTAGGTTCAGCAGCAATCACCATTCCCCGAATCTGGGGAATCAAACCCTTAATGTACTTCTCGATTAAAGCTGCTTCCGTAGGAAACATATCGGGAAGTAAACAAGTGAGTTCATGAAAACGATCGGTGTAAGCAAGACAGTCAGCACCGATCATCGAGTGATTCCAGAATTCCTCCTGGAGTTTTTGAATTTCAGTGATGGGACAGTACTCTGATCTAATCAGAGTTTTGAAATCATTCCAGCCCATCGAATCAACTGTGGCTAAACCCAAAGTCTTGGCCTGGGTATTCCACCAGGTCAAAGCAGAGTCTTTCAAAGAACAGTCAGCATAAGACACCTTATGCTCCTCCAAACACTGACTAATTTTGAGTTTGGTTTCCATCTCCTCGATCCACCTTAATAGACCAGCCGATCCTTCTTTACCAGTAAAAGTAGGAGGGTTACATAAAGCAAAATACTTATAAGTACATCCCTGTCGTGGTGGATCAGGAACAGTTGTAGTTGTACTAGTGGTCTGATAGGTTTCTGGATGTCCACCAGTAACGTTTTGTTCCACATGGTTCCCACCAGAACCCGAAGTATTGTGTTGCTGTGTCAGAACACCACAAGCAGATAATTGTTCACGCACAATTCGAGCTATCATAGCTTCATTTGTTTCAGATTCGCTTGTACCAGCAGGTGGAACAATGCCTGCTCCAGGGTTCACTGGTGGAGTAGTATTCGTTTCCAAGTTCCCAGGTGGAACCACGTTCGCTTCCGGATTAACATGCGGATCCGGATTTGATTCAACATTCACAGGTGGGACTTGATTTTGTTCAGGGTTTGTAATGTTCTGAGCAGCTTTCTTAGCTGGTCGACCTCTTTTAGGAGCCATTAATCTGCTCACAAGCAGACAAATTCAGGTCAGTTTAAGAACATTAAAGATATAACCCGTTCTATCACATAATTTCAATCATATTCAGTTACACTGAAAATTTATATTGAAATGTGATTATAAAAAATATAGTATAATTACATGAATTTAGTCCAGACATGTTTGCACTACACAGATCACACAAATGTTCGTAGTTATACTTAGTCCCGTTATTTCCAAAAACATGTTAGAGTCTTACCCAGCTCTTTGCATTGCAACACATGTTTTTAGAGATATTCATACAGGACTAGGATATGTTTTCACACAAGTTCTCTAATATACTCACAGTTCATACACTAAGTTCTCATACAACCAATAGATATGTTCACCATTAGATTTGTTCTCGTACAGTATGGCTCTCGTACTGTACTTTAGTTACAGACATGTTCACAATTAGATTTGTTCTCGTACAGTATGGCTCTCGTACTGTACTTTAGTTACAGACATGTTCACAATTAGATTTGTTCTCGTACAGTATGGCTCTCGTACTGTACTTTAGTTACAGACATGTTCACAATTAGATACGTTCACAATTCAGACATGTTCTCGTACAGTATGGCTCTCGTACTGTACTTTAGTAACATATATATTTGCATACAGTATTGCTCACGTACTGTATTTCAGCAAAATATATATTTTTAGTTCGATATATTCGCATACAGTATTGCTCCCGTACTGTATTTCAGCGAAATATATATTTTTAGTTTGACATGTTCTCATCTTGATACGTTCATATACAGTTATGTTCTCACACAGAATTATTTATAGTTCACACAGGGTTATTAGAAAATATAATTCACACAACACCCAAATAGTACATTACACAGATCAATACACAAAACACTTATTTTATTACATTATTATCATTATTTGTTTTATACAGACTACCAAAACAACACAAGACACTACAACCAAGAAAGAAAAGAACAGAAAAGAGAACTCCTCCATCTACCCACTGCTGATCTGAAGATCCCAGAATGATCTTCTGTACATACTCATCGCATAAAGTATGATAAGAAAGAAAGTATCATGGCCACCATTGCCATGACTACTGCCAGGATCATCATCCTGGTCTCGGTACTCGCCACTCCAAACCATGCCGAAAACTCTGTCGCTCTCTCTCTCACCCAAATCCATTGCTCAGTCACCAACGCCACTTGCCGCCAAAATGCAGCAAGCATAATCTGTACCTAGGTCATCCTCAATCTATCATCCATCGCGATCCTCCACGCTCGAGTATCGGTGTCCAAAGCCTTCACTTGATCCATCAGGGTCAAGTGAGAAGTGAGGATCTCTAATATGGTCATACGTGTATCCTCAACCGTAGCCTGACACTGCTGTAGACTCTGTTGTGTCCCATGCAAGTTCTGAGTAACTTGCTGCAGCTGTGCTCTCAACTCTGCCTGATGGGAGGATTCTCCCACCTCATGTATAGTCGGTGGCTCATCTCGGGGAGCCATCTGACGTCTCGGGGGTAGCCCCGTCGTCTTGCGAGCTTGGCCTCGCATCCGCCTCAACCCGTCCCACTCAGGGACTCTCCGTGGAGAGGAGTCCTGTCTCCTCTCGGCAGAAATATGAACTAAAGGTGAATGAGGTGGACTAGGTATAATGGGGGCTGCTGGTGGTAGTACTGGTGATGGTGGTGGTGGAGTAACAGGTCTGGGGTCTGACGGTGTATGAGGTCCGGCAGGGGTCGCCTGTGAGGCTGCCGATGATGCCTCACTAGGACCTGAATCTGATGCTGCACTAGAGCTAGGTGTGTCATCCAACCTCAAATAAGGGATCCTCTGATAAATATACTGCTCGGCTGGATCGGCCATCGTTGTACAATCAAAATTTCTAATCAGTATCCTGACATAAATATTAAATAACAACATTTAATATGAACATGATATGATGCTTTCTCCTATCTCATAGCAACTATTTGTCTTTATAGTTATTGAGGTTATGCTTGAATTAAAGTAAACTAGAATGCACACGTGTTGCAAATTCCAGTTGTGCTGGCCAGTCAAAACTGTAATTTGTACTACCTGATTATTCTGGCTTAGTTCAAAACAAGTTTTGTTCAGTTGATATGTTCGGTGCTGTCTGTGTCACTAAACGAGCCTATGGTTATAGTCTAGGTCTCTAAGTCAACCTAATTCTCTATAACCTGTGGCTCTGGTACCACCCTGTCACACCCCCACCCCTCGTCACCTCGTGTATGGCCTGACGTCACTGAACCGGTTGCGGAAGCATAGTGGTGATGTCTCCGAGGTGAGGGGTGACTTACTTGAACCGATATCATAAGCACACAGATTAACTTAAAATAAATACAATACAGGGTTCCGTCATTACAATCAGTATCATAGTTTACAACTAAGTTTATTATACAACTGACTTATTTAATTACTAGTGTTTGAAGTGCTGCCTCACCGAGTGTCACTGTCTCCCTGCAAAAAGATTTAAGTTTGAAACGTCAGCACAAAGCTGGTGAGATCGACAGTTCATTTTAAAACAATATGATATGATAAGCATGTTCTCAAAAGTTCAGTTCCGGATAACCATGGGACCCGTATCTAGTTCCTTTCGGACGTCTAGTCTGTTCTCAAGATATTACCCGTCGGTACATATCTTAGTGCCTCATTATCTTAATGTCTATCATACCATTAAGAAGTTCAGGAAACAGATAACAAACATTCACACAAGGGGAGATGCAATCCTCCCAGCGAATGGGGTGTCAAACAATAGTACTATCAATGTTTTCTGTTCGGCCACACATGGGTTCACTAGATACAGTTCAGAAATGAGGAATTTCAGTTCCATGATAGAGTTCAGTCTACAGGAAAAATCCCATGAAATCCCACAAAATCACATGAAATCACACAGATATCATTGATGCATATCATATGTTCAGACAAGAGTTTGCAGAGTTTCCCCGATGTTTATAAAAGATTAAAAATAAAAAGGGGTTGTAGGAAACTCACCTGATAATATAAAGGTAGCAGAGTATCACCAAACTGATAGTACAGAGATGATTCTGCATTTAGTTATATTTAATGAATTGTTTATGTTATAGTTTACTGATTAGATCTTCCTGAACGTTCAATGTCAAAGACATTGCTTAGTAAATCATCAACTCGATATTAAATGCTTAAATAATTAATTTGATGTTATATCATACAATGTATGATAATGTAGGAACCTACATTACATTAGATTCCTAACACAAAGTTGATGACGCTTTGGATTAATCAGAATGATCTCGGATTAACCAAATAGTTAATGTTGTTGATTATGATACTGTAACAGTTTCTAGATAATTTAATGGCTTAGGAATGATCAATCCTTGTTATTGATTACCCAATTATCATGAAATATCACAATGTAGCATCAGAATAGGTGTAATAACCAAGTTTAACATACTAATCTGACTGTTATCATAAACATCAGATAATCGTTCCAATGAGTATGTTAATGGTTGTGATTAGTTTGAAACACTTGGATTTAACCTTGCATTTCAAGGATTAACCCAACTAATCACCTACATTGTTATAATCAAATGGATTAAACCATTATAATCATGGGTATGGTTTCATGCAAACCGGGCATTACAACGGATCAAAACAAGGATTTAACCGTTAAAACTTCCTGTTCTTTGTTTATAATCAATCCTAGCCATCATCTAGGCAATAATCAACAATCCTAACTATGTCATTACGTTCAAAATCAAGATCTAATCAATCAAAATCAAACCAGAAAGTTTAAATGGATCATTACCTAATCTGACAGATATCTGACTTCAATACAATGATCAGAACTTGTAGAGATGATCCCTGGTACGATCGGTGACTTCTAGTGGCTTCAGATGTGAGTTTTGGTGGTGTTTTGTGGTTGTTCGTCGCCTGAAAATGAAGCAGAAGCGAGAAGATGTATAAAGTTTACATCTTGCATGAAATCTGATGAAGTAGATCAGATTGTTGCACCGCCACATCCGTCGCGTACCGCGACCAAAAGCCAAAAGGGGCTTCGCGTACCGCGAAGCTTTTCGGGAATTTCAGATATCTTGCAACCATCGCGTACCACGGAGGATTCTCAATCCCTCCATCACGTACCGCGATGGGTCCAGTCGACCAACACTTAGAAATTTTTCTTCATTTTTCGATTCCGGGCTATCCAGGACCCCGTTTTGAGCACGGTTTTCGCCCACGTTCATCATTTCTCACCTACTATCATTCTGTAACAATTACAAGTATTAAAACAACGTGAATTTCTAGAACGATCAAATGTGCCCACGTTATTAATGACGTAATTCTCTTATGCAACTGTCACAGTCTCCTCCTGTTAGAGAAATTTCGTCCCGAAATTTAGTGAAGACTTACATTACGACAATTGTTTATGAGAATAGATGTGGGTGCTTTGCTTTCATTTGATCTTCACGTTCCCATGTATATTCGGGCCCACGTTGAGAGTTCCATCGCACTTTAATGATTGGTATGCGACTACGTTTCAGCACTTTCGTTTCTCGATCCATTACCTCTACTGGTTCTTCACTGAACTGAAGTTTTTCATCAATATGAATCTCTTCGAGAGGTACGATCAATGATTCGTCAATTAAACACTTTTTCAGATTGGATATATGAAAAATATCGTGAAGGTTCGGTAGCCAAGAGGAGGTTCGCCTGATCGAATCAGGTCACGAACCTGCATTATCTTTTCCATTTTTCATCCCGAATCTGTTTCAAGTTAGTTTCTAAAGCTCCCTAGTGATTTACAAGTGTTTATCTAAATGTTTCCAAGTGCTAAATGTGATTAAAACAACAACAATCCAAAGGGTTCACGATACACCCTAAAACAGAATGTAAACCTGAGATTTACCTCAAAATCGATGGATAAAAGCTTGAATCTCTTGTACTTCGTGATCTACAGATGATGGTGGTAGTTTTGGTACCAAGAACACTTGAATCCGTTGGGAGATGGATGAGATCTTCTAGAGAGAAGGTGGAGAAATGGACTTTTAGAGAGAGAGAGAGAGAGAGAGGAGAAAACGAGAATGAGAGAAAGAAGGGGAATGGTGGAGGTTGGTGTGGTCATTTATGACCACATTAATGATCCACCAATACCCGGTTGGTTCGGTTTGACTCGGTTTCGCGTAAAATATCGGTGTCTCGTGGGTTTCGTCACGAACGACACGAATTATAAAATAAGATTTATAAATTTATTTTAAGTTGTGATTCCTAATAAATTAACTAATATCTTTTATTTATTTATTTATTTATTATTTTTACTGTTTAATAATCGAATCGTACAGTTGTCGCGCGTATTCGTTCGAATCGTCACCCGTACGAACACGGCGATAACTACACCATTCAATATTGTTTTCTAATTATCGGTTATCATTCAGAACGTTAAACATTCAGATATATTCGTACAGATCGTCACCTATACGAATAATCCGTCAATTTACCGTGTTGTTTTGTTCTGTAAAGCCTCACATACGTTTATACATAATAAATCCTAACAAGTAATCACATGATGGTTCTGTGTTGCCAGATAATTATCTGACGGATAAACCATGTTTTCTGAGTTTTGTTTCTCTGAAATGATTATGAATTCACTGTTTGATTCATGAAATGATAACAGTATATGATATGAATATGAATATACACTGAAATGCATAACAGTTGTACCTGATTACTGTTCATGTTACTGTTGCGATCACTATTCCGGCACCGGTTCCGGCACTGATGTTACAAAACAACCGGCTGCTTACGCAACAACAACTGCTGAACTCTGGTGAGTTTACAGCCCCTCTTTTACTCTTTAACTGTTTTTGTTAAACTTTTGGGGTGAGAATACTATGCAACTGTTTTAGATGTATGACCGGTATGTTGGAAACAAACTTTTTGAGTGTAACCATATCGCAACAAAAGTCCTCACATACCCTTACCGTTAGTTGTGTAACAAACGAGTCGTTATTACGTAGTACTACTGGGTTTGACTAGCCCCACTCAGCGACAATGGTGACTGGAGGTCACAACGAGTGTAATATCGATTTATTGCCGGGTTCCGCGATTACCCGGGGAGGCAAACAACAATCAGGATTCGGTAAGATCAACAGACACACTCAGGATCGAAGATCCAACAACTTAACATACCCAGTATATATCTTGTTACTGTTTTAACTTACTTAAACTTGTGAACTCACCAACTTTATGTTGACATGTTTTCGCATGTATTGTCAGGTAACTGAACGCACAATGCTAGGATGCAAATGGAGTATGACTAATGAGGAGTCTTGCATGCATTCAAACTTATATTTTAATTATTATCATGATATTGTATTTTGAACAACGTAGTGTTTAGACAATTACATTTCCTTTGCTAAACTTATATTTTTCGCTGCAAAACATTTAACTCATTCCGCCGCTTTATTAATGAAATTTGAATTTACTTACAAAACCGTATGAATGTACAACTCATATAGATTCGTTCTATATGACTGAGAGCTTTGATCCTTGCCACTTCACACCCGGTAGTCTGACACCGCACATGAGAATTTGGGGGTGTGACATACACCACTATGGCATTTTAAGGTGTTGTCCTTATATGCCCAGTGGAATTCCAGACTCTACTGTTAGACTTAGCCAAAATCATCCAAAATATTTATAATCAGTTTTAACTCCCAAATTCATTTCCGACTATCTCCAATCATTCTCATACCCAAAAATACATTTCATAACACTTCATGGACAATATAATAAGTCCCAAACCTATCTTGGTGACTTTAGAACATGTGATTTTTATAATATTACATAATGGGTCAATTTACCCACTCCAATTACAATTCCATACCAATTTTTTCTTCAAACATCACTGTTAGGCGCAAAATATTCCCACTCGGGATATTTCAGGATCGGGGATGTTTCGGGATCAGGGATATTTTGAGGATATATATTACTAACAATTATCTCTGTTGTTTAATATCTATTGCGAGATTTCAGGAATCAACATGTTGTCATGTGGCTGGCCCTAGAATCAAGGAAGCACGCGCCAATCCACTAAATTTAAAGAAGGAATCCAAGAGAAATCTATGCGGGTGATTTTGAAAGAGTCGCCCACGATTGGAAAGTGCCAGGATATTCGGAACTACCTTATGAACGTTGTCAAACGTCCTTTTTTAGATTCTTTGTATAAATATCGAGGTGATTGATCGATATAGGACACTGGTCATTCATAGAACACACAACACTCACTGAAGCTGATTCAACATCATAGAATCGATCATATTGCGCTCTTTGTTTGTATTTATTCACTTTGATTATAAATAAAACTAGGCAGAGTGACATTTGTCACCTCCCGAGGTTTTTATGCCATCAATCCTAAGGGATTAAGGGCTTTTCCTCGTATAAATCTCGTGTGTATTGCTATTTTTTCTGTTTGATATATTCAAATATCCCCAAGGATATTTAGGAATATCTTGAACGTATATTCGATATATTCAATATATTTGCTTGTAAAACACAATATCCCACTTTTCTAATTCGGTTTTGCTAAAAGTTAAGCTTGTTAATTTTTACCCGAAACAATCACCAATACAACTCAATAGTGATATTATATTTACTTGCACACGAATATGGATCGTCTAGTTTGCCATATAAATATGGACTTGTATTTCCTTCCACATAAATTTGGATCATCTCTCAAATGTCAATATATTGTGGTCTTATATATAACCTGCTCCACACAAATGCAGATTCTCGCCAATCATAACCTCAATTATCATACCACACACTATATCAGTACTTGAAAGTAGTCATTTATAATCATGTATGATATATCAACAACATCGCATCAAATCAAACAACTTAACTATTACTACTGTAATTAATCATAAATATGTCTTATAGTTTCAAATTTATGGAAAGGTTTACTCACCTTGATTTGAGTTGTTAGTATGGTCAATCTTCTCCTTATCGGGTCGCTCGTTTGCACTTCTGCTTCCTAGATCATATTATTACACACACATACATTCAATCCAGAAATAACTTAGAAGTATGCAAACTCACAACCATTTGAAACGTTGCAATTTAATTCCCCCAATATTCCCAATTTCTAGATTCAATGTTGGATTTAAAGTTGTCTGAGACATTTCCACAAAAAACTTATGTGCAGAATTCTACTACATGTTTATCATCACTATTTCAACTTAATTCATCACACAATCAAAGCATATGAACTACCAAACTATTCTTTTATGGTTCTTCTATAAATTTGTTGCATATAATTTATTCAAGCTATAATCATTCATTAAATTGAACATATAGTTCATGCATTTCATAAGGTTCATTAAACCATGTATATTTCATAAACTAACTCCAAGTTTTTATAGCTAAAATGCATACAAGATGATTATTTTAGTTGTTTTTAATGTCATTAAACATCATCTCATGATTCAGACTACACCAAAGACCCAAATGTGAGTTGCATCGTCAACTAACCACACCCACTTAAAAATCCACAAAAATTCAGCAACATATATGAATTTACATACCTAGAGTTGTTAAATTACAACATAAATCCAAATCCTAGCTTACATTCATGATCAGAGCAAGATTTGGGGTTCAGTTTGGTCAAAACCCCCCAATTTCCTTCTCTTCTTTTTCTCCTGTACGTACCCCATTTTCTTTCTTGTTTTGAATTGTAATTGAGCAATCTTGACCAAGGTTTCTATTAAACCCTCCTTAAGTTATCTTTCATGTATTGACAAGATTAGTCCCCCACTGTCTAGTTAGTCATTTAACTAACAATTACTATTAGTTAAACACTCAACCAATTTAACCTACTAGTCAACATAAGTCATTTCAATTAACATAAAAATATTACACATATAGATTAATTTAATATTAATTTAAATTAGGTCCTTAATTACATAATAGACAAAAGTTGGCATCGATGACATAACATGATCTGCATACACCACCATCCTATTTTTATTCGTGCTTCTATCATAAGTACTTTAAAACTTCTCTCTTTCCTCATTTATGTTCATGGAAATTAAAAACAAAATTAAACCTCAATAATATTACAAATTATTGTTACATATATGTAACAATTCATTATATATCCAAATTGAACAACAAGAGTGTTGCATACATGTAATACAATGTAACGTATGTATAACTCATAGTGTTAAAAATGTATGATTCATTTTAAAAAATGAACTGCAGAATTGTTGAGTTACATGCATTCATATATGTATATATATTGAATGAACAAATTCATAATAGATGAGAAAAAATAAAAACATGTCATCTTTAAGTTAACTCCATCAATTTTATAAAATTTATGCATATTTGTGTCCTTTTTTAAAATTTTTACATACGTGAAGTTTCAGATTGCAATCTAACTATATATATATATATATATATATATATATATATATAAAACTTGATCATCCATAAAGAAGATTATAAAGATGAAAAAGCAACATCTTCATGAAATTAAACATATCACTTTTTTTTTCTTTCTTTTGGTAAATAGACGCCTGAAATTAAACAAACCGGCATCTCCACCATCATCGCTAACATTCACTGGTGTAACATCGGTGTTCCATCTAGTGACAAATCTAGCTTTAATTAGCTCATCAGCTTGACAACTGAATAACTGATCATACTCTTCAATTTTTGATACTTTGCTCCCCCACTAAACCAAAAACAATATACCAATATCAAATACCACAATCTCGCAACAAATTTGTTGGATTAATCTTGATGGTTCGGGCTTGGTTCGGGTCAAGTCGGTTGTTTGCGAGTTTAGGCACGGGTCATGGAGCGGAATCAGTTTCATGGTTGCATGAACGTTAACAATTTGGTTATTAAGCATGTGTTTTTATTTTTAGCGTGGTGAGTCATTCTGTTGAAGGAGTCACCGATTATTTAGTTAAGTTTAGAGTTAGTTTGTTATTTACGTAGCATGTAATTTGTGCCTATACAAGGCTTATATTTCTATCAAATAAAATACACAGCAAGAGATTAAGCAGAAAATCACTTTGTACGTATTCTGTGTATGTTTATTTTGGGCCATTATCCAACAAAATTTAATGAATTTTTAACTTGAATGTTCAAATACATAACATCATTTTAAGTACTTTCATGGAGTTAAAATATACACCTTTCAAATTTTACTTCGTAACTTCGTTTAGGGCTAGTGGTAGCACTTGACTTCTCTTATGAGAGGTCTTGGGTTGAAATCTCACCTAGAGCAAATATTGTTTTGGGTTGAGCCAAGGTAGACCTGTAAACGAACCGAACAGTTCGGCGGGAAGTTCGTTTATTTAATAAAGGAACGAACACAAACATAAAATTTTTTGTTCGTTTATTTATGTTCATGAATTGTGCGGTTATGTTCGTTTATTTCTGTTCGTTTATTTGTGTTCGCTAATGTTCATTAACTATGTAATGTTAGTTTATGTTAGGTTAACTATCGAATTCACGAATGATATCTATTTACATTTAAGAGCTAGACATGTCGTTTGTATTAGTTTATGTTTGTTCAATTGTGCTCCTTTATGTTTGTTCAATAGTGTTCATGTTTGTTCTATGATTGTTCAATGGCTTTAAATAATGTTCATTTATGTTTGTTCGTTTATTTGGTTCGTTTGTGTTTATTTATGTTCATGAACAGTTCGTTTAATTTATTAATGAACGAACACGAACACGCCTGTGTTCGTGTTCGTTCGGTTCATTTACAGGCCTAGCCAGGGGGTTTTCCTAGTTGTAGGTTTCCTCCTCGACGAGTGGGTTAGGTCATCACGCTCTGTTATTTGGACGGAAAAGTGATATATTTGACAGGATGATCCCGAGTGACCAGGCGTTTGCTGTTAAAAAAAAGTTACACATCTTTTTGTCTGCCACTTGAACAACATTTTTGACCATCAATGTTGAGAAATTCGTTCGCGATGGCCAAAGAAGAATAACCAATCGATTTTTGAACTCTATAATCAAAGAGGAGAGGGAGTTCTAATTGAAAAGAAAGTAAGAAAAAGTATGTTCATATCTTTAGAAAGTATATACTACAACAATAGAAGATTATCAATTTACACTTTTGTGCCATGTTGTACAATCAAGTTTTTTTTTAATATTTTAAATTTCTTATCATATTACAAATTATTCTTAACTTTTCATCAATTTTCATCAACGGTCAGAAATAGGTTTTCAAATTTTCACAACTCAATCACGTTTTCAATTTTCCACTCCATATATATATATAGGAGGATTGAGATCAAATAATAACTCACTTTTAAAGCAATAACCCAGATAACTTTGCCAATAATGAAGCCAAATCTTGGATTTTTTTTGAACATCATTGTAACATATTTAGAATACTATGTTCTTTTATGAGTTTGCGAAAATTCACCGTTTGAGAGTTTACATCGTTGTAAGTTTTGGGCCTAAAACAGTTAAGTGATGTAAATCAAAAACTTACAACGATAATATCTCTTAAACGGTTATTAATTTTCACAAACTCATAAAAGAACATAGTGTTCAAAATGTGTTACAATGATGTTAAAAAAAATTCAAGATTTGGCATTATCTTATCAAAGTCATCTTACTTTAAGAGTGAGTTATTATTTGAACAATTCTCTATATATAGTGTTCAAATAAAATACTAGATAGAGCAATAACCTATTAAATATCAACTAATGGTTAATTTTAAAGTCACGCATATAAGATCAAGACACATGTCAACATTCATTTTTTAATATGGAAGAACATTTAAAATATTTTGTATAATAAAAAGTTAGATTTAATATGGTGGTTACGTGTGTCACTATCTAAGACATTTTTCTATTCAAAGTTTACCCCTTTTTTATGAATTCAACTATTTTATAATATATAATTTTTTCATAAAAAAATTGTACCGTTAAATTTGTTTCATTTATCTTTTTAATTTCATTGTAGTTTTAAATAAGTTTTTTTTTCTAGATTTATATAATTACTTAATTGTAACGAGTATAAATTTAACATATTATTTAATTCTTTTCAGATAACAGTAATTAAATAAATGATATAATGAAAGCATAACACATTTGTTACTACGCTATAATTAAATAAATGATATAAGGTAAGAAGTGCATAAAAAATAAAAAAAATCTATATTTCATGTGATTACATATATGTAACTTATATGCTACACATAGTAGTTACATATATGTAACTTTCTTATTTACATGCGAAACTTTTTGAGTTGCATATACGTAACTTCGTAATCTACATATCTTTATTATATTTTTTTTTCATTATAACATTTTTAATCTTATTATAACAAATTATGATTTTTTTTTAAATTTTATTGATAAGTATGAGTTTTCATTATATATGTGTGTGGAATTGAAGTAAATATAACACAAAAAATTTGCTACATCCATTAATTATCGTCCGATGATTAATCAAAAATGTAATTAGATAGGATCATGTTACTTGTCATTATTCTTTTTTTACTATAAAAATGCATTTAAGACATTTTGTAACCAACCAAAAAACAAATTTATTTTTTATATAAAGTTTACCCATCTTTTTTAAACATTCATAACTTTTTATACTATATTATTTTTTAAAAAAAGTTGCACCATTATACTCATCTCATTTTTCTCTTTAATTCCGTTATAGTCTTGACTAATGTTTTTTTTTGTTTTTTAGATGACCCGTATTTACATCATTGTAACGAGTGTAAATATAACAAATTAATTTGATTTTTTTCATAAAAATGGCAAATTACATCACTATAATTTTCCATTGTTATAAAAATTCAAAATAATGTTTTATATTTACTCTCATTACATCGATGTATATGAATGACATCTAGAAAAAAAATTAAAAAATTAGTCGAGATTATAACAAAATTAAAAAAAATTAAATCACTGTAAATAATGTGTTACATCACCGTAAATTACATCATTATATATTACGCTAATTTAATTTGACGTTCTTAGAAAGAAAATTAAAATAATGTGTTATGTGTACGCTCGTTATATCGATGTAAAACTATATACATGGAAAATAATTAAAAAAAACTTGTCTAAATTATTATGGGATTAAAGAGAAATATTACATCACTGTAAATGACGTCTTAAATCACACCACTATAATTTACCATTGTTGGAAAAAAATTCAAATTAATTTATTATTCATTATGTTTGTTATAATGATGTAAATGCAGGTCATATAAAAAAATTAAAAAAAAAGTAGTCGAAAATATAACGAGATTAAAAGGAAAATGAGACGAGTATAATGGTGTAATATTTTTCAAAAAATAATATAATTTTATATAAAAAATTACATTATATATATATATATATATATATATATATATTAGATGGTAACACTTGTCACCATCATATTAATTTTATCCCTTTTAATAGTTACAAAATGTTTTAAACAAAAGAATAACGACACGTGGTACGATCCTATGCAAATATTTTTTATATTAACTATTGAATGATAGTTAATGGTTTTTAGCAAATTTTATAGGTTATATTTACTTTCATCCCCTATACACACACTACAGTAAGGTAAAAATTAAATGTACACGTAAATATGTGATTCTTGACTCCTCAAAGTTTGATGTCAGAAAAGTATTAAACATTTGAATTTGAATATTCAAAAAGTTTACGAATACTGTGTTACGTTTGAGTAAACATGTAGACCATAAGTATAAGAAATGAAAGATGAAAGACTAAAGTTATTATAATACGTACGATCATACCAAAGGAGTACTCGTGTAATTACTTATACGTATGATATTATTGTGATGAATTATTAAATTCTGAAATTCATTAAATTTTCATTTATACATATTTATAAATAATTAAAAACACAATATCACATCACTAATTATTTTGTTTACAAATTAATGCGGCAAATCACGTAGATTTTTCATCCAAATCAATCACAATTATTGGCCTTATTATTGAGGGGAAACGTTGTTTTCTTCTTGGGAGTTATATCACTTTGCTTCTAACATCGCACTCATATAATATATATGATATAAATTTTATTATTATTATTTAATTTTATTTTTAATAATAATATTATTATTATATTAAAAGACAATCAATTAATCATCACAATCACTCACTTCATACCGGAAAACGACATGTTATAAAATTGAAACTAAACTACATATCAAATCACTAGCTAATCCATGTGTCAAAAGATCATAAAAAGATAAAAATAATTGGAATAATTACATATATCCTCTGTTTACATATCTAATTACATATATATCCAAGTCAAAAATTAAATTACATATATCTCTTTTTTTTATAATTTGTTTTCTTTAAATAAGGGGATGTATGTAATTTCAAACTTTAGGCTAAGAGACATATGTAATTTAATGGGTTAGATAAGGGGATATATGTGATTTATTTTTTAGGTCGGATATATATGTAGTCACTAATAGGAAAGATGCAAAATTCCGACGAAAGTTTTGGTCGGAAAATTGTCTGAAATCATCGTTTCCGAAAATATTCCAACAAAATATTTTAGTCGGAAATAACTTGCTTGGAAAATTTTTTCCAACAAACTTCCGAGAGCTTTTTCCGACGACAAGATTTTCGACTACTTTCCGACGACAAGATTTTTTGTTTTTCAAACTTTAGACATCGTTTTTTCATTTCATTTTTTTTAAACATTCATAATACATCATAAAAAACTTGCCGTTGATAAATTAGAAGTGTTATAAACATCCACGTATTTACGTGTGAGTATACTGTTAGAAACCAATAAAGTTTTATGTTTATAAGTATATACAAATTTGTTTGTTTACATGACCAACAACACATGTCATTTTTTAAATTTTGATGTTTATAATTTATTTTTTCGTACGTATTGAAGGGGCAAAAAAGATGATATGAAAAAACGATGTTAAGAGCGTAAAAAATAAAAAAAAGGAAAACTTGTAGTAGGTATACTGTCGGAATTTTAACACTGAAGATATGGGTTTTTTTATGTCGGAATTCCGTCGGTGTATAGCGAGAAATTTCCGACAACTACATGTTTTGTCGATAAACTGTTGGAATTCTAGCACTAAAAAAAATTTCGTCGATACCTACCGAGAACTTTCCGACCAAAATATGTTTTGTCGATAAATTGTCGGATTTTAAACACAAAAAATATGGGTTTCTTTGTTGTCAAAATTTGGTCGGAAAATTGTCGGAAACTCCGACCATATTTTCTTGTCGGAAAATTTTGTTGGTAAATTCCAGTTTTCTAGTAGTGAGTTTATGAAATTTATAGGAGAAGATATGTAATTGCCCTTAAATAATAAACTCATACATATTTCTTATTAACATTGAAATGCCTAATTGAACCTTTGTAGAACTTTGAGTTGAACATAGTTTATAACTTCGAAAAAATAAATCATAAAGCAATGATAAAACAACGAAAAACATAGGATCATCAACGGAAAGAGTTTAAAGCCAACTCAGGGTTGAGTAGCCTTATACATGTCATACCACAAGCCTTTGTTTAACATGACATGTATACTAAAACAAGTCAGTCAATATTGATGAGCTCTAGCCTTCGCTTTATCAATTTTTCGGTTAAGCTTTAACCTTTATAAACACAAATATTCACACAACTACTGTCATAAGGACAATATGCTTATACTCACGTGTGTATGTATGCCTATATATATATAATTTTCAATAATTTATAAACTATCTGTTTTTATTTCATTGGTTCTTTATACCAAAAATTATATAAAAGTCGTATATTTTATTATTTTTTGGCTTATGATACCAAAAGTACATATGATTTTTACTAAATTAAAAGATTTTTATATATAATTTTAAATGTTAAGTATTGTTGTATTTCAAATATTTTTAGTACAAATACAACATTTTGGTTCTTTTTATTATAATCATAATTGTATGCCTAAGTAGAAAAACCAAAAAACCCAAACCCAAACTAAACCCAAAAGGGTTTTAAAAAGATACACACCAAAAAAACAGAACCCAAATGTGTTTAAAAACTTAAAAGCCGAAAGTTTTGGGTTTGAACTAAGAAAAAAACCGACCCAAACCGACAAATACACACCACTAACGCGTTTAGCAAACTCATTCGGGCTAGGGTTAAGCTTTAACAGGTTGTTAAATGGGTTTGTGCACTGAAACCATAATGTTCTTTTGAATTCCCTAGCCAAAATGACACTTTGATATCTTGTTTTTGGCATTTGAGAAACACACAAACATACCTAATGAAGTTCTATTATTCAGTAGGATCTGTTTATTAAGACGATAACAAAACTTACATCTATTCCAATACAATATGTACTTTTTGGCATTTGAATTAGTTTAAATGTTATAATTGCTCCCTCATCTTTTGGCTTTTATTTTGAAACCCCTTTCACTTTACTCATGTTTACTAAATGCTGTAAAATTAAACGAGCTAAAACTTCATTGAGTATAAAGTTCATTTATCTTAATTTGAACAAAAAATATTCAACAAAAGTAATAAAAAAATTCAGAACATTACAAGTCTACCCTCTTACAAAAGGTATTGTCCTCCTAACTTTGTTAGATCTCAAAAAACAGTAGGTAAACTTGATTCATGCATCCTTAGACTTCCATGTAACCTTGGTCCTTGGATCTAGTGGCGGAACTTGACTGTATTGAGGGGGGCGAAAATTTACGGACCAGAATGCATTTTGAAGCGAGGGGGCGAAAATTTATGGGACCCATAATGCATTTTATTTTTTTTTAAGCGAGGGGACGAAACCATTATTTTAACAAAAAGATAAAATTTCAACCAAAAATTAATAATACGGACAGAAAAAGAGAGGGTACAGTCGCTCCGACCTTGAAAGAGCTTTGTCAATGCTTGGATCCTTATGTTTAATGATAATCATATAATAGCACATGGCAACCACATCAGCCAGATAATTTCGTTAGTGAGATACCTAAACTGTCGGTGGATTCCACTAAGGTCTTCTAGTAACACTAAATGATATGCCACCTTACCAAATTGTACCTCTTTCCCAAAAGGTTCTATGTATTTCCGTATAGCTTTACTCGTTTTTGTGAGTCATATTATGTTAAAAGTAGTTGATTACCCACATTAAACTCGACCAGTCGGCATAAGAAGTCAGAGAGACTCAGCCGAATGTTAATCCGGCCGAGTTCTAACTTGGCAGTTTCTATAATAGTAAACTTCATTCTTTCAACACGATGTCACACATACTCATCTGTGTTAGAAATGCAAAAAGTTCTAATTCGCTCCTGAGTAGACTACCGCTACAAGAAAACCGCTTTGATACGTCGGCCTTTTCCGACGGTATAGATAATCTCTTGTGACGATATGTCGTCGGCATAGACCTAACTCGTTCTTGAGTAATATTCCTTGTTATGAAAACGAGTCTGATTATGAAAGGCACAATTCCTAACTCGTTCTTGAGTAAATTTTTAGTTTGAAGTTGTTTTTAGTCTTGAAACTTTGGTCCAAATTAGGGGTGTTCATCATGTCAGATAATTGTTTGTTCGGTTTATTAGATTTTAAAAATTTTAAACTATATCTGAAGCTCGAATAAATAGGTTTTATTCGGGTTGATTCTTTACATCTGAATAACGCAAATAAACATGTTTTATTCGGGTTGAATTCGAATATATATCCGATCCGAACAAGTAAGATTTTGTATATCCGATATCCAATCCAAATATGAAAAATGAATATCCGACCTGAATCTATCCGAATAAAACGAATAAGAATTCAAATCGGTTTTTTCGAGTTTCGGATAAGATTCGAATTTTTTGAACACTCCTAGTCCAAATGAGTTCATGATTCCAGCAAATTTTATCATTCGTTCAGTTTGTAAATCGCCCCTATAACATATTTGTTCAAAGAAAATGAAATTCCCCCAATTCACATTCGAATACTTTCAAAGAATTTTGACATCACAACCTGAAAATCATCAATGTAACATCAATCCAATCAACCAACAACCTCTCGTTTTCGACTCTATATACTTTTAACATCAAATAATATGTACTCGATTCGTCAAAAGTTAACCCTAATCATTACTTCAAATCGACTCAAATCTAATTGTATTACTAATGCTACAACAATCATAGCCATTTTATTGTAGTGAAGCGTGATATGGGCGTGAGGGGTGCCGGTCACGCGCTCTTGGCCTCATCTCCCCACTACACAGAGGCGTGACTGCGGCGTGAGGGACACAGGCGTTAAGGTGGTCACAGCATGAAGGAAGAAGAAAGAGGAAAAAAAGAAGGGGTGATAGGGGCTTGATGAGGGGGTGATGATCACATGTGATGATGACGTGAAGTGATGAGAGGGTGGTGATGTTTGTTTGTGTTGCGCCTATGCGACGCTTACATGGAGTGATTGAGTGCTTTACCACTACACATGCCGGACACTCGTCTAACTACCATATGATTCCGCAGATTGTGATTTCGCCAAAGCTTGACCAAATCTTATTGACATTGAAATTATTTTGATTTTGAATTTACAATCAAATTTTTACTTAATGAAATGGGAGATCATCAAGACTTGTTTTTATTTAAGCAAACTTCCACACGTATACATCAACAAAATATAAAAAAATTAAAAAAATAATACTAAACCAAACTAAACATTTCTAAAACTTAAAAATTCTATATTAGCACTTTACACCCACCAAAATTTTTTATTTTTATTTAAGCAAGTGAACTATATGTGCACATGGGATCATTTCAATTACTTGAAAATCAATTGCTAGATTTTATTACATTTTCTTTATTTTTAGCAGTTTAAAGTTGATTGCAAATATGTTTGTGTGTCTAAACTCAATTACGCAACATGGCTCAATAACTATTGTATCATGTTTATCATGTTTTGGTATTTTTAAATGAATTATGTGTACCCCACACTTGATGCAAACCCATATGTTCTTGTTACTTTTTAAGGATTCACATTATCAGATTTAATAGAACCACTCACAAATCAGTCACATTTTGTTTATATTATTCGAATAATTGTAAAGTTATTCTCTCTCTATATTTTTGTTTTGTAATTAGTTTGTTACTTTGTAAGAGAAAACACAAAGACTAAAACAAACTTATCTAGTATATTTCACTCTTTAGCAGATTAGGGGAAGGATAGAGACAAACTTTACCTCTATCACAGTTGTAATATAAAGGCTGTTCTGAATGAGTACTCGGCTCAAGGTTATCGTTTGAAGTTAATCATCCCAACATTCTTAACGTTATTTTTCCAAAATAAGTAAAATAACGTTAATAAAACTAGTGCAATTTTACCTTCGTCCCCTGAAGGCTCTCTCTCTCACACACACACACACACATATATATTATATGTGCACCGCAAATGGGGAGTACACGAAGATTGATCACTGAACACAAATTTAACAGAAAATATAGAAGAAAAAAAAAAGAAATAATAAAAAATATTTTTGGTAAAACATGCCTTTCACCGAATACAAAGCATAATGAAAATGAGTGGAAACACATTTTTTTTTTAATTAAAATGAGAGGAAAATGCTTATGGAATGAAATCAAACCAAGCAAACCAACAAAGACATCAATCAATAAAATGTAGTACCAAACAGTTTAGTAAAGATAGCAACCTTTAGTCCTTCATATTGTCCTGGACACCCTTAATGAGCACAAATTTATAAAAATCACAAATAAAATGTATATGTATAATGATATGCTTTGTTTTGCTATGTTGAATTGGATTTTTTACCATGCATAGCAAAGATTCAAAATGACAAAAACTTAGAATTGATAGAAGTTGCAAACCATACATCACAAAAAAAAAAAAAAAAAGAAAGAAAAAGAGTATATAGAAATTCAAACTAGAGTCTAACAGTTGATGTTGAATCAAGAGTAGGTGACAATATATTTAGATTTTGTAAGGGATGTGGATACTCTTGTCTTCTTCTTTCACTTTTAGGACACCACTCATTTTCTCAAATATTGACATCCACTAGATGTAGACTTCCGATCAAGGTTGCATCCTCGGTTGTCATTGTTAGTGAACATGAAGTTCACACTCTTAGGCAATGTGTTATGAGCATGAGGGGCTTGACTACTCTTGGGGCGTGACCAAGCTCTTTGATTAGACACGTGACCATGGTCACAGCTCCACTAAACATATCCACCAATCATTTTTTAAACCAATAAAAGCATCCATATCATCCTTTACTTTTTCACCCACTAAATCTTACCATTACACATATTTTTTAACATCACTAACCGTATTCCTCTTGCATGGCGCCTACCTGGCGCCTGTGTGGCACAATTAAGCCCCAACATAACACATAGCATTACTCTAGGAGGCCTTGAACCTAATTTTTTATGTCATTTGAGATATCTAAAAATGTGTCTGACAGTAGCTTCTTGAGAGGTCTAAGGATCTGATTAATTTCTTGCACATGCATGAACCAACTGTAAACTTAATTTCAGGTTGACTAACAATAATATACATGAGAGAATCTATCATTAACCAGTATAAATGCTAATCCACATATTCTCCATGCAAATCTAGGGCCAATAAGTCATTCGTTGCCATGGTAGTGCTGAGAACTTTGGCATTTGACATGTTGAATTTTGGCAAAATATAATGAACATAATTCTATTGATGAATGATTAAACCTTCATCAGATTGCTCTTCCATTGAGCTCATCTAGAATTAGCTTTCATAGTAATGCTAAACTCCTGACACGTAACTTTATTTGTCGAACCAAAGATAATACCAACATAAATTTTAATCAATAGTAGAACTAATAATAAACATAGTTTTGTCAATGGTTTCTCAGTTGTATCCATTATCAAGTAAATACGTTGACAACACTAGCACTACTAGAAAGGTTGTTTTTTTCCAACAGATTTTTCCTACAGAAAAAAGGTCGGAATTTCCGACAATATTGTGACTAGATGGCTAAAAAAATGAAGTCTAAAATTTCAGATTAGTTTCTGACAATATAGCGACAAAAAACATTTTCGTAGGACAATTGTCGGAATTTTCCTACGCAATTCCGACCAAAATACGTTTGAAGACAAAAAAATAAATTTTATCCGAAATCTGTCGGAAGTTTCCGACGAAATTCCGACTAAAATATTTTCCTGCGAATTTCCTACAAAAATTGTGAATCAATATTATTTCATACTAAATATAGTTATTTTTATTTCAAATTAAAATCTAGCTAATAAGTATTATCATATTTTTGTGTTAATGGTTATAATATTATTTAATTATTTGGTTAGGTTTAATTACATTCTTTAAAGCATACTATAAATATCAAAGTAATAATATTTCGGTTATTGATTTTTAATGTATGTGTGAACATATAATTATATATATGCCTAATTGTGTGTATGTTTAGAAATATATGTATGAGTATGATTGGCTATGTATGTGTATGCATTAATATGAGTAGTATAGTATATCTAGTGGATGGGTGTACATGTATGTTTGTGTCTTCATACGTATATGCATGAGTATGTATGTGTGTATGCTTATGTGCATATGTCTGAATGTATCTTAATTTCATGTGTGGGTGTCTTATAATTCACTTGTTATGTATATCAATCATGTTCATGTGTGTGTTTATATCTATGTCAATGTGTATATTTTGGTATGTATGTAGGTGTGTGTATAAATGGTTATGCAAGTATGTGTTCCTATGTAGACATAAACACATACATATATGCTTAGACAATGAGAAACATTAGTTTGAGTCATGGGATTTGATATATCAACACATACTTATGTTTACTTTATGTATAAATTGGTGATGTAAAATTATTTCATGTATCATGAAGTTCTTTGAAAGCTAAGATGAACAAAAACAACCTTAGGACCTATAAAAATCAAAAAAAAAGGTAATATTTTTGTAGGAAAACGGTAGGAGATTGTGACGATTTTCAGACAAATATTTTATGTACTAGGAAACTAGTCGGTATTACCTACAAGAATCTGACAATTATATATTTGGGTAGGAAAAGTGTTGGAATTTCCAAGAGGTTTCCAACAAATTATTTATTAATTAAAATTATTGTTAAAGGTCTCATTTTTTGCTACAAGTTTCCGGCTAGATTGTTTTTTATATTATTATCTCTAATAAAAACAAAACCCTAACTTTTGAGTTTTGAGTAGAACTGACAATTTCATAAACGAACATGTTAACACTACACATACGACACGAAATTAATAAGTTTCGTCTTTAACCTTAACATGTTTTGTGTCATTAACAGATTGACATGTTTAGACACAATATAAACAGTGTCTTAATAGGTTAAAAACTTATTAACTTATTATACATTTGTTAAGACTTGTTAATATTTTTTTAAAATAATTAAATTAAATTAAATAAATATATATATATATATATATATATATATATATATATATTGGGCTCAAATAAGAACCCTCCTTAATTGCGGTAACCCATTAACTCTGGCAAAAAACGCTGAAATCGCCAAAAAAAAATTTCATGGTTTTTTTATACAAAAATAGGAGGGGCTCCTTTTTTAAGCGTTCGCTAATTCACAAGCGTTAAAAAGTTAAACGAAATGTAAGTTTGCGTTACACTGCGACAATTAAATAAATGTTCGCAGTGTAACGCAAACTTACATTTCGTTTAACTTTTTAACGCTTGTGAATTAGCGAACGCTTAAAAAAGGAGCCCCCCTATTTTTGCATAAAAAAACCATGAAAAAAAATTTTGCGATTTGTGCGTTTTTTGCCAGGGTTAATGGGTTACCACAATTAAGGTGGGTTAACAACGAATCCTTACCATATATATATAGGGGAAAGATCAAATAAGAAGAGTTTTTTGTCTAAGAAGAGTTTTTTGTCTAAGAAGAGTGAGAACTAATAAGAATTTGACACGTGTCACATAATTTAGGTATAAAATCTTATTTTTTATACTAGATTTTTATTATTTTTGTACTAAATTTGTTCTATATTTTTTTATACTTGATTTTTGTGATTTTTTGTATTAGATTTTTGTTTTTTGTATTAGATTTTATTTTTTTTGTACTGGATATTTTTTGTACTAGATTTTTGATTTTTTGTACTGGATTTTGTTTCTTTTTGTACTGTATTTCGTTTTTTGTACTGTATTACTGTTTTATGATGACACATGTCAAATTTCTATTGCTTCTTACTCTTCTTAGGCAAAAATCTCTTCTCACTGGATCCAACCCCTATATATATATATATATATATATATATATATATATATATATAGGAGACGGATATAATACAAAGGGGTTTTTTGGTGAGAAGGATAAGAAGGATTCCTCGCCTTTGATCAAATTAATCAATGGTTAAGATTTTGTGGTCCTCATTTTCCCCTAAAAACTTGCGTGAGTTAAAACTAAAAGGGCAAAAAAGGAATAAGTTACACTTGTTGACTTTTTTCTGGGTAAATCAAGTTCCACCAATTTTTTTAAAATCGAGTAACTTTTAAACGATTGATCATATTCTAAAAAAAATTACATCATAAAATTGATAATTTTATTGTCTTTAATTTGAGTATGATATTGCTATAGTTTTTTTCCGTTTTTTTACGTGTTCTGTGATTTTTAAGTTTGGTCCGTGATTATTGGTCTGTAATTATGCAGGTGGTACTTGATTATGCATTTAAATTGACAGTACGTGATTGTTATATAACACGGTCTGTAATTACTTGGTACGTGATTACACAGTTTGTCCTTGATTATTAGTGTTAAATTACAGTCCGTGATTACTGGTCCGTAATTTATCCAGGTAATTCCTTTGATTATGAATGTAAAAATGACGGTCTGTAATTTTATACAGCGTGTTTCACTTGGTCCGTGATTATTGGTCTGTAATTTTCCAGTGCCACGGTCTGTAATTTTGTATAATGTGGTATGTAATTTTGTATGACGATAATACCCTTCTCATAGATGACACATGTCACGTTCTGGATCCTTCCTACGCTTAGTACCGTTTATCCCCTTTGTACATTAACCGGCCCCTATATATATATATATATATATATATATATATATAAGAGTAATGCGTTGAGGACCAGAAATAAAACTTAATTATTCAAATGATTTCTCATATCTCGCTCACTTTCGTTCTGGTTCAGGCTTCTACCCTAATTTCCCAAAATTGTCGTCCCTTCTCATCGCCGATCCTCGTCGTCGTTCCTTACCGCCAATCCTCGTCGTCGTTCCTTACCGCCGATCCTTCTTTAGCTAGTCGTCACTCCTCCGTCCCGTAGCCGTCGAATCCTCCCGCTTCCGTTACGCTTCCCGTTGTTGTCGGCTCCTCCCGCTGCCATCGCTCTTCCCTTCCCACCATAGCCCACTTGTATACTCTAAAAAGATAGTCTGGGTCGTCAAAACAAGATCGTTTATAATAAAGTTTATACGAAACCTTAATGTAAGCTTAAAAGTTTGTGCCTTACAATATCTAGTTTTTTTTTCTTTTTCTTTTTTTTTAAACGGCTAATTTTTAGATCACTGAATGATCACTAGCTTATGGACTGCGACCAATGTATTCGCAATCGTGAAGGTCTGAAATGCCCATAATTTCCAGTTTTGCCCCCTCATACTTTAATAGTTTAATGAATGCGATTTCAACATAAAAGCATATAAAAAGAAAATGTACTCACCATGAAAGAAGACCTTCAATTTTAACATAATAGCAAATAAATGAGTAAAACACATTAAAATTAAACAAACATGATGCAATTCTAAAAGGGTGTTGTTATTCTCACACCCACATTTTTTAAAAATACACCCCTGAGACGGCCCGTAATGGCCAGTACGGCCCGTCTCAGGCCTCGGTCAAACATTCGCTCCTGACAACATGTGCCAATGATTGGGATCAAGACGGGCCGTAATGGCCAGGACGGCCCGTCTCATTCATCGTACAGACATACCCTGCAACCTAGTACAATGATTTGACAGCAAGACGGCCCGTACTGGCCAGTACGGCCCGTCCTGCCTTTTCAATTCTGACAATAGGACATTGATTTGACCCAGTACGGGCCGTATAGGCCAGTACGGGCTGTATTGAACATTTTCAAATTTGTATATAAGCATGAATCGTTTCAAACGAACGCGTAACTTTCGAATTAAATATATTTCAAGATAATTCGTATCTGTAACGATGTCGTTTTGGGACGGAAGTTTTTTCAACTATTTCGTGCCAGATTTGAACGAAGAGCCTCCTGTCGAGTATTCATACGGCACGATAGATCTGAATGCTCAACCTAACGCTGATGTCGGTTTTGACAGTCAAGCATCGTATGGGTTCGTGTATGACGACAGTAAACAAAGTTACACGGAGGAGGGTTATGAAGAAAAGCCGGGGGCTTCAACGTTAACTGGGAAACCAAAGAGGTAACTTAAATGAAACATAAATGTTAATAATTGTATATTATCGCTATCCATTTAAGGTATTTATTATTGTTTTTATATGTCAGGAGTTTATGACTGAGGAAGCGCTGGTTGGGTGGGTGAAAAGTAGAGCAGTAGACAATGGTTACATTGTAGTCAAAAGAAGAACGAAGAAATCA
Organism: Mikania micrantha; assembly: GCA_009363875.1. NCBI lineage: Eukaryota > Viridiplantae > Streptophyta > Magnoliopsida > Asterales > Asteraceae > Mikania > Mikania micrantha. Next base: position 10,456,106 of record CM018687.1, read on the forward strand.
AAGACAACAGGCAGTGTAATCAAAGTTTGGCTCATGTGTGACCGTGGTGGCGAGCACAATAGCATCGCAATCCTTAAACGGTCAGGTAGCAAGAAAATCGGTTGTCCGTTTCAACTGGTAGGGTTATAAAACGAAGTTAGTGAATCCTGGAAATTACAGGTGATTAACGACAATCACAATCACGAACCTGCTCAGAATCTAGAGGGTCATCCATATGTTAGAAGATTCACGCACGAGGAAGAAGATCTGGTTGAGAATCTGACCGAGCGACACATGGATCCTTGTAACATACTTTCGAGCATAAAGAAACATAACCCTGCAAATGTATCCATCCCTAGGGATGTATACAATTTACAGCATAAGCTAAAAAACAAGAAGAAATTCGATGATACTCCGATGCAGGTCCTGGAAAACGTGCTTCACAGTCAGCGGTACGTTTACTATACCCGGGAGGATCCTGAAACAAACGTCGTGGAAGACATTTTCTTCTGTCATCCAAAATCGTATTGCTGGTGGCGTGCATTTCTGCACGTACTGATGATGGACGCGACGTACAAAACGAACCAGTACAGGCTTCCATTTATTCAAATTGTTGGCGTGACTTCCACACACCAGACGTTTAGTATTGCTCACGCATTCGTAAGCAAAGAGCGTGAGGAGAACTACGTCTGGGTCTTGGAAATGGCTAAGAGTATGTTGAATAAGTGTATGGAGCCACGTGTGATCATAACAGATCGAGACCTTGCTGTTATGAATGCGTGCCGTAAAGTGTTTCCAGAAGCTGCAAAATATCTCTGTAGATGGCACATAGACGAAAATATTGCCAAACACTGCAAGGCAAGCTTTTTGGACGCAGACTGGAAGAAATTCAAAGGTCGATGGGCGAATTTGTGTAACTCTCCGACAACAGAGTTATACGATTACAACTACAACCGTCTGTACGAAAGACTTATCAAAGACGACAAAAAAAGTAAGCATCATATATCATCATTATGTTGAATCATATCATCATTGGTTTTTTGTTTCATTTCAGGGGTTCTGGAGTATCTGACGCACACCTGGTTAAACAGCTACAGAGATATGTTTGTAACAGCATGGACCAATAGAACGCGCAACTTTGGTCTACGTACAACAAACCGGGTGGAAAGTCAGCACTCGAACCTAAAACGATTCCTCAGATCACCAAACAGCACGCTTGCCTCGCTTGTCGGTTTCGTAAATGAAATCGTGCAAGCACAGGAGGTAAAAATGAAACATGATTTTGAAACAAGCTTGATTAAAACTATGGGTCATCATAAATTACCAATATATGATAACCTTCGAGGAAAGGTGTCCCATAAAGCTCTTGATTTGTTGGTCGAGGAAAAAGTCAAAATAAGAGTCATGCGTGACAAAACGGGCCGTCTTGGCCATACCAGCCTAGTTTTGGCCTGGTATGGCCAAGACGGGCCGTCATGCCCATTACGGGCCGTCTTGGCCATACCAGCCTAGTTTTTGCCTGGTATGGCCAAGACGGGCCGTCATGCCCTTTACGGGCCGTCTTGGCAAGAAATTTTTTTTAACGTTTATTCGTTTTTCGGTTTTTTCAGCTTATACATTTATTACCGAGATGGATGCCGAGATGCTACATCAGGAGGAGGTCGCCCAACAAGGGCCGCCGTTAGATCCGGAGACACTAGCGCTCTCGCAGCACGAGTGGCTGCAGTTTGAGCCACAGTCAGCGGTGTGGACGAGGTGCCGTCGGATTCTGCGGATGAGCGTGCCGACGCCCCGTTGTATAGATTGGGGTCTTCTGGCTGATGCCGGGGAGGCGGTTCGTGCGAGAGCCATCCTTGGCGAGGACACACCGTGGACTCGCTTGTTCGATCTCGCGAATCGTCCCACCTACCGGTTGATCACTGTGGAGTTTCTATCCACATTTAGATACCGAGCTCACTAGGCCGCAGTTCGGGAGGAGGATGACGAGGAGCTTCCTCCGGATATCGAGTTCTCTTTATGCGGCCAGCACTTCGAGATGTCGATCGAGCGGTTCGCCGTGCACTTAGGCATCTATTACGAGCCGGAAACCGTTCGTGACGACTTCGCACAGGGCTTGACGCAGGGGGAGGAGGGGGTTATGAGGGCCTGGTATCAGATACGCCCTTCACCGGCCCCCGGGTACGGGCCTCGACGATCAGAGATCCACTGATCCGTTACATCCACCGCTGCATCGTGACGACCATCTCAGGTCGCGGTCAGAGCCAGGAGTGGGTGACGACGACAGATCTGTTTTATCTGCGCTCACTCATTGCTGGCAGGCGTGCAACCTGGCACGGTGTTTTGCGTTGTACTACGCCTCCTTCTACCACCGACAGGAGCGCGGTACATTGTGGGGTGGCGCCTTTGTCACCCACATCGCCCGCAGCAGAGGCATGGTTGGCATGCTTGAGGATCTGCCGGCGATCGAGCCTCGTAAGCTCGATCGGCGGACGGTCCTCAGCATGAAACTTGCCGCCGACATCCCGGGTCTGGGATTGCGGTTTATTGGGCTGGACGGCCGCCCGTTTCAGCCGGCCCAGGTCATTGTATTGCCAGACCAGCAACAGCAGCAGGACGGTGGCCCGATTCCGGAGCCCGAGCCGATTCGGGAAGAGCCGGTTCTGTCACCGTCGCGCGAGGAGGAGTCTCCGCAGCATCCACCGCACGTTTACCGTGCGGTGCGCCTGACCGAGCCACTCGAGGCGTTGTTGCACCAGATTGCCGCCCGGTGCGACGAGACGGCCCAGCGGATGGCACGCATCGAGCGACGGCTCGATCGGTACGAGGATTTGGTCCCGTGGACAGTCGCGTCAGAGCATGCGCGACGGGACGGGACACAGCTTCCACCGTTCCCGGAGCCATGCGTCTACGCAGACGACGGATCGGACGCTGGACCATCCGGATCGTAGTTCATTTTGTATTTTTGTATTTTGTTTCCTTGTATATAAAACCGTACAGTGTATATACGTATGTTTCTTTCTGCATTTGTATTGTTTCTGTTTGTGTTGTTTAATATTTGCGCGAAAAACTTTATATTGTTTAAATTATTTTAATTAACGTAAACAAACTAATTATAAAATGAAATATTTAGTTAAAACGACATTATGACGTTTAATTAACGTAATAGCCGTGTATCGTTCAAATAACTTACATAATAAACGTATATCGTTAAAAATTAAATTTAAATACGTAAATTAAGTTTAAATAAAATAAATAACACATATCGTTTAAATAATTCACGTATTAAACGTATATCGTTAAAAAATATTTAAATACGTAAATTATGATTAAATAAAATAAATTAAATCAAGACGACCCGTACTGGCCAGTACGGGCCGTACCAAGGTTTTCAAAACTGGTTGGTACCCAAAATGGCTTGGAAAAATAAGCTTGGCCCAAGACGGGCCGTACTGGCCATTACGGCCCGTTCCACAGAATGTTTCACTGATTCCAAGGAATTCCCTAGAATGTTTGTCTGTAATCAATACGGCCCGTAATGGCCAGTACGGGCCGTCTCGGCCCGCAGGGGTGTAAAAATATAAAAGTGGGGTGTCCAAATAAAATGGCCCCTCTAAAAACATGGTTATGTGAGTAAGATTCACCTAGTTTTCAATTACCCGTTTACACACAACCTTTACAATTAATGTCACTCAGCTCTCAACCATTTATATAATTATTCTAGTGAAATCTCAAAACCAACAATGATACAATGCTATCATATGATTTTGTCATAATATTATCATAATTATATTTCGATCTAATAATTTAGACCAATACATATCAAAACGACTTTAAAAGGTAAGTTTTGGTTAACAGTAGGTAATGTGGAATATAAAATGATTAAAACAAAAAAGAAAATCCGATTGTTTACTTTATTAGCATATAAACAAAATAACATGTAAAAATACAAAAAACTAGACCTCTTAGACCATTTATTTACACTTAATAACCATATATATTTCTCTTTTTTTAACAGTATATATAATTGGTGTTGGCTAACCAAAGTAAAACACAAACAATTCAACAAATCGAATATGAAGATCGGTGAACCAAGAAAAGGGCTAGGTTCAACAGGTTATCTAACTACTAACTTTAAAGGATAATAAAGAAGGTTAAGAAATGAATAAAATCTATTTCATGTCTATTTCAAATTTTGAAGAAGGTTTCAAAATGTATACAAACATAAGTTTTTTTTAAAAAAAAGCAACATGTAGGTTAAATCATGCATCAATAAATTAGTGAATAACATAAAGTTTACTAAGGTGCTGTTTGTTTTTTAAGAGAAAATATATGCAGTCCACATACCATATCTGCAGACATCTGTAAAAAAAGAGGTGGACCAAATGTCTGCAGTCTGTAAGAAAAAGAGTGTTTGTTTTTAACATCTGTTTTGACTGTTAAAATAAATTGACGGTGGTGGTGGCCGACGGTAGTGGCGGATGGTGGTGGTCGGGTAGACCGCCGGCGGCAGCGGTGGTGGTGGCCGACGGTGGTGATGCATGGTGGTGGCCGCTGGTGGTGTTGTTCGGCAGTGGTGGCTAACGGTGGTGGGTGGTGTGGTTGGTCTCTACAGACCTTAGAAGATTCTGGAATTAGTTGGGCCACATACGCACCAAGAAGAGCACGCGCAGACGTTTATTAACGAAACATTTTCAAAAAAAAAAACAAACAGTCTGCAGATGCTAATGGTATGCGCGACACAGACAAAATAGGCTACGTATACATTTTCCTGAAAAATAAATAGCACCTAAGCCGCCTCATCACCTCATTAGAAAGGTTTGAAATTGGGATAAAGGACTGAAAAAAAAAAAGGCAAATGGTATTTCCGTAATTAGTAATCCATGCATAACACATAAGCTACAACATACCGCCATACACTAATAGTATCACATTAAAATAAAGTATCATAAATGTACCTGGGGTCCGATGAGCGGTGCTTCTGCATGGACTACGTGGTTTAATAAAACAGGTTAGCACAAAACCAAAATAGAAACAATACAAAATGCAAATAATCAAAACAGGTTAGCCAATGTAGAACTAACCCACTTGGTAGAGGCTTGCCTCTTAAAATAAGAGGTCATGGGTTCAATCTTATACAAAGGTGTAATTGTGATGTAATTTAGATGACGAGTATATTTAGCCGTTCAAAAAAAAACCTATATGTGGGTTGCCTCCTAAGAGTTCTAAGCTTATTAAAGAGTCCCGGTCCCATATCTATGGAGGGTTAAGAAGATAATCATGCCCCGTGCTTAGACACCGCTTGTGTCTACAAACTCAGGAGTTGTGAGCAAATTCTCTCATTATACAAACACCCATCCATGTGAACTCATATGGAACAACCAATTCCCCACACTTGAATCTGGCTGCCTCCTCACTTCATTGACAACCTTTCATTGTCGGATGGTTTATCCCTTGTAATCACATGGTCTTCACTCTTCATCAATACTTCATTAATCTATTTGCTAGCAAAATACTCATGTGTGCAAGCTTGGGATCGCCTAGTTTAAGCCGAGTAAAATCGAATAAGGCATCAAATTAATGCAAGCACCTAGGTCTGCCAATGCATACCTAATAGACAGGACGCCTAATAAACATTGGATATTAATTAAAACTACCCATATTATCCATCTTCTTTGACAACTCATACTATTCACTATAAAGCACCTCTCACTAACCATCACTAAGGAGATCTCTTACTTCTTCGTAAAGGTGTTCAGTTTTCGAAAATAACTCTAAAAAATTGAAATTCAATTCGATTTCGATTCGAAAAACAACAAGTCGAAGTTCGATTCAAATTTTCGTATTCGAATTCGATTCGATTCGTAGTATAATAATTTGAATTACATATTTTTAACTCGATTCGAAATTCGAATTTAAATTATTTATATATTTTTATTTTATATACACAAGTAATTAGTATATTTAAAAATTATGGTTTTTAGTTACGTGGTTTAGTTAATAAAAACTTAAAGACAATTACACAAATGTTAATTTAATTATAAAATACTTATAATTTTAACACTTTTAAATACGCTAAAGCTAAACATTTATAACAAAAGCGTCAATCATGAAGCTCAAAAAATTGATCATTTTGGTTGTTAATTTCTAATATTTTGATTACTTGTCACTTTATGTTTTTTGTATGTTATCAATGGCATTATATATTGAACTTTTATCATTTTATTAGTTTAAATGATATCTCTAATATTACAACTTAGATGTTGGTTATTTGATATTTGGATATTTAAAGTTTTGATTATTTAATATTTTGAATATATAAAGATAGCAAGTATAAACAATTTTTAATTAAATTCAAATCAAACCAATTCGAATTATAATCGAAATCGTTTCGAATTCAGAAATAGAATAGAATTTTGAATTTGCGAACAAATGCGAATTCGAACACTCTTAAAAAATTCAAAAATCGAAATCATTCGATTCGAAATATTCAAGTTACTCGAAATTCGATTTGATGAACAACCCTACTTCTTCGTGTTCGTGACGTTGTCATCCAGAAATCTTGCATACCTAGGCATGTGTTGCAATATATCAAAAAATGGGAGGTTTACCATATAAGATGTCAAAGAAACTCATAGAACCTCTCATACTCATTCGCATACTTTTCATGTAGAAGATGTGCTAGTTAAGGAAGCCTAAGGGTGGCTATGGAAATATTTAATACATTAGTGTGTTTGGTGTGCCTATCTTTCTTAATAATGTGAGCTTATGCCTATGAATTCTAAGTTTTATAAATAAATTGTTAAATCCTTGTAAAGTTCAGCTCTTTCAAAAACAACTTCGTAAAAAATGTTTAAATATATATGTTTACCAAGCATAAACATATTCATAATATACACATGATCTTATCAAACAAAGCATTACCATATTTCCTTATACCGGAAAGACTTCTCTCCGTTTTTTGGCACAACGGGAAAAGTCATTCAGCTAAACTTTCCAAATACCATCTCTTAAGGGTCGAAACCCCTATCGCCTTATTCTTGCACCTCGGGAACACTCATCCTCCTTTACAAGAAGTTGAATGTATAACTTTATTACATACAAACATTTACCACTCATTTATTACATACAAACAATTGTGCTGAAGAGTTCGTCATTATCGACTCAAGGCACATGTTATCGTTATTGAAATCCACGTCAATTTAGCAATTGTGATTATTACGGATTGAAGGTATGCGAGAAATCGTGAACGTGGTTGAAAACCGTGCGTGAAACAGAGTTCTGTATTCTCCGGAATCGTAAAACGAAGAAAAATTCAAAAATATCGAAATCAAGGAACCCGCGTGGTACGCCTAGCCCCAGCTTGCCACTCCTGGCGGTATGCATGGGACTAAAATATCTGAGGATTCCGTAATCCTTCACGGTACGCCTAGTCTCAGACTACCCCGCTAGGCGGTACGCGAGGCATATGGCGGTTCAGAAACATCTCCATTTTATCAAAATTGCATGCAGAAACCGTTTTTATTTACCTCTCGAACTTCAGCACCAAAAACCTTCGACCAAATCATCTTTTTACCATCTAAACTCATATTTGAAGCTACCAGATCATCTGGATCTTGCTAGGGAATGCTTCTACAACATCCGATCGTTGTTTTGTTGCTGAAAATCTGTCTGATTAGGTAACGATTCGTTTCATCATACTAGTTTGATAATGGTTTGATTAGATATTGTTTTTGAACGTAATGCAATAGTTAGGATTGTTGATTATTGCCTAAATGATGGCTAGGAATGATTATAAACGAAGAGCTCGATATGTTAACGGTTAAATCCTTGTTTTGATCCGTCGTAATGCTCGGTTATCATGAAACTATATCTAACATTATAATGGTTTAAACCATTTGATTGTAATAATGTGTGTGATTATCTTGATCAATCCTTGAAATACAAGGTTAAATCCAAGTGTTTCAAACTAATTACAATCATTAAGATAATCATAGAAATAACAATCTGATGTTTATGATAACAGTCCAATTAGTACGTTGAACATGGTTATTAAACTTATTCCAATGTCATATTATGATGTTTCATGATATCTGGGTAATCAGTAACAAGGATTGACCATTCGTAAGCCATAAATCAATCTAGAAATTGTTTCAGTAATATAATCAACAACAATGCCTAACTGGTTAATCTAAGAATATCCTAATAATCAAATGAGTCATCAACCTCGTATTAGGAACCTGGATCAGTATAGATTCCTAAATTATCATACATTGTATGATATTACATTAAATCAACTAATTAAATACTTAATATCAGTTTGATAGCTTTCAATGCAATGTCTTTGACATTGAACGTTCAGAAAAATCTAATCAGTAAGTTAAAATATAAATAACTTATTAAACATAAACTAATGTAGAATTAAGCTATTATTACCAGTCTATGACTCTACTATCTTGAGACCTCAGGTGAGTTTCGTACAATCCCTTTTATTTTAATGTTTTACAAACATCGGGGCACCTTTGTGAAACTGTTTCTGAACATATGATATGTATCACTGTAATCTGTGTGATTTCAAGTGAACTCATGATGAGCTCGTAAGATTTCATGAAATTTTGCCTGTAACTATCTATCACAGTTTTTGTAACATCAGTGCCGGAACAGTAATTCTGAACAGTAGGAAAGTACTATAGATAATGATATGGAAAGTGTTCGTGTAATATTATGTGTTACTATTATATGAAACAACTGATGTTAACAGTGCAGAAACTCAAAACTGACCAACAACATACGCAGACAAAATACTAATATGTCTAAACATGTTAAACTAGGATAAGATACTATGTACAAATGTTAGTTAGGACCTTATTATGTATAAATGTACGTGAGGAAATCCAAACTAAAACCATATAACGGATGTCGTTAAATGAATATTAAACATGCGGTATATTCGTGTGAGTGACGATTTGCATGAATATAATTGTAAGTTTAACGTTCTGAACGGTATCTTATAATTAGAAAACCATATTGGAAAGTAACGTGTTCGTCGTGTTCGAACGGGTGACGATTCGTTCGAATACGAGCGAAAACGATACGATCCGATGAAACAATAAAAATAAACATATTCTTGAAATTTTAAAAATAAATAAAATATATTTAGTTAATTTATTAGGAATTACTAATTTAAGAAGTTTCAACATTTCCAATCTTATTAAGCTACGTAACATTACGAAAAACGACGAAAGCGGCGAATGAAACTGAAACCGAACGCACCCGAACATACCCGGGCTATAAAATCCCTTCTTCTTTCTCTTTCCTCCTCATTTTGTAGCCATACTTCTCCTCTACTTCAAGAATCTAGGTTTTCACACCTCACCTCCCATTTCCAACTTCAAATCATCATAACTTCTTCGTTTCTCCACCAAATTCGATGATCTAATAGTCAAAATGACCATGGGAACGAGAGGAACACAGTAGTACAAACGATCGGAGCTGAAACGGACAGAGTTGGTTGTAGTTTTAGAGAGAAGCTATGGCATTTGAGGGTTTTCTACTATTCCGACGAGGTAAGCTTCAAATCCGTCTTTATTACTTCAAATCAGTTAGGGTAAACACTAAAACGACTCTAGAAACATATAGATCGTGAAGAGATGAAGAAATAGAGCTTGGAATCACCGAAATCGGACCAGAAACGAGCTGATTTTTGGGGCTGCTGCTGTTTGGTAAGTCCTCTCGAACATCAGCAGGTTTCATCCGATTTTTTAGCATCAAAACCCCTAGGATTTGCACCAAATCGACATAGGGAGTTAAGGGACATGTTAGATTGATTTTTGGGTCAGTTGGAAATCGATTTGGGGATGGAATTTGGCAACAATCGAGCTAAACATGTGCTGCTCGTGATGCAGATCCAGTTTCACGACCTGCACCTTCACAGCCAGTTTCTTTGTATTTTTAACATAGCAAATGTTCAAGTTAACTCACGAAAATTTCCAGCTAATTAGCTCAATATGTTAGAAACAACTTTCATCCAGGAAAGTTTCATTGGTTCGGACTTTAAGTTGGTCAAAACAGTGTCCTAAATTAGAAGGTACTAAATGGAACACTGATTTTATGCCAGCTGTTTGGAGCCTCATTTGGACGAATTAGAAAGCTTATAAATAATGGATAGAAAGCTAACATCCCAAACTTGATCATGAAGCTTTAGTTTGCTCGAGTTGGAGTTCCTATGATCAAGTTATGACTTGTAGAAGTCGGGATAGCCTACTGCCCGATTTCCAGATTTTGGGTTAGTTTAAGAAATCGTAGGTTTTGACATGTTTTGCAAGCTACCGGCTATGTGGTATGTGTTTATGCATAATTTCAAACAAAAATAACTATATGAACATTCAGCTATGGTGGTTTAGGTTCTTGTTACCTTTGTTTAAGTTAGGTGATTGGGTGTTAACCTATTTTTAGAACCATGGATATTAAGATTTTACTAACACCAAGACTTTCTAAACTCTTTTAACCCATAACATATTTTTTAACAATCAAGCGGGATTAAAACACTTGGGTTTTGTCAAGAAAAACCATGGGTTATGATGTTAATATCGACGAGGGTATAAATGGGTTAACCAAGTGCTAACCAAATACTAAGGCCATCGATATTAACTTGTGAACTTCTAAACTAATAAATTAAGTTTACTTAGTAATTCACATCGAGTTAATGGTATGATAAGTAGCCATGAGATTTCAAAGAATTAAAGAACGAGATGAGAACTATGGGAATTCAAGAGAAATGACTAAGTATGGGATATTGACATTAGGATGCCAACATCCAATACTTAAAGTTTTTCATCAAGATTGACCACCAATTAAGTGTTCAAATGAATAAATTAGTTGATAGTCAATCTCAAGAAAGAACAAGAATCAAGTTGGGCAACAAAGAACTATCAAAGGACTTGGAATTGATCTAAATTTGGTTAACTCAAGTTCTAACACGTTTAACTTGTATTTTTCATAAGAATAACTTATGTTTTTAATAAAATAAAATGACTTATAAATTATCTTATTAAAATGTTTTAAACTAGTTTAAGTGATTTATAAGCTTAATATTTGCAATTTAAAGAGGACTTTATAAATGATAGTTTATTTAAAAGATCATGTCTTTTTATTAGTATAAACCTTACATAACTAAGTTTAGTAATGATTATTCATGGGATAAGGGTTTATAAACGGGTAATACGCTTAGATTAGGTAGAGAAAATCATAGCAACACATTAGTAACATCTAGGACACATAGTTGCACACCGAGACCAAAACCCTAGATACGTCTATTATAAATACTTATAGTATTCGAATCGTAATAAATCAACTCAGGTGCTAAAGATACATAGTCGACAATCAACGAGCGCGCATATCTTTTGTGGTTCATTTGCACAGCAACACAGGTGAGTTCATTTGTCCCTTTTTAAACTATTTTGTTTTCTTCAAGACTGAGAATCATGTTTAAATATTTTTAATAAATGTTTAAATGTTTCTTAAAAGCTTTTACACTTATTCTTAATGCTAATGCTTTATACAATTGTACTTGGATGCTTAAACTCTTGATGTTTTAAATGCTTATGAAAACAAATACTAAAACTCTGAAATGTTGTTATAAACTATACTTTCGAAAGCTCATATACTTAAACTCAGAAAGACTTATACGCTTGAAATGCTTGAAATGCTTGAAATGCTTGATATGCTTGAAATTCTTGGAATGCTTTAAACACTTGAATGCTTGAAATGCTTGAAATGCTAAGACAAATGGAATGGGATTCCGGTTGTGAAGCTAGTACTTGTGCACAAGATACGTAAAGGCTAGACTAAGTGAATGCTATAAATTTGTATGCTAAAGCTATTAGACATAGGTGGCTGTCTGTCGTATATCGATCGAGATCACGTGTAACGTCCTAACACATACAGTAGACCCTGTGGGTCATGCTGCTATGGGCACCAATCAAACAATCAAGAAATCAAACAAGTAACCAAGCAGAGGAAAATGCAAAGAAACAAAGGGAAACATTAATCAAAGGATATCCTAAAGTCCCGACATGTACAGTAGACCTGAGGGTCAAGCTGATAGGGGCACCAAAAATGAAAGTCCCGACACATACAGGTAGACTCATTTGAGTCAAGCCTAATATGGGCCACGTGTGAGACGTTACGAGCTGGACACCACCAACAACTAAGACTAATTTACTGAGTCAAATAAGGCCCAATCATCATGTCTTAGTTGTATTTAAATGATTAATTATACATTTAATATTATATTTCTACAAATACTATGGTTGATCATGAATATGTGATGAACTCAAGAAATCAATAAATTTGAATTTGTGGAACTCAAAAGCTATTTTGATGATGGTCGATAAAACGCTTAATAATCATTAACAACAATGTCATATGTGGTTTAGTATGTGGTGGGATGGCGTCTGGTGTCACACCCCAACCGACGGCGGAATAATGTCGGGGCGCGACGCGGCTGTTCATAACACGTGACGCTAATTAAGTTTCATAATTTAATCATACCAAATTGAATACATGCTCAAACAAAGTAGTTTTCAACATAACAAAAGATAACTTAAACATGGTTTTTATTTTCTACACTAGGTCCATAGCATCCTATTTGTAGCATGAACTTGTAATACTCAAATTGCATTTCCTGCAACATGTATAAAAATATAGGGTCAACAAATATGTTGGTGAGTAGACATAGGTTTGAATATATGTAATACATTGAAAAATGTGAATTCTTATGTCAATGGTAGAATCTAAGCATGTATGAATAAACATGTGCATGATCAGACCTTTGTTGACTAGACACTTGACTCGCAAGTCAAGATTAGAATGCGGTTTCAATCGCCCAGATGCCCTCTATACGGTCAAAAGATGGACGGGCGTCACCCAATAGATCTATCATTGTTACCGTTGGCTTGTACAGTTAGTGATCAAGCTAGAATATTGAATTTCGAATAGCACTCACAAGTTTAACACATATATCATTGAATCGTACACATAGACATATATTAGAATTTCACATAGTTTAAGGAAATTGAATTTGAACTTGAATAATGTATACATGTTACACCCAAAGCTTAAAAATGAAAAACGCTTATGAATACTCACGTAGTATGGTTGATGATTGATTTCTCGATTGTCGTTTATACGAAGACTTACAACTCGGTTCCTATAACATAATGAGTTTCTTTTGAGTTTGTGAACCTACTATAGTTTATGTGATTGTGTTTGTAATCTATTTGTCGAGATTTTATTAAAACAATAATGTCTTAACTTATACTTGAAATATTATTTTGTAATGCCTTGAATTTACTAAGTGTCGGATTTTACAAAAATTTCGTCATTATAACGACGGATTTTAGGAAAATTACCATTTTGCTTAGCAACTTCAAAACTCATAAATTATATTAATATATATAAATATATATTTACAAGTATATCCATATATCACATCATTCAAGTGTGTATATGAAATATATACATATATATATATATATGTGTGTGTGTGTGTGTGAAAGTAATTAATGTTTATGCAAAAATGATTAAGTTTATAGAACTGCTTTTGGACAGATTCTGTCCGTCTTGTTCGGATGACTTTTAAAAATAGAATTCGTTTGTATAAAATTATGAAACTTTACAGACTACTATTTTAAGGTGTTTTGAACAACTTTCATTTTGAAAACTTTTAGTGATTTTTCTTGTAAATGGGTCAAAACAGTCACACAAATATAGGTCCTTAAAGTTTCTGTTTTGACAGATTTAGTCCAGTGAGTTCGGATTCATTTTTGACATAGTAAACCTTTGAGTTAAATTATGAAACTCTCCAGTTTACTGTTTTAAGATGTTATGAACAACTTTCATTTCATGATTCGGAACTTAAGTAGGCCAAAACAGCTGCACAAGTTAGGGGGTAAAAATCTGTGCACTAATCTTGTCAAGGTTGTTTGGGGTAAAATTTAGTCGAGTTAGAAGCTGAATAAGTAGTGCATGGAAAGCTAACACAATAAACTTAGTCGTGGAATCTGAGTTTGTTCCATTTGGAGTTTTCATGACCATTTTATGACTCTTTGAAGTCATGACAACAATCTGCCAGAATCTTCATGAATGCATGTTTGTGTGTATAGTTATGTAAGATCTTTTAAAAGGAGTTTTTGAGGCTTTACACCATTAATAGAGCTGAGAATGATGAAGAATAATAATATTCATCGTGATTATCATTTTGCTCATACAAATACATGCATGCATGAATCAAGTCACCAAAAACAAGTTTTTTTGGACTTGAAAAACTCATTTATAGTACATGCAACTTTGTTGCATGTAGAGTTTTTGGTCATGGCTTCAATACCCACAAATTTAGAGTGTTAAATGGTGAATATTTCATGTTCAAAACCAGGTCTTAGCCATGGTTTAGAAAGTGTATGTGATAGAGTGCAAAAATGTGTAGAAAAGTGAGTTTTGGAAGTAAACCGTTCTTGTAGGCACCATGAGCTTGTGTGGCTTGATCCTAGCTTTGCTCCTTGACTTCTTGGAAGCTTGAAATGACCAAGAATGGAGGGATTAGGGGCTGAAGTTGGCTGGAACAAATGAGGGAAGTAGAGAGAACTTGGAAACTTTGAAAGTCTTGAGCGTGTGTGATTGTGTAAAGGAAAAGAGATTTTAAGGAGAGAGGAGAGGGGGGGACGGCAAGGAGGAGAGACGATAGAGGGGAAAGGGGTCTTGGATAGTGGGATATAAGAGAGTGGGGAAGAGGTTGAGTATGTAAGAGGGTTGACTTGGTAGTTTGTCATTATGTGCTTGGAATGAATCTTGAATGTATGTAGTCATGTATTTGGTAAGTATACATGCATGATTTGTGTGTGTGTGTCATATATATATATATATATACCCAAGTGTAGGTGAAAGATGTATAAATATTGGGTATTATGGTGGTTAAATCTTGTATCGGGTATAAAATTTGATATTATTTATACACGATTATTTTACGATAATTAGTAAAATAATAAAACTTACTAAAATAATTAAATTTTAGTAACTAATAATATTATTAAATGATGTGTCACGTATCATGACTGTCGTATCCGGCTAATTACAAAAATCTTTCGTTGTCAGGAATTTTAACGCGTCAATCTGCTAGAATTACAATTGCAAGACTATATATATATCGATTAATGTCGCTAAACATTAACCGAGAATAAACATTTAATTATTACATTTCTGAATAATTTCATCATAGTCAACGTTAAATACACTAACAGTGTTAATAAGTCAAATTTGAAAATTGACGGATGTCACAGTCTCCTCCAGTTAGAAGAATTTCGTCCCGAAATTCAACTAGCGTTGTGGTTGACAGTTGCATACGCAAAGAGTTGTGGGTATTTTTGTTTCATCTGATCCTCTTGTTCCCTGGTGAATTCAGGTCAACGTTTAGATTCCCAAAGAACTTTGACTATTGGTATTCGACTACGCTTGAGCTGTTTCATTCCACGATCCATTATCTCCACTGGTTTCTCAACAAAGTGCATCGACTCATCAATGTGCACGTCGTCGAGAGGGATATGGAGATTCTCATCAGCTAAAAATTTCTTGAGGTTGGACACGTGAAATGCGGGGTGAATGTTGTTGAGTTCTTCTGGTAGCTCGATCTTGTAGGCTACTTTCTCGATCCTTTCAAGAATCTTGAATGGTCTTACGTAGCGAGGTGCTAGTTTCCCTTTCTTCCCAAATCGGACAACTCCCTTCTAAGGTGATACCTTGAGAAGCACGAGATAGCCGATATTGAATTCTAGGGGCTTTCGTCGTTTGTCAGCATAACTCTTCTGACGACTTCTAGCAGCGAGTAAGTTCTTACGAATTTGCATGATTTGGTAGGTAGTTTCTTGAATTAACTCCGGACCAGTGATTTGGACTTCACCGATCTCACTCCCACAAATGGGCGAGCGGCATTTACGCCCATAGAGTGCTTCGAAAGGTGGCATATCGATGCTTGTATGGTAGCTATTGTTATATGAGAATTCGATCAAAGGTAAGTGAGTATCCCAATTGCCACCGAAATCGATGACACAAGACCTTAGCATATCCTCGAGTGTTTGAATTGTTCGTTCCGATTGGCTATCTGTTTGAGGGTGATATGCAGTGCTAAGGTCTAATTGAGTACCAAAACTTGATTGAAGTGATTTCCAAAAATGTGAGATGAAATGACCATCACGATCGGAGATAATGCTCAAAGGAACACCGTGTCGACTTACTATTTCGTTGATGTGGATTCGAGCTAACTCATAGGTATGAAGTGTGCCGATTTGGTAAGACGATCAATGATCACCCATATACTGTCGTGACCACTGGAGGTGCGAGGGATCTTGGTAATGAAATCCATAGCTATGTTTTCCCACTTCCAAACGGGGATCTCTGGTTGTTCTAGCAAACCTGAAGGTCTCTGATGCTCGGCTTTGACTTTTGAGCAGGTGAGGCATTTAGCCACAAAAAGGGCAATGTCCTTTTTCATGCCTGGCCACCAATAGTGATAGCGAAGATCTTTGTACATCTTATCCGCACCAGGGTGAATAGAATAACGAGACTTGTGGGCCTCGTTCATAATGAAAGTGTGTAGATTGTTGCGATTCGGAACCCAAATATGGTTCAAGAAATATAGTAAGCCATTTGATTTAGTTTCCAAAAGACGTTCAACACCACATGACATTTCTTCATACATGTTACCCTCAGTGACTGAAATGTGTTGTGCTTCAGAGATACGTGACTGGATATCGTTTTGAGTTTGGATACTTCGAAGATGAATAGACTTAGAGTGGTCCTTACGACTAAGAGCATCGGCTACGACATTCGCCTTACCAGGATGGTAACGAATCTCGCAATTGTAGTCGCTGAGTAGTTCGGCCCAACGTCTTTGTCTCATGTTAAGTTCTTTTTGATCGAAAATGTGTTGGAGACTCTTGTGGTCGGTGAAAACCACACACTTTGTACCATATAGATAATGCCTCCAAATTTTCAACGCAAAAACGATCACACCAAGCTCGAGATCGTGCGTCGTGTAGTTTTTCTCATGGGTTTTGAGTTGTCTTGATGCATAAGCAATAACCTTGCCTCGTTGCATGAGAACGCAACCAAGTCCTTGTTTTGATGCATCACAGTAGACCACGAAATCGTTGTTACCATCGGGAAGTGTTAGGATAGGAGCATTGCATAACATATGCTTTAGAGTTTGAACTGCATACTCATGCTCAGGACCCCACTCGTATGGTTTCCCTTTGTGCGTTAAAGCAGTTAGGGGTACCGCAATCTTGGAGAAATTGGATATGAAACGCCGATAGTAGCCGGCTAAACCCAGAAATGATCGAATTTCTATAGGGGTAGTTGGTGTACTCCAATTCTTGACAGCTTCAATCTTTGCAGGATCCACATGAATACCTTTTTCGTTTACAATGTGGCCCAAGAATTGAACTTCCTTTAGCCAAAATTCACATTTAGAGAATTTGGCATATAGTTGTTCCTCTCGTAAAAGATCTAAGATTAGACACAGATGTTGCTCGTGGTTAGATTTTGATTTAGAGTAGATTAAGATATCATCAATGAAAACAATTACGAATTTGTCCAAATAGGGTCTGCAGACACAATTCATGAGATCCATGAAAACCGCGGGTGCGTTGGTTAACCCAAATGGCATAACGTGAACTCGTAATGACCATATCTTGTACAAAAGGCTGTCTTTGGAATATCATCGTCATGAACACGAAGTTGGTGATATCCTGAACGAAGATCGATTTTTGAGAAACAAGTGGCACCCTGAAGTTGATCAAAAAGATCATCGATTCTTGGTAATGGGTAACGGTTCTTGATGGTAAGCTTGTTCAGTTCGCGATAGTCAATGTACATGCGAAACGATCCATCCTTTTTCTTCACAAAAAGGACAGGTGCACCCCAAGGTGAAGAGCTAGGCCGAATAAAGCCTTTGTTAGAAAGCTCCTGAAGTTGGCTGGACAACTCTTGCGTTTCCGAAGGTGCAAGACGATACGGTGATTTAGCTACAGGAGTTGCGCCGGGTATAAGTTCGATGCGAAACTCAACTTTTCGAACAGGAGGAAGTCCAGTCAAATCATCGGGAAAGACATCAGGATAATCTCGAATAACAGGAACGTCTTGGATAATCTTCTCCTTGTTCTTCTTTTCCACGATGTGTGCCAAGAACGCCACGTACTTCTTTCGCAAGTACTTTTGGGCTTTTGTACAGGACATAAGTTTGAGCCCAATTGGAGGTTTCTCACCATATATTTTCAAGACTTGACCATCCACAAGTGGAATTCGAATGTACTTCTCAAAACAAATAACTTCGGCATGATTCTTAGAAAGCCAATCCATGCCTACT
Source organism: Mikania micrantha (assembly GCA_009363875.1). Lineage (NCBI taxonomy): Eukaryota > Viridiplantae > Streptophyta > Magnoliopsida > Asterales > Asteraceae > Mikania > Mikania micrantha. The sequence continues at coordinate 10,474,500 of CM018687.1, forward strand.
ATGATGTCAAAACTACCTAGTTGCATGGGTATGAGATCGTTGGGGAAGTGGTGTTCGTTAAGATTTAAGCTACAATTATGAATGACTGAATCAATGGTAATGGGTACTCCATCCGCCACTTCTACCGTAAAAGATTTATCTAATCTAACTCTGGGTGTAGCAAGCAAAGGTTCAAAATCAATAGATACAAAACTCTTGTCGGCTTCGGTATCAAATAAAACAAAGGCATAATGATTATTGACAAGGAACGTACCATTAACCACCTCCTAATTGGCATGTGCCTGATTGGCATTGATGTTGAACACTCGGCCCGGTGCACCTTATTTTTATGATTAACGGGAGCATTATTTCCATTCACCAGTCTAGGACACACATTGCGATAATGGTTTGGGTCCCCAAAATTGTAGCAAGCACGTCCGTTAGGTAGAGGTTGAGTATTGGGTCGGTTAAATTGGGCTCGACAGGTGTTGAAAAAGTGACCGAATCTACCACAATTGGTGCATTGGCGACACGGTATGGTAGCAGGGTGATGGAATTTGCATGTGTTACACAAGGGAAGATTCCCCGCGTAGGTCTTTTTGTTGGGTTGGACTGCAGGAGTATTTTGGGCTATGGTTTGGGTAGTAATAGCATAGTTGTGGTTGTTGGATTTCAACTTCTTTTTGTTGGCTGAAGATGATATGGCCTTAACCTCTTTTGATGGCTCGGTCGAGGTCTTGTCAGTTAGTTTCTTTGCACCCTTTCTTGTTAAGGTGCCTGCCTTAACGTGGTTGTCAGATAAAGTTGCAGCCAAACGGATTGCATCCTCGAGAGTAGAAGGGTTTCTACCCCCACATGGTATATTGGATTTGCATTGGGAGACCTCCAATGTATTTTTCGATAGCTCGAGTGAGTGGTGTGACCATGTGTGGAACTAGTAGGCTCAATTCATGAAAACGAGTAGTGTAAGCTAGGTTGTCACCACTTTCTTGTTGGAGTTCCCAGAACTCGGCTTCTAACTTCTAGACCTCGTTTCTCGGGCAGAATTCACGGGTCATCAGTTCCTTGACTTCGTTCCAGGTAAAGGCCATAGTAGCTTCTAATCCGCGGGTGCGCTTCTCACCGTTCCACCATGTGAGCGCCCTCTTTTGGAAGACACTCGTAGCATAACGGACCCTTAGATTCTCAGGGCAGTTGCTATGGAGAAAAGTATTCTCCATGCTTTCTAACCATTGAAGTAAGCCCGTAGCACCTTCAGATCCATTGTACTTTGGAGGATTGCACGAGTTGAAATGTTTGATTGTGCATCGGGGAGGGTTAGAACCACCCTGAGTGGCAGGGACAGGGTTAGCATTGATGGTTTGATGGATTTGTGCAACCATGTCAGGGATAACTGCAACCATTTGACAGCGATTGGTGCTGCCATCTTGCGGCCAGAGTTACCAGAACGACGGTGATGACGAAGAGTTGACATGCTGCAAGTTCTAGAACGCAAACGATTATGAGACTCGGAAATGTGGATCGATTGTTAGATTAATGGGACACGAGAAGAATACAATGAAATCATAAGATTTAGGCTAAAATAGCAACTCAATGTGATAGGTTGTGAATGTAACATAGGATAGCATAGAGTTCTGTCTAGAGATAGAATATGATATAGGTTATGTTGGATAAATAATATCGGTGGATTGTATAATAAATACCTCGACTTATCAAAGTTATTTTAGTTCATGTGACGTTTGGTATGACATGCTTTGGCCTAATAGGTTAAGACACTCTCTCCGAGAATCCCCAGGAAAGCAAGACTGGTCCCTCGGTTGATTGGGATGTATACGAATTGCTTTCCTAGACAGGAGTCTCAGATAATGATGTCCACCCTTCCAGTTACTACATGTCCGTCACTTAGAACTAAAACTTTGACGAGTTTGAAAATCAAAATCAAAAATAAATTGAATACCGAAATTTCAACAAAATAGCTCAATGAAATTTCATATAAGACATATGGATATAAATGGAGTCTAAGCATAGCATAAGTATGAGAGATATGAAAGTTATGAGCACATATAGAATAGGTGAAATCAAATAGCACGTATATGAACATAGAGTGTTAGGCATGTAAGGCATGAGTTACCTCATGTTTGGACACCTAAATCTATAAACTAGGTCATCATTTCTAATAACCTAATTCCCTATAACCACGGCTCTGATACCAATCTGTCACACCAGAATTGACGGCAGAATAACGTCGGGGCGCGACGCGACTGTTCATAACACGTGAGGGTCAAGCTGATATGGGCACCAAAAATGAAAGTCCCAACACATACAGGTAGACTCATTTGACTCAAGCCTGATATGGGCCACGTGTGAGACGTTACGAGCTGGACACCACCAACAACTAAGACTAATTGACTGAGTCAAATAAGGCCCAATCATCATGTCTTAGTTGGATTTAAATGATTAATTATACATTTAATATTATATTTCTACAAATACTATGGTTGATCATGAATATGTGATGAACTCAAGAAATCAATAAATTTGAATTTGTGGAACTCAAAAGCTATTTTGACGATGGTCGGTAAAACGCTTAATAATCATTAACAACAATGTCATATGTGGTTTAGTATGTGGTGGGATGGCGTCTGGTGTCACACCCCAACCGACGGCGGAATAACGGCGGAATAACGTCGGGGCGCGACGCGACTGCTCATAACACGTGACGCTAATTAAGTTTCATAATTTAATCATACCAAATTCAATACATGCTCAAACAAAGTAGTTTTCAACATAACAAAAGATAACTTAAACATGGTTTTTATTTTCTGCACTAGGTCCATAGCATCCTATGTGTAGCATCAACTTGTATTACTCAGACTGCATTTCCTGCAACATGTATAAAAATTTAGGGTCAACAAATATGTTGGTGAGTAGACATAGGTTTGAATATATGTAATACATTGAAAAATGTGAATTCTTATGTCAATGGTAGAATCTAAGCATGTATGAATAAACATGTGCATGATCAGATCTTTGTTGACTAGACACTCGACTCGCAAGTCAAGATTAGAATGCGGTTTCAATCGCCAAAATGCCCTCTATAGGGTCAAAAGATGGACGGGCGTCACCCAATAGATCTATCATTGTTACCGTTGGCTTGTACAGTTAGTGTTCACGCTAGAATATTGAATTTAGAATAGCACTCACAAGTTTAACACATATAGCATTGAATCGTACACATAGACATATATTAGAATTTCACATAGTTTAAGGAAATTGAATTTGAACTTGAATAATGTATACATGTTACAGCCAAAGCTTAAAAATGAAAAAGGCTTATGAATACTCACGTAGTATGGTTGATGATTGATTTCTCGATTGTCGTTTATACGAAGACTTACAACTCGGTTCCTATAACATAATGAGTTTCTTTTGAGTTTGTGAACCTACTATAGTTTATGTGATTATGTTTGTGATCTATTTGTCAAGATTTTATTAAAACAATAATGTCTTAACTTATACTTGAAATATTATTTTGTAATGCCTTGAATTTACTAAGTGTCGGGTTTTATAAAAATTTCGTCATGATAACGACGCATTTTGGGAAAATTACAATTTTGCTTATCAACTTCAAAACTCATAAATTATATTAATATATATAAATATATATTTACAAGTATATCCATATATCACATAATTCAAGTGCGTATATGAAATATATACATATATATATATATATGTGAAAGTAATTAATGTTTATGTAAAAATGTTTAAGTTTATAGAACTGCTTTTGGAAAGATTCTGTCCGGCTTGTTCGGATGACTTTTAAAAATAGAAGTCGTTTGAATAAAATTATGAAACTTCACAGCCTACTATTTTAAGGTTTTTTGAACAACTTTCATTTAGAAAACTTTTCGTGATTTTGCTTGTAAATGGGTCAAAACAGTCACACAAGTATATGTCCTTAAAGTTTCTGTTTTGACAGATTTAGTACAGTGAGTTCGGATTCATTTTTGACATATAAACCTTTGACTTAAATTATGAAACTCTTCAGTTTACTGTTTTAAGATGTTATGAACAACTTTCATTTTTGACATTGTAAGATCTTTTAAAACGAGTTTTTGAGGCTTTACACCATTAATAGAGCTGAGAATGAGGAAGAATAATAATATTTATCATGATTATCATTTTGCTCATACAAATACATGCATGCATGAATCAAGTCACCAAAAACAAGTTTTTTTGGACTCGAAAAATTCATTTCTAGTACATGCAACTTTGTTGCATGTAGAGTTTTTGGTCATGGATTCAATACGCACGAATTTAGAGTGTTAAATGGTGAATATTTCATGTTCAAAACCAGGTCTTGGCCATGGTTTAGAAAGTGTATGTGATAGAGTGAAAAAATGTGAAGAAAAGTGAGTTTTGGAAGTAAACCGTTCTTGTAGGCACCTTGAGCTTGTGTGCCTTGATCCTAGCTTTGCTCCTTGACTTCTTGGAAGCTTGAAATGACCAAGAATGGAGGGATTAGGGGCTGAAGTTGGCTGGAACAAATGAGGGAAGTAGAGAGAACTTGGAAACTTTGAAAGTCTTGAGCGTGTGTGATTGTGTAAAGGAAAAGAGATTTTAAGGAGAGAGGAGAGGGGGGGACGGCAAGGAGGAGAGACGATAGAGGGGAAAGGGGTCTTGGATAGTGGGATATAAGAGAGTGGGGAAGAGGTTGAGTATGTAAGAGGGTTGACTTGGTAGTTTGTCATTATGTGCTTGGAATGAATCTTGAATGTATGTAGTCATGTATTTGGTAAGTATACATGCATGATTTGTGTGTGTGTGTCATATATATATATATATATACCCAAGTGTAGGTGAAAGATGTATAAATATTGGGTATTATGGTGGTTAAATCTTGTATCGGGTATAAAATTTGATATTATTTATACACGATTATTTTACGATAATTAGTAAAATAATAAAACTTACTAAAATAATTAAATTTTAGTAACTAATAATATTATTAAATGATGTGTCACGTATCATGACTGTCGTATCCGGCTAAATACAAAAATCTTTCGTTGTCAGGAATTTTAACGCGTCAATCTGCTAGAATTACAATTGCAAGACTATATATATATCGATTAATGTCGCTAAACATTAACCGAGAATAAACATTTAATTATTACATTTCTGAATAATTTCATCATAGTCAACGTTAAATACACTAACGGTGTTAAATAAGTCAAATTTGAAAATTGACGGATGTCACATCTGGGCGGGTTGTAGGCTCGACCCTTTCGTATGCCCTATATATAAGCATACCGAATTGGATAGGACAGGTGTTATTAATGAGATTAAGGTTGTTACCGAAGAGGTTTGCAAATGCTATTGTGTGCGTGTTTTAAACTTTTAAACAGAATGCTTGAAACTATGATGGAAATGGAATTGGATGGTAGGTAAAGCGCTTAATAATCATTAACAACAATGTCATATGTGGTTTAGTATGTGGTGGGATGGCATCTGGGCGGGTTGTAGGCTCGACCCTTTCGTATGCCCTATATATAAGCATACCAAATTGGATAGGACATGTGTTATTAATGAGATTAAGGTTGTTACTGAAGAGTTTTGCAAAGCTATATTTTAAAATACTAAATTATATGAACTCACCAACCATTGTGTTGACTTTGTTTTTTTACATGCTTTCTCAGGTGATGTACAGGAGTAAGCTAAGGCTCAGGAATGCATACTAGGATGCCCAGTTAGAGGACCTAGTAGCTTTTGGAAAGCACATACTTTTGTTGAATTACTGTGAATCATTTTTAATATCTTGTACAGTTACAGGATAGTAAATTTATGATTTTTTTGTTAGGTTTTACTTAGTTAAATTATCAAACATTGGCGATTGTAATTTAACTTTGTAATCCTACTTTAATGCTATTGTGCTTAGTATTCTCAATGTTGATGCTATGTATACAATCTGATCATCACGATTATCATTCAATATCGCGCCCCGATAACCTTCCGCCCGACGGGACACACGATTCGGCCCACCGGCTTAGGGTGAGACAGTTTCAGAAAGTCCTCATCTCTCGAAACTGTATCTAGTGAACCCATGTGGGTCCGAACAGAAAGCATTGACAGTACTATTAGCTGACAACCCATTTTCCGGGAGCTTGCAACTCCCTTTGGTGTAAATGTTTGTTACCTGTTTCCGAAACAATCTCTTAATGTTAGTTATAGTCATTAAGGTGGTGTTTGTTTTTTAAGTGGTAAAATATCTGCAGTCTGCAGACCACATCTGCAGACATCTATAGGAGAAGAGGTGGACCAAATGTCTGCAGTCTGTAAGAAGAAGAGTGTTTGTTTTTAACGTCTGTTGACTCTTAAAATAAATTGGTGCTGGTGTACGATAGGGGTGATGGGGGTGGCCGACGGTGGTGACCGACCGCGGTGGTGGGGGCCGGCGGGGGTGGGGGGTGGCGGTGGCCGGCGAGTGGCGGTGGTGGGTGATAGTGGGTAGTCTCTGCAGACCTTAGAAGACCTTAGAAGTGGTTGGTCCACATCTTCAGCAAGAAGACCACACGCAAACATTTTTTAATGAAACGTCTTCGAAAAAACAAACAGTTTGCAGACGTCAACGTCTGCGCGGCGCACACAAAAGATGTTTCGCAGACGTTTTACAAAAAAACAAACTAGGCCTAAGATAATGAGGCATCAAGATATTTACCGACGGGTAGTATCTTCGTCAAAACGTAGAATCGTCCGAAAGGAACTAGATATGGGTAACATGGTTATCTTGAACACTGTATATCGAAAACTTGCATATCATATCATATTGCTTAACTTAAACATTACGAACTCACCAGCTTTGTGCTGACTTTTTCAAACTCAAATCTTTTTGTAGGTAGACAATGACCATTGGCGAGGTTGCACGTTTAAACACTTGTAACTAAATAATTTGGTTTGTGTAATAAGCTTAGTTTGTAAACTGTAATTTTGGTTGTGATAACGAAACCATTGTAATATATTATCTTTAAGTTAATATGTGTGTTGTGATACCGGATCACGTAAGTTACACTCCATCTCTGAGACATCACCACTATGCTTCCGCAACCTTCTCAGAGTGTTCAGTGACATCAGCAACATGTGACGAGAGGTGGGGTGTGACAGGGGGCGACCGCCCCTTTTTTTCGCCAGTAGTGTAAATTTTCGGACCGTAAAGAAAAAGAAATTTAAATATTGGTTTCGCCCCCCCTAAAAAAAATTAAATACTGGTTTCGCCCCCTCGAAAAAAAAAAAATTAACCATCCCTCTCATTTTTTTTGCCCTGTTTTCCTCCCTCATTTTTTTACCTTATTTCCCACAAATTACCTTTTCTTTTCTCAATTTTCTTCATCTCTAAAATACCCTTCCAGCCACAATCCCCTCGAAATTGAATTCCTGTCCATTTCCCTAATTCTCTTCCATTTCGTGAGTCACGTACACTGCACTAATCCAGCAAACTTAGCCTAGTGGTTAATGCTTGGTCCTTTCTCCTTGCAGACCAGGGTTCAAGTATCACTGGAGACACTTTAATGGATACCAAGTGAGGGGAGGAATCTTGAGCTTAATTTCGGGTTCTGAACCAATAGGGGGCGAGGGTTTACCTATTCCACGGGGTTCTCGTGCATCAGGGGAACGGTCTTACGGTCGACGATTGAGGAATCAATCTTAGTTACCAACCACCAGGATAACTGAAGGTAACACGACGGGACCTCTGCCGTTCAAAAAAAAAACGTACATTGCACCATGCCACCACTCCAAATCCAACCTCTCACTCCAAGATTTCTAGCAATCCAGCCAGAATCCACCCCTTCCAAGTTCCGTGCGGCGACCAAGCAGCCCTCCTTGGCGAGTTTCGACTGGCGACCAAGCAACTAGATAGTAGACACTTTTGCTTATACATTTAGGTTTTATATTTGATGCCCCTAGTGTATTTATTTGTTATGATTTAGAATTGGAATGTTAATTGGTATTATATTGTTTGTTTAGACATTTAGGTTTTAGTTTGAATCAATATAGTATGAGAAAGGTGAAAACAATTGACCCGACTTTTCCCGAATCACAGATATGAACATTTAACCCAACTAACCGAGACATACCGATCGATTGAAAAAAAAAAATTGATCACGTAAGATTTCATCCCCCTCCCAATCTAGTGAAGCTCCGTCGCTGCTGCTACTGTGACTACTTTCGTACATAAGATATTTATATACAATAAGGTTTGTAAAAGTATTCAAATATTTTACTTATTTTTAAGATTTAATTTATCCATTAAATCCTAATAGATTTCATTTGATATTCACTATAAAATCATGTATATTTATATTTTGATGTGTATATATGTATGTGTTATGATTAAAATCTATAAAAAAAATCCCATGGTTTTTATGTTTTTTGAAAAATTGGCATGATTACAGGTCACAATTATGATAGAAAACCCATAGAGGAACAAAATGTGCATAATTAACTATTGTAACTGCAGTCAAAAACTCAAAAATCAATAATAAATAGGTGCTAAATCATAAACATTCGCCAAAACCAGTTAAACAAACCCAAAAACATGTAAAATAAACCAATATTCATCCTAATTCGAGTAGCAACACAAATTTGGCCAAAGATAATCATACCAAACGTTAACATGATCAAAATAACAAGAATCATCATATCAAACAACACGAAAAACAATCTAGAATTGAAAACCAACATAAACTAGATAAATACAAATGGAAAATAGGCCAAGTCTTGAACCTAAAGTCAATAATTCATCTAATTCGTCTACAAGTCTACATATTCGAAGCATAGTCGTACCCAGTCATAAAAAGTCAAGAAGATCCTGAAATTCGGGTAAAAACAACTTTAAATAGGTAAAACTAGGGTTGGCCTTGAACAAATTATAAAAATATTAAATGTCAATTTCTGTTAACTTGGCATAAAAACCTAACTTGGTTAGTTTATGTCATAGAACAAATTATTATTTTTTTTTAAAGATGGATAACGTATTAATGCATTTTGACCTAAAACTGACCCTCACCCGATTAAAATATATCCAAACACACAAAGTTCATGAGTCTTTTGAGTTTAAGTTAGGATTTTGTGTCCTGTTATAAATTTACTCCAATACGCCCCATTTGCGGTGCACTCATATAATAATGTATATATGTGTGGGCCCTTAAGGGACAAAAGTAGAAGTACACTAATTTTAACGTTATTTTAATTATTTTGTGAAAATAACGTTAAAATTATTGGGATGATCAAATTCAAACGATAACTTTGAGCCGGGGACTCTTTCGGAGCAGCCCCTCTATCCCAATTGGGATATGGGTAAGGTTTGTATCTATCTTTTCCCCCGAACCCTACTGAAAAGTGGAAATATACTAGGTAAGGTTGTTATAAATTCACACTGACACATGACATAGCAAACCAAAAATACAAAAACATACATACGTTAAGAGATCTTTTAAAGGGGATCCAAACAACTTGTTTCGACTTGAGATGATAAGCTCATGAGCTTGGTCTTACTTCACTATCAAGAAATGAAATAAGACTTCAATCTTCAAGTTTAACTCATACGTAGTTCCTTCTTTTTAGGTGTGAAGCAGTGTCAAACCCAAATACCCAACAAGCATTAGCTCGAGCTTAAGAAAATATGCAGAAACCGAGTTTTAATTTTATACACACGACCAGGTATGCCATCATCAAATATACATTTTAGTACAGTATCAAGATATGAACCAACAATTCGAAAAACCAACTATTGACATTCAACAAAGTCAATACTTATGAAACATATATTTTACATTCTCAACAGCATCAAAAGACCAAAAACATCTGAAACATATACTTCACATAAAAAACCTCAGCCAACAAACTTAAATCACCTAAAACAAAACTTATCATCCCTAAAATACTTGTGTAAATGTGGGAAGACTAAAAAACCAACATATGATTTATTTATAGGCACCCATACCTACATTGGCTTCACCACCATATGGTTGAAATGTCCCCTGTGCCTTTGAGTAGGATGTGTAGTAGAATTGTGAAATTATGCCCGTGAAGAACACGAAAGCGGCTCCAGCTGCAAACACTCCCTTTCTCACGGTCTCACAAGATGGGGGTTGTTCACTGAATATTGTCCTGTATTTGGTGTGGTATGCGTTTCTTACTGAACCCGCTAGCAAACACGCCTCAGCGATTAAAAACGTTATCCTGAGACATAAAATTATGTTATTCGGTAATTATTTAATATTTTGAATAAAATGATCTTGTAGGTTTTATGTGGTAGAAACACACTTTGGTTGGGTTTCAACCTGTTTGACATTGACCTGCTTCTTTTAAACCAACACTTTTTAGAATCTTTTTAGCCAATTCATAAGTAGATGATCATTTAGGTTATATATGGTAGATATACACTTGCAAAAGAAGCATTTTTTAATGCCATCTTTACCATCATAAGTAGATGATCATGGAGTACGGTAGAAATAATATAGAAGAATCATTTTTAAAACCTTTCTACCAATTCATAAGTAGAAGATCACAGAGGTTTTATATGGTAGAAATGCACTTATAAAGAAACATTTATTAAAGCCTTTTTACCAATTCATATGTAGATGATTTTGGAGGCTTTATAAGTTAGAAATAAAATTGAAAAGATTTTCAAGTCATTCAACATTGACCGATTTAACCAGTTTCTTCAAAAATCAAAACCAGCATTTTTAAAACATTTTTACAAATTCATTAGCAGACGATCGTAGAGGTTTTATAGATTTATATGGTAGAAATACACTTATGACTTTCAACAGGTTTGTTATTTGACACATTTATTTTAGAAGCAACATTTTTTAAATGGATGATCTTGGAGGTTTTACATGATAGGAATAAACTTTGGATAACTTTTAGTCAGCTTGGCATTGACGAATTTCTTTTAAACCAACATGCTTTTGAAACTACTTTTACCAATTCACAACTAGATGATCTTAGAGTTTTTATATGTTAGATGCACTTTGGCTGACTTCTCAACCATTTTGACATCGACCTATCTTTTAAACCAACGTTTCTTTTAAATTTTTTATCAATTCATAAGTAAATGAGTTGAATTTCTGACTTATAATGTATGCCATACCAGCAAAAGATAAAGAGTAGAACTGCACAAGTTCTTGAACCGGTTGGGTTCAAAGCCTTCCCACAACAGAAGCACCGGCTAGCCACCATGATCAGAGTTTGGCTAGCTAGGAGAAGGAAAAATGCTCCAAGACCATAGCCAGTTGAAATGTCAGAATCATATATACACATGTTGTAATTATCTTCATCATCCTGACGTATGGTAGCCTAAAAAGATTTCAATACCCACATCCAAATTATATGAGATTCATGGTATGTTCATAAACTAAACAAATAAGCAAAAATCAAGATTTGATCGTTTCCCGGACAACATGATGACAAAAATTGAATACTCAAACCAAATTATCTGTGCCCAAATCCCAA